>CAWUFW010000464.1:2887452-4331178 GCA_963921515.1 Calotriton arnoldi
GGAAAAATAGTGCAGGTACTCATTTAAATGTGGAGAGTGGGCGGGGCTAAAGGCATGACATGCAAAGCTTATTGGCTTATATACTAGTTGCTTCACATACCAAAACACCAGAAATTTGTTACTATAAACAAAACAGGTTAGTTTGTTATACAAAACTAAAGTCAAACACAGTGATATTTTAACATTTCCTTATTTTGTAACATTTCTCTCGCTTTTCTCTCACACAAAAACACGCACACACAAGCAGGCAAAGAGACAAACATAAGCAGACACTCAAACAAAAGAATCAGGTGGGATTAAAGTCCTTTTAACCTCCTTACCTCCCATGGCTTTCCTCTTTGTGCTGTTACTGGGCTGCCTCGATTCCTTTCAACACAGCATGATGGCGAACACCCGGATATCATGCAAATGAGCACACGCTGAATAGTTCAGCGGGGGCTGAGGTCAGGGCTATAAAAGTGCTTTGGCTGTCAAAGAGACAGGCTACCACCACTAAAGGACAATCCGCCAACCCTTCATGAGTACCGGTACTCTCCACGGCATTAGAGAAGTGCCGGTACTCAGAGGGATAAAAATAAGAAGTGCCGGTACTCAGTACCTGTGAGTACCAGCCCATTTAAAGCACTGGGCTTATCTTATCAGAAAATGCTATGCAATACCGCTTGCCCAACTGCCGTCTCAGCTGATGGCTGGACATCCAGACAATAATGTCTGGCAAAGGGGCGCGTTGCAGACCAGGTCGCTGCTCTGCAGATTTCCAATAAGGGCACTCCAGCAAACAGTGCCACTGGTGCCGCCATGACCCTTCAGGGCACTCCGACAAACAGTGCCACTGGTGCCGCCATGACCCTCCAGGGCACTCCGGCACACAGCACCACCCCTGCCGCCATGACCCTCCAGGGCACTCCGGCACACAGCGCCACCGCTGCCGCCATGACCCTTCAGGGCACTCCGGCACACAGCGCCACTGCTGCCGCCATGACCCTTCAGGGCACTCCGGCACACAGCGCCACCGCTGCCGCCATGACCCTTCAGGGCACTCCGGCACACAGCGCCACCGCTGCCTCCATGACCCTTCAGGGCACTCCGGCACACAGCGCCACCGGTGCCGCCGCTGCCTCCATGACCCTTCAGGGCACTCCGGCACACAGCGCCACCGGTGCCGCCATGACCCTTCAGGGCACTCCGGCACACAGCGCCACCGCTGCCTCCATGACCCTTCAGGGCACTCCGGCACACAGCGCCACCGCCATGACCCTTTAGGGCACTCCGGCACACAGCGCCACCGCTGCCTCCATGACCCTTCAGAGCACTCCGGCACACAGCGCCACCGCTGCCGCCATGACCCTTCAGGGCACTCCGGCACACGGTGCCACCGCTGCCTCCATGACCCTTCAGGGCACTCCGGCACACAGCGCCACCACTGCCGCCATGACCCTTCAGGGCACTCCGGCACACAGCACCACCCCTGCTGCCATGACCCTTCAGGGCACTCCGGCACACAGCGCCACTGGGGCCGCCATGACCCTTCCGGGCACTCCGGCACACAGCGCCACCGCTATGATCCTTCAGGGCACTCCGGCACACAGTGCCACCGGTGCTGCCATGACCCTTCAGGGCACTCCGGCAAACAGTGCCACTGGTGCCGTCATGACCCTTCAGGGCACTCCGGCACACAGCGCCAACGGTGGCGCCATGACCCTTGAGGGTACTCCGGCACACAGCACCACCAATGCAGGCTGCCCGGGGTCAACGAAGGAGACCCGCTAAGAGGGCGGCCACCTTAGTGCCACAAGATGGCACAGGAGGGAGCCTCCCAGTGGTTGGGACCCTCAGGGGTCCGGTGTCCCGCGTCACTTCCGGGCAGAGGGGGCGGGGGGAGAGGTACATGTACCTCTCACCGCCCACTGGACGCCCTCTTTGCCCACTCCCCATACGCCGTTTAGGATCCGTTCGAGGATCCCCTAGGAACGGCGCGCCCCCGGGAGCTGCATCGCGGCGAGTGCGAACACCCCCCTCTCCCCCAGCAGGCACTTGGAGGAGCAGAGTGCCCGGCAGCCGCCTCCCGCATTGGTCTGCCGGGGGGGGCTTGTGCACAGCTCCCGGGGACATGGGCCTTTAGCTTCCAGGCTGGGAGGACTCGCCACGCTTGGTCGCGACCGTGGTTGCCCAGCTGGGCTCCATGGGAGGCCTGGGGGTGTTGTAGGAGGGAGGCGGCGTGAGCTCCTTTCCTTGTGACCGGTCCTCCCCCCGGCGGGGGCCGGGGCTTCTTTTTGGGCCGGGCGAGGCTAGCGGGCGGCAGCTAGTCCCGGCCCACGCGGGCCAGCGCATGCCATACGGGCAGCGAGCCCAAGGCTGAGTACTGCAGGGGGGGGGGGGGAGGGGGAGTACAGGGCTGCACGGGGCTCTCCGGGACCGCCTTGAGGGTTATCATGCACTGGCGATTACCGCTGTCCAGCAAGGGGCCACCGATGGGGCGTCTGCTAGTCGCCGTTGGGCAGTTGTGGAAGGGGGGGTGAGCAGCGTCACACCCTTGCTCCCTCCTCGGCCTCTACGAAGCCGATGGCCTTCCTGTCTTCAGGCAGCTGAAACCGTGATTGTTGGTCGTCGGTTCGAGCCCCACCTTGGGCATTTAACTTTATCGTGGGCTGGAGGGTTTTGAACGAACGGGGGGGAGGGCGGCGAGCGCGTGGCTCCCCCTCCCTCCGTGCATTGTTCACAGGTGCCCGGCGCTTTCTCAGGGGGAAGAACAGCACAGCGGCACCTCACAATCTGCAGTGCGGGTGCACCAGAAGGGGTTCCTCCGTCCGTAATAACGCAAGCCTCCGGAGGTAGGCCTGGCAGTGGGGCTTAATTGCGGCAGGGGGAGGGAGCAGCGTCACGCCCGTGCTCCGTGCGACTTTCTCAGGCTCGAGGGATCTGGGCAAGCGGGGGGAGGGAGGCGAGCGCTTGGCGCCCCCTCCCCGGTGCAGCACTTACCGGCGCCCGCCGTCGTGGCTTCAGGACCCGTCAGTAGGCGAGGCCCCGGAGGGCGCCCCGGCGGTGGGGCAAGTTGGATGGGGAGGGAGCAGCAGGACGTCGGGCTCCCTCCTCTGTTACCGGATGGTGGTTGCGAGCATGTGGGGGGAGGGCGGTGAGCGCGTGGCTCCCCCTCCCCGTGCATCGTTAACCAGCGCTCGCCGTCGCGGTTTACGGCCCCGGGCAGAGCTGTCTGGCACCCAGCGTTATTCCTGGCAGGGGGGCAAGTTGTTGCTGGGGGGGGGGAGCAGTGGCACTTCCGGGCTTCTTCCTGTGTCCGACCGTTAGTTCTAGCATATGGGGGGAGGGCGGGAGCACGTGGCTCCCCCTCCCCATGCGGCGCGCACCGGGCAATGGCGCGTGGCGTCCGGCACGGGGACTGTAGCATACGTGCCCTGGGACAGAGGGGTGTCTAGGCTAGGCGCCTGAGGGTGTGTGCTGAGGCGAGCAAAGGGAGGCCCCACTATAAGCCTTTGGGGGAAGAGACAGGGCCCAGTGGCGGGGGCCTTGACCTCACACCGGGGGACTGGGGGTTCGATGCTCGACACTTGGCCTCTGGCTTGATTTGCACCCGCGGGCTGCCATTTACATCCTGTTAGGCCCGCCCGGCAACACTTGGCAGCTGTAAAGTGTTGTTGTGGCCTCGCATCCTGTTTGGGCCGGGTCCCATGTTGGACAGGAGACCCAGGAGTCCACTAATACTGTGAGCATTAGTAAGTAAGTGAGTTTGGGGTCTCAAAGTGAGTCAGGAGTTTGGGAGCGTTCGAGCAGGGCGGTCACATGGGTCCCTTGCCCCCCCCCCCCCCCCCCAAGGCCTGTTCCTGTGGCAGCCCGCTCGTGTCCCAGACCTGGGCTGCACCAGCTCTGGTTCAAGTCTCGGCGGGGGCAAGCAATCCAGTGATTCTGGGTGAATTCCTCGATCTCCCCGTGTCCAATAAATAATATAAAAAACTGTGTGTAATGTAAATGGTCATCATGTAAAGTGCTCCAATACCAGCTGGTTGGGTTCGCGCTATACAAAACTGCACCAATCAGTGCACAAAGGAATGAGGGAGAACACTGATTAAAGGGGAAAGAAGCAAAAGAAAAGCTGCCGGTTTAACACAGCTTTGTGCAAAATTTGTCTTTTCAAACCCCTGAGGACGCCTGGCTGGCAGACGCGGCACAGTGTCCGCGGAGCCCCCTCGGCAAAGCAACCACTGCACGGGTGGGCAGTTATGTGACGCAGAGAGTCAGATTCACTAGTTATAGAGTTTAGAGATGGCACAGGTGAGGCCCGAAGCGCAAGCTAGTGGTAGAACAGTGACCGCTTTGCCGTTTGGGCGCCTGCAGTCAGCTGTGTGGGGTCCCCGGGACAAGCCTATGCGAATTTCAATTTCTATCCGAATTTCAGGTAATAATGTTCCGGTTCAACGACCATGGGTGACACTTTTGCCATTACATTTGGTACGCAGGTTTGGTCAGCAGTCCGGGTGCTTCTGCTTTGTTCGCTAAAATGTTTCCGCCTTCCGCCGGTCGGGCGGTCTGTCGGTGGTAAGTAAAGGCAGCTAGGAGCATTGTTGACCCTGAACATGCTATCTTTTAAACCACCCAGCATGAGAAAAGAGCTTTGTGGTGGGCTTGACATACCGCCCAATTAACCGTGACTTTATGAAGTTTTTTTCCTAACAATAGTGAATTGAAGAGCAGTGCGGGTAGTGCAACTCGAATATTGGAACGTGCATGGGTCACTATCAAAATACACCCATGAAATGTGAGGTGGTACATGATAACTAGGACAGCAGTGAAGTTTATGAGAGGGAAGCTTGGCATACAAATGTAGTGTAAGGAGAATGGGGCATTTTTGAACAGGACTATGCCCCTCAATTGACGATTCTGGGTTGTCCATGGCTTCATCCATCCCTTCTGGCCCTCAGCTAGGGGAAGGGTGGTACGATTCGTCCAATGACCTACCAATGCTAATCCTCCGGATCAAGTCCACCGGGGCTAAATGTGAGCGGGGGTTCCGGGTGCTCGCCACCGTCATTTATTGATCACATCTGGAGCTGGTGACAGTATGCCACCAGTTGGCGCTGGCTGTCTAAATTTACTACAACAGGCATTGAGTAATGCAATCGTATTTGAATTTACTAGTGCGCGCTGCCCATGCCATTCTTTTAGCCGTTGGGGCCTGGAATAGTCTATATTGTCACAATTGGACTATTGTCAGGGTAGGGGTTGAGGTACCAGGAGTGGCAACACAGCAGGTGCAATGTGTGGGGCAAACTGAAGGGGCCGCATGACTGCAGTCCTGGTAGTTAGTTGCACTGTGCCAGGGTCAGTAGTTGCGATGTTAATGTTTGGCAGCACGGCAGGAGCTATGTGTGGTGCAACTGAAGTGGCTGCCAGACGCAGGCCTGGCAGATGGTTTTATACAGGTTAAGCACGGCACGTGCGGAATCCGTGAGGTCTTTGGGGCACAGCTGGGCCGATGTCGCTTATAAGGATTGGGCGGGTCGCGTGCCTTCCTGCCCGGGTCTCGAATTACGTGGGCCGTTCCAGGGGCAGAGCTCCTTGTATCCATATCATGAAGCTAATGTTAGTTTTAGGAAGGCACAGCATAGTACAAGACCTGCAATATCCATACATCCCCCAGTTACCTTCAATACACCTGCCGCCCATTTCTCACTCTTTCATTACCCCCCTAGGTGCTGCACCACCGGATGAGCGTTACCCTTCCATAGGGTTGGAGTCCCCTTTGTAGGGGGGGCTCGACTTGGTGCGGGGATAAGGGGGGAAACATGGGCTACCAGGTAAAAAAGGAGCGGGCAGGTGAGCTTTTCGAAGGCCATTGGGAGAGTGCACTTATTTTCGGTGTTTTACTGATCTTGCATGAGATCGGCATGCGATTCCTGGGAGTTGAACCGTGCTACGATGGTGGCATCTTGGGCGAGGGCAGATGCCCAGGCAACCCAGTTGGAATTGGGCGGCAGCGGCGCCAAGTGCGGGGACAGCGCTAGGAGGAAGATAGAGGTGCTAGCATACAGGGGCGAAAGGCGGCCGGGGCACGCTTTCTTTTGGTTGGTATTAGTAAGGCATCCTGATTTTATGCTAGCAGGAGGGTATTTAGCAAGCCCTGCACTCAAGGAGACAGGTTTGGCACACATGACCATTAAGCATAGGGCATAGTGTAAGTACGTAGGGGCAACCTTTTGCTAAGGCCATCCCATCAGAAAGGGTGCCGCCCCTCAGACTTTTCCCTCCTGAAGCCGATAAAATGAGTCCCTTCGAGTTGGGTGGCAATGTTAACCTGTTAATCATGGACAGGATGTCCACCGGGCTGAAGGTGCGCAAACACGCCCTGGGTAGGTTTGGAATAGGTGTGTAAAGGTCGTGGCCAACTCAGTTAAGTAGTGGCTCATTCGCCCCGTTGCCAGGTGCTTCAGTTAAGCATCCCCTGCCTGATTAGCCAGTCGAGCTAGGCAGGTGGGGTAAGTTGCCATCTACTAGGGGCTGCTGCCTCAGAGTTGGGGAAACAAGGTTTAAAGCACTAAAAGGCTACGATGGTTTAAGTAAAGTTGGCATGTCCTTCCAACTAGGAGGGAAACTACCCAGGTTTTATTCTGGGTAGGGTTATCAATGCCGGGGATAATGAAGCAAGCTAGGTAGCCTGGTGGGCGGTGTAAGTTGCCACGGCATATGGGCACAGTGCAGCGGCAGACGTTTTGTAAGTGCATGTCCTGCGCTAGGAGGGGACATCAGCCCGGAATACCAGCTCTTATATTCGCAGGCAGAAGGTGTGGGGCTAGCGTGCGATCGCCATGTTAGGAGGTGGACAGTTAACGGGGATGCCCCTCAACATAAGCAGTGGGTACCACAGGACGCTTCACTTAGGGGTATGAGACTGCCTGCCCCATAGCTGGCCCAGCCAGATGGGTAGGAGTGGGTGCCCTTAGAGGGGGGGCAAGATCCTCAGGGTGTGGGGTACACTGGTTGGAGGACTCTGGATGATAAAGTGTTTAGAGCTCCTACATCTCCTCTCCTGCATCCCAGCAACATCCCAAGCTGGGGGCTGGGTAATCCCCACCAGGGTGGGTACACCGGGAGGGCTACACAACATCCGTAAAAGTCCGCAGTCAGACTGGGGGGGATTCGTTTCAAACTGTCCTCCCGTTGTCACCATCCACTTGTCGGCTTTCTTGTTTACATTAGCAGAAGTTCGGCACGGGCCACTCACGCCAGGGCGGGGACTGTAGCATGGTGACCCAGCATCTTTAGATCTCTTGCAGATGGTGATGGACTTGCAGGCAATAGGAAAGAAAGGGCAGGCAAGTTCCGCGTATGATTTACTACAGGGCTCCACTAGCCAAGAGCACTGGCCCCGTGTACACACTGGACTCTCGTGGGGAGAGGGATCTGGTGCAAGAGATGAAGTCCTCTATGTGTAAGTTAGGCAACAATTGGGGGCATGGGAGTTATGCTTTTGCTTGTCTAGTCCACAGGGTGCTATGAAGAAGATGGGGTTTCACCTGCTAATAGTGGGCTTGGACTTGTTTGCTGGACCGGGGAGAGGCCCGGGTATCAGCGGGATGTAGGTAAAGATGCCTACCCTTGTCCAGAGTGGGCATGGACGTGTTGGCTGGACCTGGAGAGGGGCTCGAACAAGCAGGATGTAGGTAAAGATGCTTAGGTTCAAACTGGAGTGTGTAGAAAGGTGTGCAGTGCTCAATTAGGGTGTTAAGCAACCCTGCATTTCTTTATTTCGCCAGGATCAATGGTTGGGTATATGGCCTTTCGTGCGTCTTGAGGGTGGCACGAGGGGCTGAATGCAGGAAACGGAGGCATGTGTGGTTTCCAACACTGAGTTAATTCGGTTTGGGGGCCTAGGCTAGCGCTGGAACAGCTTGCTGAAGATAGCTGCGGCACAGACCGGGGGGGGGGTGTCTCCCCTCCAGGGTATTATTACTCCAGGGCTCCACCAGCCAGGAGCACTGGCCCTGTGTGACACACTTGTATACCTCTAGCTAACGCTGGCTTATGGGCTACATTCATTAGATCCTCCATGTCAGCCAGGTGGGGCTTTAGTTTGTCACGCCAAAGATAGGTGCTGTTGCTGCAAGAGTGTTGAAAATATGGGTTTGGAGCATGCTTAATTAGGTCAGGCAATGTGGGTCCAGACAAGCGCTAGTGCAGTCACTCTGTTAGGTTAGGGACAGCGACCACAGCGGTCAGGGCTGGCTGTCAGCAAATTACAGCTTGAAGGTGGGACGATGGGAATCCTACGGTTTTAAGAGGTACATCCGACCGTAAGCCACCCAGGGGAGTGGCCGGAAGATAGGTTAGGCGTATTAGGTGCAGGCGAATTGTAAGGATACCGAAGGCACCCCGGTGTGGCACCGGATGTTTGGTGGGGCGCAGTGTTATGGTGGTATATGTGCTAGCTTGGTTAGTTGTATAGAAGGGTGTGCAGTGCTCTACAATTGTGTTTAGCAATCTGGCATTGTTTTACTTTAAGAAGCTGCGGCATAGACATGGGGGGGTTGTCTCCTCTCCCTACATTCTGGTCACACACCTGGAAGGCAATGATTTTACTTTCATGGGTGGAAGGCACTGCTGCTAAAAATGAAATCTCCAGGTGTAAGTTAAGCAACCAATTGGGGGCATGTGAGTTATGGTGGTCGGAGATAACCCCACGTTTAGAGTGGCGAGGGGCCCGGTCAGGGGAGGCCGTAGAAGACTCTCGCAGGAGAGCTAACGTGCCATGCGTAATTTCACCGAGCAAAATGGATTTGGCTTGATCAGGCATGGGTTACTGCACACTAAGGCCACAGAGTGTTTTGAGGAAGATGGGGTACACCTGTCCAGAGTGGGTATGGACCTGTTCTTGCTTGATCTGGGGGAGGCCTTGGAATAAGCAGGGTGTAGGTAATGGTTCCTATCCTGGTGGGGGGCTCTGGGGTGACGGTAGCCACACCCAGAGCTGTGGCGGAGTTACAGGGTGATCCAGAGGCTGTAAGGTACATGCGGGTACCATCTGCAGAAGCACAACAAGGGTGCAAAGGCCAAATATCCCCAGGGAGGTCCTTGCGTTGGACCCTGGAGGAGCGACGGCGCCCCGTTAGTCCTACGGGCGGTTGTGGACCTGAGCAACCGGGGGTTGCCTGGCAGGCTCCGCCCCCTTATGGGGCGTGAGCAGGAGCGTGGGCTGTTGGTCCACCGGTGGGAGGGGACTTCCCTCCCCCAAAATATGGCAAACACCGTTGGCAGGGCCACGGTGTAATTTGGCTCATCAAGTGGCAGGCGGCGAGGGGCTGCCTGCCTTGGGATCGCCCGTAAGATAACCCACCATGTTGGCATATTTGTAATGCTAATAAACCTGCAGCAGTTTTCTCCACAAAGAAGGTGTCTTGTCTGGTTATTTCTCTAGGAGATTGCTGTATGGGGGGATGGCGAGTGTTGCCGATATTGGCACTATGCAGGCTGCCCGGGGTCCACGAAGGAGACCCGCTAAGAGGGCGGCTGCCTTAGTGCCACAAGATGGCACAGGAGGGAGCCTCCCAGTGGTTGGGACCCTCAGGGGTCCGGTGTCCCGCATCACTTCCGGGCAGAGGGGGTGGGGGGTGAGGTACATATACCTCTCACCGCCCACTGGACGCCCTCTTTGCCCACTCCCCTGACGCCGTTTCCCTCCCTACCGCATACCCGGCGTTCAGGCAGGGTGTGGGGTTTTGTCTAATGTATTCTTTTGTGTTGCAGGCGGAGTTACAGGGCGATCCAGAGGCTGTAAGGTACATGCGGGTACCATCTGCAGAAGCACAACAAGGGTGCAAAGGCCAAATATCCCCAGGGAGGTCCTCGCGTTGGACCCTGGAGGAGCGACGGCGCCCCGTTAGTCCTACGGGCGGTTGTGGACCTGAGCAACCGGGGGTTGCCTGGCAGGCTCCGCCCCCTTATGGGGCGTGGGCTGTTGGTCCACCGGTGGGAGGGGTCTTCCCTCCCCCAAAATATGGCAAACACCGTTGGCAGGGCCACGGTGTAATTTGGCTCATCAGGCGGCGAGGGGCTGCCTGCCTTGGGATCGCCCGTAAGATAACCCACCATGTTGGCATATTTGTAATGCTAATAAACCTGCAGCAGTTTTCTCCACAAAGAAGGTGTCTTGTCTGGTTATTTCTCTAGGAGATTGCTGTATGGGGGGATGGCGAGTGTCGCCGATATTGGCACTATGCCCCATTGACCCTTCAGGGCACTCCGGCACACAGCGCCACCGGTGCCGTCATGACCCTTCAGGGCACTCCGGCACACAGTGCCACCGGTGCCGCCATGACCCTTGAGGGCACTCCGGCACACAGAACCACCGGTGCCGCCATGACCCTTGAGGGCACACAGCACCACCGGTGCCCCATTGACCCTTCAGGGCACTCCGGCACACAGCGCCACCGGTGCAGCCATGACCCTTGAGGGCACTCCGGCACACAGCGCCACCGGTGCCCCATTGACCCTTCAGGGCACTCCGGCACACAGCGCCACCGGTGCAGCCATGACCCTTGAGGGCACTCCGGCACACAGCGCCACCGGCGCCCCATTGACCCTTCAGGGCACTCCGGCACACAGTGCCCCTTGTACAGTGCGCTCAGACTCTATATCTAAAGGGCGTGGCCGCTTGTACATGTCAGTAAGAGGTACAGGTGGTAACCGCCTGGATGTGTTCTGCTTTGACAAAGGACTTCCTTTATCTGAATTTCCGGATTAGTCAAACAACTGGTCAGTTTTCCGTAACTCTTTCGTCTCGTAGATATAAAATTGCCTTACGCTCACTTACCGTTAACTTGGTGCGTGGACTGGCATGGATGGGTTAAATGTGGGCGCCGTCTTGGGTGAGGAGCTGTACTGTACTGTGCTTGGGGTCATCTATCACAATGACACCCTAGGTTTAACCCAGGTATGCGGCCTCAACGCCTGCCCACGCACACCAAGGTAAGAGCGCCTCCCACCAGCCATGGCATCCTTTACCATAATGATGGCGTCCTGACCACGCAGACGCCACACACGGCAGGAATCGGAATTACTACGGTCATTTTAAGCCTCGGGGGGGCTTTTCCGTATCTTAGGCAGTTTAATTAATTAACCTTGGCAAGGGCTGTATATATTCCAGCACGAGAAAACCGTTGGATAAATCATGGGGCCTCCAGGGCATTTCCAATCCACAGGGGACACACATTGGTCCGATCCATCTGCCACCTTCTTTCGGTGAGAGCACAGCCCCACTATGTCATTTTTCACACAGTATGCCGAGTCTCCACAACAGTCAGTCGTAGCTTTTCTTGCCTACACAGGTGGCTTCCACAACCGATCACAGGTTTACAGAACCCGCTACAGACGAATCCAAGCCGGGGCAGCATTGCATTTGCAACTCAAGCGGACTGCTTCTCACATTCGGTAAGATCACAGGGCGGGTGATTGCCCCCCCATTCTGAATGACAGTCTGGCCCCAGTCACATTGAGCTGGTTCAGACCCACACAAAGAGTGTGGGCGCCTGGTTCCGACTCCTTAAGGCTAGCATTAGGCTTCTATTAAACCGGCTCCATGGGCTGCCTGCACTAGACTGTAGGTAAAACACTCGCTTTTGAGAGATGACCAGCATTTTTCTAATAGGCTGAGATACGGCTTAGAGCCGGTATGAGATGTGACTTTACACTGTTCAATAGACTTTGCAGCACTTGCTCAGACGGGACAGACTTGTCTATTGGACCGTGGGATGTTCATTTGTTTTTAATTTGTGAATCAGTTACTGATTCTTCTTTAACTCATGCTTTTGAAGGGAAGGATTCCTGCATGTCCTGGTACAGTGGCCCGAGGGGACTTAAATGATGCAGGCTGAAATGCTTCGACATTCCAGTTGGAAGAGGCTCCACCCGGACAAAGGAAGGACTAGGAGTACCCAATACATACAGAGATAAGACTAAAGCAAAAACAGCCTTGTTTACTGTCGGGATGGATCACTCGAGGGGAGTACCTTGGACTTGAAATAAAATTTGTGCACCTGTTCTGTTAAAAATATTATACAAAGAATGGTGATGACTAGAATGCATTTCTTTTGATGTGGAGAATGGAATGCAGTTCCTTTTGATTTATAGAATAAATGAATTTGAGTAGTATTACTTTATAATTTTCATGGTCTATCATTACAAGGGCAATAACGTAAAGTAACGAAATGTTTACCAACAGTGACTGGTCCCGCTATGGAGCATCAAAATGATGTTGTAATCAATCCTTAAACCCTTTTAGATAGACGTTTACCTACCCAGGTTCACATAGGGTTATCCTGGTGACGCCTTATAACCTGCCATCCGGTCAGTGGCAGTGATCAACGAGAAGCTGTGTGGGTGTTATGTGCCCGAGTTAGGCCCATGTAGCAACTCTGCACATTTTCTTACATTGTCCTCTTTTCTGCACAATAACATTATTGCTGTGACCTTTTGCACATATTTGCGTGCGTGACAATGTTGAATTATTTTCCCTGAAACTACTTCCGTTTACACATCTGGCTGCACACAACACTATCACGAGACCTCGAACACCAAGTACAAGACCTTTATGCACAATGTACAAATGCCGTTCTATCTTCATCTACGAGGCAACAGGGCTATATGCATATTCATAACATGCTAATCTTTACGTACATCTCAAGGATGTTTTTTATTATAAATAAAAAGCATCTCAGAGGAGTAGTACAGGAGGCACTTCAGCTGACACCGAGAGTCCCTGCGTGCTGAGACTTCACCACGCAGCGATCTGACATCTCCATGAGGAGTGTCCAGTTTGTGACCAGGACAGGGTCCTACATTCTGTCCCGCCAGGTAATGGGGTTGGGTCATCCCTTGGGGGGATTCTTGGCTCTACACTTACACGCACTCTAGACACACACAGAGTAAGGTTTTGCATAGTATGAGTACACCTGATTACTACCTTGTATTATATGCCTGCATCTATACACTGTCTTAGCACCATGGTGGAACTGTATCTGCTATTTATTCTTTTGGTGCATGTAATCACTTTCATCTGCTTCGGTCTATTAATTATCGCAGCACATGTATTCTATACAAGAATAACGTTGGTTCAATAAATATATTGAAAACGTCCCACTGAGTATTCTCTGTATATTTGTCTGAGAACAAGTTAGCACGAGTGACTGAGCGAAAGGTTCTAGATCTGTTAAAACGATCCCTGAGGGGTCAGGGTTGTCATGTTCTGTGGTTGCCAGAAACCATTCACTCCCTGTTCGGGTTAGGGGGACTGGTGGTGGCACTGTGAGCTAGCTGGTCCCTAGGCCCACATATCCTGTAGGGGTACCCGGAATCAGTCTAGGTACCTCACCTAAAGTTAATGTTGTCCAACAAATGCACAGACCCTACGACGTGGGAACAGGCTTGCTTGCTGGGAGAAGGTGGCATTGGGGATTCCTGGTCCTCTTTGCGCCTCCTGCCTCACATCCTTTTAAAGCCATGCCTACAATACGTAATGAGAACTTTTTCAACCACAGGAAGTGGTTAGCGAGTAAAAGTAAGAAAATGTTACTAGTCTAACTATAGTTCTCAAGCATTGGTATCTTTCACAGACTCACATGCTTGAATCCTTTTCCGTCTTCAAGATGGAAGTCTCTCAGTAGCTTTAGAACAGCAGTACAAGTCATTATCAATCTGATAGGCCCTAAAAGAGTGCCACTTTAGTAGCATAGATTTGAAAATGACAAGCCCGTGGTGGTTAAAAAACAGAGAAGCGTTGTTAAGCGGAGACTGGATTATTGCTTAATGTCCAATTCTCAACAGCTGTCCTATTGTTGACAGTGATCTTTTTGCTATATACTGTGCAGAGATACAATTATAATTGAATCTTGGGTCAGGAGTGGAAAAGAACTCTGAGGCTGTGCTCCTCAAGAACAGGGGGAGGAGACTTGCCATTAATAAACATGGCATACGTGCTCCCCTGCCTCAGGAGTCTTTAATATTCAAGGCCTCAGTCCTCCCCGCTGCAAGAAGAGGAAGTGGAGGCTTGACATGAATACTTCTGGCGTTAGCCCTTCTCTGCCTCAAGAACAGGGAGATGGGGCTTACCGTTAATAAGTGAGGTGTCACCTCCACCACCTCAAGAGGGAGAAGAGCCTCCAGATGATTACTCAAGGTGTGGGTGCTTCCTCTCCTGACAGCAGGGAGCTGGGGCTTGCCATTAATTATCGAAGAGACAGTTCTAGCTCAACTCAAGAACAGCAAGAGGAAGCCTGCCATTATTAATCAGGGTGTCAGCCCTTCCCTGCCTCAAGAACAGGGAGCGGAGGCATGCCATTAATATTCAGGGTGCCAGTCCATCCCTGCCTCAAGAACAGCTAGAGGAAGCCTGCCATTATTAATCAGGGTGTCAGGTCTTACCTGCCTCAAGAACAGGGAGCGGAGGTTTGCCGTTAATACCCGAGGGGTCACCTCTGCCGCCTCAAGAACAGGGAGCGGGGCATGCCATTAATAATCAGGGTGTCAGTCCTTCCCTGCCTCAAGAACAGGGAGCGGAGGCATACCATTAATAATCAGGGTGTCAGTCCATCCCTGCCTCAAGAACAGGGAGCGGAGGCATGCCATTAATAATCAGGGTGTCAGTCCTTCCCTGCCTCAAGAACAGGGAGCAGAGGCTTACCGTTAATAATCAGGGTGTCAGTCCATCCCTGCCTCAAGAACAGGGAGCGGAGGTATGCCATTAATACCTGAGGGGTCACCTCCGCCGCCTCAAGAACAGGGAGCAGGGGTCTGCCATTAATAATCAGGATGTTAGTCCATCCCTGCCTCAAGAACAGTGAGCGGAGGCATGCCATTAATAATCAGGGTATCAGCACTTCCCTGCCTCAAGAACAGGAAGCAAGGCCTTGCCATAATAAAAACAAAGTGTCAGCCCTTCCCTGCCTCAAGAACAGGGAACGGAGGCTTGCCATTATTAATCAGGGTGTCAGCCCTTCCCTGCCTCAAGAACAGGGAGCGGAGGCATGCCATTAATAATAAGGGTGTCAGTCCTTCCCTGCCTCAAGAACAGGGAGCGGAGGTTTGCCGTTAATACCCGAGGGGTCACCTCTGCTGCCTCAAGAACAGGGAGCGGGGGCATGCCATTAATAATCAGGGTGTCAGTCCATCCCTGCCTCAAGAACAGGGAGCGGAGGCATGCCATTAATAATCAGGGTGTCAGTCCATCTCTGCCTCAAGAACAGGGAGAGGAGGCATGCCATTAATAATCAGGGTGTCAGTCCATCCCTGCCTCAAGAACAGGGAGCAGAGGCTTACCGTTAATAATCAGGGTGCCAGTCCATCCCTGCCTCAAGAACAGGGAGCGGAGGTATGCCATTAATACCGGAGGGGTCACCTCCGCCGCCTCAAGAACAGGGAGCAGGGGCCTGCCATTAATTAAAGTGTCAGTCCTCCCCCTGCCTCAAGAACAGGGAGCAGAGGCCTTGCCATTAATAATCAGGATGTCAGTCCATCCCTGCCTCAAGAACATGGAGCGGAGGCATGCCATTAATAATCAGGGTGTTATCCTTTCCTGCCTCAAGAACAGTGAGAAGAGGCATGCCATTAATAAAGTGTCAATCTCCCCCTGCCTCAAAAACATGAAATGAAGGCTTGCCATTAATAAAGTGTCACTCTTTCCCTGCCTCAAGAACAAGTAATGGAGGCTTGCCATTAATAAAGTGTCACTCTTCCCCTGCCTCAAGAACAAGGAATGGAGGCTTGCCATTAATAAAGTGTCACTCCTTCCCTGCCTCAAGAACAAGGAATGGAGGCTTGCCATTAATAAAGTGTCACTCCTTCCATGCCTCAAGAACAAGGAATGGAGGCTTGCCATGAATACAGTGTCACTCTTCCCCTGCCTCAAGAACAAGGAATGGAGACTTGCCATGAATAAAGTGTCACTCTTCCCCTGCCTCAAGAACAAGGAATGGAGGCTTGCCATTAATAAAGTGTCACTCCTTCCCTGCCTCAAGGACAAGGAATGGAGACTTGCCATGAATAAAGTGTCACTCCTTCCCCTGCCTCAAGAACAAGGAATGGAGGCTTGCCATGAATAAAGTGTCACTCCTTCCCTGCCTCAAGAACAAGGAATGGAGGCTTGCCATTAATAAAGTGTCACTCCTTCCCTGCCTCAAGAACAAGGAATGGAGGCTTGCCATGAATAAAGTGTCACTCCTTCCCTGCCTCAAGAACAAGGAATGGAGGCTTGCCATGAATAAAGTGTCAATCTTCCCCTGCCTCAAGAACCAAGAGAGGAGGCTTGTGTGAAGTTCAAAAAAGCAGGCAAGCCAAGTTCAGATGTAGATAATCCACTTTATTAAGAGAGACGTCTGCAGACACTCCATCCACCAAGAGCCAAGGGAGTAACTGACAAAGGGTTGAGCAATAACACAGTCTACTCTAGCATCCATCCTGCATTCTGGATGGCTGCATCATAACAAGGGTAAAGAATGTTAGTACAAATATCAATTTACTCTCAAACAGCATTCTATCAGGTATGGAAGTACCCCCCTCGTGGAAGCTGGCTGAGATTGGGACTATTTTCAAGAAGGGGGACCGTACTCTTCCGGTGAACTATAGGCCTATCAGCCTTATTGATTCACTTCAAAAAACAAATTGTAAACAGGTCCTTGCCCATATTCAGGAGTGGATTAGAGAGGGTAATATTATCTCAGAGTGGCAGGCTGGTTTTAAGGAACAAATAAGCACCCTAGACCAAATTTTCCGCTTTATGTGTATTTTTTCGAGGGAGGTCACCATTCGCAAAGGCAAATTATATGTTGCCTTTGTGGACTTACGTGCCGCATTCGATATGGTACCCAGAGCTAAATTGTGGTAGGTCTTAGCAAAGATGGGACTGCCAGCCCCTCTCCTTAACATTTTAATAAGACTCCATGTTAATACTCTGGCACAAGTAAGGTGGGGTGAAAATGGGGCCTTAACTGAAGTGATCAATATTGACAAAGGAGTCAGGCAGGGGTGTGTATTGGCACCCACCTTGTTCACCCTGTTCATCAACGATGTCATTAGTTTTTTGAGCAGGGATGGCTGCGATGCTCCGAGAATAGGTGGTAAATGGGCCCCTGCTCTTTTATTTGCGGATGACACTCTGCTTATATCTAAGTCACCTCAAGGGCTCCAGCAGCTGCTAGATGATTTTCAGAATTTTTGTTTGGGTAGGGGGCTGTAACTAAATAGTTCCAAAACAAAATGTATGGTGTTCTCAACTAATTTAAAGACCAAATGTAAGAAACAACTGTATGTTGGCGGCGAATTACTAGAATTAGTAACAGATTTTGATTATCTGGGTATCAAACTCTCTCAGAATATGAGCTGGGCCCCACAATTGGTCAAAGCACAGCTAACTTTGGTCCAACAAACGACAAGCATATTGAAAATCCACAGGAGAACCAGATCTAGAAAGCTGACTCCAGCGCTAGAAATTTATAATACCAAAGCCCTAGGTGCGACCCTATATGGTGCAGAGCTCTGGGGCTGTTCTAACTGTAGTAATCTCCCAGTGACTGAACAGAAATTCCTAAGATCACTTGTGAATCTACCGGTGTCTACTCCATTGATTCCTCTCTATTTAGATCTCGGGCAGAAGAGGATTTTACATAAAATCGGCATGCGGATACTCTTGTTTTGGCACCGGTTATGGACCACTACAGCACTCGCCTCCTACATGGTGGGCCTCCGTGAACTAATGAGAGCATCTTGTGTGTACAAGATCCCCTGGATGCTCTCAGTTAAGAATCTGCTAGCTAAGCTAGGACTGGATACTTACTGGAGGATCCGGAAACCCTTAGCTTGTTTAGTAAATCTAGTCTTAAAGTTGCATATTGGGGTTTTATCGAAACTGACCTGATATTGAATTGTAAGGGATCACTTTCGAATGATTTTATGAATTTTAAACAGTCTTTGTTATTTGAGCCCACATTGGATGAAATCGAACCGCAGCTTGCGAGGAAACTTTACCTACAGTTTAGGTATGGCTGTCTTCCTCTAAATCATTTTAAGAGACACTGGAGTCAGGCAAGAGAGAGTACTGATGAGTATTGTCCATGTTGCCAAGGGATTCCTGACTCACCTGAACATGTCTTATTTTTTTGTCCCTTGTACTCCCAATCGCGATTTAAATGGATTGCTCCCCTTTGCAGAAATTTGGGAGTAAGGAGATACAAGGAGGCATATAGAATATTGAAGACAAACACATCACCCTTGATTGGATTTTGCATAGCTAAGTTTTTAATGGCCGTGTGGATCAGGCGCACTAAGTTCTCTCCTGACAGCCTCTAGGGTGTAGGTTCTATGGGTCACCATTTCCCATTATTCATGGTTTATAAAGTTTTTACTGTAGGTTATGTTTTAATACATAAGTACATGTCATTTTAGTATTTTTTAACCTTTCTATATAAATTTTCCCAAGATGAGGCTTTTTAAGTATAAATAAGGATGTATTCGTACAATTAATGATGCACTTTGACTGACCGGTATTACTGTAGTGCGAATAGGCATCGATTGTCTATCCTCAATGGTCTCAATTATATTTTATTTTTCTGCCATCTACACCGTGATGAAGCTTGAAACTGTAAACAATTATGCTATTTCTATAATTATGCTGCTATTATTGAGAAATCTTTCTCCTTTCTCTTTGCACAATTTACTGATGCACTTTGACTGTCCAACCCTGGAGTAACTGTAAATAGACTGTGTATGTTTATTTATATCGAAATGTTTTATCTGTATTGTGTGTTTGTAATTGTCTAGCTCTATGGTGTACTTTTATGATCCTCAGTGATCGAAATAAAGTCTCTTTGACTGTTAATACAGAACACCACAGCACCTCCCTCCCCAATATTACACCAACAAAGTACAGGTGTGAAACCCTTAATACATCAAAAGGGGCCCACCTGCTTAACACTGATTCTCCCCAACGAATCACCCTACACCCCATACATGTACATATATACAATAATGTTTGTGCAACACGGTGAAACTAACGTATTCCTTGCACACAATCTTGTAGACAACAAGGTACCCCTCTTACACGTTGAGGTCTCACCATTTTCTCTTGTTCATTAGATGTCTCACCTTGGACTGGAGTGTGCAACTCCATGAATTTGTATTTTGCCACCCTGCTCAAGTTCCAAATTTTAAGGTCACTTGTTCATTTGTGAACACTTTAATAACCATAACCTGTTGACTAAACTTAGATTCTTCACCATCCTTCCTAGGAGATTTGATCTTACCCAGTCTCCAACATGCACCACGATGCTATTGACCGCCTTCCTCACGTCAAACCACTTCTTCTTCAACATATTCTCTCTTTTCTTCTCCTTCCATCCTTCAGTTTTCCCCACTTGGTCATCAACCATCATCCTTTTAGTAGAAACCCACCTAGGAATCACCTCCGTATTTGCAATTCTGCCTTTAAACAACTGGCAGGGAGCTACACCTTTCGAAGAATATGGGGTGAAGCAATACTCGCGTACCTTTTTCCTCATTGCTGTTACCCAGTTAGCACCAGATACCAAAGCTTGTTGGAAGGTCTCCTTCAATACTTTTACAAACCTTTCCACTACACCATTACTCTCTGGGAGATACAAAGCTGCCTTCTTATGTTTTATTCCTCTAGTTTCCAGAAATCCTTCTACCACCTTGAAGGTAAGTTGTACCCCTTTGTTCGAGAGCAGTGTAGAAGGAAAACCTTCCCTCTCAAACAACTCCTGCAAATAATTCTGGACAACTTCTAACGCAACAGAATTCACCCCTTTAATTTCAGGCCGATGTCAAAAGATGTCTTAACACACAAGAACAAACTGATCGTACAACTTTATCCTCATTATGCCCAGAGTATCAATAGCAATATCAGACCAAGGACCACTCGCCTGTTCCCTCAGTACCATCGGTTGAGTTCTACACTTCAGGACTTTGTCACTGCGCGAACACTCCACACTATTCCTCACCTCTCTCTCAATGCACAGGTCCAAAGCCGGCCATCAATAGCCTTCTCTGACCCTCTCCTTTGTTTTGGCAATGCCATGTGGCACTCTTGAGCTGTATCCACCAGCCTCTTTCTGAGTCTACCGGGAGGAATCAACTTGCTACCCCTCATCAACAAGCCATCCACCACAACCAATTTATCTTTTACCTGTCAATATCCCTTTACACATCATCATAATCCTTTTTTCACACCCCGTGGATACCATCTTCATGACTTTCTGTAAACCATCATCCTCCCTCAAAAAGTCTCTCCAATCGTCTTCCGAAAAGATACCTTCAGTGATGGAACAAACATTAACTTCCTCTTCAAACTCCTCACCACTGAACCAATCACCTTCTTCCAGAAACTCACTTTCTCCATCACCCATTCTAGATAAAAAGTCGGCCAAAATACTGTTGGCACCTGGCAGGTAGCACACACCAAACTCAAATTCTTGTAAGGCAACCATCCATTTGCGCATTCTGTTTGAGACCAAACCCATACCCTTCCTTATAAACACCTCTTTCAGGGGCTTATGATCCGTTTTGATTTCAAATTTCTTTCCCCACAAAAACTCTCTCAATTTACGCCTGGCCCAGAACACGTCCAGAGCCACCTTTTCCACCAACGAATAGTTGAGTTCAGCGCCCTTCAAAGCCGTAGCGATAACTAGAATGGTCCTTTCCTTCCCATCTGCCTTTTGTATAAGGACGGACCCTAGACCCTTTGAGCTTGCATCCAACATGGCATATGACTCATCTCTGGGGGGAAAAGTTTCCCAACTTAGGAGCTTTGCGCAAACATTGCTTCACCGCTTCAAACTCACAAACTCATTCCTGGCTCCAGATGAACTGTTTCCCCGTTTTCAATAAGTCCCTCAAACTGCATGTTCTCTCAGCAATTTTTTTAACGAACTTGTTATGAAACTCAGCCATACCAAAGAATTTCGCAAGTTCATTCTTATTCTTTGGTGCTTGAAGGTTACAAATTGTATTTACGAAAGGTGCATTCGGTTTGATTCCGGATGTCATTATTAAATGACCTAGGCATTCAACTTCCTGGACATCAAACTTACACTTGTCAACTCTAAAGTCATGCCAGCGTCACACAGCCTTGACAAGACCTTCATTAGTCTGTCATCATGTTCCTTTGAATCAACCCCAAAAATCAGCACATCATCCTGATATTCCTTGACACCATCAATTCTTTTAAGAACTCGCTCCATCTCCCTCGTAAAGAGACAGGCTGCCCATATCAGGCTAAAGGGCATCCGTGGGAATTTAAAGGTGCCAAAAGGCGTCAAAATTCAGTCAATTCTTGGGATAACGAATGTAATCTTATCTGGTGATAGGCCAAGGCAAGGTCCAAGGATGAAAAATGTCTCGCACCATCAAGAGGACCCAACATTTCACTGATATTAGGCAGCGGGTGGTGATCCACCACCACCGCTTTGTTGAGATCCCTTAAGTCCATACAGAGCATGGCCTTCTTGGCCATAACGACCAGAGATAACCATCCTGTAGCTCCTACTTCTTGTATGATGCCATTTTCAATAAATTTGTTTAGCTCGGTCCTCATGCTATCCTTCACAGTTAGGGGAACCCCTGACCTTAGCAACCTTAGGTGAAAAATTCAGTTTGAGATTTATAAGATGAAAATAATCCTTCAAGCAACCCAGCTTATTAGCAAATACATTAAGAAATTCTCTTGCCCCAAACCTCAGTTCCAACTGACACAGAACTGACTGGCGCATTTCTTTAACACACACCAGTAGACTCTCATTGGGAACTAGGCATACGTACAGATCATGCTGGTGAAACCAACTGACCAAAGAGTCCCCTTTCACGAAATATAAACTTTAGCTGGGATGATTCGCTCACAGAATTCAAATGTACCCCAGAAATATCCTAGTACTGCTATGGGTTTCTCACCATATCCCTTTGGTTTTATATCAGGCTTCATTAGTATCACTTTGCCAAGCAGGAGCTGCTGAAAAAACTTTTGGAATAAGAGTTATTTTAGCACTAGAATCAAATAGCCTCTTTATCGGCTGATTGTTGACCATGACCTCTCCCAAAGGACCTTCAGCCGCTGAACCTTTCCCTTGAAGTATGTTGATCTCTTCCACATCGTGATCACTGAACTCCACCTTCCTAAAATCTTTTGTCGACCTACAGCAACTGGCAAAATGACTCTTGCGCCCACAATACTTATACGTGACTTTCCAACCAGGACAATCCTTATAAGTTGCAACATGCCCAGAATTACCACACCTGTAACACTTGCCTTGAAATGGCTTCGTCAAAGGCTTCATGCTAGTGGACGATTTATCCTTTACACCTTTCTCCTTGACAAGTTTTACTAGGACATCATTACCTTTGTCCCCAATACCCTTGTCAACAACCGCAGCAACCTTGTGTATGACATCCACACAAGCTTTCGAGTGTTCAATGGTTTTAGCAATGGTAAGGACCTCTTGTAAAGGAGGATTATGTTTTTGCCACATCCTGTCACAAGCCTTATTCAATGCACACCACAACATCAATTGATCTCTTAAGCGCTCCCCCAGAGACGCCCCACAATTACAGGTGGCTACTAATTTGCGCAATACAGTGATGTATTGTTCCACTGTCTCACCTTGACGTTGCATTCTCCTGCCAAAGTGATACCGCTCAAGAACATACTGAACTTGGGAAGATAATGCAAGTCCAGTATTTTGAGACACAATTCATACTCATTCAAAGTTGCGGCCTCCCTATCAGAGAGAACTGGGAGATGCTCAAAACCTTCCTGTCCCTCCGGACTCAGGCAATGCATACGCAAAGATGATTTTCTCTCTGCGATAAGAGTAGTCCCACATACTCGGGCATAATGGCTGAAAACTTTCCTCCATTTTTGCCATATAACAGGTGGTTCACCTGGTGATGAGAGGAAAAATGGGGGTGCTGTAACATTCTGCATAATAGCACTATCACAAGTAGAAATAGTGGCCACAAGGTAAATCACGTTAATTCAATGGATACAGTCAAAATATAGAAGCTTAAGCACAATAAATGTTCATAGGCAGTTCACAGGCAGGGCACTACACCTCCAGTAGTAGCAACAGTCGCAATTACTGCCAATTCACTGTTATTCTCCAATGTCACCATTGATGGAGCAAGGACTCACAAATGAGACTTGCTCGAATACAATCTCCTCACAGTATTAAATTATTAATCTTGTATTGTTATATTAACTTTGCATACACTACATGAATAGCAAGGAAGCTTGCCTATGTGCTCTAACTAACAAGTAACGCTTGTCTTTTTCTAAAATGGCCGCTAAAGCGCGGGAACCTTACTGCGCATGTCTCAACCATATCACGTGTTGTGACGTCTTTCTTTGCTTGGTGGGAAATTTCTGCTTCTGCGCAGTGTGCTTTAAAATGGCTGCTTGATGTTTTCACATGCTTCAGCTTGCTCTTGTGTTATTATTAATTTGTCGTTTTCTTAACGCTACTAATGCGGGATAGATTTATAAGTAAATGGGGATAGAGTAGAAAGAGTGGGTATACAGTGAAACATTATTTGTGATTTTAATATTTTCTTCTTTGACTTTTATTAGTTCGTAAACTTGGGCCTGGGGTTGGTGATCTGAAACTTGAGAGACAATGATGCTGCGCATGTGTCCTGCTTGGCTGCCAAAGAATAAAGATGAAGTCAACCTGGACGTCGTCCAAGGCCACGACCTAATGGCCGATATTGATATATTCATGTGTTCCTGCCAAACTTGCAACTATGTATATGAAAATTGAATAAAACTTTGTCATGAGACGGGTGGGAAATAAAGCCAATGTATTAAAATTGATGGGCGGTAGTTTAAAGACAAAGGTCTTCAGAATTCGAACCAAATCAATATGGTGTGAGGATCAACCCCTGTCCCTGTCCAATCAGAAGTAGTGGTCCCATATTTTAGCAACATTAAGGGGAGGTACATGGGCGTAGAAGGGTATAATAGATATAGAATTAGCTAATTAGTTAGAAGGAGATGCTGCAAGAGAGCAGAGGACCAGAGAGAACAAGCGTAGATGCTTCCAGAAGAGCTCCAGACCGCCAAGCTGATCGATTGCAGACTGAATCCCTGTCCAGAAGAGGTCCTGAGGAGGGGGCGGCGGAGTCCATTAGAAGAAAGACACGGGAGAATCGAGGAGAAGTCGAGTATCAGAGAGGGGAACAACGCAGGCGTCGTTGTAGAGAGGTCACCGGTCCTGATCCTGGAGGAGGTCTTTGCTCTTCATCCTTCCTGGGTCCTATTCTTTCCAACTCCTTGGCCAAGGGGTTTGGTTCTCGCACTTAGGTAAATATAAATGTAACCTTAGTTGCGCTGCTGTCTCTATCTTCTCCTTTCTGAGGGACCGTCATTAATCAATAATTATTATTCTATTCTTCATCCGTGATATGCGATATGCGATTAAGTACCATGTGGTTATGTCATTTACTCTGCTAAATCTTTAGATAAACATTTTAAAACTTCCTGACTCAGTGGTCATTTCAGGATTACGTAATGAATGTCACTCATTTTAAATTTCCCAATTAGCAAAGGATTCATTGGTAAGTCATTACTCTTCAATCGGAAGGTAATTGGTAGCAGGGATTTTGATAAAGAGTAACAACTGACAATCCCAGCGTAAGTATTAGCGTAGTATGAATGTATGGGCCCAAGTGAGTATCTGGTGTATGAATGCTGTTTGCTAATATCGCGCTGGATCAGTTTTCTGGTAAGCAGAGGATGGTTACTCTTTGTTAATTGGGTAATGAGAATTTTATTTTTATGAACTAACATCCGTGTATTCAAAGTTTGTTTTATGTTGTCTAGAATCCCCGGGGAAAATTGAATAGCAGATGGTAAGTGGAAGCCATACTGCAGTGAGGTTATCTGTCAGGCAGAAATAGTACTGAAAAGTTAAGCAGGACTATCAGTACTGGTTAGGGAATCTATGCGTGTGAGTAATAGCAAAAGAGTACGTTGGTAAAATTTGATGTTATATCACCTAGAAAGGGTAACATTGAAGAAATAACAGGTACTTCTGGAGCTTGTGTGAAGAGTAAACGGAAGGGTTTTACTCGTAGTATATGTTTAGTAAACGGAAAGGTTTTACTAAGTGTGGGAGGAAACTATTCTATTTTTAGAGAAACTGGCACGATAGCGAATGTTTTATGTTACTGAAATTTAATTAAGATTTATAGAGAAAATAAGTTTTGCGTAAGATTTTGTAAAGGGAGGGTCAGCTGCCGGAGAGGGAGCTGACGTCACAAAACGCTGCGCTGGTATTGTTTGAAACAGCGGGTGTGGAAGACTCTTGTAAAGGAGGGGTCAGTAGTCAGGAGCAGTACTGACGTCACAGGTACCGCGCTGGGATTGGTTGAAATCAGCGAGGGACAGAGAAGCGCAGATTGTAAAGGAGGGGTTGACAGACAGACGTCACAGAAAGGCCGCGCTAGCATTGGTTCAGAGATAAAAGTTAGCTGGCATTTGATTGGTTGATATCATAGAAGCTGAAATCTTAGTGGATAAGAGATTGCATGTTAAAACGCGATCCAACTTTAACAGGAACTCGTCCGGATAGGAGATATTTAGGTTTTGCAGACCCAAGATGTACGGAGAGAAGAGAAAAATGTCATTTCTACAAAAGATTAAGAATTATTTTAAAAAGGATAAACCAATCAAAACTAGGGAAGGAATTATCATTCCACCAGCTAAAACGCCCGCTTCATTCATGATGAAGGAGAGAGGTTATCATACTTGTGTATGGATAGAGAATTGGATAGAATATACCAAAAATGATGGAACATTAGCATTTCCCGAGAATGGCACTTTTAATGGGAGAATTCTTCAAAATTTGAGATTGAGGATGAATGACTTAGAACCCAGACCTAGATTAACTCAATACGAAGCCTTAGAGGAATGGGATACCGAGACATTTGAGCGTGATCAATCCAGGAGTAATAGGGGTTACCGAGGATTTTTTCCCAGAAACCAACATGAGTCTAGGGACGGTCAAATGAAACAATGGAGGAGGGCAATGATTACAGAAGGATTATATCCAATATTTACGGCAGAAGAACTGTTAGGGAAGAAATGCACAGAAAAGACAAAACACTTAATGAGAAATGGAGATTCCGAAGATGAATTTATAGAAGAAATATTAAGGAACCCCCACCATATCAGGAAGGGACAAGTGGATGCACCCCAAGTGCACCCCTGTTAAAAACTCCATTAGTACCACAGGTAATGCATGATTTCACCCCCAGTAGGATACTTCACGATAAAGAAAAAGAAGCCCTAGAGAAGACCAGAGCAGAATTAATACAGAAAATAACACAGATAAAAGTGCATCCTGACTCTTAGACCATACCTGTAACAATTGGTCCAGTAGTCCCATTATATGGTAGTCAGGGAAACTGTCCTTCACCGTTAGTTATGCCTACTCCTGTGAATATTCCTAAACCTGAAGCAACAGTAATGGTTGAGGATCACTTTAGTGATTGTGAATCTACGATATCACTAATGGATTTACCAATTCGAGATTCTGTCAATAGTACTGCCAGAAGAACTACACCTGGGTGCTCGAAAGAGATAAACTTGATAACCTCATCAGGAGCAAAAAGTGTCACTGTAGTTAGTCCAGAAGACTTAGAAAGGTGGGCACAAGGATCAGAACAGCAGTGTACACCTCCAAAATTTTTGGATATTTATAAATTAAAAGTCGAATTAGAAGAAATAATAGCAGGAAATGTAGGGCTAGATCGCCTAAATGCTTACGATGAAGAAGAATTATTGTTCGTATGCAGAAGTATTACCAGAAATGTAAAAATATTCCATGAGAAATTATCAGATTTGGCTCTGCAGATGGGAATTGAAATAGGGAGATCAAAGGTGTTGCAGAAACCCTATAGAGCAGATTTCTCAGACAAAGATTTAGAAAATATGAATGCCTCTGGAAGAAAGTTACAAGTAAAAGAATTAATGATAGTCTTACAGAAATGGGGAGACCTAGATAAATGGAGAGTTTGATGGGCAAAGAAAAAGGAAGAGGCACGATCCAGTAGAACAGCCTCTGAATATGTGATGAAAGAAACCGGGAAGACAGATCAAATGTATCCGATGCGAGAAGTTCCAGGAGGGGGCTATGTACATGTCCCATGGAGTAGACAGGATATTTTGTCATTTACAAATGATTTTCCAAAGTTGAGAGAAAAACCAATTGAATGGTACAAGCAGGTTGAGAGGTTTGTGAAGGTGTCAAAGGTATTGTTGAAAGATTTAGATGGTTTGTTTGACATAGTGGTACCTGCCGATTTGTGGACAGATTGTAAAATTACAGTTGATTGGCCAAGTGACGAGTATCCTAGAGATCCGAAAACAGGTGCCCCGTCAAATGATGTAATGAAAAAGTATCAGCAGGTGATAACTTACCTGAAAGGCAAAATACCACCGAAAGAAACAGATTGGGTGAAAATAGACCGAACCACCCAAGAAGCTAGTGAATCGGTACACGCCTATTATGAGCGTTTATTGCAGGTATTTAAGCAGTATAGTGGATTTGAGGACATTGGAGATAAGAACATGAGTCAGTTTGTGTATCGATTTGTTTATGGTCTGAAGCCAGAAATTTGTCAGATGATTAAGCAGCACATGTTGTGTTGGCAAGGCAAGCCCATAGACGAGATTCTGAAATATGCGAAATACTGTGGAGATGATATTGAGGATAGGCACAAGAAATTGCAGGAAAAAGTAATGTGGGCACAGGTGAAAATGGCTGAGAAACAGGGAATTAATTTGGATAATCCAAGTGAAAATCAAGGAAAGGATTCTGGAACAAATGGCGATACTGGGAATGGTGGAAAAGTGAGAGGACGAATGAGTAGAGAAGAAGCTAAAAAGAAATTTCCTTGTCATGGATGCGGAAAATTGGGGCATTGGAAGGATGAATGTAAAAAGATTCGGAATAATAATGGCCCAAATCAAAATTTAAATCCACAGACGCAGAATGACTCACAGCAGGGTGTAAATCCTCAGAGTCAGTTGCCACCTGCACCTATTCAGGGTAATGTAAGCAGAGCAAACCACGGTACAGACGTCGGATATCAAGGAGGAAGTGGTAAGAATGATTATGTAACATCACAGTTTCTTTTACAGGACGATTTCTGTCAATACAGTTCATGACGGTGCCTAGGAGAGGGGGAGAAGGAGTGCGTACTTGGCGCATCCTTATCGGTAGATCAGTCAGGTCCATATGTTGAAGGGAATGTGAAAGGTAATGATATTACTTTCCTTTTGGACACTGGTGCTACCAGGTCTACTGTGAGAACAGCAGACATTCCAGACCTTCCTCTCTCTGGAGAAGCTATCCAAGTAGTGGGAGTAGCTAATAGAAAGATTAGAACACCTCTTACCGAACCAATGGAAGTTAAAATTGGAAATTTCAGAGAAATGCATCAATTTGTAGTGTGTGATTCTAGTCCAGTAAATTTATTAGGTCGTGATTTACTATGCAAGATGAATTGCACAATTTTCTGCACCCCGGATGGTGTGGCAGTTCAGACCCCAGATGAAGATCATGTATATAAGTTTATGATTGCAAAACAAGGTACAGAGGTAGATGAGATGTTTTCTTTGATAACAAAAGATGAGTTGCCAGAAGAATTAAAAACTACAGTAAACCCCACAGTATGGGATTTCACAGGAAAGGAAGTAGGACTTATGGCCAAAATAGACCCGGTTAAAATTACTGTAAAGGAAGGTGCGATTTTCCCAAATACTAGACAGTACAAAATGAGTGCAGAAGTAAAGACAGGAGTCATTGAAGAAATCAATCGAATGGTAGAACAAAACATACTAAGAGAAGTAATGAGTAGCCCATGTAATTCACCAATAATGGGTTTAAAGAAACCTAGCGGAAAATATAGGATTGTTCAAGACCTGCGGAAAATAAATAAGATCGTGGAACCTTGTTGTCCTATAGTACCCAATCCTGCAGTAATCCTATACCAGATTCCTTGGAGTGCAGGATGGTTCACAGTGATTGATTTATGCCAAGCGTTCTTTTCAATACCATTGCACCCAGACAGCCAGTATCTTTTTTCATTTAAATTTGAGAACAAAGTCTATGTATGGAATCGTGTTCCTCAGGGGTACACGGAAAGTCCTTCCATCTTTAATCAGATATTGAAAAAGTGCCTTGAGAAACTAGTGATGCCAGGTAGCTCAGTCCTAGTGCAATATATCGACGACTTACTGGTGGCATCGAACACCAGAGAGGACTGTGTTGTTGATTCCATAGCACTATTAAATCATTTGGCTGAAGAAGGGCATAAAGTCTCACCAGAAAAATTGCAGTTCTGTACAACAGCTGTTAAATATCTGGGACACCAAATTGAGAGGGGAAAAAGAAGAATAACCTCGGAAAGAGTACAATTGATTAAGAAAATGCAAATGCCTGTAACCCAAAGAGAAGTGAGAATGTTCTTAGGAATAGTAGGTTACTGTCGACAATGGATACTAGGATTTTCCTTGTTAGCGAAGCCCCTAATTCAAATGACAAAAAAGAAAGCAAAGGACCCAGTTGAATGGGATGATGAGAGTGTAGGAGCTTTTGTAAAATTGAGAAATGCTCTGTGCTCAGCACCAGCCCTAGGCATGCCCGACTATAAGAGAAGCTTCGCATTGTTCTGTCATGAGAGAGAAAATTGTGCACTTTCAGTCTTAACACAAAGACATGGTCTAGACAGACGTCCTATAGCATATTTTTCTGCTACATTGGATCCAGTGGCAGCCGCATTGCCAGGCTGCTTAAAAGCAGTAGCGGCTACCTGTTTAAGTATTGAACAAAGTGAGTCAATTGTGATGGGACACCCAGTAAAGGTGTTTGTTCCACATGCGGTTGTGATTCTGTTGACAAGAACACGAACTCAGCATCTTACTCCTAGTCGGCTGACTAAATATGAGAGAATAATAATGGGTGCTGAAAATGTGAACATAGTGAGGTGCACAATAGTAAATCCCGCTACCTTATTACCAGACCCATATCATGAGGAAATTAAAAATGACGAAGAAGAAGAACATGATTGTTTACAAGTCACAGAGTTATGCACGAAACCACGTCCGGACATTGAAGAACAGCCCCTTAGACAGCCAGACAGGGAGCTGTTTGTTGATGGTTCATGCCAAAGACATGAAGATGGTAAACTAACTGCTGCCTATGCGGTGTGTGAATTAACTGGAATAGTTGAAGCATCCTATTTACCAGGAGTAAAATCTGCACAAGTAGCTGAATTGATTGCTTTGATAAAAGCGTGCAAAATTGGGAGGAATCAAAAAGTAACTATATTTACAGATAGCCAATATGGTTACGGGGTTGTGCATGATTTTGGCCAACTATGGATGCAGAGGGATTTCATGACTTCTTCAGGATCCCCCATTAAAAATGGACAATTTGTAAGGGAATTGCTGGAAGCAATACAATCACCAAAAGAATTGGCTGTGGTGAAATGTGCCGCACACCAGTCAGGAGATGACTGGGTGGTAATTGGCAATCGATATGCAGATCTTGTGGCTCAACATTGTGCCAGAAATAGATTATCAGTCAATAAAAGGGTGGAAAGAATGGGAATCAGCTGCCAACTTATGCTGTATATGCCACCTGAAACATGGAATGAGGTTAGAAGATTGCAAGATGGTGCTGATGAAAATGAGAAGAAAACATGGGTCAAAGTGGGTTGTTCCCAAAGGGGAGATGATGAAGTGTGGATTTGTGCTGATGGCAGACCAGTCATGCCTGACTGTCTGCTCTCTCAAATGGCCAGGATGTATCATGGAGACACACACATAGGGAGAGATGCAATGATTAGGCTTTTCAGACAGAACTGGTACAATCCCAAGTTCAGGGCTGTAGCAGAGAGCCTTTGCCAGAGATGTTTGACTTGCCAGATGCATAATCCAGGGAGAAAGACAATAATCGGGTTTGGGAAGATTGGAAAGGCAGAGGGTCCATTTATAAGACTCCAGTTCGACTTTATACAGTTACCACCATGCAGAGGGTTGAAATATGTACTAGTCATAGTATGTCTGTTTTCAAAGTGGGTGGAGGCTTACCCTACCAGGAGGAGTGACAGCATTACAGTCGCAAAGCTGTTACTACGAGAACTCATTCCTAGGTTTGGTTTCCCAGTAACTTTGGAATCAGATAGAGGAAAACATTTTAACAGTGAAGTGATTCAAATAATTTGCGGAGCATTCCAAATTGAACAAAAATTGCACTGTGCATATCGTCCAGAAGCTTCTGGAGTGGTTGAACAATTGAATGGCACTATAAAATCCAGACTGGGAAAAATGTGTGCATCAACATCATTGGAGTGGCCAGATGCATTGCCACTTGTCTTAATGGGACTAAGAAGCATTCCTGATAGAAATACGGGACTGAGCCCACACGAGATAATGATGGGAAGAGCAATGAGACAAGCACATGTTCCCATAAACAAACTGCTGAATATATCTGATGATATGGTTCTGGATTATTGCAAAGGATTGGCTGACCTAGTGCGTTCTGTCTCTCATCAGGTCGGAGAAGACGCAGTTTCAAGGCAGCCTGAACAAGAACATGATCTGAATCCTGGTGACTGGGTGGTAGTGAAGAATCACACCAGAGAGACGTGTCTATCACCTAGATGGGGAAAACCTTGTCAAGTCATACTGACTACCAACACAGCAGTGAAGTGTGCAGGATTTCCTAATTGGATTCATGTAAGCCACACCAAAAGAGTACCAGACCCTGAAGAAGAAAATCCTCAGTCAGCATCAATCACTGAGGAAGCTGAAGGTTGCCCAGCTGAAGAATCTCAGGCTCGAGATTCAAGAGAAGCTGCAGAAGAACAACCGAGCACAAGTCAGGACTGGATACCGGTGGTAGAAATTCCTGAAGTTTACTACAGAACAAGAAGTCAAACAAAATTGGAAGAAATTGAAGAAGATCAGATAGGCGAAGAAGAAGCAGCTCAGGGAAAAGAAGAACATACAATAAAAGAACCTGAGCAGGACCAGATAGGGAAAGGAAACTGGGCTCAAAATAACGAAGAACCAACAAGTTTTGAGCAGGAACAGACAGGTTTAGAAGAATCCGGTCAGGCTGCAGAAGTACAAAGTGCAATAAGCCCTGATCAGAACCAGTTAGATCAAGAAAATCACACAGAAGAAAAAGATCTCGAGAAACATAATCATGAAGAATTAAACAAAGAACAAGGTCAATTATTGGAAACTCACGGAGGAGCTGCAGAAGAAAAACAAATAAGGCCTGAAAAAGAGCAAGAAAGAAAAACAGTAATTGCAGAAAACGAAAAGGTGTCAGAAAGTGAAAATAAAGAGATTGCTGAAGACAAAAATAAAGAAACAGTGCAAACAAAGAAAACAAGAAAAGGTGATCATTGGCCTAGTGTCATTAAAAGAGTAAAATACCACATAACAACCAGAAGTGAAGATCCAGATCAAGTAAATGAAGTAACAAGTCAAACCGAACAAGAAAACAGAACTAAGAAAAGAAGAAGCAAGAGACTGAAACTTGTGAATAACAAATTCAAGGGTCCTGATTGGACTTACATTATTCTTGAAGATTACGAAAGTTCAGAGTCAAGTGAAAGTGGTGACGAAGGAACAAGTGCAGAACTGACGTACGAGAAAGAAACAAGACCACCTTGACTACGCAAAAGAGTCATATAAAGAAAAGCGAAAAATAGATAAGAAGAGCAATCTTCCTTGTCGAAATGCCTGATGATAGAGTTGCTGGGAGACCAAAACAGAGATGTTGTAGAAGATGCTGTGCAATATGCATATGTAGTCTAGTAATGGTGCTTATAGTTTGGTTAGTCCTGATCGTAGCAGTCCCTTACCTTATGATAATGGATAAAAAGATTAATAACGAAACTAAAGGAAAGGACAGCACACATGAAGGGAAATAGAGTAGAACTAATGGCAGAAAATGAACCAGAATTTCATCATGAAATAACTGATAACGACACTAGTTTAAATGTTTTCACAAAGTTATTATTTCAATATGTAGATACCATGGAAGTTAGTAATTGTTATGTCTGTATGAAGTTACCCGAATCAGTAGCAGAAGGATTAACATATCATCACTTACCATTGACATATGGCATATCATGTAGTGTATTGTCTAGTTTATTTTATAGAACAGGGAGACTTCAATATTATTATTCAAACATAGATGTGATATTTTCTGAGGTTCCGATTCGAAAGAGTATGAACCCAGTGCTTAGTAGTCAAGACGCACAGTTTATGGGAGAATTTTTCCTAACAATGAAATCGATAGACATAACACATGCACATAGACACAATCTAACATGTTCTTTACACGAAGAAGAAAAGATATTTTTGAATTTAGTAGAAGATAGAAGACAAGATTTTCAAAAGAAAGCTTCTGAGCATAAGGCTCATTTGCCACCTTGGGCTGAGAAAGAAGGGTAGTTACACATCTGGCAAGGCTCAAGCTGCTATGGCTCTGGATTTTGTAAAGACAGGGAAAATTTGTCTACATAGGTTAAGGACTGATTATAACAATGTTTTCATCGGTACCAGTGAATGTGAACACAATTTCTTAATTCTTGGAGGTTGGGGAATCAAAGGAGGAACAGATTCAGTTTTTCCTGGGATCTATTATGTATGCGGGAATAAGGCTTACTTTAGGCTTCCTGCACGGTGGTATGGAAGTTGTTATTTTGGAATAGTATTTCCAAAAATATACCACGTAAAAAGAAACACTGGGAGCAATGAAAACAATGGCGAATTAACACGTAGTAAAAGAGCTAGTTTTTCTGAAATTGTAGGTGATATATTTGGTGCATTGATACCTTCAGTGGGAATAATTCTGAACTCAAGGAAAATATGTAAATTGTCTACAGTGGTTGACCGTTTATCAACGGATACTGCTGGAGGATTTCTAATGATTAATGCGGAGATGGTTGCGATTAGATCTATGGTTATGCAAAATCGACTTGCTCTTGATATTATATTAGCAAAAGAGGGCGGAGTCTGTAAATTACTGAAGACGAAACATTGTTGCACTTACATTCCTGATAAAAGTGCAGAAATTGGAACGTATATACAGAATATAACTAAACTTGAGAAGGAACTTAAACCACTGGAAGTTGATAGTGTATGGGGAAGATTGACAAGTAGTATTGCGTCAATTGGTACCTGGTTTTCTAATGTAGGAAAAGGGCTTATAGGTCAAATACTAGTACCCTTAGCAGGAATAGCAATAATAGTACTGACTATAACAATATGGTGCAAATGCTGTAGAAAGAATGAATCATATAATGTGACAGGAAAAGGAAAGAAGAGAAAGGTTCGATGAAATTGAACTGGAAGATTTGAGAAGTGAATTATACAAGAAATTGAAAGGGGATGTTAAAAACAGAAAATGTAAAAATGAGAATGAAACTATTTGCTAAGAAGTTGGCATCTGATTGAGGGTAGTATTTTGATGGCTCTTAAACGCCATCAGAGAGGGGATTGATGGAGCAAGGACTCACAAATGAGACTTGCTCGAATACAATCTCCTCACAGTATTAATTTATTAATCTTGTATTGTGTATATTAACTTTGCATACACTACATGAATAGCAAGGAAGCTTGCCTATGTGTTCTAACTAACAAGTAACGCTTGTCTTTTTCTAAAATGGCCGCTAAAGCGCGGGAACCTTACTGCGCATGTCTCAACCATATCACGTGTTGTGACGTCTTTCTTTGCTTGGTGGGAAATTTCTGCTTCTGCGCAGTGTGCTTTAAAATGGCTGCTTGATGTTTTCACATGCTTCAGCTTGCTCTTGTGTTATTATTAATTTGTCGTTTTCTTAACGCTACTAATGCGGGATAGATTTATAAGTAAATGGGGATAGAGTAGAAAGAGTGGGTATACAGTGAAACATATTATTTGTGATTTTAATATTTTCTTCTTTGACTTTTATTAGTTCGTAAACTTGGGCCTGGGGTTGGTGATCTGAAACTCGAGAGACAATGATTCTGCGCATGTGTCCTGCTTGGCTGCCAAAGAATAAAGATGAAGTCAACCTGGACGTCGTCCAAGGCCACGACCTAATGGCCGATATTGATATATTCATGTGTTCCTGCCAAACTTGCAACTATGTATATGAAAATTGAATAAAACTTTGTCATGAGATGGGTGGGAAATAAAGCCAATGTATTAAAATTGATGGGCGGTAGTTTAAAGACAAAGGTCTTCAGAATTCGAACCAAATCAATATGGTGTGAGGATCAACCCCCTGTCCCTGTCCAATCAGAAGTAGTGGTCCCATATTTTAGCAACATTAAGGGGAGGTACATGGGCGTAGAAGGGTATAATAGATATAGAATTAGCTAATTAGTTAGAAGGAGATGCTGCAAGAGAGCAGAGGACCAGAGAGAACAAGCGTAGATGCTTCCAGAAGAGCTCCAGACCGCCAAGCTGATCGATTGCAGACTGAATCCCTGTCCAGAAGAGGTCCTGAGGAGGGGGCGGCGGAGTCCATTAGAAGAAAGACCCGGGAGAATCGAGGAGAAGTCGAGTATCAGAGAGGGGAACGACGCAGGCGTCGTTGTAGAGAGGTCACCGGTCCTGTCCTGATCCTGGAGGAGGTCTTTGCTCTTCATCCTTCCTGGGTCCTATTCTTTCCAACTCCTTGGCCAAGGGGTTTGGTTCTCGCACTTAGGTAAATATAAATGCAACCGTTAGTTGCGCTGCTGTCTCTATCTTCTCCTTTCTGAGGGACCGTCATTAATCAATAATTATTATTCTATGCTTCATCCGTGATATGCGATTAAGTACCATGTGGTTATGTAATTTACTCTGCTAAATCTTTAGATAAACATTTTAAAACTTCCTGACTCAGTGGTTATTTCAGGATTACGTACTATAATGAATGTCACTCATTTTAAATTTCCCAATTAGCAAAGGATTCATTGGTAAGTCATTACTCTTCAATCGGAAGGTAATTGGTAGCAGGGATTTTGATAAAGAGTAACAACTGACAACCCCAGCGTAAGTATTAGCGTAGTATGAATGTATGGGCCCAAGTGAGTATCTGGTGTATGAATGCTGTTTGCTAATATCGCGCTGGATCACCATCACGTTATAAATCACCAAAGGTGAGAGTATCACCGTAGACACACTCTGTACCACGCTTAGCATAAATGAAAACAAGCGCGTCGTTACAGATGAACAACTTACAAGTCTCAACGGGTGAGTGTATCACCGCAGACACACTTTGTGATACACCTCATAGTGAAGCCGGACAACCAAATGTGAGCATATCACCGCAGACACACTCCATGATACGCTTTATGTGAGAAATAGTAAAATGAGGCTCACAGGTGAGCGTATCACTGAAGAAGCGCTCACGTTGCTTGACAGGTCCCTGTGAGCGTCGCAGGGTCAAGCATCTCAAACAGCAGGAACCACGTTATGAAGTCCGCTGTTCTCCCCAAATTAAGATGGCCACCATGCGTGTGACATCACACACCTGTTGCTCGGATATGAGTTTACCTTAAATAAATGTAAAGACAAAAGGCGTTTGAAAAACAGGAACAAGTTAATTAAATGCTGCGGCCCGGAGAACCTTGACAGTGCGCGTCTGCTCAAAGTCTCTCAGTGTACAAAGTTTTGGCTGCTTATATATATAGTTCATGAGGTACAATAAAGCAATTTTCTACATTCCAAGAAAACATCTGTCATAAATCAACAAATGCAGGCATCTGATAAGGACACAGATGGCTTCGACCTCGGGGAGAGCCAGTGTGTATGTGTCCAGATGTCTGGCATGAGGAATGCGTGATCAATACGTGTGGTGTGCATGTCGTGTCCTGATTGTTGAGTTTTTTTATCTACATGTGGAATCTAGCTTTGTGGTATTTTGGGGAACACGAGACCGTGGCCAAACGTGTTTTATTGGGGCCAATTATTTCGGACCCTTTGTGGTGCAACTATCTATCTGTGGGATCGATCAGGGTTTTCCCTGGGCCTGCATTTGTCTTTAGGTTAAGAGAGACCCCACATGTGACTTGGTATTCGATAGGCATGGGTGTGGAACGTAGGACTTGTCTAACCACGTATCTCTGACTCGGGGTTGATAGAGAGGTCACCTTGGGTGAATTCGACAGCAATGATACGAGTTCATTGGAACTCCTGAAAATAATATGGCAGTCACTGGTATCATTTCTATCGACATCCTTAGCATTGTGCATACAGTTGTCATAGCAAACTGAGACATTGTTCCTACTGGTATTGACACGGTTAAGTTTGCTTAAGTCATAACGTACATCAACATTACTTTTACTAGCAACAGTATTGCCATTTTTGCATGGATTATGACATACATTGATCTTGTCATTGCCGGTGTTGGCATCATTGTGCGGGAAAAGGTATGACATACATCGATATTACATTGACGGGTATTGGCAAGGTCATGCGGGCACAGGTTATGGCATACATTGATATTGTCTTTATTGGTTTTGACGTTGTTGGAACTGCACATATCATGGTATTCATTGACAATGTATTCCCACACTCCCCCTCTAGTTGATTCTTCAGCTATTCTATCCTCCTCATATGTCATGACAGTTATGTTATTAGAGTGTGTGTGTGTGCGCGTGTGTGTGTGTGTGTGTGTGTGTGTGTGTGTGCGTGTGTGTGTTCTATTACATTCTCCCTAGCTATGTGCATACTACCTAATTTGAGGACGGCTTTTTTGCAGCACAAAACTCCCACTTGTAGGAAACAACATAACAGAAGTACAACAATGAGAATCGGCGTAAATAGTTTGGATATACATAAGGGGATCCACGAAAAGATACTATGCAACCAGTCCTGCTCCGGGGCACCTCCCTCCTTCTTAATGTCGGCTTGCAGACAGTGCAGTTGGAAGGCATGGGCAAATGTCCAGTTCTCCATATCATTTCCGGGAACAAAAGAACAACAGGAAGCACCAATCTTGGCACACACCCCACCCGCCACAGCGGTCATAAGTCCAACACGTATCAATGTTGCATTGATATTATATTAGATGGGTATTGGCATGGTCAAACGGGCACAGGTTATGGAATAAATTGATATTGCCTTTATTGAAATTGCCGGTCAGGCCTGCACATATCATGGTATTCATTGACATCATATTCACCCATTCCAACACACCAACCCCAGGATGCCTTGTGCCAATGACGCATTCGCAGAATACAGCTACAGAGATGCTCCTGTGATGGAGAAAACGGGATCACGGTACGTGTCACACGCAAACACGAGCCAAAGGTGCCAGCTCGGGTCACAAGTCACCTTCCAAATGAAATTGCGTCCTCCAAGTCAGCAAAAGGAGACTAAACATGCCAATGCCCTCCAGTAAACAGTAAAATATCCTGGGAATCGCCAGACTCAACAGATGCCGTGTAGGATTCACACTCCCATTTTCTGCTGGGCAATTGTTGTTCAGTAGGGCAAAAGCTTTGGGCAATACAATCCTGGCTGAGAAGTGTACTTAAAACCCAATATTCATCAGAAACTGCCAAAATAGATCCTTGTTGCCCACAGAGTATCTTCAAGTGTACAACACGTAAATACACCATATGTAGTGTTGAGGTCTCGGCGCAGACGTAGATCTGAATTCTTCTCAAAAGAGATGAGTGGATAGTGCAGCATGTCGCTATTCGCCCAAATGTGAAGTTCACAGAAGCAGGTAGGCCAAGTTCAGATGTAGATAATCTACTTTATTAAGAGAGACGTCTGCAGACACTCCATTCACCAACAGCCAAGGGAGTAACTGACAAAGGGTTGAGCTATAACACAGTCTACTCTAGCATCCATCCTGCATTCTGGATTGCTGCATCATAACAAGAATACAGAATGTTAATACAGAACACCACAGCCTGCCATTAACAATCAGGGTGTCAGTCCTTCCCTGCCTCAAGAACAGCGAGAGGATGCTTGCCATTAATAATCAGGGTGTCAGTGCTTCCCTGCCTAAAGAAGGGGGGAGTTGAGGTCTGCAATTAATAATCAGAGTGACAGTCCTTCCCTGCCTAGAGAACAGGGAGTCGAGGCCTGCCATTAATAATCAGGGTGTCAGTCCTTCCCTGTCTCAAAAACAGGGAGCAGAGGCTTGCCATTAATAATCAGGTTGTTGGTCCTTCCCCGACTCAAGAACAGGGAGGGGAGGGGTGCTATTAATAATCAGGGTGTCAGTCCTCCCCTGCCCCAAGAACAGGGAGGGGAGGGGAGGGTTGCCATTAATAAAAAAAAAGGTGTAAGTCCTTCCCTACCTCGACAACAGGGAGGGGAGGGTTGCCCATCAATAATCAAGTTGTCAGTCCTCCCCTTCCTCAAAAACAGGGAGTGGAGGCTTGCCATTAGTTAAAATATCAGTCTTCTGCTGCCTCAAGAACAAGGAGCGGAGGCTTGGCATTAATAATCAGGGTGTCAGTCCTCCCCTGCCTCAAGAACAGGGAGCAGAGGCTTGCCATTAATAATCAGGGTGTCATTCCTCCCCTGCTTCGAGACATACACAAGGAGATGATGGACAGAGCGCTGAAACTTTTCAGACACTCACCCCAGTCACAAATGTGGGTTGAATCCATCATCGTTCTTTAGCTCACTTTGCCACCCCAGTTCAGACCCAGCCATAAGCAAATCAGTCTTGACCCTGTTCCTCGAGGTTAGAGTCCAGCCCGAACTGCCAAGCCAGGTCTTCCCTGGACCGGAAACAAGCATCCTGGGACCGGTTTCAGGGTAACAACCCTCATCAGCCAGGCTAGCTTGAATCAAGTGGCAAAGTGAGCAAGGGACCCACGTCTGGGCATACCCTGCCAACTTGGGGCAAACAAAGCAAACACAAGAAGATGCCTCGAGAACAGGGAGAAGGAGGCTTGCTATTAAAGTGTCAGTCCTTCCCTGCCTCAAGAACAGGGAGCGGAGGCATGTAATTAATTAAAGTATCAGTCCTTCCCTGCCTCGAGAACAGGGAGTCGAAGCCTGCCATTAATAATTAGGGTATCAGTCCTTCCCCGCCTCAAGAACAGGGAGCGGAGGCATGCCATTAATAATGAAGGTGTCAGTCCTCCCCTGCCTCGAGAACAGGGAGTCCAGGTTTGCCTTTAATAATCAGGGTGTCAGCCCTCCCCTGCCTCAATAACAGGGAGGGGAGGGTTGCCATTAATAAACAAGCAAAAGGTATCACATTTGTTGGAGTTATTGGCATCCATGGGACCTCTTTTGGCCACATATTGTACTGCACCCTGCAACATGGGTAGGTAAAAAACACTGGCATTTATAATGCCAATAACTCCAACAAATGCGAGACATATTACATTTGTAATGCTTGTTGTAGTTTGGTGTCAAAGTCCAGGTTTCTGTCGCTTCATTTGACCCCTGAGCAAAAACATGACAGCACAGTTCCAACTATGTTTAAAGCAGTTTGCTATTAAGTTGACAAAATGTTTTCTGACACAAGTGGCTTACAAGCATTGTCGATTATCTGATAGAAAGACTTGAGAAACAGGCAAAGAAAAAAAATACATTGAGTGTTAATATAGGTTGGACAAAAACAACATGTGAGACAAGAATGTGCCATGGTATTCCTTTTGGTAAAGAAAACATGTATGTTTAATTTTCTGCAACATAACACCCAGAAGCATTTCTGTAGAAAGAGGCCACCTTTTTTTTTTTTTAGCATCATGTCACTGAGAATAATTTATGGTGCAAATTTCATTTGTGTACTACAGTGCAGATGATCGCAAGTTACTGAGGTGTGTTTAAAAGAATGTTCGACAGAAATTTTCAATACGTTTGGTTGCTGGGTCACTTTTCTAGCGTCTTCCTTTTATTACAGTGTTGGGTATAATCCTGCTAGCCACCGGAGAGCTGTTATGTGCATCATAAGGACATGGGACGGCATAACGCCTCCATTTAATATGATCAGCTTAGTCCCTTATTAGAAAGTCTGATCACCTTGTGGTGGTTTTGAGTAGAGTTCCGCATCCCTGATGATGCAAACAGTCTGTTATGCCAAAGAAGTACAGTGTCTAGGCAAAGCCTGTCTTAAGAAGCGATTTTGTTCTTGAATTTGAGGTACTCCTGTTCCAGTTTAGGTGCATTCTTTTGTGTTCCAGGAGCCTGTTCGTGAAGTGTGAGTAAGTTTTCTCAAGGACAGGGCGCGGAGGCTCGTCATTAATAATCAGGGTGTCAATCCTTCCCTGCATCAAGGACAGGGAGCGGAGGCTCGTCATTAATAATCAGGGTGTCAATCCTTCCCTGCATCAAGGACAGGGAGTGGAGGCTCGTCATTAATAATCAGGGTGTCAATCCTTCCCTGCATCAAGAACAGGGAGCGGAGGCTCGTCATTAATAATCAGGGTGTCAATCCTTCCCTGCATCAAGGACAGGGAGCGGAGGCTCGTCATTAATAATCAGGGTGTCAATCCTTCCCTGTATCAAGGACAGGGAGCGGAGGCTCGTCATTAATAATCAGGGTGTCAATCCTTCCCTGCATCAAGGACAGGGAGCGGAGGCTCGTCATTAATAATCAGGGTGTCAGTCCTTCCCTGCATCAGGGACAGGGAGCGGAGGCTCGTCATTAATAATCAGGGTGTCAGTCCTTCCCTTCATCAAGAACAGGGAGCAGAGGCCTTGCCATTAATAATCAGGGTGTCAGTCCTTCCCTGCATCAAGGGCAGGGCGCGGAGGCCCGTCATTAAAAATCAGGGTGTCAATCCTTCCCTGCATCAAGGACAGGGAGCGGAGGCTCGTCATTAATAATCAGGGTGTCAATCCTTCCCTGCATCAAGGACAGGGAGCGGAGGCTCGTCATTAATAATCAGGGTGTCAGTCCTTCCCTGCATCAAGGGCAGGGAGCGGAGGCTCGTCATTAATAATCAGGGTGTCAATCCTTCCCTGCATCAAGGACAGGGCGCGGAGGCTCGTCATTAATAATCAGGGTGTCAATCCTTCCCTGCATCAAGAACAGGGAGCAGAGGCCTTGCCTTTAATAATCAGGGTGTCAGTCCTTCCCTGCATCAAGGACAGGGAGCGGAGGCTCTTCATTAATAATCAGGGTGTCAATCCTTTCCTGCATCAAGGACAGGGCGCGGAGGCTCGTCAATAATAATATGGGTGTCAGTCCTTCCTTGCATCAAGGACAGGGAGCGGAGGCTCGTCATTAATAATCAGGGTGTCAGTCCTTCCCTGTATCAAGGGCAGGGAGCGGAGGCTCGTAATTAATAATCAGGGTGTCAGTCCTTCCCTGCATCAAGGACAGGGAGCGGAGGCTCGTCATTAATAATCAGGGTGTCAGTCCTTCCCTGCATCAAGGACAGGGAGCGGAGGCTCGTCATTAATAATCAGGGTGTCAGTCCTTCCCTGCATCAAGGACAGGGAGCGGAGGCTCGTCATTAATAATCAGGGTGTCAGTCCTTCCCTGCATCAAGGGCAGGGAGCGGAGGCTCGTCATTAATAATCAGGGTGGCAATCCTTCCCTGCATCAAGGACAGGGCGCGGAGGCTCGTCATTAATAATCAGGGTGTCAATCCTTCCCTGCATCAAGGACAGGGCGCGGAGGCTCGTCATTAATAATCAGGGTGTCAATCCTTCCCTGCATCAAGGACAGGGAGCGGAGGCTCGTCATTAATAATCAGGGTGTCAGTCCTTCCCTGCATCAAGAACAGGGAGCGGAGGCCTTGCCATTAATAATCAGGGTGTCAGTCCTTCCCTGCATCAAGGACAGGGAGCGGAGGCTCGTCATTAATAATCAGGGTGTCAATCCTTCCCTGCATCAAGGACAGGGAGCGGAGGCTCGTCATTAATAATCAGGGTGTTAGTCCTTCCCTGCATCAAGGACAGGGAGCGGAGGCTCGTCATTAATAATCGGGGTGTCAGTCCTTCCCTGCATCAAGGACAGGGAGCGGAGGCTCGTCATTAATAATCAGGGTGTCAGTCCTTCCCTGCATCAAGGACAGGGAGCGGAGGCTCGTCATTAATAATCAGGGTGTCAGTCCTTCCCTGCATCAAGGGCAGGGAGCGGAGGCTCGTCATTAATAATCAGGGTGTCAATCCTTCCCTGCATCAAGGACAGGGCGCGGAGGCTCGTCATTAATAATCAGGGTGTCAATCCTTCCCTGCATCAAGGACAGGGAGCGGAGGCTCGTCATTAATAATCAGGGTGTCAGTCCTTCCCTGCATCAAGAACAGGGAGCAGAGGCCTTGCCATTAATAATCAGGGTGTCAGTCCTTCCCTGCATCAAGGACAGGGAGCGGAGGCTCGTCATTAATAATCAGGGTGTCAATCCTTCCCTGCATCAAGGACAGGGAGCGGAGGCTCGTCATTAATAATCAGGGTGTCAGTCCTTCCCTGCATCAAGAACAGGGAGCAGAGGCCTTGCCATTAATAATGAGGGGGTCAGTCCTTCCCTGATTCAAGGACAGGGAGCGGAGGCTCGTCATTAATAATCAGGGTGTCAATCCTTCCCTGCATCAAGGACAGGGAGCGGAGGCTCGTCATTAATAATCAGGGTGTCAGTCCTTCCCTGCATCAAGGACAGGGCGCGGAGGTTTGCCATTAATAATCAGGGTGTCAGTCCTTCCCTGCATCAAGGACAGGGAGCGGAGGCTCGTCATTAATAATCAGGGTGTCAGTCCTTCCCTGCATCAGGGACAGGGAGCGGAGGCTCGTCATTAATAATCAGGGTGTCAGTCCTTCCCTGCATCAAGGACAGGGAGCAGAGGCCTTGCCATTAATAATCAGGGTGTCAGTCCTTCCCTGCATCAAGGGCAGGGCGCGGAGGCTCGTCATTAATAATCAGGGTGTCAATCCTTCCCTGCATCAAGGACAGGGAGCGGAGGCTCGTCATTAATAATCAGGGTGTCAATCCTTCCCTGCATCAAGGACAGGGAGCGGAGGCTCGTCATTAATAATCAGGGTGTCAGTCCTTCCCTGCATCAAGGGCAGGGAGCGGAGGCTCGTTATTAATAATCAGGGTGTCAATCCTTCCCTGCATCAAGGACAGGGCGCGGAGGCTCGTCATTAATAATCAGGGTGTCAATCCTTCCCTGCATCAAGAACAGGGAGCAGAGGCCTTGCCATTAATAATCAGGGTGTCAGTCCTTCCCTGCATCAAAGACAGGGAGCGGAGGCTCTTCATTAATAATCAGGGTGTCAATCCTTCCCTGCATCAAGGACAGGGCGCGGAGGCTCGTCAATAATAATATGGGTGTCAGTCCTTCCCTGCATCAAGGACAGGGAGCGGAGACTCGTCATTAATAATCAGGGTGTCAGTCCTTCCCTGTATCAAGGGCAGGGAGCGGAGGCTCGTAATTAATAATCAGGGTGTCAGTCCTTCCCTGCATCAAGGACAGGGAGCGGAGGCTCGTCATTAATAATCAGGGTGTCAGTCCTTCCCTGCATCAAGGACAGGGAGCGGAGGCTCGTCATTAATAATCAGGGTGTCAGTCCTTCCCTGCATCAAGGACAGGGAGCGGAGGCTCGTCATTAATAATCAGGGTGTCAATACTTCCCTGCATCAAGGACAGGGAGCGGAGGCTCGTCATTAATAATCAGGGTGTCAATCCTTCCCTGCATCAAGGGCAGGGAGCGGAGGCTCGTCATTAATAATCAGGGTGGCAATCCTTCCCTGCATCAAGGACAGGGCGCGGAGGCTCGTCATTAATAATCAGGGTGTCAATCCTTCCCTGCATCAAGGACAGGGCGCGGAGGCTCGTCATTAATAATCAGGGTGTCAGTCCTTCCCTGCATCAAGAACAGGGAGCGGAGGCCTTGCCATTAATAATCAGGGTGTCAGTCCTTCCCTGCATCAAGGACAGGGAGCGGAGGCTCGTCATTAATAATCAGGGTGTCAATCCTTCCCTGCATCAAGGACAGGGAGCGGAGGCTCGTCATTAATAATCAGGGTGTCAGTCCTTCCCTGCATCAAGGACAGGGAGCAGAGGCCTTGCCATTAATAATCAGGGTGTCAGTCCTTCCCTGCATCAAGGGCAGGGAGCGGAGGCTCGTCATTAATAATCAGGGTGGCAATCCTTCCCTGCATCAAGGACAGGGCGCGGAGGCTCGTCATTAATAATCAGGGTGTCAATCCTTCCCTGCAGCAAGGACAGGGCGCGGAGGCTCGTCATTAATAATCAGGGTGTCAGTCCTTCCCTGCATCAAGAACAGGGAGCGGAGGCCTTGCCATTAATAATCAGGGTGTCAGTCCTTCCCTGCATCAAGGACAGGGAGCGGAGGCTCGTCATTAATAATCAGGGTGTCAATCCTTCCCTGCATCAAGGACAGGGAGCGGAGGCTCGTCATTAATAATCAGGGTGTCAGTCCTTCCCTGCATCAAGAACAGGGAGCAGAGGCCTTGCCATTAATAATCAGGGTGTCAGTCCTTCCCTGATTCAAGGACAGGGAGCGGAGGCTCGTCATTAATAATCAGGGTGTCAATCCTTCCCTGCATCAAGGACAGGGAGCGGAGGCTCGTCATTAATAATCAGGGTGTCAGTCCTTCCCTGCATCAAGGACAGGGCGCGGAGGTTTGCCATTAATAATCAGGGTGTCAGTCCTCTCCTGGCAGGCTTTCAATCTTGGTCCAAAGCCAATAATAAGGATCCTCCCACACATATCTAGTACTGATATACCAGCAGGGTAGACAGTCAACCCTGATGTCAGAACAATCAGTAGTTCACAGGCTTCATTTCAGACTACTACACTCAGCCTTTCATCTGTTTTTGTCACTACAACAATGAAAACTGTGATTCATTAAACTGGGTAATGAAACTTTCTTATTATTTACAGCACAATGAAACAGGAAGCCAGTGGTCGCAGGGAGGGGGCGTCTGCAAGCAACGTGTTGTTTGTTGCTAGCCACACATTTGTGGGCAATGCAAGGGCGTAAGTCTTTTCAAATGTGGAAAATGAAAGGAAACAATGAATGGGATTTGCAACCTGTCCATATTTAGTGATTCAGAAATAGTACAATTCAACTTATTTTAAATAAATGATTAATCATTCACTCACCTGTGGTGGAACATTTGCTGTTTTCAATTTCCTTTGATACACACTGGTCTCTGTAATATGACATTTCCTCTTGCTTAATCGATAATAAAATGTCAGGACTGATGTCTGGGTAACACTCTGTAAGAAAAATATAAGACATACACATAAATCCTTAATACTGTCTGGTAATAAGTATCAGGCCTGATGGCTGAAAGGGCAGTGGACCTGTATGGCAGGCACACACCGGAGTCATTGGTTGTTTGCATATGGTGGAGCTGAATGATGAATCCGGATACTGACCACTCTCTGCATCTGGTGGACCTAGCACCCTATCACCTGATAGAGGATACACGTTCACTTCACAAGGGTCTCAAAGATGTGAACCACAACGACTTGTGGTCCAAGTTTACGTTGGCAGGACTAGCTGATACAAATGAACCACAGTCCCAGTGTGGAGTGCAACTACACCCCATGATTGGTGAACCTGCCCGATACACAGAGTGCAGCCAGCTCCCATGTGTGGTGTATCTGCCTGACTGTCAAAATATAAAGGAGGTACCCTGATACTTGGAAAAGGGATGGGTATCTGAACGTAAAACACAAAAGTTCCCTTTTCCTCTGTTAATTGTGAGGTTTAGATCCAACTAGTATTAAATCCATTAACAGGCACTACTATTCACTCCGTGATGTAAAACAAAGCTATCATGAAGAAAAATTTCCAGGTCGCTAAATCACAAATTCTTATACACACAGAATAAAAAAACATTTATATTCAAATAAATTCTTATAGGGAATGTATATTAAAAACACATTTATTTTCAATGTATCATACATAAAAATATCATGAATGTCATGTATTTGGCTAATTCACAGCATAAAAACATTTTATAAATTCATAGACATATTATTAAAAATTATGTAAAACACAGAACAAAAAGAGAACAAACTGTCGACGCGGCGTTTCGGTGTGCAGGTGTTTCGTCACCTTCTTCAGGACAATAGTTCATTGATTTAAGAAATAATCTAGACAAACAATATGAACACTAAGTTAAAATACAATAAAATACATTCCCTTTTTTTTTTTCTTTTACAAGTGCCTGTTTTTAGCGTCATGGAAAAAAGATTGCTTTGAAATAAAAACCTAATTCACGGAGTTTATCACAGTGTCTGGTAATTGAGACATATGTAGATAAGCAGTGGTTTGCTTGCTATATATTATCAAGTCATGTTCAAGGAACAAATCGGGGTAGCTGATTATTATTCCAAATTTTAATATTGTGGATGAACATCACCTTATATCCCCTTTCACCCTAACACCAAATGATATATCGGGCTTATGAACATTATATATTCCTGATAAGTACCTTGAAACAAAGTTTTTTTTAAACAAAGTTTTTCTTCCTTGTTATGGTATGAATTCTCAAGGATAGCTAGGCCCATAGGTCCACTTCATCAAATTCGAAGACAGTATGGTTTTATCTAAGTGGAGTGAAAAGAACAAATTTGATAAACATATTTACCTCCTGTTTTCATTTAATTGTGAATGGAGTATATATCACCATGTTGCGGATTATAAAAACCCACCTTAAGCAGTCTATATGTCTTAGAGTATATGGCAAATATTTCTTAATACTGTCTTCGAATTTAATGAAGTGGACCTATGGGCCTAGCTATCCTTGAGAGTTCATACCATAACAAGGAAGAAAAACTTTATGTTTAAAAAAAAACTTTATGTTTCAAGGTACTTATCAGGAATATATAATGTTCATAAGCCCGATATATCATTTGGTGTTAGGGTGAAAGGGGATATAAGGTGATGTTCATCCACAATATTAAAATTTGGAATAATAATCAGCTACCCCCGATTTGTTCCTTGAACATGACTTGATAATATATAGCAAGCAAACCACTGCTTATCTACATATGTCTCAATTACCAGACACTGTGATAAACTCCGTGAATTAGGTTTTTTATTTCAAAGCAATCTTTTTTTCCATGACGCTAAAAATAGGCACTTGTAAAAGAAAAAAAAAGGGAATGTATTTTATTGTATTTTAACTTAGTGTTCATATTGTTTGTCTAGATTATTTCTTAAATCAATGAACTATTGTCCTGAAGAAGGTGACGAAACACCTGCACACCGAAACGCCGCGTCGACAGTTTGTTCTCTCTTTTTGTTCTGTGTTTTACATAATTTTTAATAATAGGTCTATGAATTTATAAAATGTTTTTATGCTGTGAATTAGCCAAATACATGACATTCATGATATTTTTATGTATGATACATTGAAAATAAATGTGTTTTTAATATACATTCCCTATAAGAATATATTTGAATATAAATGTTTTTTTATTCTGTGTGTATAAGAATTTGTGATTTAGCAACCTGGAAATTTTTCTTCATGATAGCTTTGTTTTACATCACGGAGTGAATAGTAGTGCCTGTTAATGGATTTAATACTAGTTGGATCTAAACCTCACAATTAACAGAGGAAAAGGGAACTTTTGTGTATCTGCCTGATACACAGAGTGCAGCCAGCTCCCGTGTGTGGTGAACCTGCCTGATACACAGAGTGCAGCCAGCTCCCGTGTGTGGTGAATCTGCCTAATACACAGAGTGCAGCCGCTCCCGTGTGTGGTGAATCTGCCTGATACACAGAGTGCAGCCACAGCCCATGATTGGTAAACCTGCCTGATACACAGAGTGCAGCCAGCTCCCGTTTGTGGTGAATCTGCCTAATACACAGAGTGCAGCCAGCTCCCATGTGTGGTGTATCTGCCTAATACACAGAGTGCAGCCACAGCCCATGATTGGTAAACCTGCCTGATACACAGAGTGCAGCCAGCTCCCGTGTGTGGTGAACTTGCCTAATACACAGAGTGCAGCCAGCTCCCATGTGTGGTGAATCTGCCTGATACACAGAGTGCAGCCAGCTCCCGTGTGTGGTGAATCTGCCTGATACACAGAGGTCAGCCAGCTCCCGTGTGTGGTGAATCTGCCTGATACACAGAGTGCAGCCACAGCCCATGATTGGTAAACCTGCCTGATACACAGAGTGCAGCCAGCTCCCGTGTGTTGTGAATCTGCCTAATACACAGAGTGCAGCCACAGCCCATGATTGGTAAACCTGCCTGATACACAGAGTGCAGCCAGCTCCCGTGTGTGGTGAATCTGCCTAATACACAGAGTGCAGCCAGCTCCCATGTGTGGTGTATCTGCCTGATACACAGAGTGCAGCCAGCTCCCGTGTGTGGTGAATCTGCCTAATACACAGAGTGCAGCCAGCTCCCATGTGTGGTGTAGCTGCCTGATACACAGAGTGCAGCCAGCTCCCTCCCGTGTGTGGTGAATCTGCCTGATACACAGAGTGCAGCCACAGCCCATGACTGGTGAACTTGCCTGATACACAGAGTGCAGCCGACTCCCGTGTGTGGTGAACATGCCTGATACACAGAGTGCAGCCACAGCCCATGATTGGTAAACCTGCCTGATACACAGAGTGCAGCCAGCTCCCGTGTGTGGTGAATCTGCCTGATACACAGAGTGTAGCCAGCTCCCGTGTGTGGTGAATCTGCCTGATACACAGAGTGCAGCCAGCTCTTGTGTGTGGTGAACCTCTCTGATACACCGAGTGCAGCCAGCTCCCGTGTGTGGTGTATCTGCCTGATACACAGAGTGCAGCCAGCTCCCGTGTGTGGTGAATCTGCCTAATACACAGAGTGCAGCCAGCTCCCGTGTGTGGTGAATCTGCCTAATACACAGAGTGCAGCCACAGCCCATGATTGGTGAACGTGCCTGATACACAGAGTGCAGCCAGCTCCCGTGTGTGGTGAATCTGCCTGATACACAGAGTGCAGCCATAGCCCATGATTGGTGAACCTGCCTGATACACAGAGTGCAGCTACAACCAATGACTGGTGAACCTGCCTGATACACAGAGTGCAGCCAGCTCCTGTGTGTGGTGAATCTGCCTAATACACAGAGTGCAGCCAGCTCCCATGTGTGGTGAATCTGCCTAATACACAGAGTGCAGCCACAGCCCCCGATTGGTGAACCTGCCTGATACACAGAGTGCAGCCAGCTCCCGTGTGTGGTGAATCTGCCTGATACACAGAGTGCAGCCATAGCCCATGATTGGTGAACCTGCCTGATACACAGAGTGCAGCTACAACCAATGACTGGTGAACCTGCCTGATACAGAGTGCAGCCAGCTCCCGTGTGGGGTGAACGTGCTTTACCAATAGTGCAGCTGCAGTCTGTGGTTGGTGAAACGGTCAGATAAACAGTGCAGCCACAGTCCACGTTTACCAAATAGATTCACCAAACACAAACCTCAGCAGACTGCTATTTGGCGCAAGGAACCCAGGGAGGTGGGCAGTGGAATGGCAACTTACTAACGGTATTACAAGTTACTATTGGTATTACAAGTTACTAACGACATTACAAGTTACTGACGCTGGAATGGGCATGAACATGCGGATCTCAGAATACTGAATGCTTTTCCGCACCCCAGTCAAAGCATAATCACCGTCCCTTTTCTGCTGTCATTCACCAACTGCTCAAAGCAGGTAGTAAATGGCACTGGAGGAGTGCTGTGGGCTGGGGAATGTGTGTCAGGGGGTGAGGCAATGCTGGGGGCATTATCTGGCTATTGTGGCAGTAGAGACTTAGATGAATGCAGAGCTGTCCCTGCTGGATTTTTTCCACTGGGTGTGTATTTGTACCTGTAAATCTGGGTCCAGTGTTTCCTGACTCTGGAGTACTCGGTCGGGTGTTTCCAGATACACGATTAGCATGTCTGGAACACTAGACTACATCTTGTACGGCAGTGCAGTATTCCTCCCAGGGGTACTGGTCCAGACAACTCATAACGAGGACCTTTCAGGTTTAAATAGGAGGCTGGTCTTTCTGTGACATCTATAACTTTTACGAGGATGATAGAAACCTCCCTGAAGGCTTCAGTGCTAATGAAATCTTTCAATACATCTTTGCCGTCTCTAGAATCCTCAACATCATGGACATCATTACTGCACAGCATTTTGACAGAGGGTTGGTCTTCAACAACAATTCTGATCCTGGGGACGCATGCTAGGATGCCAAACTCTTCATCTCCCGAATGCCATGAACTAATTTTTCAGAACTGTTAAAGTCCAATTTTGGATGGGGGTTTAAAGAAGAGAAGAACCTTTCCTATGAGTCTCATGTGGCTTTTTTTTAACACATTTCAGCCCTCTTCCTCTGAACTTCTTGCCTCCTAGGAGGATTCCCTGTCTCTGCTCAAGAATAAGTTACTTACATTTGGTAACACTCTTTCTGGTAGAAACTATTTAGCTGCAGATTCCTCATCTTGCAGACTCCTCAGTTTGTGAATATTCATCAGACTGGATCTAGAATCTTTTCCATAGTACATGTGTGCGCTGGAAGGTGGCGCTGTGCGGATCAGCACTGATGCCGTTCCACTTTGGAAGTATCATGCGGGGCCTATATAGGCACAATCCCTGCGTGCTGACGTCAGTTCCTTTCAAGACTGTCCGCACCCCGATGTGGAGCACCAAAAGCAAACTGATAGACCTGCGTGTAGATTCCTAGACCCGAGATTATATTAATGGGTTGAGTTCAATCATAGAACAGGGAGGATGGGAGGGACGGTGAGGAACCTGCAGCTAGATAGAGTCTCTACCAGAAAGAGTGTTGCAAAGGTAAATAACTTGCTCTTCTGATAGAGACTTCTAGCCGCAGATTCCTCACCATGTGAATAGACACCAAAGCAGTATGTAATTGGAGATGGGCTATGAATAGACTCAAACCAGAAAGTCCTGCAGGATCGAGCAGGCAAATTGACCTTCTCGGCAGACTTGGCTGCCCAGACAATAGTGCTTTGTGAACATATGGAGGGTCGCCCACGTAAGTGCCTATCAGATGTGTAGGATAGACACTCTGAGTGCTAACACAGTGGTAGCAGCTATGGCCCTAGTGAAATGGGCTCTCAGTCCTTCTGGAGGCTGCGTCTTTGCTAATGCATAGCTGATCTTCATGCAGAGAATGATCCAGTGTGAAATGGTACGCTTTTGTACTGCATTGCCTTTTTTTGCTCCGGTGAACCCCACAAAGAGCTAATCATCCATCCAGTGGTCTTTGTTATGATCGATATAGAAGCTGAGTGCCCTTTTGGTGGTCCAAGCAATGGAGCTCTCCTCCTCCTTAGATGGGAGAAGCAGAGTATAGAATGCCAGCAGGGTGATGGTTTGACCGACGTGGAATGGAGTTGCAACTTTTGGTAGAAAGGATGCCATGGTTTGCAGAACCAGTTTATCAGTGGGAGGTGGTGTATGATGGATGAACATGCAGAGCCTGAAGCTCGCTCACACGCTGTGTTTAGGTGATGGCAACTATGAACACGGTTTTGATGGTGAGGATACATAGGGGACAGCTGTGGAGCAGCTCGAATTGAGTACACATTAAATACATAAGAACAAGATTGAGGTCCCATTGGGGATTCACAAAAGGAGAAGGGGGAAATAGACCAGGATCGAGACTTGAAGCAGGACTTTGAGTGGTTCCAACATTGTGTCTATTGTGCTCAGAGACGTAACGTTTCACTTCACGTTCCCTGATGGCCTTTGTGTTCATCGGCACGCAGTCTACGCAGGTCTTGAACCCGTGGCTCGTACCTGGTGAGGACCGGTCACAGACATCTGCTAGCAACAGTCCTTATAGTGTTTAAACACTGTTGAGGCAAGGGTCCCTGAGAGATGAGAAGAAGCTTAGGATCCGAGTCTGGTGGCATAGAAGAAAATGAGTTACTTACCTGTAACTACGGTTCTCCAGTATTGGTATCTTTCATAGAATCACATGCTGGAATCATCACCGTCGTCGTAGTAGGAGTCCCACGGTATACTTATAACAGCAGTAGTAAAACTACCATAGGCTACAATGCAATGAACAGTCACTGCAATAGCCTATCTATTTTCTTTTGTAAAAAGAATCAAACTTAAGTAGTAGTCAATCAGGCGACAGCACCCTGTAGAACACTCCCAAGAGAGGCTAGGTTCCTCAGATTTTCAAGCACAAGTGTGAAACTTTCTATTGTGAGGAAATAAGGAAAGCCTCCCAGGGGAGGAGGGTAGGTCGCATGGGAATCTATTAAAGGTATTAATACTGGAGAACCGTAGTTACAGGTAAGTAACTCATTTTCTTCTCCAGTATTGGATCTTTCATAGATTCACGTGCTTGAATCAGAATAGCTAGCAGTTGCATAGATAAATGCGTATAGAAATAATCCATTATATACATAAGAACATAAGTTACTTACCTGTAAACTGTGGTTCTCCAGTATTGGTATCTTTCATAGATTCACATGCTTGAATCATTCCCCGTCATCGAAGTGGGAGTCCCACGGTACATAGAATAGCAATACAGCAATTGCATAGCTAAAAGAGCAATAGGAAGTATTGAGACAGAAATCAATAGGAAAAGTTTTGTCACTTTAATAACTTATCCAAGTCATTAGATATGGTTCAAACTCCAGCCAATCAGGCCACAGCACCCTCTGGAACCTTCTCCCCAGAGGCTCAAGCTCTCAGATTTTCGAGCACAAGTGTGGCATAAGAGCCAAGAGAAGAGGGGAGCCTCTGAGGGGAGGTGGGTGGGTCGCATGTGAATCTATGAAAGATACCAATACTGGAGAACCACAGTTTACAGGTAAGTAACTTATGTTCTTCTCCAGTATTGGGGTATCTTTCATAGATTCACATGCTTGAATCAGAGTAGATAGCAGTAATTCTAGAATTGTGCATGGTAAACCATAAGTCAATCGTAAACAGAGTACGAGAGAAATACATATATTACAGGATAGCCATAAATATGGGCACATCTGCAAAAATACAAATATATATACATTCTGTGCAGGAGGAGGGAAGAAACAGAGGCTCACATTACTTAAAAAGATTACGTAGCACCGCTTGCCCTACAGCTGTGTCAGCGTTGTTGGCAGCTTCCAGACAGTAGTGTTTGGTAAAAGTGTGCCTGCTGGACCATGTTGCAGCTCTGCAGATCTGATGAGTAGGCACACCAGCAAAGAGAGCAGCAGAAGAAGAGACTGCTCTAGTAGAATGTGCTTTAACATTAGCAAGAAGTGGCTTTCCCGCGTGCTGATGACAAAAGGCAATTGCAGCAGCTATCCAACGTGCAATAGTCTATTTAGTCACTGGACATCCTTTATGCATCCTGCCATAGGCCACAAAAAGCTGATCCGCTTTACGGATACTGGTTGTCTTTTGTAAATAAAATTTCAAACATCTCTTAACATCAAGAGAATGTAAAGTCTTTTCCGCTGGAGACTGTGGATTAGGGGAAAAAGTCTTTAAGATGACCGGCTCATTGAGGTGGAAATTAGATGGTACTTTAGGAATAAAGGCCGGATTAGTGCGGAGCACCACAGAGTCCTTGGTGAAGTGAAGAAATGGCGGTTTAATAGTAAAGGCTTGTATGTCACTGACTCGCCGAGCAGAAGTAAGAGCTAAAAGCAGCGATGTCTTCCAGGAGATACATTTTAGATCAGCCCTATGAATGGGCTCAAATGGTGGCTTCATGAATTGTGCCAACACAATGTTCAGATGCCAAGGCGGAGGCGGGCGTCGGATTAGGGGGAACATCCGAAATAGGCCTTTGAAAAATTGTTGAATAATTCTTGAAGTATAAAGGGAATAGAACCATCCTGCCGGAATCTGGAAATTGCAGCCAGAAAAACCTTGAGGGTAGAGTGAGAGAGGCCGGATTTTGCTAATTGTAAGAAAAAAGGCAAAAGCTGCTCTGGAGTAGAATGAACAGGGTGAACATTAGAAGCTTCACACCAAAGACAAAAACGTTTCCACTTGAGTTTGTAGGTTTTGACAGTGGAAGGTGCTCTGGCGTTAGCAAGGACCTCCCTGCAGTCTGAAGGAATGATTAAGTTGGCAAACTCATAGTGTTCAGGCGCTAGGCTGCTAATCGCAGAGATGTTGGATCCGGATGGCAGATCTGAGCGTAGTCCGTGGTAAGAAGATTCGGTATTGGACGCAGGAAAATTGGATCGCTCTCCGACAGAAGGAGGAGTTCCGTAAACCAGAACTGGCGAGGCCATCTGGGGGCTATGAGAAGAATGCAGCAGGGTTCTTTCCGCATTTTCCGAAGCACCCTTGGGACTAGGGGAATCGGCGGAAAAGCGTAAGCATAAATTTTCGACCAGTTCATCAAAAATGCATTCCCGCATGATCCTGGTTGGGGAAGCCAACTTGCGTAGAATGGGCATTTGCGGTTCAACTTGGTCGCAAATAAATCTAGATTGGGATGACCGCATAGCTGAAAGAGGTGGTCCAGCGTAGGTTGATGAAGTTCCCACTTGTGGTTGGATGAGGCCGACCTGCTCAGGGAGTCCGCTAGAATGTTGGATACTCCCGGAACATGGACTGCTGTTAAAGTGATCTGATGCTGAATCGCCCAATCCCAAATTTTTTGAGTTTGTAGGGATAGTAAAGTGGATCTCGTGCCCCCTTGTTTGTTCACGTAATGCATGCTTGTTGTGTTGTACGTCCTGATCAACACTGAAGCTCCGTGAATGAGGGTGCGAAAGTATTTTAGTGCCAGGAATATTGCTAGCAACTCCAAGAGGTTTATGTGCCAAGTTTGTTGGAGAGAGTCCCATTTTCCTTTGACTGTGAGGCCTTGAAGATGCGCCCCACCCCTCGAGGGAGGCATCTGTCGTGAGGATGAAATTTGGAGTGTCCACTACAAACGAACGGCCCACTGAGATGTTCGGGATGAGAGTCCACCATAGCAACGCTCTTCGTATCTGAGAAGTGATGTTGATGAGATCGTTGAAAGATCCTGAAACTTGTTGACATTGGATGTCGAGTCCCTCTTGTAAGGGTCTCGTTTTTAGGCGACAGTTGGGAATGAGGGGAATACAGGAAGATAGCATCCCCAGAAGCGACTTGAACTGTCGAACAGAAACTGACTTTTTTGTGCGCAGGAGGGTTGCTAGTTTACAAATCCGCTGTGGTCTTTCTTTTGAGACAAATGCCCTTGTTTGCCGTGTGTCTATGACGGCTCCCAAGAACGTTCTCACTTGAGAGAGGTTGAACTGAGATTTCTCCAGATTGATGGATAGACCCAGAGATTGGAAAAGAGACCGGCATAATAGAGTGTGTCTGGTTGCGACTGCGCCTTGATAAGGCAGTCGTCGAGGTAGGGAAATATTTGGACGCCAGCTTGACGAAGATGTGCTGCTACCGGTGCCAAGACCTTGGTGAACACTCTGGGCGCAGAGCGAAGGCCAAAGGGAAGGACCTTGAATTGGAAGTCTCTGCCAGCCACTCTGAAGCGCAGGAATTTTCTGTGTCTGGTTAGGATAGGGACATGAAAATAGGCATCCCGAAGGTCTAGTGTTGTCATGTAATCCCCCTGAGATAGTAAATGAAGCACTTCCTGGAGAGACAACATCCGGAAACTTTGCTTCTTGAGGAATTTGTTGAGGGAACGAAGGTCCAGAATGGGGCGCCACTCCCCCGATTTTTTCTTGATGAGGAAGAATCTTGAATAGAAACCTGCACCCCTTTGTAGATTTGGTACCACTTCGATGGCTCCCTTCTTTAACATGAGATTTATTTGACATAAAAGTTCCTTTAGATGGGCAGGAGGAGGACCTCTGGGAGGAGAGTTCGGAGGGAGTTACACAAATTCCAGAGTGTGGCCTCTGGACACTATGTCCAAAACCCATCGATCTGTAGTTATTGCGGACCAATTGGAGAAGAAGAGGGAGATTCGCCCTCCAACCTTGGTTGGATTGATGGGTCGAGTGGTTGGCAGGTGGCAGTTGTCACTGCTTTTTTGAGGAATCTCTGCCTCTGTAAGAGGATTTCCCCCTGTACTGCTTGTAAGAGGCAGCCGACGGTTGTCGAAACGACTGCTGCTGCTGGGAAGAGGAGTAACGCTGCTGACCCTGGTAAGGTTGGTACTGCCTGTATTGATTGTACCCTCCCCGAAAGGAAGAGGATGGGCCACGACCCATAGCACCACGAAAAGGCTGCTTCTTAAATTGCAGAGTGCCCAGAGCACGTGCAGTGTCGGTATCCTTTTTGATTGCCTGGAGGGCGTCATCGATATGCTGACCAAAAAGTGATTTGTCGTCGTAAGGCATATCAATAATCTTTGTTTGTACCTCCGGCCGAAACGAGGTACCCTTCAGCCAGCCTTGCCATTGCAGGACCACTGCACCTGCTAGTTGGCGAAAGCCCGTGGAGGAGACATCCACTGCACAATCAATGATCTCGACGGAAATCCGTTCTCCCTCCCGAAGAATCTTCAAAGCTTCCGCTTTTGAGGCCTCAGGCAACATATCAATGAAGGGGGAAATGTCCGACAACATTTGCCTGTCGTATCGGCCTAGGATAGCCAGGGAATTAGCCGCTCGGAACGTAGTTGCAGCCATGGTGGAAAACTTCTTCCCAATTGAATCAAGACGTCTGCCATCTCGATGAGCCGTTAACAGAGACGAGGGGTTCCTGGCACGACTTTGTGCCGCTTGGGAGATAACCGAGTCCGGCTTCGGTTGACCAATAAGACAGGCTGGTGAATCATCCAGTGCCTTGTATTTTTTTATCCAGGCGTGTCAGGACTGCAGGAATAGAGGCAGGGGTCTTCATGACTTTCAAACCCTCCTGCCAGATGAAGTCGATAATTGGTACAGCCCGGACCTGTTTCCGTGGCTGGTCCTTGAAATCATATAGAAAACAGTCCTCGTCCTTGGTGACCATAGGAAGTTGGAACCTCTTGGCCACTCTATCCATGAGAAGATGAAAACCACCTATGTCAGCTGGTGGAGAGTTGACAGGAGTTGGAGTGGTAGGCGATGGAGTCTGGATTTGATAATTGTCCTACTCGGAAAGTAGGGATCTTTCGTCCAACTCCCCTTCTTCTCTGTCCTCGTCAGTGGTATGTGCGTCCTCCGGGTGGTGAGACGTCGATGCGATTGGAGAAACTGGAGGGGGCGGCCTGATGATGGATGAAGGCGGAGGAATCGGTGTCTGAGGAACAGATGAGGCCGACTCTGATGGGGGAAAACGACGGTAATAGTCATCAAGCATATGTTGCAAATTGGAAATGAGAGACATGGGCATTTGTGTATTTGGAATCTCAAGTGGTGGTTGAGTATTAGGTTCTGGATAATAATCATACCCCTGGTCATCCTCAGTATCCTGGCATTTGATGAGCAGCTCAGAAGGACTGCGAGCAGCACGGAACCTGTCATCCTCTTCCGAATCCTCTTCATCAGCCCCATAATCAAAGAGCTCTACAGGAAGATTAGGGAATGCTTGAACTGGTAACAAAATGTCCAAAGAAGATGCTGAAGTAGGGAAGCCTCCGTTACTCTTGAGGGCGGCAAAAGTGTTGCTGAAGGCTTCAAGGGGACTAGAGGAGTCCCTTAAGAAAAATAATCCGGTAGAGGAAGCTAAGAAAAAGCTGGAAGAAGTTAATTCCGAACTTAATTCCTTCAGTGACTATCTTGTCAAAAAGAAGACTGAGAAGCTTAAAAAAGATATACGCTATTTTTCAGAGGAAAGAATATACCCTTATCTGGGAGCCCAGTACTACAACACACCTAGGGACCAGACCTATCAAGGTGACTACCAACATTGGTCCAATAAGAAGATACTTACGTTCTCTGATTCCTCCGAATCCGAGGGTGAGGGAGGACCTAGTTTTGCTAGGGGAGCCAGTTATAGGAGACCCCCTTTTGAAAATTATAACAGAGGCAATCGTTTTTTAGGGAACCGACAAGGTACACCACGAGCGAGATACAGAACCCAGGGGAGGGGCCAGTATCAACACTCAGAGAACCAGTACCAACATCCAGAGAATCATCTTCAATACCTCCAAACAAGGAGGAATCAGTACTGGAGGGAGTAACTGCGTCTACACACATGGACCTTATCCCGATTTTTAATCTATCCAACATCTCATTGGATGATCAGGCATTGAGATTACTATCCCGTGGGCTATCTTTCGTTCCAAGCACTGGGCTGAATAAATTCGAGCTGAATCGTGATATACAGTTTTTTTCCAGGAAAATCAGACTAAAAAAATTCTTTGAAAACCATGGTCCTCCTCAGATTACTAATAGGACGGGATTGCGCCCTGACTCCATCTTCACACCTTCGCTGGATGAAGTGGGGCCGGAAGTAGGCATTTTTGAATGGATTATACACACCAAAATACAAAACATGACGAGATTTGTTCCCAAGCCTATATATAATCTCAATTATGAGGAATATATGGCTCTCAAGGAGTTATCTGCCAACCAGGAAGTCACCATCAAGCCCTGCGACAAGGGCGGTGGTATTGTGGTACTTAATAGTTCAGATTACAGAGAACAAATCGAAGCCATGTTGGATGTTCCAGAACATTATCTCAGAGTCAACACTTACCCCAGTAAGAGAATTAAAGAAGACATCCTACTCTTGACACAAAGAGCCCTGGATAGAGGCTCAATTTGCCAACAAGAATTTGATTATCTTAATAAACCCTCCTCTAGAATACCGGTACTTTATGGGGTCCCTAAAACGCACAAAAATGCCAATAAACCCCCCTTCAGACCTATTGTATCCACCATTGGATCCATTACGGAACCTTTGTCGAAGTATGTTGACAAGTTCCTTGGACCCATGGTGAATGTCCTTCCTGCATACATAAAAGACACAGGCCATCTGATTGGAAAAATTGAAGGATTGGCGTTCAATTCCCATGCTGATATTCTGGTTTCTATGGACATAGAGGCGCTATATACTAACATCCCACAGAGGGGAGCTTTAGAAGCAGTAAAAAGTGCCCTTGAGAAAAACAACAGCCAGGATGACAAATTATTCATCCTTGAGTGTCTCAGTATAGTTCTACAAGAGAACTATTTCGAATTTAACAAGTCTATTTTTAAACAAATTCAGGGTGTCAGTATGGGCGCAGCTTGCGCCCCTAATGTCGCCAATATCTATATGGGTGAATTTGAGGAGCGATTCATTTTTAATGAAATTGCCCCATTTTTTGAAAATATCCAACATTGGCATCGCTTCATCGTTGACATCTTTTTTATCTGGAGCGGGCCGGAAGAACAACTTGTTGAATTTACATTATGGCTTAATTTGTGTGATCCCCATCTTAAATTTAGCCCCAATATGAGTAGAGAAAAGATCGAATTTTTAGATATTTGGATTCAAGTCGTCGAAGGTGTTATTGAGGTATCACTCTACACCAAACCCACCGCGAGAAACACCTTGCTTCAGTACCAAAGTTACTGAAAAGACAAAGGGCCCCCTGATACCTATGTGAAGTACACCTAGACAGGGAAATACATACTGTAAATTTTCTAGGGCTACTTCAAAAATACAAAGCTAGAACATGGTTATATCGATAATGATGGTAGTGACACAGGTGTTAGAAAAATATAAAAATATTTATTATAGAGTGAATACATAAAACACATTTCTAAATAACATATACATTTTGCTGAAACTATATTGCATCCTATAGGCAGTAATCATTCATCCATGCATTCAAAACTACCTCACTATATAGTATTATGTGTGCCGTCAGCGTAATTAATTGATTCATAGTCTGACAAACCACATTACAGTACAATTAATAAGTACAGTGTTTTAAATAAAATGAAAGTGGGGTGGTATCCAAGATGTCTCAACGCGCGTTTCGGCAGAAAGACTGCCTTCCTCAGGAGAACCACCTTAATTCGTAATATTTCTGAAAGAAAGAAATTATTGTCTCAACAAAATGTCACAGTGACACTACCATAACCTCAGTCTAGCAATTTTTATTTATATACATAATTAGCACAAAATCCACATTCAAGAGCCTAAGAGTGATAATGAATAATAAATGTAGTAACAGAGAATTGAATAAAAGATCAAAAATAGAACCGAAGACCCAAGAAAGGAAAAATTATAAATGTAATACCAAGGCAAGTATACACCAGCAGAGAAAAGAAAAGAACTTCTAAATCCCGTGAATGAGAATAAGAACCATATAGTGGCGAAAACCTTAAACCAGAATTGTGACGTTTATGCCCATAGACTGTAAGGTGGGAAAGATTTATGAAGATAAGGAAAAAGAAAAAGAAAGAGAGATTTACCGAACGTTCTTACCAAATGTACACCCGCACAAGGACGTGAAGGAGTGTTCCTAAAACAAAATGCGGAGTCTTGATAAAAATACGTCCCGATTAGAGATAAATCCTGCGATGACAAACAATATGATGATAAGGAATACATTGAAGTTGGAGTATATTTTGAATGGCCCAATAAATGTGTAAGTAAACTAAGTGAAGCGACTTACTTAGGGCATAAAAGAGCGAATTGCAGAGCTGGAAATAGAGAAACCGCTTGGCAAAATATGAATATGTAATGATGAATAACTAAATCCTGCAGACCTAAAAGATCACAAAAATAAGCAAGAATTTAAACAATGATTTTAATAAAAATGTCCAGATGAGACGCAAGGAGGAACGAACTTGACAGCGCAGCCAAATATTAGAAAACAGGCCAAAAAATTACCTTGATGAAAAAGGTAAAAAGACTCATGAGGGGCAACCTGACGTTCACTTGAACAGTGTACAGTCCCCAATTTTGAAAGTAGAATCTGTCGATAAATGAGCATGAGAAAGCTAAATGTCGATATAATGCACAGCAATGACAATCAGTTATACAACAATTAAACTCAGAATTTCAAAAGGCGGGGGAACTATGGGTCTAAGCGAGAGAAAAGCTAAGTAACCAACAATGAATAAAAAGCATGTCCATATGTAACACACCAAACAAAGCGCTAATGCAGTGTTAAGTGACCGATAAAGAACCGAGGGAGATAAAAGGGAAAATAAACAGGACTAACAGCCAGCGCCATGGCTATATTTAACAAAAGTGTAATAGTCCCAGAATTCAGTAATTAAGCCTACAGCAGGGCTAAGGCAGGCTAACCTCGTAACACAGTCCAGGGGAGGGGGGGGGGGGGTGATTTACGTATCTCACCTTAAAGCATGTCGTGTCTACACGATACGTAGAGCCTCCAAGGAAACGTGACGGTAGTGGGTCGAGATCCAAAGGGACCGGGAACCTGAGATTGCAAGGCGGCTCTTTTGAACCGAGAGGCAACGTGACGTTAATGACGTATGGAGAGTCATATGATGCATTGTCGTCATGTGACAATGTTTAAAATCAAGGAAACTAGGTGAAATGAATGGCGCCATATTGGAATATATATAAAGCTCTGGACGTTACATAGGTTAAACGTGATAATAGCATCCAGAGAGCTGAAAAATCCTAAACTACTGTTGATGATAAACAAAAAATTAAAATAAACAGAAACGATACTCAATAATGAAATCGGCCTCTGTGCGCAAGCTCAGTGATATGACGATGCAAAAAGGTCAGGGAATTCAGAATGTAAAGCGGTGGCCATGTCTGAGAATGATAGACTCTAAACCATACATGGGCAACTGAGGGTTGCAACATGTAACAGAACTGATAAAAAACAAAAACGATAAAAACAGAAGAGAAATCTACCAAAACAACAATGTGTATGCAATAAACATGTTGCAAGCAAAACAATTAAGTAAAACCATAACTACTATACCGAGATGAACGAAAGAAAAGAAAAAGTATATAAATCATGATGAAATATCATGACATATATCGAAGAAACACATCAACTATGATGAATTGAAAGGTGGCATATAATAAGCTAATAAGCAAAAGAGGAAACATAATACTAACTAGCTATTATTATGACGTAAGGCTTGATCCCAGGGTATGTCTAAATTAAGCCCTTGTATATGGGTGTCCAAAGTAAAGATCCAAAACACTTCTCTACGTTTTCTAATGCTTTCTGACTCAGTGCCATTTTTATTGTTGATTTTTTCTAGGATTAACCATTTGATGTCATTTTCAGTATGGTTTTTATCTTTATAATGTCTGACTAGTGGTGCTAAGATCTTATTAGTTTTAATGGCAGACCGATGCTCAGTAAGACGTGTCGAGAACGATCTTGACGTTTCACCGACATATCCCTTGTCACATGGGCAGAGTAGCAGATAAATTACATTGTCTGTTTTGTAATTAGTGAATGTTTTAAGATGAATCTCTTTTTGTTGGTAAATATATATATCTGTAACAATGGCACCATTGCAAGCCTTGCAATGTGCACATTTGTGATTCCCCTTAATGGGGTAACTGCCTCCAATGGTTTTCTGTATAAATGCAGGTTTTGATTTTATACGAGAGTTGACAACCAGATCTCTAAGATTTTTGTTGCGTCTATGTGCATACATGGGCCTACGTAATAAAGTATGAGACTCAGCATGGATATTGAGTATATGCCATTGCGCATTGATGATCTGTCGTATTCTCTCATTAAAGGCAGAATGTCTAGTGACACAGACTAATTTAGGTGTTTCTTTCTTAGTATGGGTTTCTAAAAGGTGATCTCGGTCATAGAAACGTGCTCTTTTATAAGCCTCTCTGACCAATCTGTGAGGGTAACCACGGTTAATGAATTTTTGCTTCATGACGACTGCCTTAAGATCGAAATCATGTAAATTTGTGCAGTTGCGTCTGAGACGTAAAAATTGTCCCATGGGAATACTTTCCCTTTGACTTTTTGGATGATAACTTGAAAAGTGAAGCAAAGTATTTCTGGCCGTGGGTTTTGTATATAGATCGACTTCCAATTTAGCGTCTACTGCTTTGATCTCCAAATCCAGAAATTCTATATTAGATTCTCTGATATTGGCAGTAAATCGTAAATTGGTATCGCACAAATTGATCCAGGCGAGGAAGTCCTGGAGTTTGTCTGGGTCGTCATTCCATGTAAAAAAGATATCGTCGATGTAACGTGACCAATGCTTTATTGATTCAAAAAAAGGGGCTACCTCATTATAAATGAAAAGGTGCTCAAAATGTGCCATATAAATATTGGCCACCGTGGGGGCACAAGATGCCCCCATACTGACACCTTTGATCTGTTTGAACATATCGCCGTTGAAGTCAAAGGTGTTTTCGTCAAGGACGATCTGTAACAGATCAATAATGAATGGAACATCACAGTCAATGGTGTAAGTGTGGATGAACCATTCCACAGCTGTGGTGGCTTCTAACTGTGGAATGTTACTATACAATGACTCAATGTCAAGGGAAACTAGGGTTTCCCTATTGATGGTAAAAGATAGTTCTTCTATCTTATTGATCATGTCTTTCGTATCTTTAACGTATGACTGAGTTTTCGATATATGAGGGCACAGAATTTGATCAATATATTTTGAAATCGGTTCTGTGACTGAACCTATCGTAGTGACGATTGGTCGGTAAGGAGGATCGATGCTGTTTTTATGTATCTTGTGAACTCCATATACACTGGCCATACGTGGCGCGACTAAATTCATGAATTCATATTCTTGCTGACAAATAATGCCTTGATCCACTGCTCTTTTTGTTAATATTTGAATCTTACGTTGAACTCTGATGGTAGGGTCAGAAGTAACTTTGCGATAATGAGTAGGATTGTTAAGAAGACCATACATGTTGTTAATGTAGGTGTCTGTGTCTATAATAACAATCCCTCCCCCCTTATCGCAATTTTTGACAGTGATACTTTTTTCATTCTTGAGTATCAACAGAGCTTCTAGTTCATCTCTTTGAAGGTTGGGGGTGGGCCTCGGATTGAACTTGATGGCATCTCTTAATTTGGACATGACTATTGTTTCAAAAACACCCACTTCAGGTCCAACTTGGTCTAGAGTTGGAGTGAAGATGGATACAGGGCGTAGACCAGATTTGTTGTCATCTTGGATGGTTATACTGGGTCTATTTTCCAAATTTTTTTTTAGACGTATCTTACGGAAGAAAGAAGTGATATCCTGAAAGATCTCAAAAGTGTCTGCCTTGGTGTGCGGGACAAAAGAAAGCCCTTTAGATAAAAGGGCAATTTCAGAAGATGTTTAAGACTTTGTAGATAAATTAAAAATGGGAATAGTGTCTATGTCCGCCAATATTGGGCGTTGCGTGTCACTAGAAATTGAGAATTGTTCTGTTGATAGTTGTGGTTCGCTCGAAACCTGGACTGATACCTCGGTTTCCATTGGCCCCTGCGGGGGCCCCGTCTTCCTAAAAAAGACTGGCCTCTATGTTGATCATATTGGTGCCCTACTTGTTCATGTTCATAATTGGCACTATGTGGGCTAGATTCGGTATCAGAATCTGAAGTGTCCGAGAAAGTAGTAACTTTACGTCTTGGCGGTGCCTGTCCAAATGTTTCAGGTGCCCGATATTGAGCATCAGAGTAGAAATGTTCATTGAGATATGGATATGTTTTATCCTTAGAATAAAACCTTATATCTTTCTTTAACTTCTCTGTCTTTCTTTTGATTAGATACTCACTGTAAGATGTAACCTCCTGATTAATTTCTTCGAGCTTTTTCTTTGCTTCCTCTACGGCATTGCTTTTTTGATCTTTTCTTCCAGAGTAGACATCTCTTCTACTAAAATCTGTATTATTTCTTTGGCAGTCTCTACTATTAAAATCATTAGATCTCGAGAACATCTGTTGGCAATATGAGACCATTTCTCTAGGAATTGTTTAACTTGGACAAATAAACCTGGAATGTTACGAATTCTGAGTCCCTGGGGTATAACCCCGGCCTTTAGATATTCCAACATAAAATGTCCATGCATTTCAATTCTTTTGATTTTCTTTTTCAACTCAAACAGTTTATTAATGTCTTCATTATTGACAGAGCCGGTCATGTAATTGGTCTGATGTCCAAAATTGCTTTGATCGCCAACTAGAAGAGCATATTGCTCATCTGAAAATCCGAAAGTTTTAAGGACTTCCATGATAAAAAAGTAAAGAAATGTCTCAACTACAACTACAAGGGAAGAACACTTGGTAGAAAGTGATTGCCAAGGAGAGAATTGGGACGAGTGTGAAAGAAGAATGTGTAATACAAAGCTGGTGAATAAAAGGAGAAAAGAGCAGTATGAAAATAAATAGTAATATTTAGGAAAAAATGTATGGGGAAAGGAAGAGAAAGACTCAAAGATATGCGGACAACGTAAAACAACAATGACAGCCCCACGCAGACAGGCTGCGGGTAAATTACTGAAAAGACAAAGGGCCCCCTGATACCTATGTGAAGTACACCTAGACCGGGAAATACATACTGTAAATTTTCTAGGGCTACTTCAAAAATACAAAGCTAGAACATGGTTATATCGATAATGATGGTAGTGACACAGGTGTTAGAAAAATATAAAAATATTTATTATAGAGTGAATACATAAAACACATTTCTAAATAACATATACATTTTGCTGAAACTATATTGCATCCTATAGGCAGTAATCATTCATCCATGCATTCAAAACTACCTCACTATATAGTATTATGTGTGCCGTCAGCGTAATTAATTGATTCATAGTCTGACAAACCACATTACAGTACAATTAATAAGTACAGTGTTTTAAATAAAATGAAAGTGGGGTGGTATCCAAGATGTCTCAACGCGCGTTTCGGCAGAAAGACTGCCTTCCTCAGGAGAACCACCTTAATTCGTAATATTTCTGAAAGAAAGAAATTATTGTCTCAACAAAATGTCACAGTGACACTACCATAACCTCAGTCTAGCAATTTTTATTTATATACATAATTAGCACAAAATCCACATTCAAGAGCCTAAGAGTGATAATGAATAATAAATGTAGTAACAGAGAATTGAATAAAAGATCAAAAATAGAACCGAAGACCCAAGAAAGGAAAAATTATAAATGTAATACCAAGGCAAGTATACACCAGCAGAGAAAAGAAAAGAACTTCTAAATCCCGTGAATGAGAATAAGAACCATATAGTGGCGAAAACCTTAAACCAGAATTGTGACGTTTATGCCCATAGACTGTAAGGTGGGAAAGATTTATGAAGATAAGGAAAAAGAAAAAGAAAAAGAGATTTACCGAACGTTCGTACCAAATGTACACCCGCACAAGGACGTGAAGGAGTGTTCCTAAAACAAAATGCGGAGTCTTGATAAAAATACGTCCCGATTAGAGATAAATCCTGCGATGACAAACAATACGATGATAAGGAATACATTGAAGTTGGAGTATATTTTGAATGGCCCAATAAATGTGTAAGTAAACTAAGTGAAGCGACTTACTTAGGGCATAAAAGAGCGAATTGCAGAGCTGGAAATAGAGAAACCGCTTGGCAAAATATGAATATGTAATGATGAATAACTAAATCCTGCAGATCTAAAAGATCACAAAAATAAGCAAGAATTTAAACAATGATTTTAATAAAAATGTCCAGATGAGACGCAAGGAGGAACGAACTTGACAGCGCAGCCAAATATTAGAAAACAGGCCAAAAAATTACCTTGATGAAAAAGGTAAAAAGACTCATGAGGGGCAACCTGACGTTCACTTGAACAGTGTACAGTCCCCAATTTTGAAAGTAGAATCTGTCGATAAATGAGCATGAGAAAGCTAAATGTCGATATAATGCACAGCAATGACAATCAGTTATACAACAATTAAACTCAGAATTTCAAAAGGCGGGGGAACTATGGGTCTAAGCGAGAGAAAAGCTAAGTAACCAACAATGAATAAAAAGCATGTCCATATGTAACACACCAAACAAAGCGCTAATGCAGTGTTAAGTGACCGATAAAGAACCGAGGGAGATAAAAGGGAAAATAAACAGGACTAACAGCCAGCGCCATGGCTATATTTAACAAAAGTGTAATAGTCCCAGAAACCAAAGTTTCCATCCCCGCAGCCAAAAAGGCAGTATACCATTCAGTCAGTTTTTAAGGCTACGAAGGAATTGTACGAGTATAAGAAACTTTGAGATACATGCGGAGCAACTGCGAAGTAAACTTCTTAATCGAGGATATCCATATAGACTCATCAAGGAGGCCTATAAGAGGGCTAAGTATTACAATAGAGATGCCCTACTTCAAGACAAACACACCGCTGAAGATACCAAATTGGTGTGTGTCATTCGATACTCGAATTTCAATAGCCAACTACGTCAAATCATATGCTCACAATGGCACATTTTGAACTCAGGTGAACAGTCAAACCCCATACCTAGACCCGTGTTTGCTTTCCGTAGGAATAAAAACCTTCGTAATTCACTGGTCAAATCTAAGTTTGTTACTTCTAGGCAATTTCTTCAGAAATCCATTATGGGTAGTCACCCCATTACTGGAACGCACAAATGTGGCAACTGCCACGCTTGCAGTTCGGCTATAGTATCTGCTGAACTGCAATGGGGTAAAAGAAAATTCCTTTTCAAGGAAATGACAAACTGTAGATCTGCTAATGTAGTTTACTTAATTTTGTGCCCTTGTAACAAGGGCTATGTGGGCGAGACCAGCAGAGAATTCAGAGTCAGTTTTAGCAAGCATAAATCTTCTATCAGGAATAAACGGAGAGGGGCTCCTCTTGTGGAGCATTGGCAAGAAAAGCAACACTTAGAATCTGACCTCAGATGGATCATTTTGGAAAAAGTGCACAATCCCAAAGATAACAATATAGATGGCCTGAGATGTAAAAGAGAAGTGTACTGCATATACACTCTCCAGACTGCGGCCACAGGATTGAATGAACAACTGCCATGGCAAAATGCACTACTATGATTTTCTACACGCTTGAAACAGGTCTGTTTTGCTTCCGTTCTACCATGGGCCCTAGCTGTATACTTGTTGGTTGCCTACCGGTTTCCCTTACACCCTGTTAGGGTTCATCTAAGGCTACCCTGCAACACCCGGTGCCACCCACATATCACCCTGGATGCCTTTCGGCCTTGTCCAGCTACCCTTGTTTATGTTCTTATAGAGTATTCCATTAGGTGGAACTATTTTTGGATCCATTATGTCAGACCCTTTTCACATTGATACTCCCTTGGTACTTTGTCACTACTGTTTTAGCTTTTGGCGTCGTTACTTTTAGTCCCTTTTCATTTTCTGTCACTTAGTGGGAGATTTATCATATTTCTCAATTCGTGGACTTTCACCCAGAGCCATCATATAAAATATTATGTTGAGAGCAGGCTCGTTAGTCCGTATACTCTATCTCGCTACTTAAGTCTGCCATGACAAGGATAGCAGCTGTGAAGTCTCTCGGAACCACCGTATCGCCTATTGGCACCCTTCTGGTATCGCCTTTCATCACCATTTTGGTATTTGAGAGGCTCGTATACATCTTTAGGTCCATGATGGTATCTCTATTCCATCAATTTGTAGGGTCCCTTATGGCCAGTATTGTGAATTACGCGTTTTAATATATTTTTCTATTACGTATATTGTTACATCTTGATCAATCTAAGATGGCGGCCAGCGTTGTTACATTTACTATTTCCAATATGGCGCTGGTTTTCGCCCCTTGCGCAGTTTTGCGAGTTTATCGCTCCACGCGTCCTTGCCAGTACTATCCCAGGTGATATGAATTCGACTCACGGTTACGGCTAATGTGGGTGGAGCCCAATGTATATATTTCTGGACGCGCGGTGGTTGAATCACTGACTCCGACGGAGGCAGAGACCCCCCTGTGTTGCGGTCCAGGAAGTGGCATAAGGTATGTTTATTCGGTGGGAGACAGTACACCAGGATCATTTTCTAACTGTGGGGATTGATATCGTTTGTATCCTTATCCAAGTTTAGGTTTTTCTTTCTTAGCTCTGGCCATGATTTATTTATGAATTTCCATGCGTTGGTTGTGACAGCTACCTGCTTTTCAAGTTTCCATATATCTTTTGGATACGCTATGTAAGTATGTAGGGTCTCTACTTAGTGTTCTTGACTGCATCTATCTATACCTAAGGCCTTCTTTATCCACTCCATACTGAGGAGATTTCTATTCTTTGTGTTGTTTGTGTAGTATATGGTTGAACGTCCTACATTAGACACGTTTGTGAAATCCATTGGACCTCGGGAACCCCCTGCCAGAAGCCTCATGATTTTATCACTCCCCCGCTGCTTTACTGTTCTTTGACCTTTGGGTAAGTTTTCTTTTCCTCTCCAATGCGCAGTAGTATTAACTTTTTGTGGTCTATATAGCGCCTATGGACCTTACTGCTATAACTCTTTGTATTCATCGTCATAACGCAGTGTAGTTTCCCATGTTCACACTATGGCGCCTCAATATATACATCCTGTAGATTCCACATAGGAGGTTCTTTCTCTTTTTAGTATTAGGGATTTCTTTCCTAAACTACTGTGGAAGCCATTTTTAAGCCTTCCTGAATATACATCTAGTATTGTCAATTCTATGGGTGGTATCACTAATAGTGTACTAGATTAATTTGATTGCAGTGTCCAATTGTAAAAATCGATCCTCATAGTATTTAGTGTTTGGTTTTTCTAATTTTCAGACTGTCGCGGTATAAATTGACAGTATTCCATCTATTATTGTTGTGAATCCGACAGTGTGACCCTACAGGGAACTGAGTACCCTTAGTGCGACATTGACTAAGTAGGTCCAATTTTAGGTCTATTTTAGGAATGTAATATTGCTTCTTTTCTTCTTTTTTATTTGCTACTTATTTAACTTTTAAATTATTGGTATTTGGGACTGGTATCCTTATGCACACTTTATTCTTTCTCTCATCACTGGACTTGGGTGCATAGGGTTTCTAATTGGCACTGGTTCTTTTCAATCTCACTTTCACCATAGCTCCTTTTGAATCATTAATATTATATATTCATTTATATTTTGTTCCATTGTCCCCCACAGATTAATTATGTACTCATGAATGTATTGTGATACAGAAGCCCCTCACACCACGTAATTTATATATGTCCATCATCCACGGATGGTATCTTACCACCAAGAGAATTATGTCTTCTGCGCCCTGACGAAGGAACTGTTGGCAAAGGTTCCACTCCGAAACGCGCGTTGGCGCCGTTTTCTGTTTTGTAAATATTTTTGTATTTCATGCACTGTAATTGTTTATGTATTATTGTGAGTTGTGTGTCATTTTCGTCTCTCACATTTGTTATATGTATGGTATGATTGATGTCCTTGTGGCTTGTGGTGTTAGTTTGCAATTTCTTCATATGCTTCACTTGGGGCTGCTTTACTTGAATTCTGTACAGTAAAGTTTTTTATACAAATGAATTTATATATAAACTAAAGATATTTTTGATAAAATAAAAAATTAAAAAATAGTGATCTTGTGGGACAATGTTGTGTTTTTGAATTTAGGATGTATCGCCTATGTATTAATTAATGTGTAGGGAGAGGTATTCTGTTTTTGTTGTTCAAGGGGACTAAAGACATTAAAGCTGAGGATGAAGCCAAAGATTCCGCTGATGATGGTGCGGCCGTCGACGGAGAACGTCGTTGAAGTTCCGACTTCTGAGCCGTCGACGAGGCAGTCGTCGACGAAGCAACCGTCGACGAAGCAACCGTCGACGAAGCAACCGTCGACGAGGCAAGCGTCGACGAGGCAACCGTCGTCGAAGCGATCGTCGACGGGGCAGCGGTTGTTGACGAAGCATCCGTCGACGAAGCAGGAAGAGTCTTGAACGCCGTTGAGTGTCTCGTCGACGAAGAAGCGTCCGTCGACGCATGACCGGAGACGATACTCTTCTTTTTCGTCGATGCCGAAATGATTGAGGTGGTAGACGAGTGAGGCCTCACCGTCACCGACACCAGTGTCGACGGAGAAGACGCCGACGACATGATCATTGCAGGTTCAGGAGATGAGAAGGTGGAGGTCGCCATCGTAGTAGTGGCGACGGAAGACTTCGTCGACGAGGGATTCGACGACGGATCAGTCTTTTGAGGCAAATGCATCCCATGGAGAGACGTCGACGCCTGAGTCTTCGAGGCAGATCTCGGAGGCGTAGAGGGCATAGACTGGCCCTTCAGAGGAGCAGGGGCCTTTTTTGATGAGGAAGGCTAGTCCGCAGGTTTGGTGTGTTTTTTTTTTCAACACCTTAGCCTTAGGAGATACCATCTCCGCCTAACTAGTCCTCTTCTTAGAGGTGACAGTCCTGAGAGAAGAGTCACTCTCAACGTCTGACAAAGGATTATCCTTATTCTTGAGCTTTTGTAGCCACAGAAGAAGACGCCCCTCTCTGTCTCTTAGAGTTTTCTGTGGAAAAGTCATACATATTTTACACTCTCTCACCTGATGGTCAGGGTAAAGGCAGTAAATACACTTTTTGTGTGGGTCCTCAGAATGAAGCCGGAGCTTCCCACAAGATTCACAGTGTCTGAAGAGTGACCTCTTTGTAGAAGACATTGTAGCGATGAGGTTATGAAGAATCTCTGAAGAAAAAGTTGAAGTACTGAGCAGAGCTCAGGGAGACTCCCTTCACACGACATAGGGGTAGAAAATCTGAGAGCTTGAGCCTCTGGGGAGAAGGTTCCAGAGGGTGCTGTGGCCTGATTGGCTGGAGTTTGGACCCTATCTAATGACTTGGATAAGTTATTAAAGTGACAAAAATGTTCCTATTGATTTCTATGTCTCAATACTTCCTATTGCTCTTTTAGCTATGCTATTGCTATGCTATTGCTGTATTGCTATTCTATGCACCGTGGGACTCCCACTTCGACGACGGGGAACGATTCAAGCATGTGAATCTATGAAAAATACCCCAATACTGGAGAACTACCCTTAGAGGATGGTGGGTAATAATATACATGCATATACTGTAACATGAGACAATCAAAAGCATAGTATCACTTTAAACTTGTTAAGGACAAGTAATATGAAGGAAAAAAACACCTTTAAGAATAGAGGCTTGCCTTATTGAAATAGATGACGTAGAACCGCCTGTCCCACCGCTGCTTTGCTGTAAGTTGCCATAACTAGGCAATAATGGCGCATGAAAGTATGAGCACTCTTCCATGTAGTGGTACGGCAAATTTTGTCCAATGGTAATCCAGCGAAAAGAAAGCAGAAGAAGAAACTGCTCTCGTAGACTGCCTTGGTCTTTATCGTAAGCGGTTTACCCGCCTTAGTATGACAGAGCTGAATAGTAGCAGCGATCTATCGTGCAATGGTTCTTATTGGGACAGCAGAACCCAGTCTCAGAGGCCCATAAGATATTAGCAGTTGATCCGCTCTGCGTAAGTGCTTGGTTCGTTGCAAATAAAACTTAAGGCACCGTTTGACATCCAAAGAGTGAAGAGATTTCTCCGCCGGTGAAGAAGGATGCGGGACAAAAGTGCACAGGACAACAGGTTCATTAAGGTGAAACTGAGATGGGACCTTCGGGATGAACTTAGGGTTCGTTCTCAGCAAAAAATAGTCCTCTGTAATGCGTAAGTAAGGCTCTTTTATGGTGAAGGCTTGAATTTCACTTACTCTCCTTGCAGAAGTAAGCGCGAGAAGCAATGCCACTTTCCAGGAGAGAAACTTGAGCTCAATTTTGTGAATTGGCTCAAACAGTCGTTTCATTAGTTGAGACAGGACTACATTAAGTCGCCATTTCAGCAGAATGGGGGGAAAAGTCCTGAATAATCCCTTCATGAGCTGCTTGATGATGCACGAAGAGCAAAGAGAAGAAGCGTCGAAAGTGCGTCTGTATCGAGAGAGGGCAGCGAGGTGAACCCTTACTGACGCATACGCCAGACCTGATTTTGCCAGAGATAAGAGATAAGGCAAGATTTGTTCTGGAGATGAGAGAAGAAGATGAATGTCATTCCGAAGGCAACAAGAACAAAAACCTTTCCATTTTAGTCTGTACGTTTTGGTAGTAGATTCGGCTCTAGCTCTGGACAATATATCTCTACAGTCTTGAGGAATGACTAAATCTTTGAACTCATTGAACTCAGGTTCCAGGCATGCAATTGAAGAGAAGCTGGATGCAGATGCAGGATTTGCCCTTTGTTCATGGTTAGCAGAGTCGTTGTCACTGGCAGGCAATAAGGCTTGGATTGTGACAGCAGGAGTAGCTCCGTGAACCAATGCTGGTGGGGCCAACGTTAAGCAATGAGGATGAGCTGGCACAGTTCCCGTTTCATTTTCATCAGAACCCTGGAGATGAGAGGGCATGGGGAAAAGCGTACGCAAAGATTCCTGACCATCTTATCGAAAAAGCATTCCCCCAAGACCCTCTCTGAGGTTCCCTGCTGGCGAAGAACCGCCATTTCTGGTTCCCTTGAGATGCAAATAGGTCTAAGTTGGGTGTTCCCCATTTCTGGAAGATGGAATCGAGAATCAGGTGATTCTGCAGGTATTTGTTGAGCTTTCTGAGGTCTCCCTACTTTTTCTTCACCAGGAAGAAAAGGGAGTAGAATCCCCTTCCTCTCCGAGAGCGTGGTACACATTCTATTGCTCCCTTCTGGAACATGATCAATGCTTCCTTCTTTAGCAATTGAAGATGGGGTGGTATTGATATTTGAGGCGGATGAGGAGGTGGTGCTGTGGTACACTCTAGGGTATGACCATATTTTATTATATCCAGGACCCTTTTGTCTGTTATTTTCTGGAAGTTTCTTGAATGAAGTAATCGAAGGAAGAGCGGCAGGCGGCGAGGCCTCGTCACTGTTTTCTGACAGCATCTCTGGATTTACCTTGTTGCTTCTGCCTGGGCTGTCTAGAGTAAGCAGCCTGCGGTGTTGCACGGTATTGCTGCTGATGTTGGTAGGAAGGGCAAAAAGAGGTGTAAGCCTGAGGCTGTTATTTCTGGTAACCACCTCAAAATGAATAGGCTCCTCTGTCACGTGCTCCACGAAAGGGGGTCTTTCTGTATTGGAGCATGCCCAAAGCCTTAGCTGTGTCAGTGTCAGTCTTAATACTCTGTGAGGCGTCATCAATATGTTTGCCAAAGAGTGTCTCACCATCAAACGGTATGTCCAGTATTTTGCTTTGCACCTCAGGGCGGAACGTTGTTGCCTTCAGCCAACCCCGACGACTAAGGACAGCTGCTCCAGCGAGCTGACAAAAGGCCAAGGAAGCCACATCCATAGAAGCATCAATAATTTCTGATGCAGATCTTTCTCCCTCAAGAAGAATCTTTCTTGTTTCTAGTCTTTTATCGTCCGGAAGGAGGTCCATGTAAGGAGCGATATCGGACCACATCTGGTGGTCGTATCTTGCTAATATCGCTAAAGCGTTAGCCGTGCGTACCGTAGTACCTGATGTGGTTGTAAATTTCTTACCAATGTTACTGAGGTACCTTCCCTCCTTGTCAGGTGGTGCAGTAATAGGTGCTAAAGGACTTCTTGATCTCCGTTGGGCGGCTTGTGAGATAATGGAATCTGGCTTAGGATGCCCTACCAGATAGGATGGAGCTTCATCAGGAGCTCTATATTTTTTGTCAATGCTGGGCAAGACTGGGATACCCGTGGCGGGTGTCTTCATTACCTTCACACCTTCCTCCCAGATGTGATCTATAATGGGTATCGCTCTCACAGTCTTTCTGTATAGATCCTTAAAATCATAAAGAAAACAGCCAGGCTGCTTGACTGTCACTGACAACTGAAAACGAGAAGCTGCTTTTTCTATTAGTGCGTGGAAGCTGCCAATGTCTTCCGTCAGAGAATCCGCAGTTTGGGGAGATGGAGAAGCAGGCGTTGAAATAACATAGTCCTCCCATTCATCTCCTATTTGCCCATCTTTCTGAGGTTGACCCTCCTCAATTTCTCCGTCATCAGAAGTGTCATGTTGTTGTTGTGGCAAAACAGTATCACTCACAGGAGAAGCCGCAGGAGAAGGCTCAGACCTACGTGGAGGAGAAGCCAGTGGTAAAGGTGCGGGTGGTGGCAGCGGTGGAGGTGGAGGAGCAGTTGTTGAAGGAAAACTAGTGCGGTAGTCATGTAGCATGTCTTGCAGGTCTTGAACAAAATGACAGTGAAGAATCGCTAGGCAACGCTATGGTCAAGAATTAATAAAACCAGACCTAAATCAGAGAACTGATCAAGGGACAACTTAATGTACCAGACAAAGTTAGAAAAATATCTCTTTTTATTCTTATCACTAAATATTTAAAAAAGGTGGCTAAACTGCATCAAGCAAAACAGTGAACATGGTGACAATGACAAATAGATGTATCAATGGTTATTCCCATGGATTGGATGCCTATGGGTAATTTGCCAGCTCTCAAAGTTAATTTACAAATCTGGACAGCAACTGGTGTACAGCAAAACATTCATGACAATATAATAGGTGTCACAAAACATGAAGACACTACATACAAGTGTTTAGCCACACTGAAACCAGAACAATTATGTCATAAGTACACAATCAAATACAAAAAATGTGGCGATGGTTCTTGGAGGAGTCGACGTGCGTTTCGGCGAGCGTGCCGCCTTTGTCAGGAGACCACATTAAAAAGTGTTATCTATAAAGTAAGATAAAAGGTACATTAAGTGAAAACATCTCTCTCGGAAGATGGAAATTATAGGTGCAACACACTTAGAATGAGACCTAAGAAACCAAAAACAACCCGAAAGGTGAACAGATTAAAAGGAGAATTGTGCTTTGGTGAATATCAGATAAGATAAAGGATATATGAAATTGGAGAGTAGTATGTGGGATTGAAACTGATATGCCATCTGAGTGTCGTGTGAAACTGAAGAGAAAGTTTGAAAGTCAAGATCATGAATACTACATGGTACGGTATTGCTCACCTAGACCATAAGGCACCAGAAGAAGAATGGCCTCATGAGGCTGCCTCAAAGGGGTATACTAGTTCGAATGAGTGCTACAATAAACAACAATGAAAAAGGTGCGGTTATTAACGGAGGAAAGGTTACTTAGTGGATAAAGGGAAACTAGGAAGTGTCTAAAAAGACATATGTACAATCTCCAATACCTGAGATTATGCCAGGAGACAGGGTGATATAGGGCCGAATCAACGGTTCTGAAACCGGTCCCTGAATCCAAAGGGGATACTATAAACATAAGGCATAAGCCCACACAAGTACTCAAGACCATTGGAGTATCTAGGAGACTAAAAAAATCAATGAATTAAAAACAAACCTTAAACTAAGTATAAGAACTGGCGTGTATTAGGACTGTGTACCTCACATCAGGTTTTAAATACGTCGTGATAAATCAATAGATGCGGGGATAGGGCACACAGTCATCAAACCTCAGATATGCTGGTTTGAAGTAAAGGCGATCAGGCCAGCATGGATACCTCTTCCCTGGGTTGAGAAAGCACAAAGGAATGGAAACATGAGGGTGCATATCATGCAATATAGTGGCCTGTCTTTGGTGAGCACAGAAGTGCTCCCAGCTGAATAATGAAACCGGCCAATATCACGGAGGTATGCAGTGCCAGAGGCCAGGGTCAATATAGCCACTATACGGAGAAAATACAGTAAAATCGGCAAAGAACATGAGTTATAGACATGTTCCAAAAGAAAGAGGGGGTGCTCGAAAACGGCATGGCATGAGCAGCAAACTGCTCGACATAACGCGGTGCCAAACAAAACTGAAATAACAAGCGCTGCCGGCGCAAATAACTTACTTGATCGCATGGGAAGCCGTTGGCGGATATGTCCAGAGACTCGAGGCTGTTCCGGCCGGTTGGGCTTTTTGAAAGGCAAAATGCTTACGTCAGCCTGACGGAGACGACCCTATTAAAGGGACATAGTCCCACTGAACTTCGTGGTGGCCCAGGAGAGAAACACTGTAGAAAGACTCGTGATAGGGTTCCGAGGGGCGAGTCCATCAATACAGTAAGAAGATGTACTCGGTACAAGGATGGGTTCAAGCAAACCTTGGTGAAGTAATAAATTCCAATTTTAATGATAAAAGTATAGCTCTGGGGGAAACAGAAATATTGTTATGATTCGAAGGTAGAAATGGGTCAGCTAAAAAGATTAGGCACTGTGCCTCTATTTATAAGTATGAGAAAGAGGCTGACCCACTAGCATCTAAATCACATACGCAGATGGAAATCAACACCAAAAAATGGTGAAAGGCTCTTAACCAGATGTCTATAATGAAAATACCCGGAAAAGAGAACATAATGTACGGTTGGAAAGAAGCCAACTAGGGAGTGGAAGTACTCTTGGACTAAGTGTTGTATCTAATTGCATTCTCCCAAGGGATCTCATTGTGCAATCCTTTTTATGCGTATTTAAAACAAAAATCCAACAAAAATCAAAAGCTACAGGAAGGTGGACCATGGGCTCACTAACAGGCTCCATGTATTGAATTTTAGCATGTGGAGGGATATATTCCTGCTGATAGTAACTTTCATAGTTATCCTCATCATCGTCCTGATACTTAACATGAAGCTGAGAGGAACTGTGAGCAGGACCAAACATTCCATCATCATCAGATTCCTACAAAAATGTTGAAGGTGGTAAAGGTGAGACCACTGCAGGATTCTGGAAAAAACGCACGGTCCACGAGAACGTCGTTGACGGATATACATGCGTTAGTTGCAAAGTTGACGGTCGCTTACGACCAGGCATGGGATACAGTGTTGTCAGCTTCGTCGATGGCAGCGGTGTCTGTGTCGTCGATGAGGACATGATAGGAACAGATGAAGAAATCGTCGTCACTATCGTCGATGATGCGGAAGCGGTTGTTGTCAACGTGGTAGTAGACGATGAGGAGGAGGTCGTCGACTGACCCAACGTCGTCGACGAGGATGCCGACGAGGAGGTCGTCATCGTCCGAGTCGTCGTCGACGAGTAAGTCGTCGGTGGTATAGAAGCCTTCGTCATCGCTGGAAGCGTCATTGGCGGGCCCGTATTCGACAGCGTCATCGTTTCTCCACAGTAGGAAATGAATGCTTTCCTTTTAGTGAGGTGCCTGCATCTTCCTGACGAGACTTTTTAGAAGCTTTTTCTTGGAAACTTCAGGAGATTCATGAGATCTTTCTGTCCTTTTAGATGTTTCCTGCGAAGCCTGTGAGGTAGAGCTCTCCCCATCCTCAGAAACAACATCAGATATGTTTTTCAGTCTCTGAAGCCAAATCAACAACCTACCCTCTCTGTCCTTAAGGGTTTTGGTAGAAAAAGTCCTACAAATCTTGCAGTCTTTTACATTATGTTGAGGGTAGAGACAGTAGATACAGTTCTTATGGGGATCCTCAGCATGCAGTCTCTTCTTACCGCATGTTCCACATGACCTGAAGAGACCTTTCTTTGAAAAATCCGACATTTTGAGTAGAAATCTGAAAAATTGAAGAAGAAACTGAGCAGAGCTCAGGTAGACTCCCTTTCACACGACATGCGGTAGAACATCTGAGGAACCTAGCCTCTCTTGGGAGTGTTCTACAGGGTGCTGTCGCCTGATTGGCTACTACTTAAGTTTGGTTCTTTTTACAAAAGAAAATGGATAGGCTATTGCAGTGACTGTTCATTGCATTGTAGCCTAGGGTAGTTTTACTACTGCTGTAATAAGTATACCGTGGGACTCCCACCACGACAATGGGGATGATTCAAGCATGTGATTCTATGATAGATCCAATACTGGAGAAAGAAAATGAAACTCCAGTACGATATGAAGGTCAGGTAAGCAAACCATAAAGAGCCCATGAGGGTGTTTCCATGATTCTTTCTTCCAACAAATCCTGACCCTGTACTGGAAATATACAGGTATCCTCCCGTCTCTCTCTTTCCTATTCTCTTTCTTTCTCCACTTTTTTCTGTCCCGACTCTCTTTCTCTCCTCCTTCTTCTTCTCTTTCCAAACAACTGTTCCAATCTCCAACTGTTCTATTCTGCTCTATTGGCATTTATAAAGCGCGAACAGTCATCCATAAGACAATCTTGGCACTGAGGAGATGCAGAGGAAGGCAGACCAATAGGACGCTATATTTGAAGAGAGAAAAGCTAAGTCTTCAAACCTTTCAAAAGGAGAGATGATGAGGAATATGCCGTATCGCAAGAGGAAGTACGTTTCAGTTTTTAGGAGCCAGATGTGAGAAGGAATGGCTTCCCAATTTCAAGCATTTGAACCTGGGTATTTTAAGAAGAAATCAGTATGAGGGTCGGAGTATTTTTGATGGCTCATAAGGGGTTCTGGAGATAAGTCAGACCTGAATAACAGACTGCACACGAGGCATGCAGAGCATTTTGAAGAGGATATGTTTTGTCATGCTGCAGTGGAGAGATTCTCCAAACAAAGTGCTCTGAGAATTCCAATGACGATTAAAAATAGGGCACACAGCAGAAATTTAGATTTTTTGTAGTCAGGAGATTAATCTAGACAGAAGTCCTAGATAAAGTGGATTACAGTAATCCATCTTAAATTGTTTTAAGGTTAAGATTACCATTCATATTTTGCGCAGAATTCTCAAATAAAGGAGACAAGTAGCAGAGACCATGCTGATCTGATGTGCGCAGGACATATTCTGATCAAACCTGAAGCCCAAATTGTGGACCTCAGTGACTAGAGTAACAGGAGGGTCCAAGGGCAGTGAGCCACCACTTGTCAGACCATGGGGCCTGCTTTCTTACTAATGGAATCTCATTTTTTTCAGCATTAATGTTAAGAAAATTGGTATTCATCCAATTTACAACTACCAAGAAGCAAGTCTCGAATAAAATGGGGCCTTATCGGGACAGTTGCATAAATGGAATAAAATCTAGGTGTCTTCCATTCTGACACGGTAGTCTAATGAGAGAAATCTAGCTCTGTCTTACCACTCTGGAGATAAAGTATGGCTGGCCATAAGACATTTGCACATTCCTAGCTCTTCTAAGAAACTATAACATCTATTCATCAATTTGTGACCAAGAAGCTGATTAGCTCATAGCACCTTTCGTGTGCCTTATTAGAAACCAGAGAGAGCTAGTGATGATGATATGTCAGCACCCTGGCCCAAGTTACACCTAAAGGCAACATAAAATGAAGTTCAGGATATTTTTAGGGATTACAGGTGAGGAGGCGGGGAAGAGGAGTGCTTCCTGGCTACTATGGCCCATCAGCAATACCACAGCTAAATCAAACACTGAAAAATTCTGCTTTTGCAGGCACGTCCGCCACAATTTTGATAAAAGTCTGAATTTAAACTATCCCATAAGTATGCAAACAAGCATTCTGTCAGTTGCTAACCTTGAGGTGTAATGTATTTCTATAATAAATTGTTACCATTATGGAATCACATTTCTCAAAGTAGCGTGCTTGCCTTTCACTAGCACTTTTCACCACTGTATGCCTTTACTTGAATATTAAAGTACACAATAAAACAATGGATGGAATGCTTGAATTAATCTCAGCCACTGGTAATTACTCGGAGCCACTTCCCAATCCATCGTTATTGTGTACACCATGTTACCTCAGTTTGGACCCATGTCTGTGCAAATTTGTCTTGATCCTGCTCCAATCGGAAAAGTCCAGCCAGAACTGCCAAGCAAGGTCCTCCCTGAACCAGAACACAAGCAACCAAGAACCGGTTTCGCCCTAGTTATGGGCTCATCAGCCAGGTACAGCTTGGCTCCAGTGAGACAGTGTGCACGGGACCCACGTCTGGGCATACTTGTCCTACTTAGGGCAACACTAAGGGACACATAAAACGATGGATGGAATGTGTGAATTAATCTCAGCCACTGGTAATTACTCAGGCTGCATCCAAATCTATAGTTATTTTGCACACCAGGTCACCTCAGTTTGGACCCAGCTATATACAAATCAGTCATGACCCTGCTCCAATCGGAACAGTGCAGCCCGAACTGCCAAGCCAGGTCCTCCCTGAACTGGAACATAAGCAACCCAGGACTGGTTTGCCCTAGTTATGTGCTCATTAGCTGGGCACAGCTCAGTTCCGGTGACATAGTATGCACAGGACCCACGTCTGTGCATACCCGTCCCACTTAAGACGACTCTAAAGTACACAAAAAAACGATGGATTGGGATACAGCTTGGGTGATTACAAGCGTCTGAGATTAATTCAAGCATTCAGTCCAGCACTGTTTTGTATACTTATTGTGTTGCCCTAGTGAAACAAGTATGGCCAGACGTGGGTCCCTTGCACACTATATATTGTAAAGGTAACACTAGGTAAAACATCTCAACATGGTGTTGAAAAAGAAGGTAGCAGTGCCGGGAGCTCATGATAAGCCAGAGAAGGGCATTGAAGGCTGAGGAGACAGAAGAGGCACTGAAACAGGCATCACCTCTTCGGAAGAAGACATTTCCTCCACTTCTGGCTCGGAGGATGACTTTGCAGTAAGGGGGAACATTGTGGGGACTTGCCCTTGCGAGTCAATCAGTGATTCAGTGAAGAGTCTCCATGCCTTGCCTTCTTTTTGGGTTTGTGACATTTTTGCCTCAATGTCTTCGAAGAGGGAGAGGATGGGGACCTCGATCTTGGTTAAGTCAAGTCCAACGGTTGTGACGGATGTGGGCCATAAAAAGCAAGGCCTCTCATTCCTTGATAGCTTTGGGATTCGTGCTAAGGAATCATTTGCATGACCTTGAGTCATGCCTCGAACCCAGACACCACAACCACATGTCATGAGGATCAGTGATAGACATTTGTCCATAACTATCTCAACATGGTTTAAAGCTTGATCTTTTAGAGGGAGATGTCCCTTATACTGCACTTAATCTTTTTTAAAGGAATTCTGTGAGGAACAACTCTAAGAGAAACAAGTACAGTAAAAAGGGAACTGATGTTGGTGCTCTAGGGTGGGTGCTTCATGGCGCCAGTGACGTCACCACGCTTTCACTTCTGGTGACAGGATGGAGACAGCACCCCTTACCTACTCTGAGCTATGAAACGTTCCAGATCAAGACTGGAGTCTTGGGATAGTCAACAGGCAAGAGATCAGTAGGTTGAATTATTCATCAGAAAGAGAGTTAGAGATAAAGGAAAACAAATCTTGCATGATTAAAGAACCATCCAAACAGGCAGCCTGGAAGAAGTCTTGGAGACAAAACCCAACATCTGTGTCGCATGTCAGGAATCAAACAAAGAACCGCAGCGGTTACTCACGTGCATTTCCTCCCTTGGACACGGATACCTCATAGAAATGTGCATCTTCCTCTGGTTTAGGGCTTTGTAAAAATACAGATGTGATCATTGGATCATCTGGTAAAGAGAGGAGATATAAATCACCTTGCAACATATACTAAGCCCCTAACAAAATGAAATAAAAAGAGCATGTTACTCAACGCCGATATGCACACATTGTGCATGTCATGTTGGTTTGTATAGTGTACTTGTTATAAACAAAGCCATTGATGGATAACCAAGACAGAAGGGGTTTAATTCATGCATTAAAATTAAATCATAATGATCAAGGCTTGTGACTATTAGTAGGGGTGCTATCTGGTGTAAAGTCATGGTTAAATGCATTCTGCAGGCAAGCTGTGTTTTCGCATGTCAGGATCACGGTACCGTGGTAGTATTATGGAATATAACCTTCGCACTATAGTAATTAATAAGTTAATATGTGTTTATTAATACACTGGCTCTGAGCACCATGTGTTACTGTGTGTGTTAGCGAGCCACATTTTCTTCCACAGGCATGGCATAAATAGATATATATGCCTCACAGGGCAAAGTGAGTGTGATTTTATCACAACGCACCGATTTCGCCTGTGTTCTGCTTAAATAATTTTCCTTCAAAATAATGCACATGAAAAAGAGTACTGCGTAAACCAGACATACAGGTTTGGAGAGTGCAATATTCTATTTATTATCATTGTTGGAGAAGGGAAGGTGGTTAATGTCTCCCTTGAATCAAGGCTTCTCTCCACACTCGACATCATAAGAAATAGGGTTTTACACTCTGCACACGTCTTCATATATCTCGCTTGAGGTGTTGGAAGCAGTGTCTATGGTTAAGCTTCCGTGCTGCTTTGTTTGCTATTTCGTGAAATCAACCTCATCAACCTCATCATCCACTGGGGAAGATCCTAGGAGGTGGGGAGTCTGGAGACCTGGCGGAGAGACCACTAAGGTCTGTATCAAAAGTAGATGAAGGGCTTCTTCTTAGAGGGCTGCTGGATATGTGCCTGGATGATCTTTCGGAACATCTGTCCCTTGAATATCTGGAATGACGGTCCCCCTTTCTCGTTTCGTGAAAGTTCCATCTGAAGCAGAGCGAAGTGGCTATGGGCTATATGTACAAAGCTGTCCCTTGTGCCCTTTGACTAAGCACTCCTTCTCCCCTTGTTGGGGAAAGATCCAATATTTATACTCTGGAGTCTCAGTGTTCCCTCTGAGAGAGTCCACTGCGCTAAGGGAGCCACTCACAGTTGAGGTTTGGTATGGCGCCCCTTGCCAAAGCACTCCCTCTCCCTTTTTGGGGAAGGATCCAGTAGGTAGACCTTGGAGTCTCAGAGACCCCTCTGAGAGAATCCACTGCTTAATAGGGAGCCTCTCGCAACGGAGATGGGAGAATGGTGCCACTTCCCCTGGGATCACAGTTTACTGGACTTTGGACGCAGCTATTACGCGTTTACCGGTTTGTGCCCCCGTCACCCTCCCCTCTTCTTTCTTGCTGTGTCTTTCACCCTCCCCTCCTCTTTCCCCCTTCATTCTATGTCTACTCCCCCTGCTCCTACCCCCTCTCCCCTTGTATCTCTCCCCTTGCCTGCTTTTTCCCTTACATATATGTCCTTACTGTTTGTCTCGACCTAACATGTAATTATGTAGCTATGCACTAATAACTGTGTAACCTTTGTAACGATGTAACCTGCAACTATGTTCTGATTCTTATGTAAAGCGCTCTGATACCTCCGGGTCTCGCCAGCGCTTTATAAATCCTTTCAAATGTTGACTACTAGTCACCTATGCTACCCATATACTACTACCTACCTCTTTGTACTGAATGGCGAATATCGAATGTATGTATATTACCTCAACCATCTAATGTTTAATAACTGTATATTATAAAGCGCTCTGATACCTGCGTGGGTCATGTTCGCGCTATATAAAACTTTATAAATAAAAATAAAATAAATAAATCATGAGCACATTGGAGCACATTTCGAGTACACAGGGAAACCCTCCCGATTTAGGCAGAAGATTCACACTTTTGTACGCTACACATAAAACAAAGGTGCCTTTTGTCAGCGTAAACTTCCTCTACCCATAGTGCTTCACAAGAAAAAAATAGTGATATTTAAATTATTTCAACGCCTCCTCAGGGGTAGTAAGCTCTATATAAATGCAATTTGCTTTGTGTAAATACTGGGAAAGACCAACACATCTGACATTCTTACCGTGCATGCATATCTCCTAAACAGGGACTGAACAAAGTGAAAAGCTGCCTCTCTTAAGTATGTGTGAAGAGCTAACAAGGTGTGAGCCTTTGCTTCCCCTTTGCTGCGTTTGCATCGAGGTGTGAGGCTCCTGACTGCTGCCAGCCAGGAGACCCCAACAAAAGGAGGCCTGATGACCCCTCAGATTTGGCCTTTGTTATGGGCCCAGCAGGAGTCTGAACTAAGAAAGAAACCTCCCCGCCCGCACGTTGTTGTGGATCGAAAGCAGACAACAACGTGCAGGCGCTGCAGAATGTGTCCCGGTGTTTGAAAATTATACCGGGACGAATTCAGCATATTTTTCAGTGGGGCCCAAATTCTTGGCAGGGTGGACGGTGTCCACCCTGTGAAAATAGTGGGTGGACACTGTCCACCCGCGTGTACCCCTGACTTGTGCCCTGATGACACCTTGCTTCATGTATGCTCATACATCGGGTCCTCTGGTTGGTTTGCTACTTTGGCCTCATGATCAAGCCTTGTTTGCCTTGATCATCAGCTTCAGCTTGTTTCTTCATGGGTCCGTCTTCATTATTTCACAAGTGGGCCCTAGAAGCCAAGCAGAAGGCTCGTCTTCCCTGGGAACTGCCAAGGCAGATCCACCGGCAGCCTTAAGGGCTGACACATGGTTCCAGAGGGCGGCAGGCAGATCCACCGGCAGCCTTCAGGGCTGACACATGGTTCCAGAGGGCGGCAGGCAGATCCACCGGCAGCCTTCAGGGCTGACACATGGTTCCAGAGGGGGGCAGGCAGATCCACCGGCAGCCTTCAGGGCTGACACATGGTTCCAGAGGGCGGCAGGCAGATCCACAGGCAGCCTTAAGGGCTGACACATGGTTCCAGAGGGCGGCAGGCAGATCCACCGGCAGCCTTCAGGGCTGACACATGGTTCCAGAGGGCGGCAGGCAGATCCACCGGCAGCCTTCAGGGCTGACACATGGTTCCAGAGGGCGGCAGGCAGATCCACCGGCAGCCGTCAGGGCTGACACATGGTTCCAGAGGGGGGCAGGCAGATCCACCGGCAGCCTTCAGGGCTGACACATGGTTCCAGAGGGCGGCAGGCAGATCCACCGGCAGCCTTCAGGGCTGACACATGGTTCCAGAGGGCGGCAGGCAGATCCACCGGCAGCCTTCAGGGCTGACACATGGTTCCAGAGGGTGGCAGGCAGATCCACCGGCAGCCTTCAGGGCTGACACATGGTTCCAGAGGGCGGCAGGCAGATCCACCGGCAGCCTTCAGGGCTGACACATGGTTCCAGAGGGTGGCAGGCAGATCCACCGGCAGCCTTCAGGGCTGACACATGGTTCCAGAGGGCGGCAGGCAGATCCACCGGCAGCCTTCAGGGCTGACACATGGTTCCAGAGGGGGGCAGGCAGATCCACCGGCAGCCTTCAGGGCTGACACATGGTTCCAGAGGGCGGCAGGCAGATCCACCAGCAGCCTTCAGGGCTGACACATGGTTCCAGAGGGCGGCAGGCAGATCCACCAGCAGCGTTCAGGGCTGACACATGGTTCCAGAGGGCGGCAGGCAGATCCACCAGCAGCCTTCAGGGCTAACACATGGTTCCAGAGGGCGGTAGGCCGTCAGTCCCTTTAAATAGTCATTCTACAGCACCTCTGAGATTTTCACTATGCTTGATATCTGACAAAGACATGCTTATTAAGCGATAACAGGAACTAACGGGACACAAACACCGTGGTCAAGCCAATCAATCTGTGCTTTTGAGAACTGTTGTGGTCCTAATAACGTGACCTTTTGTTGCAAACTAGTGGGCAACACAATCCACAAAGTAGAAATAATCTACGTAAAATAGATTTACAGATATTGCAGTGGGTGATTCAGCACACATGGATCAGTGATCGAATGGCTGTTAGAAACAGATGGACAAAATAACGGAGAAAATAGGGCCCGCATCACACTAAATGCTCTTTTGAAAAAGAATGATATAGACGTCTTGTTCTTGCAATGTAGCAAATGCACCTTCCCTGGGACTGATCACACTCGCACGAGCATCTGTGACTCACCTGAGAGGGCATCAGTCATCTCTTCTTCGACATCTGCACCTGGATGTGCCCCACGGGCCGTGTATCCTTTCTCTGTGACAGGTTCAGCAGCAAGATATGGAAATCCTGTTAAGCAGTGCACACAGGTGTCAGACTCACTCACATCATTGGACACACTACAGTTAACACCCAGTTCTACTATCCACATTCTTCTTCAGGGTCATTTCTATGTAGTCGGCTGCACTGGTCTCATTAGTTCTCAGTTTTATGGAGTTTGCCACATAGTATGAACATCACAGGAGGCCAGCTGACTGTGAGAAACTGGGGGATGGATAAAGGAGAGGCGAAGGGTAAGATAAACAGACAGGAGAGATTGTGTTGAGGATCAACAGCATTAATGATCACATCCTCAGTCCACAGTGGTCCCCAGAAGTGAAATACTAAGTTCTCCCACACCCTTACTGTAATCATGTGCAAATTCAGAGGAGAACAAAGGGGCAGAAAACCACCAGGCTTCAGGACAGTAAGTAACAGAGGGATCCATGTTCCCCAGGCTACTCAGGAGCGTTCTTCACTCAGTTAAGGAAGTAGAGGGCTGCCTCAACCGAAGTAAAGATGTTTGTTATTACACAATCTACCACCTCAGATCACGCCAGACATGAAGGAAAAGGAGATGCCGACACGCACAGGGCTACCATTTCCATTTGTAGTGACAGCAGCTGCTTTCGCTTCTCCTGGGTCTTCATGCTAAAGTCTGGGAGCAACAATGACCACTTCGACAAGTGCCTGAAGTTGAGGGAACACTCACCGAAGTGCAAATTGCTGGACTGGACATGTGACTCTTCAGGAACCTTGAAGGGGGTCTCCCCTGGGGCAGAGACATCTACTGCAGGGACTTTAAAAGGAATCTTCTCTTAGAGGTTGACAGAGGCAATTTCTGCAACTTTATTGAGGTGGAAGGTGCAGATTTCTGAGAAGATTCCTCATCAGACAAAGGTGCCTCCCTCTTTCTTCAGCCTGTACCAGATCCTACTCTCATTAGCCTCTACAGTTTTTGTAAAGACTTTTTGTCTGATCGTGCAGTTTTGAGGCTTGTGGTCTGGATGGAGGCCGTAGATGCACTTATCATGGATCATCAAAGGGGAAGCGTTTCTTGCCACAAGCCCCAGGCGATCGAAAGAGCGCTTTCCTTGGGGAGTCAGCCATGGCAAAATAAATCTGAACTCCCTGACTCAAAGTGTCTCCAGAGACAACAAATCCACAGGGAAAGCTGTCCAAGAGGTTGACGTAGCCTAGGAAGTTGAGAAAAGCATAATTTACTTACCAGTAACCTGTAACTTCACAGTAGTAAGCAGTGATAAATGGCAACAGGCCCAGCAACAGTGTTTCTTTAATAGCACATCCACCTCATTTGAAACAAGCTAATCTTCAGCTAGAGGTGGAAGTGCTGAGCTCTGTAACCTCCCCTAGAGGCCACCATAGCTTGGATTTCTACCACATGTCACGCGTGAAGGAGTGCCTGAGGCAGGCTTTTCTCTAACCTTTGTTTGACCTAATTCTCACTACATCTTTACCTCCACTTCATGCCCCCAGACTTTAAATTGGTCCCCATACTGTAGTGTAGCTCCTATTTCCCTAATAGACTCTGCGCATTGGAATAATATATCCTATAGGTTTGACATAGGACTAAGGTCGGTATGTCCCTATCGAGTATATTAAACTTAATTACTTGTGCCAGCTAGCTCAGAGGCCACTAGAAACTCCTTGACAACAAGAAGGGAGTAGTTTCTGGCAGCCGCAAAACATGACCAATATGTTTCCCTTTTAGAATCAGAACGTGTCCCAGAGTCGTGGAAACACTAGATAACTATTTCACTCAGCTCAGTCGTGCATGCTTAGTTTTCTTCAGAATTACACAGAAATAATAGACGAGTGTTTTCAATAAAAGATTTATTGAACAGTCTTGTTTCTGGTGTAAATATAATGTGCTGTTACGATCACAAGACAGTATGCGAGCTAAATAATGTACAGGGTGAGCAGTAGAAATTAATAATACTGCGATAGCATTATCTTTTAGTACATATGCTGTTACATAAATAACACTGACTAAAAATGCGAGTACTCATACGATGCGGTGCTAAGCTAGTTCTACCCCAATGTACCCAACCTAACCTAGGTGTAGAACGAGGTATGAAATAGGTGAAGTATTCCTTACTATGGTATACTAAGAGTATGTTTAGTCTAGTATGCTTAGTATGCCTAGTATGCCAAGAGTCCCTCTAGGTTCTTATCAGCTCCATACCTGAAGAATGAGAGAGGTTGGAATCTCTTTGCCAGACTCGAACTCCAACACCCCGCAAGGGAAGTCAGATCGCTGGAAGCTGGGCTCTCTGCGTGCAGGGAATGGCAGCGTCTTCTCAGTGCGTCAGGCCGGGATACGTGCTCCTCTGAAGTCGAGGTCTCCTCTAGTTTACAAGAGCTAGGGAAGGTATATTTATACCTGAGAGTACCTTAGGAATGTTAGCATTGACGTGAATTGGGTAGCGAAAGACGTCATGGATGAACCCCTAAGGAATAATGGTTCATGCATAATATATGAGGCCTTGAAGAAATCAATAGTCCTGGGCTAGGAAACTCCCGCAGCCTAAGGGTCTGTTCTTCATGAACTCGTTGTGACGTTAGGGTGGACGGATGTCAGAGACCATGCCTGTATTTGGAGTGCACGGTTTAATGCCTAAATAAGGCCTGGGATTCTATGCCTATATAAGGGCAGGGCGAATTGGGCCTATATAAGGACATGATATTTGGAAAGCCTGTTATGGACACCCTAAGGAGAATACAACACCCACTCCTCTTTCGTGTATACGATAATACATAAATGCTAAACATTTAAAATGCTAAACATAAAAAATGGAGTACCGCATATTTCTAAAATATTTCATAAAACCATTTTAAAAAAGGCATTAAAAAAAAAATATCAGAATGCAAAAAGGTACTGTACATTCAAAGCATTGCTTATCATTTCAGGCAAAAAATTCGAAAATAAATGCAATTGGAATGAAGTAAGCAGTAATATTTACATGTGACAGAAAATGATCGATAAGTTGTTCAAAAATCAAGTCATTTCATGTCATGAAAATCAAATGAACTGTTTTTAGACACATAAGATGACTAAATGTCTGTGGAAGGACCGCCAAGTCTGTACTATAAGGCTAGTTCTACTTTAAGCAGATTGAAGTACCATTTTCGTTCGAAAAAATGGGAAAAAGTTCAAATTTTGGTAGAGTTCCAAGTTTTTGAAAAATGAAGGCCAAATTGTTGCTGTATTTCTGGAACACTGTATGCCGAATCAGAGTCAGTTTACGGGTCTGGTGTAAACATTAGATCATCTATTTCTATAGACAAAACATCATCCACTGTAGTTGGTGTGAGTTGGAACACCTCGTGAAGCAGGTTAATCGCACAGAGATGTGAAGCATTGCTTTCAATTGTCGCAATGTTCGCGTCCGTTGTTACCTGTGTGCCTGTAGTTCTTTCTCGTACCTCAGCAGCAGCCGGAAGCGTCTGTGAGATCTCAATGAATGCTGTCATCAGGATAGGAAGCCGCTGGGGACAACACATAGCATGGGCCGTTATCTGGTCCAGCAGAGTATCGACGTCCGTTGGCGCATCCGATGGAAATGTTAGACAGGTGTCCAACACGCATTCTACACCGCATAGCAGGCATCGTAGAACAGGTAAGATGCAATCTTGCCAGATTGGTCTGAATGACAGGAACCATGTGGTATTAAGGTCCCGTAGACGATTTATGCCCAAAAGCTGTACTATTTACTCACGGCACTTTCGTTCAAGGAGAGCTTTCTCCATGTCGCTTGGAGTGATGTCGGCGAATTGGCTGGCCATAGCGCAACAGCAGGAAGAGAAATAGAATTCCGGCAACAAGTGCTAGAATTAATGGTATCCCACCAAACACTGAATGTGCAAAGTTCGGGATGATTCCGAGTATTGCCTGGAAAGGTGCTAACAGACCCGAGCAGATGCCCTTAAATACATGTACAATTCCTGTTGTATCAGACATGTTGAAGATACGCGATATCATTTCTACGAAATGTATAGGGCAGTTTGTACGTATTAATGTCTGTATCTCAGCCGAAGTCCTTGCAATCTGCAGATCATAGGTTTCTTTGGCCGAGGTCAAAGGCACTGTTTGTTGTAAAAGCATGGCTTTCATTCTGCTTAGAATATCAAATCTTATAAAAGAGACGTTCAACGAAGGCCATAGAGGCGACTCCCTTACTGTGTCTATTGGGGGAAACAATACTTGCATACAGCAAGTGACCCTGGAGTTGACCGTTACTAGATATGGGATGCCTGGCAGCATGCCACAGCAACTCTGATCATTCAACATGAGGTAACTCCCATTAGAAAGTTGTCCGAACGTTGGATTAATCACAGCAGCTGGTGTACCCTGCTGATGGCAAGACAAATTTGCCACAGAACCATTACATGCCCCGTGCAAGGAAATGTCCTGACATACATATGAACCGCTTAGTGCACGTTTACAGTTTTTTCCGCTTAAAAACACTTCACGATCCCCGCTCCAACATCTGTATGTATACGGTAAAGCCCAAGATGTCTTAATGTATTCCTTACCCAACCTTTCATATTTGCCTGCTTGCATTTGTCTGAGGCAATACTAAAACTGAAAAGTAGTCACAGGTAGTGTGATTTTGCCATGAATAAGCCATTCTGTAGCTGGTTTTTCTGCCACCGTGAATGGTAACTTTTCCAGTTTTTCAATGCTCAGCACTGTATACTTTGCTCCTCTTTGTGCCATTTCGATCTGTTTATCAGTTAGATTGTATTCTGAGAACAGAGCCGTTGTGTTGATGAAACGCCAAGGCACATAGCCCGCTCGCAATGATTGCAGCGTCCAGCTTAATAACATAATAGAACGTAATTGAGATTGGCCTTGTTGTAACATCGCCAAATCTTGTTCTAGTATGTCGATAGCAGAGGATACAATGCCGTCCAGTGAATATATTCTGGAGGACAAAGTTGTTAACCCATTGTCGACCAGAGAGAGGGTTTTCTCTAAATTAATACGATCAAGTTCACGTATTCGTTCTGCGACCTCTATCTGTGACACCTTCCATGCTTCATTGTAGGCAGCATAAATGCCGGCATATATGAAACGTTTTTGACGCGGTTTTCTTGGTCCAAGCAAGAAATCCCTAAGATCTGCGTCTTTTGCAAGTAAGGATAAGTGTTGTTTCACATCCTGTAGTGTAGATGTATGCAGCCAATCGAGGCATAATTTCCCTACACTGTATGTTGTTACTACCCCCGGATGTTGTCTTTGGACGTATCTTGCGTCTGGCCTATGAATGGTAAAACCCTGTGTTTTATTCAGGAATCTTTCCTGACAGTTATTTGTGTCTGTGGGCCAGATCAACCATTTTTTCCAATTAGGAATAGATCTGTTGAGTTGTAGTATATTGTCAACTGTCACCACTGCCTGTGTTTCATTATTTTTTGCAGGAGTTGGTACAGAAGGTGTGTTCATCTCTTTTATCTTGGCTAATCCAAGACAAGATGTTTGTTGGATAGTTTCATTCAAAAACATTATTTGTTCAGGGAGGATGCAGGCTCTAAATAAAGCTTCTATCCCCTGTACTTGCCATTCTTTAGTACCCCACAACGTTTTTGTGTCTATTGTGTCTTTCCAAAAGTCGAAACCCTGTCTAGACAGTTGGGCATTAAATAATGCAGAATAAATCGGTTTTGTATTTGTCAACATAATTTTCATTCCTGTCTTGTTTTCATTTTTATAGTAAAACATTTCTGGATCAGATGTATTATATCCTGAAAAATATGGAAATTTACTGGCAAATGTTTTTGAACTACCTTTAGGTGGTGTAGGACAATGTTCCCATTGGTTAAACATAAACACATTTCTTGGATATGCAGTTTTATGCAAATAATGATGACCATAGTGGTTATAACAATACATTTGTTCATAGTCTGATGAACCCTCTAAATATTCATGTTTAGAAAATGCAGCAGATTTTTCTAGGTCAAACATAATGTCAGTCACAGTCTCAAAGTCCCAATCATCAGAATAGGTACTGGACGTGATTATATCACTTAATGAAATTTTAAACAAATGTGGAATGTTCAATTCTTCCGTTGGACCGAATATATCAAAATCTGTTTTGTCCCACACTATACCATCGAGTATAGGAACAGCAGTGATGTTCACTGATGACAAGTCTCTTGCTTCACGATGGGAGGATTTATGAGGTTTCAAAAGTACGTTTACGTCTTTTCCTTCAGTGTTCACATGGATGTATCTGCCACTTATAAGCACGCTTACAGTTGTTACCAAAGCTAGCCAGAGCAGGAAAACAAAAAGTCCAGATGTAATCCAGAGTTCAATCCATGGAGAAACCAAGTAAGTCTTTTTCAGAGAGTGAAGAAAGTCTTGTATTTGCTGCTTGAATTTCAATGACACTGGCGTCGTTTCAGGTTCACTCGGATCTTCTGAGAACGTATCAAAGTTTATGAAATAGCCAGAAGCAGTTCTGTCAATTGTTGGAATTGCATCAGGATTTGTAGAAATCACTGGAACCAGTTCATCACGTGCTACGTTGGTGTAGACAGGTGTATTTGGACAAACTGTTACTTGGTGTTCAAGAGGGATGAGTTCCATAGCGTTGTTGCTTAGTCCTTCATCTGTTTCTGCTGAATTCTCGATAGTTATCAGTCTTTCAGTATGAACCTCTTGGATAGTAGCGAGAGGAGTGCGTTTGCTACTAGGTCGGAGTCCACGAGGCCTACTATTTAGTATTGGCCACATACTGTGGTTTGATGAGGTCGATGGACACAAATCTTTTCTCCTTTCTTCCAGCAAGGGGCGGCAGTAGTACTGTTCTCGTTCCTTGAACTGCTAGGACAGGTACTGGATGTCTGTAAGAAGGGCCAAATTCCTTCTTGTCCGCAATTTTTTCTCTGACTAGATCCCCAACTTTTGGAATCCAGACAGGCCTTGCTGGGACAGCCGGTTGATCCCCAGTGGTGGTTGACTGTAGGAATATGTTGCTTTGTTTCGTTCTTAATTTGTTTAAGTCCTGTAAAACAGCCAAACGATCTTTGATATCAAAGGGTTTATTTTCCACCACTGTGCCTACGTTTTCTAAGTCTGGTACCCACATTCTTGTCCCAAATAGGACCTCATATGGAGTGACACCCCTAGAGAACTTCTTGGCAGGTTGTTAAGTGCACGTTGAACTCCACTAAGGTGTTTGACCCACCCGTCACCCGAGCCTAATACTCTAGCTGTTATAGACTGCTTTATGTCCCGGTTTTTCCTTTCCACTACCGAATTTCCCTCAGGATGGAATGGAGAGGAGTACCGCAATGCAACGCCCAGACTGGCCATGGCTTCTTTGTAAGCCCGAGAGCTAAACGCAGGACCCTGGTCAGAATGTAGCGTGCCTATTGCGTATATGCCGATAAAGACTCGCAAATCTTTTATAACAGTTCGAGCGTCAGCTGAGCGCTGAGGCCTTAACCATAGGAACCTAGATTCAGTATTTGTGGGAATGCCTTTGTCCAGTAGGACGCAGGTGCGTAGAAAGTCTAATGCTGTCTGCACTGGGTTGCCGCATTCGCAGCATGGTGTCTGGTGGCTCTCTCGCTGTAATTTACAGTCTAAGCAGTTGTTGATGAATATGTGAATTTCTGTATTCATTCCAGGCCACCAGTACATCTCTTTTAATGTCAAAATTGTTTTAGAGATCCCTTGATGTGACAGACCTTCCCCCAAATGCGTTTCATAAATCAAGGCTGCTCTACGTTCCATGTTTGGAATTACCCTATCCCCCACTCCAGGGATTCGAGCAAATGGAACGTTGTTCGCATCAATTACATAAGAGTACTTGAGTGGAAACTTTTTTGGTAACGCTGCACTGCTGCCTTTGCTTGAAGCTTTGACAGCCAATATTATCTCACCGTCTATTTTTGTTTTTGAACGAGTGATCGCAGCTACGGAAGCCGTTTGCACAGCCCCCTTTGCGGCTTCGTCAGCCAATGAATTCCCTGCAACGTGAACGCCATCACGTTGATGACTCAGTGTATGTATCACGTGAGCCTTTGGTAGTTCGTTTTTCAACTGAACTACTTGTTCCCAAAGCAATTTGTGCTTTATTGTGCCACCTTTCGCATATTTGAAACCATTTTCAAGCCAGTTTTGTATAGATTCATTATACGACTGCACACAGTAAAAAGAATCGCACACGATTAGTGTGGGGAATTCGCGATCTGTAGTTTCAAGTGCCAGTTTGAATGCTTGTAGTTCAGCTCGCTGAGCTGTACAAATCTCCTAGAGACTACGTTTTTGTGACCATAGGTCTGAAGATGCCATTTCGCATGCGACCTTTAACGATAGCACACGCTGCACTGCAAGCTTGCTTACCCCCTATTGTGGGTTGTGCGGATCCGTCAGTGTAAATTATGAATTCGTACTGATCGAGAGGCAGAATTTCAGTAGGCAGGGGACATTCATGTTCATACTGCAGGAAGGCTTGTGTTTTCAAATCTGGATCAAAAACATATTCAACATCTGTTGCAGCAAGAGAATTAACCCATTGTATCCATCTTGGATGCAATGCCTTAGCATTTGGAATGCTTGCTTTTGTAACCGCTTCTAAAGCAGGTACTGGGGTTACGATAATAATGCGTTTCCCTTGGGCTAAGGCTCTTTCTTTTGCTACAGCGGTTTGAACTGCTGTTAGAATTTTTTCAGTGGAACTGAAGCGCATTTCCGCTTGTGTGTACAAGTGTGATTTATACGCTATTGGTATTTTTTCACCCTCATTGAAAGTTAAGTAGGTGAATCCGCATTGACCCGAAATTATTCGGATCACCAAATTTCGTTCACTTACGCGTGTTTGTAAGTGATTTGTTGCTAACATGTTAGCCTGGAGTGAACGCAAAATTTCTGTGTGTTCTTGTGTCCAGTTTCTGATTGAAAAATCAGGTTTGATTAATGCGTAGAGAGGTTTAACCCTTTCTGCGTAGTTTAAAATGTACGTTCTTCCAAAATTTAAGAAACCCAGGATGGATTGTAAGTTTTTTTGCGTTTTTGGAGGTTGGAGCAGCGCACACTTTTCTAAAAAGTTAGCTGCCAAGCTCTTGCCTTCACTTGAAAGCTCATATCCTAGAAATAGGACATTGAGATGGGCAATTCTGGACTTCTTAAAGTTGAATTTGTAATCCTCAGAGGCGAATCCCAGTATAATGGTGCTCACCCTGTTCAAGTGTTTGTCCAGGTCATCGTCTGTCAGATATATGTCATCGACATAGGACAATGCCTCATTGTCATAAATTTGTAGTAACTCCATTACCCTCGCTGAGAATAAACCTGGGCTATTCTTGAACCCTTGTGGGAGTCGACAAAAGTGACGCTGGGTCCCCATTATGGAGAATGCTGTTAAGTACCTGCTTTCAGGTGCTATGTTTTGACATTTGTGAAATCTAATGTGGTTTTATATTTTTTACGCACAATGTTATTTATTAATGCTGTGCTATGTGCATTTTGCACTGCAAAAGTTTTAGAACAAGTGTTTAGGTGTCTGTAATCCAAAACTAGACGATATGTTTTGTCTGGTTTGGAGACAGGAAACAAAGGATTGTTCATTGAGGAGGTGCATGTTTCAATCACCCCTTGATATTCAAGTTGATCTAAGATCTCCCTGACCTGTTTTTTAGCTTCTTGCTTTATAGGGTACTGCCTTTGTGCAGTAGGTTCATGTTTCAGATGTATTTTATGGTGAGGTGAATCCTCATCCCATCCTACATGATTTTTATACAATGCTGGGGCCTGGGCCACTGCCCATTTCCTGGCATATGTATATTTTAGATGCATTGGTATATGATTGGAGAAGGCAGGCATAATAATGTCCTCGCCATGTGGGTACTCCCTGACAAATTGTGGTGGCCAGTCCTTTTCTGCTAGAAGTATGTCATTGCCCTTTGATAGTTTTTCCCAAAAGATTGCTTTCACCTGTCTAGGTTTGTCTCCCTCCATCCGGAGTGTTATTTCAAATAACCTTTGTGGAGTACTAACCCTGGTGTCTACAGTCTCGACTGTGATGTACTCATTCAAGTCCACTATCTCCAGAAGTTCCTTCACGTTCTGGCGAACTATTGTGACTTCTGCTGCACTGTCCAGCATGGTCTGAGCCCATTCTCCGTTCTTGAGTTGTGATCTCAGTATTCTCGGCATGTCTGATCTTCAGACCTGCTACCTTCTTTTGGAGAATTGAGGTTTTGTTTTATTTTTTGGAGCGTGTTTGTCGTCTTTCGATGTCACGCGTTCTTCTCTGTGTTCCGTCCGCCCTCTTCTTTCCGAAGTCTGTGGTGAGATCTGAAAGGGACGAGAGGAACGTGCATCAGTATCTTGATACCTATCAGGTTTTCTCAAATTATCCCTATTCCTGAGGTTATACCTCCTTTCAGAGGGCTCCTTTTGAGGAGACCTACCTCGGGATTGAGAACGTTTCTCGTTTGATTTTTGTTTAGTAGACTCCCACTTCTTTTTAGAAGATGTAGGAGTTTGTTTTATTGAGTCCTTCTCAGGACTTTCAGATAGTTTCGGCTTCAGTGGTCTTCCACCCAAACTATCTCTGCCTAATTCTGCCTAAGATTGTTCTATAATTCTGGGTAGCTCAGTTTGATGTTCTGTAACATCAAATTCCCTTAATTTTTGGCGGATCGCCACTGCTGCTGCCTCCCCTTTAATATTAGATAATATTATTGTTGAGACCTGGTCGAAATTTTTCAGTAATTTCATACCTAAATTTAGAGCAGGCTCTGCCCCGTATTCGTTTTGAATTTGTTTGAGGACATCAGGTATTACCGCAATTGACGGAATACCATGTGTTTTAGTATAGATGGCAGCAAAGACTGAACCCCAAGTGGTGCAGTCTTTCAGTTGTGGTATGATCCCCATTGGTAAACTGATTGTTAGGATTCTGTGTTTCTCATGCGGGCTAGTATTTGGAAATACTGCTTCGATTTGAGTAATTTTTTGAGCTATCCAAAACGGAATTTGCTCACGTTTTGTGGGCATTTTACCCATGACTGAATTGAGAGTCTGTAGTGTAATTTTTAGTGTATTCCCCTGTTGGGGAGTTGGATTTGGATATGTCAATGGTGGTCGGACTGTAAAAGTCCGCATGACATATTGGACCAATTGTCTGTAAATTTTTATTAACTCTTTTATTTGAGTATGTAATTCCTCATCTGTCATTATATCCAGTTCAGGATGAGGTGTGTAGCCGGCTAAAATCGGCCATGTTGCTCCTGGTCTACCTAGTGGACCGAGCCTGGTAATGTTTTTGTGATTTTTTAGGGCGCCTTTAAACCAGAGCTGATGCTCTTGGTATGTTAATGGAATTTCAATATCCTCGAAAGGAATGTATTCCTCTGGTAGATCATCTTCTTTGTAGAAGTGAAATGTTTGTGATGTTGGATTGCATTCCGGAAGTAGTACCCATGAATAGAATACCTCTGTCTGAAATGATTCATGTGCCTCTATCACGAAAACTGCTCTACCACCTCTTGGCGAAAGGCCATGTTTTATAAGTTTTAGAGTTATGGCTCTTCTTAAGTTTTGAGGGGTCTATAACACCCTCCTCGGTTTCATTTAAACCTGTATTGTTAAAAACTGCTGCTTGGGCTTGATCAGCCGCACCTACACCGTTTCCGGCGTCTTCAGTCATTTTATTTTTTGAAAAATGTAAAACAAGTTTCAAGGAAACAAAGATAAGGTGCACAATATTTTGGAACACTGTATCCTTCAACGTTGAGCAAGCCAAACAGCTAATATATAGGGTGCTTCCCTATGTAGCCTTGGTGGATACCTAACCCTGCCCACCCCAGACGTCTTTTGGAGTATATGGGTAGGGGTCTCTGAGAGAAAATGGCACGGCTGAGTTACTCAGTATCTAACGTTGAATTACTGCCTAACCAAACCGTTGGGCGCCATGTAGTGTAGCTCCTATTTCCCTAATAGGCTCTGCGCATTGGAATAATATATCCTATAGGTTTGACATAGGACTAAGGTCGGTATGTCCCTATCGAGTATATTAAACTTAATTACTTGTGCCAGCTAGCTCAGAGGCCACTAGAAACTCCTTGACAACAAGAAGGGAGTAGTTTCTGGCAGCCGCAAGACATGACCAATATGTTTCCCTTTTAGAATCAGAACGTGTCCCAGAGTCGTGGAAACACTAGATAACTATTTCACTCAGCTCAGTCGTGCATGCTTAGTTTTCTTCAGAGTTACACAGAAATAATAGACGAGTGTTTTCAATAAAGATTTATTGAACAGTCTTGTTTCTGGTGTAAATATAATGTGCTGTTACGATCACAAGACAGTATGCGAGATAAATAATGTACAGGGTGAGCAGTAGAAATAAATAATACTGCGATAGCATTATCTTTTAGTACATATGCTGTTACATAAATAACACAGACTAAAAATGCGAGTACTCATACGATGCGGTGCTAAGCTAGTTCTACCCCAATGTACCTAACCTAACCTAGGTGTAGGACGAGGTATGAAATAGGTGAAGTATTCCTTACTATGGTATACTAAGAGTATGTTTAGTCTAGTATGCCTAGTATGCCAAGAGTCCCTCTAGGTTCTTATCAGCTCCATACCTGAAGAATGAGAGAGGTTGGAATCTCTTTGCCAGACTCGAACTCCAACACCCCGCAAGGGAAGTCAGATCACTGGAAGCTGGGCTCTCTGCGTGCAGGGAATGGCAGCGTCTTCTCAGTGCGTCAGGCCGGGATACGGGCTCCTCTGAAGTCGAGGTCTCCTCTAGTTTAAAAGGGCTAGGGAAGGTATATTTATACCTGAGAGTACCTTAGGAATGTTAGCATTGACGTGAATTGGGTAGCGAAAGACGTCATGGATGAACCCCTAAGGAATAATGGTTCATGCATAATATATGAGGCCTTGAAGAAATCAATAGTCCTGGGCTAGGGAAACTCCCGCAGCCTAAGGGTCTGTTCTTCATGAACTCGTTGTGACGTTAGGGTGGACGGATGTCAGAGACCATGCCTGTATTTGGAGTGCACGGTTTAATGCCTAAATAAGGCCTGGGATTCTATGCCTATATAAGGGCAGGGCGAATTGTGCCTATATAAGGACATGATATTTGGAAAGCCTGTTATGGACACCCTAAGGAGAATACAACAATACTTCAGCTTTCCACAAACTTTTGTTTTCAGGGTATTTGTGGATTTTCCAGTCTACTGGCTCTGGGGCACTGCTGCCCATCACCAACTGATAATGTGAGTGAAGAAGAGAAAATATCCCTTTTCAGGCCCTGCTCAGACTTCAGACTGATGGGTGCATTTATTGACATTACGCTACGCATAAAGCGTCTCGTAGCAGCATCTGCAAGGCCTCTGTTTCAAAGACACTGAAAGACATAGAAAGGAGACTGGCTTTCTATCTACTTGAAAAAGAGAAGTCCGCCCTTCTAAAAATACCCCACCCTGACCCCACCAAGTACTTCCACAGAGGGGGCACAAAAAGGGAGTAACTTGTCTCCAGAGTGCACTGAAAGGTCGGCAGGATGAGGAGACAAAAGTTATATTTTCAAACCAAGGTCATCATGCAATAGGAACCAAATATTTTTTGTCCTTTGGATAGTCTGGACCTATGCTCTTGTCTATTGGCCCCAGAGAGCTCCTCGCTGAAGAGCCATTTACATCCTCTTGGTAAAAACACATCTAAAGTTGGGGAAAACAGAGGTTAGCTCTGTGACATATCCTAACGATGCTGCCGCTAGAGCCTACATATCTAATACACTGCTGTCCAGCAAACAGAGGTTAGCTCTGTGACATATCCCAACCATGCTGCAGCTAGAGCCTACTTATTTAATGCACTGCTGTCCAGCAACAGAGGTTAGCTCTATGACACATCCCAACGATGCTGCAGCTAGAGCCTACTTATCTAATACACTGCTGTCCAGCAAACAAAGGTTAGCTCTACGACATATCCCAACGACGCTGCCGCTAGAGTCTACTTATCTAATGCACTGCTGTCCAGCAAACAGAGGTTAGCTCTATGACATATCCCAACGATGACGCTCCTAGAGCCTACGTATCTAATACACTGCTGTCCAGCAAACCGAGGTTAGCTCTATGACATATCCCAACGCCGCCGCTGCTAGAGCCTACTTATCTAATGCACTGCTGTCCAGCAAACAAAGGTTAGCTCTATGACATTACCCAACGAAGCTGTGCTAGAGCCTACCTATCTAATACACTGCTCTAAAGAAAACAGAGGTTAGCTCTATGACATATCCCAACAATGCCGCTGCTAGAGCCTACTTATCTAATGCACTGCTGTCCAGCAAACAGAGGTTAGCTCTATGACATATCCAAACGATGCCGCTGCTAGAGCCTACTTCTGTCCAGCAAACAGAGGTTAGCTCTATGACATATCCAAACGATGCCGCTGCTAGAGCCTACTTATCTAATGCACTGCTGTCCAGCAAACAGAGGTTAGCTCTATGACATATCCCAACGATGCTGCTGCTAGAGCCTACTTATCTAATGCACTGCTGTCCAGCAAACAGAGGTTGGCTCTATGACATATCCCAACGATGCTGCCGCTAGAGCCTACTTATCTAATGTACTGCTGTCCAGCAATAGAGGTTAGCTTTGTGACCTATCCCAACGACGCTGTGCTAGAGCCTACTTTTCTAATACACTGCTGTCCAGCAATAGAGGTTAGCTCTATGACATATCAAAACGCCGCCGCTGCTAGAGCCTACATATTTAATGCACTGCTGTCCAGCAAACAGAGGTTAGTTCTATGACATATCCCAATGACGCTGTGCTAGAGCCTACTTATCTAATGCACTGCTGTCCAGCATACAGAGGTTAGCTCTATGACATATCCCAACGCCGCCGCTGCTAGAGCCTACTTATCTAATGCACTGCTGTCCAGCAAACAGAGGTTAGCTCTATGACATATCCCAACAACGCTGCAGCTAGAGCCTACTTATCTAATACACTGCTGTCCAGCAAACAGAGGTTAGCTCTATGACATATCCCAACGATGCTGCAGCTAGCGCCTACTTATCTAATACACTGCTGTCCAGCAAACAAAGGTTAGCTCTATGACATATCCCAACGATGCTGCAGCTAGCGCCTACTTATCTAATACACTGCTGTCCAGCAAACAGAGGTTGGCTCTATGACATATCCCAACGCCGCCGCTGCTAGAGCCTACTTATCTAATGCACTGCTGTCCAGCAAACAGAGGTTGGCTCTATGACATATCCCAACGCCGCCGCTGCTAGAGCCTACTTATCTGATGCACTGCTGTCCAGCAACAGAGGTTAGCTCTATGACATATCCCAACGACGCCGCTGCTAGAGCCTACTTATCTAATGCACTGCTGTCCAGCAAACAAAGGTTAGCTCTATGACATATCCCAACGATGCTGCCGCTAGAGCCTACTTATCTAATGCACTGCTGTGCAGCAAACAGAGGTTAGGTCTATGACATATCCCAACGATGCCGCTCCTAGAGCCTACTTTTCTAATACACTGCTGTCCAGCAAACAGAGGTTAGCTCTATGACATATCCCAACAATGCTGCCGCTAAAGCCTACTTATCTAATACACTGCTGTCCAGCAATAGAGGTTAGCTCTATGACATATCCCAACGACGCTGTGCTAGAGCCTACTTATCTAATGCACTGCTGTCCAGCAAACAGAGGTTAGCTCTATGACATATCCCAACGATGCCGCTCCTAGAGCCTACTTATCTAATGCACTGCTGTCCAGCAAACAAAGGTTAGCTCTATGACATAACCCAACGCCGCTGCCGCTAGAGCCTACTTATCTAATGCAATGCTGTCAAGCAAACAAAGTATAGCTCTATGACATATCCCAACGACGCTGCCGCTAGAGCCTACTTATCTAATACACTGCTGTCCAGCAAACAAAGGTTAGCTCTATGACATATCCCAACGACGCTGCCGCTAGAGCCTACTTATCTAATGCACTGCTGTCCGGCAAACAGAGGTTAGCTCTATGACATATCCCAACGATGCCGCTCCTAGAGCCTACTTATCTAATGCACTGCTGTCCAGCAAACAGAGGTTAGCTCTATGACATATCCCAACGACGCTGTGCTAGAGCCTACTTATCTAAGGCACTGCTGTCCAGCAAACAGAGGTTGGCTCTATGACATATCCCAACGATGCTGCCGCTAGAGCCTACTTATCTAATGCACTGCTGTCCAGCAACAGAGGTTAGCTCTATGACATATCCCAACGACGGCGCTCCTAGAGCCTACTTATCTAATGCATTGCTGTCCAGCAACAGAGGTTAGCTCTATGACATATCCCAACGATGCTGCCGCTAGAGCCTACTTATCTAATGCACTGCTGTGCAGCAAACAGAGGTTAGCTCAATGACATATCCCAACGATGCCGCTCCTAGAGCCTACTTTTCTAATACACTGCTGTCCAGCAAACAGAGGTTAGCTCTATGACATATCCCAACGACGCTGCCGCTAGAGCCTACTTATCTAATACACTGCTGTCCAGCAAACAAAGGTTAGCTCTATGACATATCCCAACGACGCTGCCGCTAGAGCCTACTTATCTAATGCACTGCTGTCCAGAAAACAGAGGTTAGCTTTGTGACATATCCCAACGACGCCGCTCCTAGAGCCTACTTATCTAATGCACTGCTGTCCAGCAAACAGAGGTTAGCTCTATGACATATCCCAACGACGCCGCTGCTAGAGCCTACTTATCTAATGCACTGCTGTCCAGCAACAGAGGTTAGCTCTATGACATATCCCAACGATGCTGCCGCTAGAGCCTACTTATCTAATGCACTGCTGTCCAGCAAACAGAGGTTAGCCCTATGACATACCCCAACGCCGCTGCTGCTAGAGCCTACTTATCTAATGCACTACTGTCCAGCAAACAAAGGTTAGCTCTATGACATATCCCAACGAAGCTGCCGCTAGAGCCTACTTATCTAATACACTGCTGTCCAGCACAGAGGTTAGCTCTATGACATATCCCAACGACGCTGCGCTAGAGCCTACTTATCTAATGCACTGCTGTCCAGCAAGAGGTTAGCTCTGTGACATATCCCAACGATGCTGCCGCTAGAGCCTACTTATCTAATGCACTGCTGTCCAGCAAACAGAGGTTAGCTCTATGACATATCCCAACGATGCTGCCGCTAGAGCCTACTTATCTAATGCACTGCTGTCCAGCAAACAGAGGTTAGCTCTGTGACATATCCCAACGCCGCTGCTGCTAGAGCCTACTTATCTAATCCACTGCTGTCCAGCAAACAGAGGTTATCTCTATGACAAATCCCAACGATGCTGCCGCTAGAGCCTACTTATCTAATGCACTGCTGTCCAGCAATGAAGGTTAGCTCTATGACACATCCCAACTTCGCTGTGCTAGAGCCTACTTATCTAATGCCCTGCTGTCCAGCAAACAGAGGTTAGCTCTATGACATATCCCAACGCCGCCGCCGCTAGAGCCTACTTATCTAATGCACTGCTGTCCAGCAATAGAGGTTAGCTTTGTGACATATCCCAACGATGCTGCCGCTAGAGCCTACTTATCTAATGCACTGCTGTCCAGCAACAGAGGTTAGCTCTATGACATATACCAACGATGCCGCTCCTAGAGCCTACTTATCTAATACACTGCTGTCCAGCAAACAGGTTAGCTCTATGACATATCCCAACGATGCTGCCGCTAGAGCCTACTCATCTAATGCACTGCAGTCCAGCAAAGAAAGGTTAGCTCTGTGACATATCCCAACGCCGCCGCTGCTAGAGCCTACTTATCTAATACACTGCCTGTCCAGCAACAGAGGTTAGCTCTATGACATATCCCAACGATGTCGCTCCTAGAGCCTACTTATCTAATGCACTGCTGTCCAGCAAACAGAGGTTAGCTCTATGGCATATCCCAACGACGCTGTGCTAGAGCCTACTTATCTAATGCACTGCTGTCCAGCAACAGAGGTTAGCTCTATGACATACCCCAACGCCGCCGCTGCTAGAGCCTACTTATCTAATACACCGCTGTCCAGCAACAGAGGTTAGCTCTGTGACATATCCCAACGCCGCCGCTGCTAGAGCCTACTTATCTAATGCACTGCTGTCCAGCAAACAAAGGTTAGCTCTGTGACATATCCCAACGACGCTGTGCTAGAGCCTACTTATCTAATGCACTGCTGTCCAGCAAACAGAGGTTAGCTCTGTGACATATACTAACGATGCTGCCGCTAGAGTCTACTTATCAAAAGCACTGCTGTCCAGAAAACAGAGGTTAGCTCTAGGACATATCCCAAAGATGCCGCTCCTAGAGCCTACTTATCTAATGCACTGCTGTGCAGCAAACTGAGGTTAGCTCTATGACATATCCCAACGATGCCGCTCCTAGAGCCTACTTTTCTAATACACTGCTGTCCAGCAAACAGAGGTTAGCTCTATGAGATATCCGAACGATGCCGCTCCTAGAGGCTACTTATCTAATGCACTGCTGTCCAGCAAACAGAGATTAGCTCTATGACATATCCCAACGCCGCCGCCGCTGCTAGAGCCTACTTATCTAATACACTGCTGTCCAGCAAACAGAGGTTAGCTCTGTGACATATCCCAACGATGCTGCAGCTAGAGCCTACTTATCTAATGCACTGCTGTGCAGCAACAGAGGTTAGCTCTATGACATATCCCAACGACGCTGTGCTAGAGCCTACTTATCTAATGCACTGCTGTCCAGCAAACAGAGGTTGGCTCTATGACATATCCCAACGACGCCGCTGCTAGAGCCTACTTATCTAATCCACTGCTGTCCAGCCAACAGAGGTTAGCTCTGTGACATATCCCGATGCCGCCGCTGCTAGAGCCTACTTATCTAATACACTGCTGTCCAGCAAACAGAGGTTAGCTCTATGACATATCCCAACGCCGCTGCAGCTAGAGCCTACTTATCTAATGCACTGCTGTGCAGCAAACTAAGGTTAGCTCTAGGACATATCCCAACGATGCTTCCGCTAGAGCCTACTTATCTAATACACTGCTGTCCAGCAAACAAAGGTTAGATCTATGACATATCCCAACAACGCCCTTTCTAGAGCCTACTTATCTAATGCACTGCTGTCCAGCAAACAGAGGTTAGCCCTATGACATATCCCAACGATGCTGCCGCTAGAGCCTACTTATCTAATACACTGCTGTCCAGCAACAGAGGTTAGCTCTGTGACATACCCAACGCCGCTGCTGCTAGAGCCTACTTATCTAATGCACTGCTGTCCAGCAAACAGAGTTTAGCTCTGTGACATATCCCAACGACGCCGCTGCTAGAGCCTACTTATCTAATGCACTGCTGTGCAGCAAACTGAGGTTAGCTCTATGACATATCCCAACGATGCCGCTCCTAGAGCCTACTTTTCTAATACACTGCTGTCCAGCAAACAGAGGTTAGCTCTATGACATATCCCAACGCCGCCACTCCTAGAGCCTACTTAGCTAATGCACTGCAGTCCAGCAATAGAGGTTAGCTCTGTGACATATCCCAACGACGCTGTGCTAGAGCCTACTTATCTAATACACTGCTGTCCAGCAACAGAGGTTAGCTCCATGACATATCCCAATGCCGCCGCTCCTAGAGCCTTCTTATCTAATACACTGCTGTCCAGCAACAGAGGTTAGCTCTGTGACATATCCCAACGCCGCCGCTCCTAGAGCCTACTTATCTAATAGACTGCTGTCCAGCAAACAGAGGTTAGCTCTATGACATATCCCAACGATGCTTCCGCTAGAGCCTACTTATCTAATACACTGCTGTCCAGCAAACAAAGGTTAGATCTATGACATATCTCAACGACGCCGCTGCTAGAGCCTACTTATCTAATGCACTGCTGTCCAACAACAGTGGTTAGCTCTGTGACATATCCCAACGATGCCGCTCCTAGAGCCTATTTATCTAATACACTGCTGTCCAGCAAAGAGAGGTTAGCTCTATGACATATCCCAACGATGCTGCCGCTAGAGCCTACTTATTTAATGCACTGCTGTCCAGCAACAGAGGTTAGCTCTATGACATATCCCAACGACGCCGCTGCTAGAGCCTACTTATCTAATCCACTGCTGTCCAGCAAACAGAGGTTGGCTCTATGACATATCCCAAAGATGCTGCCACTAGAGCCTACTTATCTAATGCACTGCTGTCCAGCAACAGAGGTTAGCTCTATGACATATCCCAACGACGCTGCTGCTAGAGCCTACTTATCTAATCCACTGCTGTCCAGCAAACAGAGGTTAGCACTGTGACACATCCCAACAATGCTGCCACTAGAGCCTACTTATCTAATGCACTGCTGTCCAGCAATAGAGGTTAGCTCTATGACATACCCCAACTCCGCCGCTGCTAGAGCATACTTATCTAATGCACTGCTGTCCAGCAAACAGAGGTTAGCCCTATGACATACCCCAACGCCGCTGCTGCTAGAGCCTACTTATCTAATGCACTGCTGTCCAGCAAACAAAGGTTAGCTCTATGACATATCCCAACGAAGCTGCCGCTAGAACCTACTTATCTAGTACACTGCCTGTCCAGCAACAGAGGTTAGCTCTATGACATATCCCAACGCCGCCGCTGCTAGAGCTTACTTATCTAATGCACTGCTGTCCAGCAACAGAGGTTAGCTCTATGACATATCCCAACGCCGCCGCTGCTAGAGCCTACTTATCTAATACACTGCAGTCCAGAAACAGAGGTTAGCTCTATGACATATCCCAACGACGCTGCCGCTAGAGCCTACTTATCTAATGCACTGCTGTCCAGCAAACAGAGGTTAGCTCTATGACATATCCCAACGCCGCCGCTGCTAGAGCCTACTTATCTAATGCACTGCTGTCCAGCAAACAGAGGTTAGCTCTAGGATATATCCCAAAGATGCCGCTCCTAGAGCCTACTTATCTAATGCACTGCTGTCCAGCAAACAAACGTTAGCTCTATGACATATCCCAACGACGCTGCCGCTAGAGCCTACTTATCTAATGCACTGCTGTCCAGCAAACAGAGGTTAGCTCTGTGACATATACCAACGATGCTGCCGCTAGAGCCTACTTATCAAAAGCACTGCTGTCCAGAAAACAGAGGTTAGCTCTAGGACATATCCCAAAGATGCCGCTCCTAGAGCCTACTTATCTAATGCACTGCTGTCCAGCAAACAGAGGTTAGCTCTATGACATATCCCAATGCCGCCGCTGCTAGAGCCTACTTATCTAATGCACTGCTGTCCAGCAAACAGAGGTTAGCTCTGTGACATATCCCAACGATGCTGCCGCTAGAGCCTACTTATCTAATGCACTGCTGTCCAGCAAACAGAGGTTGGCTCTATGACATATCCCAACGACGTCGCTGCTAGAGCCTACTTATCTAATGCACTGCTGTCCAGCAAACAAAGGTTAGCTCTATGACATATCCCAACGACGCTGCTGCTAGAGCCTACTTATCTAATCCACTGCTGTCCAGCAAACAGAGGTTAGCACTGTGACACATCCCAACAATGCTGCCACTAGAGCCTACTTATCTAATGCACTGCTGTCCAGCAATAGAGGTTAGCTCTATGACATACCCCAACTCCGCTGCTGCTAGAGCATACTTATCTAATGCACTGCTGTCCAGCAAACAGAGGTTAGCCCTATGACATACCCCAACGCCGCTGCTGCTAGAGCCTACTTATCTAATGCACTGCTGTCCAGCAAACAAAGGTTAGCTCTATGACATATCCCAACGAAGCTGCCGCTAGAACCTACTTATCTAGTACACTGCTGTCCAGCAAACCGAGGTTAGCTCTATGACATATCCCAACGCCGCCGCTGCTAGAGCCTACTTATCTAATGCACTGCTGTCCAGCAACAGAGGTTAGCTCTATGACATATCCCAACGCCGCCGCTGCTAGAGCCTACTTATCTAATACACTGCAGTCCAGAAACAGAGGTTAGCTCTATGACATATCCCAACGACGCTGCCGCTAGAGCCTACTTATCTAATGCACTGCTGTCCAGCAAACAGAGGTTAGCTCTATGACATATCCCAACGCCGCTAGAGCCTACTTATCTAATGCACTGCTGTCCAGCAATAGAGGTTAGCTTTGTGACATATCCCAACGATGCTGCCGCTAGAGCCTACTTATCTAATGCACTGCTGTCCAGCAAACAGAGGTTAGCTCTATGACATACCCCAACGCCGCCACTGCTAGAGCCTACTTATCTAATGCACTGCTGTCCAGCAACAGAGGTTAGCTCTATGACATATCCCAACAACGCCGCTACTAGAGCCTACTTATCTAATGCACTGCTATCCAGCAAACAGAGGTTAGCTCTAGGACATATCCCAAAGATGCCGCTCCTAGAGCCTACTTATCTAATGCACTGCTGTCCAGCAAACAAACGTTAGCTCTATGACATATCCCAACGACGCTGCCGCTAGAGCCTACTTATCTAATGCACTGCTGTCCAACAAACAGAGGTTAGCTCTGTGACATATACCAACGATGCTGCCGCTAGAGCCTACTTATCAAAAGCACTGCTGTCCAGAAAACAGAGGTTAGCTCTAGGACATATCCCAAAGATGCCGCTCCTAGAGCCTTCTTATTTAATGCACTGCTGTCCAGCAAACAGAGGTTAGCTCTATGACATATCCCAACGCCGCCGCTGCTAGAGCCTACTTATCTAATGCACTGCTGTGCAGCAAACAGAGGTTAGCTCTGTGACATATCCGACGATGCTGCCGCTAGAGCCTACTTATCTAATTCACTGCTGTCCAGCAAACAGAGGTTGGCTCTATGACATATCCCAACGACGTCGCTGCTAGAGCCTACTTATCTAATGCACTGCTGTCCAGCAAACAAAGGTTAGCTCTATGACATATCCCAACGATGCTGCCGCTAGAGCCTACTTATCTAATGCACTGCTGTCCAGCAAACAGAGGTTGGCTCTATGACATATCCCAACGCCGCCGCTGCTAGAGCCTACTTATCTGATGCACTGCTGTCCAGCAACAGAGGTTAGCTCTATGACATATCCCAACGACGTCGCTGCTAGAGCCTACTTATCTAATGCACTGCTGTCCAGCAAACAAAGGTTAGCTCTATGACATATCCCAACGATGCTGCTGCTAGAGCCTACTTATCTAATGCACTGCTGTCCAGCAAACAGAGGTTAGCTCTATGACATATCCCAACGATGCCGCTCCTAGAGCCTACTTTTCTAATACACTGCTGTCCAGCAAACAAAGGTTAGCTCTATGACATATCCCAAAGACGATGTGCTAGAGCCTACTTATCTAATGCACTGCTGTCCAGCAAACAGAGGTTAGCTCTGTGACATACCCCAACGCCGCCGCTCCTAGAGCCTACTTATCTAATAGACTTCTGTCCAGCAAACAGAGGTTAGCTCTATGACATATCCCAACAATGCTGCCGCTAAAGCCTACTTATCTAATACACTGCTGTCCAGCAAACAGAGGTTGGCTCTATGACATATCCCAAAGATGCTGCCACTAGAGCCTACTTATCTAATGCACTGCTGTCCAGCAACAGAGGTTAGCTCTATGACATATCCCAACAACGCCGCTGCTAGAGCCTACTTATCTAATGCACTGCTGTCCAGCAAACAAAGGTTAGCTCTATGACATATCCCAACAACGCTGTGCTAGAGCCTACTTATCTAATGCACTGCTGTCCAGCAAACAGAGGTTAGCTCTATGACATATCCCAACGACGCCGCTGCTAGAGCCTACTTATCTAATGCACTGCTGTCCAGCAAACAAAGGTTAGCTCTATGACATATCCCAACGATGCTGCCGCTAGAGCCTACTTATCTAATGCACTGCTGTCCAGCAAACAGAGGTTAGCTGTATGACATACCCCAACGCCGCCGCTGCTAGAGCCTACTTATCTAATGCACTGCTGTCCAGCAAACAGAGGTTAGCTCTATGACATATCCCAACGATGCTGCTGCTAGAGCCTACTTATCTAATGCACTGCTGTCCAGCAAACAGAGGTTAGCTCTATGACCTATCCCAACGCCGCTGCTGCTAGAGCCTACTTATCTAATGCACTGCTGTCCAGCACAGAGGTTAGCTCTATGGCATATCCCAACGACGCTGCGCTAGAGCCTACTTATCTAATGCACTGCTGTCCAGCAAGAGGTTAGCTCTGTGACATATCCCAACGATGCTGCCGCTAGAGCCTACTTATCTAATGCACTGCTGTCCAGCAAACAGAGGTTAGCTCTATGACATATCCCAACGCCGCCGCTCCTAGAGCCTACTTAGCTAATGCACTGCAGTCCAGCAATAGAGGTTAGCTCTATGACATATCCCAATGCCGCCGCTCCTAGAGCCTACTTATCTAGAACACTGCTGTCCAGCAAACAGAGGTTAGCTCTGTGACATATCCCAACGATGCCGCCGCTAGAGCCTACTTATCTAATGCACTGCTGTCCAGCAACAGAGGTTAGCACTATGACATATCCCAACGACGCTGTGCTAGAGCCTACTTATCTAATGCACTGCTGTCCAGCAAACAGAGGTTAGCTCTATGACATATCCCAACAACGCTGCAGCTAGAGCCTACTTATCAAACGCACTTTTGTCCAGCAAACAGAGGTTAGCTATATGACATATCCCAACGATGCTGCCGCTAGAGCCTACTTATCTAATGCACTGCTGTCCAGCAAACAGAGGTTAGCTCTGTGACATATCCCAACGCCGCTGCTGCTAGAGCCTACTTATCTAATCCACTGCTGTCCAGCAAACAGAGGTTATCTCTATGACAAATCCCAACGATGCTGCCGCTAGAGCCTACTTATCTAATGCACTGCTGTCCAGCAAAGAAGGTTAGCTCTATGACACATCCCAACTTCGCTGTGCTAGAGCCTACTTATCTAATGCCCTGCTGTCCAGCAAACAGAGGTTAGCTCTATGACATATCCCGACGACGCTGTGCTAGAGCCTACTTATCTAATGCCCTGCTGTCCAGCAAACAGAGGTTAGCTCTGTGACATATCCCAACGACGCTGCAGCTAGAGCCTACTTATCTAATGCACTGCTGTCCAGCAACAGAGGTTAGCTCTATGACATATCCCAACGATGCCGCTCCTAGAGCCTACTTATCTAATACACTGCTGTCCAGCAAACAGAGGTTAGCTCTATGACATATCCCAACGATGCTGCCGCTAGAGCCTACTCATCTAATGCACTGCAGTCCAGCAAACAAAGGTTAGCTCTGTGACATATCCCAACGCCGCCACTGCTAGAGCCTACTTATCTAATACACTGCCTGTCCAGCAACAGAGGTTAGCTCTATGACATATCCCAACGATGCCGCTCCTAGAGCCTACTTATCTAATGCACTGCTGTCCAGCAAACAGAGGTTAGCTCTATGGCATATCCCAACGACGCTGTGCTAGAGCCTACTTATCTAATGCACTGCTGTCCAGCAACAGAGGTTAGCTCTATGACATACCCCAACGCCGCCGCTGCTAGAGCCTACTTATCTAATACACCGCTGTCCAGCAACAGAGGTTAGCTCAGTGACATATCCCAACGCCGCCGCTGCTAGAGCCTACTTATCTAATGCACTGCTGTCCAGCAAACAAAGGTTAGCTCTGTGACATATCCCAACGACGCTGTGCTAGAGCCTACTTATCTAATGCACTGCTGTCCAGCAAACAGAGGTTAGCTCTGTGACATATACCAACGATGCTGCCGCTAGAGTCTACTTATCAAAAGCACTGCTGTCCAGAAAACAGAGGTTAGCTCTAGGACATATCCCAAAATGCCGCTCCTAGAGCCTACTTATCTAATGCACTGCTGTGCAGCAAACTGAGGTTAGCTCTATGACATATCCCAACGATGCCGCTCCTAGAGCCTACTTTTCTAATACACTGCTGTCCAGCAAACAGAGGTTAGCTCTATGAGATATCCGAACGATGCCGCTCCTAGAGGCTACTTATCTAATGCACTGCTGTCCAGCAAACAGAGATTAGCTCTGTGACATATCCCAACGACGCCGCTGCTAGAGCCTACTTATCTAATACACTGCTGTCCAGCAAACAGAGGTTAGCTCTGTGACATATCCCAACGATGCTGCCGCTAGAGCCTACTTATCTAATGCACTGCTGTGCAGCAACAGAGGTTAGCTCTATGACATATCCCAACGACGCTGTGCTAGAGCCTACTTATCTAATGCACTGCTGTCCAGCAAACAGAGGTTGGCTCTATGACATATCCCAACGACGCCGCTGCTAGAGCCTACTTATCTAATCCACCGCTGTCCAGCCAACAGAGGTTACCTCTGTGACATATCACGATGCCGCCGCTGCTAGAGCCTACTTATCTAATGCACTGCTGTCCAGGAAAGAAGGTTAGCTCTATGACACATCCCAACTTCGCTGTGCTAGAGCCTACTTATCTAATGCCCTGCTGTCCAGCAAACAGAGGTTATCTCTATGACAAATCCCAGCGATGCTGCCGCTAGAGCCTACTTATCTAATGCACTGCTGTCCAGCAAACAGAGGTTAGCTCTATGACATACCCCAACGCCGCCGCTGCTAGAGCCTACTTATCTAATGCACTGCTGTCCAGCAAACAGAGGTTAGCTCTATGACATATCCCAACGATGCTGCTGCTAGAGCCTACTTATCTAATGCACTGCTGTCCAGCAAACAGAGGTTAGCTCTATGACCTATCCCAACGCCGCTGCTGCTAGAGCCTACTTATCTAATGCACTGCTGTCCAGCACAGAGGTTAGCTCTATGACATATCCCAACGACGCTGCGCTAGAGCCTACTTATCTAATGCACTGCTGTCCAGCAAGAGGTTAGCTCTGTGACATATCCCAACGATGCTGCCGCTAGAGCCTACTTATCTAATGCACTGCTGTCCAGCAAACAGAGGTTAGCTCTATGACATATCCCAACGCCGCCGCTCCTAGAGCCTACTTAGCTAATGCACTGCAGTCCAGCAATAGAGGTTAGCTCTATGACATATCCCAATGCCGCCGCTCCTAGAGCCTACTTATCTAGTACACTGCTGTCCAGCAAACAGAGGTTAGCTCTGTGACATATCCCAACGATGCCGCCGCTAGAGCCTACTTATCTAATGCACTGCTGTCCAGCAACAGAGGTTAGCACTATGACATATCCCAACGACGCTGTGCTAGAGCCTACTTATCTAATGCACTGCTGTCCAGCAAACAGAGGTTAGCTCTATGACATATCCCAACAACGCTGCAGCTAGAGCCTACTTATCAAACGCACTTTTGTCCAGCAAACAGAGGTTAGCTCTATGACATATCCCAACGATGCTGCCGCTAGAGCCTACTTATCTAATGCACTGCTGTCCAGCAAACAGAGGTTAGCTCTGTGACATATCCCAACGCCGCTGCTGCTAGAGCCTACTTATCTAATCCACTGCTGTCCAGCAAACAGAGGTTATCTCTATGACAAATCCCAATGATGCTGCCGCTAGAGCCTACTTATCTAATGCACTGCTGTCCAGCAAAGAAGGTTAGCTCTATGACACATCCCAACTTCGCTGTGCTAGAGCCTACTTATCTAATGCCCTGCTGTCCAGCAAACAGAGGTTAGCTCTATGACATATCCCAACGACGCTGTGCTAGAGCCTACTTATCTAATGCCCTGCTGTCCAGCAAACAGAGGTTAGCTCTGTGACATATCCTAACGACGCTGCAGCTAGAGCCTACTTATCTAATGCACTGCTGTCCAGCAACAGAGGTTAGCTCTATGACATATCCCAACGATGCCGCTCCTAGAGCCTACTTATCTAATACACTGCTGTCCAGCAAACAGAGGTTAGCTCTATGACATATCCCAACGATGCTGCCGCTAGAGCCTACTCATCTAATGCACTGCAGTCCAGCAAACAAAGGTTAGCTCTGTGACATATCCCAACGCCGCCACTGCTAGAGCCTACTTATCTAATACACTGCCTGTCCAGCAACAGAGGTTAGCTCTATGACATATCCCAACGATGCCGCTCCTAGAGCCTACTTATCTAATGCACTGCTGTCCAGCAAACAGAGGTTAGCTCTATGGCATATCCCAACGACGCTGTGCTAGAGCCTACTTATCTAATGCACTGCTGTCCAGCAACAGAGGTTAGCTCTATGACATACCCCAACGCCGCTGCTGCTAGAGCCTACTTATCTAATACACCGCTGTCCAGCAACAGAGGTTAGCTCAGTGACATATCCCAACGCCGCCGCTGCTAGAGCCTACTTATCTAATGCACTGCTGTCCAGCAAACAAAGGTTAGCTCTGTGACATATCCCAACGACGCTGTGCTAGAGCCTACTTATCTAATGCACTGCTGTCCAGCAAACAGAGGTTAGCTCTGTGACATATACCAACGATGCTGCCGCTAGAGTCTACTTATCAAAAGCACTGCTGTCCAGAAAACAGAGGTTAGCTCTAGGACATATCCCAAAGATGCCGCTCCTAGAGCCTACTTATCTAATGCACTGCTGTGCAGCAAACTGAGGTTAGCTCTATGACATATCCCAATGATGCCGCTCCTAGAGCCTACTTTTCTAATACACTGCTGTCCAGCAAACAGAGGTTAGCTCTATGAGATATCCGAACGATGCCGCTCCTAGAGGCTACTTATCTAATGCACTGCTGTCCAGCAAACAGAGATTAGCTCTATGACATATCCCAACGCCGCCGCTGCTAGAGCCTACTTATCTAATACACTGCTGTCCAGCAAACAGAGGTTAGCTCTGTGACATATCCCAACGATGCTGCCGCTAGAGCCTACTTATCTAATGCACTGCTGTGCAGCAACAGAGGTTAGCTCTATGACATATCCCAACGACGCTGTGCTAGAGCCTACTTATCTAATGCACTGCTGTCCAGCAAACAGAGGTTGGCTCTATGACATATCCCAACGACGCCGCTGCTAGAGCCTACTTATCTAATCCACCGCTGTCCAGCCAACAGAGGTTAGCTCTGTGACATATCCCGATGCCGCCGCTGCTAGAGCCTACTTATCTAATACACTGCTGTCCAGCAAACAGAGGTTAGCTCTATGACATATCCCAACGCCGCTGCAGCTAGAGCCTACTTATCTAATGCACTGCTGTGCAGCAAACTAAGGTTAGCTCTAGGACATATCCCAACGATGCTTCCGCTAGAGCCTACTTATCTAATACACTGCTGTCCAGCAAACAAAGGTTAGATCTATGACATATCCCAACGCCGCCGCTGCTAGAGCCTACTTATCTAATGCACTGCTGTCCAGCAAACAGAGGTTAGCTCTATGACATATCCCAACGCCGCTGCAGCTAGAGCCTACTTATCTAATGCACTGCTGTGCAGCAAACTAAGGTTAGCTCTAGGACATATCCCAACGATGCTTCCGCTAGAGCCTACTTATCTAATACACTGCTGTCCAGCAAACAAAGGTTAGATCTATGACATATCCCAACGCCGCCGCTGCTAGAGCCTACTTATCTAATGCACTGCTGTCCAGCAAACAAAGGTTAGCTCAGTGACATATCCCAACGCCGCCGCTGCTAGAGCCTACTTATCTAATGCACTGCTGTCCAGCAAACAAAGGTTAGCTCTGTGACATATCCCAACGACGCTGTGCTAGAGCCTACTTATCTAATGCACTGCTGTCCAGCAAACAGAGGTTAGCTCTGTGACATATACCAACGATGCTGCCGCTAGAGTCTACTTATCAAAAGCACTGCTGTCCAGAAAACAGAGGTTAGCTCTAGGACATATCCCAAAAATGCCGCTCCTAGAGCCTACTTATCTAATGCACTGCTGTGCAGCAAACTGAGGTTAGCTCTATGACATATCCCAACGATGCCGCTCCTAGAGCCTACTTTTCTAATACACTGCTGTCCAGCAAACAGAGGTTAGCTCTATGAGATATCCGAACGATGCCGCTCCTAGAGGCTACTTATCTAATGCACTGCTGTCCAGCAAACAGAGATTAGCTCTGTGACATATCCCAACGCCGCCGCTGCTAGAGCCTACTTATCTAATACACTGCTGTCCAGCAAACAGAGGTTAGCTCTGTGACATATCCCAACGATGCTGCCGCTAGAGCCTACTTATCTAATGCACTGCTGTCCAGCAACAGAGGTTAGCTCTATGACATATCCCAACGACGCTGTGCTAGAGCCTACTTATCTAATGCACTGCTGTCCAGCAAACAGAGGTTGGCTCTATGACATATCCCAACGACGCCGCTGCTAGAGCCTACTTATCTAATCCACCGCTGTCCAGCCAACAGAGGTTACCTCTGTGACATATCCCGATGCCGCCGCTGCTAGAGCCTACTTATCTAATGCACTGCTGTCCAGGAAAGAAGGTTAGCTCTATGACACATCCCAACTTCGCTGTGCTAGAGCCTACTTATCTAATGCCCTGCTGTCCAGCAAACAGAGGTTATCTCTATGACAAATCCCAGCGATGCTGCCGCTAGAGCCTACTTATCTAATGCACTGCTGTCCAGCAAACAGAGGTTAGCTCTATGACATACCCCAACGCCGCCGCTGCTAGAGCCTACTTATCTAATGCACTGCTGTCCAGCAAACAGAGGTTAGCTCTATGACATATCCCAACGATGCTGCTGCTAGAGCCTACTTATCTAATGCACTGCTGTCCAGCAAACAGAGGTTAGCTCTATGACCTATCCCAACGCCGCTGCTGCTAGAGCCTACTTATCTAATGCACTGCTGTCCAGCACAGAGGTTAGCTCTATGACATATCCCAACGACGCTGCGCTAGAGCCTACTTATCTAATGCACTGCTGTCCAGCAAGAGGTTAGCTCTGTGACATATCCCAACGATGCTGCCGCTAGAGCCTACTTATCTAATGCACTGCTGTCCAGCAAACAGAGGTTAGCTCTATGACATATCCCAACGCCGCCGCTCCTAGAGCCTACTTAGCTAATGCACTGCAGTCCAGCAATAGAGGTTAGCTCTATGACATATCCCAATGCCGCCGCTCCTAGAGCCTACTTATCTAGTACACTGCTGTCCAGCAAACAGAGGTTAGCTCTGTGACATATCCCAACGATGCCGCCGCTAGAGCCTACTTATCTAATGCACTGCTGTCCAGCAACAGAGGTTAGCACTATGACATATCCCAACGACGCTGTGCTAGAGCCTACTTATCTAATGCACTGCTGTCCAGCAAACAGAGGTTAGCTCTATGACATATCCCAACAACGCTGCAGCTAGAGCCTACTTATCAAACGCACTTTTGTCCAGCAAACAGAGGTTAGCTCTATGACATATCCCAACGATGCTGCCGCTAGAGCCTACTTATCTAATGCACTGCTGTCCAGCAAACAGAGGTTAGCTCTGTGACATATCCCAACGCCGCTGCTGCTAGAGCCTACTTATCTAATCCACTGCTGTCCAGCAAACAGAGGTTATCTCTATGACAAATCCCAATGATGCTGCCGCTAGAGCCTACTTATCTAATGCACTGCTGTCCAGCAAAGAAGGTTAGCTCTATGACACATCCCAACTTCGCTGTGCTAGAGCCTACTTATCTAATGCCCTGCTGTCCAGCAAACAGAGGTTAGCTCTATGACATATCCCAACGACGCTGTGCTAGAGCCTACTTATCTAATGCCCTGCTGTCCAGCAAACAGAGGTTAGCTCTGTGACATATCCTAACGACGCTGCAGCTAGAGCCTACTTATCTAATGCACTGCTGTCCAGCAACAGAGGTTAGCTCTATGACATATCCCAACGATGCCGCTCCTAGAGCCTACTTATCTAATACACTGCTGTCCAGCAAACAGAGGTTAGCTCTATGACATATCCCAACGATGCTGCCGCTAGAGCCTACTCATCTAATGCACTGCAGTCCAGCAAACAAAGGTTAGCTCTGTGACATATCCCAACGCCGCCACTGCTAGAGCCTACTTATCTAATACACTGCCTGTCCAGCAACAGAGGTTAGCTCTATGACATATCCCAACGATGCCGCTCCTAGAGCCTACTTATCTAATGCACTGCTGTCCAGCAAACAGAGGTTAGCTCTATGGCATATCCCAACGACGCTGTGCTAGAGCCTACTTATCTAATGCACTGCTGTCCAGCAACAGAGGTTAGCTCTATGACATACCCCAACGCCGCTGCTGCTAGAGCCTACTTATCTAATACACCGCTGTCCAGCAACAGAGGTTAGCTCAGTGACATATCCCAACGCCGCCGCTGCTAGAGCCTACTTATCTAATGCACTGCTGTCCAGCAAACAAAGGTTAGCTCTGTGACATATCCCAACGACGCTGTGCTAGAGCCTACTTATCTAATGCACTGCTGTCCAGCAAACAGAGGTTAGCTCTGTGACATATACCAACGATGCTGCCGCTAGAGTCTACTTATCAAAAGCACTGCTGTCCAGAAAACAGAGAGTTAGCTCTAGGACATATCCCAAAGATGCCGCTCCTAGAGCCTACTTATCTAATGCACTGCTGTGCAGCAAACTGAGAGTTAGCTCTATGACATATCCCAATGATGCCGCTCCTAGAGCCTACTTTTCTAATACACTGCTGTCCAGCAAACAGAGGTTAGCTCTATGAGATATCCGAACGATGCCGCTCCTAGAGGCTACTTATCTAATGCACTGCTGTCCAGCAAACAGAGATTAGCTCTATGACATATCCCAACGCCGCCGCTGCTAGAGCCTACTTATCTAATACACTGCTGTCCAGCAAACAGAGGTTAGCTCTGTGACATATCCCAACGATGCTGCCGCTAGAGCCTACTTATCTAATGCACTGCTGTGCAGCAACAGAGGTTAGCTCTATGACATATCCCAACGACGCTGTGCTAGAGCCTACTTATCTAATGCACTGCTGTCCAGCAAACAGAGGTTGGCTCTATGACATATCCCAACGACGCCGCTGCTAGAGCCTACTTATCTAATCCACCGCTGTCCAGCCAACAGAGGTTAGCTCTGTGACATATCCCGATGCCGCCGCTGCTAGAGCCTACTTATCTAATACACTGCTGTCCAGCAAACAGAGGTTAGCTCTATGACATATCCCAACGCCGCTGCAGCTAGAGCCTACTTATCTAATGCACTGCTGTGCAGCAAACTAAGGTTAGCTCTAGGACATATCCCAACGATGCTTCCGCTAGAGCCTACTTATCTAATACACTGCTGTCCAGCAAACAAAGGTTAGATCTATGACATATCCCAACGCCGCCGCTGCTAGAGCCTACTTATCTAATGCACTGCTGTCCAGCAAACAAAGGTTAGCTCTATGACATATCCCAACGACGCCCTTGCTAGAGCCTACTTATCTAATGCACTGCTGTCCAGCAAACAGAGGTTAGCCCTATGACATATCCCAACGATGCTGCCGCTAGAGCCTACTTATCTAATACACTGCTATCCAGCAACAGAGGTTAGCTCTGTGACATACCCAACGCCGCTGCTGCTAGAGCCTACTTATCTAATGCACTGCTGTCCAGCAAACAGAGTTTAGCTCTGTGACATATCCCAACGACGCCGCTGCTAGAGCCTACTTATGTAATGCACTGCTGTGCAGCAAACTGAGGTTAGCTCTATGACATATCCCAACGATGCCGCTCCTAGAGCCTACTTTTCTAATACACTGCTGTCCAGCAAACAGAGGTTAGCTCTATGACATATCCCAACACCGCCGCTCCTAGAGCCTACTTAGCTAATGCACTGCAGTCCAGCAATAGAGGTTAGCTCTGTGACATATCCCAACGACGCTGTGCTAGAGCCTACTTATCTAATACACTGCTGTCCAGCAACAGAGGTTAGCTCCATGACATATCCCAATGCCGCCGCTCCTAGAGCCTTCTTATCTAATACACTGCTGTCCAGCAACAGAGGTTAGCTCTGTGACATATCCCAACGCCGCCGCTCCTAGAGCCTACTTATCTAATAGACTGCTGTCCAGCAAACAGAGGTTAGCTCTATGACATATCCCAACGATGCTGCAGCTAGAGCCTACTTATCAAACGCACTTTTGTCCAGCAAACAGAGGTTAGCTCTATGACATATCCCAACGACGCCACCGATAGAGCCTACTTATCTAATACACTGTTGTCCAGCAAACAAAGGTTAGCTCTAGGACATATCCCAACGATGCTTCCACTAGAGCCTACTTATCTAATACACTGCTGTCCAGCAAACAAAGGTTAGATCTATGACATATCTCAACGACGCCGCTGCTAGAGCCTACTTATCTAATGCACTGCTGTCCAACAACAGTGGTTAGCTCTGTGACATATCCCAACGATGCCGCTCCTAGAGCCTATTTATCTAATACACTGCTGTCCAGCAAAGAGAGGTTAGCTCTATGACATATCCCAACGATGCTGCCGCTAGAGCCTACTTATTTAATGCACTGCTGTCCAGCAACAGAGGTTAGCTCTATGACATATCCCAACGAAGCCGCTGCTAGAGCCTACTTATCTAATCCACTGCTGTCCAGCAAACAGAGGTTAGCTCTGTGACGTATCCCAACCATGCTGCCGCTAGAGCCTACTTATCAAACGCACTTTTGTCCAGCAAACAGAGGTTAGCTCTATGACATATCCCAACGACGCCACCGATAGAGCCTACTTATCTAATACACTGTTGTCCAGCAAACAAAGGTTAGCTCTAGGACATATCCCAACGATGCTTCCGCTAGAGCCTACTTATCTAATACACTGCTGTCCAGCAAACAAAGGTTAGATCTATGACATATCTCAACGACGCCGCTGCTAGAGCCTACTTATCTAATGCACTGCTGTCCAACAACAGTGGTTAGCTCTGTGACATATCCCAACGATGCCGCTCCTAGAGCCTATTTATCTAATACACTGCTGTCCAGCAAAGAGAGGTTAGCTCTATGACATATCCCAACGATGCTGCCGCTAGAGCCTACTTATTTAATGCACTGCTGTCCAGCAACAGAGGTTAGCTCTATGACATATCCCAACGCCACCGCAGCTAGAGCCTACTTATCTAATGCACTGCTGTCCAGCAAACCGAGGTTAGCTCTATGACATATCCCAACAACGCCCTTGCTAGAGCCTACTTATCTAATGCACTGCTGTCCAGCAAACAGAGGTTAGCCCTATGACATATCCCAACGATGCTGCCGCTAGAGCCTACTTATCTAATACACTGCTGTCCAGCAACAGAGGTTAGCTCTGTGACATACCTCAACGCCGCCGCTACTAGAGCCTACTTATCTAATGCACTGCTGTCCAGCAAACAGAGGTTAGCTCTATGACATATCCCAACGACGCTGCAGCTAGAGCCTACTTATCTAATACACTGCTGTCCAGCAAAAAGAGGTTAGCTCTATGAAATATCCCAACGATGCTGCCGCTAGAGCCTCACTTATCTAATGCACTGCTGTCCAGCAACAGAGGTTAGCTCTGTGACATATCCCAACGACGCTGTGCTAGAGCCTACTTATGTAAGGCACTGCTGTCCAGCAAACAGAGGTTAGCTCTGTGACACATCCCAACCATGCTGCCGCTAGAGCCTACTTATCTAATGCACTGCTGTCCAGCAAACAGAGGTTAGCTCCATGACATATCCCAACGATGCCGCTCCTAGAGCCTACTAATCAAACACACTGCTGTCCAGCAAACAGAGGTTAGCTCTATGACATATCCCAACGATGCTGCCGCTAGAGCCTACTTATCTAATGCACTGCTGTCCAGCAACAGAGGTTAGCTCTATGACATATCCCAACGACGCTGTGCTAGAGCCTACTTATCTAATGCACTGCTGTCCAGCAAAAAGAGGTTAGCTCTATGAAATATCCCAACGATGCTACCGCTAGAGCCTACTTATCTAATGCACTGCTGTCCAGCAACAGAGGTTAGCTCTGTGACATATCCCAACGACGCTGTGCTAGAGCCTACTTATCTAATACACTGCTGTCCAGCAAACAGAGGTTAGCTCTATGACATATCCCAACGACGCCACCGCTAGAGCCTACTTATCTAATGCACTGCTGTCCAGCAAACAAAGGTTAGCTCTATGACATATCCCAACGATGCCGCTCCTAGAGCCTACTTATCTAATGCACTGCTGTCCAGCGAACAGAGGTTAGCTCTGTGACATATCCCAACCATGCTGCCGCTAGAGCCTACTTATCTAATACACTGCTCGCCAGCAAACAGAGGTTAGCTCTATGACATATCCCAACGATGTTGCCGCTAGAGCCTACTCATCTAATGCACTGCAGTCCAGCAAACAAAGGTTAGCTCTGTGACATATCCCAACGCCGCCACTGCTAGAGCCTACTTATCTAATACACTGCCTTTCCAGCAACAGAGGTTAGCTCTATGACATATCCCAACGCCGACGCTGCTAGAGCCTACTTATCTAATGCACTGCTGTCCAGCAAACAGAGGTTAGCTTTATGACATATCCCAACGATGCTGGTGCTAGAGCCTACCTATCTAATACACTGCTGTCCAGCAAACAGAGGTTAGCTCAATGACATATTCCAACGACGCTGTACTACAGCCTACTTATCTAATGCACTGCTGTCCAGCAAACAGAGGTTAGCTCTATGACATACCCCACGCCGCCGCTGCTAGAGCCTACTTATCTAATACACTGCTGTCCAGCAACAGAGGTTAGCTCCATGACATATCCCAATGCCGCCGCTCCTAGAGCCTTCTTATCTAATACACTGCTGTCCAGCAAACAGAGGTTAGGTCTATGACATATCCCAACGACGCCACCGCTAGAGCCTACTTATCTAATACACTGTTGTCCAGCAAACAAAGGTTAGCTCTAGGACATATCCCAACGATGCTTCCACTAGAGCCTACTTATCTAATACACTGCTGTCCAGCAAACAAAGGTTAGATCTATGACATATCCCAACGCCGCCGCTGCTAGAGCCTACTTATCTAATGCACTGCTGTCCAGCAAACAAAGGTTAGCTCTATGACATATCCCAACGACGCCCTTGCTAGAGCCTACTTATCTAATGCACTGCTGTCCAGCAAACAGAGGTTAGCCCTATGACATATCCCAACGATGCTGCCGCTAGAGCCTACTTATCTAATACACTGCTGTCCAGCAACAGAGGTTAGCTCTGTGACATACCCCAACGCCGCCGCTGCTAGAGCCTACTTATCTAATGCACTGCTGTCCAGCAACAGAGGCTAGCTCTGTGACATATCCCAACGCCGCCGCTCCTAGAGCCTACTTATCTAATAGACTGCTGTCCAGCAAACAGAGGTTAGCTCTATGACATATCCCAACGATGCTGCAGCTAGAGCCTACTTATCAAACGCACTTTTGTCCAGCAAACAGAGGTTAGCTCTATGACATATCCCAACGACGCCACCGATAGAGCCTACTTATCTAATACACTGTTGTCCAGCAAACAAAGGTTAGCTCTAGGACATATCCCAACGATGCTTCCGCTAGAGCCTACTTATCTAATACACTGCTGTCCAGCAAACAAAGGTTAGATCTATGACATATCCCAACGATGCCGCTCCTAGAGCCTATTTATCTAATACACTGCTGTCCAGCAAAGAGAGGTTAGCTCTATGACATATCCCAACGATGCTGCCGCTAGAGCCTACTTATTTAATGCACTGCTGTCCAGCAACAGAGGTTAGCTCTATGACATATCCCAACGCCACCGCAGCTAGAGCCTACTTATCTAATGCACTGCTGTCCAGCAAACCGAGGTTAGCTCTATGACATATCCCAACAACGCCCTTGCTAGAGCCTACTTATCTAATGCACTGCTGTCCAGCAAACAGAGGTTAGCCCTATGACATATCCCAACGATGCTGCCGCTAGAGCCTACTTATCTAATACACTGCTGTCCAGCAACAGAGGTTAGCTCTGTGACATACCTCAACGCCGCCGCTACTAGAGCCTACTTATCTAATGCACTGCTGTCCAGCAAACAGAGGTTAGCTCTATGACATATCCCAACGACGCTGCAGCTAGAGCCTACTTATCTAATACACTGCTGTCCAGCAAAAAGAGGTTAGCTCTATGAAATATCCCAACGATGCTGCCGCTAGAGCCTACTTATCTAATGCACTGCTGTCCAGCAACAGAGGTTAGCTCTGTGACATATCCCAACGACGCTGTGCTAGAGCCTACTTATGTAAGGCACTGCTGTCCAGCAAACAGAGGTTAGCTCTGTGACACATCCCAACCATGCTGCCGCTAGAGCCTACTTATCTAATGCACTGCTGTCCAGCAAACAGAGGTTAGCTCCATGACATATCCCAACGATGCCGCTCCTAGAGCCTACTAATCAAACACACTGCTGTCCAGCAAACAGAGGTTAGCTCTATGACATATCCCAACGATGCTGCCGCTAGAGCCTACTTATCTAATGCACTGCTGTCCAGCAACAGAGGTTAGCTCTATGACATATCCCAACGACGCTGTGCTAGAGCTTACTTATCTAATGCACTGCTGTCCAGCAAAAAGAGGTTAGCTCTATGAAATATCCCAACGATGCTACCGCTAGAGCCTACTTATCTAATGCACTGCTGTCCATCAACAGAGGTTAGCTCTGTGACATATCCCAACGACGCTGTGCTAGAGCCTACTTATCTAATACACTGCTGTCCAGCAAACAGAGGTTAGCTCTATGACATATCCCAACGACGCCACCGCTAGAGCCTACTTATCTAATGCACTGCTGTCCAGCAAACAAAGGTTAGCTCTATGACATATCCCAACGACGCCCTTGCTAGAGCCTACTTATCTAATGCACTGCTGTCCAGCAAACAGAGGTTAGCCCTATGACATATCCCAACGATGCTGCCGCTAGAGCCTACTTATCTAATACACTGCTGTCCAGCAACAGAGGTTAGCTCTGTGACATATCCCAACGACGCTGTGCTAGAGCCTACTTATCTAATACACTGCTGTCCAGCAAACAGAGGTTAGCTCTATGACATATCCCAACGACGCTGTGCTAGAGCCTACTTATCTAATGCACTGCTGTCCAGCAAACAAAGGTTAGCTCTATGACATATCCCAACGATGCCGCTCCTAGAGCCTACTTATCTAATGCACTGCTGTCCAGCAAACAGAGGTTAGCTCTGTGACATATCCCAACCATGCTGCCGCTAGAGCCTACTTATCTAATACACTGCTCTCCAGCAAACAGAGGTTAGCTCTATGACATATCCCAACGATGCTGCCGCTAGAGCCTACTCATCTAATGCACTGCAGTCCAGCAAACAAAGGTTAGCTCTGTGACATATCCCAACGCCGCCACTGCTAGAGCCTACTTATCTAATACACTGCCTTTCCAGCAACAGAGGTTAGCTATATGACATATCCCAACGCCGCCGCTGCTAGAGCCTACTTATCTAATACACTGCTGTCCAGCAAACCGAGGTTAGCTCTATGACATATCCCAACGATGCCACTCCTAGAGCCTACTTATCTAATGCACTGCTGTCCAGCAAACAGAGGTTAGCTTTATGACATATCCCAACGATGCTGGTGCTAGAGCCTACCTATCTAATACACTGCTGTCCAGCAACAGAGGTTAGCTCCATGACATATTCCAACGACGCTGTACTACAGCCTACTTATCTAATGCACTGCTGTCCAGCAAACAGAGGTTAGCTCTATGACATACCCCAACGCCGCCGCTGCTAGAGCCTACTTATCTAATACACTGCTGTCCAGCAACAGAGGTTAGCTCCATGACATATCCCAATGCCGCCGCTCCTAGAGCCTTCTTATCTAATACACTGCTGTCCAGCAAACAGAGGTTAGCTCTATGACATATCCCAACGACGCCACCGCTAGAGCCTACTTATCTAATACACTGTTGTCCAGCAAACAAAGGTTAGCTCTAGGACATATCCCAACGATGCTTTCGCTAGAGCCTACTTATCTAATACACTGCTGTCCAGCAAACAAAGGTTAGATCTATGACATATCCCAACGCCGCCGCTGCTAGAGCCTACTTATCTAATGCACTGCTGTCCAGCAAACAAAGGTTAGCCCTATGACATATCCCAACGATGCTGCCGCTAGAGCCTACTTATCTAATACACTGCTGTCCAGCAACAGAGGTTAGCTCTGTGACATACCCCAACGACGCCGCTCCTAGAGCCTTCTTATCTAATACACTGCTGTCCAGCAAACAGAGGTTAGCTCTATGACATATCCCAATGTCGCCGCTGCTAGAGCCTACTTATCTAATCCACTGCTGTCCAGCAAACGAAGATCAGCTCTATGACATATCCCAGCGCCGCCGCTCCTAGAGCCTACTTATCTAATGCACTACTGTCCAGCAACAGAGGTTAGCTCTGTGACATATCCCAACGACGCTGTGCTAGAGCCTACTTATGTAATGCACTGCTGTCCAGCAAACAGAGGTTAGCTCTGTGACATATCCCAACCATGCTGCCGCTAGAGCCTACTTATCTAATGCACTGCTGTCCAGCAAACAGAGGTTAGCTCCATGACATATCCCAACGATGCCGCTCCTAGAGCCTACTAATCAAACACACTGCTGTCCAGCAAACAGAGGTTAGCTCTATGACATATCCCAACGATGCTTCCGCTAGAGCCTACTTATCTAATGCACTGCTGTCCAGCAACAGAGGTTAGCTCTATGACATATCCCAACGACGCTGTGCTAGAGCCTACTTATCTAATGCACTGCTGTCCAGCAACAGAGGTTAGCTCTATGACATATCCCAACGACGCCACCGCTAGAGCCTACTTATCTAATGCACTGCTGTCCAGCAAACAAAGGTTAGCTCTAGGACATATCCCAACGATGCTTCCGCTAGAGCCTACTTATCTAATGCACTGCTGTCCAGCAAACAGAGGTTAGCTCTATGACATATCCCAACAACGCTGCAGCTAGAGCCTACTTATCTAATACACTGCTGTCCAGCAAACAGAGGTTAGCTCTATGACATATCCCAACGATGCTGCCGCTAGAGCCTACTTATCTAATGCACTGCTGTCCAGCAACAGAGGTTAGCTCTATGACATATCCTAACGATGCCGCTCCTAGAGCCTACTTATCTAATGCACTGCTGTCCAGCAAACAGAGGTTAGCTCTATGACATATCCCAACGACGCTGCTGCTAGAGCCTACTTATCTAATGCACTGCTGTCCAGCAAACAGAGGTTAGCTCAATGACATATTCCAACGACTCTGTACTAGAGCCAACTTATCTAATGCACTGCTGTCCAGCAAACAGAGGTTAGCTCTATGACATATCCCGACGACGCTGTGCTAGAGCCTACTTATCTAATACACTGTAGTCCAGCAAACAGAGGTTAGCTCTATGACATATCCCAACGCCGCTGCTGCTAGAGCCTAATTATCTAATACACTCCTATCTAGCTAACAGAGGTTACCTCTATGACATATCCCAACGACGCTGCAGCTAGAGCCTACTTATTTAATACACTGATGTCCAGCAAACAGAGGTTAGCTCTATGACATATCCCAACGATGCCGCCGCTAGAGCCTACTTATCTAATGCACTGCTGTCCAGCAAACAGAGGTTAGCCCTATGACATATCCCAACGCCACTGCAGCTAGAGCCTACTTATCTAATACACTGCTGTCCAATGTTCTTCTGAGATATACAAGACAACCACTTACCGGTCAACAGCCCCCATTTATTTATTTTATTTATTTGACATTTTATGTAACACAACCGCACTAAGCAGCATTATTGCGCTTTTCATGGTAGCACGGAAACAACTGGCATATTAAAAGCAGCAATTGCTGAAGAGACGATTGATGAGGTTTGGTTTGAATTGTGCTCTTCTCACCGGCAGCTTACCTCTTCATGACTAGTTGTACAAGAAGCAAACCGGTTTACGGCTGGGCAGGATGTTTTAGACAACAGCCTTTCATCTAAAGAGACAGTTGGATTTTGGGCTAAAGACTAAGCAAGGTTTCAGGTTCCTAAACAACTTTTAGACCAATTCTTCAGGCATAGTCCACATAGGTACTTGTCTTTGAAGGTTTCAACATGGTGGACTGAACACATAGCATTCCTTTCCACACAACTATAGATATCTTCTACAGCAATGAAAGCTTCGGCTGCTGGGGACCAGGCCAAGATCCCATCAAAATCTACGTACAAGAATAACTCTGCCTTATTGTAGGAAGCTGGCTCTTTATATAGTGGACCAAAATGAGGTACATTGTGTAAAGAGTCCAGGCAACCCTTATTGGTTTACAGAGGCAAAAATGATAACACTAAATTATCTCTTTTGTGGTAGTGTGGGCGAGCAGTTAGGCTCATCAGTGGATAGTGTTAAGCATTTGTTGTACTCACAGAGGAAATAAATGAGAAACACACTCAAGAATAAATCAAAGATCAATTTAGAAAAATAACTCGTATTTTTATATAAATGTTGATACCAAGAGCTTAGTTATCAAGTAAGTACTTTTTTAAATATGAATTTTTACAGGTAAGTAAATTGGATTTTTTTCAAACTTTGTTTATTGCCATTTTCAATCTTATTTTACATAGCAAGCAAAATATATGAGTTACATTTTCAATTCTTCAAGCTTTGCTTTTCACATTCTGAGTTTAAGTCTTTTATTTACTTCCAGTTTATAATATCCCACTCCATTTGAACTCAGCTTCCAGCAAGTTGGACATACGTTGTAAGATACACATTAGTTCTATTTGTGTTTTCCAGGAGTTGGCTATACACATTCTTTAATTATTTTCATATTTTCCCATTTCACACTACCTCTTCGCTTGTGTGTATGTGTTCCCATTTTTAACAGTGCCTACTACAAACTTAACTTTTAACCCTGTGCCTTACAACGTATGCCTCTCCTGGTTTTGTATGCACCATCTTTGCCAGTCGACGCTACAGGGGTCTGGGTGCGTATACAGGTTCTGTATTAGGTCTATGATATGATATCTGCCATGGTGTTCTCTATGGGGTTCTCTTGGCGTCCTGAGTATATCTTTCCTAGTGTTATCTGTCATCCTCTATGTAAGCATTCTCGTTAGGGTGTTCTCCCTCTCTTGCTTTTTGTCGAGTCAGGTGGCCTCTCTGGGTGCTCCTCAGTTCCCTCGTTTTTTGTCCCGTCATTTTCAAGCCCTAGAGTCTCCCAGGTTCTTACCAGCTCCTTCCATTGATCCGCTATTGGTTTCTTAAGGACCCCCCTCGTCTCCTCTCTAAGGAGGGCCCTCATTTCTGCTTCCGCCCAATTCTTAAGGTCCTTGGTCCAGGTTTCTACGCATGGTCCCATTGTAGACTTCCAAGCCATCACCACTCGCCTCTTGGCAAGAGCCATAGCCAGATCCACAAACTTATTTCCCACTTTCTGCTTCGGCGGGCGGGGAGAAAGGCCCCAGAGGCATGCTCTCCCAGTGTTGCTTAGTTCTCTCCCCAGTGTCTCCCCTGTTCACCTGACTACTTCAGTCCAGAAGGGGGTCAGCCTTGGGCAACTACAGACCATGTAGATGAAGTCCGCATCTTGGTGAGCACATCTTCGACATGCCCTCGCCTCACCTCCGTGTATCAGCCTAATCCTCTGAGGTGTCGGGTATGCCATATGTATACAATTAAACTGAATATATTTTAGTCGCGTGTTACACGATATGGACTTGGGGAAGGCCATGACCTTCTCCCATTCTCGGTCCGTAAATTGGGTGTTTAGTGCTTGCTCCCAGCGCTCCCTGGTCCTAGGCAATGTAGTTAGTGAGGCCTCCACTAGTGTCATGTAGAACCACTTTAATTGGTGATTCGCTCTCCCCAACGTGATCAGAGCATGGAGTAGGGTTTCCGGTTCTTCTCTCCCTCCTCCCCATAGTTCTCTGAAAGTGCAAACTAGGGTTTTATACTGCAGGAACTGGCCCACAGGCAGACCATACTGCTCCACCAGTTCCACAAAGGGTATCAGTGTCTTTTCCTGATAGACATCACCTACCGTCCGTAGACCCACTGCCTCCCATTTTGACAGTTGCTCAGACATGAGTATTTGACGTGGGGTTCCGTGTGGCAGGCCCACTAGGGGAAGCTGGGGTGAATACCTGGGACTCGCAGGTAGCCTGGCCAGACTTTTTTTCCAGCACTGCAGAGCCGTAGTCTGTAGGATTGATTTGTAGGGAGTTACGACTGTAGGGTCTAGCAGCTTAGCCAGTAATTGGGTGGGATAAGCGTCTAAGTCTCCCATATACGTCCCCTCCACATTAGATCCCACCAGCCACTGGGCCAGCCACTGCAGCTGTGATGCCAGGTAATACAATTCAAAGTTAGGGACTCCCAGCCCTCCACTGTGAACCGGGCGCTGCATTGTCATCAGCGAGACCCTCCTGCGTCCTTCCCATATTAGATCTCGCACCATTGAATTTAGGGAGGCAAACCATCTTTTGGGTAGAGCCAGGGGGGAGGTTCACAAAATAATAAAGTACTCTGGGCAACATGACCATCTTGGTCAACGATACACGTGCCATTACTGCTAGTTTCAGAGAGCTCCAAAATGCCACACCGGATCGAAACAAGCGGAACGCTCTGTCAAGATTGTCCTTGCGCATGTCAGCCAGTGAGTAGTAGACATGCATGCCCAGGTATTTAAACGAAGTCGAGGCCCAGTTGACATCTGCTGGGAGCGCAGCCGGTCTTGGCATCGCCCCCGCCACCGGGAAGAGGTAGGTCTTTGCCTTATTCACTCGTAATCCTGTCAGGGTGGCAAACGCTTCTAGTAGTATCAGGGCCGTGTCTGCTCCCTTCACTGCTTCCCTTAGGTATAGCAACAAGTCATCAGCATATAGGGAAATGACATGTTGCCTCCCATCTAGTGTAAGTCCCAATCCCGTCCTCCCCTGGCGGAACAAGGCCGCCAGGGTTTCCATCACCAGCGCGAACAGCACTGCTGAGAGGGGGCAGCCCTGTGTTGTACCACGGGTGATCCCATTTTGGGCAGAGATTGTTCCTCCCGTTCGAACCCTGGCTATTGGGTGGTCATATAGCAATTTTACCCAATGGATCTACTGTTCCCCTAATCCCATCCGCTCCATGCATGCAAAGAGGTACTTCCAACTAACAGTATCCAAAGCCTTTTCATGGTCTATCGATAAAATTGCAGCTTGCTCGAGTGTATTCGCATCCGGATGATACAATACAGAGTATAGTCTCGTAAGATTATATGAGGTGTTTCAGGAGGGGATAAATCCATTTTGGTCATGAAGTATCAGTGTGATCATGTGTGGGAGCAGTCGTCCCGCCAGCACCTTGCTCAAAATTTTTAAGTCTAGGTTGAGGATGGATAACGGCCGGTCATCTCCCACTCTGGGTTTCGGGGCCTTGGTCTTGGGCAGTGGGATCACAGTAGCACTCTGTGTAGAGTCCGGAAGTCGCCCTAGCTCTAACGCCTTGGCATATAAAGTTTCCAGTCGGGGAGGCTAATTTAGAAGCAAAAGCTGAGTAAAACTCAGCTGGCAGGCCATCTGGGCCTGGCGTCTTCCTGGTGGCCATTGATGTTATAGCTTGCCTTATTTCTACCTGCGTCACCGGCCCTCCTAATGGCTCCATAAATCCGCGACCTCATCCGGTGATGGCTGGGGCGGTGTACAGTGTCTCGTAGTATTCCCTAAAAAGGGTGTTGACCTCCTCTGGGTCGTGTATGACAATGTCTGCCCTGTTGGTGATGTGTGCTACATGGGATCCTCCCGCCTCCAGTTTTATCAATCTAGCTAATAATCGGCCTGTCTTACCCTCTTCGTCATGTACCCTGGCTAGGTACCCTTTGTAGTCAAATTTTTGGAGCCGTTCCAGTGCCTCATTGTTCTGAGACCAGATGTCTGTGAGATCTGCCAGTGATTCCCCTGCTCTCCCCTGTCTATTATCCAGTGTACGTAGGCGTTTCTCTAACTCATCCAATTCCCAGCACAGTGTACTCCGTACTCTAACCGTCTGGCTCAGGCAGTGACCTCGGACCACCACTTTAAAGGCCTCCCATTCTATTAACTCAGAGGAGGCAGAGTGTGCATTCGTGGCAAAGTAAGTGTCAATGCAGGAGCTTAGGAATTCCCTAAAGGGGCCATCTTCTAGCATTTCCGGTTGGAATCGCCACGTCGGAATCAGGGTTCTGTTTCTCTGAGGGCGGTGGAAAAGGAGTAAAGCGCTATGGTCTGAGCAGGTGCGTCCCAGGTATTCGATATGTGTGATTGTCTCGGCTATATTCGTGGTGCAGAAGAACACATCTATTCCACTGTGGAGTTGATGTAGAGGGGAGAAGTGAAAGTACTCCCTGCTCGTCACATGTTGAACTCTCCAAACATCTACTAGGCCCCAGTGGTCTGTCCAGTCGCGGAACCCTGCCGATGTGTGGTGTGGCTGTGTCCCCAAGAGAGGGGGATGTGAACGATCTAGTGCTACCTCCTGCACACAATTGAAGTCCCCCCCTATTATTGTGGTTTCCGGTGGCAAATCTGCCAACTGGGTTGAGAGTTTTCTCAGGAAGGCCAGTTGATCACAGTTTGGAGCATATATACTGCCAATGGTTATATCCTTACCGCTGAGTTTCCCATGCAACAACACTTATCTCCTCTCCTTATCTACCTTAATGGAAGCACCCTCAAAAGGGACCCCAGCTCTTATCCACACCAGTGTACCCGTAGCAAAGGTCGAATAGGTTGTGGCGTAGATCTGGCCCCTCCATCTCTTGTGTAATTTTTTAAACTCACTTTGTATCAAGTGTGTTTCTTGGAGCAAGGCAATCTGGACCCCTCTCCTCCTCAGGTAGTTATGCACAGTACATCGTTTGGTCATTGAGCCCAGCCCCCTTACATTCCAGGTGAGAAACTTAACAATACTTGCATCCACTACCATGGTCAGCTATGTTCAGGCACCACCCAGCGCCCCACTCCCCCTCCTGACTATTCTGACACATTGGAACCATTGATGCTTAACCAGAAAGGCATTGGCACATACAAAAGAAAAACTCAGCAATTCCCCACAACTTATAACTCCCTGTCTCCAGAGCAGATCAACAACGGTCAACTGCCCAAACATTGTCTCATTCACTAACCGCCTTTGTGGGGCAGGAACTACAACGGTGTCCGCCCGTCGGGGAGGGTGTAGCCGATTCCATCAGTTTGGTTACTTGCTATGCTGCACCAGCCTCTATTCAGTCCGTCCAGGCAAGATCGCCATCCAGAGTGGTCTCTCTCTCTTGGCTCTTCTTCGCGACTGACATTGTCTGTGAGAAGTTGGCCTGGTATATGCTGTTCACTAGTTAAAGTGGACACCTTGCACCAGTACAATTCGACTCTTATGGTAGGTAGGTTTAAGACAACCTTTATAGAAAGCTATCCTAGTGGTAGCTGTGGAGAGCAGCCTTCAGGCTAAGTCTTGGAGGAATGTAAAGCAGCTTGTTTTACCACACAATCTCTTGAATCACCAAATGAAAAGACACCACACAGGTATATATATCAAATATATATGTATTTATTACTAAACAACTCTCTACTAATCTCTTGTGAGATTAGAAGACAGGAACATATGCAAAAATCAACGTTTCACAATAAATTAAGCACAAATATGGCTGGGGCCCTAGGGGCGTACCAGACCATATACTAAAAAAGAGACTTACGAACAACAACTTGCAAAGGGACAAGGCCTAGGGCCTTCAGAAGTGCTGGGGCCTCACGAAACCACCCAAGGCAGGTAAGTAAAGGACCCACGGGGGACGCGTGCAGTGAGAGAACACAGGCGCGGGGTCGCCGTAGACTTCAATGGGGCAAGTCGCGGTTGGAAATTAAGAGTTTAAGGGCACTTCGGGAGTAGCTACAAGCAAGTCACTTACAGGGTAAGTAGTTCTAGGGCCAACACCCACAGGAGCACCGTAGTGCTGGAGTTATCTCACCCAGGGAAGCCGGGTGCATAGGTGTCCTTTGGTGTCGGGTCGCGGTGTCTTTTTCAATGGGAGCCAAAGAATACTTGCTGCTTGTGAAGACAGGAGAAGTGTCCGGTGGAATCCAAGCCTGGATTTGGAAGAAGGAAGACCTGAAAGCAGAGGGGACAGTGTTCAAAGTCACTGGGCAGTGACCCGGGGCAAGGAAGATGAATGCCCACCGTCGTCGACAGATTCAGGTCGTTCACGGGTGTCTTGACTCTTCGGCCACGAGGTCCAGGAGGCGTCGAGGACGACCAGGAGCTGAATTCAGCGTGTCCCACGAAGTCTGCAGCTGACTGCGGTGTCGGCGACCCGATTGGAGCCAACAAGCCTTGGTAGCAGCAAGTCTCGAGGAAAGCGCAAAAAGTCAATGGTGCAGACCAGCAAGGTCTGGGGAACTCACCTAGCGAGGGTAAGTCAGGGCAGGCCTGGAGCAACCAGGGGAGCCCTTTGGTTCTGTAGAAAAGTCTTCAGGGGACCCACAAGCCGGCTGGCAAGGGATCGAGAAGACGCCTCGGGAGGATTCCTTCAACAGGGGCCCACGGTCACTCGGGATGGGGTATTCCTCTGATCTTCGGAGGGATTCCTGCTAGAGGCTGGGACCACACGTGGTCCAAAGCACAGGTTCGTAGAACGTCGTGAAGGGGTTGCACTCGACAATAGTGCACAGTACCCAGGGACTGCGGTTCCTCGTCACTCGTGGGGTCGTTTCCGTTTTTGGTGCCTGCCAAGCAGGGGAGTCACTCCTTGACTCCAAGGGAGATTCTTCAGTCTTCCAGAGGTAGTGGAACGTCGAAGGTCCAGGATTCTTCTTCAGAGTGTCGTCCAGGGATATCTAGTTTGCAATGGCAAGGGTTCCCTACCTTATACTAAAAAGGAAGGGAGGGACTAGCTCTAAGACCCCACCTATGGGAGGGTCAGGGGAGTGGGTGGTTACACCCACTTCCCTTTGTCCAGTTTCGCGCCAGAGCAGGGGCAGGTAGCCCCTGAGCCGGTTTGAACTGGGGTATGCACAGAGGAGCCTTTTGCTCCCCCAGTGCAGGACTTCAAAGCACTCTAGGAGTGCACCCACCCAGCCCCCATACACTAAACCCTGTCTGGGAGGTGGTCACACCTCCCTGGGACAGGATACCTATTGTTGGGCTTCCTCCACTGCGAGTTTCGGTCATCAGCAGGAGGGCAGCCCCGTGTCTGTGACTGGTGGCATCCATTTTGTGATGCCAGGGCTCTTCAGGATTCTACCGCGTTTGCACAGTAGGTACATGTCTAGCCCTCTAGAAGGGTGGAATGCTACCCCCGCCGCCAGAACTGGTGGGGGGGTAGTATTCCAAGATGTTTGACACCAAACACGACATGTTTCTATGCAGCCATCCCAAAGTTAGCATTTAACGCGAGGTTATAATGCGCTTAAGAGTATATGGTCAGGCTGCACTACAAACAGCATCAGAGAGGGGTCTCCGAATGCTGCAGAGGGGTTCTGCTCATGCAGGGCACCCTCTCACATAGGAACCAAGCACTCTGCCTTCAGGATTGATAAGGCCTGCCATAGGAGTGACTTATAGGTTTATATGTGTGTATCTATGTAGTGATATAGGTAGCCTATATCACAGTAAGGGGTGCATGCACCACCTTACCCAGGCTGCAGTAGCAGACCTGTGGTGTCAGATTTAGTCTGCTTCCCAGGGGTGGCATAATACATGCTTCAGCCCCTGGTAGGCCTGTGAAGTACCTATGCCCTTGGCACCTAAGGTACCATATACTAGGGACTCATAAGGTACCACAGTATCCAATCACTAGTGCACCTAGAGTGCACTCCAAGTCGTTTAGAGAGAACAGAGAGGCTGGGGCCCTGATTGGCAGGATCCCAGCCTGACTATAGCCAGAAACCAGTGTAAACATCAGAAAAAAAGTGGGGGCAACTTAAGAGGCAGATCCTACTCTCCTACATTGTCTAAGTGCTCTTCTGCCCTTTGTTAAATAATGTATCGACGGGTAAACGTGCCTACAAGGAATTCTTTTCTTTACTTAGTCTAATGTTTCTAAGCAAACATCGGTCGTAAGTTCTAAACAGTAGCTTGCATCAAGTTATTTAAGAAACTGAATTTACTTATTCCAGAATGAACAAATCTAGCAAAAATTATTTCAAAACGGGTGTATGCTTTTCAAAAAGACAAATTTATGTTGAAAGCAAATTAAAGGGTAGAAAGATTTGTTACATATGTGAACATACATCAACACATAGTGACTGAGATCCAAAAATTATTTGTTATTGTAGACACCTCACTATCACTAATGTGAACACCTATTTCAAACAATACATACAAAAGGAAATTGTGACTGATTGTACAGAAAACAAATACTTTAGTGAAAACAATTCACAAAGAAAGTAGGTGTAAATGTCGACGTTTCAGTTTGGGTAGTGAAGCCATCTGTTAGACCATCTTCAGGACAATAAATTCAAATGTTGATTGACTCTAAAAAGTGATTCTTAGAATTGTAGATGTAGTCTGGTTCGTAAAAATCGAACTCAAAATAACAGCTACTAAATAGCTGGCGATGATCCAGAAAAGTCTCGGAAATGTGAAGCACACGGGTGCTTACACTCCTCCAGCGGTCCAAACGGACAAACTGTTCCATGCCGGCGTGGCCGATCACTTCATATAATATCCAGAAACGGGCACTACTCTGTGTACTGATATGCTGCCTTCGCAGTCAGCTTCACATTTCCGAGACCTTTTTGGACCGTCGGTAATATCACACTATCAGCTTCAGAGGCTTCGGATTCCGACCCCTCCGTCCCCCTAGCCGAGCCCGATCCCATCTCGGAGGGAGCCTCCCCGTTATTCAGCATGTTCGCTACTGCCTGTAACGCTGCCGCTCTTTCTTTCTCAGTCTGGGAAGGGCTCGGTCTTTTTGGTCTCTCCTTTCGGAATCTTCTCCTGGGCCACTTCCATTGGTCTCTATCCAGTTGTCTTTGATGTTGATTGCTTGCTCCCATAAGTTGCCCAGTTTTATAGGTCTCCAACCAGTCCCAGGCCATTTTGGGGTCTTCACAGAAATGGGATTGCCCGTTGAGCCCTTTGCGCAGGCAGGCTTGAAGCATCAGAGAATACTGAAGGCCTTCATCTCGCAAGGCCTTTTTAACTTCTAGGTAGGACGCTTGTCGTCGTTGCACTTCAAGAGTGTCGTCCGGGAATACGGAGACCTTACTGTTTTGCACTGTAAACGGTCCATCTGTTCTCACCTTCCGAAGGAGCAGGTCTCTGTCTTTATAGTGTAGAATTCTGGCCACTACTGGTCTTGGAGGTCGGCCCGGGGCCGGGGGCCTTCCAGGCACATGATGCGCTCTCTCCAGAGTATAAAAGGTGGATAGCCCTTCAGGCGCAACTACCGTCTGGAGCCAGGTTTCCAGGTAGCCGATCATGTCTCCGTCTTCCACCTTTTCGGGCAGACCTACTACCCGCCCTACGTTCAACCACCTCTATTCTGGCGGAAAGGTCTAGTATTTGGTGCAACGACGCAGTTTGCGCTGGGGCCAGGGTCGCTATTGACGCTTCCGCCTCCTTTACCCTCTCAGCCAACTTGTGATGTTCATTACGGAGCAGACCCAACCCCACTGAGACAGTGCTGATATCTTGGTGGAGAGTGGCCTTTGTATCCAGTATGGCCTCAAGGATTTTGGCCAACTGTTGATGCACTGGGTCCACTGGTGGCTGAGATTGAGTGTACAGCTGGTGCCCAGCCAGAGGGTCTTCCTCCTGCGCCGGCAGAGCCTCCACCAGCTTGGTTCGGGGCTTGCCCATGGCTTCGTGTGTCGCCCCAGCGGTTAAAGGAGTACTAGCAACTTGTCTTGTCTAGATTTCGTGAGGAGTTTGCAAATCTGCCGCTTCTACTTCGGGCAAGGTTCAGCAGTATATCTCAGGTCCCCCTCTTCTGCCGGCCGTGTGTTAATATCTAAGGTTATGGCCTCTCTGGGCCCTTCCCTGGGGCTCTATACCAGGTGGCGTCGCGCCTCAGGTCAGGCAATTCGCTCCCTCCCAGGCAGGCTCCTCTCTCCCCGTTATCAATTCGGTGGTGTCGCAGCCTAACGTCCATCTTCAGTGGCGCTCTCTTCTGCCTGCCTTTGTTGGTGCCACCAGGCGCCCCTTCGTGCTGACTGCCCCCGCGCTTACCGGTCTTGGTGGTTCCGGCGTTTACATTACGCCTCAATTGCGGCCAGGATTCGCGATTGGGCATACTCTTCACTGTGTGCTTTTCACCACAGTTCCGCGGTTTTCCTGCGTTGCCGACCGCAAGCAGGGTGGGCGGTCACCTCCGTCACTGGGTCCGCTTTCTCAGGTGCAGTCGGGCCACCGCCTCTGGGTTTACCCAGTAGGGCGTCTCACGGCAGACTCCGTCGTCACACCTCCCGACGCGCCACACCACAACTGCCAGACCGAAGGCGCAGGCTGCCAAATCCCTCCGGCTCCCTCAGCCGGCTGCCGTCGAGTATCTTCAGCGCTCCTCCCAGCTTTTACTGCGGAGGTCCTGGGAGCCCGCCCAAGGCCTCAACTCGCCTCCACCGTCTTGGGCCGCAACAGCCGCGGATTCGCCCCCGGGACGCTCAAGTATCACCTTAGCCTCAGGGGGACTTCCGCCACCTCTTAGCTCGGCCCGGGATCTATAGAATAATTCACCTGCTGATGCGGAGCTCCGAGCTCACACGTCCGCCATGTTCCGCAGCTTGGCCACACCCATAGGTAAGTAAATAGTTCACTTAAATTCATCTTTACGCAGCAATGCTTCCCTAAGGGAGAAAAGGCATATGTTGTATACAGTTATTTGCTATCATCGGTTTCTGGGGGTATCCTTCGAGACTTAGGATCATAGAGGGCCAAGATCCAAAGTACTACCAGCAGTTACTCGTTACCTGCCCTGGTGTGTGCAGGTGCAGAAGTACTGGTCAGGTTCGTAGCTGTGCGTGCTACGCCAGTGGAAAGAAGGGTGGTCACCTAGAAATAGGCTGCAGAGGGGACTTGGGGACAAGTCCGGGAGCTCCCAACGGGGGGCTCGGGTCAAATGGGACCTGGGGACAAGAGGGCACAGCCAGTTCGTCGTTACCCGGGCTGGGGCGCTCGAGCTGCAGAGTGGAAAGGTTGGCTGGGTTCTGTGCTTCCTAGGGTCTTGCCAGTCTTCACCGGTTGAGGGTGCAAAATCAGGACAGCTGGACCACTCTGGAAGCGGGCCTCTGCGGTGCGGACGTCCCACGACGGCTACTCAGTCTCGGTGCAGTGGTAATCCGAACTGGACTCTCTCAGGCTCTGTTTGCTGCAAGGGGTCCGGTACCCCGGGTATTGGTCCTGTGCGGGTCCAGTTGGTTCTGGTGCCCTCTCGCTTGGAAGGGGGACAGATATGACCTTCAGGAACACAGGGTCCTCTTCCTGGGAGGCTGCTGTGTCAGGCTGGCCGGGAAGCAGCAACTCAGTAAACCGCACTTGCGTTTTCAGTGCCTGCAGATCTCAGGGGAGTAGCTCATCTACTCCAATGGAGATTGGTGGCAATTTGTGAAGGGCTGGCAGTCTTCTGGGGTTCTTGGAAGCTCGTCAGCCGCAGGATGAGACGCTGGTCAAGATCGTCGAGACTTTACGCGGCATGCAGGGTTTGGCGCCAAAAGTCCACAGCAGTCTTCAGTTCTCGCAGCTCTTCTTTGTCCTCTTCTTCTTTATCCATTGAATCGGACTTCCTAGTTTCAGGGATGCCGCCTAAATACTCAATTTAAGGGTGTTAGGGGGAGTGGCAGGTAGTAGCCAATGGGCTACTTACCTTTAGGGTGTCTACACCCTCTATATGACCCCTTCATGTGGGAAATGGGCAGAACCCTGACCCAGAGAGCCTATTTCCGCCAAAACTTAGATGGTGGAATTCTAAAAGTCCTATCCACTTCATGTAGCCAACCTTAGGGGTGAAACTCGCCTGAGAGAGGGACACGCCTCCTGACTAGCTAATTTTCGCGTCTGTCCTGGTGCCAAATGGGCTGAGGGCAGAGGGGTGGCATTTCCCCAGCCTGGGGAAGCCTTAGGTCGCATATCAAAGGCGGCAGAAGCCTTTGAAGCCTCCTGCCTTGATATGCTGATCACTTAGCCGACCTGCTTGGAGGAGGTGACAACACCTCTGGCTTGAGCAGGCATTGTTTGTGCCCACAGCAAGCACGGGCTCTCACCTGCAGGGGGTCAGATACCTGTCTGTGGCAGCAGGCTGGTCTACACCAGTCAGCCAGAGCACTAGTAGTCGGTAGGTTTTCAGGGGGCACCTCTAAGGTGCCCTCTAGGTGCATGTATTAATAAATCTATTGCTGGAATCAGTGTGGATTTATTAATACAAGATGTTTGATACCAAACATCTCTAGTTTTAATGAAGCCACCATGTAGCTGGGGAACTCGTAAATACCAGTTTTCTAGCACATGTACTCAAAATGGCTTCCCTGTTCACTTGTAATATCTACGAATCAACTTAGACATTACAGGGGCATATCTGCTCATGCAGATATGTCCACACATGTAGTAAAGTTCACCCTGCCTCAGGGCTGTAAAGCCTGCTGTATGAGTGACTTACCTATACTGCATGCAGAGTCTGCGGGAATGGCACACAGGAGGTGTGCCATGTCATGTCTTCACTTTCCCTCTGCACCATGGCACACAGCCTGCAATGGCAGGTTGCATGTTGGTGCTGAGGGGGTGTTTTACGGTGGCACAATACATGCTGCAGCCCTTAGAGACCCTCTTTAGCCTCCTTGCCCTAGGTACCTGGGGTACATTTACTAGGGACTTATACGGGGTGCTAAAGGTATTGCCGATTGGGGGAACAATAGTACAGTTTTAGGGAAAGAGATCTGGCACTGGGGACCCTGGATAGCAGGAACCCAGTGCACTTCTGTCAAAATTGCATCCAATACCAGGCAAAATGTGGGGGTGACCATGTCAAAAAGGGGCACTTTCCTGCACTTATGCTCCCTATTATCCAGTTATTCAGAAGATTGCAAAGACATACGAAAAGAACAGGGTTAGAAAGTGTTACAATTTATAAGGTAGTGGGGTGGAAAGTAAAAGAAAAATTGAAAGATTAGCTGAATCTCTGCTTTGTCGTGTAGACACAACTCTGATATAAGATGATAACAAATTATTTTTAATATGCCCCTTTAAAATGGAACATTAAGCCCTAACAAGTTGAACAATTAGATTTCAGTATCATTACTTTTATCTGAAAAACACCAAAGCCCGTCAGATGTTTTTATAAGGATGCGATACTTGCTCCCGGAGTGGATAAATAAAGTTCTTCCTGAGTGTATTTGCAAATATGCATCTAGCAGTCTCTTGAAATCTTCTCATGCAGTAGGACTTGGGTTTGAGGGAATCTGTGTCACGGATGGTGGCGGGTGCCTTGAGCGAACAGGAGCAGGCCAACTCTATATCCCGTAACAGTCATTACCGTAGCCCACAAACCCCGGGGTGCCAAGAATTCATACACAAGCAGAAATACATACTTTAGGTGTGCCAACACACTCTTAAATGTGCAACACCGGTATAAGCGCACATCAACCCAGAAGCACGGTGCCACTCTGGCACCCACAGCAATGAAGAGTTCAGCAAGAGCAGCATGTGCAGTTCATTACCATGCCCAACAGAGAATCAATCTGTCAGTCAGCTGATAATGCGCCCTGTTGTATAGGCGCATCGAGATGAGGGGTACAATATTTCCTAGGATTTGCACAGGTTTCCTTTCATTTAAAGGTATAAGACAGAGTAAAGGCAAAGAGTGCTTTAAAATGACTTAAGCAAAACAAGGTCAACATTTTATAGCTAGCTGCTGACCTGTGTTGGCATCAATGTTGATTCCTCTGTTTGTTTTCTGAGAATCTTCCACACAAAGGGTTTCCTCTCTCTTTCTTAGAAATAGTACATCAGAATCAATGGTGGTTTGATCTGCTGCATAAAGAAATAAACATGTTAAGCAACACATTTTTAAAGATTTCATTTTAGAGTTCTATTCTTACATTTGTAATGAATCTTCCCCACTCTTTACTTCTCGCGCTGTCGCAATACATCATGGCACGTTGCACATTTTAAGACCAGCAGTACATTGCAGTACAACTTCTCAATTATCTACACCCTCCATCTCCCTGCAACGTTCTTCTGATGGATTTCACACAGGATCAAAGACAAATAAGTGTACAAAAAAAACATTTTCACTGAGGAAAGCAAACTGTCAACTTCAGAGATGTGAAGCAAAAGTTCAAGTTACCCTGACGCCCTAAAGGCAGTGCCGCCTAATACATGACTCTTCCTCTCAGTCAGACATCTTTCAACAAAGTCCCTCATCGAATAGAAACCTAGCAAAGCAGTGTGCTTGTAAGGGGGTAGGTGGCAGATAGTTCATGATGGGTACCTTGAGTCACTTTGCTTCTGCACATTTCCTTTTTCCCATTTCTTTACTTGCCATACCACGGAGATTGTTTTGTCTTAGACAGACACCTGAGTTTATTTTAATCTATTATGTATCCCTAAGCTGCTGCTTTCATATGTAGGCATGTCCAAGAAGTTGTTACTCATGTTTTTCACATCCAGTTGCACCAATCCTCTCATTACATTCAGGGTTGTCAGAAGGAGGTTTGGGGTGGGCAGGCATTATTACACAGGCCGTGTGTTTTAATGTATTCATAGATTTAGAAGTGAGCATGCTCTGTTTATTAATGATGAAGCAGCTAACACAGCTTATACCACAAGAAGGTGCCAGGAGCTGGAGCTGCCATATTTTCCCTTTTCTGTAGGACATTGTGTTTTAACCTAGAAACAGATGCTCAGCTTATGTTGTGCCCCACATGAGGTTTTGGACTTGGGCCCAGCAAAAATTCTGCCATGCTAGATTACCATCCCCTGCAAGAGGCCTAGCTAACCAATTCAGCAGTGCTTATTCAACTTGTAAATTTGAAATTTTTTAAATTCTTGAGAGTCCACTTACCTTTGGAGAAATTTCTACCAATTCCAGATTCATCTATGCCGTACCAGCTGCTGCAATACAACTCCTCCTCTTGCTTAATCCGAAGAAGAATGTCTGGATGGGTGGCAGAATAGCCTGAAGAGGAAACACATTAATTAATAGAAGAGCAGTGATCGACTTCTGGTGGGGAGAAAAGGGTGGCATAGCAAGCAAAAAATTCAAGTAATTTGTGATGTCATCACTTGCCATTATGTGCCCCAGCATGAGCACTTCATTGAGCTTATGACTGTCTGGCGCCTCCTAAATGCCGGATTTCAGTAGACATTCCATAAACTGACTTTGTTTGGACTAGTGTGTTTTTATAACAGTTCATGCGTTGAGTGCACTAGTTTCACTGCTTTCTTTTACATTTTTTTCTCATACATGTTGGACTCTGTTCAAGGCACACTTGCGCCCAGTCACCCAGTCTTCAATGGCCATCGGGCATGACCTGCATATTCATACAATGTACCTTTTGGTATGTCCTGTGCCCAGTCCTCCTGGCCCAGATCTTGAAGGACACATGGCTTGCTCTTTTGCCAAAATTTGCACCAAGTCCTTCCACGTTCACAGTCAAATGGAGCATGGCCTTTGGCAATACTTAGGAGGTTCTGGTCACATGACATGTCCTTCAACCTCAACCCAAGTGTAGACCATCTACTCTTAGTGTCCATTTGGGCCATGAAAGCGGGATTTTTGTAAGATTTTATAAACGGAAGAAGCAGTGTACAGGCAGCTGTTTGTCAAAACATGCCATTAAGTGTGTACATTTTTTGTAAACTCCTCTTTGCAGTTTCTGAACCTTGCACCACAATTTTGCGTGATTTGTGGGAGAAGTAAGTTGGTTCTATACCTCTGGGGTGTGCCTTTGAGTTTTCCTTTGCCTCCTTTGGATTGGGAAATGCTTTGCCTTTTTTCACGGCTCCCTACAATTAGGTTTTGTGACAGGTTCCTAAACTCCAGTTTGTAGTTTGGAAACAGCTCACATCATGTAATGACGGGCACAACAAAATGTGCATGCCTTTGCATCCAAGCAGTTGTTCTTGGTTTGAGAAACAATTCCCGGCTTGCAAACAGATTTGAGCGGGTAGCGAGGCACAAAGCCCTGAGCCAAACAGTTTTGGACTTTTAGGCTCAGTCCAGCTACCTCTACATTTTTTCTTTTAATTTCCTCATCAAAACTGGAAGAATTTAGGTCAAACCACAAACAGGGGCTATTCTGGACCAAGCTAGATATTTGTGGCAAGTCTGGTGTAGTTTGTGTAGAAGTGATTCCTGACTGTAAAATGTCCCACAGCAGTGTGAATGTGTAATGCAAGTATTGGGAACCTCCTAAACATTTTCTTTCCTTTGACACATATACACACTAAGGGCCTTATTACCAGTGCTCAGGTATTTCCAAAGGGGCTTTTATCAGTAGTTACTGCCCTCATCAGGATTACTAGGTGTAGTGTTTCAGGCAGAAATGTCCACTGCTGAAAGAAGCTAAATTCTTGTGCAACACCAAGAAAAAAAGTGGAAATAAGCGTGGAAACATGATTCTCATAGGTTATTCCCCAAAAAGCAAAAGTTACTTGTAATCTTAGTTTTCCTACAGAGGAATTGTCATCAAAGTCATGAGCCCTGAATTATCCCATCCACATGAAGGATCCTTTAGCACTTAAAAAAAAGCGAAAATAGATTGATACACACACTTATGTATACACACCCACACACAAACCCACCCACCCACCCCATCCCTCCCCCTTTGTTAAAAAACAACACACTTTACATAAAGAACTTTTCTGCAGGCCATTAAAAGGCAAAGTCTAAAAATTAGCCACATTTCAGTTATTTTCATTTTTAGAATGGAAGCCAATTTTGTCCAAATACTCCAAATTTCAATAAAATGGGGCTAGAAACAACATTTATTTAAAGCCAAAGGAAATAAAAGCAAGACAATGTTAGCCTAAACCTGTCACTCTGCCTTTAAGGAATCTTCCTTTTCCAGTATCCCATCATGCACCACAGCTGATATTCAGGTCAGGCAAGAAGGATCATGGTTACAGGACATAGAGTGTTTTCTTTCATTCATCTGGAGAGGCGGGAAATATGACAATATAAGGACTTGGTCAGTTCTGACCCATATTGGGTGTTTTAAGTGAAATAGGAGTGCACGGGGACACTTCATTGAAGTAACAAGGCACTTTATAAATTACTTTATTAATATTTGAAGTGCAGATCCTGATGTGAAGTGATATGTGGCGATTAAAACCAAGCCAGAGGTAATATGGCACTCTCAAGCCACGAAACTAATGTATACCATGCTGTTGCAAGTAGCATCTCAGTGAGTGAGGCCAAGACGTGCTGCTCAGTAAAATGTCATACAGCAAAATGACCTGAGACACTCGCGCCTTCAGAGATCCTGCAAGATATTTAAAGAGATTGACTTACATGAGATATTGTCGATCATCTCTGCTCTTGTTGAAGAATCCTGTGGATTGACGAAATCCTCATCGCCTTTCTTAATGCGAACTAAAGTGTCAGGATTGACAATCTGGTATCCTGGTATTGGAAGAGATAATTGGGATGTTGATTGGAATGGGAAGGGAAGGGGTGTGCTACACAAAGATGTCTCCACATGTACCTGTTTATTTAAAACATACAGATCAGGAGATATTAAAAAAAACCTGGAGTAAACTCTCACTGTATACTCTTTCAGACCATGGAATAATTACTTAGGGACATGGTTGGACTTTAATACTTTAAAACATGAAAGCAAAAGCTAGGAAAACAAAAAAGTCGAACAAATCTAAAGATTGATATTCCCCAGACATTTATTCAAAACAGAACTATGCAAAATCATGTTCTGTGAAGATGATGACAAAATATTCAATAAAGTGTTAACTCCTAAAGCGGTGAAAAGATTTGAGCATGAGAACCTTTGACCCTTCCAACTCTGCATTCAATGCTAATGTAGCCAGAATAGAGAATGCATGGTCGTAAAAAGGGATGTGCTCCAGTGGCTGGGTTGCAGACATGAGAACTTTAAGACCTGTGTTCTATAGTTAGCTATGTCACTTGAGCAAACACCCTTATTCTGGGCAAACAACTTCATCCCCTACGCCTAACATTGTAACTACTTGTGTTGTGTTGTTCAAAGTACTTGTGTCGTGTTGTTCGAAGCACTTGGTCGTATTGTTCGAAGTACTTGTGTTGCTCGAAGTACTTGTGTTGTTCAAAGTACTTGGTCGTATTGCTCGAAGTGCTCGTGTTGTTCGAAGTACTTGTGTTGTTCAAAGTGCTCGTGTTGTTCGAAGTACTTGTGTTGTTCAAAGTACTCATGTTGTTCGAAGTACTTGGTCGTATTGTCCGAAGTACTTGGTCGTATTGTTCGAAGTACTCGTGTTGTTCGAAGTACTTGTGTCGTGTTGCTCAAAGTACTTGTGTCGTTCGAAGTACTTGTGTCGTGTTGCTCGAAGTACTCGTGTTGTTCAAAGTACTTGGTCGTATTGTTCGAAGTACTTGTGTCGTGTTGTTCGAAGTACTTGGTTGTATTGTTCGAAGTACTTGGTTGTATTGTTCGAAGTACTTGTGTCGTGTTGCTCATAGTACTTGTGTTGTTCAAAGTACTTGGTCGTATTGTTCGAGGTACTCGTATTGTTCAAAGTACTTGGTCGTATTGTTCGAAGTATTTGTGTCGTGTTGCTCGAAGTACTTGTGTTGTTCGAAGTACTTGTGTCGTGTTGCTTGAAGTACTCGTGTTGTTCAAAGTACTTGGTCATATTGTTCAAAGTACTTGTGTCCTGTTGCTTGAAGTACTCGTGTTGTTCGAAGTACTTGTGTCGTGTTGTTCGAAGTATGTGTTTCCACCCCTCATTCCCATCACATGCAGTTCTAACTGGACTTCATGCTGTTCTATGAAGAGACCGCATACCTGAGAAGCTCCCTGCAAAGCACTCTGCTGCTGCTTTTCCTTTTCCGTTTGATCGGTTTATACAAACAAACAAAGCAGTATTTGACAATGAACAGACAGCCTCACAGAGATCCCTATATATGTAATATATCTTTCGTCTCCGAATGCTTAACTGGGTATTCAATAAACAAAATCCATGAACTGAATGTGCTCTGCCCATGACTGAGACCTTCTGTAATGCTGTGCAAGGGGATATAGGAAAGAAAAGGAAAAAGGCTCAGATTACAAAAAGGGGTGGTTTGAGCACAATCCAATTATATCAACACGATATTCTGCTCAAGAACAGATAATTGGAAAGAGTCCATAACAAATGACAAGGGGTGACTGGTGACTCGTGATGTCCTAGGCCTGCCTCTTCTGTGGCTGAGGGACACGGGATGCCATTAGGAGTGGACTGCTGGTACCCATCCTTTACTGTGAGGCGACTTACAATGGTGAAACACAGATAGCTTTGGCAAACACATGTGAGTTAAATTAGGGTCTAGGCGTCTTTCTGAGTTATTTTGGGGATTCAGGAGAGTATGCGTCTTCGTAGTCCCATGCCTCATAGTATAGGAGTCTCATGCTTATGTTTGACCCAAATCATCATGCAGATATCAAGTCAAAGATCGGTTGACATGGCCCACCATCTTCTTTGATGAGACAGTATTTGAGACATTGGCCATATCATGAAGCAGTGTCACAGCTACTGTTATTTTAATATCAATACCACAGGATGCGGATATGTGATGGGGAACTGTGACCAGATGAGCGATAAAATCTGGAAGCACATAAAATACAAAACAACCATTGGCAAAGCCAATAGGTCTCGCCTTTTTTACCTTTTGGCTTTGCCAATAAGGAGCAACGACATGAACATGCTGCTATTTGTCACGATGCTGATGGTGGACACGTCATTCTGTAGGTATGCACATGCAAGAGTCAACACGCATGCACACGTGTCAACACACAAGCGCACACATGCATCAACACACAAGCACACACCTATGGAATGCCCTGGCTGCCATTTAAAAAAATATATATTTACAGTTACAACATGCAGATGCCACTTGGAGCAGTAAATAAAAAAAACGTAGTTGTGCAAAGGTTTGTGGCAGCGGAGAGCTCCAACAAAAAATGGCTTCTGCGAGGCCCTCCAAAAAAATTTAAAATATACATATTTTTTAAAGATAGTGATTTGGAAGCAACAAAGGAATGGATGAGAGAGAAGTAACAAGAAGTAGGTGGCAGACCAACAGAGGAGCTTGAGGCCGGAGGGAAAGAATAAATGATAAAAAGAAAGCCAGGGAGGTAAAGCTATGTACAGTTGAGGGAGGAGGGGGCAACACGGCGTGCATGGGGTGGTGGCAGGTATTGAATGGGAGACGCAGTACGCAAGAGAGAGCAAGTGGGGAAGAGGTAGAAACACGAAGCATGTGGGGTAAGTATTTCAGGGGCGAGCAGCACACGAGAGAGCAATAATACAGGTCCACTTTCATGGTGCACTTTGCAAAAAGAAAAAAGCTATTTTCAAAATGTGAGCAATGGATACAAGTCACCATTCAAAATGATAATAAGGAAGCTATGCTCCAGGGAAGGGACAAACACAAGAAGAGAAAGGCAAACCACTGAATAAGAAGCAAACAAAAGAGCAACAATAAAGCTGGCCAATGGTAAGCAATGGGCGGGTTTAAAGCCCACTGTAAGTTTTTGGTATGGTCCACAAGAGGTCTATCGCGGACAGACAGCTGATCTCCAGCACAGAGTCTGGACTTAAATTACAATTATGCAGCTTCACCAGTGCCAGTCATGGAGGATTTTTAATAAAATTAATTTCAGTCCGGCTTCTCATAGAATCTTGTCAACATAAAATAGTTGGTCAGAACAGTGTCCTTTCAGAGAGACTGTATTAAAGCTTTCTTTCCAATTCTGAAACAGTGATTCTTCTTTGTGGTTTGTCAAAGAGACCTACAGTGTGCATCCATAAATGCCTGAGACTATGGGCCCGATTTAGAACTCTGTGGATGGGTTACTCCGGCACAGCAGTGACGGATGACCCATCTGATGAAATATAAATCCCATTATATCCTATGGGATTTATATTTCGGCGGACGGGTTATCCGTCACCATTGTGACAGAGGTACCCGTCCGCCGAGTTCTAAATCAGGCTCTTAGTGTCTGAATCTCACCCTCATTTTGAGGTAGATGAGGACCAGAGACTGTTGCAAAGACCAAAGGCACTTGCCAGCTTTACATTATGCCATTTAATAACTGAAAAGCTATAGTCATAATGATGGTGTAGCAGAGATGGTTATCAAGGCACCTTCTAGTTGTTTACAGAAGGGAACCACTTCGGGTTTTTAAAATACGCCTCACACACTGAAAACCAATTCAGTGTCATGCTTCATCATTGGGGTGACAGTTAGGTCAGTTGTTTTTTTCGGCTCCTTCAGTCAGGACCCTGGATTTTCAGCTCTTGCTTTTTTGACTTTCTGTCAAAAAATATCTGTAAAAATCTAGTTTTTTCTACTTTCACTCGACGTCTTTTGGTCCTAGAGTGCAAGTAACACCTTTTTTGTGTTACAGAAAAGGTTTATTTTTGGATAAAATGCCTTCTTTATTCGATCCTTGCCCGTCCTGTGGCAAGAAGAAGGCCAGAACAGATACACATCCTGTGTGTATTCTCTGCCTCCCAGAGTCCCACTCTTCTGACAACTGCCAGCATTGTAAGAAGTTATCAAGAAGGACTATCAAGGAGAGGGACAGGATTCGTCTCTATGGCCTCTCTGAAAGAGGTAGGTCTCCTGTGAGGCAGAAGAAGAAGAGAACTCGGTCGACGTCGAGAGGAAAAGTCCCGACCTGTTCTCCGTCGGGATCGACGTCGAAGAAATCGGCGACGAAGAAATCGGCGTTGAAGACTTCGGTGATGCCGGCGCATCATCATTCGACAACGAAATCTTCTTCGACGAAGGTAACAGGTCCTCCGTTGACGTCAACCAGGCGGCGCTCAACGTCGAGAGACAGGTCTCCATCGGCGCCGGTTGGGCGTTCGACGTCGAGGCAGATCGCTCCGTCGTCGCAGGCGCGATCGACGTCGAGGCACAGCGCTCCGTCGTCGCAGGCGCGATCGACGTCGAGGCGCAGATCTCCGCCGGGATCAAGGCAACGATCTTCGGCGTCGAGACACAGGACACCTCCTTCGGCGTCGAAGCAGACTCCAATCGATCATTCCACGCCGTCGAGACAGACGACACCGCCGAGTGGATCTTCGGCGTCGAGACCAAGACCTCCGTCGCCGGCAGTCCAACGCCGGTCGACGTCGAGACAGCAATCTCCTGACAGGGTGCAAGGAATGTCGAAGCATGACACTGCATCAGTGTTGGAGAGACGTTCGACATCGAGAAGTCCACCTTCTAAGAGAAGAAAGTCAACGTCGAGACATACGTCTCCGTTGAGAGGGCAGTCGACGCATAGACGCTCCAGATCAACGTCAAAGCGCCCTTCTGGAGACGCCTCACCTCCAGTGAGCCTGTCTTCTGCACCTTCAGGTTCGCCCAGTTCTCACCGAGGGTCAACGTCCAGATCCCCGGAGGTGGTGATCTCGACGTCCAGCAGTCCAGTGTCAGGGGGTCACCAAGATTCCCCAACAAGGCATGAAGAGGTGAGCTTCACTCCTCCTGCTCAGTCTCCTAAGGGAAGAGAGAGACGCAGATCACCTTCCATCCATTTATCACCACGATGGTACAGGCCTTTACATCACTGGGCTACTGACAAGAATTACTCGAGCCCTCAGAACAGATCACCGTTGGCTCGTTTAACTCAGGATAAAGAGCGATCTCCTTCAAGAGCCAGAGCTCGCAGCCGCACCTCTGTGCACTCACACAGGAGGAGGTCTAGATCAAGAAGCAGGAGGAGAGCACCCAGATCGCCTACTCCGTCCTCTTCTTCCACTCATACATCCCATAGAGACTATTCGCCGACTTTGACTGACAGTCCACCGTCGAGGGTCTCTCCGGTGGACGACATCTACACTTTTCAGGACATTCTTGGCAGAGGAGCTTTAAAACTGGGTATCCCTATGCCAACTCGTCAAAGCAAGTCCTCTGTGATTTTTGAGACTCTACACCAAAGAGCAGCAGCTAAACCTCTGCTTCCCTTGGTACCAGGCATCATAGAGCCAGTGATGGATATCTTTCTCACGCCAGCGAGTGTTAAGATCGCTCCAGCGAGGATCTTAAAAAAGTACCGTTCACCAGAGGACGACCCGCTCTTCCTCAGGGCTGATCCTCCTCCGGATTCAGTCATAATTGCTGCGGCAAAGAAGACCCATGCGGTGGCATCCTCCTCCACTGTCCCACCAGACAAGGAGAGCAAGACGCAGGATTCCTGGGGAAGGAAGGTTTGTGGCACTTCGGCCTCCATCTTGAAGGTCTCCAATGCAACGGCACTCCTGGGCCGTTACGACAGATCTCTGTGGGACTCACTACAGAGATTCACTGAAAAGTTGCCACAAGAAGACCGTAAAGATTTTGAGGAAATCCTAACAGAGGGCAGTCAGGTGTCTAACCAGGTCATCAGTGCTGCGGCGGATGGAGCTACCCTTTCGGCACATGCATATGCTCATGGGGTATGCGCAAGAAGAACATCATGGCTACGTCTTACATCGCTCAAGCCAGAAGCGCAGTCACGCATCCTCAATCTTCCGTTCTCTGGTTCCTCTTTGTTCGGGACTCACACGGATGAAGAGAGGACACGGATGAAAACAGAACTGGACACGCTAAAAGCGGTGGGCCTGGAGAAAAGAAAGGAATTCCGTAAGAGATTCCGTCCGTACAATAGACGATCCTCCCAACAGAGGGTTCAAACCCCTCATTGGCAGAAAAATCAGGATCAGCAAGGCCAGCAAAAAACGCAGTATCGGGGCAGACGTCCCTCCAGAGGAGGAAGAAACCAGCATCAAGGCAACAACTCCGCCAAGACGCAGTCAATACAATGAGTACTCACTTCCCCTGTCGCCGTTCACCACTCCAGTGGGGGGGGAAGTATCGCAAATCATCTCGAAGAGTGGCGAGCTATCACAAAAGATCGGTGGGTGCTAGCCACGCTGCGGAATGGGTACTCTCTACGTTTTCAACATCGTCCGCCATCAATCCCTCCAGTTCCTCCATCGTGTCACCAGTTAAAACTCTTGCAGAAAGAGGGTGCCACCCTTCTCAGAAAGTCAGGCATCGAGAGGGTGCCAGTATCTCAAAGAGGGAAAGGGGTTTACTCAAGATATTTTTGGGTGAAGAAAAAAGGCCAAAAAGCAGAGTACAGACCCATTCTGGACTTGCGGTCACTCAACCTATCCATCAAAAAGGAAAAGTTTCACATGTTGTCTCTCCATCAAATATATCCACATCTCAGACAGGGGGATTGGATGTGTTCGCTGGATCTGCAAGATGCATACTTTCACGTCCCGATCAATCAGTATCACAGACAGTACTTGCGATTCCTGGTGGGATCTGCTCATTACCAGTTCAAGGTTCTACCCTTCGGGTTGAAGTCAGCCCCCAGAGTGTTCACGAAGTGCATGGCGGTGGTGGCAGCCGCACTGTGCCGCAGGGGCGTCTTCGTATACCCGTACTTGGACGACTGGCTGTTGAAAGGCCCTTCCCCAGACAGTGTGAGGAGTCATTTCTTGAGCTGTCTTGAGCTGTGTCACCGTCTGGGACTGCATGTGAATTTCGCCAAATCAACTTCACAGCCAACGCAGAAAATACATTTCTTAGGAGCTCTGCTAGACTCCATGGTAGGAAAAGTGTTTCCTTCGGAGGAGAGACAGTGTTCCCTCATACAGAAATGCCAGCTGGTTCTGCGCAACAGAAAACTGCCTGTACGTCGGATTGCCTCCCTGCTAGGGTCGATGGCATCCTGCATCTTCCTGGTTCCCAATGCCAGACTACGAATGCGTCCTCTTCAGCAGGATCTGGAGGACAAGTGGGACCAGCAGACAGCTCGCTGGGACGAAAAAATAAGTCCATCAAACGCGGCTCGAGCTTCCATACCTTGGTGGATGAGAAAACGAAATATGCAAGTTGGAATTCCTTTCCATCAACCTCCGCCTGCTCAGACACTGATCACGGACGCCTCGCTGCAGGGTTGGGGGGCCCACATTGGTCCTCTCCAGACTCAAGGTCTGTGGTCTCCAAAAGAGCGATCCTATCACATCAACATGCTAGAGCTGAGAGCAGTTCACCTAGCCCTCAAAGCTTTCCATCCCTCGATTCAGGCAACCTCAGTGTTAGTACAGACGGACAACACCACCACCATGTACTACCTGAACAAACAGGGGGGAACTCGCTCACGCACACTTTCCCTGGAGGCTCAAACACTCTGGCATTGGCTCCTGGCTCGGAATCTGGCAGTCACAGCAGTCCACCTGCCAGGAGAACAGAATGTGAGAGCGGATGCGCTCAGCCGTCACTTCGAAGACAGAGAAGACTGGGTACTCAACGACGAGGTCGTCGAAGACATCTTCCAGGCATGGGGTCGTCCCACCATCGACCTCTTCGCGGACGACGAAAATACCAAATGCCGAGACTTCGCCTCACGGTTCTACCGACCAGGATCGAAAGGGAATGCCCTTTTGATAGACTGGTCAGGGGCATTTGTGTACGCCTTTCCACCTCTTCCGCTGATCCCGAAGGTGGTGACCAAGCTGTCCCATTCGTGCACGAGGATGATACTAATTGCCCCGGACTGGCCGAGACAATGGTGGTACCCGGACCTTCTGCACCTATCAGAGTGCCCTCACAAGAAGCTGCCGTGCAGACCGGACCTGCTGTCCAAGATGAACGGGAGGATTCATCACCCCAACCTTCCCTCACTGAACTTCGCAGCATGGCTCCTGAGGTCCTCCAGTATGGCCACTTAGGACTACCGCAGGACTGCATGTCCATCTTGAAGGAAGCAAGAAGACCGTCCACGAGGCATTCGTATGCATGCAAGTGGAAACGGTTTTACATGTGGTGTATGCAGAACAATTGTAACCCAATCAAGGGTCAGGAAGAGGTCATCCTTCCTTACCTACTTTATCTGGCGAAAGCAGGTTTGAAGTTTTCTTCCATTAAGGTGCATTTAGCAGCTATAACTGCATATAGACGTTCACCTTCCCAACCTTCCTTCTTCCAGTTACAGGCTGTTAAGGATTTTTTGCAGGGTTTAAAGAAGGTCTACCCTCCTGTACGCCCTCCTTCACCATCCTGGGAGCTGAACCTGGTGCTATCAAAATTGATGGGTCCGCCTTTTGAACCAAACATAAAGCAACCTTACAACATCTTTCTTGGAAGGCGGCTTTCTTGGTAGCGATCACGTCAGCTCGCAGAGTGAGTGAAATACAGGCTCTCTGCTCTAAAGAACCTTATACAGTCTTCCATCTTAACAGGGTTGTGTTGAGGACGCACCCCTCTTTCCTTCCAAAGGTGGTGTCAGATTTTCATGTGAATCAGACCATCTCTCTACCCACCTTTTTCCCAATCCCTCCACTCCAGCTGAGAGGGCTTTGCATTCTCTGGACCTCAAAAGGGTTTTAAAATTCTATCTGGATCGGTCCAAGTCTGTAAGAAAATCTGATCAACTTTTTGTTAACTATGGGTCGATCAGATCTGGGTTCGCAGCTTCAAAGCGCTCCATCTCTAGATGGATAGTTTCATGCATCAAGCTTGCTTATCAATTAGCGCAGAAGCCCCTGGGGTTTACTCCCAGAGCGCATTCTACTAGAGGAAAGGCGGCTACTACTGCTTTTCTTCATAATGTGCCCATGTCTGAAATCTGTAAGGCGGCAACTTGGAGGTCCGTCCATACATTTACGAGGCACTACTGTCTGGAATCAGACACCAGAGCAGACACCCAAGTAGGCCAGGCCTCCTTGCGGAATCTGTTCAACAGCTGATTTCGGCTGTTATGTTTTTTGTTGGGTCACTTTACTCTCATTTACCTGCAGGTGGTTGATGGGCTTGCTATTCTATTCAGTGCTTATGACTATTGATGAGGATCCCCTGGAAGAGAAGGATAAGTTACTTACCTGTAATCCTAGTTCTCTTCCAGGGGTATCCTCATCAAAGTCATAAGCAACCCACCCGCCTCCCCAGGTAAATGAGGGATTTCTAAAGTGTTAAAGGATAACTTTGTGCCCTGACCTTCAGGGTTATGCAAAGAACAACTGACCTAACTGTCACCCCTGAGGCTATGATGGGAAGCTAGGGGTCATGGCTGCCTTAAAGGCACGGTGCCAGTTTTTGTTGAAAATGTTTTCATTTTCTTTGCTATTGGTTTGCAATGCAGCCTGTAGGCTAACAATGTCTACTTAATTTGTAGTTTTACTCTTTATGAGTATTTTGCTCATTAAAAAACAGAGTTCAAGTACTAATTGTCCTCTGGTGTTTTTATATATTGGCAAATGTAGTTTTTATGGGTGTAATTACATTGTTTAGCCTCCTATTGAGAGCTGCATTGGCATGAGAAAAAATGATATATGTATATACATATATGTAGAGCTGTATATATGTGATTTCCATATATAATTTTTATATTTCCGGGGTCCCCGCACGTGGGCGGGAATATTCAGTGCTTATGACTATTGATGAGGATCCCCTGGAAGAGAATCCTATTGGCTTCTAAGAATGCTGCGTAACCTCATTGCCTGGGGAGGATGTAAAGGGCACCACAACCAGGTGCATAATTAGTCAAGGAGGAGAGTGAGATTGAGGTATGGCATACCTGGAGGGCTCGAGAGTGTCATACCCATTGCTTGGGTGGGAGATGGAAAGTCTTGTGTATCACGTCAAGGCTCTGCAGGATTTCGGCGGGTGGTTCTGCACTTTGGTTTTTGGGTTCATTTGTTAAATAGAGATACTCAGTTTCTTTTTTAATACAAATAACATCAATTATTACACTAGCAATGTAATTTATAAGATTTAAGAGTTGTAATAATGCAAGAAGCAGTCATTTCATGATAAGGTCAAAGGTGCAGATGAACTCATGTTACACAGTACAAAATATGGGCATGTAGGCAGCTTGGGGGACACATCTTGTCATGTGTACACTGCAGGCGATATTGTCATGATTATAGTCATGTACATGGTCATATACATAGTGCTCTGTGATAAACCTTGTTTTTAAACTCTTTACTTGGTGGACTTTAACATACTTATTACTTTGACCCAGGAAGAGTAGCCCTTCTTTAAGCCCAGTTCAGCCTCCCAATGAAGAAACACAACAGGAGGGTTCACCGGATCCGGAGCCATGCTGAGCACACTGCTGTCGTGACAGCAGGCCGGGGGCTGGCGATGCGGTTTGCCTCACTATCAACAATACGGTTAAGAACAGCCTTCCTAATTGTTCTTGTGCAAAAGATAGTCAATCAGGTGGGAAAAGTATAGCAATGGGATGAAAGGGTTCTGCTCTACCTTCACAAAGGGCATTCCTCCGGACGGCCAGAACAAGCTCACGAAGTCCAGAAGATGGGTTTTTTGGGGGGGAAGAGCAATGACTGATTGTCTTATCTGTGCAAGAGTGAAGACCCTAGAATAAGCGGAGTCTTTACTGATGATACCCATTTTGCTAAGGAAATTGAGTGGACAAATGATTTCAAGGTAGGAAATAAAGCCGACATGAAGATAAGAGCACCAGGAGATCAGTGAGGCAATATATGAATCAAGTACTCCACCCTATCAACTTGCAGGTTTTTGGGAAAATTCACCCCTATCGCAAGACGTTAGCACACAATAACAGGAAGGTTATGCGTAGGAGAGGGTTAGAAACTCTTTCAGGGGCCAAGGGCAAGCAGGAGTTACTGGACCCAACTCTGGGAGTTGTGGCCTTTTACTCCTGATGTCCGGCGCCCGACCTACTATGCGTCCTCAGTAATGGGGGCCAAATACTATCCCTTCAATACTTGGCTTTCAGTGAGAGCGCGGGTCGAGCCGTCCAAGGATCTTCACGAGGAGGTAACTGCAAGGTATGCGAGTGCTCTTATCTCAAAATACCCACGAGCAATCCCAATAAGACAACTGTCCAGTCCAATACTGACCGTTAGTGTATTTATTACTCATGCTAAACACAGCACACTAAATAATCCACACTGTAGTCTCTCAGGGCAGTGCTCCCCACCAGGGTGTGGGCCTTCTCTCTCCACCATGCTACATTCTGCGTCCTTGGCGTATTCTAGGAGGTGATCCCAGTTGATGCCCACACCAGCAATGTACATCAAAGTCTGGCTTTGGCCTTGAAAGTTTTTCAGCTCTCCAGGCAGGAAAACCACCAAGCTCCAACAAGTGTCACATGGACCTACGGCCCTGTTTACACCTTACCCCAACAGTACCCTTCAGGAGCTGTGGTGCTTCTCTCCAAGCTCCACAGTGAGCAGCTCACACCGCACTCTTCCCGCAGTTAACAGGATCAATGCATTGAGGCAGTCGCAGATGGTGACAGCTTCCAGATGCTCTTTCTTCTTCGCGATTCATGATGGTAAATCGGTGAAGCAGCGACGTCCCTGCAGATGGCTTCTGGACTTGCCCATGAGCCCCTCTGCTTGTCGCAGGGACTCCTTCCACACAGCGATGGCCCCAACATTCTTAGTGCCCCTCTATGGCATATGCGGGTCACAGATACGGGGGCAGTCCTGACCAGGTTGGATCCTCTGTGTGACGGCCCCAATAGTCTCAGTGGCTGCCTCCTGGCACATGGGAGTCACAGACATGGCGATGGTCTACAACAGGGTTCTCCAACGGGTAGCTCGGGAGCTACTGGTAGCTCGCCAGTACCCTGGAGGTAGCTCCTTGTAGTGCAGCCCAGCATTGTAAGTAATTCAGAGGGACTAGCAGTTTTAATGATGGTTGCGCTATACATTTCTGTACCCTCAAATTGTGAGTTTTTTGTTGCAAAAGGCAAGATATTCTTTCCGTGTATTTAACCAATATGAAATGTTCGTATTTCATAGAAAACACATTTTGGAAAACTATTATGCTAATGTTTGAAAACAAAAGGATTAAAAATACAATTCTATTTATAGCTGCTCTTTGAATAATAATTCAAACCGAGCTGGGATGTTTATACCTGTTAGTATTTCCTTAATACCATTGCACATTTTCTCCTGTGGCTGTTGTTTCATTAGTCAGGTGGAAGCATTTTATATTGATAAAACTTTTCCTGACATTGATGTTAGCAACTCTTCACTGTTTCTTACATGTTGGGAGGTTGGTGTGCTTCTTCAATATCGAGTTTTAAATATCGTCCTAAAAATATTGCGTCCAGAATATTGGCTATCACAATATCATGAAGGTAAGTATTTATAGAAGAGTTTAATTTAATTTACATTCTAAATTTCACATCTATTTATCTTGAACATATGTAAACCTTCAAGGTACATAGATGTGGAGTTAAAAATAGTAAATCTATACTTGCGTATTCATGTATGCTTTTATGATATTGATTAGTCATATTTTGGGTTTGATATTTTGACATGACACAATATTTTGTCACTTGATAGTGTGACATACATGTGGGTGGCCACTACTAGTAATTCTGCAAGGTGGTCACTGTAGTGATTGTATTTGATGTGGTCACTGCTGCAGAAATAGTCGAAGCCGTTAGTAGCTCAGGACCGTTTTCATTGCTCAGAAGTAGCTCTCGTTATAGAAAAGGTTGGAGACCCCTGGTCTACAATCTCAGCTGCACGGTAATGGCCCTCAGCCTCAGTTGTATGGGCGATTGCCCCAACAATCCCACTGGCCCTCCTCCTGGCATACAGAAATCACAGACACAGGCAAAGGACCAAACAAGATCAGCGTCACTGGGAAACAGCCTGCAACTTCACAGGAGTCTAGATGGGGTTTGCCGACTTCCGCAAGAGAGACAACAGCTCTTGTAAGACTGGTCCCGACTGAACTGTGCACATCACACTCTGCTCACCAGGATCCACTCGCTAGGATCCGACTCTGCTCACCAGGATCCACTCGCTAGGATCCCCTCTGGACCTTGCTCCCTTCAGGCTGTTCCCTCCTGCTCACAGGTTACACATGTCTTGGCAGGAAGGCAGCAGGCTGGTGCTCCAGACACAGGGCAAGTGTTCTTGGCTGCTAGGTGATGGTCGTCACCCAGATGGGAGACTGGCAGACCTTGGTCCCCAGTTCTGATTCTAACAGCAAGTCTTGGCAATCCTCCCTCCCTCTCCTGATGAGACGGTGCTCTTCAACACATGTGATTTAGTGTCTGGCCTTTAAAATTTGTGTTTAAGGTGTTAGCAACTTTGAAGTGCTCTTTCCTCTGTACTGCCCTCTGTCAAAGGGACAGTCTGCCACAGCAGGGCAGGACTGGCTCTGATTCTGAGTGACCCAGAACACAGGCCAAGGGAGTAACCGGGTATCACGTCTGGCTGTCATCTTCCACTGAAATATGCCAGATACAGGTTAAAGGACTAAGCCTTACTCCAGTGGCGGCTGGTGAGATTTGAAAGTGGTGAGGTGTAAAATAATTATTGTACTGCACTGCAGCGAGCGAGTGTAGCGAGCGAGCCCGAACAACCTACGGAGGGTTCGGGGGGGTTCTCCCCCAGAGAAAATTTTGAAAAAAGAGTGGGCAAATGATGTATTTTCAAGCAAATGTGAGAAAGCAAGAAGGTTCATAAAGAATTGTGAAAGTGTAGTTATGACATCAATAAAGAGATTTCATATGATAATGACGAAGGTTCCTGTTGTTTCTCCACACATACACATGACTTACAGTTTGCAAGCTCCTTGATGCCAGTAAATAGATAACTGTGCTATATTAGAAGGATTGCAACTTATGAGCTGGAAGTAACAAAACTGTCTACATCAAAAGTAGTAGACCACTTAACCCATCTACATAAAATGCAAATTGTGATCTGCATGTTACACGATGTGCTTTGCATGCAGACAAATTAGTCCTCTGTGCTACCTTATGAGCCAAAACTGTTGCTGGACAGAACACACCTCTCCCAGAACCAGAACTGCATTAACTACCAGAGTAGTCTTACCACTGTTATAATTCCATCAAACCTTCTTGTCACACAAAGATCTCTGCAGCACGTGTCTTAACCCTCATAGCTAATAATGTCTTCACTCTTTCCCTCCCAATTCGTATTACAAATGTGTTTAGGCTTTCTTGCAGGGTAGGTTTAAGGAGAGTAAACGGAAGATTTTCTCGTTTTAGTTTCGTCATGGGTAGGAGGCGATATACAAATGGTGCATACCAAACAATACTGTACATTGTAATTGGCATGAGTTGGCACTTGGCAGTAGTATACATCACGAGTAAACCTTATAGCCATGTGACTTAATGATCCTCCCACACACCTGAACCTTAAATCGTTGACTTTACAGCCCATGCCCTCGTGGCTGTTCATCCATCTCCATCTTGCCACATCACATCCACAGCTATGCAGCACCTCCCCCAAGATTGACAATGGTCTGTCCCACTCCTGAAGCCCATCTGCTGTACACGGTGTCAGAAGTCGGTGTGGGGGCGGAGGGCAGGAGGAAGATGTGCTATCTAAAACATCACATTGGAATGATCCTATTCTCAGAGGGTGCTGTGAACCGCAAGGCGCTGCAGAATACCTTTAAGCACAGGAAACCTCAGCACATGTTATTACCGCACAGCACGTCATCGCTTACCCACAGAAATGCTTTGGACACTGAAAAAAGACAATTTAGCGTATTCGTTTTCGCACAGAGTCATTTAGTATTAGCATCAATTCATCCATGCTAATGTACTCATTTGATTCATAAATATCATGGCCTCTCATTGGACTGCGCAAGCAGAATTAATTTCTTGTCACAAACACATCCGGGCCATATCGTGCCAAACACAGAGTTCCAAAAAAAATTGTAGATGGTGGAATTATTAATGTTATCAGGAATTGGTCCAAGTGAATTAAAATGCAAAGTGCCTTAAAGTTGCGGGCGGCTGTCCTCGTCGGCAATGACACTACCAAGATTTAAAGAGGATGTTGCTGGGGACATGAAGCTAGGATAAAAGCGGTGCTCAAAAGAGAAGACGCCCTTCTGGAATATGCCTGACCTTAAATACATGGAGCAGCGTCATTCAGGTCAGGGGAGGCTTTATCATAAATGGTGCAGTGAGTTATGCAATCCGGGAAAACAAATACATACATATAAGCCCTAACCCAGTGAAATAATGATAGGAATCGTTTTTGTATGTATGCGCTTGCCAACACAGACTTGCACATTCGGGGCCTGCAGGTTACAAACCATTGCTGACGCATTGTGCACGCGTGGGTTCAAATCTCAGCCTCGTCGCCAGAGTATTAAAGTGAGATGAGACGGAGTTGAATCAGATGGTCTATTTTATTGAGTGGTAGATGAACATCACTAACACACCTTTCAGCAATCATAAACAGCTGCCCTGCCGCAAAATTATGCTATTGCTATGGCAACAGAGTTCACTAAACACAACACGGTGTGCACACCACACAATAGAAACAGAAAAGATCTTTCAAGGAAGGGGAATCAATAGGTGTTCCCGATGCTCAATCAAAGATGCTCATTTAGGGCCTGGGTCGACCATGGCCAGATTCGAACTTGTGACCTGTGGTCGACAAGAGCTCTGTCAAAGGCGCTCTCTCACAGCCTACAACGCACATGTCAAAAACACAACTGTGGAATCTACTGTAGCGCGTCCTTCTTTTTAGGGGCACGTTATCCCACGTAGGTGTACCTCCATGTCTCTTGTCACTCTTTCTTTATTCACTAGTGGTCTCCATTTGACAATCAAAAAGTTCGCCTTTCGTGCGGGATTTTACTTTGCCTGTATTAATTTTACTTTTTATTTGCCCTTGGTCTCCTGCCAGTGATGGATGGAAAAGTTCGTTCTACCGGTTTCGGCACCTGGTATTTTTGTTTAAATGTATAGCTTCGTTATCTGTCAGATCGCTCAGATGTGCATAGGTGATGATTCTGAGAGTACAGCAAAACCAAAGGGGATGATGGACGGAGTGTTGAACATTGCAAGCACTCACCCCCAGTCAACTGATCTGGGTTTAATCCATCATCATTCTTTAGCTCACTCCGCCACCCCAGTTCAGACATGGCCATATGCAAATCAGTCTGACCCTGTGCCTCATGGGAACAGTCCAGCCCGAACTGCCAAACCATGTCTTCCCTGGACCGGAAACAAGCATCCTGGGACCGGTTTCTGGCTTACAGCCGTCATCAGCCAGGCTATCTTGAATCCAGTGGCAAAGTGAGCAAGGGACCCACGTCTGGGCATACCCTGCCAACTTAGGGCGAACATAGCAAAACCAAAGGGGATGATGGACGGAGTGTTGAACATTGCAAGCACTCACCCCCAGTCAACTGATCTGGGTTTAATCCATCATCATTCTTTAGCTCACTCCGCCACCCCAGTTCAGACATGGCCATATGCAAATCAGTCTGACCCTGTGCCTCATGGGAACAGTCCAGCCCGAACTGCCAAGCCATGTCTTCCCTGGACCGGAAACAAACATCCTGGGACCGGTTTCTGGCTTACAGCCGTCATCTGGGGGAGAATGTTTGCATTGTCAGCATTCCGTCCATCATTTGTTTGCTGTAACACTTTTTGCCCTAAGTGGGATGGGTATGCCCAGACGTGGGTCCCTTGCTCACTGCGCCACTGGATTCAAGCTAGCCTGGCTGAAGAAGGGTGACATACCCTGAAACCGGTCCCAGGATGCTTGTTTCCGGTCCAGGGAGGACCTGGCCTGGCAGTTCGGTCTGGACTGTTCCCATGTGGCACAGGGTCAAGACTGATTTGCATATGGCTGGGTCCAAACTGGGGTGGCGTAGTGGGCAAAAGAACGATGGATTTAACCCAGATCTTTTGACTGGGGGAGAATGTTTGCATTGTCAGCATTCTGTCCATCATTTGTTTGCTGTTACAGCAGTCATTAGCCAGGCTATCTTGAATCCAGTGGCAAAGTGAGCAAGGGACCCACGGATAGGCATACCCTGCCAACTTAGGGCGAACATAGCAAAACCAAAGGGGATGATGGACGGAGTGTTGAACATTGCAAGCACTCACCCCCAGTCAACTGATCTGGGTTTAATCCATCATCATTCTTTAGCTCACTCCGCCACCCCAGTTCAGACATGGCCATATGCAAATCAGTCTGACCCTGTGCCTCATGGGAACAGTCCAGCCCGAACTGCCAATTAAACCCAGATCAGATGACTGGGGGTGAGTGTTTGATTAGCTCAAACGCTCCGTCCATCATCCCCTTTGGTATCGCTTTGTTCGCCCTAAGTTGGCAGGGTATGCCCAGACGTGGGTCCCTTGCTCACTTTGCCACTGGATTCAAGCTAGCCTGGCTGATGTCGGCTGATTAGCCAGAAACCGGTCCCGGGATGCTCGTTTCCGGTCCAGGGAAGACATGGCTTGGCAGTTCGGGCTGGACTGTTCCCATGAGGCACAGGGTCAGACTGATTTGCATATGGCCATGTCTGAACTGGGGTGGTGGAGTGAGCTAAAGAATGATGATGGATTAAACCCAGATCAGATGACTGGGGGTGAGTGTTTGATTAGCTCAAACGCTCCGTTCATCATCCCCTTTGGTATCGATTCTGAGAGTACTACAGAGATTTATAAGCCACGTTAATCATGTTTTGAAGGTTTGAGTGGAGGCTTCCCTGCACTGCCAACCAACATTATTTAACTATAAACAAGAGGGTCTGAATTTCTGTCTCTGTACCCATACATTTGTTGGCCTCTCGACTGACCGTGTTAGTAAAAGGTTCGGTAATTCACAGTTTGTATAACCACATCATTTCAATAGAGCAGTGGTCTTAAACTGTTTAGCTGACTCCCCTGGGTGATATACAGACTCTGGCCAAGAGGAACATTATGTATGACCCTGAGGAACGCAGATAAACATCACGCTGAAAAGAAAAGTGTTTTAGATGGTATTTAAGGTACAAAGCAAAGGCTTCTGCCTGGCCGCAGTCCTGAGGGGAGAACCAGCCCACGTTCTAAGAACGTGGTTTGTAGGCACAGCAAAGGCCAACCGGTGTGGGGAGCGGGCATGCAGCCATACATTTCATGTGTAGAGCAGGCGCGGGGGGAGGCGGGAAGGGTTTAATTAAATGAAAATATAAAACTTACCTTCTCCAGACCGTAGGCCGCTTCAGCTCCTGTCCGGGTCCCGATTCGCGCTTTTTCTGCTGCTCTCCGACTCCTGAACAGGAAGCAGCCATCCACAGGCAGCCTCCCTCCCCTCTGCCAATCACAACGCTGCAATGGCAGCATTGTGATTGGTGAGGCGCAACGGAGAGCGCCCCAGCCGGGCCATTTTCTCTATGTAGGCTGCATCATGCAGCCTACATAGAGAAAAAGGGAGAGTGCGCATGACTGGGTTGGTCGGCCCAAGGGCCGACCAAACAGTCAGTACCCACAACAGTGGGCAAGCCACTCCCCCTGCCCTCGAGCAGGACCGCCCACCCGCCCGCCCCCAACCAGGCACTCAAGGCACTTCTGCTTTCTGCAGTGCGAGAAGCAGAAACAGAAAATGGTAGTTTTACCATTTTATGTTTCTGCCTTCTCGCACTGCGAGAAAGCAGTGGGGCGACGCCCCCACGCCCCAATGGAGGAGCCGCCACTGCCTTACTCTCTCTCAGATTCCCTGGCAGTGCCAACCTTATCAGTCTCACAATGAACCCAGGGCCCACTGACCAGTAACTCTTCATGGAATCAGAGAGCCCTTTGAGTGCACAGAGGCTGCCTAGCTCCTCTCCCTTTAGTGTGGTGTTCCACCGCGGCCCTCAGGAGGATCAGCAATACACATCTCCTGCCTGGGGATTGGAGTCCTCACTGTCCCAGCCTCTCCAGCCCCTGAACCTCCAAAGAGGAACCCACAGGCCTCCATGTTATGTACCATCCACAGGAACACACATGCAGCCCAGCACGCCCATACAAGTATCATGCACTGTCAGTGCTACCCATCATGTAGGCCAAGGGTGAGTTACATACACAGCAACTGAAGTTTACACCAGAGGGCCTGTAGACCTGACTCCAGTCATACCGGTAAAAAAAGACCTGTTTCCATTACTGATTCGACTGAACACAAAACCATGTATGCTGCCACCACCGTGCTCGTGTCACTTAACTCCAAGTAAGGGCAGTAGACCACTACCTTCACAAGGGCAGCGCACATGGTGAACCCCTCCCAGTCTAAGCAGACTGCATTACCGTGTCACAGGCCTAGGTCGTGGTGTACACGCATGATCCATTCTCACTCATAACCAAAATTAGCACCAGGGATCCAGACATCATTACAGCTCAGGGCAGGGGTGCATGTCAGTCACCATGAAAGGGGCTTTTCTGTCCCAACAGGGAGGGACAGAAAAGACAAACCTAAAGGCTACCAAAGTAGTTATTCGTAACCTCTGTGCGAACCTTGATGCCAGTACACAAACCTTGAACTGGCATGCAGAAAAAGTAGACGTAGAAGTGGATTTGCTACTGTTTTAGGCAAATTGTGTTGACAGCAAAATAATCCTCTTTGACACAGAAAGAAGAGTGTAGCTGTGCCTGTATAGTAGAAAAGTAAATTGTGCTGCCAGCCCCAATGGTTCTATGGTGCATATTGTCAAGCAGGTAACAGCAGAGCCCGGAAGAAGTACTTTGCAAGAACCCCCTGTTGAAGCAGTTATACAATATCTAGGGAATGCAGGGAGTAAATAATCAGCCGACTGATCAGCAGGTGGCTGCTGCAAAGAGTCATCATTATCCTCTTGTATTCTAAAGCCCAATAGAGCATTTCTTACATTGAAAGGATAGAAAGAAATGAATGATGCAACCAAGGACAAAGAGCTAGATTTAAAGCAACTTCACCAGGCTACAAAGGAAGTCAGTTCATTAAAACATGATGTTCCACCTCCAGCAGAAAAGTTCGAGAGGAAAAAAAAAAGAAAGCAAGTTTAAATAAACTTCATAAAGCAGGCAAGAAATCCCTTTTACGTCAATTGATTATGTGAAAAGGTCTGAACCTCATAAGAGGGTATACCCATTTTTTCTGACTAATAACACAGCAGCGGGCAGGGACAGGCTCCACCAATGAGCGGGTACTAGTGGTGGAAGAACCCTTATATCAGGCAACACCTACCACTAACCCAAAAATGGATAATTTAGACTAATGGATGATATAGGTATAAAAAAACAGACCACTCATTTGGTCAATTCGAAGAGAGGAAAGCTGAAAAACCTGCAGCAAGCAGAGAGCCCAATGAAGGGCTCAGTCAGCTGGAAAGTGGGTAGGTCAGGTGCGGAGTGGTGTTGTGCTGAGCATCTTAAATACTCAGACAAGAGAATTAAAAGGGGAGGCGAAAAAGGAGTCGCTATCAATATAACAAATAATGAAGATGGGAATCTCAAGAATACGTTTAGGTGAAGGGCATCTTTCCTATGAAAAAGGTAAAAATGCGAGGATATTCCAGTCCACAAGAGAACATTTTCAGATTAGGGATCAAGAGAATGAAATGCACGTCATTGCAGGCGATCATGATGTAAAGAAGAAATTCCTCCTGGAAATCACATTTATGTTTAGCAGGAAGAGGTTGTGAAGGGAATTCAGCTGAACAAGGCATTATTGTCTAGCTCTCCTGGAGAGGAACAATATGTAAACTCTGCCCACAAAGATACCCTGATGCGCAGATCCGAACTGACAAAGCAGTATTTCTCATGGAGTAACGAAAAGGCAATGATGTCATGCGGAAGAAGAGGACCATGGAAGATCTGAAACAAAATACTCTTAGTGTTTCACTGTAGAACCAAAGCAACAACTGAAATATTTAATAGCCCAGAAGGAGACCGTGCAAAGTTACCCAGCAGAAGCAGAGCCTGGTGGATCTCCTTGATCACGTCCTTGTAAAGTTCCTTCTGGCATTCGTTCAAGAACTTCCAATCCTCTTCTGAGAAGTAGGCAGCAACGTCATGGAACGTAATTGGTGCCTGGAACAGAAAGTTAAACATCACAAATTCAGTACATTTTGCGAGGGGACGATTAAGCTCCTTGAAGTACCAGTGAGGCTTTATAAAACACTATAATAAATTAATAAAATAAAACTCATACATGGCAAGGTCGAGCTCTCTCGCATGTCCCAGTGGGTTTAGGGTTATGATCCCCGTCACGGGGGCTCACACCTGTGCTATACAGGTGTGTTGTGTCTTGTGGCTCTTGGTCCTTTTGGTTGAGTTGTGCTGGTGAATGTGTGTGGAATGTTGCGCTAGGGAATCCACGGGAGACGTCAGAGCGGATCACTAGGCAATGGGTAGACCTGGTGTCAACATTGCTCCTCGTGGGGTGCTAGTTTAAGGAATACCTTCTAGACATATGTTGGCTTTCCTCAAAGCACTGGCTGGCATCCACTACCACTACCTGGACCTCATCAACTAAGCAATGGTGATAGAAATGCCACCCACAGCGGAAGTACCTGCACTCCATCAGGTCAGAGGTTCTGATTGGAAAGAATACTCTGGTGCCCTCTGATTGGCCAGACTGGGAACACTTCTATGCATGCTTGGTGTCATGACCCTAAGGTAGTGTACCACCATCGCAGCATAGGGAAGGTTTATCTGCTGAGTCTTTAGAAATGGAATTACACATCACCCTTCCAAGTCCTCCTCATGAATTTGAACACTTAATCTTTCAAAGGCTGTGCCAGAAAAGGCAGGCGCATCCGGGTCACACTAGTGAATCATTACAATATTATTGTGCAGTTTTACCATGATACCATGTACGGACCCACATTTTCATTTCTGAGGTGTGCTGCGACAGCTCCCGAAGAGTCAAAGAAATCCAATGAATGCACCAGCTTCTGCAGGGGATCCATGGCTTGCCCACAGTAGTTGTACAAGAACCTAGGCCTTTCTCAGGGAATACTGCGTTTGGACAACAACGCTAAAAGAGACTTCTAGTTAGGAAATAATGAATTCCAAACACCTCATCCAAATTAACTAAAAAGAATAACATTTATGTTATGTTATTAATTGCACTGCTACCTATACAGGAGCCCTAGCGCTGAGGGAACGGGGGAAGATGCCAGATGTAAGGTGGCTGTTGAACATATAGCCAGGTCTTCAGGGCTTTCCTAAAGCGCAGCAGGTTCTGAACATGGATAATTAAAGTGTGTTCCACAGTTTGGCTGCTGAACTGAGAAGGCCCTGCCTGCCGCCAGACCGAGTCTGATCAAATCTGGGAAGGAGAGTTGGGAAGCACTAGAGGACCAAAGGGTGCGGCCGGAAACATACCGTGCTAGCTTATTCCAAAGAGATTGACCAGTCTTATAACAGGCTCTGTGAACATGACAGAGAGACTTGAAAGCAATCCTCTTTACCACTGGGAGCCAATGCAATGAGCCCAAAGCAGCAGAAGGTGAAGCATGCCATGGAAGAGCAAGTATGGCTGGCACATCCTGAATGCACTGGAGTTTCTTCCACTGGCCCGTTGACACATCCGACAAAAGGGAGCTGCAGTAGTGCAGACGAATAAAAATAGTCACCAGGCCCACTACACAATGAGCAGCTACTGGGAGAAGAGGCAAGATTTTTCTTAGTACCAGCAGCACGTGGACGCCAGATGGTCAACTTGTCTTGCCAAATGAAGGTGAGAGTTCAGAAAAAAACTCGCTTTTCACGTATTTCCCTGGAGCTGGTGACAAATCACGATGGAGGACAGAAATAGGATGGGAAGGGTCACAATAGGGAGCTTTGGTGATCCCAACTACCTCCGTCTGTCAGAGTTTAACTTTAGTGCATTAGAGCACAACCGAGAAGTGACCGCAACATGCAAAGATGGAAGGAGTCGATAGATGCAGAACCCAGTTGATTCACAGAGATGATTAATCGGGTACTGTCTACATAATTCATGCAGCTGAGTTAAAAAGATCTCATTAGTATCATCAGAGGACATCTGTAAATATTGAACAATGTGGGGATCAGCGCCGACCCCAGAGGGACTTCCTGCTGTAATGTTTTAAATTCTTCTATGTATGGTGCAGGGTACACCGTCTAACAACTATCCTTTAGGTAGGAATTGCTCCATAGTTTAGCCAATCCATTGATGCCAGTCTTAGACAGTCTGGTCAGGAGAACACAATGTGCCTCTGTGTCCAAGGCAGCTGACAATTCCAACAGAACTGAAGCTACCAGCTTCGCCTTGTTTGCCACCTGACGCAGTGTATCCAGGACAGGCAGCAAAGCTGCTTCGATACTGCACCCTGGTCTGATCCCAGAGTGTACAGACTCCAGGATCTGGTTTTGGTCTGAAAAAAAACAGACGAGCTTATTCACATGCTTCTCCAAGATTGTAATTGCAAACAGAAGCAGGAGTTGAATAGAGAGGTTTTGTCAGCATGAGGTTTTAGCAACAGAGGTAAGATAAGTGCATTTTTCCAGTCTAATGGAACAAAATCATTCGATAAAGAGTGGCTGCAGATATTTAATTGTTACCATTACACCAAAATGAAGAAAATTTGAAATAGGGATCAGGAGTTATTAAAGAAATCTGATAGTAGACACCCAAAAACCATTGTAGGACAATGGGGTGGGTCTGACTGCCATGGCTTGAAAAATCCACAAATTGCCACCAGACCTACAAGTTATTTAATTTAATAAAGTTACTACACCCACAAGGTGTCCACTTGACGTACTTTCTTCAAGTAGAAGTAAAATTGAGGTATTTAACTTTGTCAAAATTGTGGCATACTTCATTTTCCAGTGGCAAGAGCTAGTCCCAGTGCCTGCCCATCTCTATGCATCCAAAATGCGAGAAGCTCAGTGGCCGGCACAAATTAGAGCGAGGAGAGTGACCAACCCTTCCTTGTAATCCGCTGTATAGGGAAGAGAAGGTCAGCGCACCGTTCACCCAGACTTGGGTTACTGGGTTTTTATATCATAGTTGAACATATTTCATGAATACTCGTCCAATGCTTGCCTGTTCCAATGTCTCAAATAAGTATTTCCTGCTCAGTGTGTCGAAGGCCTTCTCAAAGTCAATTGACATCACCGTGGCCTAGACAGGTAGTGCTTTAAAACTTTCTTAAAATGGAATCTCTTTTAAAAATCAATGTTTTAAAGGAGTAGTGCAGAATGTCTAAAGGTGAATACATGAAGCTTTGCAGATTTTTGACATCCAACTTGAGTTATGAAAATGACATCCAATTACTAACATCAGACTGACATAACCACGGTACAAGCTTCAGCCCACAAAGACACATAGCTGATCCTGTAGCCTCACATGCCCTGGGACCTTTCAGGAAGTTTCACTTCTGACAAATTCCTATCATACATCTTTGTCATTGGGTGTTCCCAGTGGGAACACTTAATAGCTGTAGATTTTGAAAACTGGATGAGGAAACTTTAATATTCTATTCATCTGTCCTTGTTTCGATGACATCTGTGAGAAATGCCTAGGAATGACACTGCAGAACAACCATATACGTCACATAAAGCCTGCTTTTAGAATGGTTTCATAAGGCTGCAGAAAACTAAATGTGTGGTCTGTTGTATAGTGTTGAGAGCCAGACCAAAAAAGGTTTTTTGACTAATAGAAATTTATAAAAATATATAGCAGGGACTAACATTTTTAAAATACTGTACCAAGTGTCCTCTATCACGTTTAGAATTAATTCATGTTAATCCTTTTATTGATACTAATTATACATAGAGTGTGGATTTTGCTGTATTTAGGTTTCACCTGAAAATCAATTAAAGTTTGAATTGATTTTATAAGTACAATAATAAAACAAAGGTTGTTTTACAGATCTATTTAAATGCACCTCTGCACTGACCTGAAGCATAAAGTACAATCCTAGTACTGGGACCCTTCCAGAGCTCTACATTGTACTCCTTTCCAATATGAGGTATGCACTGGTATCCGATTATTGGGGCATCTATAGAGTCCTTGCTATGCACCTCTTTCTTGACTCGCAATATACATCATCCTCCAAGTACAGAGTCATCCACACAGCTCTCACAGTACACATCTGACTGATATTCGGAAAGTAACATCAACATAAAACAACTAAGGCTGCTTGCATCTATGCGCAGTCAAATTCTCTTTATCGAAGAGACCGGAAGTGCATCAACAGCAAGTGTTTCAACATGGTCGTTCAGAACGGGTACTGTTTTAGTCCCAGGCCCTCGTTACAAATCGGGCAGAGCGGTTTCTCGCAGCAGATACCGCTCCGCTCAGTTCCCCGTTTTACTGGTTGCAGGACCACCACACTTGCAAAAACCAATAACTTTTCAATTTCCTGAAAGGTACCAGGGTATGTGAGGCTACAGGCTCAGCTATGTGTCTTTGTGGGCTGAACTTGTACTGTGGTTATATCAGTCCGATGTTAGTCATTAGATGTCATTTGCATACCTCAAGTTGGATGTCAAAAAACTCAAAAGCTTCTTCAATTGACCTTCAGAAATTTCATACGACTCCCTTAAAACATTTATTTTTTAAAGAGATTCTAATTTTAAGGATGTCTTACAGCACTACCCGTCTAGGCCACGGTGATGTCCACTGACTCTCCTCGCTGCAATCTCTTCAGGCCATTGACCTTCTCGCTTCTTGGATTCACATGTGGACTGGGACAGGGACTAGGTAGGGTCGATGCCTGCGATAACTGTGTACCATGATACACTCATGACTTGCTGTTATACATCTGAGGGCCTGGGTGGTCTGGTCAATGTTTGCACAAAATCCTGCATACATTTGGGGAAATGACCAGGTTTCTGATTAACTGAGATGTATCCATTACAAAGGGGCACCTAAAGTGCTTTATGAATTCCAAAGTTACCCTTACCAGATCCCTAAACATTTCTTTGAGAAAATTAAGGAGGAAGCCTGGATATTCATATGAGACCGCAATAAAACCTCGAGCTGCGTCTAAGAAGGGTCTTTTATCATGGTATGAAGAAGGCCTTGCTATAGCAAACACTCAGCTTTACTTCTGGGCCACGCAATGAAAAAATATGTTGAAGTATTGATCGAATGGATGCTTGGGGAGAAAGATGACCCTGCCACTAGACTGGAAAGAGTGAAATGAACTGAGGCAGTCGTCAAGGGTACACTGCACGGGGTAAGGTAAGTAGTAATCTGCTGAGGAATACAAAGGTGGTCTTTGATAGCTAGACCCAAGCACTCATATGGGTGAAATGGTACACTGTACAGGGTAAGGTAGGTAATAATCTGCTGAGGATTACTAAGGAGGTCTTTGATAGCTAGACCCAAGCACTCACATGGGTGAAATGGTACACTGTACGGGGTAAGGTAAGTAGTAATCTGCTGAGGATTACTAAGGGGGTCTTTGATAGCTAGACCAAAGCACTCACATGGGTGAAATGGGATAGAAAGATAACACGAGAGCACTACTGGAATGGATGGAACAGGTGAACCCTGGAGGGTTTTGCAGCATTGGCATTTCCAAGGTAGGAGGTGTGTGATGCTGACCATACTAAGGCCTTCGCTGGGCTGGGACGAGAATGTGAGCTACACAAAACACAATTCTACATATATCTCCAATTAAGGCACGCACTGACTGTCCACTTTAAGGCACCTGACAAAATCCCTGACTATAGCTTGCTTGAGTTAAAAATAATCCTGGACCCCACTGATATCCCCGATGTCCAAGGGAGAATCCACCAACCCGGACTCCACCCACAACATCCCTCTCTCCCCATCTACACCTGAGCTGGCATGCAGAGCTCCCCATGACCTACCGCCTACCCCGATATCTGATCGGTTCCTAACACCCCTGATACTCACTCCGCTCACCCAAAGTCACCACTCAATGACCATACCCCGATCACATGCATCAGCCCCTATCATGCGGTCACATCTCAAGGCCTTCCCCCACACTGATTCAGACCTTCCAACAAACCCCCATGATCAACTAACCCCATCGATCCCTAATAATGTTATCCCCAGGCAACCAGATAACGAGATCCCCATGCAACCAGACCTTACTTGCCGACCTCCCCCTATAATAGAACACACACCTACACACACAACTAATTATCCCAATTCTGATTGGATCGCACGATTCAATGAGTTAGCCAGCGGCCTATCCCATCTCAAGTCCGAGATGCAAAATCTATCAACCATCACCAAAGAAATCCTAAACACACACAGAGCCACTAGTGCCACCGTGAACCGAATCAGTCACCAAACTAGCAGATCTATCACCAAGAACTCACACCTCGAGGACACTAGGCAGAGTAAGATACCTTCCCCCAACGACCCATCTCGTCCTAGGAGGGCAACTGCTGAACTATCTGACAATGACATAGATGACCTCCGCTTATCCTATGCCAGTCCGACAGACAACAGTGAGTCTCGTTGTGGCACTATCCAATCGATTCAAACCAACCCCTTCAGAGAACCCACTCACAACTACAGATCCATTAATAGAGAAAACCTCACAAATATCAACATAGTGCAGACTACTCTCCCCCATTCGACTAGCAAGATGAAGTGTGCACTCATCAATTGCAGATCTGCTAGCAAACATGCCCCTGACATTTACGACCTCATCCTCGCGAATGATCTTGACATTATCGTCCTTACCGAAACGAGGCTAAATAGTTCCTCCTCTCCCATCCTAGACCTACTGTTACCTCCTAGTCACGACCTAATCCGCCTAGACAGAAACGTCAATCAAGCAGACTCCATCTCTTTATCCTCCTGCGAATATCTCTGTATCAACATCTCTGATGACAAGCGCCTCGCCTGCAAACTTCACATAATTTACCACCCCCGGGTGATAATTTGACGTTCATCGATGAGCTAATGGAAGTCATTACATCCAATGACAACTCACAAGTGCCACAGATTTTCCTGGGCGACTTCAATCTCCATTGGAACAACTCAAGCGATCATGGTGTAAGCGGTCTTAAATCTTTTCTGTCAAATCAGGATTTGTCCCAATTCTGTGACAGTCCAACCCACAGCAAGGGAGAGACACTAGACCTCATCATAGCTAAAACGAACACTGTATCATTAGATTCCATCACCCCATGTGACTGGACGGACCATTATAGCATTTTCTTCTCCATCAATATCGAGGTAACTCCAAAAAAGGGGCAACCCACAAAAACAAAACAATGGAAAAGGAATATACAAAATATCAACCCCATCGACCTGGTAAACCGATGCAACTTCGCCCTGATCCCCACGACTGACATGGCTGACGTCCATGACCTCACAGTCTTTTACAATTCCACTATGCTTGAAATTCTTGACTCTGCAGCGCCCCTCCAAGAAAAAAACGTTTCCTCCAAAATCTCCAAACCATGGTTCAGTGAGAACCTGAACTCGGATCGGCGCAAGCTAAGATCAGCGGAGCGACTATGGAAATCAGCACCCTCCATTGATCACCTATATCAACTTAGAGTGCTGAGGAATTCATACAACAGGAAGATCCTAAAGGCGAAGGCAGACTTTTTCAAAACCCAGCTGAACCAAGCCATCAACCGCCCCAAAAAACTATTCGAAATCGTCAAACAACAAGCGCGCAACACGCCTAACTCCATGGAACCAAGCGATTCGGCTACACCTAACTGCGATGAGCTTGCCAATTTCTTCCTAGAAAAAACAAAATCCATTGAACTCGACATCCAATCTAAGAAGGCCCTCCCACAAACTATTGCCCTTGATACTAATTTTCACTCTCAGATCAAGGTCCATTTTAGTACTCCGACGGAAATCCCAAAAAACAATGCCTCTTGGCACACCTTCTCGCCCATCCCTGAACAAGAAATCTATAACACTCTTCTAACGATTAACCCCTCCAATCACTTCTCGGACCCCTTACCTCCTTCTTTATTCAAAATGATAAATACCTCTATTCTACCCCTATGGTCAAAGATTGTAAACGCCTCTCTGAGACAAGGGTCCATACCGGACTGTCTTAAAATAGGGCAGGTCACACCTATACTAAAGAAATCCGACTCCCTCCCCTCAGATCTCAACAAATACCGCCCTATATCCAACATCCCCACTTTGGCGAAATTGCTGGAAAAATGTGTACAAATACAACTATGCAACCACATCGAGAATTACAACCTCCTAGACAAACACCAATCTGGCTTCCGTCAAGGTCACAGCACTGAATCTGCACTCACCCACATAATGGATGACATACTAAAAATGCTAGACCACAACGAATCATGCCTATTGATACTTCTTGACTTATCCTCCGCTTTCGATACGGTTAAGCATGACAATCTACTGTCCCTATTGGAACGAAGGATGGGCCTAACTGGCTCAGTGCTACCATGGTTCACCTCCTTCCTAAATAACAGAACACAAAGAATTAAGACGAAGCATTCACTCTCTCAACCCTCCATGGTCACCATAGGGGTTCCACAGGGGTCAGCACTCTCACCCATTCTTTTCAATCTACTCATGGAACCCCTGGCAAACGCACTGAACTCTGCGAACATTCTGTATCACCTGTATGCGGACGACACTCAACTGTATATGAAAATCTCCCAACCAGAAGACTTCATCTCCCTCAACGCTATTCTACAGAATACTCAAAGTTGGCTCACTGACAACCACCTCATGCTTAACACCAAAAAAACTGAATTCCTTCTCATCTCCCCTCCCAATCACACACCCAAGATAGACTTATGGTTGAAGCATCTAACTTCCTTTGACTGTGCTCCCCACATCATTGACTCCGCGAAATCCTTGGGAGTCACCATAGACAAACACTTGAACATGCAGGCGCAAATCAATATTGCCACCAAGGGAGCTAATCATCAGATGAGCATACTAAGGAAACTTAAAAACTTCCTCCCACAGAACGACTTAAAAATGGCGGTACAAGCCCTAGTGCTACCAAGATTGGACTATGGAAGCACCACTCTATGCGGTCTCCCCAAATACAAGCTGGCCCCGCTGAGGGCTTCGCTTACTGCTGCGGCCAGATTGGCGTCAGGAACTAAAAGAAATAACCACATTTCTCCGACCTTGAAAGCTCTGAACTGGCTACCCTACGAGGCAAGAATACACCTAAAGATCGTCTGCATGACCCACAAAGCCCTGCAAAGCAATACCCCCAGTTACTTAGCACGAAAGCTAGAGCGATGAGGAGGATGCAGACAATTGCGAAGTGCGAGTTCACTACTACTGAAACCACAATCCTTCCACAAAAAGAGAACTGGTTGCAGAGCATTCTCAGGGATCGCTCCGAAGATTTGGAACTCCCTACCTCCAGTGGTACGCAGAATCTCTTCCTTTACCTCCTTCAAAAAGAAGTAAAACTGCTTCTAATGAACAAATTCACATCCTAAGACTTTAACTCTAGGATGACTACCAGTCACCTTTGCGACCCTTATAACACCTGTCTACCTCTTTTGTATTGAATGACGAATAACAAATGTATGTATACTACCTCAACCACCTAATGTGTAATAACTGTGTATTGTAAAGCGCTCTGATTCCCTTGTGGATCATTCCTTGATGACTACTAGTCACCTATGCTACCCATATACTCCTATCTACCTCTTTTGTATTGAATGGTGAATACCGAATCTATGTATACTACCTCAACCATCTAACGCTCAACAACTGTATATTGTAAAGCGCTCTGATACCCCCGTGGGTCATGTTCTCGCTATATAAAACTTTATAAATAAATTGAAGATGGTAGATGTGTTTCTCAAGCCTGCCGCTCACTTATCGGGAGGCTGTTGGCCCTTAGGCTGGTGTGGGGGGTGGCAGTGCCCTACAGGACGACATTAGAGAGAGGGCAAGATGTCTGCCAATCACCATCAATATCATTTGAATTCAGGCGCATTCAGTTTAAATATGTACATAGGATATGCTCCTCACCTGAGGGACTCTGGAAGTTGGGCAAATGTCCTACCCCAATATGTTCCAGATGCAAGACTTACAAGGTGGACATGTATCATGCGATCTGGTTCTGCACGATATTATGGAGGTACTGGACATCACTTACTCAGACTGTTACCAACATCGCACAATTACATGTGAATATGTCCCTCACCTTACTGCCATTGGGCACAGTGGAGAAGAATGGATTCCCTCGCTAAATGAAAATATTAATTGAATTTGGATCTTTGATCGAATAAAATGGATCTTGCCAGACACTGGCTCTCGCCACCTGCACCCACGCTATGAGACTGGCAACAAGGGATGGACTGATGTGCAATATTAGATAATCCTGTTTGACTGCCATCAAAAACCCTGGAAAAGTTAGGAACCATGGGTGGAGCATTCTAGGATTGTCATTAGACTATGTACTACTGCAGGTTTGCAAGAGTATACAAACACTGTTCTTTTATGCTGTGTAATCATTCACTTCGTGTGTGGGTGTGTTGCTCAATTATGTTACAATATGTTACTTTTGTAATGCAGAACGTTAAATAAACAGAATTGGGAAAAAATCACTACCTGCATACGGAGAAGTTAATCCTTTAATCCTAGAACAGGTGAACCCTTCTATTAACTCAGAATCAGCTTTTTAATCTATATCAATATAGGGCTGCAGAGTTAGCAGGCAGCAAATTTAATGCTGTTCTGCCCAGTTCTAATCTTACTATTGGTTATGGTGCACCCCAGCATGGATGTAAGACATCTCAGTGCATTGTCCATGTAGTAATTGGTGCCCCGAAGCATTCATTTACACTTTTTGTGCAACAGATTTTAAGTTGATATTCCAAAGTAACGAAGATGTCAAAGTCATTCCAAGTTGTGCACAGGCCTTAATTTGTTCAATTGGCATTACTGGGTGATGTCAACTAAAACCCCATTTCTTCCTACCAAACACTAAACTTTTTGTAATGTTGAAACAATCTGCGGTGTTACAGATTGCTGGAGTCTAACTGAATACAGTCAAATTATTGGCATGCATTAAAAAAAGGGAGTTGAAACCCTCCAAGACAGCCCAGCTTAGATGCAGTACTACGCAAGTGAGTAGGCTGGTCCTAAGTAAGTAAAAGTAATGAGGGTTAGGGCCAGCGAACTACCCTAATCAGGACCACTAACTGCACATATCCAGTTGATAATGCCGCCAGAGTGCTCTATGTCAATGCTAAACCAAGTAGCATTGTGAAACCTCAGAGACTGAAGACTATTATCTTTACCATAACTATCACGTTTCGCCCACACAGTTTCTGCTCACTTTATCAAAAGCAAATGGGTAATCCAATAAGCAATAATACAGATTTTTGCCATGATGAATACTCTTATACAGGACAGAGTCAAGAGTTTGTCTATCAATCAATTAGGTTTTGTAGAGCACGGCTGCATCACCCGTGAGGGTCTCGAGGCACTGAGAAATCATGCTGCCTGTTCTCCTATTGGTTGAACATCCAGGTCTTATGGTCCTTTCTGAACTGCTGGAGCGATGGTGAGGCTTTGAGGTGCGGGGGGTGTTATTCCAGGCCTTAGCCGCTAGGTGGGAGAAGGAGCAGCCTCTCGCTGTTCGTCCAGCGATTCATTGGGTGGCTGCTAGGAAGAGGGATTCGGAGTGGAATTTCCTGGTAGGTTGGAGGAAATTCATTCAATTGTTGAGGTACGCCGGTCTTCAGCTTGAACTGGCCTCTCTTCACTACAGGTGCCAGTGGAGTTTCCTGAGGTGAGGGGTGATGTGCGCACATCTGGGGAGGTCAAGGAAGAGTCTGGCTGCTGTGTTCTTGATAGTCTGGAGTTTTGTCACGAGTTGGGCGATGATTCCTACGTAGAGGGAATTGCTGTAATCTAGTCTGCTGGTGACGAGAGCTTGAGTGACTGTTCGCCTGGTGTTGGTTGGGAGCCATCTGAAGACTTTCCTGAGCATTCGGAGGGTGAGGAAGCAAGCGGAGGAGACAGTGCTAACTTGCTTCTTCATGGATAGCTGGTTGTCAAGGATGATGCAGAGGTTGCAGGCGTGTTTGGTCGGTTTGTGGGTTGGGCCCAGCTCAGGTGGCCATCAATCATTGTTCCAGAGGGTATTCTTACCGTTCCAGAAGATTAGTACTTCTGCCTTGTCTGTGTTGAGTCTGAGGCAATTGATGTTCATCCAGGCGGTCACGTCCTTCAGGTTCTGAAGCCGGATTGGGAGGGGTCAAGAAGGTTGTGGTTCTCCAGATGTCTGGTGAGCTCGATGTTCATGGCTTTCCCTATGACTTTGGCTGGGAAAGGGAGCAGGGAGATGGATCTGTAGTTCTTAGGTTCTCCTGGGTCAGCGGATGGCTTCTTCAGAGGCTTCACGTCGGCATGATTCCATTTCTGCAGGAAGTGGGCCGTGGTGATAGAGGAGTTGAGGACCATGGGGAGTTCTTTGCTGATGGATTGACTGCAGAAGTTGAATAAATGGTGTAGGCAGGGTTCTGCTGGGGCTCCGGAGTGGATGGATCTCATGATGGACACCATTTCCTTCTCGGTAAGAATGTTCCACAAGGTGAGCTGGTGCGGGAGTGCGTTGGTAGGCGTGATGCTGTTGATGCTGTTGATGTCGTCGGGGGTTGGGGTGCGAAGTCTTGGTAGATAGTGTTGATTTTGTTGTGGAAAAATAAGAGAGGGTGTTGCAGACAGCTTGCGAGGGTGTGATATTGTTTTCAGTTGCCATGGGGTTGGTAAACTACTTGACTATGTTGAAATGTTTCTTGCTGTTGTTGGAGCGGTCCTTGATGCAGGTGGCTAGGGCGGTCTTCTTGGTGTTCTTCAAGAGGTAGTGTTTTAGGTCTTCGAGGGTCTTTCTGGTGCGCCATCTTCTCGCCTTCTGTCTGCAGTCACATTTCTTGTTTTTCAGTTCTGTCATGAACTAGTTAGGGTGTTGTGCTTGTTTCTTAGGTGAGACTTCGTCAATGCTTGCCGTGAGCCAGTTAGTGAAGTTGTCTGCCACTTGTTCTGTATCTAAAATAGTGTTGGGTAGCGAGGAGTTGAAGGCGTTGGCCCATCGTAGCTCTGATACCTTTGCTCAACTGCACCGTGTCTCGCTGGCAGCTGAGGTGTTGGGGGGGGCTCCGAGATGACGAAGTGGACGCAGTGGTGGTCGATCCAGGTGAGCTCTTCGTTGAGGGCGTATTTTACTCTATTGCTGGCTGAGAAGATAGGGTCAAGCGTGTGCCCTGCAGTGTGGGTGGGGTCAGTGACCAGCTGTTTCAGTCAGAGGTACAAGCATGAGCTCGAAATGATGCCTGGTCTAAGGGTAATATTCAGTTCTCATCCAACTAAGCTATCAAATACTTTTAGATATGTTTTGCAAACTTTCTTCTTTCACAGTCTAAAAGGGCTATCATTCTAAGGCATGAAGGATTGGCTTTAAAGCCTTTTTTGTGTATTGGTGCTAGTCTATTACCACACCAGGATAGAGGGTAATATCCCCTTTGTAGGACCTATTTGTATAATGGGCACATTTGAGTACCCAGAACTCTGTATTTGGTTTCATCAAAGCTATTGGAATTCAGATGGGATGTGAAGTGTGTGACCTTTAGAGGCAAAACATTAAGAATCTCAGATCTAGAGAAAGTGAACAATGGTATTTGTATGGATTATTTTGGGGGAGTTTTATATAGCGCAAATTTGACCCGAAGAAGTATCAGAGCGCTTTACAAGAGCACCAGTTGCGTTACAGACGGAAACATTCATTTTTGTTAGGCACAGGATGATTAAGTGATTTGTCCAGAATCACAGGATGTTGAGCATCGTTGCTGAGACTCGAACCCGGTTCCCCAGATTTGAGGTTGATCGCCCTAGCCGTTTGATCTGTTCTGGAACCTGGATCTACACCATATGGAAATCTCCACTGCTCGCTGCTAATACAGTGGTCTGATTCTGCTCTGGAGCCCATACCATGGCTCAGCAAAGACCAGATCTTACTGTCATTTGTAGGTCTCATCTACCGGATAGCATAAACAGTCTTTCTGCAAAAGACCCAATGTGAAGTTACAAGAGGGCTTATAGCGCACCCACAGCTTACCATTATTTTGGATTACTGGCACTCATTTACTTTCTTCTTATTTGATGGCTTGCCTTCCACTTCTTGCATTTGTTCCTTCTCTGGAGCACAGCACTTTTATGATCTTTATGATTGGCTGACTAGCATCCTTCCACAGCTCAGTTAAGGAACTACTTTTTTTTCTTTTTTATTCAGCACTCCATGAGGGTGCTCGTGTTTTCTAGCTCTCTCCCCTCATGTGCAGCTTCCCTCCCTCAAATACCTACCCGGCCGCCCTTCTCATGTTGTGTTGCTTCCCATCCCAGGCTTGTCCTTAAAATCCGAGCAACAAGGAAATTTTTGCTGGTGTATGGCTGAAGAGCAGACTATAAGAGTTGTTTTTATCACCTGCATACCATAGATTGCCTGAAAGCACAGCTTTGGCACACACAGGATTTTATGGCAGTGGGGGGGAAGAGGCATCTGCTGAACTATCTCAGCTGGTGTCTGATGCAGAAGGTGTACTTAGCATGACACTTCTCCTGGAGGCCCATAAACCTGCTCAGTGGGCCACTACATAGGACCAAACAGCTGAATCCTGTGGAAAGTAAATTAGGCTGCGCCAAGGGTTTCTCTTCACATCCTGACACTTCATTATTCTTTTTGAACTGTTTTCAAAGTTCCCTGAATGAAAAGTATTTGAAAAATAAACCATGCCATTTATAAATATTGAGAACACTGAATTCAATATACCGTTTTGAGATACTATAAGATATGCGTTTGTTTTTCCTCCAGTTTTTTTAAGTTCCCTTTTCTTTTACTTAAATGCAGCAAAGGCCCCCTCAAATTTCTGTCCTCTAGAGGGCTGCACAGTTGCTAATAAGCCATGCGTTCTTCTTGGGTTTTCTTTTTTATTATAGACATCTAGTAATAAATAATACCGATACGTCAGCAATATCCACAGCTGCTTCATCAGTGAGATCCACGCTGACAGAGGGGTCTATCCCAGTCGCGGAAGGATAAAGGGGGTCGTTATCCACGACTGCTTCCTCACTGAGCTCCACACTGACAGCGGGTCTATCCCAATCGCAGATTTATAAAGAGGGTTGTTATCCACGACTGATTGCTCACTGAGCTCCATGCTGACAGCGGGTCCATCCCAGTCGCAGACGGATAAAGGGGGTCGTTATCCACGACTGCTTCCTCACTGAGATCTGCGCTGACAGCGGGTCTATCCCAATCGCAGACGGATAAAGGGGGGGTCGTTATCCACGACTGCTTCCTCACTGAGATCTGCGCCGACAGCGGGTCTATCCCAATCGCAGACGGGTAAAGGGGGTCGTTATCCATGACTGCTTCCTCACTGAGATCTGGGCTGACAGAGGGTCTATCCCAGTCGCAGACGGATAAAGGGGGTTGTTATCCACAACTACTTCCTCACTGAGATCCACGCTGACAAAGGTCTATCCCAATCGTAGATGGATAAAGGGGGTCGTTATCCACAACTGCTTCATCACTGAGATCCACGCTGACAAAGGTCTATCCCAATCGCAGATGGATCAAGGGGGTCATTATCCACGACTGCTTCCTCACTGAACTCCATGCTGACAGCAGGTCTATCCCAGTCGTAGACGGATAAAGGGGGTCGTTATCCACAATTGCTTCATCACGGAGATCCATGCTGACAAAAGTCTATCCCAATCGCAGATGGATCAAGGGGGTCATTATCCCCGACTGCTTCCTCACTGAGCTCCATGCTGACAGCGGGTCTATCCCAGTCGCAGACAGATAAAGGGGGTTGTTATCCATGACTGCTTCATCACTGAGATCTGCGCAGACAGCGGGTCAATCCCAATCGCAGATGGATCAAGGGGGTCATTATTCACGACTGCTTCATCACGGAGATCCATGCTGACAGCTGGTCTATCCCAATCGCATATGGATCAAGGGGGTTTGTTATCCACGACTGCTGCCTCACTGAGATCCATGCTGACAGCTGGTCTATTCCAATCGCCGATAGATAAAGGGGGTTGTTATCCACGACTGCTGCCTCACTGAGATTCATGCTGACAGGGGGTCTATCCCAATCGCAGATGGATAAAGGGTGTTGTTATCCATGACTGCTTCCTCACTGAGATCCACGCTGACAGTGGGTCTAACCCAGTCGCAGAGGGATAAAGGGGGGGTCGTTATCCACGACTGCTTCATCACTGAGATCCACGCTGACAGCGGGTCTATCCCAATCGCAGATGGATAAAGAGGATCATTATCCACGACTGCTTCCTCACGGAGATCCACGCTGACAGCGGGTCTATCCCAGTCGCAGACGGATAAAGGGGGACGTTATCCACGACTGCTTCATTACCGAGATCCTTGCTGACAGCGGGGCGCTCCCAATCGCAGATGGATAAAGGGGGCCGTTATCCACGATTGCTGCCTCACTGAGATCCATGATGACAGCGGGTCTATCCCAATCACAGATGGATAAAAGGGGTCGTTATCCACGACTGCTTCATCACTGAGATCCATGCTGACAGCTGGTCTATTCCAATCGCCGATAGATAAAGGGGGTTGTTATCCACGACTGCTGCCTCACTGAGATTCATGCTGACAGGGGGTCTATCCCAATCACAGATGGATAAAGGGTGTCGTTATCCACGACTGCTTCCTCACTGAGATCCACGCGGACAGTGGGTCTATCCCAATCGCAGATGGATAAAGGGGGTCGTTATCCACGACTGCATCCTTACTGAGATCCACGCTGACAGCCGGTCTATCACAGTCGCAGACGGACAAAGGGGGTAGTTATCCACGACTGCTTCATCACTGAGATCCACGCTGACAAAGGTCTATCCCAGTCGGATAAAGGGGGTCGTTATCCACGACTGCTTCCTCACCGAGATCCACGCTGACAGCGGGTCTATCCCAGTCGCAGACGGATAAAGGGGGTCGTTATCCACGACTGCTTCATCACTGAGATTCTTGCTGACAGCGGGTCTATCACAGTCGCAGACGGACAATGGGGGTCGTTATCCACGACTGCTTCATCACTGAGATACTTGCTGACAGCGGGTCTATCCCAATCGCATATGGATAAAGGGGGTGGTTATCCACAACATTAATAACTTCTTCCCAACAAATCAGCAATGCTTCACCAAGACAAATTTTGCAAAAAAGTTCCATTCCATTCTAATATCAATGGCCACTTAATAAATCTTGCTCTTATTCAATGCCTTTAGTTCTATTATCTGGTTTTAACCCAGCAACATTCCATGATAGTTTCCAATTATTATTTGTCTCACAAGTGCCCTGATGTTTCTTTGGTGACTTGGAATTGCATAGATAAATAGTGTCAGTTGGTAAGTTATTATCGCTTAGAACTGTGATATTAACTGGTACAAGAATTGCTAAAGATGAAGGCAGCCATCTCCAGGTCGCATTCTCTGAGAACAAACTGAGGATTCAAGTTTGTGTTTTGTAGAAGAACACTTGTTACCAGAAGACTTCTCATGGTGGTACAATGGTAGTAGGAACAATGAAAACAGGCAAGTGAAGCCTATCCCTCTTAGGGTAAGAATTTGTTCATTAGGAATCTTTTGGCTTCCGATTTGAACATTGTCACTGAAGAGATTCTGCGTACTTCCGGTGGAAGGGAGTTCCATATCTTTGGGGCAGCGCCTGAAAAAGCTCTGTGACAAGTTCTCTTTTTGTTAAGAATGAGTGGTTTCAGGAGGAAGGTAGAGGCGCTTCTTGAGGCTCTTACCCCGCTGGATAGTTCAAGTTTTTGAGCCAAGTACAAGGGAGTATTGAAGTGAAGGGTTGGTTCCTAAAGTGCTGGTGCAACAGATAGAGCAGCATTTTTCCTTGAAATTCCTTGAAACAATCACCATCAATTTTGCATCACACTAAGATCGCTTGTTGTTGCTGTATCATAAAGAGAAATTGCAGTGCCTATGGCGACAGGTTATTCATAAAAACTGTCAATAACAAGAATGAAACATTTTAAGGTCACTCGCCCGTGTGCGCTCTTTCCCCTGCGTGAATACCTAGATTGCATCAATGAAAGAAACATTTGCAAATGTTGGTGCAAAAATATATGACAGGCTGATCATTAAACTAATGTCCTATGGGGCTATGAGGACAGGGCTAGGCGTCGCTGGGGCGCCCCCGAGAGAGCAGCACAGCCCACCTGTCGGGCCCCCAGACGACTAAACCTGTTTGATGCAATGATTACAAATGTTGTCGGCTTGATATTCAAGGTTGTATTGACTGGGCTTAGGGAAGCAATGATGGCCTGGCGGCATGTGCGAACTCCGAGCTTGTTCCACTCTCCCCATAGCCTGGTCCTGTGCTCATTCAACAATGCTGGAGCTGGGCAGAAACATACAATGTGCTCAAGGGATTCTTTGCAACAGCCGCAACCCCTACAGGTTGTCCCATCGAAGGGCCGACGCCAGCTGGCTAGATGTTTTAATATTGGCTACTTCCCTAACCGAAGCCCCATGAATCTTACCGTTAGATGGGTGGCTGGTACCTGTTGATAACTGCCCAGGCATGCCTACGTTTGGCGAGGAGAGCTCTATATGAATGGTATGACCAGAGACCGACACATTTTCTGATGCCTGTTTTAAAGGTTAATTGACTAGAGTTACTGGCCCAAATTTATCTCACATTCAATAGATGCTGGCAATCCTCAAGGAACAGAGTATTCGCTTGACTTGACCCACTAGAACTAATTTCCGACCTTAACAATGCCTCTAGGCTGCCAGCCAGGGCCCCCGTAGCTTGTGACACAGGTTGAGGTAGGCACCGGCACCAATTGCCTGCTGGTCGGGAAGGCTAAATTCCAGCCTGATGTGGGCAGCAAATGAGGACCTCAGCAGCCGGAAAACCCGTTTGTATATCTTTAGAACAAGTTTGTCAGCAGACTGTTGTCCCTGCCCAGTAAAATTTCCCTGCCATAGGGTAATTAGCGAGAGATTTTGGCCCTCATGACTTTCAGTAATGGGGAAAGGCTTGGCCCCAGTAATGATTTTGATAGTTTTGATAACATCACCTGGAGGGTTAGGGCTTTTGCTTCAACTTCTTGTCGCTGCTTCACAAAACACCCTATGATTCAATATGCACCCCTAGGTACATATAAGTTTGATCCAACACAATTTTGTTGCCATTATAAAACCAGCCACCTCCCTGATATTTATTTGTGCCAAATGTAACAACCTTTGTTTTCTTAAGGTTCACCTCTAGGTTGTGTAGCGGATTAAGCAGCCGTAGAAGGCCAAACAGGGCAAGATCGTCCGCGTACAACTGGTTAATGATCCGCACACCACAAATCTTTGGGGGGGTGACTGTTGATGGCATCAAACAGCTATGTGAGATCTGCGATAAACAGGTTAAAAAGCAGGGGGCTAGCATGCACCCCTGCTTCACTCCCTGTGATGTTGGGATTTTCCTTGAAACGTGAGCACCATCTCCCAGTTTGATACGAATCTAGGTTACCGAATGTAGCTGAATTATGGCCTCCAAGAGTTTGAGGGTATTCCCCATTTCTGTAGTTTGACCCACAGGTCCCCTCAGGCACCCGGTCAAATGCTGCATTAAAATCAACGAAACAGCTGTGCATCAAAGAATGTTGAGTGGTTACCCTATTCATCAAGACTGATATTGCCATTAAGTTGGTTAGCACAAGATTTTGTCATGATCCACATTTGGTTTATCGGGATGAGCCCCTTTTGCTCAACCCACAGCCACAGATCCTCCAGAAGCAAGCCGAAATAGTATTTAGCTTCATTATCAAGGAGCACTATTAACCTATTGTTATTCGGATCAGATCTGTGGCCTACTTTATATATCGGATGGATTATGGCACCACGCCATGATTCAGGTATTGCTGAGAACCTCAGGCAGTGGTCAAAAAGCCTTGTGAACTGTCCTGCCCAGAATGTGATGTCCTGTTTATAGAATGCCTGAGGAAGGCCGTTAGGCCCAAAAGCCCCGTCCATTCTTGCTTTTGATATTACACGCTCTAGGAGGCTTGTGTAGAGGGACAGGTTTCTGGCCGGTGGATTCAGAGAGTCTGGATTTTGGGGAGAGGCTTGAGTAGATAATGCAGGGATGCTTTGCATGCCCCTATCCACAAGGCAGAATTCCTCCTCCTTTGCCAAAAAATGCGTAGTAAAGAAGGATGCCCATTCTTGTTTTGTTATGTTTGCACAGCCCAGCCTCCTTGGGCCGTTCATTTGCCTATTCACCAAGGCCCAAAAGTTCTTGGAGTTGGGGTTCTTACTCGCACAAAGAAGTGTTGCCCAGAAATACTCAGACCGTTTCCGTTTTTCTGCTATGACTGCCTGCCTGTAGATTTTCTTTGTCTGTTTGAATACGTTAAGTGACTCCTTCTCTCCCGGGTTCTTCCAGACCTGAGCCTTGTTGCGGGCTTTCCTAAAGTCCTTGATCATGGTTGACGTACTGATTTGGTTACAGGAGTCATACCAAAAGGCTGGTCGATGTAATTTTGCAAGCAGCGGGTGACTCATTGTCAGCCCTAGCTGCATGTAGGTGCTTAATGCATTCAGCCATAACAGAGTAACTGATGGAGCCACTCCATTTAAAGTGCTTGAAGTTCTCTGTGCATTTTCTCTCCATGTGGCACTCGCCAAGGCATGATGGGATTAGTTGGACGAAATGGTAGTGATCTGTGGAAGATGGTCGCTCTCAACCAGTGAAGCAATGTGGTAATTTTCCACTAGGGGGAACATTTCGGCATTACAGACAGGCTTCGTGGGCAACCCCTTGGCTTAGATTTTTCGGTGATGTTCTGGGCGCTCTCTGAGTAAAACCCCTCATGCTCCTCGGGGAAATCTTGGAAGAGGTTTGTATTAAAATCCCCTGTAATCAAACTGACAGCCTGGGGGTGGTCACTGGCTAGGTTGCACAAAATTTGCAATAGACGGTTACATTTAGGCCTCTTCTCTCTTGTACTTGGGTGGATGTAAACGTTGATCAGCAAAAGCTATTGTTGCGATCTTCTGTTACTGATCTTTATTCCCAACAGCCAATTCTCCTGTAATGCTATTGGATCAATGTTCCCTTTTAGCTTAACTGAGGTATATCCAGATAGCCCGCCTTTTGGCCTACCATGCCTATGCTCCCTGAGGGCCGGCTTCCAGAGCTCGATGTAGCCTATTATCGGGCAACTCGACTCGGCCGATGTTTCGTGCAGAGCTATGATTTCGTGGTTGTTTAGAAACATAATTAAATCTGGAGACTGAAGTTTCTGAGTGAGACCATTGATATTCCAAGAGCACAGGGACAGCGGAGGCAGCTTGGGGCAAGGGGGTACTCGAGGGTTAATTCAATCAAAATGTCTATAAGATAGAGCTGCGGGAAGCCAGTCCCAATCTTTCCCTGAGAGGTCAGTGGTTGACACCCTTTGTTTGCTGTATTTTGTGATGGCACAGCCCTGGGCATTTTTTTAAGATTGACTATGGTTTCTTCCTGCTGGGGGATATAAGAATTTGCGATTTAGCCAATACGGTGGGATAACCAATCTTTCTGAAGGGACTAATCTTGATGCCCCATGTGCTAAATATCTCTGTTCTGGATAATATTAACTGCACATGAGCTGGCGAAACTAATGTTGCTAATGTAGGTTCTGAGTTTTGGGAACCTTTTTTTGGGGGAGGGGGGGGGAATTTGAATGATGTAATATCACTTGACTCCAATCCGCTCAGTCCAGGAATGGTCTTCAGCAACCTTATGATGTTCCTCCTGTTGTTTGAACATTGCAGAGCAGTTTCTTGCTGTGATCTCTGAGGCTGTGGTCCCCGGAGCCTGGGAGGATGCTGATCCGTCTTCAGTGATTCCAGTTAGTTGCCTGCTGACGCTCCTCCTGTGGTTCATAATGTGGGTGCTCGATCTTATATGCTGAATCCGAATGGGTGATCCAAGGACCCTGGTTGTTTGTTGTCGTTACTGGGAGGGTATCCATCCGGGTCCGTGCCGGCTTGCTGTACACAGAAGGAGCGGTCATGAGTCCTAGTCGCAGCTTCATTAGGAGCTACTGAAGTACTAAGCTTTGGTCAAGGGGCTGCAGATTCCGTATTGACAATAGGATATGCATCCGAGGTTTTGCTGTTTTGTGGCATAGAAGCTTGTTGAGGGACTACACCCATCGGTTGCTGACTTTGATCAGGGCCACCAGGAAGTCTCTTAATTTCTGTCAGAACTGATGCGCGTGCATGAGTGCTCCCAGAACTGGAGAGGATCCAACCTTAAGCGCGTTCCACTCCACAGAAGTTGATGCAGGTAAAACGAATGTCTGGCTCCCAGCCAACTGCATAGTTCGGGACGTTCAGGGTAAAATAAGAGCAGACAGCAGCTTCGTTTGCAGTTTTTTAAACACATGGTGGGTGGGGGAGGTTGGGACCTACAATGTACACGGCCCACGAGTGCACCAAGGACTGGTGCAAAGCTTATATGTCATTCGGTCTCAAGTTTTAGGCATGTTACACTCCACAAAAGTACAAGCAGGTAAAATGAAAAGTTGGCCACTGTGCCCTCTACAAAGCGCAGCATGCAGTGAGTTCAATAGTTGCCTTTAATGGGGGAACCAATGAACTGTAAGGTCAGTATTAGTGTACACAGTGACAGCTATGTGAATGTTTCAGCACTTGGGACAGCGGACGTACTGAGGGTGACTGTGAAAGAATGTCTCTCAGGGCTGGCACTGCGCTGGGATGGCATCTAGCTCTCTATCTCTGCACTGGGATGGCCTCTGGCTACCTCTGCGCTGGGATGGCCTCTAGCAACCTACCGCTGCGATGGCCTCTAGCAACCTACCGCTGCGACGGCCTCTGGCTGCCTACCTCTGCGCTGGGACGGCCTCTGGCTGCCTACCTCTGCGCTGGGACGGCCTCTGGCTGCCTACCTCTGCGCTGGGACGGCCTCTGGCTGCCTACCTCTGCGCTGGGACGGCCTCTGGCTGCCTACCTCTGCGCTGGGACGGCCTCTGGCTGCCTACCTCTGCGCTGGGACGGCCTCTGGCTGCCTACCTCTGCGCTGGGACGGCCTCTGGCTGCCTACCTCTGCGCTGGGACGGCCTCTGGCTGCCTACCTCTGCGCTGGGACGGCCTCTGGCTGCCTACCTCTGCGCTGGGACCGGCCTCTGGCTGCCTACCTCTGCGCTGGGACGGCCTCTGGCTGCCTACCTCTGAGCTGGGACGGCCTCTGGCTGCCTACCTCTGAGCTGGGACGGCCTCTGGCTGCCTACCTCTGAGCTGGGACGGCCTCTGGCTGCCTACCTCTGAGCTGGGACGGCCTCTGGCTGCCTACCTCTGAGCTGGGACGGCCTCTGGCTGCCTACCTCTGAGCTGGGACGGCCTCTGGCTGCCTACCTCTGAGCTGGGACGGCCTCTGGCTGCCTACCTCTGAGCTGGGACGGCCTCTGGCTGCCTACCTCTGAGCTGGGACGGCCTCTGGCTGCCTACCTCTGAGCTGGGACGGCCTCTGGCTGCCTACCTCTGAGCTGGGACGGCCTCTGGCTGCCTACCTCTGAGCTGGGACGGCCTCTGGCTGCCTACCTCTGAGCTGGGACGGCCTCTGGCTGCCTACCTCTGAGCTGGGACGGCCTCTGCCTGCCTACCTCTGAGCTGGGACGGCCTCTGGCTGCCTACCTCTGAGCTGGGACGGCCTCTGGCTGCCTACCTCTGAGCTGGGACGGCCTCTGGCTGCCTACCTCTGAGCTGGGACGGCCTCTGGCTGCCTACCTCTGAGCTGGGACGGCCTCTGGCTGCCTACCTCTGAGCTGGGACGGCCTCTGGCTGCCTACCTCTGAGCTGGGACGGCCTCTGGCTGCCTACCTCTGAGCTGGGACGGCCTCTGGCTGCCTACCTCTGAGCTGGGACGGCCTCTGGCTACCTACCTCTGAGCTGGGACGGCCTCTGGCTACCTACCTCTGCGCTGGGACGGCCTCTGGCTACCTACCTCTGCGCTGGGACGGCCTCTGGCTACCTACCTCTGCGCTGGGATATGGCCTCTGGTTACCTACCTCTGCGCTGGGATATGGCCTCTGGCTACCTACCTCTGCGCTGGGATATGGCCTCTGGCTACCTACCTCTGCGCTGGGATATGGCCTCTGGCTACCTACCTCTGCGCTGGGATATGGCCTCTGGCTACCTACCTCTGCGCTGGGATATGGCCTCTGGCTACCTACCTCTGCGCTGGGATATGGCCTCTGGCTACCTACCTCTGCGCTGGGATATGGCCTCTGGCTACCTACCTCTGCCCTGGGATATGGCCTCTGGCTACCTACCTCTGCCCTGGGATATGGCCTCTGGCTATCTACCTCTGCCCTGGGATATGGCCTCTGGCTATCTACCTATGCCCTGGGATATGACCTCTAGCTACCTACCTCTGCGCTGGGATGGCCTCTAGCTACCTACCTCTGCGCTGGGATGGCCTCTAGCTACCTACCTCTGCGCTGGGATGGCCTCTAGCTACCTACCTCTGCGCTGGGATGGCCTCTGGCCAGTGCTTAATTTGTAAAATATGAAGTCCAGGTGCTCAAATGTTTGTCGGAGGCCAACCCCCCCTTTCCCCAGCTCCACCCACTCACTCTAGTGGGTTCACCCACATCCTCAACTGGCACTGCTGAAAGCCAGATGTAATACCAGATCTGAATTTCAGCTTAGGGGCTTTTCTCAAGTAAAGTTTTGATAGGAAGTCCACCGACACGCAAAAATTTTGAAAAAGATTAAATCAAAAGTGCATTTAAAGCACAATTTTGGAATAAATTAGCTAAAATGACTAATGGATTGAAAAGGGGCAAGTGAAATATTCCAGTGCTCTATGTGCCGATTTTGGGAAAGGACAATACTGGGATATGTGCAAAGGTGCTTTGTGTTGTCATTTTTAGCAGAGTCTAATTGTGTGTCATGAGTTCAAAGATGCAACTTTTATATATCTTTTGGCACAAAATAAACCAAAATGTTCTGAAAACACTCTAAGCAGATAAAATGAATAAAAATCCTTCTTTCAAAGCGGTGCTGTTGCAGCTCATGCACTAATACAGAGAAATTCCAAATTAAATGTCTGCACTTTACTCAAATCAATCACAGAATTTGTAGAGCGCACTACTTACCCGCGAGGGTCTCAAGGCGCTGGGGAGAGGGAAGGGGGGGGGGATGCTGCTACTGGTCGAACAGCCAGGTCTTGAGTAGCCTCCTGAAGGTCAGCAGGTCTTGGGTCTTTCGTAGGCTTAGTGGAAGGGTGTTCCAGGTCTTGGCGGCGAGGTGTGAGAAGGATCTGCCGCCGGTGGTTGTTCTTCGAATGCGGGGGACGGTGGTGAGGGAGAGGTCGGCGGAGCGGAGCTGGCGGTTGGGGGACGTAGAAGAAGAGCCGTCTGTTGAGGTAGGCTGGGCCAGTTTTGTGGAGTGCCTTGTGTGCGTGGGTGAGGAGTTTGAAGGTGATCCTCCGGTCGACGGGGAGCCAGTGCAGGTTCCTCAAGTGGGGGGTGATGTGGCTGTGGCGTGGTACGTCGAGGATCAGTCGTGCGGAGGCGTTTTGTATGCGTTGCAGTCGCTTGATGAGCTTGGCCGGGGCTCCCGCGTAGAGGGCGTTCCCATAGTCCAGTCTGCTACTGACGAGGGCCTGGTTGACTGTTCTTCTTGTGTCTGTCGGGATCCACCTGTAGATCTTGCGAAGCATGCGGAGGGTGTTGAAGCAGGAGGAGGAGACTGCGTTGACTTGCTTGGTCATGGAGAGCGTTGAGTCGAGGATGACTCCCAGGTTGCGTGCGTGGTCGGTGGGTGTCGGGGCTGCTCCCAGCGTCGTTGGCCACCAGGAGTCGTCCCAGGCTGAGGTGTTGGAGCCGAGGATGAGGACCTCCGTTTTGTCCGTGTTCAGCTTTAGTCGGCTGATCTTCATCCAATCGGCGACGGCCTTCATTCCTTCATGGAGTTTGGCTTTGGCGGCGAGGGGGTCCTTGGTGAGGGAGAGGATCAGTTGAGTGTCGTCGGCGTAGGAGATAATGTTGAGGTCGTGTTGTCTGGCGATGCGTGCGATGAAGGTGTTCATTGACGGAGAACTCAGCTGTGAGCCTAGTTTTATGTGAGTGCATGCTTTACAGCATAGACATTTAACAGGGAATTTCTCTGGGTTAGTGCATGACCTGCAGAGAGCACAGCTCAAACGATGAGAAGCAATCAGCGTTCAGTGTTCATGAGCTGTGAATCCACTCGAGCATTAACACGGGCAAATTCTGAGTTAACTGTATTTGCTTTGGACAGTGCAATAGCGGTATAAAAAGAGGCTCATTGGCCAACATCAGGCTCGTCCGATGAAGACCAAGAGCTCTGGGGAGAACCCAGGAACGTAAGGCGGGCCATGCAGCGCACGGGGCACCTTTCAGACCCCCCCTATCCAGACCCAGCTCTATGAATCAAGGCCGGACTGGCCGTACCGGGCATCGGTGTTTCCTTGGGAGGATGGAAGGCCGGTTTTGTTACTGGGAGGCTGGTATTGCAGTGCTGCACTGTCGGCCCCCAGTAACAAATCAGCAGACCAGCATTACTAATACAGCACTCACTTTCGTTTCCAGCCTCCCTGCAGAGTTTTTTGTATATCAAGCATAATAAACTTGTCAAGATATCTCTAGAGATTAATCTTTCTGCTGGAGTTTTGTCTAGTGGCAGTTTTAACTCATCTATAAGGTAGCGCAGAGGGTTAATATGCCTGCTGCAAGAATGTGCACCATGCAGATCAGATAAATGTATTTTATGTGCATAGCTCTGTGGGTTACTGCTTTTGTCACAAAAGATCCTTTTGTTTCTGAACAGTTCATATGTTACAATAGTAATCTAGCTCAGTGAGCTATGAACTGCCATCAAAGAGCTGCATGCAAACTACATGGTACAGGTTAGAAAGTTATGTTTTTTCCAGTCTTTCATTATCCTAATGTTGCTAAAAGGGGGTTGTTTGGCTAGAAGTAAATTCTTAGTAGTAAATGTAACTCTAACCCTTGTGTTATGTTTTGAATCCCAATTTTGTGCTTCTCCAGCCCAAGCACTGTTAAGAAATGCCTACACCTCGTAGTGCCCTTGGTCTTATGTAACATTTTCTATACACCGACTTACACATATATTATTCATTGTCTCTATGAGTGTTTGATGTAAAGTGCTCCGACACCATAATCTGGTATGAGAAACGCTATAAAACAAATGAAATACATGAGAGAGGGGCTATGGAGAGATGAGGGGCACTGTTGGAGGGTGATAGTGAAGAAACCATTTAAGGGGTTCATTAAAGATTGTCCTATCCTAGTGCATTGTAAGCTTTTCATTTACTATGCTTTAAAAGCTAATACAATTGAATGTATATTGAAAAATGTGTTGTAGAAAGCACCATATTTCCCCCAAATTTTCTTGGGGGGAGAAACCCTCCAAACCCTTCTTGTGGCTGGGCTCAATCGCTACGCAACCTATGGGGGCTGGTCTGACGAAATTTGCCAGGGCTGCTTTGGGATCCCAGTCCGGACTTGCTATTACAGGGTCGGATTGGGAAGGCGGGCAATTGAGCGATGGGACGGTGCCCCAGGGTCACCTGTGGGCCGGTTTTTTAGGGCCTCTGTAAACCAGCCCAAGAGACTTACCCTGCCAGGTCACTATAATATGGTGCCAAAATCACAGGCACCCCACCACCCCCGCCTCGTGTAACCTACCCTGCCAGAAACCGGGTCATCCCCCGCTGGGCCATCACGTTTAGGCCATGGCGGGTGTGGGGAGGGTGGGAGTATGCAGGGGCCTCGCTGGGGGCGGGCAGGGGATTTTGTGCCTTTGGGCCATTCTCACCTGAGAATCAGCAGCTGTGTGCTTTTCTTGACCACGGCCCATCCCAGGTCATCGCCCTAAGGCTATAGTGAGCTAGGGAGGAGGTAAATAAGAGAAGTAGCCTCTCTAGGAGCTGGGTGTTGTCACCTCTTTTGGGCCTTGTTTGGGAGGGATGGGGGGAATTGGGAGCTCTTGCATAAGCCTCGCTGTGAGACCACCTTTCCCAGGGGAAAAAACAAATTGGATGTAGCTCATAGTCAGAGCTGCCGACGGAACGAGGTTTAAGTCCCGGTGTCAGCTCGACTTCCTGTGATTCTGGGCAAATCATGTAATCTCCCTTAAATTAAAATCATCTCACCTAAAAGCAAAATAAATTGGATCTTGTGTAATGTTACTGGTGCTCATGTACATGCCCCAGTGCCAGTGGGCTGAGTTCACGCTATAAAAAACTACAAAAACAATAACAAAAAATAACCGGCCAGATTCCAATGAGACTAACTAGATGGTGTGATTCATGAAACGGATGATCCGTGAATGTGGGTCAGTTTTTTGGGAGTGCCTGGGCCTAATTGTGTTCCCAATCCGACCCGGCTTATGAATCTCACTGAGAGACTGGAGTCTCGGTGGTCCCTCACCACATTCTGCAGAGGGGCTTCACTACTTTGCGTCAGGCCAGTAGTTAAACAGTGGCCTTACTGTGACAGTGACTTCCCCATGGAGTTTGCACTTCGGAACTGGCTGCACACACGTTCACCTGGGAATGGTGCTTTCCGTTTCCTCCCTCCACCTCTGCCCATTTTAGGTGAATTCCAAGGCCAGAAATGTCGCCGCAGCCTCTATGTGCCCAAATCAAAGTCTGACGTCCATCTGGACCCTGCCAGGCATGACACCCGCGCCAGGCACTGCGCCGGGACACTGATCTCACCGCGAGCAGCTATTATTATTCAACAGCCCCGGCTATAGCTGAAATTAACCACAGTTTGACATTGGTCCCCGCGGCGAGGCCAGGAGGCCTGAAATATTTCTGCATCGGGCGAGTTTTAGCCTGCCGCTTTTTTACTCAAAAGCACAATGTTTACTCAAAAGCACAGTGTTAACAAAATAGCATGTCCGTGCTTCAATAGCAAAGTTAAATTATTACTTATGGGTTATTATTTTAAATATAACTCTGCAAAAGGAGTGCTGTTTTGTTTCTGACAAAACTTGTGGTTTTTTTATAGCACCGGGGACTGTTTAGTATCAATGTGTGTTAAAATTCTGAAGCGCTCCACAGTCTGACTACATGCACTGAAGGGGCAAGTCCCTGCCGTGCTTTAAACTCCAGTGCCAATGCACGGTAGGGCCAAAACCGAGGATGGGAGCGAGGATAGTAAGTGATCCTTCAGCGCACAAGGCCTTAATCAGAGAGCAAAGAAACAAAATCGTATTTGAGTGGGGTTCTTTTTTTCCCGCTGTGGGACAACGTCAGATCTCCCAACACCTTTCTAATTCTGAACAAGTCACTGCTTCCGAGATGTGAAGAGGAGTCTAACGGGCACATAACTAACTGTCTCAGCCCTAATCTCGCATCCTGTAACAGTAACGTTCATGCACACCACCACGCTCAAGAAAATCAACTATTGGTTACTTACTGGTTACCAGCTGCTGCACGACACGCAGCTTCAAATAATAGTGCTGAACTGCCTGTGCGTAATGCGTGTGTCCTCATCATAAGGCGGGCATCGTCGTGCAATTTTAAAAAGGTTACGCACGCTGCCTCGGCTGCCGCAGCCCACATGCCCAAATCCAGCCCAATCAGTGGCCTGCCGACCGGCAACACTGACTGAAGGCATGGATTTATTATCGGCTCAGCTCTTCACGGGGACTTGGAGACAGAGTGAGAATGTGAACACTTATTTTATTGTGTGACACACGCTATGCAGTCGCACTCAGGTCTAGACCCGGCCCTGATAAGTGCTGCTGCTAAGCACCGGCACAAATTAAGCACTGCCTCTGGCTACCTACCTCTGCGCTGGGATGGCCTCTGGCTACCTACCTCTGCGCTGGGATGGCCTCTTGCTACCTACCTCTGCGCTGGGATGGCCTCTGGCTATCTACCTCTGCGCTGCGATGGACTCTGGCAATCTACCTCTGCGCTGCGATGGACTCTGGCAATCTACCTCTGCGCTGCGATGGACTCTGGCAATCTACCTCTGCGCTGCGATGTACTCTGGCAATCTACCTCTGCGCTGCGATGTACTCTGGCAATCTACCTCTGCGCTGCGATGGACTCTGGCAATCTACCTCTGCGCTGCGATGGACTCTGGCAATCTACCTCTGCGCTGCGATGGACTCTGGCAATCTACCTCTGCGCTGCGATGGACTCTGGCAATCTACCTCTGCGCTGCGATGGACTCTGGCAATCTACCTCTGCGCTGCGATGGACTCTGGCAATCTACCTCTGCGCTGCGATGGACTCTGGCAATCTACCGCTGCGATGGACTCTGGCAATCTACCGCTGCGATGGACTCTGGCAATCTACCGCTGCGATGGACTCTGGCAATCTACCGCTGCGATGGACTCTGGCAATCTACCGCTGCGATGGACTCTGGCAATCTACCGCTGCGATGGACTCTGGCAATCTACCGCTGCGATGGACTCTGGCAATCTACCGCTGCGATGGACTCTGGCAATCTACCGCTGCGATGGACTCTGGCAATCTACCGCTGCGATGGACTCTGGCAATCTACCTCTGCGCTGCGATGGACTCTGGCAATCTACCTCTGCGCTGCGATGGACTCTGGCAATCTACCGCTGCGATGGACTCTGGCAATCTACCGCTGCGATGGACTCTGGCAATCTACCGCTGCGATGGACTCTGGCAATCTACCGCTGCGATGGACTCTGGCAATCTACCGCTGCGATGGACTCTGGCAATCTACCGCTGCGATGGACTCTGGCAATCTACCTCTGCGCTGCGATGGACTCTGGCAATCTACCTCTGCGCTGCGATGGACTCTGGCAATCTACCTCTGCGCTGCGATGGACTCTGGCAATCTACCTCTGCGCTGCGATGGACTCTGGCAATCTACCTCTGCGCTGCGATGGACTCTGGCAATCTACCTCTGCGCTGCGATGGCCTCTGGCAACCTACCTCTGCGCTGCGATGGCCTCTGGCAACCTACCTCTGCCCTGGGATATGGCCTCTGGCAACCTACCTCTGCCCTGGGATATGGCCTCTGGCAACCTACCTCTGCCCTGGGATATGGCCTCTGGCAACCTACCTCTGCCCTGGGATATGGCCTCTGGCAACCTACCTCTGCCCTGGGATATGGCCTCTGGCAACCTACCTCTGCCCTGGGATATGGCCTCTGGCAATCTACCTCTGCCCTGGGATATGGCCTCTGGCAATCTACCTCTGCCCTGGGATATGGCCTCTGGCAATCTACCTCTGCCCTGGGATATGGCCTCTGGCAATCTACCTCTGCGCTGCGATGGCCTCTGGCAATCTACCTCTGCGCTGGCCTCTGGCAATCTACCTCTGCGCTGGCCTCTGGCAATCTACCTCTGCGCTGGCCTCTGGCAATCTACCTCTGCGCTGGCCTCTGGCAATCTACCTCTGCGCTGGCCTCTGGCAATCTACCTCTGCGCTGGCCTCTGGCAATCTACCTCTGCGCTGGCCTCTGGCAATCTACCTCTGCGCTGGCCTCTGGCAATCTACCTCTGCGCTGGCCTCTGGCAATCTACCTCTGCGCTGGCCTCTGGCAATCTACCTCTGCGCTGGCCTCTGGCAATCTACCTCTGCGCTGGCCTCTGGCAATCTACCTCTGCGATGGCCTCTGGCAATCTACCTCTGCGCTGCGATGGCCTCTGGCAATCTACCTCTGCGCTGCGATGGCCTCTGGCAATCTACCTCTGCGCTGCGATGGCCTCTGGCAATCTACCTCTGCGCTGCGATGGCCTCTGGCAATCTACCACTGCGCTGCGATGGCCTCTGGCAATCTACCTCTGCGCTGCGATGGCCTCTGGCAATCTACCGCTGCGCTGCGATGGCCTCTGGCAATCTACCTCTGCGCTGGGATGGCCTCTGGCAATCTACCTCTGCGCTGGGATGGCCTCTGGCAATCTACCTCTGCCCTGGGATATGGCCTCTGGCAATCTACCTCTGCGCTGCGATGGCCTCTGGCAATCTACCTCTGCGCTGGCCTCTGGCAATCTACCTCTGCGCTGGCCTCTGGCAATCTACCTCTGCGCTGGCCTCTGGCAATCTACCTCTGCGATGGCCTCTGGCAATCTACCTCTGCGATGGCCTCTGGCAATCTACCTCTGCGCTGCGATGGCCTCTGGCAATCTACCTCTGCGCTGCGATGGCCTCTGGCAATCTACCTCTGCGCTGCGATGGCCTCTGGCAATCTACCTCTGCGCTGCGATGGCCTCTGGCAATCTACCACTGCGCTGCGATGGCCTCTGGCAATCTACCTCTGCGCTGCGATGGCCTCTGGCAATCTACCTCTGCGCTGCGATGGCCTCTGGCAATCTACCTCTGCGCTGGGATGGCCTCTGGCAATCTACCTCTGCGCTGGGATGGCCTCTGGCAATCTACCTCTGCCCTGGGATATGGCCTCTGGCAATCTACCTCTGCGCTGCGATGGCCTCTGGCAATCTACCTCTGCGCTGCGATGGCCTCTGGCAATCTACCTCTGCGCTGCGATGGCCTCTGGCAATCTACCTCTGCGCTGCGATGGCCTCTGGCAATCTACCTCTGCGCTGCGATGGCCTCTGGCAATCTACCTCTGCGCTGCGATGGCCTCTGGCAATCTACCTCTGCGATGGCCTCTGGCAATCTACCTCTGCGATGGCCTCTGGCAATCTACCTCTGCGATGGCCTCTGGCAATCTACCTCTGCGCTGGCCTCTGGCAATCTACCTCTGCGCTGGCCTCTGGCAATCTACCTCTGCGCTGGCCTCTGGCAATCTACCTCTGCGCTGGCCTCTGGCAATCTACCTCTGCGCTGGCCTCTGGCAATCTACCTCTGCGCTGGCCTCTGGCAATCTACCTCTGCGCTGGCCTCTGGCAATCTACCTCTGCGCTGGCCTCTGGCAATCTACCTCTGCGCTGGCCTCTGGCAATCTACCTCTGCGCTGGCCTCTGGCAATCTACCTCTGCGCTGGCCTCTGGCAATCTACCTCTGCGCTGGCCTCTGGCAATCTACCTCTGCGCTGGCCTCTGGCAATCTACCTCTGCGCTGGCCTCTGGCAATCTACCTCTGCGCTGGCCTCTGGCAATCTACCTCTGCGCTGGGATGGCCTCTGGCAATCTACCTCTGCGCTGGGATGGCCTCTGGCAATCTACCTCTGCGCTGGGATGGCCTCTGGCAATCTACCTCTGCGCTGGGATGGCCTCTGGCAATCTACCTCTGCGCTGGGATGGCCTCTGGCAATCTACCTCTGCGCTGGGATGGCCTCTGGCAATCTACCTCTGCGCTGGGATGGCCTCTGGCAATCTACCTCTGCGCTGGGATGGCCTCTGGCAATCTACCTCTGCGCTGGGATGGCCTCTGGCAATCTACCTCTGCGCTGGGATGGCCTCTGGCAACCTCTGCGCTGGGATGGCCTCTGGCTACCTCTGCGCTGGGATGGCCTCTGGCTACCTCTGCGCTGGGATGGCCTCTGGCTACCTCTGCGCTGGGATGGCCTCTGGCTACCTCTGCGCTGGGATGGCCTCTGGCTACCTCTGCGCTGGGATGGCCTCTGGCTACCTCTGCGCTGGGATGGCCTCTGGCTACCTCTGCGCTGGGATGGCCTCTGGATACCTCTGCGCTGGGATGGCCTCTGGATACCTCTGCGCTGGGATGGCCTCTGGATACCTCTGCGCTGGGATGGCCTCTGGATACCTCTGCGCTGGGATGGCCTCTGGATACCTCTGCGCTGGGATGGCCTCTGGATACCTCTGCGCTGGGATGGCCTCTGGATACCTCTGCGCTGGGATGGCCTCTGGATACCTCTGCGCTGGGATGGCCTCTGGATACCTCTGCGCTGGGATGGCCTCTGGATACCTCTGCGCTGGGATGGCCTCTGGATACCTCTGCGCTGGGATGGCCTCTGGATACCTCTGCGCTGGGATGGCCTCTGGATACCTCTGCGCTGGGATGGCCTCTGGATACCTCTGCGCTGGGATGGCTTGCGCTGGGATGGCCTCTGGATACCTCTGCGCTGGGATGGCTTCTGGATACCTCTGCGCTGGGATGGCTTCTGGATACCTCTGCGCTGGGATGGCTTCTGGATACCTCTGCGCTGGGATGGCTTCTGGATACCTCTGCGCTGGGATGGCTTCTGGATACCTCTGCGCTGGGATGGCCTCTGGATACCTCTGCGCTGGGATGGCCTCTGGATACCTCTGCGCTGGGATGGCTTGCGCTGGGATGGCCTCTGGATACCTCTGCGCTGGGATGGCCTCTGGATACCTCTGCGCTGGGATGGCCTCTGGATACCTCTGCGCTGGGATGGCCTCTGGATACCTCTGCGCTGGGATGGCCTCTGGATACCTCTGCGCTGGGATGGCCTCTGGATACCTCTGCGCTGGGATGGCCTCTGGATACCTCTGCGCTGGGTTGGCCTCTGGATACCTCTGCGCTGGGTTGGCCTCTGGATACCTCTGCGCTGGGTTGGCCTCTGGATACCTCTGCGCTGGGTTGGCCTCTGGATACCTCTGCGCTGGGTTGGCCTCTGGATACCTCTGCGCTGGGTTGGCCTCTGGATACCTCTGCGCTGGGTTGGCCTCTGGATACCTATCTCTGCGCTGGGTTGTCCTCTGGATACCTATCTCTGCGCTGGGATGGCCTCTGGCTACCTCTGCGCTGGGATGGCCTCTGGCTACCTCTGCGCTGGGATGGCCTCTGGCTACCTCTGCGCTGGGATGGCCTCTGGCTACCTCTGCGCTGGGATGGCCTCTGGCTACCTCTGCGCTGGGATGGCCTCTGGCTACCTCTGCGCTGGGATGGCCTCTGGCTACCTCTGCGCTGGGATGGCCTCTGGCTACCTCTGCGCTGGGATGGCCTCTGGCTACCTCTGCGCTGGGATGGCCTCTGGCTACCTCTGCGCTGGGATGGCCTCTGGCTATCTCTGCGCTGGGATGGCCTCTGGCTACCTCTGCGCTGGGATGGCCTCTGGCTACCTCTGCGCTGGGATGGCCTCTGGCTACCTCTGCGCTGGGATGGCCTCTGGCTACCTCTGCGCTGGGATGGCCTCTGGCTACCTACCTCTGCGCTGGGATGGCCTCTGGCTACCTACCTCTGCGCTGGGATGGCCTCTGGCTACCTACCTCTGCGCTGGGATGGCCTCTGGCTACCTACCTCTGCGCTGGGATGGCCTTTAGCTACCTCTGCATTGAGGATTCAGGAGAAGGTCAATGCATCTTTCCACACACCTGGTGCTGGCGCCACGCTTTGACCCCCCCCTTTTATATACAATAAATAACACACTTAACTAGTAGGCACGAATCACCATAGATAAAAGTGACTGACATTGTTGCATGGCTAGACGATGCAGAGTAAATAAACAGAAGGAGGGCTCGTCTAATGTGATGTCAGATCGTCAAGTACTCCAGTGCAGGGAGGTGCACGCCCTACCAGGAACCCTCTGGTGGGGGCAGAGCCCAGAGGGAGCAGGTACCACCAGACACAGGGGCAGTCCTGACATCACAGACAAGCCGAGGAGGCTGCACTCACCATCGCAGGACCCTGCTGGTACATCTCTCCGGAGGACTCGTCTAATGTGATGTCAGATCGTCAAGTGCTCCAGTGCAGGGAGGTGCACCCCCTACCAGGAACCCTCTGGTGGGGGCAAAGCCCAGTGGGAGCAGATGGCACCAGACACAGGGGCAGTCCTGACAGCACAGGCAATCCAAGGAGGCTGCACTCACCATCGCAGGACCCTGCTGGTACATTTCTCCTGCTGCTCAGCTGAAGCTCTGCTTGTTGGTGTGTAGAAGGGGGTACCAGCACCTCACATACGCCCCCCTGCAGCAAAGGGTGCGGGAGGAGGGAGGGGCTACACCCCTAGAGAGCCCCCCCTTCATAACAACACTGGCAGGAGCCTCTCACCCTGGACAGGCCAGAACCCCAGCACTCCCCGCAGTGATCTGGTGTGGGGGCTGTGGAAGAGATGCCTGACAGCTGTCAGGTAGGACGGGGTCACTCCCAGGCTGCAGGGGCGGGGCACCGAGGCAAAGGGGGGTCACTGCCAGGACAGCAGGGGGCGGGCAATGAGGCAGGGGGTCACGGCCAGGTCAGAGGGGGGCAACGGGGGTGCCAACAGGGGACTTATACACTATTTCTAGGGCTGGTTCTATTTAGGGACGAATGCGCATGCGCGGGGCACGGACGCCGCTCACCGGCGCATGCTCTGTACGAGCACCGAGCCCCGCGCCGGAAGCAGCGACAGGAGCCGGGCAACAGCTCGAGGCTTGGGGGCGCCAGGATATGAGCACCCCGTTTTACACTGTAGCCGGAGCGGTACCCGAGAGCCAGAAGCCTCGCCTTCGGCACCGCAACCGTCCGGTGCTCGGAGTCTGCGGTGGTCAGAGGCGGTTGTTACGTACGACGTGTTGAGCAAGGACAACTCCCCATGAAAACAAGCCTAAAAGGGAAGCCCGACACTACATAACGACACGGAGAGGTTAAGAGCAGACCGGAAGTATCCGTCACATTTCGTCCCCGCGTGCTCAGGGGCAGGTGGAGGTGTGCAGCACCGAGCAGCGCCGCATGCATCGTGCACAGTCTCAGCGTGGGCTCCGTGGCAGCACAGGACGAGGCACAGTGCGCTTCTACCTGTATTCAGCAAACCAATCAATCATAGCAAGAACATGATCCGGCCATTCTGCAAGGGCCTGCAGCCAGTTGTACTGGGTTTTGTTGTATTGGGTGTATACATGCAGTGGTAGATGTGAGCTCATAATGGGCATGAGGCTGGGGGTTTTCATATTGTAGATTAGAATGTTGTTGCATGAGGTGGAAACCTGCGCCTGAAGAGTTATCATCTCATATGCGTTCCTTTTGTGAGCCTAAGTGTATGCATTGTAACTGAAGAATAAACTACTACATATAGTCGAATTCAATCGTGTTCCTGTGAAGTTATTCTACTACGATTGGAAGATGAACCCGGAACCGACAATCCAGGCCCACCAAGAAACGCCTATCATCGTGGATTCACCTTATACAGTGCTTCTCTAGTCATGACTGCAAACTCTATGTACTTTAACATATTTTACATGGTGCGAAGGTGCAGGGATCAGCGATCAGTGCAGAGGCACAGGGATTGAGGAAAGTTATCGGCACATTGGCGGTTAACTTGCGGCTCAGTTTAAAAGTCTTGCTCGCAACGTCACAGAGCTTCCTTTACTTCTGCGTGTTCCTGTCGGACGTGTCTGAGGGATCAAATGTTACAGTGCATGCACGTCACTCTGAAGGCTCCACCTTGATGCAATGTCAGAAAGTCTAGTCCGTTGTCGGCTACACTTTGGCTGAGAACTTCGACGGCCATTATTTGAAGTGCACGCACCACGCAAGATTCTTTCATTCTCTTTCAGCATCTGCCTGAGTTTGGGTCAGTCAAGTTTGACCTTGAGAGCTGCGACGGTGATTCACACACCTAACTGCGGATACCGTTTTATATATAAATATATATATAAAATGGTGATTCGCACACCTTCAAAGTTGTTTATTCTATATATTTATAACAGTGATTTGCACACCTTACTGCGGATACTGTTTTCCTTATTTATATATATAACAGTGATTCGCACACCTTCAAATTTGTTTATTGTGTTACACATTTCTTTTGGCTGTTAATTGAACTACGCGCTAATTTCATTCTGAATTTGGAAATTATTAGCACATTTAGCGGTTCTTTTTTGAAGGATTTAACATAGCATATAGATTATTCATTCATTTATGTATTTTTTTTCTCTCTTAGCATATGTGCAAGTATCAGTATGGCTAATTCTAATCTGTTTAATTAACCTCCACTCTTTCTACAAACACCTGGTAAACCGGTAAGGAAATGGAAAAATTGGCACAAATCCTTTGAAAGTTATTTAATTGTTATTGATGGTAAAAAATGTGATCCTGAAAGGAAAAAACCATGTATGTATGGTTTGTTAGGTATAGCTGGTCAATAAATCTTTGACAGTCTACCTGAAATTGAAGCAGCACCAGGGCAATTTGTTCCTTTAGGTAAATATCAGGAGGCGGTTAAGAGAATGGAGAAACAATTTACTGATGCACCTAATGTTATGGTAGAGAAGCATAGTAATGTGAGGAAACAACAGGAACATGAAAGCATTTAAGAATACATTGCAAGTTTACGAATTTTGGCAGCTTCTTGTGGACTCAGGGATATTTATTTGCGAGACTAATGTGTATTTCACTGTCACTCAAAGAAAATACAAGAGAGACTTTTAGCTTGTAGAAGTCCTACACTTAATGAAGTTATATACATAGCCAAAGGTATTGAAAGATCTCTACTCTGCTAAAATATTGTGTACTGGAAATACACAAAATCAGTCGGTTTGTTTGGTACATGAAAATAAATCTGATTTTAAAAGTGGGGGAAATGCTTTGCATGCACAGGAAAAGCAAAAGTTTGAATAAAAATTTAAGAAGAGAACTCATGGCTCAGAAAATCACTTAGGTAATCATTCGGGGTGTCCAGTGGTTGGCAAGAGATGTACGAAGTGTCAAAAGGTGTGGCATTTCGGAGCTGTTTGTAGAAACCCTAAAACTTAGAGTAAACGTAAGTTTGCTCAGTAGATGAGTCTGATGAGGAGATGTGTTCAAATATTGTTTTAACAGTTGATTCAAAACAAGGTACATTTAAAGGACCATTAGGAATTGTACACATAGGCGCAGTGGAATTATCTGTAATGGCGGATTCTGGTTCTCCAATAACAATCTTAGCAGATCATACTTTTAATAAATTATTGAAGAATATGGAATTAATAGATTCAGATTATTATTATTATTATTATTAATGCATTTTATAGAGCGCTCGGCTACCTCCAACGGAAGTGTCCCGGCACTAGCGATAAGTACAGATTGCGTGCAGGAGCTGAAGAATTATGCAGTGTTCTAGGTTAGGCTGAAAAGCCAGGTTTTTAAGGCCTTTCTAAACAGGGGCTCTGAGGTCGCCTTTCGAAGGTGGACTGGCATAGAGTTCCACAGAGAGGCTGTTTTCACAGCAAGAGCGCGACCCCCATCCTGGCCTTTTTGAAGCGTGGGATCACCATTAGGTCCTGATGGTTTGACCTCAGAGATCTTGATTGGTGATATCTCCGAAGTCTGTGCTTCAGATATTGAGGGCCAGCATCTCTAATGGATCTGAAAGCCAGTATCAGTGCCTTAAACTCGATCCGTCTCTTGACCGGGAGCCAATGAAGGCTTCGCAGGTGGGGAGAGATGTGGTGGCGAAGAGGCACGTTTCTGATCAGCCTAGCTGCAGCATTTTGTATAATCTGCAGTTTTCTCAGCAGGTAATCTGGGAGCCCCAGGTAGAGACTATTTGCGTAGTCCAATTGGGAGGTAACAAGCGCATGGACCACATTTTTCCTGCAATTCATTGGCAATAAATGCAGGAATTTTCGTAGACTTTTTAATTTCCAGAAACATGCGGAAGAGACTTTGCAAATTTGGGTACTACCCGATAAACTAGAATCAAACCAAAAGCCCAGGTTCCTAGCAGAGTGCACCGGGTTAGGAGGGGGGTTAAGCTCAGCCGGCCACCAAAGTTCAGACGAAGGAGGAGACGATTGGTTAAAAAACAGTATGTCAATCCAAAAGCTTTCGGGGAGTTCGATATTGAAATGTTAGGTTATTTTAATGACATTTTAGAATTTAAAGGCCGATCCATTAAGACAAAACCCCACACCGACAAAAATATATGTAGCAGTAAGAGGGAGAGACATAGCCAGGTGGCAAGATCTTGGACAACTTGGAAAACTACTCAAACCAAGTTCAGAAGAACCCATAGTATTAGGGGGTATGCCTATTCTTAATGTTGACCAGCAAGAGCAGAGGTTATCTATTGAAAAAGTATTGGAAACACACAGTAAAGTGTTTTCTGATCATATTGGCTGTGTGAAAGGGTTTGAACATCCTATTAAGTTGAAAGATGCTATACCCGTTACACATAAAGTTCTCCATATACCGCTGCCAGGAAAGAATTGAAAGTACTTTTAGGCACGCTATGCAATGATGCTGTAATAGCACCAAATGGTTCTTCAGAGTGGGTTTCTGCAATAGTTATTACTAAAAAGAAAAATGGTGAACTTAGATTGTGTGCGGATGTAAGGTAATTAAATAAGAATATCGTAGTGGATTTTCATCCTCTTTCAAAGATACATGAAATGTTACATTCTGTAAGTGGTTCTAAGTATTTTTCAATACTAGATCTTGAATCTGCTTCTTAGGTGAAATTATCTGGCAGTTCAAAAGATTTAACCACTTATGTGACACCTTTTGGAGCATACCAGTATATCTGACTGCCTTTTGGTTTGGTGGCGGCTGCCAGTGTGTTCCAAAATTAATGGATCACATATTAAGTACACTGAATACTTAGGTCAGACGTTTGACCGTACTATCATACCAACCCTCTATGCGAAGACCCCCGATCCCGACTTGGAGGCTCCACCCCCCGTCATTAGAGGATGTCCCATTTAGCGAATCCCTGCGGGCACCGGTGGGTCCATTCTTTGTAGATAATGCACATACCGCCTCATCAGCTCTGGTGGAGTGGGAGGCATTCAAGGTAGTGGTGAGGGGACACTGTATGGGACAAACAACTGGCATCCAGAGGGAGCTACATCGGCAGCTCTTGACTATCGAGGGAGCGCTGCGCACGCTGGACAACACACAGGGGATAGGGGTCCATACACACACACGCCTGTTAGCCACTCGTAAACAGTATGATGAGGTCCTTGTGACGCTCCGGTCGCATGATTACAGGGCATACATGGACAGGGTGCAGGGGGAGGAGGGGAGAGCGTGTCGTCTGCTGGCGTGGTTAATCAGGCCGGAAACCCAGGGCGCCCCAATCACCCACGTACAGACTGATACGGGTATACCCGAATTCGATCCAGACAAGATTAATAGACTGTTTCAGAGCTACTACGAATCATTATACTCTGCCCCCCAGGAGGCCCCCCAAGCAGATCTTAACGCATTCCTGGCCCCGCTGCCCCTCAGTACTGTAGATGAGCAGATTGCGGAGGAGCTAGATAGTCCTATAACCATCCAGGAGGTCTGAGGGGCCATTACATCGCTAGCTAGCGGTAAGACGCCGGGCCCTGATGGCATCCCGGTGGAGTTTTACGTTAAATACATCACAGAGCTGGTCCCCCACTTGGTCGCCTTGTATGCTGAGGCCCTAGAGTTCAGTCAACTGCCGAACTCCACGCAGACCGCAACTGTGGTTCCCCTCCCCAAGGTGTCCGGCCCGGATGCTGGAGTGAGGGATTTTAGACCTTTATCCATGCTTAACACGGATGTCAAAATATTGAGTAAAATCTTGGCGTCCCGGCTGCTCCCACACATGCAATACACCTGGACCAAAATGGGTTTATCCCTCCGAGTAACACCTCGTACAACTTGCGGAGACTGTACTCCGTTCTCTATCATCAGAAGTCTAGGTCTCTCCCGCAGGCTGCACTCCTCTCAGTCGACCTCGAGAAGGCATTCGACACCGTGAACTGGGCCTACCTGTTCGAGGTCATGAGGAGACTGGGATTTGGACTGGGGTGGTTGAAGTGGGTTCAGCTGTTGTATGCCCGCCCTACAGCACAGGTCAGGATGGGTAAAAACATCTCCCCACAATATGCAATAATGCACGGCACTTGTCAGGGATGCCCCTTAGCCCTGCTCCTGTTCGCGCTGGCGATTGAGCTCCTAGCAGCGTTCTTCCGCCAAGGGGGTGACTGATTGGGATTGACAATGGGCGGTAGGACCCACACCATCTCATTATATGCAGACGACCTACTGATCTACCTAAACGACACAAGGGATGGGGCGGTGACGGCTGTCAGGCTTCTCGAGGCTTTTGGGACTATGTCGGGCCTGCGGGTCAATAAATGTTAAACATATCTGTTTCCAGTGGCGGGACCATTGCCAAGGCCACAGGAACTCCCCGCTGACCTCAACTGGGCCCCCGACACATTTAAGTACCTAGGCATCAGAATCTATCATTCCCTGGAGGACTTGAAAGAAGACAATCTTGACAGGGCGCTCCGATCCAACGTGGCCTTTTGGGGCACTCTGCGCCTTCCCATAATTGCTAGTGACTAAGATGGTCATGCTGCCCCGCCTATTATACATTTTTGCTAACCTACCGATACTCATGCCTGCGGCCTGTTTTCGCCTGCTCAATGCATTGGTGCGGGACCTCATTTGGGGGGATGGGAGACGGAGAGTGTCACTACCGACTCTGCGGCGCCCTATGAGTGAGGAGGGTCTGGGGGTGTGTACAAAACGAGTACGGAGTTCCTCTAGGACGGGTAGTGGAGGAGAGTGGAGCTCATAGAGACAATTGAGTCAAAACAAACCGCTGTCGGGTGTTTAAGGAGAAGGAGTTCTCCTTGTTGGAACTAGGGCTCTCACACAACCAGCAAGCTAGGTGTCATGCTTCATCATTTGAGCCTGCCCCTCGTTAGGTCGGCGCTGCAATTCCTGACGGGCACCCGAAACCGGGGCTCTTTGTCGGGGATCTTTTGTTCCTGCCGGTGGGTGCAGTGGTGGTGAGGGCCCTAGTGTGTGTAGATGTGGAAAGACGTGTGAATTAAAATAGGTCAGTTAGTCCTAGTCGATATTTATTCAGAAGGTAAACTGCCTAAAATAAAAGAGCGAGAGGGGCAAAAGACTAGACGTAATGTTTCTAGTGGTGTGTGCCCTGCTCTCAGGTGATCGACATGTTTCGTGCCTATCGTGTCATAAAGATCTGGGCACTTCCTCAGGATCAAAGGGATGCTATCTACACTAAAAAATAGGTAAGTGGATTCTACATACCCCGATCTCAGGTTTATTGACCTGTGGGTTGAATAAAAGCGGATGCGGATTAATTATTAAAGAAATCACATGTGGACAATACATGATATAATAACCATATGGTGTCTCTACAGCCCAAACATTCAATGTCCGGCATGGCAGACGTGCTCGTGATCCGAAAAAACGGGACACTGTGTCACGCTAATCTCACAGTGAACTAAGCCTTAATCGGCAGTGTGCTATACTCCATATACAGAGTGCTCATAGGTCTTACAAGCTTATAACAGTGGAGTAATCTGTGGAGTAATCTGGTCAACGACAAGGATAATACATTAGTATATATGCAGTCAGGACAACATATAACTCACCTAAACTGTCCGCAAGTACATGCTTGCTACAGTAGCCGGCGGTAATAAAAGGACACCGATAGGGTCCTATTAGGAAACATGGAAGTAATATAGTAAATAGTGACATCTGGCATGGTCAAAGGGAAGGTAATAATTGACTGGTATTCTCGGTTCCATACACACTGGAGGGTGGTTGAGCAGGAGTACCGGAGACCGCCGTTAACCAACCTCAGAGGGGAGAACCCACATAGTACGCACGCGGACCCAGAGCGGCCCGCCCGAGTCACGCCGGTCCCAGCGGTGCATCGGGTGTCCAATGCATCACGGGAGCCCCACGAAACCCCGGCGAACCGTCCCAGAGCCCCAGGCAGCCCACAGGTGTATAACGCCCCCCCGGGTAGATCCCAGCATGGATCCAACCCATACAGAGTGAACTCACCCTCAAAAGTAGTCGGCTACCTCCAAAAATAGCCAAGAGACACTCACCGACAGTATCACGTAGTACGCGATTGACCTACCCTGCCGCCGACACCGGGATGGTAAAGGGATGTCGGCGGCGGGTCTAGATATAAACAGAGTGACCGCGTCATGAGGAGGGTCACGTGTCTAGTTCGTTACCCGTCTATGTTGAGCTACCAATCAATGGCATTCTGGCAGTTAAGAACGGCGGCCATCTTGTAATGTACCTGCAGTGGGGCACTCGGTCTGTTCCAAGTGGTGAAACAAGCCGAACCAGGTTATAAGAGCTTGTGATAACGGGAGTCAGGCTTTCTAATGTGGGCCATAAGCCCCATTACCTTTCCATGGGGACTAGTGGGTATGGGACGCTGTAAATATAAATGTTTATAAATATATATATAAAAAAAAAATTCCCCCGCCTTCACTTAAATACTATAATTTTTTCAGCTACTTGGGGGAGTCACAGCGACACCCTGTGTTGCTCGCAATCTGATCTATTACACGTGACCTCTCCAGTAGACCGAGTTACCACACTATCTACTGTCCCGGACAACTCGTTAAGTACCTCAGTGTAGATAGCATTAGCCCATGGTAGCGACCTGCTACATGCCGTAATATCAATGGCATGGTTACGGGATTTTTATATAATTTTTTTATATATATATTTATAAACATTTATATTTACAGCGTCCCATACCCACTAGTCCCCATGGAAAGGTAATGGGGCTTATGGCCCACATTAGAAAGCCTGACTCCCGTTATCACAAGCTCTTATAACCTGGTTCGACTTGTTTCACCACTTGGAACAGACCGAGTGCCCCACTGCAGGTACATTACAAGATGGCCGCCGTTCTTAACTGCCAGAATGCCATTGATTGGTAGCTCAACATAGACGGGTAACGAACTAGACACGTGACCCTCCTCATGACGCGGTCACTCTGTTTATATCTAGACCCGCCGCCGACATCCCTTACCATCCCGGTGTCGACGGCAGGGTAGGTCAATCGCGTACTACGTGATACTGTCGGTGAGTGTCTCTTGGCTATTTTGGAGGTACCCGACTACTTTTGAGGGTGAGTTCACTCTGTATGGGTTGGATCCATGCTGGGATCTACCCGGGGGCGTTATACACCTGTGGGCTGCCTGGGGCTCTGGGACGGTTCGCCGGGGTTTCGTGGGGCTCCCGTGATGCATTGGACACCCGATGCACCGCTGGGACCGGCGTGACTCGGGCGGGCCGCTCTGGTCCCGTTGCGACTATGTGGGTTCTCCCTCTGAGGTTGGTTAACGGCGGTCTCCCGGTACTCCTGCTCAACCACCCCTCCAGTGTGTATGGAACCGAGAATACCAGTCAATTATTACCTTCCCTTTGACCATGCCAGATGTCACTATTTACTATATTACTTCCATGTTTCCTAATAAGACCCTATCGGTGTCCTTTATTACCGCCGGCTACTGTAGCAAGCATGTACTTGCGGACAGTTTAGGTGAGTTATATGTTGTCCTGACTGCATATATACTAATGTATTATCCTTGTCATTGACCAGATTACTCCACAGATTACTCCACTGTTATAAGCTTGTAAGACCTATGAGCACTCTATATATGGAGTATAGCACACTGCCGATTAAGGCTTAGTTCACTGTGAGATTAGCGTGACACAGTGTCCCGTTTTTTTCGGATCACGAGCACGTCTGCCATGCCGGACATTGAATGTTTGGGCTGTAGAGACACCATATGGTTAATATATCATGTATTGTCCACATGTGATTTCTTTAATAATTAATCCGCATCCGCTTATTCAACCCACAGGTCAATAAACCTGAGATCGGGATATGTAGAATCCACTTACCTATTTTTTAGTGTAGATAGCGTCCCTTTGATCCTGAGGAAGTGCCCAGATCTTTATGACACGATAGGCACGAAACATGTCGATCACCTGAGAGCAGGGCACCCACCACTAGAAACATTACGTCTAGTCTTTTGCCCTCTCGCTCTTTTATTTTAGGCAGTTTACCTTCTGAATATATATCGACTAGGACTAACTGACCTATTTTAATTCACACGTCTTTCCACATCTACACACACTAGGGCCCTCACCCCCACTGCACCCACCGGCAGGAACAAAAGATCCCTGACAAAGAGCCCCGGTTTCGAGTGCCCGTCAGAATTGCAGCGCCGACCTGACGAGGGGCAGGCTCAAATGATGAAGCATGACACCTAGCTTGCTGGGTGTGTGAGAGCCCTAGTTCCAACAAGGAGAACTCCTTCTCCTTAAACACCCGACAGCGGTTTGTTTTGACTCAATTGTCTCTATGAGCTCCACTCTCCTCCACTACCCGTCCTAGAGGAACTCCGTACTCGCTTTGTACACAGCCTTGTTGGGGTATGTACGTTGGACCTCGGTAAACTTGCCCCTCAGTCCCTCCCTTGTTTGATTTAGCTAGCACGGGTTACACCCGTGGGACCTTTGATCAGGTTACCAGTAGATTACTTTTGGATCTGAACTGGCCCACTCCACAGTAATTTAGTCATTATGGACCACCACCAAGGATTGAGCTTTGGTGATGATGTAGTCACGAACATCTTAGACAAGACCCCGTCCTTGTTAGGGACTGATGGAAGTTCAGCATCTGGCTCCAATTCAGATGATTGGAACTCACTAACCTCATTGAAACGAGAGTGGCTTAAGATCACTCTCCACGGCGCCCTAATGACCGAATACTTACGAGCAAACATCGCTCCATCTGGCTTGATAGTAAACACTTTCCCCAGACTGTTCCTCGACGATGCAGTCTTTAAAAAAGAATGGTCCCTAGTCGCATGGAAGTTCACTAGGGACTGGTTGGTATTGATTATCAACACGGCCACAAGACTGGCAGATGCCCTTCTGGTGAGGATTCAAATTGCAGAGGGTGCACTTAAGACCACCATTCAAATTACAGCCTATAAAACAAAGCTTGCAGAAATAAATGCAGAAATTGCTGACAATAAAGATTATCTTCTGAATCAAAAAATTAACAAACTTCAAAAGGATATCCAGAGATTTTCAAAAGAGAAGGTTTATCCCTATCTTAAGGATGACTATACATCGTCAAAAACGAGTTACTCCTCTGACGATAACTCAGAGAGAAGAGACTCTAGTGACAGTAACTCTAGCACAGGGAGTTGGGGGAGTAACAACTCCAGGAAAAACCAACGCCCCAACCAATACTATAATGCACCTCTATACCAAGGGCCCCCGATGTACCATGGGCCACCACCACCTTTCTGGCAATTCCCACAATACCAACATGGTCTACCCCAATTCTTTAACAATGGTAACCCACCTTTTTTAGACAGAGGTTGGGGCAGAGGAAGAGGGCGCAACAGAAGAGGAACACAAAAACAAGTCCATTGGCAAGACCAACCGACCAGGGGCATGGACACTCGGAGCAAAACAAGAGACAAGAGGATTTAGTGGTGAACCTTTCCCACCATATCCTTACCGAATCTGAAAAAGCAATACTGCAGAAGGGTCTAGGTTTTGTTCCTACGCCCAAAGCAGACAAATTTAGAGATCATTGTGAAATACACAACTGGTTTCGAACCATACGACTCAAAGCCTTCTTTAAGGACACAACCCCCAGAGAACAGGATGACTCAGGATTGAGGAATCCGTCTTCTTTTACACCACAGAACAACATGGTCCCGGTAGAAGTCCTAACCTTTGAACAAGCTGTTCTCACTGAGTTAGACCTACCACACAGACAGGCATCTTTTCACAACCTCTCCAAAATGGAGGAGACTACATTAAGGGCCCTAGCAGATGATGCAACCATCACGATAAAACAAGCTGACAAAGGTGGGGCCACTGTGGTACAATCCACCATAGACTATGATACAGAATGTAACCGCCAACTCTCTAATGAGAGGTACTACACTCCAATCACAACCGACCCCTCATCACACCTGACTACTGTGATTTCCACATTGGTCTATGAAGCAGAGTCCAACGGTTGGATCAGCCATAAGGAGGCTGACTTTCTGATCGCCGAGGATACCGTATTTTTATACCCTGCCTAAAATACACAAGAGTGTCTCCCCGGTTCCTGGCCGACCGATTGTCTCAGGAATTGGCTCTATCCTCGAGCCACTTTCCATTTTCTGTGATCACTTCCTACAACCGATAGTGAGAGAGACCCCATCTTTTGTAAGAGACACCACTGACATTTTGAGGATCATTGAAGATATTTCCAATGTAGGAGAGATTGACCTTCTCATTACCCTTGACGTAGAGGCTCTCTACACAAATATCCCCCAGAGAGCTACCCTAGTAGCAGTAGAATCCGCTTTGAATGACCGTGACTGGGTATCACCCACTCCCATTCCCTTCATCATGGAATGTGCGACCCTGGCTCTGACAGAAAACTTCTTTGAGTTTAAACAACAGCTATTTCATCAGAGCCAGGGTACATCTATGGGAAGCACTTTTGCTCCAAGCTTAGCGTGTATCTACATGGCAGCATTTGAAAAGGACATCATCCACAACACCACCAACCCATACCACCACAACCTGATACTATGGAAACGTTTTATTGACGATATCCTGATATTCTGGCATGGGTCATTGTCCACTTGCAATGACTTTGTGAGGTGGATTAATGATCAGAACGACTATCTCAAATTCTCCCATACAATTTCTGACACCTGTGTACCATTCCTTGATATTAACATCATACTGACTTCAGGGACTCTCAACACTTCATTGTACAAAAAACCCACTGATCGCAACAGTTTACTTCTATACACGAGTCACCACCCCAAAACATTGAGAGATAATCTGCCCTTTGGCCAATTCTTGAGAATCCGACGAAATTGCAAATTGGTCTCAGACTATAAGACAGAAGCCAAGACCCTTGCATCTAACCTTATGACCAGAGGCTACCCAGAGAAACAAGTAAGGGACTCCTTGAAAAGAGCTAGGAATAACCCTAGGGAGATATTGCTTGAAGTACAGCACAAACCGATCACGGATAACCTAACCTGTGTTACTTCATTTACCCCTGACTCGGCCAGGATTAAGAAAATCATCCTAAAACACTGGCATATCTTGAACACAGGAACCCTACAACTACCAAAACCTAGGTTCGCATACAAAAGAACTCGCAACCTAAAAATACCTTGGTACACACCAGGCCCAAGAGACATAACACCGACACGCAGAGGACCCTGTGGGACCTCCCGGCTGTGACCGGACACTATCCCTGTGGTTCCTGCGTAGTGTGCCCACTTACAACCACATCTAAGGAGATATCACTACTACCTGATTTTAAATGGACTCTAAAGAGGCACACCAATTGTAATACCAAGCAGTGTGTCTATATGATCACGTGCCCGTGTGGCCTTAATTATATAGGGATGACAATGCGACCCATTAAGACCAGAATAACCGAGCATAGGAGTAATATCCGTTGTCATAAAGCAACAACAAAACTTTACACACACTACAAGGAAACATCATACTCTCCCGACAGCCTACGCTGGATAGTGTTAGAATCTTACCCACACACTACCAAGACCGCTCTGTTTAAAGCTGAACAGAGGTGGGTTTATAGACTTTCTACGCATACTGCTGGCCTGAATGATGATATACCATGGGGCTCACTGACTTAAGAGATTACCACTGTCACAATACCTTACTGATCTTTTTTGAGTCATTTATGAGCACCCCCAGTGGGCTTGTTCCACAGCCTATTCTTTAAATGGGATTTTGATATTCATTACCGTGCCTGCTTGAGAGTAAGATCGCCTTGCGATATGCACTTTGACCCACGTTATACCATACCATAGAGGCAAGCAAAAAAAAATTTCCCCCGCCTTCACTTAAATACTATAATTTTTTCAGCTACTTGGGGGAGTCACAGCGACACCCTGTGTTGCTCGCAATCTGATCTATTACACGTGACCTCTCCAGTAGACCGAGTTACCACACTATCTACTGTCCCGGACATCTCGTTAAGTACCTCAGTGTAGATAGCATTAGCCCATGGTAGCGACCTGCTACATGCCGTAATATCAATGGCATGGTTACGGGATTTTTATATAATTTTTTTATATATATATTTATAAACATTTATATTTACAGCGTCCCATACCCACTAGTCCCCATGGAAAGGTAATGGGGCTTATGGCCCACATTAGAAAGCCTGACTCCCGTTATCACAAGCTCTTATAACCTGGTTCGGCTTGTTTCACCACTTGGAACAGACCGAGTGCCCCACTGCAGGTACATTACAAGATGGCCGCCGTTCTTAACTGCCAGAATGCCATTGATTGGTAGCTCAACATAGACGGGTAACGAACTAGACACATGACCCTCCTCATGACGCGGTCACTCTGTTTATATCTAGACCCGCCGCCGACATCCCTTTACCATCCCGGTGTCGGCGGCAGGGTAGGTCAATCGCGTACTACGTGATACTGTCGGTGAGTGTCTCTTGGCTATTTTTGGAGGTACCCGACTACTTTTGAGGGTGAGTTCACTCTGTATGGGTTGGATCCATGCTGGGATCTACCCGGGGGGGCGTTATACACCTGTGGGCTGCCTGGGGCTCTGGGACGGTTCGCCGGGGTTTCGTGGGGCTCCCGTGATGCATTGGACACCCGATGCACCGCTGGGACCGGCGTGACTCGGGCGGGCCGCTCTGGGTCCCGCGTTGCGTACTATGTGGGTTCTCCCCTCTGAGGTTGGTTAACGGCGGTCTCCCGGTACTCCTGCTCAACCACCCCTCCAGTGTGTATGGAACCGAGAATACCAGTCAATTATTACCTTCCCTTTGACCATGCCAGATGTCACTATTTACTATATTACTTCCATGTTTCCTAATAGGACCCTATCGGTGTCCTTTTATTACCGCCGGCTACTGTAGCAGCCATGTACTTGCGGACAGTTTAGGTGAGTTATATGTTGTCCTGACTGCATTTATACTAATGTATTATCCTTGTCATTGACCAGATTACTCCACAGATTACTCCACTGTTATAAGCTTGTAAGACCTATGAGCACTCTGTATATGGAGTATAGCACACTGCCGATTAAGGCTTAGTTCACTGTGAGATTAGCGTGACACAGTGTCCCGTTTTTTTCGGATCACGAGCACGTCTGCCATGCCGGACATTGAATGTTTGGGCTGTAGAGACACCATATGGTTATTATATCATGTATTGTCCACATGTGATTTCTTTAATAATTAATCCGCATCCGCTTTTATTCAACCCACAGGTCAATAAACCTGAGATCGGGGTATGTAGAATCCACTTACCTATTTTTTAGTGTAGATACCGTCCCTTTGATCCTGAGGAAGTGCCCAGATCTTTATGACACGATAGGCACGAAACATGTCGATCACCTGAGAGCAGGGCACACACCACTAGAAACATTACGTCTAGTTGCCCTCTCGCTCTTTTATTTTAGGCAGTTTACCTTCTGAATAAATATCGACTAGGACTAACTGACCTATTTTAATTCACACGTCTTTCCACATCTACACACACTAGGGCCCTCACTCCCACTGCACCCACCGGCAGGAACAAAAGATCCCCGACAAAGAGCCCCGGTTTCGGGTGCCCGTCAGGAATTGCAGCGCCGACCTGACGAGGGGCAGGCTCAAATGATGAAGCATGACACCTAGCTTGCTGGGTGTGTGAGAGCCCTAGTTCCAACAAGGAGAACTCCTTCTCCTTAAACACCCGACAGCGGTTTGTTTTGACTCAATTGTCTCTATGAGCTCCACTCTCCTCCACTACCCGTCCTAGAGGAACTCCGTACTCGTTTTGTACACAGCCTTGTTGGGGTATGTACGTTGGACCTCGGTAAACTTGCCCCTCAGTCCCTCCCTTGTTTGATTTAGAGGGTCTGGGGGTGCCAGTCTTCGAATTTTATCAACTAGCTGCACAGCTACAATGGGCGGTCCAATGGCTGGAGGGTGTAAACCAGGAAGGAACCTTCCTTATGGAGCCAGAACAGCACCCCGCCTGCTGCTGGCAAAACTCCTCCGCCAGACGACTAAGGTCCCCTATAACACGACCCTGCAGACTACCGCTCTGCAGTGCTGGAAACGTTGTATGTCTAGACTACCGGACACCCCACGATATTCCCCGGCGCTACCACTAGGGGCATTGCCTTATGGGGAGCCCCAGTCGATTCTAACGGCCGAGCAGTTGACGGCCTGGACCGAGGTTGGGATCGGGACCGTGGGGGACTGTTACTTAGACGGAACCCTACTCGCATTCGCGGAACTGGTTGAGGGGTGTGGACTCTCGTCGGGGCAGTTCCTCGTGTATGAGGTGCTGGCTCGGGCGTTTGGGAGACTGTGGGGAGCTGCTCAGGAGGAGCCAGGGACCCACGCGGTAATGCACTCTGGTCACCCTGGGAACGGCAGGCCATCAAATCAAATGGTTTTATAGATCACACCTGGATGCTTCCCTGACCCCACTCTCACACCTAAAGGACAGATGGGATAGGCTCCTAGATAGAAGCCTCACTGACTCAGAGTTGAGTAGGGCGTTGGAATCTCCAAGAAAATCTCATGCAACACTCAATTTAAATATAGCCAATTCAACTTTCTTCACATGACCTACATGACCCCACACCGACTCTTCGCTGCTTTCGGGGGGAACCGCGGGGCTGCCCAAAGTGAGGGAAGCTGGACGCAGACTTCCTGCACATGACCTGGAGTTGTGACAGTATAACACACCCCACCCGGTCAAATTACCCACTGAACGGGAAAGCACATCATTCCTATAGAAACACAAACACGAAGACATACGCGCTGGCACAACCGCTATCTTCACCGACCCCAATGGGAATAACTCCGTTGCACCACGCGGAGCCCCTTTATACAATCACTGCTGCATGTTGATATGTGTAAAGATTGTAAATTAATAACCTCGTGTGCTGTGTTCTAAGTGCCAAACCGGAGTGATAATAATGGAAAGTATTTCCTTAATATGTATCCTATGCTAACAAAATGCCAATAAACAGTTTTTCAAAAAAATGATTAGGAGTAGTTTTCACCCAGGTAGTGGATGGCAAGGAATATGCTGTAGCCTTCATATCAAGAGGTTTGACTGATGCAGAAAAACAAATATAGCGCAATTGAATGAGAAGTCTTAGCGAGTGTCTAGGTGGTGGAAAAACGAAGAAGTTATTTATGGGGAAAAGATTTTAAATTAATAACTGATCATAAGCCACTTTTGTTTATGTTTGATGGTTCTAAAGGAACGGCTACTGCTTCATCAAGGTTAATCAGACTGATGGCCAGACTGCAAAAATATAACTTTGTAGTTAGACACATATCTGGAGGCTTGAACAAAAGAGCTGATTGGTTATCCAGATCACCAATCCGAGAAGAAGATGACAATGATAACGTGTCTGATCAGGAATGCGTGGCATCTGTTATTGATGCTACTAGTGGTTGTGATGGTTCTTTTTCTAATAATGAATGGATAGAAGCTATGAAAAAATATGTTGTTCTGAATCAAATTAAAGCATATGTAGTAAAAGGTTGGCCACCGAACAGAAATTTAGAAAACACGGAAAAAAGCTATAGACAAGTTGCTGATTAATTGACTATTGAGGATGATTTACTTTTGAGACATAACGTTTTTGTTCTACCTTACACGTTAAGGGAAAGATTAATAAAATTAGCACATGAAGGACATCCAGGTGCTACCGCAACAAAAAAGCTATTAGGGAAACTTTATTGGTGGGCAGGTATTGATATGGAAGTTGATTCAAGTATTGTAATTGTATTGTAATTGCATTTGTATAGCGCTTACTACCCCTGACGAGGCGTCGAAGCGCTTTTCGGCGAGTAGCACGCTACTCCGGGACCCATAGAGGATTAGTGTTGAATTAGTATAGTGAAACATGCAAGTAAATTTTAAGTGGTGGATATGTTAGTCAGTTATTTGGATTCGGAAGGATAGCAGAAGGATAAAAGAGGAAAAAAGGTTTGTATTTATATAGCGCTTCTTACCCCTGATGGGGTTTAAAGCGCTTTTTTTTTATTTGGTGAGTAGCATGCTACTCTGGAAACCCATAAAGGATTAGTGGTGAATTAGTATGGTGAAATATGAAAGTAATTTGAGTGGTGGATATTAGTCAGTTATTTGGAGTGAGAAGGATAGCGGAGGGATAGAAGGGAAAGAAAGGTTTGCATTCATATAGCGCCTGTTACCCCTGATGGGGTGTTGAAGCGCTTTTCTGGCGAGTAGCAGGCTACTCCGGAACCCATAAAGGATTAGTGTTGAAAATTAGTATAGTGAAATATGAAGTAATTTGAGTGGTGGATATGTTAGTCAGTTATTTGGATTGAGAAGGGTTGGGGAGGGGTAAAAAGGGAAAAAGGTTTGCATTTATATAGCGTTTGTAACCCTGATGAAGTGTTGAAACGCTTTGTTGGCGAGTAGCACGCTACTCTGGAACCCATAAAGGATTAGTGGTGAATTAGTATAGTGGACTATGGAATTAGAGAAGTGAACGTGTTAGTCTGTTATTTTTATTGAAAGGGATAGTGGAGGGATAGGAGAGTGAAGGATTTCTTTTTTTAGGTCATAGCAATAGGAGGAGGCTTTTGGATGAGTAAAAAGGGTTTTTGGAGGGGAAGAGTCAGAGGGAAGAGTTTAGAAAGGTTTGTTTTAGGGGATCGGTATAGTAAAAGAGGTGTCAGATGATGCAGGGAGGGGTAGATTAGGAGAGAGTCAAGAAAGGGTTATTTTGGGGAACATAGAAGTGGTATGGGGTTTGGGATAAATGAGCGAGTGGGTGTAGAGGATATAATTATAGATGTATAGGGTGAGATAGGGTAGTGAATTGGAAATGCTAAATTGGAAGAAAGTGATAAATATATAGATCCATAAGTACATTGAAAGTATATAGATGCATAAAGGAGGCAAGTATACTCAGATTAAAGATATTGATAGAGGTACAGGATGAGAAATAGGGTAGTGCATTGGAAATGCTTTTTCAGGAGAAAAGTAACAGACACACAGATCCAAGTACATGGAGGTACATAGATGCACAATGGAAGCAAGTACACGTAGACCAAAGATGATTTTTTTTTTTTTATAACAACATAATTATTCTACATGTTTATACAAAGCAATACACAAAGATAGGTACATATCTATAGTGAAAATAAATGCTTATATACAGAGGGACACATACATAGGGTGGGTATTAATGAATGGGAAAATGGGCAGCATTTCTGGCCCAGGTCCCGACCAGGCTCAAACAGGCACTCACCCTTGTCCTCTCCACCCTTAGCTGAGACGCCCGGGCTGAGACGCCCTAGGCCTCGGACTTTTATAGCCCTAGTAGTCAGGTGACCCCTTCAGCCAATGGGAACCCTAGCCCTAACCCTATCCAATCACAACACTAGCCCTAAAATCTAGAAACAATAGGAGACGAGGACCTTACAGCCAATCTCAGCCCTAGTCCAAGCACCCAATAATTTTCAAAAACCCTGAACTCTACGTCCAATAGAGGCCCTATCCCTACCAGTAGTCCCAACTCAAGTCCAAGCAACCAATGGCACAGGAAGCCCTAGTCCCTACTTCCAATAGAAAGCCTAACCCTACTCTTAGTACCACACCTAGTCCAGCAACCAATCACACCAGAAGCCCTAATCGCAACTTCCTATTAAAGGCCTATCCCTAGCCATAATCCCACCCCAGTCCCAAAAACCAATAACACAGGAAGCCCTAGTCCCTACTTCCAATAGAAATCCTAACCCTAGCCCTAGTCCCAACCCTACATTGATTGAATCACAGACCCAGAAACCAATCAGAACCCTCAAATACCCAACCAATGAGGACACTAACCCTAATCCAATAGAAACATCAGATACAACCTCCAATCAGTGTATACATGTACCTACCACTAGCAGACTATATAAGGTCCCAGCAACCTCAGACAAGGTTTGCTGGCCAGGGAGTTGTGAGCTGCTTCTCTTGTTCAGAATCTCCTAGGAGATAGACAGGCTCAATCCACACTTTGGACTTCTGCCGGTAAAGGGCTAACTTGTCCTCTGAAAATAGTGTTTGTATAAAACTTTACTCCCTCTCCTGGACAAAAAACGAAGTGCACAGTCCCTATTAAACACAGTTTAAACAGCACACAGAAGATCACTGCTTCCTCAGAGCACACTCTGATGTAGAATATCCCTGTTGCTGGGGGGGGGGGGTTCGCTGACTTGTTAACACAAAATGGTGGCTGGGGGTGCACTGTTTAACATACAGGTCTTAGCACAGAGACAAGGGGAAATTTGGAGGGAAAACTGATAGTCACCGGGAATGTGTTTAGAATGTGTAAGATCGGACAAGCTTTGGAAAATCTCTAAAGAAGAAATGCATTTAGTTGTTGTTCCAGAAGGACCCTGGTTGAAATTAGGCATTGATTTTACCGGTCCATTTAATTCTTTGACTGAATATATGCGCTTTTTGATTGTTCTAACTGATTACTATTCTAAATGGGTGCACTATGAATTTAGCTCCAATTTGACCACAGATATTGTTATTGAGTTTTTACAAAGAATTTTTGCAACAGAAGGAATCCCTCTTGTTTTGGTATCAGATAATGGAACTCAATTGACATAAAAATGATGGATTTCCTTCATAAATATTGTATTAAGCAAGAAAAAACACCTTTATATAACCCGTCATCTAATGGTTTGGTGGAAAGGGTGAATAGGTTTATTAAGGAAGGTAATCAAATGACACTGTCATCAAATTTGCCAGAAAAGAAATACCCCACATTCAGTCACTGGTTTCTCTCCTTTCTTTTTGATGAAGGGAAGAGTAGGTCGTACGGTATTGGCACCAAAAATGTCTGTAGGAGACGAGATTGTGTGGACGAAAGTGTAAATGTAAAGCACAGGATTGAAGAAAGACAAAAGAAAAATAAGGAGTACTATGATAAATTACACAGAGCAAAAACTAAACATTTATCAGTATAAGACTCGGTGTTGGGGAGAAAACCAGTTAGAGTACAAAAAGGAGATTCAAAGTTTTTTTCCCCAAACAAGTTTTGAAAGTATCTGAGAGTGCAGTCTTGTTAAAGAATAAAGGATAGTGGAATAAGAGTGCAGTAGTACCACTTAAACAGGGCCAAGAAAAGTTTTTCGACTGCTCTGAAATGGATAACTCCTCTAATGATTTTTTTGATTTACATATTTCTGATGAAAACTTACGAGATATACAAGAAAATAACGATGCAAGTAATGTGTCTATTGCGGGTGATGTAAATAATGATTAAAATGTTGGATTACAGAATAATGTCCAAGAAAGAAGGCGGGTTGTCGTACCTGCAAGATTTAAAGATTATATTCTGTATTGATTTTCACAATGTATATTGAATAATTGTTTTTTTTTTCCCCCCATTATATATATATATATATATTTTGTCATAAGGGAAGAGGTTTTGTATTGGGTTTATACATGAAGTGGTAGGTAAGAGCTCATAATGGGAATGTTGCTGGGGGTATTTATATTGTAGATTAGAATGTTGGTGCGTGAGATGGAAACCTGCGCCTGAGGAGTTATCATGTCAATATATGCGTGGGCCTATTTATATACATTGTAACTGAAGAATAAACTACTAAATATGGTAGAATTCAATTGTGTTCCTGTGAAGTTATCCTACTACACCCTGTCTAAACGTGGCAGCAAAGCACGAGGCACAGTGTGCTTCTACCTGTATTCAGCAGACCAATCAATCATTGCAAGAACACCACTGGAATGATCCAGCCATTCTATAAGGCCCGCACTACTGCCAGATCTCAACCCCTGCAGGAGGGTGCTAGGCAGTGGGCACACCGCGCCAGCTGGCTGCCCTAAAACAGAAGACGGGGTTTTAGCAGCCCTGGCAGGTCCAAGCAAAACTTTAGACCAGGGGTCTTTAAACTGGGGGGTGAGTCCCCATAGGGGGGTGTTTCAAGTGATCCCTGGGGGTACGCCAGGCTCTGGCAAAAAGCATCATTGTGCTGATAAGAGTGCTTTGTTTTCAGCAGAAAAAAATGAGTGGCATTCATCCGCTCTGTAATGGGCCATCACTAACATCTTTTGTCATTTATATCTTATCTGGGAGTATTTGTCAAAAGGGAAGGGACTCCAAATATTCTTCAAACCCCCACCCCCATTTCTAATAATCACACTGTGGATACTTTTACACGTCAGTAAGTCCTGCCTGACCAGAGTAGTATGTTTGGCAATCTTGTATTGGATTGCATTTTTAAAACGGTATGAGAACCCCACTGCAATGTTTAAATAAGTCTAGACATATTTAAACATTGACAATTTAATAGACTAATTGTGAAAAATTCTGAGGGTGGCCTGATTCCCCCCCCCCCCCTACTGCTGGAGGCGCGGCATTAAATGTTTGAAGTCCACTGCTTTAGATCCTCCCTCCCGAACAACCTTGCTGCCTATAAATCACACGTTGCTGCCAAGTGAATCTGAAAATAGGACCTATGACACCTTTTAATAGCACATCTCGAACACCCCTTCTGTCCACCGCTGACTGAAGTATCTATGGAGCACAGGCCCCTCCTCTCATATGACATGATCTGTCCTATCTAAGGCCACCTAACTATACAGATGACACACTCAGATTCCACATCCCTTACAGAACGCTTCTCCAGAACCCATGCTTTTAAGATCATATATCCTCCAAAGCTCTCTAAATTCTCGATTAAAAACTTGAAACACAAGATACCTAGAGATTTCCCAGAAAGTGTTTTTGCAGAGAAATACCATTGCATTTGGAAAGGACCCCTCAAAACTGACCTCGTGACACACAACATCAACCTACAGTCCAGCTCCTTACAAAGATCAAATCTGCACATCTTCTCACTTGAGAAGCATTCCCTTTGAATATAAACTCAAATGAGTATCAGCCCCTCGGTCTATCTGGTAACCTTTCAGTGTCCATCTTTAACCATGAGAAAATCATGTTCCAAGCTAATGACACAATCTTGGCCAAGGTCAACAATCTCTTTCCTACTCGAATACCCCTCCCCTGTGACTCACATCCATCCTCATCCATCTGCTCATATTCCCTCTATTCTCCTCAGCAGGCAATTCACCAACCAAATCATTTTACCCCTGAATCCTCTGTCCCACAGCCTCCTCACCACAGACAACACCCTCTCCCTCCAGAGCTCATGTCCCCAACTCCCCTGCCCACACTCCCCCATGTAAAGACCCTCATCATCTTATCTTCACCCAAACTACTTGTCCCTCTCATACACCTCTTATTCCTGTCTCACCTTGCCCCCTACCTTTTGTCCACCTACTCCCTCCACCTTCTCCTCTCCCCAAATCACACTTGCGGGGTTACCTCCATCCGCTACCATTTCTGTTTTCTCCAAATCTCTACCAATCCCCTTCTTCCCACCCCTTGTCCACTTGCCTTTCCTCCCTGCCCACCCTTCACCATCTTTCCCCCGACATTAACCAGTCAACCCCCCCTCACCGACACCTCTACCCCACCTACCTAATATTTTATAACTGACCACCCTTACCCAGCTCTCCTTCCACTACACCCACCCTCCTCTTTCCGACAACTACCCGCTCCCGAAACATCACCCCCTCTCCTGCTTCCTCTCCCATTCAGGGCTCTCTCCATCTTCCCTCAGTTTCTGTACCAACCACAAGACTAACTTGAGGCCTGTTTCAGAGTGCAGCAAAAGCCCCTACCCTCTCCTGAGCCACAAAGGCCACCTCTCTGAACTATTGTCAGAACGCCTATCCTCTTCATCTCATCTCACAAAGAAAATTGACATCCTTACACAAGCATTTGCTCTGTTTTGCAACTTGTGTAAAATGTGTAAATGTTGCCTATAGCAGCCTGGACACCCTTTTCTGAATAATAGACCACAGGCAATCCGTATCCCCGGCACAATCGCTCCGCTAGACCAAATCAGGTGTATTCTCCTCTCATGAAAAAGACCTACACAACCTCATTGAAAGCTACAAATCATCCCCAAGCCCACTGACAATCGGCCACATAACCAAACACTGCAAACCAAAAAGTACCTGCCTATTTCCACCATCATCACAGACACCCTGCCACACATCACACTACCACCCAAAATCACACAAACCCAGCCACCCCAAAACACTTGAACCTTATTCAAGTGCCAGTTGCACCTCCTGTGCATAAACACACCAGCTCTTCTCTCATAAGTGCTGCCAAGCAGTCAAACACTGCCTTGAGATCTCATAAATTATCAAGGATTTCAACCTTGACATCATGTCTCACCAAACCCTGTCTCAAAGATGCCACAAATAATATTCTGCCTCTCTTAGTACCCTCACTCTGCTTCATTCTACGCTTCCACTGATAAGACAGGCACAGTGGGGATATAGCGCCATTCACAGAAACCTGCAAAGCAGCAGGCGCCTTCCCCTGAATCGCTTTCAACCCTTTGAGTGCATGTCTCTGAAAATCTTGTGCAATGTTCCCAACTTCAGAGTGAATATTTTTACACTTTTGTCGGGAATGCATGGAGTTCTTCACATCCCAATTAATTAGCTCAGACAGCATCATGTTCCTAGATGATTCCAAGCTTTACTGTGGTACCAAGGGCAACAAATCAATGGACACCTTCTCCTCCTTTTTCAGTGACAATGATCTCCTGCAACACTTTCTGAAACCCACACACTGCAAGGACTCCACTCTGATCATATCCAGAGCTCCCCACCTAACAACCAAGACCTCCGAAAGTTAGAGAAAGAATGCAGATAACTGCCCTCCTCTCTGAGTCTGGTTAGTCTGAGATCCGTAAGAAAAAGGTATAAAGACCACATCTTCAGGGCCACATTGGTACATGTCAGATCCCTCCAGGACACTGCTAAGAACCCACCTAACCTCTGATTGTATCCTATGCAACAACTTTGTGGAGTTGTTCGACAAAAAAGTTAAAGATATAAACATCTCCCTGCCAGCCACCTTTGCCCATAAAGCAGAGGAGAATTTATCTTACAAAGCGCAATGGCCCTGGTTCCTTCTAACCCTAGTTTGAGATACTGAACTACTGGTGACCATATCCAAGGTGAAAACCTCAAAACATTTTTGCAACGCCATTCCTAGCTCCATCAGTAAAGACATCTCAAACAGTTTTGGTCCACTCTCGTCAACTCCTCCCTTGAACAGGGTACATTCCCAGGCTGTCTAAAAGTTGGCTAGATTTCTCCTCTTCTAAAAGAACAATCACTGGACCCCAATGACTTTAACAACTTTCATCCAGTCTCCACCCTTCCCATCCCTTTTTAGATGAGGTGATTGGAAGCTGTGTAGCCTCCCAACTGTCGTCTCATATGCATGCAAACAACCTAATTGACACTCTCCAATCTGGCTTCAGACAGGGCTATAGGACAGAGACTTCAAGTTTGCAGACTGTGTATGCTGCTTTCCTCATGCTTGACACTGGCAATTCACGCCTTCTTGTTCTTGTCGATCTCTCAGCTAAATTTGACACAATCAACCACCATGCTCTTATAAGCACCCTGAAGAATCGAATGGGCATGGAAAATGTATTCCTTGACCGGTTTACCTCTTGTCTAACAAACCACTCTCAAGTAGTGAAAATTGGGAGCTCTGTCTCGAAGCTAGTCAGCTTGCAACAAGTGGCCTTGAAAGGCTCGATCCTTTCTCCAAACGTGTTCAATCTCTGTCTTGAGCCTCTTTGTGAGACCCAGGGAACTCTGGGATCCACTTTCACCTGTACTCTGACAATGCCCAAATCTACTTGAATGTCTCATCCCCGGCAACATTACTCTTCTATCCAACTCCTTGATAAAAATTCAGACATGGGTGGCAATTCACCATCTTATGCTAAACCCTTCGAAAACAGAATTCCTTCTTATATCCCAGAAGAAAGACACCCTATGTGTACAAAAATTGTTAGAATCCCTCTCTGCCTTCGAGTGCCAACCCTCCCTTGTCGGAATGCCAAGTCACTTGGCGTCACCCTCGACAACCAGATCAACCTCCAGAGTCATATCGTGCCCACGGCCAAGAGCGCCCAGTGCCAAGTAAGGCTGTTCTAGGTGACCAGGCAGCTCATTTTGGACATCAAATGTGTTGTGCAGGCGATGGTTCTCTTCAGACTTGACTGCAGGATCTCTCTCCTTTCCGGCATCCCCAAAGTTCACTTAGGTTCCATCAGAGCAGTTGTACATGCTCCAGCCCTCTTTGTTACTGATCACAAGAAATTTGACCACATCACTCCCGTCCTGCTATCCCTCCACTTTAAAACTGCCTGCACTACATACAAGGCGCGGCACTCTTCCTCGCCCACACCTAATAGACATTTTTTTAATTTCAGGCTCAAAATAGGGTTCAAGAAACGCTCAATCCCTTCTTCTGAAGCCCCCAGCTTTAAACAAGAGTGCTTCGTGAGCCAGTCATTCTTGGACAGCGCCACAAAATGTGAAACTCCCCCCCCCACCTCTTCATATGACCACATGCCATGAAACCGGCAAAAAGGAGCTCAAAACCCTTTTCTTTGAAAGACGCTTGCATTACATCCTTTATCTGCCACTCACTCTCAAATGTCTGCTTTGGAATTTTCCTGTGTTGCATCTCTAATGTACTCCTGCATGGATTGTTGGTAACTGTACTCTTGTAAAGAGCTCTGATGTCTCCGGGCAATGTCAGCGCTATATAAAATCACAAAATAAATAAATAAATATTAGTGCGACTTGGACTGCCCATACATCAGCTCGGTAGCTTCCGACTGCCTCGCATTGCATTCCACGCAGCTCATCAGAACCCGAACGCGGTGAGAAAAGGAATGCTATGGTGCAAGAAACCCTACATATCTTCCTCACCATGGAATCAAAGGTAATCATGTCCCTTAATGACATGAGAATACATATATATGCTAGTTGAAACGTACTCGTAAGCCCTGTACAAATACATTTAGATTAGCAATAATAGCGATTACCAGACACAATAATTTGGACTGCAGACATTCCATCATATACAATGTTCCAATCTGTCTACAATTAACGCAAGAATTATCAACACATGAGCAAAAATCAATGCTCTATCATTCTAGTAATCACAATGCTATTCCTTTTTTTGTGAACCACAACTCCCTTCTTTGTCATTTAAGAACATTCACAATGGCACTCTGTGCAGGACATCTTCCAGTGCCACGCCCCCTCGTCCCGCTTCCCCATCACAGTCCTTACTGTATGAGCAAAGGCTCCTGTCGCAACAATAATCACTGTAGTGTCATGAGACTATGTGCGCTAGGATCCTCGCGATTCTGCGCGGACTCAACAGAGGGATTACGTAACTTGCTGGGAGCTGTCAAGGTGTGGTTATGATGTAATCAGAGTGCAGTGTGTGATCATATGCTGAGGAATAAAGACGTCTGTTACAGCGCTCTGTGTGTGGCGTATTCATTTGCATGCTCCCGGGCTGCGGAGGACGTTAAAATCACCAAGTAAAAAAACACTTGTTTCCAATACTTCCAATATGGCTGCGTGTCCCTTCGTGTCGCGTGATTACAAATAAAAGAGTACACTGACCTCACATCCTGTTGTTTGCTCCTGCAAGAGGTATAGTCACCAGTCTCAGGTAAGTGAAGGGTTTTTTTTTTTTCTCAGTGTATGCATTTTGCAGTGGGTCTGTTTAGTTACACGAGTAAGCAGGCTGCTGCCTCTATGAATAGTGCAAAAAGAACAATTGATGGACAGAATGCAGAACAATGTCATACATTCACCCCAGTACAGAGATCTGGGCCTAAATCCATCGTTTTTTTGCTCACCATGCCATTCCAGTATGGACCCAGCCATATGCAAATCAGTCCTGACCCTGCGCCCAATGGGAACAGTCCAGCCCGAACTGCCAGGCCAGGTCCTCCCTGGACTGGAAACAAGCATCCTAGGACCGGTTTCGGGCTTTCAGCCCTCATCAGCCAAGATAGCTTGACTCCAGTGGCATGGAGAGCACGGGACCCACGTCTGGGCATACCCGTCCCACTCGGGGTGACAAATGCAAAAAGAACAATTGATGGACAGAATGCAGAACAATGTCATACATTCACCCCAGTACAGAGATCTGGGCCTAAATCCATCGTTTTTTGCTCACCATGCCATTCCAGTTTGAACCCAGCCATATGCAAATCAGTCCTGACCCTGCGCCCAATGGGAACAGTCCAGCCCGAACTGCCAGGCCAGGTCCTCCCTGGACTGGAAACAAGCATCCTAGGACCGGTTTCGGGCTTTCAGCCCTCATCAGCCAAGATAGCTTGACTCCAGTGGCATGGAGAGCACGGGACCCACGTCTGGGCATACCCGTCCCACTCGGGGTGACAAATGCAAAAAGAACAATTGATGGACAGAATGCAGAACAATGTCATACATTCACCCCAGTACAGAGATCTGGGCCTAAATCCATCGTGTTTTTGCTCACCATGCCATTCCAGTTTGGACCCAGCCATATGCAAATCAGTCCTGACCCTGCGCCCAATGGGAACAGTCCAGCCCGAACTGCCAGGCCAGGTCCTCCCTGGACTGGAAATAAGCATCCTAGGACCGGTTTCGGGCTTTTAGCCCTCATCAGCCAGGATAGCTTGACTCCAGTGGCATGGAGAGCACGGGACCCACGTCTGGGCATACCCGTCCCACTCGGGGTGACAAATGCAAAAAGAACAATTGATGGACAGAATGCAGAACAATGTCATACATTCACCCCAGTACAGAGATCTGGGCCTAAATCCATCGTGTTTTTGCTCACCATGCCATTCCAGTTTGGACCCAGCCATATGCAAATCAGTCCTGACCCTGCGCCCAATGGGAACAGTCCAGCCCGAACTGCCAGGCCAGGTCCTCCCTGGACTGGAAATAAGCATCCTAGGACCGGTTTCGGGCTTTTAGCCCTCATCAGCCAGGATAGCTTGACTCCAGTGGCATGGAGAGCACGGGACCCACGTCTGGGCATACCCGTCCCACTCGGGGTGACAAATGCAAAAAGAACAATTGATGGACAGAATGCAGAACAATGTCATACATTCACCCCAGTACAGAGATCTGGGCCTAAATCCATCGTTTTTTTGCTCACCATGCCATTCCAGTTTGGACCCAGCCATATGCAAATCAGTCCTGACCCTGCGCCCAATGGGAACAGTCCAGCCCGAACTGCCAGGCCAGGTCCTCCCTGGACTGGAAATAAGCATCCTAGGGACCGGTTTCGGGCTTTTAGCCCTCATCAGCCAGGATAGCTTGACTCCAGTGGCATGGAGAGCACGGGACCCACGTCTGGGCATACCCGTCCCACTCGGGGTGACAAATGCAAAAAGAACAATTGATGGACAGAATGCAGAACAATGTCATACATTCACCCCAGTACAGAGATCTGGGCCTAAATCCATCGTTTTTGCTCACCATGCCATTCCAGTTTGGACCCAGCCATATGCAAATCAGTCCTGACCCTGCGCCCAATGGGAACAGTCCAGCCCGAACTGCCAGGCCAGGTCCTCCCTGGACTGGAAACAAGCATCCTAGGACCGGTTTCGGGCTTTCAGCCCTCATCAGCCAGGATAGCTTGACTCCAGTGGCATGGAGAGCACGGGACCCACGTCTGGGCATACCCGTCCCACTCGGGTGACAAATGCAAAAAGAACAATTGATGGACAGAATGCAGAACAATGTCATACATTCACCCCAGTACAGAGATCTGGGCCTAAATCCATCGTTTTTTTGCTCACCATGCCATTCCAGTTTGAACCCAGCCATATGCAAATCAGTCTTGACCCTGCGCCCAATGGGAACAGTCCAGCCCGAACTGCCAGGCCAGGTCCTCCCTGGACTGGAAATAAGCATCCTAGGACCGGTTTCGGGGTTTCAGCCCTCATCAGCCAAGATAGCTTGACTCCAGTGGCATGGAGAGCACGGGACCCACGTCTGGGCATACCCGTCCCACTCGGGGTGACAAATGCAAAAAGAACAATTGATGGACAGAATGCAGAACAATGTCATACATTCACCCCAGTACAGAGATCTGGGCCTAAATCCATCGTGTTTTTGCTCACCATGCCATTCCAGTTTGGACCCAGCCATATGCAAATCAGTCCTGACCCTGCGCCCAATGGGAACAGTCCAGCCCGAACTGCCAGGCCAGGTCCTCCCTGGACTGGAAATAAGCATCCTAGGACCGGTTTCGGGCTTTTAGCCCTCATCAGCCAGGATAGCTTGACTCCAGTGGCATGGAGAGCACGGGACCCACGTCTGGGCATACCCGTCCCACTCGGGGTGACAAATGCAAAAAGAACAATTGATGGACAGAATGCAGAACAATGTCATACATTCACCCCAGTACAGAGATCTGGGCCTAAATCCATCGTTTTTTTGCTCACCATGCCATTCCAGTTTGGACCCAGCCATATGCAAATCAGTCCTGACCCTGCGCCCAATGGGAACAGTCCAGCCCGAACTGCCAGGCCAGGTCCTCCCTGGACTGGAAATAAGCATCCTAGGACCGGTTTCGGGCTTTTAGCCCTCATCAGCCAGGATAGCTTGACTCCAGTGGCATGGAGAGCACGGGACCCACGTCTGGGCATACCCGTCCCACTCGGGGTGACAAATGCAAAAACAACAATTGATGGACAGAATGCAGAACAATGTCATACATTCACCCCAGTACAGAGATCTGGGCCTAAATCCATCGTGTTTTTGCTCACCATGCCATTCCAGTTTGGACCCAGCCATATGCAAATCAGTCCTGACCCTGCGCCCAATGGGAACAGTCCAGCCCGAACTGCCAGGCCAGGTCCTCCCTGGACTGGAAATAAGCATCCTAGGACCGGTTTCGGGCTTTTAGCCCTCATCAGCCAGGATAGCTTGACTCCAGTGGCATGGAGAGCACGGGACCCACGTCTGGGCATACCTGTCCCACTCGGGGTGACAAATGCAAAAAGAACAATTGATGGACAGAATGCAGAACAATGTCATACATTCACCCCAGTACAGAGATCTGGGCCTAAATCCATCGTTTTTTGCTCACCATGCCATTCCAGTTTGGACCCAGCCATATGCAAATCAGTCCTGACCCTGCGCCCAATGGGAACAGTCCAGCCCGAACTGCCAGGCCAGGTCCTCCCTGGACTGGAAACAAGCATCCTAGGACCGGTTTCGGGCTTTCAGCCCTCATCAGCCAGGATAGCTTGACTCCAGTGGCATGGAGAGCACGGGACCCACGTCTGGGCATACCCGTCCCACTCGGGTGACAAATGCAAAAAGAACAATTGATGGACAGAATGCAGAACAATGTCATACATTCACCCCAGTACAGAGATCTGGGCCTAAATCCATCGTTTTTGCTCACCATGCCATTCCAGTTTGGACCCAGCCATATGCAAATCAGTCCTGACCCTGCGCCCAATGGGAACAGTCCAGCCCGAACTGCCAGGCCAGGTCCTCCCTGGACTGGAAACAAGCATCCTAGGACCGGTTTCGGGCTTTCAGCCCTCATCAGCCAGGATAGCTTGACTCCAGTGGCATGGAGAGCACGGGACCCACGTCTGGGCATACCCGTCCCACTCGGGGTGACAAATGCAAAAAGAACAATTGATGGACAGAATGCAGAACAATGTCATACATTCACCCCAGTACAGAGATCTGGGCCTAAATCCATCGTTTTTTGCTCACCATGCCATTCCAGTTTGGACCCAGCCATATGCAAATCAGTCCTGACCCTGCGCCCAATGGGAACAGTCCAGCCCGAACTGCCAGGCCAGGTCCTCCCTGGACTGGAAATAAGCATCCTAGGACCGGTTTCGGGCTTTTAGCCCTCATCAGCCAGGATAGCTTGACTCCAGTGGCATGGAGAGCACGGGACCCACGTCTGGGCATACCCGTCCCACTCGGGGTGACAAATGCAAAAAGAACAATTGATGGACAGAATGCAGAACAATGTCATACATTCACCCCAGTACAGAGATCTGGGCCTAAATCCATCGTTTTTTTGCTCACCATGCCATTCCAGTTTGGACCCAGCCATATGCAAATCAGTCCTGACCCTGCGCCCAATGGGAACAGTCCAGCCCGAACTGCCAGGCCAGGTCCTCCCTGGACTGGAAACAAGCATCCTAGGACCGGTTTCGGGCTTTCAGCCCTCATCAGCCAGGATAGCTTGACTCCAGTGGCATGGAGAGCACGGGACCCACGTCTGGGCATACCCGTCCCACTCGGGGTGACAAATGCAAAAAGAACAATTGATGGACAGAATGCAGAACAATGTCATACATTCACCCCAGTACAGAGATCTGGGCCTAAATCCATCGTTTTTTTGCTCACCATGCCATTCCAGTTTGGACCCAGCCATATGCAAATCAGTCCTGACCCTGCGCCCAATGGGAACAGTCCAGCCCGAACTGCCAGGCCAGGTCCTCCCTGGACTGGAAATAAGCATCCTAGGACCGGTTTCGGGCTTTTAACCCTCATCAGCCAGGATAGCTTGACTCCAGTGGCATGGAGAGCACGGGACCCACGTCTGGGCATACCCGTCCCACTCGGGGTGACAAATGCAAAAAGAACAATTGATGGACAGAATGCAGAACAATGTCATACATTCACCCCAGTACAGAGATCTGGGCCTAAATCCATCGTTTTTTGCTCACCATGCCATTCCAGTTTGGACCCAGCCATATGCAAATCAGTCCTGACCCTGCGCCCAATGGGAACAGTCCAGCCCGAACTGCCAGGCCAGGTCCTCCCTGGACTGGAAACAAGCATCCTAGGACCGGTTTCGGGCTTCCAGCCCTCATCAGCCAGGATAGCTTGACTCCAGTGGCATGGAGAGCACGGGACCCACGTCTGGGCATACCCGTCCCACTCGGGTGACAAATGCAAAAAGAACAATTGATGGACAGAATGCAGAACAATGTCATACATTCACCCCAGTACAGAGATCTGGGCCTAAATCCATCGTTTTTTTGCTCACCATGCCATTCCAGTTTGAACCCAGCCATATGCAAATCAGTCTTGACCCTGTGCCTCATGGGAACAGTCCAGCCCGAACTGCCAGGCCAGGTCCTCCCTGGACTGGAAACAAGCATCCTAGGACCGGTTTCGGGGTTTCACCCCTCTTCAGCCAGGATAGCTTGATTCCAGTGGCATGGAGAGCCTCTATGAATAGTGCAAATTATTTAAAGATTATTCAGTGCGTATTTGGTTCCGCTGGTGGTTAGTATTGGCTACGACGAAACAACATAAAAATGTGCTGCTAGGTGGCACCATATGAATGTGGAGAACCATTCATTTTTTAAGTTTATGTTTATTAAAACATTTAACAGCAGTTACATAATAATAAAACAAAAAGATAATAATGAAATAGAAACAACACTTGAGAATATGACAATATGGAAATACAATAAGTAAAACTACTCAAAATGTTGATGATATTGAAAATAATATATAGTGCCTGCTGTGGAACAAATGGAATGAAATGTAAGAGGAGAAGCAGAGAGGAGGGGCTCTTCTGGAGTGCCCCCCACATTAAGAGACAGACAGCGCATGATTGAGTTGGCGGTGGGGGCTGCTTTTAAAGCGAGAAAAAGTCCTCCTTTCAAAAAGTGTTGCACACACCTTCATTCGCGACTCAGTGTTTAAAGAATGTTTGCAACAGAGCAGAACAAATATGGCCTTTGATGAAACCCAGTATTGGAGGAGTTTAAAGATTTCTTTTGCTGTTATCAGGAAAAGAAACCAGAGACCACCCCTGCATAGAGCTATTAAAAAGATCATGGACACTCCATGGAAGGAGGTAGAAAAACATACTTTTCCAGTTTCTCTCCAAAGGGTATCCTTTTCAAGGTTTTGCAAATGACTTTCCAGCTGTCATAAACGTTGACTGTCTCTTGGCAGGCCTATCAACCCAAAGTGCCATATTTTCAAAGGATGCTTCTCCATCCGATCTAGTGGATAAAAGGATGGAGTTGGCAATTACAAGAGCTTTTGCCACTCTAGCTACCCAATTCACTCATTGATTACAACTATTCAAGGATTAACATCTAGAACAAGGGGCAGATGCCAGTCCACCATTAACGATTATGGAGCAGCAGGTTTGTTTGTTTCATGTCCGGTGTATCCTACAGCTCTGAGCAGTGCTTAATTTGAGCCGGTGGATTCTGTGCTCAGCACTGGCACTTAATTGTCAACAGTGGCACTTAAGACAGTCTGCCACATGGTGATGCTGTTTGTATAATTTAGTGATGAGTTCATCAACAGTTGTTTATTAATTCAATTTACATTAAAATGACTAATACCTGCCGCCCAAGCAATTCGTATAGCTCTGGGGGCCTGGAATAGTTTGAATTGTCACACTTGTAGGAGTGTGATGGTTAATAGTTGTGTTGGTAGTCTCATTGGCAGCGCTGGCAGGGACAATAGGTGGTGCAAGCTACAATGGCCACACAAATTAAGCACTGCCTGTGAGTGTGGCAGCAGGGTTATCGGTGGCAGTGAGACAACAACTGTGGATGAGATGGAAGGAAGATTCGGCTCAGAAAAGGCTATTCTTGAAGATTCCACTTTCAGGAGCTAAATTATTTGGGAAGCAGCTAGAGACCATGATTAAGAAGATGTCGGAAGATACAAACTTGATGGCACCAATAAAGCAATCATCAGGAGGAAGCTACTTTGGATTTTGCAGAGCATCTGGGCCGGCCATTTAATCTAGCGTCATGAATCTAGAGTCATAAACCAACCCTTTCGAGGAAGGGGACATGGCCAGTGTGCCCCTTCTGCAGGAAAAGCCCAGTGACAGCAGTCCAGCGGGGGAAACCAGGGACAGTCAGCTCATAGGTGCTGACTGCGCCACATCGGCATGTCAGCTTCCTATAGGAGGTCGGCAGAAGACCTTTCTGCAGGTGTGGAAAACATCACTCAAGGATACATGGGTTCAGGGAGGATGCCGAGTAATCTTTCAGTCCGTTCCTCCAGACTGTTTTTGTGTCACACCGCTTCCAAGAGAAGAACCAGACATGCTGATGGGGCATAAAAACTGCTACAGAAAAAAGCAAATGTTTACATTTCTTATCATCAAAGATGAAAAGGAAGATATTCAGTCTTGTTAAGTTGATGAAACTAACTGGAGAATTCACACCGGTGCTGGATTTGAAGTCGCTGAATTCTTTCCTGCTGCATATAAAGTTCAAAATGTTGACTTTTGGGCAATTCTTTCCTCCCGGAACAAAGGAGACTTTCTACCATCATCGGTCCTGCTAGATTCTTCTAGCTTCACAGAAGTTTTATGGTTCTGTGTCCAGCAGGATCATTCTCAGTTCCAGATACTTCCTTTTGGTCTTTTCTTCTCCAAGGGTTTGCACCAAGGTGGAATTTATCTATGCTAAGAGAATTCAGTTACTTCCTTTCCTAGATGGCTTGCTTGTTTGTTCTTTTTCAAAGGCACCACTACGTGCACCCGGTTCAGCATCACCGATTTTTGTTAAACTAAACCAAAGCTCATCTGACTCCTTCTCAGGAACTTCATTTTATAGCTCTTAGCAGGACAGGAGTGGGAAAAGTATTCCTGCCTTAGGCAAAGATTCCGAAACCGATGGCGGGTTTATCCATCCGCCTGACTTGTGAGGCCCCATCAGCCAGGGTCTGGTTAAGGGTCGAGGGTCTCATGGCTTTGATAGGGATGATTCTGCCTTGGACCAGGTTACACCTGTGCACCTTGGTGACTTGAGAGATTACAATCCGCCAACCCAAATGTACAAGCAAGAGGCCCCCATATTTTCCGAGATTCAACAGACCCTTCAGTGGTGTTAAAGGGAGAGAGTCTGTTAACGAGGGCTCCTTTGAAAACTCTCCCAACCAGGGCGGTGACAACAGGAATATAGCATGTTACATCGCATGCTATTACATCGCGTTCCTTTACAACGCGGTCGTTACAACAACCGCGTTGCTAGAACGCGATACCTTTACAACACAAGTCATTAGATCGACTTGCTGTAGGGGGCGCTGGACTTAGGAATAGTATAATTTACTATTCCAACTCCAGCCTGGGCAACAGTAGGGAAGGTGTTGGAATAGTAAATTATACTATTCCTTAGGTTAGAGCGCCTCCTACAGCAAGTCGATCTAATGACTTGCGTTGTAAAGGCATCGCGTTCTAACAACGCGGTCGTTGTAACGACTGCGTTGTAAAGGAACACGATGTAATGTTTCCCGACAACAGATGCAAGCAGGCTGGGTTGGGAGGCAGTTTTAGAGCAGAGCTGGGTGCAAGGGGAGTGGTCAGACCTTAAAGCAGAAGTCTTGTTCAATTGCAGGAAACTGAAGGACGTTCAAATGACATCAACTCTGAGAGGACAACAGATCTATGACTTAGAGCTCAGTCTAGTCCTGATGAAAGCCTAGTGACTCCTAGCATCTGTAGAGAGAAGCTGAAACATGTCGATAAACAATTTTCTGTGGCACTCAATTGGCTTATTTCATTTCTGGCCAATCGCACTTTCCAAGTTTTCTCCTCAACAGCCAGCTCTGATATCTATTCATCTCCCTATGGAGTACCTCAGGGCTCTATTCTCAGTCCTTTGCTCTTCAACTTATATGTGAGGCCTTTGGCTGCTATAGCGGAAGATGCGGGGTTGTCCCTGTTCTCCTATGCTGACGACTCCCAAATCATCTTCTCCCTCTCCGCGGAAAAAACAGACGGGCTCTCCCTACTTGAATCGGGCCTGGGTAAAATTGCATCATGGATGCAGTTAAATTTTCTCAAGCTTAATGGAGAAAAACTGAGGTGCTAATACTTGGCAAAGACAAGGGTCTCTGGGGCCCACAACATTGGCCCTGTGAGATGGGGGTTTTACCTCAACCCTCTTGTCAAGTTCGAAATCTGGGTGTCATCATAGATAACTCATTAACAATGCATCACCAGGCCGTCAAGGTAGCTGCCACTTGCTTTACCATTCTTAAGTGGCTAAAGAAGATCATCTGGATGCTACCAGAGTCCACCCAAAGAACAGTAGTTCAGGCTTTAGTCACCTCAAGACTGGACTACGGTAATGTTCTTTATCTTGGTTCCAATAAGGAGGTGACCCATAGGCTGCAGATGGTTCAAAATTCCGCGGCAAGACTTCTCTGTCGGATTCCCAGGGCCGCTTCTGTCTCCGGCCATTTACGAGATTTGCATTGGCTCAGGGTGGAAAATCGAATTCGATTTAAAGCTCTAAGTTATATGTTCAAAATTAAAGCGGGGACTGCACCTCAATACCTACGTTCTTTAACCTACCCATACGTTCCTTCCCGATGCCTACGCTCATCCACCCAGGGGAGGTTTTCTGTGCCAAGATTCAGGCTGTCTCGGATGGGTGGTCGATCTTTTCCTATCTCGGGCCCTCACTCTGGAATGCCCTTCCCATAGCCATTCGGAATGAAACAGTTTACGCCCAATTCCGCAAATCAGTGAAGACCTGGCTCTTTAACAAGTAATTTCTGCTGTTAATTTTTTACTATCTGGTCTCCATTTACATGGCGCCGGGAAACCCTTTTTGGGTAGCTGATGCGCCTTACAAATTAAATAAATAAATAAATGTACGGATATTAATCTCTCATAACACCTTCCTTCTGATTTTTAATTTTATCTGACAAACCATTAAGAAATAAATTATTAGAATAGTTGGTCAAGATAATGCCTTCAGAAAGATTTACAACGTGGTAACCCTTGCCATCTGGTTGCCTGTTGCATCAAGAGAGCATTGAACTGTGCAAGGGAAGAAGGCTTCACACTACTACTTTGCACTACTAACCGCCTTTCTGATTCTGACTACAAGGCGTGTTGGCTTTGGTATACCTCACTCTTACTCTTACTTCTACCAGTCATCAAGGCCCTGTTGTTTCTTCCGCCCTTGGATGAGTGCTTGGGAGTAACAGGGAGAGGTTGTGGAGGCTGTGTCCTCTACAGCTACTCGCAAAAAAAAGCGCTTCAACACCCCATCAGGGTTAACAAGCGCTATGTAAATGCAAACCTTTTTGCCTCTTCTATCCCTCCGCTATCCTTCTCACTCCAAATAACTGACTAATATCCACCACTCAAATTACTTTCATATTTCACTATACTAATTCAACACTAATCCTTTATGGGTTTCCGGAGTAGCGTGCTACTTGTCAAAAAAGCGCTTCAACACCCCATCAGGGGTAACAAGCGCTATATAAATATAAACCTTTTTTCCCTCTTCTCTCCTTCCACTATCCTTCTGAATCCAGATAACTGACTAACCTATCCACCACTCAAATTACTTTCATATTTCACTATACTAATTCAACACTAATCCTTTATGGGTTCCGGAGTAGAGTGCTACTCGCCGAAAAAGCGCTTTGACGCCTGGTCAGCGGTAGTAAGTGCTATATAAATGCAATTACAATCCAATACAGTAGCCAGCTGAGGGTGGGAGGGGCATGTTTCACTTCCTGTTCTTGTGTTTCCTGCCTTGGAGGTGGGATTCATCTCATCTTGTTATGACTGGAACGAGGACAAGTCAATCTAAGGGTAATGAAGGGTACTGGTGAGTGAGCAGGCCAGTACATGAACCTCGCGCACGTTCAGCTATTGACCAAAGCGAAAGGTCCTGACCTGGCGGCCAGAAGTCTCCCAAGTCCATGCGTGATGTGCGGCCCTTTGAATTCTGGGGCCTGTAGTCCGGTTTTATAATGGAATAAATAAGACTACAAGCCCAAGAATTCAATAAAAAAAAACCTGGACTGGAGCGGTACATCAGGCATGGACTGGGAATCTTGGCTGGACTGGCCCAATCCTTGTTCACTTCTCATAAAGTATAGGTGAGGCCCGGGGCCACAAGGCCTTGTAACCCGCCGCCTGTGCGTAGAAGGAGTTTTGCTCTAAAAGTTAGAACTTGTGGTACTGTCCCCTGCTTTCATCCTTCTCTGGTCGAGAGCACCTGACATGTCCAAGGAGCAGTGACCCTCATGGAGCTGTGCGGTGTGACACTGCTCTGAAGGCAGTGTCGGAGACCACACGCATGCGCAACGCCCTCACCCCATGCTCGGGTGTTTCTTGGCGCTGTGTTGATGAGTAGCCTTTGCACCGGGGACGTCCATATCACGTGGCCTCCGTGGTTGCTAGGGGACACTGCTCTATCGCGACAGCTCGAGTGTCTGGACCTGGTTTTGGGAAGGCACAGCTCGGACCCGGGACAGACATGTCTCTGCAGCGCTCCTACCAGGCGAGTGTTCCATCACGGGCATAAATGTAGCGCCCAGTCTGCTACCCGTGGCATCGCAGCGCTGGCGGCTCTCCCGCTGCCCTGAATGATGCACTTGGCGGGGTCTCTGCTCCAGTCTCCGTTGTCACGAAGTAGCGTAGAGGGTTAATGCGCTTGCTGCAAGGCACCACGGCCGCACGTAGGTCTCAAACGTGTATTTGATGTAGCATTAGTGGGTTACTGCTTTGCGCACAGAAGTCCTTCAATTACTCACTTGGTGATGGCGAAGCGAGAGACATGATGAGATGTCAGTTAAGGTGCTGACACCACATATGGCACTAGAAGTAATGCGGCTTGGAAAACCATCCACAGTTCCTTGTAAAGGAGTGAGGAATCCGCGAATGGCCCCAGAGGCTGAGAGTTAAGACCGGGCACCCCTCTGGAAGGGATCTGCACGGCACGGTGAGCCTCGTGGCTGCTTCATGACTGGACCGAACCAAAAATCTTGACCATCAGCTCCAGTGGACGGCTAGCCTCTCTGGGGTCTGCTTTGGATGGCTAGCCTCTCTGGGGTCTCCAGTGGACGGCTGGCCTCTCTGGGGTCTCCAGTGGACGGCTGGCCTCTCTGGGGTCTGCTTTGGATGGCTAGCCTCTCTGGGGTCTCCAGTGGACGGCTGGCCTCTCTGGGGTCTCCAGTGGACGGCTGGCCTCTCTGGGGTCTGCTTTGGATGGCTAGCCTCTCTGGGGTCTGCTTTGGACGGCTAGCCTCTCTGGGGTCTCCAGTGGACGGCTGGCCTCTCTGGGGTCTGCTTTGGACTGCTAGCCTCTCTGGGGTCTGCTTTGGACGGCTGGCCTCTCTGGGGTCTGCTTTGGACGGCTTGCCTCTCTGGGGTCTGCTTTGGATGGCTAGCCTCTCTGGGGACGGCTTGCCTCTCTGGGGTCTCCAGTGGACGGCTAGCCTCTCTGGGGTCTGCTTTGGACGGCTAGCCTCTCTGGGGTCTGCTTTGGACGGCTAGCCTCTCTGGGGTCTGCTTTGGACAGCTAGCCTCTCTGGGGTCTGCTTTGGATGGCTTGCCTCTCTGGGGTCTCCAGTGGACGGCTAGCCTCTCTGGGGTCTCTAGTGGATGGCTAGCCTCCCTGGGGTCTGCTTTGGACGGCTAGCTTCTCTGGGGTCTTCTTTGGATGGCTAGCCTCTCGGGGGTCTGCTTTGGACGGCTAGCCTCTCGGGGGTCTGCTTTGGACGGCTAGCCTCTCTGGGGTCTGCTTTAGACGGCTAGCCTCTCTGGGGTCTCCAGTGGACGGCTAGCCTCTCTGGGGTCTCCAGTGGACAGCTAGCCTCTCTGGGGTCTGCTTTGGACGGCTAGCCTCTCTGGGGTCTGCTTTGGACGGCAAGCCTCTCTGGGGTCTGCTTTGGATGGCTAGCCTCTCTGGGGTCTGCTTTGGACGGCTAGCCTCTCTGGGGCTGCTTTGGACGGCTAGCCTCGCTAGTGTCTGCTTTCCTTCCACTGTTACTTTGCTCCAGTGGACGGCTAGCCTCTTTGGGGTCTGCTTTCCTTCCACTTTTACTTAGCTCCAGTGGACGGCTAGCCTCTCTGGGGGCTGCTTTGGACATCTAAGCTCGCTAGTGTCTGCTTTCCTTCCACTGTTACTTAGCTCCAGTGGCCGGCTAGCCTCTCTGGGGTCTGCTTTCCTTCCACTGTTACTTAGCTCCAGTGGACGGCTAGCCTCTCTGGGGGCTGCTTTGGACATTTAGCCTCGCTAGTGTCTGCTTTCCTTCCACTGTTACTTAGCTCCAGTGGGCGGCTAGCCTCTCTGGGGTCTGCTTTGGACAGCTAGCCTCTCTGAGGTCTGCTTTGGACGGCTAGCCTCTCTGGGGTCTGCTTTGGATGGCTAGCCTCTCTGAGGTCTGACTTGGACGGCTAGCCTCTCTGGGGTCTGCTTTCCTTCCACTATTGCTTAGCTCCAGTGGACGGCTAGCCTCTCTGGGGTCTGCTTTGGACGGCTAGCCTCTCTGGGGTCTGCTTTGGAAGGCTAGCCTCTCTGGGGGTCTGCTTTCCTTCCACTGTTACTTAGCTCCAGTGGACGGCTAGCCTCTCTGGGGGTCTGCTTTCCTTCCACTGTTATTTAGCTCCAGTGGAAGGCTAGCCTCTCTAGTGTCTGCTTTCTTTCCACTGTTACTTTGCTCCAGTGGACGGCAAGCCTCTCTGGGGGTCTGCTTTCCTTCCACTGTTACTTAGCTCCAGTGGACGGCTAGCCTCTCTGGGGTCTGCTTTGGACGGCTAGCCTCTCTGGGGGTCTGCTTTCCTTCCACTGTTACTTAGCTCAAGTGGACGGCTAGCCTCTCGAGGGTCCGCTTTCCTTCCACTGTTACTTGGCTCCAGTGGACGGCTAGCCTCTTTGGCGGTCTGATTTCCTTCCACTGTTACTTGGCTCCAGTGGACGGCTAGCCTCTTTGGCGGTCTGATTTCCTTCCACTGTTACTTAGCTCCAGTGGACGGCTAGCCTCTCTGGGGGTCTGCTTTCCTTCCGCTGTTACTTAGCTCCAGTGGAGGGCTGGCCTCTCTGGGGTCTGCTTTGGACGGCTAGCCTCTCTGGGGTCTGCTTTGGACGGCTAGCCTCTCTGGGGTCTGCTTTCCTTCCACTATTGCTTAGCTCCAGTGGACGGCTAGCCTCTCTGGCATCTGCTTTGGACGGCTACCCTCTCTGGGGGTCTGCTTTCGTTCCACTGTTACTTAGCTTCAGTGGACGGCTGCCTCTCTGGGGGTATGCTTTCCTTCCACTGTTACTTGGCTCCAGTGGACGGCTAGCCTCTCTGGGGTCTGCTTTGGACGGCTGGCCTCTCTAGGGTCTGCTTTGGATGGCTAGCCTCTCTGGGGGTCTGCTTTCCTTCCACTGTTACTTAGCTCAAGTGGACGGCTAGCCTCTCTGGGGGTCTGCGTTTCTTCCACTATTACTTAGCTCCAGTGGACGGCTAGCCTCTCTGGGGTCTGCTTTCCTTCCACTGTTACTTGGCTCCAGTGGATGGCTAGCCTCTTTGGGGGTCTGATTTCCTTCCACTGTTACTTAGCTCCAGTGGACGGCTAGCCTCTCTGGGGTCTCCAGTGGACGGCTAGCCTCTCTGGGGTCTGCTTTCCTTCCACTGTTACTTAGCTCTAGTGAACGGCTAGCCTCTCTGGGGGTCTGCTTTCCTTCCCCTGTTACTTAGCTCCAGCAGACAGCTAGCCTCTGCGGGGCCCTGCTTTCTTTCCACTGTTACTTAGCTCCAGTGGACGGCTAGCCTCTCTGGGGGTCTGCTTTCTTTCCCCTGTTACTTAGGTCCATTGGACGGCTAGCCTCTCTGGGGGTCTGCTTTCCTTCCCCTGTTACTTAGCTCCAGCAGACAGCTAGCCTCTGCGGGGCCCTGCTTTCCTTCCACTGTTATTTAGCTCCAGTGGACGGCGAGCCTCTCTAGTGTCTGCTTTCTTTCCACTGTTACTTTGCTCCTGTGGACGGCAAGCCTCTCTGGGGGTCTGCTTTTCCTTCCACTGTTACTTAGCTCCAGTGGATGGCTAGCCTCTCTGGGGTCTGCTTTGGACGGCTAGCCTCTCTGGGGTCTGCTTTGGACAGCTGGCCTCTCTGGGGTCTGCTTTGGATGGCTAGCCTCTCTGGGGGTCTGCTTCCTTCCACTGTTTCTTAGCTCAAGTGGACGGCTAGCCTCTCTGGGGTCCGCTTTCCTTCCACTGTTACTTAGCTCCAGTGGACGGCTAGCCTCTCTGGGGTCTCCAGTGGGCGGCTAGCCTCTCTGGGGTCTGCTTTCCTTCCACTGTTACTTAGCTCCAGTGGACGGCTAGCCTCTCTGGGGTCTCCAGTGGACAGCTAGCCTCTCTAGGGGTCTGCATTCCTTCCACTGTTACTTAGCTCTAGTGAACGGCTAGCCTCTCTGGGGGTCTGCTTTCTTTCCCCTGTTACTTAGCTCCAGCAGACAGCTAGCCTCTGCGGGGCCCTTCTTTCCTTCCAATGTTACTTAGCTCCAGTGGACGTCTAGCCTCTCTGGAGTCTGCTTTCCTTCCACTGTTACTTAGCTCCAGTGGACGGCTAGCCTCTCTGGGGGTCTGCTTTCCTTCCACTTTTACTTAGCTCCAGCAGACAGCTAGCCTCTGCGGGGCCCTGCTTTCCTTCCACTGTTACTTAGCTCCAGTGGACGGCTAGCCTCTCTGGGGGTCTGCTTTCCTTCCACTGTTACTTAGCTCCAGTGGACGTCTAGCCTCTCTGGAGGTCTGCTTTCCTTCCCCTGTTACTTAGCTCCAGTGGACGGCTAGCCTCTCTAGTGTCTGCTTTCTTTCCACTGTTACTTAGCTCCAGTGGACGGCTAGCCTCTCTGGGGGTCTGCTTTCCTTCCACTGTTACTTAGCTCCAGTGCACAGCTAGCCTCTCTGGGGTCTCCAGTGGACGGCTAGCCTCTCTGGGGTCTGCTTTCCTTCCACTGTTATTTAGCTCCAGTGGACGGCTAGCCTCTCTAGGGGTCTGCTTTCCTTCCACTGTTACTTAGCTCTAGTGAATGGCTAGCCTCTCTGGGGGTCTGCTTTCCTTCCCCTGTTACTTAGCTCCAGCAGACAGCTAGCCTCTGCGGGGCCCTGCTTTCCTTCCATTGTTACTTAGCTCCAGTGGACGTCTAGCCTCTCTGGAGTCTGCTTTCCTTCCACTGTTACTTAGCTCCAGTGGACGGCTAGCCTCTCTGGGGGTCTGCTTTCCTTCCACTTTTACTTAGCTCCAGCAGACAGCTAGCCTCTGCGGGGCCCTGCTTTCCTTCCACTGTTTCTTAGCTCCAGTGGACGGCTAGCCTCTCTGGGGGTCTGCTTTCCTTCCACTGTTACTTAGCTCCAGTGGACGTCTAGCCTCTCTGGGGGTCTGCTTTCCTTCCCTGTTACTTAGCTCCAGTGGACGGCTAGCCTCTCTAGTGTCTGCTTTCTTTCCACTGTTACTTAGCTCCAGTGGACGGCTAGCCTCTCTGGGGGTCTGCTTTCCTTCCACTGTTACTTAGCTCCAGTGGACAGCTAGCCTCTCTGGGGTCTCCAGTGGACGGCTAGCCTCTCTGGGGTCTGCTTTCCTTCCACTGTTATTTAGCTCCAGTGGACGGCTAGCCTCTCTGGGGGTCTGCTTTCCTTCCCTGTTACTTAGCTCCAGTGGACGGCTAGTCACTCTGAGGGTCTGCTTTCCTTCCACTGTTACTTTGCTCCAGTGGACAGCTAGCCTCTCTGGGGTCTCCAGTGGACGGCTAGCCTCTCTGGGGCTCTGCTTTCCTTCCCTCGTTATTTAGCTCCAGTGGACGGCTAGCCTCTCTGGGGGTCTGCTTTCCTTCCCCTGTTACTTAGCTCCAGTGGACGGCTAGTCACTCTGGGGGTCTGCTTTCCTTCCACTGTTACTTTGCTCCAGTGGACGGCTAGCCTCTCTGGGGTCTGCTTTGGACGGCTAGCCTCTCTGGGGCTCTGCTTTCCTTCCACTATTGCTTAGCTCCAGTGGACGGCTAGCCTCTCTGGGGTCTGCTTTGGACGGCTAGCCTCTCTGGGGTCTGCTTTGGACGGCTAGCCTCTCTGGGGCTCTGCTTTCCTTCCACTATTGCTTAGCTCCAGTGGACGGCTAGCCTCTCTGGGGTCTGCTTTGGACGGCTGGCCTCTCTGTGGGGTCTGCTTTCCTTCCACTGTTACTTAGGTCCATTGGACGGCTAGCCTCTCTGGGGGTCTGCTTTCCTTCCCCTGTTACTTAGGTCCATTGGACGGCTAGCCTCTCTGGGGTCTGCTTTGGATGGCTAGCCACTCTGGGGTCTGCTTTCCTTCCACTGTTACTTAGCTCCAGTGGACGGCTAGCCTCTCTGGGGGTCTGCTTTCCTTCCACTGTTACTTAGCTCCAGTGGACGGCTAGCCTCTCTGGAGTTTGCTTTCCTTCCACTGTTACTTAGCTCCAGTGGACATCTAGCCTCTCTGGAGTCTGCTTTCCTTCCACTGTTACTTAGGTCCATTGGACGGCTAGCCTCTCTGGGGTCTGCTTTGGATGGTCCTTCCACTGTTACTTAGCTCCAGTGGATGGCTAGCCTTTCTGGGGGTCTGCTTTCCTTCCACTGTTATTTAGCTCCAGTGGATGGCTAGCCTCTCTGGGGTCTGCTTTCCTTCCACTTTTACTTAGCTCCAGTGGACGGCTAGCCTCTCTGGAGTGTGCTTTCCATCCACTGTTACTTAGCTCCAGTGGACAGCTAGCCTCTCTGGAGTCTGCTTTCCTTCCACTGTTACTAGCTCCAGTGGACGTCTAGCCTCTCTGGAGTCTGCTTTCCTTCCACTGTTACTTAGCTCCAGTGGACGTCTAGCCTCTCTGGAGTCTGCTTTCCTTCCACTTTTACTTAGCTCCAGTGGACGGCTAGCCTCTCTGGGGGTCTGCTTTCCTTCCACTGTTACTTAGCTCCAGTGGACGTCCTAGCGTCTCTGGAGTCTGCTTTCCTTCCACTGTTACTTAGCTCCAGTGGACGGCTAGCCTCTCTGGAGTCTGCTTTCCTTCCACTGTTACTTAGCTCCAGTCAGTGGACGGCTAGCCTCTCTGGGGGTCTGATTTCCTTCCACTGTTACTAAGCTCCAGTGGACGTCTAGCCTCTCTGGGGTCTGCTTTCCTTCTACTGTTACTTGGCTCCAGTGGACGGCTGGCCTCTCTGGGGTCTGCTTTCCTTCTACTGTTACTTGGCTCCAGTGTACGTCTAGCCTCTCTGGGGTCTGCTTTTTTTTCACTGTTACTTAGCTCCAGTGGACGGCTAGCCTCTCTAGTGTCTGCTTTCTTTCCACTGTTACTTAGCTCCAGTGGACGGCTAGCCTCTCTGGGGGTCTGCATTCCTTCCACTGTTACTTAGCTCCAGTGCACAGCTAGCCTCTCTGGGGTCTCCAGTGGACGGCTAGCCTCTCTGGGGTCTGCTTTCCTTCCACTGTTATTTAGCTCCAGTGGACGGCTAGCCTCTCTAGGGTCTGCTTTCCTTCCACTGTTACTTAGCTCTAGTGAATGGCTAGCCTCTCTGGGGGTCTGCTTTCCTTCCCCTGTTACTTAGCTCCAGCAGACAGCTAGCCTCTGCGGGCCCTGCTTTCCTTCCATTGTTACTTAGCTCCAGTGGACGTCTAGCCTCTCTGGAGTCTGCTTTCCTTCCACTGTTACTTAGCTCCAGTGGACGGCTAGCCTCTCTGGGGGTCTGCTTTCCTTCCACTTTTACTTAGCTCCAGCAGACAGCAAGCCTCTGCGGGGCCCTGCTTTCCTTCCACTGTTACTTAGCTCCAGTGGACGGCTAGCCTCTCTGGGTGTCTGCTTTCCTTCCACTGTTACTTAGCTCCAGTGGACGTCTAGCCTCTCTGGGGGTCTGCTTTCCTTCCCCTGTTACTTAGCTCCAGTGGACGGCTAGCCTCTCTAGTGTCTGCTTTCTTTCCACTGTTACTTAGCTCCAGTGGACGGCTAGCCTCTCTGGGGGTCTGCTTTCCTTCCACTGTTACTTAGCTCCAGTGGACAGCTAGCCTCTCTGGGGTCTCCAGTGGACGGCCAGCCTCTCTGGGGTCTGCTTTCCTTCCACTGTTATTTAGCTCCAGTGGACGGCTAGCCTCTCTGGGGGTCTGCTTTCCTTCCCCTGTTACTTAGCTCCAGTGGACGGCTAGTCACTCTGGGGGTCTGCTTTCCTTCCACTGTTACTTTGCTCCAGTGGACAGCTAGCCTCTCTGGGGTCTCCAGTGGACGGCTAGCCTCTCTGGGGCTCTGCTTTCCTTCCCTCGTTATTTAGCTCCAGTGGATGGCTAGCCTCTCTGGGGGTCTGCTTTCCTTCCCCTGTTACTTAGCTCCAGTGGACGGCTAGTCACTCTGGGGGTCTGCTTTCCTTCCACTGTTACTTTGCTCCAGTGGATGGCTAGCCTCTCTGGGGTCTGCTTTGGACGGCTAGCCTCTCTGGGGCTCTGCTTTCCTTCCACTATTGCTTAGCTCCAGTGGACGGCTAGCCTCTCTGGGGTCTGCTTTGGACGGCTAGCCTCTCTGGGGTCTGCTTTGGACGGCTAGCCTCTCTGGGGCTCTGCTTTCCTTCTACTATTGCTTAGCTCCAGTGGACGGCTAGCCTCTCTGGGGTCTGCTTTGGACGGCTGGCCTCTCTGTGGGGTCTGCTTTCCTTCCACTGTTACTTAGGTCCATTGGACGGCTAGCCTCTCTGGGGGTCTGCTTTCCTTCCCCTGTTACTTAGGTCCATTGGACGGCTAGCCTCTCTGGGATCTGCTTTGGATGGCTAGCCACTCTGGGGGTCTGCTTTCCTTCCACTGTTACTTAGCTCCAGTGGACGGCTAGCCTCTCTGGGGGTCTGCTTTCCTTCCACTGTTACTTAGCTCCAGTGGACGCTAGCCTCTCTGGAGTTTGCTTTCCTTCCACTGTTACTTAGCTCCAGTGGACATCTAGCCTCTCTGGAGTCTGCTTTCCTTCCACTGTTACTTAGGTCCATTGGACGGCTAGCCTCTCTGGGGTCTGCTTTGGATGGTCCTTCCACTGTTACTTAGCTCCAGTGGATGGCTAGCCTTTCTGGGGGTCTGCTTTCCTTCCACTGTTATTTAGCTCCAGTGGACGGCTAGCCTCTCTGGGGGTCTGCTTTCCTTCCACTTTTACTTAGCTCCAGTGGACGGCTAGCCTCTCTGGAGTGTGCTTTCCATCCACTGTTACTTAGCTCCAGTGGACAGCTAGCCTCTCTGGAGTCTGCTTTCCTTCCACTGTTACTTAGCTCCAGTGGACGTCTAGCCTCTCTGGAGTCTGCTTTCCTTCCACTGTTACTTAGCTCCAGTGGACGTCTAGCCTCTCTGGAGTCTGCTTTCCTTCCACTTTTACTTAGCTCCAGTGGACGGCTAGCCTCTCTGGGGGTCTGCTTTCCTTCCACTGTTACTTAGCTCCAGTGGACGTCTAGCGTCTCTGGAGTCTGCTTTCCTTCCACTGTTACTTAGCTCCAGTGGACGTCTAGCCGCTCTGGGGGTCTGCTTTCCTTCCACTGTTACTTAGGTCCATTGGATGGCTAGCCTCTCTGGAGTCTGCTTTCCTTCCACTGTTACTTAGCTCCAGTCAGTGGACGGCTAGCCTCTCTGGGTGTCTGATTTCCTTCCACTGTTACTAAGCTCCAGTGGATGTCTAGCCTCTCTGGGGTCTGCTTTCCTTCTACTGTTACTTGGCTCCAGTGGACGGCTGGCCTCTCTGGGGTCTGCTTTCCTTCTACTGTTACTTGGCTCCAGTGTACGTCTAGCCTCTCTGGGGTCTGCTTTTTTTTCACTGTTACTTAGCTCCAGTGGATGGCTAGCCTCTCTGGGGTCTGCTTTCCTTCCACTGTTACTTAGCTCCAGTGGACGTCTAACCTCTCTGGGGTCTGCTTTCCTTCCACTGTTACTTAGCTCCAGTGGACGTCTAGCCTTTCTGGAGTCTGCTTTCTTCCACTGTTACTTAGCTCCAGTGGACGGCTGGCCTCTCTGGAGTCTGCTTTCCTTCCACTGTTACTTAGCTCCAGTGGACGGCTGGCCTCTCTGGAGTCTGCTTTCCTTCCACTGTTACTTAGCTCCAGTGGACGGCTGGCCTCTCTGGGGTCTGCTTTCCTTCCACTGTTACTTAGCTCCAGTGGACGGCTAGCCTCTCTGGGGGTCTGCTTTCTTTCCTCTGTTACTTAGCTCCAGTGGACGTCTAGCCTCTCTGGGGGTCTGCTTTCCTTCCCCTGTTACTTAGCTCCAGTGGACGGCTAGCCTCTCTAGTGTCTGCTTTCTTTCCACTGTTACTTAGCACCAGTGGACGGCTAGCCTCTCTGGGGGTCTGCTTTCCTTCCACTGTTACTTAGCTCCAGTGCACAGCTAGCCTCTCTGGGTCTGCAGTGGTCGGCTAGCCTCTCTGGGGTCTGCTTTCCTTCCACTGTTATTTAGCTCCAGTGGACGGCTAGCCTCTCTAGGGGTCTGCTTTCCTTCCACTGTTACTTAGCTCTAGTGAACGGCTAGCCTCTCTGGGGGTCTGCTTTCCTTCCCCTGTTACTTAGCTCCAGCAGACAGCTAGCCTCTGTGGGGCCCTGCTTTCCTTCCATTGTTACTTAGCTCCAGTGGACGTCTAGCCTCTCTGGAGTCTGCTTTCCTTCCACTGTTACTTAGCTCCATTGGACGGCTAGCCTCTCTGGGGGTCTGCTTTCCTTCCACTTTTACTTAGCTCCAGCAGACAGCTAGCCTCTGCGGGGCCCTGCTTTCCTTCCACTGTTACTTAGCTCCAGTGGACGGCTAGCCTCTCTGGGGGTCTGCTTTCCTTCCACTGTTACTTAGCTCCAGTGGACGTCTAGCCTCTCTGGGGGTCTGCTTTCCTTCCCCTGTTACTTAGCTCCAGTGGACGGCTAGCCTCTCTAGTGTCTGCTTTCTTTCCACTGTTACTTAGCTCCAGTGGACGGCTAGCCTCTCTGGGGGTCTGCTTTCCTTCCACTGTTACTTAGCTCCAGTGGACAGCTAGCCTCTCTGGGGTCTCCAGTGGACGGCTAGCCTCTCTGGGGTCTGCTTTCCTTCCACTGTTATTTAGCTCCAGTGGACGGCTAGCCTCTCTGGGGGTCTGCTTTCCTTCCCCTGTTACTTAGCTCCAGTGGACGGCTAGCCTCTCTGGGGGTCTGCTTTCCTTCCACTGTTACTTAGCTCCAGTGGACGGCTAGCCTCTCTGGGGTCTGCTTTGGACGGCTAGCCTCTCTGGGGCTCTGCTTTCCTTCCACTATTGCTTAGCTCCAGTGGACGGCTAGCCTCTCTGGGGTCTGCTTTGGACGGCTAGCCTCTCTGGGGTCTGCTTTGGACGGCTAGCCTCTCTGGGGCTCTGCTTTCCTTCCACTATTGCTTAGCTCCAGTGGACGGCTAGCCTCTCTGGGGTCTGCTTTGGACAGCTGGCCTCTCTGTGGATTCTGCTTTCCTTCCACTGTTACTTAGGTCCATTGGACGGCTAGCCTCTCTGGGGGTCTGCTTTCCTTCCCCTGTTACTTAGGTCCATTGGACGGCTAGCCTCTCTGGGGTCTGCTTTGGATGGCTAGCCACTCTGGGGGTCTGCTTTCCTTCCACTGTTACTTAGCTCCAGTGGACGGCTAGCCTCTCTGGAGTTTGCTTTCCTTCCACTGTTACTTAGCTCCAGTGGACGGCTAGCCTCTCTGGAGTCTGCTTTCCTTCCACTGTTACTTAGGTCCATTGGACGGCTAGCCTCTCTGGGGTCTGCTTTGGATGGTCCTTCCACTGTTACTTAGCTCCAGTGGATGGCTAGCCTTTCTGGGGGTCTGCTTTCCTTCCACTGTTATTTAGCTCCAGTGGACGGCTAGCCTCTCTGGAGTGTGCTTTCCTTCCACTGTTACTTAGCTCAAGTGGACGGCTAGCCTCTCTGGAGTGTGCTTTCCTTCCACTGTTACTTAGCTCCAGTGTACGTCTAGCCTCTCTGGAGTCTGCTTTCCTTCCACTGTTACTTAGCTCCAGTGGACGGCTAGCCTCTCTGGGGGTCTGCTTTCCTTCCACTGTTACTTAGCTCCAGTGGACGTCTAGCCTCTCTGGAGTCTGCTTTCCTTCCACTGTTACTTAGCTCCAGTGGACGTCTAGCCGCTCTGGGGGTCTGCTTTCCTTCCACTGTTACTTAGGTCCATTGGACGGCTAGCCTCTCTGGAGTCTGCTTTCCTTCCACTGTTACTCAGCTCCAGTCAGTGGGCGGCTAGCCTCTCTGGGGGTCTGATTTCCTTCCACTGTTACTAAGCTCCAGTGGACGTCTAGCCTCTCTGGGGTCTGCTTTCCTTCTACTGTTACTTGGCTCCAGTGGACGGCTGGCCTCTCTGGGGTCTGCTTTCCTTCTACTGTTTCTTGGCTCCAGTGTACGTCTAGCCTCTCTGGGGTCTGCTTTTTTTTCACTGTTACTTAGCTCCAGTGGACGGCTAGCCTCTCTAGTGTCTGCTTTCTTTCCACTGTTACTTAGCTCTAGTGGACGGCTAGCCTCTCTGGGGGTCTGCTTTCCTTCCACTGTTACTTAGCTCCAGTGCACAGCTAGCCTCTCTGGGGTCTCCAGTGGACGGCTAGCCTCTCTGGGGTCTGCTTTCCTTCCACTGTTATTTAGCTCCAGTGGACGGCTAGCCTCTCTAGGGGTCTGCTTTCCTTCCACTGTTACTTAGCTCTAGTGAATGGCTAGCCTCTCTGGGGGTCTGCTTTCCTTCCCCTCTTACTTAGCTCCAGTGGACGGCTAGCCTCTCTAGTGTCTGCTTTCTTTCCACTGTTACTTAGCTCCAGTGGACGGCTAGCCTCTCTGGGGGTCTGCTTTCCTTCCACTGTTACTTAGCTCCAGTGGACAGCTAGCCTCTCTGGGGTCTCCAGTGGACAGCTAGCCTCTCTGGGGTCTGCTTTCCTTCCACTGTTATTTAGCTCCAGTGGACGGCTAGCCTCTCTGGGGGTCTGCTTTCCTTCCCCTGTTACTTAGCTCCAGTGGACGGCTAGTCACTCTGGGGGTCTGCTTTCCTTCCACTGTTACTTTGCTCCAGTGGACAGCTAGCCTCTCTGGGGCTCTGCTTTCCTTCCCTCGTTATTTAGCTCCAGTGGACGGCTAGCCTCTCTGGGGGTCTGCTTTCCTTCCCCTGTTACTTAGCTCCAGTGGACGGCTAGTCACTCTGGGGGTCTGCTTTCCTTCCACTGTTACTTTGCTCCAGTGGACGGCTAGCCTCTCTGGGGTCTGCTTTGGACGGCTAGCCTCTCTGGGGCTCTGCTTTCCTTCCACTATTGCTTAGCTCCAGTGGACGGCTAGCCTCTCTGGGGTCTGCTTTGGACGGCTAGCCTCTCTGGGGCTCTGCTTTCCTTCCATTATTGCTTAGCTCCAGTGGACGGCTAGCCTCTCTGGGGTCTGCTTTGGACGGCTGGCCTCTCTGTGGGGTCTGCTTTCCTTCCACTGTTACTTAGGTCCATTGGACGGCTAGCCTCTCTGGGGGTCTGCTTTCCTTCCCCTGTTACTTAGGTCCATTGGACGGCTAGCCTCTCTGGGGTCTGCTTTGGATGGCTAGCCACTCTGGGGGTCTGCTTTCCTTCCACTGTTACTTAGCTCCAGTGGACGGCTAGCCTCTCTGGGGGTCTGCTTTCCTTCCACTGTTACTTAGCTCCAGTGGACGGCTAGCCTCTCTGGAGTTTGCTTTCCTTCCACTGTTACTTAGCTCCAGTGGACATCTAGCCTCTCTGGAGTCTGCTTTCCTTCCACTGTTACTTAGGTCCATTGGACGGCTAGCCTCTCTGGGGTCTGCTTTGGATGGTCCTTCCACTGTTACTTAGCTCCAGTGGATGGCTAGCCTTTCTGGGGGTCTGCTTTCCTTCCACTGTTATTTAGCTCCAGTGGACGGCTAGCCTCTCTGGGGGTCTGCTTTCCTTCCACTTTTACTTGGCTCCAGTGGACGGCTAGCCTCTCTGGAGTGTGCTTTCCATCCACTGTTACTTAGCTCCAGTGGACAGCTAGCCTCTCTGGAGTCTGCTTTCCTTCCACTGTTACTTAGCTCAAGTGGACGGCTAGCCTCTCTGGAGTGTGCTTTCCTTCCACTGTTACTTAGCTCCAGTGTACGTCTAGCCTCTCTGGAGTCTGCTTTCCTTCCACTGTTACTTAGCTCCAGTGGTCGGCTAGCCTCTCTGGGGGTCTGCTTTCCTTCCACTGTTACTTAGCTCCAGTGGACGTCTAGCCTCTCTGGAGTCTGCTTTCCTTCCACTGTTACTTAGCTCCAGTCAGTGGACGGCTAGCCTCTCTGGGGGTCTGCTTTCCTTCCACTGTTACTTAGCTCCAGTGGACGTCTAGCCTCTCTGGAGTCTGCTTTCCTTCCACTGTTACTTAGCTCCAGTCAGTGGACGTCTAGCCTCTCTGGGGTCTGCTTTCCTTCTACTGTTACTTGGCTCCAGTGGACGGCTGGCCTCTCTGGGGTCTGCTTTCCTTCTACTGTTACTTGGCTCCAGTGTACGTCTAGCCTCTCTGGGATCTGCTTTTTTTTCACTGTTACTTAGCTCCAGTGGATGGCTAGCCTCTCTGGGGGTCTGCTTTCCTTCCACTGTTACTTAGCTCCAGTGGACGTCTAACCTCTCTGGGGTCTGCTTTCCTTCCACTGTTACTTAGCTCCAGTGGACGGCTAGCCTTTCTGGAGTCTGCTTTCCTTCCACTGTTACTTAGCTCCAGTGGACGGCTGGCCTCTCTGGAGTCTGCTTTCCTTCCACTGTTACTTAGCTCCAGTGGACGGCTGGCCTCTCTGGAGTCTGCTTTCCTTCCACTGTTACTTAGCTCCAGTGGACGGCTGGCCTCTCTGGGGTCTGCTTTCCTTCCACTGTTACTTAGCTCCAGTGGACGGCTAGCCTCTCTGGGGGTCTGCTTTCTTTCCACTGTTACTTAGCTCCAGTGGACGTCTAGCCTCTCTGGGGTCTGCTTTCCTTCCCTGTTACTTAGCTCCAGTGGACGGCTAGCCTCTCTAGTGTCTGCTTTCTTTCCACTGTTACTTAGCACCAGTGGACGGCTAGCCTTTCTGGAGTCTCCAGTGGACGGCTGGCCTCTCTGGAGTCTGCTTTCCTTCCACTGTTACTTAGCTCCAGTGGACGGCTGGCCTCTCTGGAGTCTGCTTTCCTTCCACTGTTACTTAGCTCCAGTGGACGGCTGGCCTCTCTGGGGTCTGCTTTCCTTCCACTGTTACTTAGCTCCAGTGGACGGCTAGCCTCTCTGGGGGTCTGCTTTCTTTCCACTGTTACTTAGCTCCAGTGGACGTCTAGCCTCTCTGGGGGTCTGCTTTCCTTCCCCTGTTACTTAGCTCCAGTGGACGGCTAGCCTCTCTAGTGTCTGCTTTCTTTCCACTGTTACTTAGCACCAGTGGACGGCTAGCCTTTCTGGAGTCTCCAGTGGACGGCTGGCCTCTCTGGAGTCTGCTTTCCTTCCACTGTTACTTAGCTCCAGTGGACGGCTGGCCTCTCTGGAGTCTGCTTTCCTTCCACTGTTACTTAGCTCCAGTGGACGGCTAGCCTCTCTGGGGGTCTGCTTTCTTTCCACTGTTACTTAGCTCCAGTGGACGGGTAGCCTCTCTGGGGGTCTGCTTTCCTTCCACTGTTACTTGGCGCCTCAAGAGTTTATCTGCCCATGCCCTCTTCACATTCTGACCCCTTATTTCTTCAGGCTCAGTGATATTTGTACCCAATGGGATATGTCATGTTATAAGGCATTCTACGATCTTACTGTGCTTATGGCTTCCTTGATGTTACCTTTTGGATAGAGCCGTGTATTCCATGTCTAACAAATGACCTCTCTTTACTAATGACTGGAATATTTACTTCTCGCTGTACTCACCGCACATGACAGGTGACTTCTGTTTTTACCTCTCCCTGTCTTTCTTTAAGAAAGAATTGTTGCAAGGGCCTGATTTAGATTTCGGTGGACGGATTACTGAGTCACTGCGGTGACAGATATCTCGTCCGCCGAAATATAAATCCCATTATATCCTGTGAACGGGATATCCGTCACTGTTGTGACATAGTAACCCGTCTTGCCAAAATATAAATCCCATTATATCCTATGGGATTTATATTTCGGCAGATGGGATATCTGTCACTGTTATGACGTAGTAACTCTTCCGCCGAGATTAAAATCGGGCCATAGGTGTTTTAAGTGTGCGCATTTTCTGGCGCCTCCTCTGTGGTTCAGCAAATTACCTATCGGCTGTAAGCTTTTGTAAATGGATTTGAGCCATTAGAGAAGTAAAAAGTCTTTGCATATATTGTCATTAATGTTTCCTTTGCGCCGTTGTTTTCGCTATCTCACTAGTCACTGTGCCGCTCACCTTGCTTTTTCACGCGCACCCATGTGCACAAGTATGTACAGGTTACATGTACTTCTATTGTAATATAGTGCCGCCATTGATTTTTGTTTGGCGGGTAGTTATTATAGGAGGGGGCACAATCTATGCGGCTTTTGTGGATCTAAAATCCGCATTTGACCTAGTTCCCCGTGTGAAAATGTGGAGTGCTTTGGTGGAAATGGGGATGCCACCATTCTCTAGTGAAACTACATGATTCAACATATGCACAGGTCCGCTGGGGTAAACCGGGGAAGTCACAGAGAGGTTTTCAGTTTCAAAGGAGGTACGTCAGGGGTGTGTATTAGCTCCTACCCTGTTTTCCTTATTTATAAACAGGGTTGTTCAATATTTTACTAACCACCCCACCGACGCTCCAACATTAGCAGGTATGAAGATACCATTGCTCATGTTCGCGGACGACACCCTGATAATATCCAAGACCAGATAGGGCTTGCAGGCCGCTCTGTCACGGTTTGAGGTGTTTTGCCACGACCATGAGTTAAGGGTCAATGTGGAGAAAACAAAGTTCATGGTGCTCCACAAATCAAAAGCCATTACTGGGAGAGTATACATGAATAAAGTCCTCTTGGATCAGACTGATGTATTCACCTATTTGGGTATCACATTAAGCAGGAAGTTAAGTTGGAAACCTCAGGTTGACATGCTCGCCCTAAAACATGTGCAATTAGCAGGTGCCCTGATTAAAGAGCACAGGCTCGCTCAAACTAAGCCTATTGCCCCTGTTCTGAAAGTGTACAATTCAAAAATTAGCCCCGCAATATTATATGGCGCCGAACTCTGGGGCTTTGAAAACCTAACCCCATTGGTATTAGCGCAAAATAAGTTTGTTAGATCATTAGTTGGTCTTCCGCAATCCTCTCCACTTATGCCACTTTATTTAGATTTGAGCTGTCATAGCATTGAGGATGCGGCACGTTTTAGACCATTGGCATTCTGGAGAAGACTCTGGACTACTCTTGAGCTTTCCCCGTATGCTAAGGCCCTACTTGAAGTAAGGAGGCTGGGTCGATTGTACGAGATCTCATGGTGGAACAACATTAAAATCACGTTGTTCGACATGGGGATGAGTACTTTGTGGGAGGACCCAGAGGTTACAGCATTTCCCCTAAAAAAATCTTCAAGGCAGCATACTGTGATATGGTTAAAACCAAGAGGTTTTCATCTATCACAAGGCCGACACTGACAAGGGAATTCCTAGAAGTAAAATATGAGGTTAAATTGGAAGCCTACTGGGACCTCATTTCTAGGCCGGTTGATCGGAAATTGTACCATCAGTTCAGAGTAGGTGATGGAGCAGGGTAAATGAAAAAATGTTAACCTCCTAATAATTTTCGTAAAATAATTAATAAACATGTTCGTTTAAGTAAATAACCAACAATGTATGTTACATGTAAAGGATTAAAGGTAACACGCTATTTTGTGTGCAAATTAATCAACTTATAATTGTTTACATGTCTAACATAACATAATATTTGCGTACTAATAAAATAATAAACGCATGATTTGTGCTTTTTAAATAAAACGTGTGGTTGCAAAATAAAGCGATGGTAAGTAAGGGACGGCTTTATATGTTGCTTTTTGCTAGGTAATACCTAATTGGGGTACGTAGAAAGACGGGAGGGAAACGAAAGGGTTTATATTCTTTATTTTAACAATATTTTGTTTATCTTTGAAAATAGTGCGCTTAGGCCTGTTGAGCAGCGATATAAAATGGCTGCCATAAGCTAGAGTACGCATGTCCAAGAAGCCGTGTGGTAGAGGAGAGAGGCTGTGGAAAAGGATGACCACGTGTTCGTGCTGAGAGCATAAGACAGAAGTATGGTCAAGGCTATTGTGACCTTTCTGAGCAGATGTGTGCCAAGATGATCAGCAAGGAGCGTGAGAAGTCAAACTGAATAAATGGACGGAACTGTTGAATCTAAAAAGTAGCAGAAAAAGATACAAATTGGACTGATCGAAACGGATGAGCAATGTCATGAACTGTGGGAAACGATGCAAGCATGGACATTCCACAAGGAACTGGTTAAGACCAGGAAGTTTGATTAAAATGTATATGGGCCTGAGTGAACCAATGAAAGAGAATCACGCCATAAAGATGCAACATTTTTATTCAGTAAGCTAGAATTAAGGTATAAGAAGACCTACTCTTGGTGGGAGGGGTTAGATGCTGGAGAGTGAGATGCTGGAGAGTTAGATGTTGTAGATGGGTGAAGTTGCGGTTGCTGATGCTGACGAGCTGATGCTGCTGCTGCTATTTTTTATTTCCAGTTGAGTATAAAGATGCTGCTTTTGGAGAACCTTTTTATTCCTGATAGATTTTTCAGTTAGAACTATTAGATTTTTCCAAGACAGATAGATTGATCTTTTAGAGTTCTTGCTATGATAACCTTATTTTTCCGTCTAATAGATATGCATTGCAATTTCAATTTATTCTTATAATGATGATAAATGTAATGATCTGAATAATAAGCTTAAAACTTATTTCTTGCTTCAAAACTTTATATAAACTTTAATATTCTTTAAACAAATGACTCAGTGATTCTTTAGCTCAATGATTAAGGTAAATTGTTAAAGAGTTTATTGTGATTGAGCTGGTCTTAATCACCATCAACTGATTCCTACTAGTTGGTCCATCGACCAATGAGCGGAATACCTTAAAGCAAATGAGAAACATTATGTCATGTTAAAAGAGGTATCCCGTCTCCTTCCAGCGAATCGTTTTCTCCTAGGTTAAGGACGGAGGAAATCCAGGGAATAAATGAGTAAGTGAATATATATGCGGTGTTATGGGCCCCACCGTCATATGGATATAGTTTGTGTGTTGGAGGAATAGTTGTACCTGGATGACCGAAGCATATAGGAGAATAATTTTTATTGTTAGCGCTGGATCAGATTTCTTGGTAGCAGAGTTATGGTTACTATAGATTAGTTTGGTGATTATTGATTAGTGATTATTGATTATTGATAAGTTCATGTCTAACACTTTATGTTGAGTCGCGTTATGTTATATGTAAGTTTTCACGCTTCCGGGAAGTAGGAAGTGGAACACGTGTGGCAAGAGAAGTCACATGGAATAGTGCATTGTCTGAGTTCATATTGGTGATAACACAGGTTGTGTTATGATAGCGACATTTTCCGTATAAAAGGTGTGTAAGTGAAATAGTGATCGGTTTTCTTGTGAAACTCTGGCCTTAATTCTCAGGAGCAGTATAGTCTCCACATGTGTTTTATCCTCAGAGAAACGGGTTTACCGCTTGCTTGAAAGAAGGGTAAGGTAGAGGGAAGTGCTACTTTATCGGCGAAACTGAAAATTCTGTGGTAGGGTAGAGGTAAGCGCTGCCTACTGGAAAATACAGAGTTCTTGTGTAAATGGTCAAAGCTATCTCTTTGGTTTAGCGAATCAGACAATGGAAATGCGTTTTAAATGTTGTAACTAACGAAGAATTGTTGAAAAAGAAATTGCCGATAAATTTTGTAAAGGAGGGGTCAAGAGCAGAAGTGACGTAGACAAAAGCTGCGCTGGGATTGGACAGTGCGCTAGTCATACGGAAACAGGAGCAGAACTGACGTAGACAAAAGCCGCGCTGGGATTGGACAGTGCGCTGTAGACAGAATCCGCTCTGATTGGAGTGTTGGTGTGAGTCGCGCTAGGATTGGTCGAATAGCCTGAATAGCCTAGTGACGTGGAAGTTTGTGATTGGAGTGTTGGTGTGAGTCGCGCTAGTATTGGTTGGAATAACGCATAGAGAACAGTGTTGAATTGCGGATCGTTTGAGGAGAAAAAGCGATTGTGAATCATGTCATATTATGAGTATGGTAGAGAGAAAACGTCGTGGATGTCGAAAGTTAAGAATTTCTTTAAGAAAGACAAAAAGGTAGTGACTAGAGAGGGACAAATAATTCCTCCGCCGAAATCACCAGCTTCGCATATGATGCTGAAATATGGATATCATACATGCATATGGTTAGAAAATTGGACAAAATATACCAAGAATGATGGAGCATTGGCTTTCCCTGAGAATGGTTCATTTAATGTAGCTGTACTACGGAACTTGAGAGAAAAGATGGCAATGTTAGAACTCTAGACCGACACAGTTTGAAGCTTTAACTGAATGGGAAGATGAGATGTATGAACGAGAGAGATTCAGAGGATTAAAGAATCATGAGTTTGTGCCTGGAAGGTTATGGGGAGTAAATCATGAGGACAGAATAAAGCGTTGGAGATGTGCTAATATGACAGGAGGTTTGTTTCCAGCTTTTACAGTTGAGGAAGAAGCAAAGAGAAAGTGTACAGAGAAAAAGAAACATGTAGTTATAGAAAAGTATGTGTATGGTGGTAGTGAAACGGATGACGAATTGCTGGAAGATATTTTAAACAGAAACCCACCTCCATACCAACAGACTTCTGCGGTGGTGACACCTAATGCACCGCCAATGGAAACTGGGAGGAATAAAAATCCCGAACGAAGAGATGAGATAAATAGGTCACAAGATCAATTAAAAACTTCACAAAATGAAGAGATAGAAAGTGACAATGCAACTAAATTAGCAAAAACCACAAGAGAATTGACTGAGAAAATAAGAGCATTGACAAAGAATATGGAAGCTGTAGCTGTACCAGTAACGATAGGTCCAGTAATGCCAATTTTTGAGAATCAGAAAATTGATGAACGGTCTTTAGTGATTCCCATGAATTCACAGTTGCAAAGAAAAAGAGAAGGGATGGAACTGAATGATGAAGGTGCACACCATTTGGTTAGTACCTATAGACCAAGCCCACCTACTAATTTGACGATAAACGAGAATGAGATTAGGAGAATACCTATGGTAACGGAGTCTGCATCAGGGACACCAGAAGGAAGTAACAATTGGATAGAATTAAATAGTACGCCTGTAGGTCCGACTCCAGATGAGTTAAATGAATGGATGAAAGCGCTAAAAACAAAAGAAACAGAAGTAAAACCATTAGATGTAATTAGGTTAAAAATAGACATGGAATAATTGACTTTAGGAACAATTGGTACAGAAAAATAGAAAAATTATCAGGATGATGAGATTATGTTTTTGTGCAAAAGTCTTACATGGAGAGCTAGAAATTTACATGACAAATTGGAAGAAACAGCAAGTGAACTAGGAGTAGAATTTGCAAAAGTGAGAACGTTGCAGAAACCATACAGAGTAGATTTTTGTGAAAAAGATATAGAGAATCTGAATACATCAGGAAGATTGACCCAAATAAAAGAGTTAATTGTTTTACTGAGAAAATGGGGTGATGTGGATAGATGGAGAAATAGATGGACGAAAAAGAACGAGAAAACAACAGATAAAGCATCTTTGGCTTTTGCAGTAACAGATAAGGAACCAGTTGTAAGGGAGTACCCGATGAGAGAAACTCCAGGTGGTAGTTACGTGCATGTTCCATGGACCAGACAGGATATACTGTCATTTACAAATGACTTCCCAAAGTTGAGAGAAAAGCCAGTAGAATGGTACAGACAAGTGGAGAGATTTGTGAAAGTTTCAAAAGTGTTGTGGATAGACTTGGATGGATTGTTTGATATAGTAGTGCCAGCTGATTTGTGGACAGAATGTAAGATTACTATTGATTGGCCAACTGTAGAATATCCAAGGGATGCTAAAACAGGAGCGCCAGGACCAGAAGTGATGAGGAAGTATGACCAAGTAATTACCTTTTTGAAGAATAAGATTCCACCTAAAGAAACAGATTGGGTAAAAATAGACAGAACAACGCAGGAAAGTAAAGAATCAGTGCATGCTTATTACGAAAGGCTGTTGTTGGTTTTCAAACAATACAGTGGTTATGAGACACTTAATGAGAAGGATATGAGTCATTTTGTATATAGATTTGTGTATGGATTGAAACCAGAGATAAGTGAAATGATTAAGCAACATATGATTTGCTGGCAGAATAGCACAGTTGACGAAGTTTTGAGATATGCTAAATATTGCAGTGATGATATTGAGAGTAGACAGCGTAAATTGAAAGAAAAAGCCATGTGGGCACAGGTGAAAGTTGCAGAGAAGCAAGAAGCTCAATTGAGTAATACCGGTAATGAAACAGGACAGGTTAGATCGTGACCTAATATAGGTAAAGGAAAAGGACAAATGAGCATAGATGAGGCAAAGAAAAAGTGGCCATGCCACAACTGCGGAAAGCTAGGGCATTGGAGAAACGAGTGTAAATTTCCTCCAAAACTTAATGTGGAAAATCAATCATTAAATTCACAGGTGCAGAGTGAGGTAGTTACTCAACAAAGTCAGGTGCCACAACCACCACTTCCCAAGAGTGTTAACCAACAGGAATACAGTGCAGAAACAGGATTCTACGGAGGAGAACAGGTAACACAGTTGCCGCGTGCAGCTGCAATTTCTCAATATTGGTTACGACAGGATGAGGATGAAAGGGATGAAAGTTTCTGACGGTGCCTAGGAGAGGGGGAAGAGTGCGTGCTTGGCGCAACTCTAGAGGTAGATCAGTCTGGTCCATTTGTGGATGGAGAAGTGAATGGTGCAAATGTAACATTCCTTGTGGACACTGGAGCTACCTGTTCTACTGTTAGGTCAGTGGAAATTCCAAACCTTCCTCTCTCAGGTGAACATATCCAAGTAGTTGGAGTTTCAAATCAGCAAATTAAGACGCCTCTTACTAAATTAGTGGAGGTAAGAATTGGTCCATTTAGTGAAATGCACCGATTTGTGGTATGCGATTGTAGTCCCGTGAACCTATTAGGACGCGATTTATTGTGCAAGATGAATTGCACTATCTATTGTACTCCAGATGGAATTGCATTTCAGACCCCAGATGAAGATGTGCTGTATAAAATGACAATGGTGAATTTAGAACCAGAAGTAAATGATTTGTTTCCTGTATTTGATGCAGAGAAAATCCCAATTGAATTGAAAAAGACAGTGAAAGAAGAAGTGTGGGACTTTAGAGGAGAAGATGTAGGATTAATGAAAGAAGTAGAGCCCGTTAAAATAACAGTAAAAGAGGGAACAAGTTACCCAAATACGCCCCAGTATAAATTGACACCAGAAATAATTGAAGGAATAACGCCAGTAATAAACAAAATGGTTGAACAAGGGATTCTAAAAGAAATCATGAGCAGTCCATGTAATTCGCCAATAATGGGACTGAAAAAGCCAAACGGAACATATAGAATTGTACAGGATTTGAGGAAGGTAAACAACATTGTAGTGCCTTGTTGCCCAATAGTACCGAACCCTGCTGTGATTCTATACCAGATTCCACGTGAAGCAGAATGGTACACAGTAATTGATTTATGTCATGCATTTTTCTCTATTCCATTGCATCCAGATAGCCAGCCATTATTTGCGTTTAGGTTTGGAGAGCGTATTTTGGCATGGTGCCAAATTCCTCAAGGGTTCACAGAAAGCCCCTCAAACTTTAATCAGATTCTAAAGAAATCCTTGGAAGATTTAAAAATGCCAGAAAAGTCAGTGATGGTTCAGTATATTGATGACCTACTGGTGGCATCAAAAAAGAAGGAAGCATGTGTCAATGATACAATTGCTTTGCTGAATCATTTGGCAAAAAGAGGACATAAAGTGTCCCCATCAAAATTGCAGTTTTGTCAACAAGAAGTCCAGTATTTAGGGCATAAAATTGAGAAAGGAGTGCGAAAGGTAACGACTGAAAGAATAAAAATGATTCAAGGAATGAGAGCTCCAATGACGCAAAGAGAGGTAAGAATGTTTCTGGGAATGGTTGGATATTGTCGACAATGGATAAGCGGTTTTTCGCTGATTGCTAAACCGTTGCAAAAACTGACAAAGAAGTATGTTAAAGATCCTTTTGAAATGAATGATGAAGAAATGAAAGCATTCAGAGAGCTGAAAAAGAAATTATGTGAGGCTCCAGCATTAGGAATGCCTGACTATGAGAAAGATTTTGAGTTGTATTGCAGTGAAAGAGATGGATGTGCATTTTCAGTTTTGGTACAGAGACATATTTTTCAGCTGTTTTAGACCCTGTAGCGAAAGCGTTGCCTGGATGTTTGAAAGCAGTTGCTGCTACTTGTGTGAGTCTGGAACAGAGTGAAGGCATAGTGATGGGATATCCACTGAGAGTATATGTTCCCCATTCTGTGGAAATTCTCTTGACAAGAACGAAAACCCAATACATGACACATAGTCAGCTGACTATGTATGAAAAAGTAATTTTGAGTGCAGATAATGTGACCATTGACAGATGTATGAATGTGAATCCTTCGACATCTTTACCAGATGAAGAAAGTGTAATTGAAATGGATGAAGTAGATCACGATTGTCTGAATGTGCTTGAATATTGTACAAAACCGAGATCAGATATACGAGATGAGCCTTTAAAGGAATCAGATTATATTCTGTTTGTGGATGGCTCATGTTTGAGAACGAATGATGGAGTTCTAAGTGCAGCATATGCGGTTTGCACAGTAGCAACTGTAATGGAAGCATCTTGTCTGAAAGGAATACGGTCTGCCCAAGTCGCAGAACTAGTAGCTCTGATTCAAGCATGCAAGTTGGGAAGAAATGTACGGGTTATGATTGTGACAGATAGCCAGTACGGCTTTGGGGTGGTGCATGATTTCGGTCAGATTTGGTCACAAAGAGGTTTCTTGACGTCTGCAGGAACACCAATTAGAAATGGAGATTTTGTGAAAAAGTTGCTTGAGGCGATACAGCTGCCTAAACAGATTGCTGTTGTGAAGTGCAATGCACATAAAAATGGGGAAGATTACATAACTGTCGGTAATAAATATGCTGACGAGATTGCACAGTACTGTGCAAAGAATGTGGTTTCTTTGAACAAAAGTCGAGAAAGAGAGCATATTTCTTGTCCTTTGCTTTTTACTAACCCTGTTGAGACATGGGATGAGGTGAGACAGTTACAGGAAGCCGCAGATGATGAGGAAAAAGATACATGGATAAAAGCAGGATGTAGAAAACATGAAGAAAATGATGTTTGGGTTTACAGAGATGAGACCAGTTATGCCTGATAGTATGATTTCTGACATGGCACGGATGTACCATGGACAAGCCCATATTGGGAGAGATTCAATGATCAGACTTTTTAGACAAACATGGTATAATCCAAAATTCAGAGCCATAGCTGAGCGTCTTTGTCAGAGATGTCTTATTTGTTAATAGTTAAATCCAGGAAGGAAGACAGTAGTGAGTCTAGGAATAATAGGACGAGAAGGAGGTCCGTTCACTAGAATGCAAATGGATTTTATTGAAATGCCCCCTTGCAGCAGACTAAGGTATGTCCTAGTGGTCGTCTGTTTGTTTTCCCGTTGGGTGGAAGCATACCCAACAAGAAGGGATGATGGAATAACGGTAGCAAAACTTATGCTGCGAGAATTCATTCCGAGGTATGGTTTTCCAGTCACGATTGAAACAGATAGAGGATCACATTTCCAAAATGAATTAGTTAAACTGATTTGTGAAGCACTTAATATTAAACAGAAACTGCATTGTGCATACAGACCAGAGGCTTCTGGAATAGTAGAGCAAGTGAATGGAACAATTAAAAACAGGTTAGGAAAAATGTGTCAAGCTACAGGACTCAAATGGCCAGATGCCTTACCATTAGTTTTAATGACAATCAGAAGTATTCCGGAAAGGAAAACTGGACTCAGACCCCATGAGATAATTATGGGATGAGCAATGAGACACAAGTACCTGTCAACAAACTACTGACTATAACTGATGATCTAGTGCTGGATTATTGCAAAGGATTGGCTGATGTGGTGCGTTCTGTGTTTCATCAGGTTGGACCGGATGCGACCACTCTTGAAAGAAAACCAGCTCACTACTTGAATCCAGGAGATTGGGTCCGCATAAAAGTCCACAGGAGAAGAAACTGTTTGGTTCCTCGTTGGGACGAACCACGACAAGTGATCCTGGTGACAACCACTGCAGTCAAGTGTGCAGGAGTGAAACACTGGGTGCATGCCAGTCACACCATCAGAGTTCCAGAACCTGAAGATCGACATGTGAGTCGACATCTGGAAGTATTGGATAACAGTTCAGCATCAGAAGCAGAGGAAGAAACAAACAGGGTGCCAGAACCTGAAGATCGACCTGTAAGTCGACATCTGGATGACCCAACTACAAGTGCAACAACAGAAGAAATAGAGGAAACAGTTGAAGTTCCAGAACTTGAAGATCGACCTGTAAGTCGACATCTGGAAATATCAGATACCAGTTCAGAATCTGATACAGATCATTCGGATTGTGAAGAAATTCTGAAAAGAAATTGGAAATTTGAAAGCATAAGAGAAGAAACTGAGCCAGAAGATAGTAACAGTGAGCAACCAAGTACAAGTTGTGGTAAAAATCCTTCGGAGATAATATTAATAGATGAAGAAGGGAGAGTTTCAACCAGAAAGCTAGAAAAATCGGAAGATCCCCGAGGAGCAATAGGGACAGATAGTCAAACACAAGAACAGGGAAATTTAGAAGCAGATAGAGAGACTGACACAAATTCGGAAGAACCTCGAGGAGGGACAGAAATAGGTGAACGAAGGAAGATAAGAAAAGAACCACAAGTGGAGGAAGAAAATGACATAAGTTTCAAAATAAGAGGCAATAACGAAAGAACTGAAACAGAGTCTGAAGAAAGTGGAGAAGAAAGAAACCAAAAACTTGAGTCAAGAAAAAGGAATTGGAAAACAGAAAGAGAGGAAAAGGGAAGTGAGGCAAAAAGGTCAAGAAAAGGAGACAATTGGCCCAACGAAGTAAGAAAATTAAGATACAGAATCATAAGGTTAGATGGAAAAAGTGCTGAACAAGTGAATGAAATAACATGTCAGAAAGAGCAAGAAAAACAAGGTGGAAAACACATGCAGAAAACGAAAAGAATAAAGAAGGTAAATGCGAAGTATAGATCACCTGAATGGTTGTATCTTGCTTTGACTGATACCAAAGAAGAAAAGAATACTCACGAGAACCCAGAACCAAGAAACCTAATGGGTGAAGGTGAGGTGCAACAAACTTGAAGAAATTTAAACAATTTCTACCGGACTTGACAAAACACTGGATCTGACGAATTTCTACCGGATTTGACAAAGAAAGAATTCTGAAAAGAATTAAAAGAAAGTACCAAGCAAAGACAAAACATTGGAGTACAGAGTGGCAAATAAGTCATTTCTGAGGTGTAGTGACACAGTTTTCTGGAAAATAAATAAATAAGGTTATAAAACAAAATGGAGGATACTAGAGATAGAAAATGTAAATGTGAGTTTTTAAGTAGATGGTGTAAGATGTGCTGCTTTTGTACAGGATTATTAATGACAGTATGGGTGGTTTTAGCAATCACTATTCCAATTAGTTTAGCTGTAGTGGAAACTTCTAATAACACCGAGAAAGAAAAGGGAGCTAACACTCAAGAACCAGTTATATTAAAAAATAGTGCAGAATTACACAAGGACAAATCAATAACAGATTTTTCTAAAAATGTTTTTACTAAATTATTATGTGAGTATGTAGAAACAATGGATGTAAGAGATTGTTATGTTTGTATGCAATTGCCTGCGTCTGTAGCAGAGGGTGTGACTTATCATCACCTTCCTTTGACGTATGGAATAACATGTAGTGTTTTAGCAAGTTTATTTTATAAAACAGGTAGATTAGAATATTATTACACTGACATAGATAAGATTTTTGCGAAAGTTTATGTAGTTCCCGAGCTAAACAAAATAAAAGAGGGAAAAACTTTTGGTGAATATTTTTTAGAAGATAAGATTTTAACATTAGATAATATAATTAAATACAACCTTACCTGTGAGTTAAAGAAGGAAGAAAAAGTATTTTTAGAGATGGTTGAAGAGAGAAGAGTGAAATTTCAAAGAAAAGTGATAGAAGAGACAAAAACACCTCTTTGGGCGTTTGAGGAAGACAATCATGACAAGAAAAAGACAAATGCAGCTATGACTCTGGATTGGCCCCAACAGGGAAGGTTGTGCATTAGAAGAAATAAAACAAGATATGACAATTATTTTGTGGGTTCCAGTATTTGCCATGACAATTATCAAATTTTAGGTGGATGGGGATTCAAAGGGGGAAAAGATCCAATATTTCCAGGGATCTATTATGTTTGCGGTAATAGGGCTTATTACAGGTTGCCGGACCATTGGTATGGGTCATGTTATTTAGGCCTGGTCTTTCCAAAGATTTTTCATATGGACAGAAAAGAAAAAGGAACACACAGAATGATAAATACCTTTACACGTAGAAAAAGGGAAAGTTTTTCAGAAATAGTAGGTGATATTTTTGGAGCATTGATACCAGCAGTGGGAATATCTTTGAATGCATTTAGAATTCGGAAATTATCCACAGTGGTAGATCGTTTATCTACAGATACTGCTGGAGGGTTCTTGATGGTAAATACCGAGATGGTTGCCATGAGAGCTATGGTGATGCAAAATCGACTTGCCCTTGACATTCTTTTGGCAAAAGAGGGTGGAGTCTGTGGAATGCTGAAAGTCCAACATTGTTGCACTTACATTCCAGATAAAAGTGAAAATATACAAAAGTATATAACAAATATTACAAGTTTGCACAAAGAACTTGTTCCACTGGAGGTTGAAAGTGCATTGGGAAAACTTGGTAAAGGGTTTTCTTCAGTAATAAATTGGTTAACAAGAATGAGTGGATTAATAATAGGGAAAGTTATAATAATAGCAACCATGATAATAATAATAATTTTAGTGCTGAAACTTGTAATTACATGTATAAAGAGAAGAAGAAGACGAATAAAATAGAAAAAGAAAACATGATAAACAAAGAGAGAGAGAGAAATGGGTGAAATAGAGTTAGAAGAAATAAAAGAGAACATGTACAAGAAAACGAAGAGACAAGTTGAAAGGGATACAGTTGTGTAAACTAACAAAAGCAAACGGATAAAAGATATATGCTGTCTGAGAAAATTGTATAACTTGGGTTTTGTGGTGATATTAAAAATCACCAAAGGGGGAGTTGATGGAGCAGGGTAAATGAAAATTTTTAACCTCCTAATAATTTTCGTAAAATAATTAATAAACATGTTCGTTTAAGTAAATAACCAACAATGTATGTTACATGTAAAGGGTTAAAGGTAACACGCTATTTTGTGTGCAAATTAATCAACTTATAATTGTTTACGTGTCTAACATAACATAATATTTGCGTACTAATAAAATAATAAACGCATGATTTGTGCTTTTTAAATAAAACGTGTGGTTGCAAAATAAAGCGATGGTAAGTAAGGGACGGCTTTATATGTTGCTTTTTGCTAGGTAATACCTAATTGGGGTACGTAGAAAGACGGGAGGGAAACGAAAGGGTTTATATTCTTTATTTTAACAATATTTTGTTTATCTTTGAAAATAGTGCGCTTAGGCCTGTTGAGCAGCGATATAAAATGGCCGCCATAAGCTAGAGTACGCATGTCCAAGAAGCCGTGTGGTAGAGGAGAGAGGCTGTGGAAAAGGATGACCACGTGTTCGTGCTGAGAGCATAAGACGGAAGTATGGTCAAGGCTAGTGTGACCTTTCTGAGCAGATGTGTGCCAAGATGATCAGCAAGAAGCGTGAGAAGTCAAACTGAATAAATGGACGGAACTGTTGAATCTAAAAAGTAGCAGAAAAAGAAACAAATTGGACTGTTCGAAACGGATGAGCAATGTCATGAACTGTGGGAAACGATGCAAGCATGGACATTCCACAAGGAACTGGTTAAGACAAGGAAGTTTGATTAAAATGTATATGGGCCTGAGTGAACCAATGAGAGAGAATCACGCCATGAAGATGCAACATTTTTATTCAGTAAGCTAGAATTAAGGTATAAGAAGACCTACTCTTGGTGGGAGGGGTTAGATGCTGGAGAGTGAGATGCTGGAGAGTTAGATGCTGTAGATGGGTGAAGTTGCGGTTGCTGATGCTGACGAGCTGATGCTGCTGCTGCTGCTGCTATTTTTTATTTCCAGTTGAGTATAAGATGCTGCTTTTGGAGAACCTTTTTATTCCTGATAGATTTTTCAGTTAGAACTATTAGATTTTTCCAAGACAGATAGATTGATCTTTTAGAGTTCTTGCTATGATAACCTTATTTTTCCGTCTAATAGATATGCATTGCAATTTCAATTTATTCTTATAATGATGATAAATGTAATGATCTGAATAATAAGCTTAAAACTTATTTCTTGCTTCAAAACTTTATATAAACTTTAATATTCTTTAAACAAATGACTCAGTGATTCTTTAGCTCAATGATTAAGGTAAATTGTTAAAGAGTTTATTGTGATTGAGCTGGTCTTAATCACCATCAACTGATTCCTACTAGTTGGTCCATCGACCAATGAGCGGAATACCTTAAAGCAAATGAGAAACATTATGTCATGTTAAAAGAGGTATCCCGTCTCCTTCCAGCGAATCGTTTTCTCCTAGGTTAAGGACTGAGGAAATCCAGGGAATAAATGAGTAAGTGAATATATATGCGGTGTTATGGGCCCCACCGTCATATGGATATAGTTTGTGTGTTGGAGGAATAGTTGTACCTGGATGACCGAAGCATATAGGAGAATAATTTTTATTGTTAGCGCTGGATCATAGGTTCACTCCCAATAAGAGCGTTCACTAGCAGATGGCTTTTATCAGCGGGTGATAAATGTATCTTTTGCCATGGCCACACTGAGACCCTAGCCCATATTCTATTTGCTTATCCAGCTTACAACCTCCCCAGGACCAAATGGCTTAAACCCATATGCAGGAATTTGGGTATAAGATCAGCAATGGAGGACCTAAGGATCCTAAGGCCAGATACGACGGATCTTATTGTAGTTGCCATGGCAAAATTTTTGAGATGGATGTGGGCTATTCGAGCTAAGAAAATGGGGGTAGTTCAACCTTCATTGTATGAGGGACCAGATATTAGGTCAAGAATTTATAGGGAATGATCAGCTGCTAAATCTCTGTCGAACTTAGGTTCTTGTAAATCAGGTGTGTTTTTTGGTCCTAGCCCCTGTGATATGATAATAGTTGAATGTCATCTTGCATTTTAAAAACTAATTTTACCGTTGATTATGTATAAATATGTGTTTTAATAATGGATATATATTTATTAATTGTTTACATAGATTTTAGATCGTTTGTTGGTTTTATCAATTATTGGAATTATGTCATGAGATGAATTTTTTTATACATTTTAAATATTGAATTATCCTGTCTTTTATGATTGAACAATCGAAATAAAGACGATATTGAATTGAATTGATTTTGTTTACCTTATTTTAAATATAGGCAGCTCTGTGCATGTGTTGCAATAACCATTATTGCCTCCCTGTCTCCTCCTTCTTGCAACTATTGTGCATGCTTTCTGAATTTGTCGTTTAACATTACCTGTTGAGACGTTGTCAAATTAAGCACTAGCTTGTTTGTTCCCTCCCACTATCCCTTCTGGTTCTGTCTGTTATTTAAAAAAAAAAAAAGAAATTTAAATGTGCACCCCCAACCACCTTCTCTGTTGCTTCCACCAACGTCCGCCGCTTGTCAGCGCTTACATCCACCCCATGACCCCCCACTCCACCACTGCGTTTCCTCTCTCTCCATTTTTTTGGTCTAACCTAGGGGCATCGCACAAGCGCTGCTCGCTCTGCGAGGCATGCTGTATTGGAGTATGCTCTTGAAGCTCCACCCACTCTCCGCCCATATTTGTCATTGGCTTATGTCATTGCCCTTCGTAAATGCTGGCTTCTGATTCGTACATAGGCTTGTTAGTCCCTCCTTAGTACCGCCTTGCCTTCACTTGTAACCTCTCACGAGGACTGGCCCTTTTACTTCGGTTGTTACACGGTCTGCTTTATAAGTTGGTGAGCACTATTTTCTTAAATGCTCTTCCCCTGTTCCACCCACGACATTGGTTCCGCTTTTCTTTAAATAGTAGTATATTTTTATTCAAATTACAGCGTGGTCCGCTTTATAGCAGCCACGCTTATTTAATTATTTAATATACGGCGTGGTCCGCATTCACTTCAGTGGCCGCACGTATTTAATTATTTAATTACCAGCACGGGCCGCTTTCACTTTAGCGGGCGCTCTACAGAGCTTTTGAATTTTTTTAATTTTTTTTAAAACTTTGGGTGAAAGCACCATACGCGCTTTTACTATAATGGTGGCCATGCCCCTTTGTTTAGATGCTGCTCACAGTAACCTGAATATGCGAGCAGCGTCTAAAAAAAGGGGCGTGGCCACCATTATAGTGGTCTCGCTTGTGCTAGAGTTTGAACTCTTGGCAGAAAAAACAACAATGCCTCTTAAATATGTGTTCCTTGTAAAAACACATAAATAAAAGGCATTGTCATTTTCAATGCCAATAGCTTAAACGCTCGCAAATGCGAGACCTATTGCTTTGAAAATGCTTGTTTATATAATATTTGTAGCACTTGGCAGCTACAATTGACTGGTGGGCTGTTTATCGTGATTTTTAGGTCTCGCATAGCGTTGCAACGCGTTGCTCGCTTTGCGAGGCATGCAGTATGCGTTGCTCGCTTTGCGAGGCATGCAGTATACAGTATAGTGGAGGGAAGCTCCGCCTACTTTCCGAGCATCTTTTTCATTGGCTTAAATTGTAAATCCTGCATTCTCATTGGTTTTCAGCTTGTTAGTCCCTCCTCCTGACAGCCATGTCGTCATTATTCTCCTTCCATGGCTATCAGCCCCTTTACTTTAAAAACTCTTTTGTTCCCCTGCCTCCCCCCGTTCCCTCCCGCAGTTTGTAACTTCTCTGCCCGCCACCCGCCCCCCACCCCCACTGCCGTTCCTACTTCTTGGACGCCAGCACTTTTGTTTACAATGCAATAGGTCTCGCGTAAATACGAGTCCTATTGCATTTGTAAATGCTTGTTTTCTCCTGGGATTGGCTGGCTGAGTCTCGCACTTTATTTTGCCTGACCTGTCCAGATGGCTATATTACGCATGCGTTCAGCAGCCGCTCCTGCGCACGAAGAGGAAGAAGTAGTTCAGGGGTGTCGTCAAAGATTGTCTGTGCTCGGCTGTGATCCAGCGCTAACAATAAAAATTATTCTCCTATATGCTTCGGTCATCCAGGTGCAACTATTCCTCCAACATACAAACTATATCCATATGACGGTGGGGCCCATAACACCGCACATACATTCACTTACTCATTTATTCCCTGGATTTCCTCCGTCCTTAACCTAGGAGAAAACGATTCGCTGGAAAGAGACGGGATACCTCTTTAACATGACATAATGTTTCTCATTTGCTTTTAAGGTATTCCGCTCATTGGTCGATGGACCAACTAGTAGGAATCAGTTGATGGTGATTAAGACCAGCTCAATCACAATAAACTCTTTATCAATTTACTTTAATCATTGAGCTAAAGAATCACTGAGTCATTGTTTAAAGAATAATAAAGTTTATATAAAGTTTTGATGCAAGAAATGAAGTTAAGCTTATTATTCAGATTATTACATTTATCATCAATATAAGAATAAATTGAAATTGCAATGCATATCTATGAGACGGAAAAATAAGGTTATCATAGTAAGAACTCTAAAAGATCAATCTATCTGTCTTGGAAAAATCTAATAGTTCTAAATGAAAAATCTATCAGGAAAAATTCTCCTAAAGCAACATCTTATACTCAACTGGAAAATAAAAATAGCAGCAGCAGCATCAGCTCGTCAGCAACCTCAACTTCACCCATCTACAGCATCTAACTTCTCCAGCATCTGCTCTCCAGCAACTGCTCTCCAGCAACTCACCAGCATCTCTCTCCAGCAACTAACTCCTCCCACCAAGAGTAGGTCTTCTTATACCCTAATTCTAGCTTACTGAATAAAATGTTGCATCTTCATGGCGTGATTCTTTCTCATTGGTCAAACTCAGGCCCATATACATTTTAATCAAACTTCCTGGTCTTAACCAGTTCCTTGTGGAATGTCCATGCTTGCATCGTTTCCCACAGTTCATGACATTGCTCATCCGCTTCGATCAGTCCAATTTGTATCTTTTTCTGCTACTTTTTAGATTTAACAGTTCCGTCCATTGATTCAGTTGGACTTCTCACGCTTCTTGCTGATCATCTTGGCACACATCTGCTCAGAAAGGTCACAATAGCCTTGACCATACTTCCATCTTAGCCTCTCAGCACCAGCACGTGATCATCCTTTTCCACAGCCTCTCTCCTCTATCACATGGTTCCCTGCTCATGCGTACTCTATCAAATGGCGGCCATTTTATATCGCTGCTCGACAGGCCTAAGCGCACTATTTTCAAAGATAAATAAAATATTGTTAAAACAAAGAAATATAAACCTTTTCGTTTCCCTCCCGTCTTTCTACGTACCCCAATTAGGTATTACCTAGCAAAAAGCAACATATAAAGCTGTCCCTTACTTACCATCGCTTTATTTTGCAACCGCACGTTTTATTTAAAAGCACAGATCATGCGTTTATTATTTAATTAGTACGCAAATATTATGTTATGTTAGACACGTAAACAATTATAAGTTGATTATTTTGCACACGGAATAGCGTGTTACCTTTAACCCTTCACATGTAACATACATTGTTGGTTATTTACTTAAACAAACATGTTTATTAATTATTTTACGAAAATTATAAGGAGGTTAAAAAAATTTCATTTACCCTGCTCAATCAACTCCCCCCTTTGGTGATTTTTAATATCACCACAAAACCCAAGTTATACAATTCTTTCAGACAGCATATATCTTTTATCCATTTGCTTTTGTTAGTTTACACAACTGTATCCCTTTCAACTTGTCTCTTCGTTTTCTTGTACATGTTCTCTTTTATTTCTTCTAACTCTATTTCACCCATTTCTCTCTCTCTCCTTGTTTATCATGTTTTCTTTTTCTATTTTATTCTGTCTTCTTCTTCTCTTTATACATGTTATTACAAGCTTCAGCACTAAAATTATTATTATTATCATGGTTGCTATTATTATAACTTTCCCTATTATTAATCCACTCATTCTTGTTAAAAAATTTATTACTGAAGAAAACCCTTTACCAAGTTTTCCCAATGCACTTTCAACCTCCAGTGGAACAAGTTCTTTGTGCAAACTTGTAATATTTGTTATATACTTCTGTATATTTTCGCTTTTATCTGGAATGTAAGTGCAACAATGTTGGACTTTCAGCATTCCACAGACTCCACCCTCTTTTGCCAAAAGAATGTCAAGGGCAAGTCGATTTTGCATCACCATAGCTCTCATGGCAACCATCTCGGTATTTACCATTAAGAACCCTCCAGCAGTATCTGTAGATAAACGATCTACCACTGTGGATAATTTCCGAATTCTAAATGCATTCAAAGATATTCCCACTGCTGGTATCAATGCACCAAAAATATCACCTACTATTTCTGAAAAACTTTCCCTTTTTCTACGTGTAAAGGTGTTTATCATTCTGTGTGTACCTTTCTCTTTTCTGTCCATATGGAAAATCTTAGGAAAAACCAGGCCTAAATAACATGACCCATACCAATGGTCTGGTAACCTGTAATAAGCCCTATTTCCGCAAACATAATAGATCCCTGGAAATATTGGATCTTTTCCCCCTTTGAATCCCCATCCACCTAAAATTTGATAATTATCATGGCAAATACTGGAACCCACAAAATAATTGTCATATCTTGTCTTATTTCTTCTAATGCACAACCTTCCCTGTTGGGGCCAATCCAGAGTCATAGCTGCATTTGTCTTTTTCTTGTCATGATTGTCTTCCTCAAACGCCCAAAGAGGTATTTTTGTCTCTTCTATCACTTTTCTTTGAAATTTCACTCTTCTCTCTTCAACCATCTCTAAAAATACTTTTTCTTCCTTCTTTAACTCACAGGTAAGGTTGTACCTAATTATATTATCTAATGTTAAAATCTTATCTTCTAAAAAATATTCACCATACGTTTTTCCCTATTTTATTTTATTTAGCTCGGGAACTACAGAAACTTTCGCAAAAATCTTATCTATGTCAGTGTAATAATATTCTAATCTACCTGTTTTATAAAATAAACTAGCTAAGACACTACATGTTATTCCATACGTCAAAGGGAGGTGATGATAAGTCACACCCTCTGCTACAGATGCAGGCAACTGCATACAAACATAGCAATCTCTTACATCCATTGTTTCTACATACTCATATAATAATTTAGTAAAAACATTTTTAGAAAAATCTGTTATTGATTTGTCCTTGTGCAATTCTGCAGTACTCTTTAATATAACTGGTTCTTGAGTGTTAGCTCCTTTTTCTTTCTCAGTGTTATTAGACGTTTCTACTACAGCTAAACTAATTGGAATAGTGATTGCTAAAACCACCCATACTGTCATTAATAATCCTGTACAAAAACAGCACATCTTACACCATCTACTTAAAAACTCACATTTACATTTTCTATCTCTAGTATTCTCCATTTTGTTTTATAACCTTATTTATTTGTTTTCCAGAAAATTGTGTCACTACACCTCAGGAATGACTTATTTGCCACTCTGTACTCCAATGTTTTGTCTTTGCTTGGTACTTTCTTTTAGTTCTTTCTCAGAATTCTTTCTTTGTCCTATCCGGTAAAATTCGTCAGATCCAGTGTTTTGTCAAATCCGGTAGAAACTATTTAAACTTCTTCAGGTTTGTTGCACCTCACCTTCTCCCATTAGGTTTCTTTGTTCTGGGTTCTCGTGAGTGTTCTTTTCTTCTTTGTTATCAGTCAAAGCAAGATACAACCATTCAGGCGATCTATACTCGGATTTACCTTCTTTACTCTTTTCGTTTTCTGCAAGTGTTTTCCACCTTGTTTTTCTTGCTCTCTCTGACTTGTTATCTCATTCACTTGTTCAGCACTTTTCCCATCTAACCTTATGATTCTGTATCTTAATTTTCTTACTTCGCTAGACCAATTGTCTCCTTTTCTTGGCCTTTTTGCCTCACTTCCTTTTTCCTCTCTTTCTGTTTTCCAATTTCTTTTTCTTGACTCTAGTTTTTGGTTTCTTTCTTCTCCACTTTCTTCAGACTCTGTTTCAGTTCTTTCGTTATTGCCTCTTATTTTGAAACTTATGTCATTTTCTTCCTCCACTTGTGGTTCTTTTCTTATCTTCCTTCGTTCACCTATTTCTGTCCCTCCTCGAGGTTCTTCCGAATTTGTGTCAGTCTCTCTATCTGCTTCTAAATTTCCCTGTTCTCGTGTTTGACTATTTGTCCCTATTGCTCCTCGGGGATCTTCCGATTTTTCTAGCTTTTTGTTTGAAACTCTCCCTTCTTCATCTATTAATATTATCTCCGAAGGATTTTCACCACAACTTGTACTTGGTTGCTCACTGTTACTATCTTCTGGCTCAGTTTCTTCTCTTATGCTTTCAAATTTCCAATTCCTTCTTAGAATTTCTTCACAATCCGAATGATCTGTATCAGATTCTGAACTGGTGTCTGATATTTCCAGATGTCGACTTACAGGTCGATCTTCAAGTTCTGGAACTTCAGCTATTTCCTCTACTTCTTCTGTCGTTGCACTTGTAGTTGGGTCTTCCAGATGTCGACTTACAGGTCGATCTTCAGGTTCTGGCACCCTGTCTGTTTCTTCTTCTGCTTCTGATGCTGAACTGTTATCCAATACTTCCAGATGTCGACTCACTTGTCGATCTTCAGGTTCTGGAACTCTGATCGTGTGACTGGCATGCACCCAGTGTTTCACTCCTGCACACTTGACTGCAGTGGTTGTTATCAAGATCACTTGTCGTGGTTCGTCCCAGCGAGGAACCAAACAGTTTCTTCTCCTGTGGACTTTTATGCGGACCCAATCTCCTGGATTCAAGCTGGTTTTCTTTCAAGAGTGGTCGCATCCGGTCCAACCTGATGAAACACAGAACGCACCACATCAGCCAATCCTTTGCAATAATCCAGCACCAGATCATCAGTTATAGTCAGTAGTTTGTTGACAGGTACTTGTGCTTGTCTCATTGCTCGTCCCATAATTATTTCATGGGGACTGAGTCCAGTTTTCCTTTCCGGAATACTTCTGATTGTCATTAAAACTAATGGCAAGGCATCTGGCCATTTGAGTCCTGTATTTGACACATTTTTCCTAACCTGTTCTTAATTGTTCCATTCACTTGCTCTACGATTCCAGAAGCCTCTGGTCTGTATGCACAATGCAGTTTCTGTTTAATACTAAGTGCTTCACAAATCAGTTTAACTAATTCATTTTGGAAATGTGTTCCTCTATCTGTTTCAATCGTGACTGGAAAACCATACCTCGGAATGAATTCTCTCAGCATAAGTTTTGCTACCGTTATTCCATCATTCCTTCTGGTTGGGTATGCCTCCACCCAACGGGAAAACAAACAGACGACCACTAGGACATACCTTAGTCTGTTGCAAGGTGGCATTTCAATAAAATCCATTTGCATTCTAGTGAAAGGACCTCCTTCTCGTCCTATTGTTCCTAGACTCACTACTGTCTTCCTTCCTGGATTTATCTGTTGACAAATAAGACATCTCTGACAAAGACTCTCAGCTATGGTATAATCCAAAATTCAGAGCCATGTTTGTCTAAAAAGTCTGATTATTGAATCTCTCCCAATATGGGCTTGTCCATAGTACATCCGTGCCATGTCAGAAATCATGCTATCAGGCATAACTGGTCTTTCATCTCTGTAAACCCAAACATCATTTTCTTCATGTTTTCTACATCCTGCTTTTATCCATGTATCTTTTTCCTCATCATCTGCAGCTTCCTGTAACTGTCTCACCTCATCCCATGTCTCAACAGGGTTAGTAAAAAGCAAAGGACAAGAAATATGCTCTCTTTCTCGACTTTTGTTTAAAGAAACCACATTCTTTGCACAGTACTGTGCAATCTCGTCAGCATATTTATTACCAACAGTTATGTAGTCTTCCCCATTTTTATGTGCATTGCACTTTACAACAGCAATCTGTTTAGGCAGCTGTATCGCCTCAAGCAACTTTTTCACAAAATCTCCGTTTCTAATGGGTGTTCCTGCAGACGTCAAGAAACCCCTTTGTGACCAAATCTGACCAAAGTCATGCACCACCCCGAAGCCGTACTGGCTATCTGTCACAATCGTAACCCGTACATTTCTTCCCAACTTGCATGCTTGAATCAGAGCTACTAATTCTGCGACTTGGGCAGACCGTATCCCTTTCAGACAAGATGCTTCCATTACAGTTGCTACTGTGCAAACTGCATATGCTGCACTTAGAACTCCATCACTCGTTCTCAAACATGAGCCATCCACGAACATAATATAATCTGATTCTTTTAAAGCCTCATCTCGTATGTCTGACCTTGGTTTTGTGCAATATTCAAGCACATTCAGACAATCGTGATCTACTTCATCCATTTCAATTATACTTTCTTCATCTGGTAAAGATGTTGAAGGATTCACATTCATACATCTGTCAATGGTCACATTATCTGCACTCAAAATTACTTTTTCATACCTAGTCAGCCGACTATGTGTCATGTATTGGGTTTTCGTTCTTGTCAAGAGAATTTCCACAGAATGGGGAACATATACTCTCAGTGGATATCCCATCACTATGCCTTCACTCTGTTCCAGACTCACACAAGTAGCAGCAACTGCTTTCAAGCATCCAGGCAACGCTTTCGCTACAGGGTGTAAAACAGCTGAAAAATATGCAATGGGTCTTTTCATAGTTCCATGTCTCTGTACCAAAACTGAAAATGCACATCCATCTCTTTCACTGCAATACAGCTCAAAATCTTTCTCATAGTCAGGCATTCCTAATGCTGGACCCTCACATAATTTCTTTTTCAGCTCTCTGAATGCTTTCATTTCTTCATCATTCATTTCAAAAGGATCTTTAACATCCTTCTTTGTCAGTTTTTGCAATGGTTTAGCAATCAGTGAAAAACCGCTTATCCATTGTCGACAATATCCAACCATTCCCAAAAACATTCTTACCTCTCTTTGTGTCATTGGAGCTCTCATTCCTTGAATCATTTTTATTCTTTCAGTCGTTACCTTTCGCACTCCTTTCTCAATTTTATGCCCTAAATACTGGACTTCTTGTTGACAAAACTGCAATTTTGAAGGGGACACTTTATGTCCTCTTTTTGCTAAATGATTCAGCAAAGCAATTGTATCATTGACACATGCTTCCTTTGTTTTTGATGCCACCAGTAGGTCATCAATATACTGAACCATCACTGACTTTTCTGGCATTTTTAAATCTTCCAATGATTTCTTTAGAATCTGATTAAAGATTGAGGGACTTTCTGTGTACCCTTGAGGAATTCGGCACCATGCCAAAATACGCTCTCCAAACCTAAACGCAAATAGTGGCTGGCTATCTGGATGCAATGGAATAGAGAAAAATGCATGACCTAAATCAATTACTATGTACCATTCTGCTTCACGTGGAATCTGGTATAGAATCACAGCAGGGTTCGGTACTATTGGGCAACAAGGCACAACAATTTTGTTTACCTTCCTCAAATCCTGTACAATTCTATATGTTCCGTTTGGCTTTTTCAGTCCCATTATTGGCGAATTACATGGACTGCTCATAATTTCTTTTAAAATCCCTTGTTCAATCATTTTATTTATTACTGGCGTTATTCCTTCAATTATTTCTGGTGTCAATTTATACTGGGGCGTATTTGGGTAACTCGTTCCCTCTTTCACTGTTATTTTAACGGGATCTACTCCTTTCATTAATCCTACATCTTCTCCTGTAAAGTCCCACACTTCTTCTTTCACTGTCTTTTTCAATTCCATTGGGATTTTCTCTGCATCAAATACAGGACATAAATCATTTACTTCTGGTTCTAAATTCACCATTGTCATTTTATACAGCACATCCTCATCTGGAGTCTGAAATGCAGTTCCGTCTGGGGTACAATAGATAGTGCAATTCATCTTGCACAATAAATCGCGTCCTAATATGTTCACGGGACTACAATCGCATACCACAAATCGGTGCATTTCACTAAATGGACCAATTCTTACCTCCACTAATTTAGTAAGAGGCGTCTTAATTTGCTGATTTGAAACTCCAACTACTTGGATATGTTCACCTGAGAGAGGAAGGTTTGGTATTTCCACTGACCTAACAGTAGAACGGGTAGCTCCAGTGTCAACAAGGAATGTTACATTTGCAACATTCACTTCTCCGTCCACAAATGGACCAGACTGATCTACCTCTAGAGTTGCGCCAAGCACGCACTCTTCCCCCTCTCCTAGGAACCGTCAGAAACTTTCATCCGTGTCATCCTCATCCTGTTGTAACCAATATTGAGAAATTGCAGCTGCACGCGGCAACTGTGTTACCTGTTCTCCTCCGTAGAATCCTGTTTCTGCACTGTATTTCTGTTGGTTAACACTCTTAGGAAGTGGTGGTTGTGGCACCTGACCTTGTTGAGTAACTACCTCACTCTGCACCTGTGAATTTAATGATTGATTTTCCACATTAGGTTTTGGAGGAAATTTACACTCGTTTCTCCAATGTCCTAGCTTTCCACAGTTGTGGCATGGCCACTTTTTCTTTGCCTCATCTATGCTCATTTGTCCTTTTCCTTTACCTATATTAGGTCGGGATCTAACCTGTCCTGTTTCATTTCCGGTATTACTCAATTGAGCTTCTTGCTTCTCTGCAACTTTCACCTGTGCCCACATGGCCTTTTCTTTCAATTTACGCTGTCTACTCTCAATATCATCACTGCAATACTTAGCATATCTCAAAACCTCGTCAGCTGTGCTATTCTGCCAACAAATCATATGCTGCTTAATCATTTCACTTATCTCTGGTTTCAATCCATACACATCTATATACAAAATGACTCATATCCTTCTCATTTAGTGTCTCATAACCACTATACTGTTTGAAAACTAACAACAGCCTTTCATAATAAGCATGCACTGACTCTTTACTTTCCTGCGTTGTTCTGTCTATTTTTACCCAATCTGTTTCTTTAGGTGGAATCTTATTCTTCAAAAGGTAATTACTTGGTCGTACTTCCTCATCACTTCTGGTCCTGGCGCTCCTGTTTTAGCGTCCCTTGGATATTCCACAGTTGGCCAATCAATAGTAATCTTACATTCTGTCCACAAATCAGCTGGCACTACTATATCAAACAATCCATCCAAATCTATCCACAACACCTTTGAAACTTTAACAAATCTCTCCACTTGTCTGTACCATTCTACTGGCTTTTCTCTCAACTTTGGGAAGTCATTTGTAAATGACAGTATATCCTGTCTAGTCCATGGAACATGCACATAACTACCACCTGGAGTTTCTCTCATCGGGTACTCCCTTACTACTGGTTCCTTATCTGTCACTGCAAAAGCCAAAGATGCTTTATCTGTTGTTTTCTCGTTCCTTTTCGTCCATCTATTTCTCCATCTATCCACATCACCCCATTTTCTCAATAAATCAATTAACTCTTTTATTTGGGTCAGTCTTCCTGATGTGTTCAAATTCTCTATATCTTTCTCACAAAAATCTACTCTGTATGGTTTCTGCAACGTTCTTACTTTTACAAACTCTACTCCTAGTTCACTTGCTGTCTCTTCCAATTTGTCATGTAAATTTCTAGCTCTCCATGTAAGACTTTTGCACAAAAACATAATCTCATCATCCTGATAATTTTTCTGTACCAATTGTTCCTAAAATCAATTCTTCCATGTCTATTTTCAACCTAATTACATCTAATGGTTTCACTTCCGTTTCTTTTGTTTTTAGCGCTATCATCCATTCATTTAACTCATCTGGAGTCGGACCTACAGGCGTACTATTTAATTCTATCCAATTGCTACTTCTTTCTGGTGTCCCTGATGCAGACTCCGTCACCATAGGCATTCTCCTAATCTCATTCTCATTTATCGTCAAATTAGTAGGTGGGCTTGGTCTATAGGTACTAGCCAAATTGTGTGCACCGTCATTATTCAGTTCCATCCCTTCTCTTTTTCTTTGCAAATGTGAATTCATGGGAATCACTAAAGAACGTTCATCAATTTTCTGATTCTCAAAAATTGGCATTACTGGACCTATCGTTACTGGTACAGTTACAGCTTCCATATTCTTTGTCAATGCTCTTATTTTCTCAGTCAATTCTCTTGTGGTTTTCGCTAATTCAGTTGCATTGTCACTTTCTATCTCTTTATTTTGTGAAGTTTTTAATTGATCTTGTGACCTATTTGTCTCATCTCTTCGTTCGGGATTTTTATTCCTCCCAGTTTCCATTGGCGGTGCATTAGGTGTCACCACCGCAGAAGTCTGTTGGTATGGAGGTGGGTTTCTGTTTAAAATATCTTCCAGCAATTCGTCATCCGTTTCACTACCACCATACACATACTTTTCTACCACTACATGTTTCTTTTTCTTGGTACACTTTCTCTTTGCTTCTTCCTCAACTGTAAAAGCTGGAAACAAACCTCCTGTCATGTTAGCACATCTCCAACGCTTTATTCTGTCCTCATGATTTACTCCCCATAACCTTCCAGGCACAAACTCATGATTCTTTAATCCTCTGAATCTCTCTCGTTCATACATCTCATCTTCCCATTCCGTTAAAGCTTCAAACTGTGTCGGTCTAGGTTCTAACATTGCCATCTTTTCTCTCAAGTTCCGTAGTACAGCTACATTAAATGAACCATTCTCAGGGAAAGCCAATGCTCCATCATTCTTGGTATATTTTGTCCAATTTTCTAACCATATGCATGTATGATATCCATATTTCAGCATCATATGCGAAGCTGGTGATTTCGGCGGAGGAATTATTTGTCCCTCTCTAGTCACTACCTTTTTGTCTTTCTTAAAGAAATTCTTAACTTTTGTCATCCATGACGTTTTCTCTCTACCATACTCATAATACGACATGATTCACAATCTCTTTTCTCCTCAAATGATCCGTAATTCAACACTGTTCTGTATGCGTTATTCCAACCAATCCTAGCGCGATTCACACCAAAACTCCAATCAGAGCGATTTCTGTCTACCGCGCACTGACCAATCCCAGCGCGGCTTTTGTCTACGTCAGTTCTGCTCCTGTTTCCGTGTGACTAGCGCACTGTCCAATCCCAGCGCGACTCTTGTCTACGTCACTTCTGCTCTTGACCCCTCCTTTACAAAATTTATCGGCAATTTCTTTTCAACAATTCTTCGTTAGTTACAACATTCAAAACACATTTCCATTGTCTGATTCGCTAAACCAAAGAGATAGCTTTGACCATTTACACAAGAACTCTGTATTTTCCAGTAGGCAGCGCTTACCTCTACCCTACCACAGAATTTTCAGTTTCACCGATAAAGTAGCACTTCCCTCTACCTTACCTTTCTTTCAAGCAAACAGTAAACCCGTTTCTCTGGGGATAAAACACACGTGGAGACTATACTGCTCCTGAGAATTAAGGCCAGAGTTTCACAAGAAAACCGATCACTATTTCACTTACACACCTTTTATACGGAAAATGTCCCTATCATAACACAACCTGCGTTATTACCAATATGAATTCAGACAATGCACCATTCCATGTGACTTCTCTTGCCACACGTGTTCCACTTCCTACTTCCCGGAAGCGTGAAAACTTACATATAACATAACGCGACTCAACATAAAGTGTTAGACATGAACTTATCAATAATCACTAATCAATAATCACTAATCAATAATCACCAAACTAAACTATAGTAACCATAACTCTGCTACCAAGAAATCTGATCCAGCGCTAACAATAAAAATTATTCTCCTATATGCTTCGGTCATCCAGGTGCAACTATTCCTCCAACATACAAACTATATCCATATGACGGTGGGGCCCATAACACCGCACATACATTCACTTACTCATTTATTCCCTGGATTTCCTCCGTCCTTAACCTAGGAGAAAACGATTCGCTGGAAAGAGACGGGATACCTCTTTAACATGACATAATGTTTCTCATTTGCTTTTAAGGTATTCCGCTCATTGGTCGATGGACCAACTAGTAGGAATCAGTTGATGGTGATTAAGACCAGCTCAATCACAATAAACTCTTTATCAATTTACTTTAATCATTGAGCTAAAGAATCACCGAGTCATTTGTTTAAAGAATAATAAAGTTTATATAAAGTTTTGATGCAAAAAATGAAGATAAGCTTATTATTCAGATTATTACATTTATCATCAATATAAGAATAAATTGAAATTGCAATGCATATCTATTAGACGGAAAAATAAGGTTATCATAGTAAGAACTCTAAAAGATCAATCTATCTGTCTTGGAAAAATCTAATAGTTCTAAATGAAAAATCTATCAGGAAAAATTCTCCTAAAGCAACATCTTATACTCAACTGGAAAATAAAAATAGCAGCAGCAGCATCAGCTCGTCAGCATCAGCAACCGCAACTTCACCCATCTACAGCATCTAACTTCTCCAGCATCTGCTCTCCAGCAACTGCTCTCCAGCAACTAACTCCTCCCACCAAGAGTAGGTCTTCTTATACCCTAATTCTAGCTTACTGAATAAAATGTTGCATCTTCATGGCGTGATTCTTTCTCATTGGTCAAACTCAGGCCCATATACATTTTAATCAAACTTCCTGGTCTTAACCAGTTCCTTGTGGAATGTCCATGCTTGCATCGTTTCCCACAGTTCATGACATTGCTCATCCGCTTCGATCAGTCCAATTTGTATCTTTTTCTGCTACTTTTTAGATTTAACAGTTCCGTCCATTGATTCAGTTGGACTTCTTACGCTTCTTGCTGATCATCTTGGCACACATCTGCTCAGAAAGGTCACAATAGCCTTGACCATACTTCCATCTTAGCCTCTCAGCACCAGCACGTGATCATCCTTTTCCACAGCCTCTCTCCTCTATCACAGGGTTCCCTGCTCATGCGTACTCTATCAAATGGCGGCCATTTTATATCGCTGCTCGACAGGCCTAAGCGCACTATTTTCAAAGATAAATAAAATATTGTTAAAACAAAGAAATATAAACATTTTCGTTTCCCTCCCGTCTTTCTACGTACCCCAATTAGGTATTACCTAGCAAAAAGCAACATATAAAGCTGTCCCTTACTTACCATCGCTTTATTTTGCAACCGCACGTTTTATTTAAAAGCACAGATCATGCGTTTATTATTTAATTAGTACGCAAATATGTTATGTTAGACACGTAAACAATTATAAGTTGATTATTTTGCACACGGAATAGCGTGTTACCTTTAACCCTTCACATGTAACATACATTGTTGGTTATTTACTTAAACAAACATGTTTATTAATTATTTTACGAAAATTATTAGGAGGTTAAAAAATTTTCATTTACCCTGCTCCATCAGCTGCCTTGGCAACCGCTGGAGACGTCATCATATGTAGCCGTGCCAGCAGTCTTACTTAATAGCGGGCTTGGCTCCGGCGCATGGAGGGCTCTGCTCGTGGCTCCGGCCGCAGTGGGTCATATCGTAAATCACATCATGTTCCCATTCAATCCCCCACTCCTTCTCTGCTTGTAACTGCAAGGCTCAGAGGAGGCACGCTCTTCCTGAGCAGTCATCCGTTCCCTGGCACGCCCATTCCCGGGACAGCTCCCTAGGCCTCAGCCATGAAGATTGAGGAAGCACAAAGCACTGCACAGGGCTCATGGGCAGTGTTCTGTTTAAGAGGTGAGCGGGGCTCACTAATAACCTGGGGCAGTATTGCTGCGTGTAGCGGTAGCACGCAATGACTGGACACACACCAGTGATATTCTCGGTCTGACCCGGATCTTCCGGTCCGGACCCATTTTATTCTCAGGGGCCCTTCCGGCACGGAGCATGCCAAAAACGGGCACACAAAAGGGCTAGCAGTGTGGGACCCCCCTGCGTGGTGACATCAGCATGGGGTGGTCCACACGACATAACATTCCTCCTTTATCACGAATATGCAAAACAAACATAACATCAACAACTGGCTGGATGGGGAGAGAGAGAGAGAGAGAGAGAGAGAGAGAGAGAGAGAGAGAGATTTTGCCCACTTCAAGAAAACACTCAGTCCAAAATGAAACCTCTCAGCCGAGACGACACCGCAGGGTTGGCCCGGAGATGGTATCTCCGTCCTCCTCGACGTTCATTTCCCTCTCGGCGGTCTTTGGTCCTGGTCGTCCCTGGAGAGCAGTCACGGGGTGCACTGGGTAGAGATGAGTCCTGACCAGTTGGCAGCCAGCCTTCCTCAGCACGGGATTCGCTGGCAGATTCGCCACCATCCACATCTGGTGCCACCACACCTGGACGTTGATACTTCTTGAAATGGGAAATGTTTCTCGTGATTGTCTCACTGCCTTTCTGGGCTGTTACCATTGTCCCTTTTACAGTCTGGATGACCCAGGGGTCGAGCTCGAAGGGGAGTGAGAATTTCCCTCGTGGATGTCGATTTTTGACCAACACCAGGTCACCTGCTGTCAACGATCTGCTCTTGGCATGCCGCCGTCTGGACATGCAGTCATTCCTGGTTCTTCGCTGCCGAAGCCGTTCAGCAACTTGATCGCGTAGATCAGAGGATGGAGTCACCTGAGGGAAGACATCTTCCAACACCCGTTGGTTACACAGCGACCCCGGGCTGACCATGGTCGTGGAGTGAGGCGTTAACCTATATTCTTTTAGAAAAGTGTATAGGGCACATTCCATGTTTTGCTCTCGGGCAACAGCTATCCTCAGGACCTTGTTTAAAGTGCGCATAAAGCGTTCTGCTTCTCCATTAGCCTGGGGCCATCGGGGTGTGATCTTCTGGTGTCGAACGCCTCGGGATAGAAGGTAGTCGGTGAACTCATGGCTAGAAAACGGTGGTCCATTGTCTGTGCGCAGCTCCCTGATGAGCCCATGAGTGGCCATTATCTTTTCAATCCGAGGTATCGTGTTACCTGCCGTAATGGAGTCCAGTATCTCAACCTCCGGATACTTGGAAAAGTCATCGATGACGACCAGCATGTGTCTGCCATCAGGTAGGCTCCCGAAATCAGCACTCACCCTGTGCCAGGGGTGGGGAGGTATGTCTTCAGTCACAATCGGTGCAGGTGGTTCAGCCGGACCAACAGCTTGACAGAGGGGGCACGAGCGGACCGTCCGCTCTACGACATTGTCCAGGTCAGGAAACCATACCTTGCTGCGCAGGCGTGACTTGGTCTTCACTACTCCTTGGTGAGCAATGTGAGCCAGATCTACCACACGTTGTTGCAGTGTTCTGGGAATGACCAGGCGATTACCTCTCATCAAGCATCCTTCCGGGGAAACAGCCAATTCTGAACGGACGTTGTGCAGGGCCTTGAGCACCGTCTGTGCTTCTTCCGTTCTGCATGCCAGATTCTCAAGAAGGAGATGCCACCTTCCCGATACTACGGCCGAGGTTGCCATCTTCCAGCACTCATCTAGTTTGGTTGCTTCCACGATGTCACTTAGCAGGACGGGAAGGGGCGAGAGCGTTCGACCACCAGCCTGACGTATTCTTCAGTCTCATGTGCCTCGCTTTCCTCCTCTTTGGTCACTGGCCTGGCATGCCTGGACAGGAAATCTGCAGGATTCAGTGTTCCTGGGCGATAGACCACCTTAAACTGGTATTCCTGAAGCTGCAGGATCCATTTTTCAATCCTCGGTGGAGGTTTCGACGAAACGCCCATGAAGAGTGGGATTAGCGGTTTGTGGTCCGTGTGGACTGTGAATGGTTGACCATAGAGGTATAAATGGAAGTGGCGACACCCCCAATGAATCGCTATCGCCTCTTTTCGATGTGTGAGTATCTTTGCTCGGTGTCGGTTAGAGCCCGGCTTGCGTAGGCTACCGGGGCCCACTCTCCATCCGGCTGCTTCTGGGACAATACTGCTCCCAATCCAATGGGGCTTGCATCAACCGACAGTTCTGACTCACGTGCTGGGTCAAAGTATACCAATGTAGTCTCTGCCGAGAGAGCATGTTTAGTGTCCAGAAAAGCTTCTTCCTGCACAGGACCCCACTCCCAAATGGTGGTGTTCTTCGTGAGTTCTCGTAATGGCGCAGTTAGGTCTGTTAGGTTGCGGATGAAACGGCCACAATATGTGACCATTCCCAGGAAACTTCTGACGCCAGTCACGGTGGTAGGAGCTGGTGCGGTCTGGATATCACGAACCTTCGCTTGATCGGGAGACACTCCTTGTTGGGAGAAATGGTATCCGAAAAAAGCTATTTCTTTTTGAAGGAACGCACACTTCTCACGATGTAGGGTGAGGCCGCTATCTTGCAGTCTCTGGAAAACACAGTGGAGACGGTCCATGTGTTCCTCAAGGGTGGGCGCGTGTACCAAAATGTCGTCGCTGACATTTATGACTCCTCTGAGGCCAGATAGTACCCCTCTAATGGTGTCTTGAAAAACCTCTGCTGCACTGGACACGCCAAAACTGAGACGCTTGTACCTGCGTAGGCCCACATGTGTGGAGAACGTCGTTATGGCTCTCGACTCGGGATCCAACAGGAGTTGATGATAGCCCGCCCGTAGATCCATCTTTGAAAACCAGTGCGACCCACTGACTTCTGCAACGATATCGTCGACCGTGGGGGTTAGATGGCGTTCCCTCTTTATTGCGTGATTTGGCAGGCGCATGTCGACGCAGATCCTGACCTCGCCCGGTTGCTTTGGTTTTCGGGCTATCACGATGGGGGATACCCAGGGAGTTGGACCCTCCACGCGCTCGATGATGTCAGCTGCCTCCAACTTCCCCAGCTCTTCTTCAACCTTTGGCCTCAAATGAAACTCCACTCGTCGATGTTTGAGAGCAACCGGCTGTATCGACTGGTCTACATGGAGCCGCACCATGTGGTCCTTGAGGCATCCTATGCCGTCAAATAGGGATTTGAACTCCTCCACCAGGGACTCTACATCTTCCTGGTGCACAGCAAACGCGAAGACCACCAGTTGTAGATGCTCCGCTGTGCGGCAACTCAGGAGCATTCCAGACCCCTCTTGGGTGACATAGACCTTAGTGCGGATGGATCGTGATTCATGGGAGATGTCAGTGGTGAAGACGCCGACTACAGAAAGGGGCGTTGTGGAACCGTAAACAAACACTTGTATGGACGTTGGCCACAGGGTCGGCTGTATTGGGAGCGCCTTTAGCATGGATTGAGCCATGATGTTTATGGAAGCCCCCGTGTCGATGAGGGCCTGTGTTGGGTGCCCAGCAATACTGATGTTGCACTTCGGGATTCTCCGCCTTGGACATCCGTTTGGTTGTAGTGCGTGAATGACATGGACCGCCCCTTCCACATCATCGTCGTCCATATCATCTTCTGCCTCCCCCATATGTGGGTAGTCCACAGCATGGACTTGTCGGCCGTGCTGTCGTTGTCGCCCAGCCGAGCGGCATACCTTCGCCAGGTGATTTAGCCGGCGGCACACCGAGCATCTTTTTCCCTGGGCAGGGCATGGGCCTTGATGAGGGTATGTTCCTCCACACATATAGCAGGTCCGAGTTGGCGGTGGCGGCTTGTTTCGTTCTGGTTTCTTCGTGGAGGTTTTCGTTGGAGAGCCGGCCATCACCGCATTTACCGGTTCGGTCTTCACTTGTCGTTGGAGGGCTGCCTCCATGTGCGCCGCGCGCACCTTAGACAGTTCCTTGGATCGGCCCATTGTTAGAATATTAGCCATAGAAATCCCTGGGGTTTGGAGTATGTTTTCTCGCAATTTGAGGGACGAACACCCTTGAATAAATTGCGCCCTTATTTCGTCGTCTGCATCAGGCAACGTGCATGTGCTCGCTAATTCCTTCAGACGGGCGTAGAACGTATTGACCGACTCCTCAGGCAGTTGCCGCGCTTGGCGTAGAAGAAAAGCGTTCATAATCTGGGTTGGCCAGAGGTTCGAAGTGCGCGGTCAGGGCAGCTTTGAGTGTGGCATAGGTGTGGGGTGGACCAGCTTCCACCACCGACTTTCCCAGTTTGTGGATCGCAGGACCGCCCAGGTGTAGGAGCATGGGCCGTTGACGTTCTGGCTTCAGGCCCACCGCCGCAAAATAGTTCTCCAGGCGTTCCAGCCAGTCCTTCCACTTGGCCACCTGCGCAGATGGCGGACCATCAACCACGAAAACTTCCACCGGGGGCACAGTCGCCATTTTGCGCGCTTGTTCTTGTGCTGGTGGCGCAGGTCGGTCCACTCAATGGGGATAATGGATGTGGAAACTGAATGCACGACTGAATCCTGAGCGGCAACTGTCCCCTGAAGCACAGCAGGCTTGTTATTGGCGTAGGCAGCTTGCAGTGAAGGACGTGCACAACGGAGAAACCTCAGCACAATTACAGTCCTAGCCTAGGGGCGTACCAAACTGGTCAGCCACTTTCGTGGTGCCAGCGCTCGTGACCAGACTGTGCTGACCTCATTCAGGTCGACCAAAACATCCGCTACTTTCGTTTGTGTGTTTTTTTTGATGCCCTGGCTGCTGTGGGGCCTGCGCACAAAACAGGGCACGCGTAGAACCTGCCAGGCCACAGGCGTCGCGGATCCGACTCCACGGTGCTGCGTGTGCGGGGAATGCCACAACAGGGCAGCGGGCCAGTCCAGGAGGCCGCGCGACTCAGGGGAGTCCGCAACGCAGCCGCAACTCACCAGCGGCGGGCAGGCGGGGGTCACCGCAGACTTGGCGGGATTCGGTGCAGCTGCAGTCTTCGCCGCAAGCAGTTGCCGGACAACGCTCCTACGACGGAGCAGGGGAACACCAGCAGATACGGCCGCCGTGGGTCCTTGCATGAGAGGACACCCTCGTCGCCAGCGGGCTCACTAATAACCTGGGGCAGTATTGCTGGGTGTAGCAGTAGCACGCAATGACTTGACACACACCAGTGATATTCTCGGTCTGACCCGGATCTTCCGGTCCGGACCCATTTTATTCTCAGGGGCCCTTCCGGCACGGAGCATGCCAAAAACGGGCACACAACAGGGCTAGCAGTGTGGGACCCCCCTGCGTGGTGACAGCAGCATGGGGTGGTCCACACGACATAACAGGCAGGAGACTGCTGGAGAGATAAGGAGAGATGTGCAGCTGCGGCACGGGCCGGGGCACGGTTTAAGGAGAGTATTTTACATTTTTTATTTTTTTTGCTTGCTCCCCACGATGCAGCTTGCCCCGATCGTTGTGTCTCTCCTGCCCGAGGAACGGGCCATGTAGCGCAGCACCTTACATTAATGAGGTGAGAAAGGTGCACAGGCGGGTAGTAGCAGAAAGTTGTAAGTATTCTAAGCATGTCAACCTACATGAGACTATATGTGTGCATGTATTTCTGTTCACATATCTGGGTATAATAGGGGTCTGCATATCAGGTACAGGCAGATAATTGTTCCTCGGACTTTACCGCCTAACACAATGGCGTATTGTTTTGTGTCACAGTGAGCAGTGACTTTCCACATTCACCGCTCTTTATTGAAAAAGAGAGCGCTCTTTTGAGTGGGGCTCGTACCGGAATGTTTAAAAATAGAAAAGAAAGTGGCTCAGTAGTATTTTGCTAAACTGGGACCCTTTTAAAAAAAAAAAATCAATCCCATTCCTGCTTAGATGTGATAAGTGCACTTGTGTTCGCTGCTGTTTTGTCTCCTGGGCGTTTCTATAGACAAATTTGGCTTCGTTGTTCGTCTGCAGTTCTTTGCAATAAAATATATTTTGGAATTTGCGTGTGTTATAGCTGGGAGTAACACAGAGGGGACCTGAGCCCCACCCATTCATCTTGTCTCTTTATTGCGGAGACGAAGGGCACCCCTCGGGGAGCTAAGGCTGATGGAGGATGGGGGGCGGAGACAGCCTTTAGCTGCCATCACCCCCCTAGCCGGCCATCTGCTCATCGCCAAATTGTGTTATTTTATTTTGTATTTTTACTTCCACACTGCATGTCTGATCAACAAACATCGCCCAGATCACAGCAGTCCCTTCTGAGCCGAGCCTACCCTGCACACTGACAATGACAAGTTGTCATCCCGTGTTGTGTTCCCGCCATCACCCCTCCTCACCCTCTCCTGTTATTTAAACTGCAAAAAGGGGTGGCAAACAGGGGTGCTCAGCTAAAAGGCAGCCAGAACCTTTCTGTTTTGGCCGATAACAGCTGTTTCCATATCTTACATGAACTGAAAGGTCGTGTTTTTTCACTTTGAAGTGTGAATATATGCATCATTGGGGGCATGTTGATCTCCCCACATATAAGCAGTGCGTCCCAGTGCTCCCTTCTGGCACATGCACCATACACAAGTCAAATGCGTTATCTCTTAATTACTTTGCAAGCTTTCAATTGGCCATAGTTAATGCATACAAAAGTGCAGTTAATTAAACCAAAGGCTGGTGCTAATCATACCTTTTGGAACGAAATTTGCATTTTCAGTTCGTGGTGAAAATGTACATATATATGTGCATACTTTAGTATTTATTTGTGCACCTTTAGTTGAATGAAAATATTTGAACTGCTAGGGCGTCTTTACAGTTTCTTAAAGATGGCAAATAAGGGTTTCAACTTACTCTTAAGTTTAATCTTACATTTGGGTTGACAGGTTGATGGCTAAATCACCTCTTCAGCACAATCAGACTGTAACGTGTTTGCACCTATAGTTTGATAACCATCCACAGGCTTATCCATTTTGCTTTATCAGTTTAATATTAGAATTTATCTCATCTGTTGTCAAACTTGTTTTTCTCACTATTGCTTCACAGCATTTCAGTTCTCCCTCCACGTTTCACCCTCTTTCTACTCTCATGCTTTTTCATCTCTCCTAACAGGCCTGATCTTTTTTAGCCAGTTTCTCCAACTCTCTACATCTGACACATACCTGGTTTGTCCTGCCTCCCATCGCAGTCATGGTCCTTGTTTCTCGTCCTTTGTCCTTCTTCTCTCTGCTGCAGTGTTTCGCTCATTTTCTTCATCTTTTATTCCGCCCCCCTCTCTCTTTCTCTTACCCAGTGTATCCCCTCCCTCACATGTCTCAGGTCGTCTTGATCCCTTGTCACTTTCACCCCACAACCCTTTCTCTCCCCTTAGCCTGTCTTTTCTCCGCTCTTGCTCCTTATTTCATTCTCCCCGTCTCCACCTTCCTCTTGTACCTTTTCTCAACCTCTCTTCAATCGCTCTTCATCTTTTTTTCTCGCCTTCTTTTTCTTCTTGTCTATTACACATTTTCTCTCCCTTTATTCTATTTTTACTCCCCATCACTTTTACTATCATTCTTTCCTTTCATCTCTCTCATCACCCCTCCCCATGCCATCTCAGTGGCCCTATTTTCACTCGTCCTCTCCTCAGTCCCCTCTTTATTCTGTTGCTCTCTCATTTTGCTCTCACTGCACAGTTTCTCCCTTTTCTTCTCCCTCTTCGTGGACCATGTTATACTCTGTTGGTCATCCTTTCTCTCCCTCTCCCTTTCTCCAGTCCCTGTCTGTTCTAGCCCATGTTTAGTCTGGCTCTCCCTTTCTCTTTCTCTTTGTCCCATTCTCGCTCTCATTTTGTAAGGTTCCTCCGTTGCACTCGGAATAATTTATGTGTTGGTGTTTGGGCTCTCAGTAAATGTTTGGACGTACAGGTATTTGCGATTCTGGCTGCAGAATTGTCTAAGTTTATGTATATTGTGTTGATGTGTATGTGGCTGTCTGTGTGAAGTGTGCTTGCACGTTGCTGTGTGAGTTTGGATGTTTCTAATTATTTTACACAGATTTTCATTTTCCTGGAAGTATGGTGGTGTCCATGTTTCTCTTGGTATGTGTGTTTGTAGTTGGTGTGGCAGTAACTGCATTTGTCAGCATTTATTCGCTACCTATAGCGTTGGTGTGTATGTTCTGCTGTCTATTTGTTGGTTTTTGTCGGTGTGCGAATTGCATGTTTGATGTGTTAGTGTGTTTCAGTTAGTGTATGCGCGTATCCTTGTTTGTTGCTACGCATCTACATGTGACAGTGTTTGAATCATTTTCTATGCTGGTCTGTACTTTTGTAACTGTTTGTATTTCTTCCTGTTTGTGGCCATCTGTCCATGTGTGTGTGTGTGGGAAATACAAAGTTGCCGTGGGTCTTCTTATGTGCGCTAGCCTGTGTATCTGGGTGTGCTTAAGTGAGAGAGAATGAGAAACTGTTGTGTGTATGTGTTTTTCCGTTTGTTGATGTTTCTACATTTGTTATTTGCGTTTCACTGGTTTTCTGATTGTGTTTGTTTTCCTCCCTATTTTTTGCTGTGTGTGTCTATTTGTCTGCCTGTGTGTGTCTGCTTTGCTGGAAGTGTTTGCATGTATGTGTGTGTAGAGCTGCGTATTTTGCTTAGAGTTTGTATATATTGGTTGGTTTGTTTGTTCACCCTGCTTTAAGTGTTTGTTTTTGTGAGGGGTGTGCTTGGCCTCTTTTTATATACATTGTCATCTACAGACCAAACGCTTGAGGCCCGGTCACTTAAGATTCTGGCATACTGCTGGAATCCCATCATACTTGGCCAGGTAACCTGAATGTTAATGGTTTGCTTGGTTAACAGCAATACTATTTACATAGGTTACAAAGAGTAATGAGAACCCGGACAGGAGGTGTCTTCTCAACATGCAGCAAAAATAATTATTCCAGAAGTGAAAACAACCATTAGGGTTAAAATGCAATTTCTATTACGATGGCAGTCCTTCTAATGGTTTGTTGCTTAAATACGCATAGTTGCAACATTTGTGCCCCAAAAGAGGTTCGTTTATGCAGGCCAGCAAATTAATTATTACTTCCCCGAAATTGATATCACATGAACAGATCTGACTTTAGAGATTATTAATATGTCATTACCAGGCCAACACGTAGCGTTGTCACAGCTAGAGATGCCATCATTAATATTCCTTATTAGCAGTTGGCAAGCACGAACAAAACCAGCCTCGTTGCAGTAATGTGCAATAATGTGGTGCATCGCTAAATACTTATAAGGTCCCAAATGCGAGACCGATTGCATTGCAAATGCTTGTTCTTTTTTCCTTTGCTGTTTAACATTAGCTAATAAACATTTTTTTTGCTTTTTGACGAAAAAGCATTTGCAAAGCATACACTTACAGTAGGAAATGCAATAAAGACAGGCTAGATTACAAGAAAAACCTTTATTTGAATGGAATTGTTTACAGAGCGCATTCTCATGTCCCAAAAGTGGGGACTGTACGTGCTGGTGGTGACAGCCCAAGAGACAGAATGTAGTTTTGTCTCAAATGAAAGATGCACAGATCTGTTGCACTGCAATCCGAAGAGAGACAAAACTTTATTTATTCAGTAATGGGTCTTTTCTAGCAGTAAAATCATTTCTGTGAGGCTGCAGGACTTTGAGAAGATTCTGACACACACAAGGGGTGATTAAAATGAGGCCGGTGAATGTGCCATATTTGATAAAATCGGAAGCATGCGTGTGTGCATTGGATATGAATACAATATACTGCACATATTTATTCCAGACCCAGACGGGCAGTGTGACAGGGGGATCATTCTACAGGATAATGCAATGGAGCGGGACAGCCTTTGTGCAGCTATGGTGCAACCCCTAACTCCACCAATCACACCGTCACATTATAATGGCCCAATCAGTACTGCAGGCACGCTGCATTGTGTTTGTGTGTAAGAGCCTCTTCTGTGTAGTTGTTGACTCTCTGTAGATTTAAGAAAGATGCTGACGTGTCATTAGTCAAACCGAAAAAAAACTATTTGTAGCAGTGAAAACTATTACAACAGATGGGATTGCAAACTTCTTTTATTGGGACGGTCTGGTCTTCTTTCTGCTCAACCCCCTTGAAGAACAGAGTCCTGAGCGAAGAATCATTTTTTTAGCTTTAGTCCTGCTTGGCTGAGAGGAGTTCGAGGTGAGTTTGAGGCTCAGAGGAGTGAGGTGATTATGGCAATGAGGAGTTTGAGGTGAACATGACTGAGAGGAGTTTGAGGTGATAATGGCTATGAGGAGTTTGAGGTGAATATGGCAGAGAGGAGTTCGAGCTGATTATGATTGAGAGGAGTTTGAGGTGAGTATGGCTGAGAGGAGTTCGAGCTGATTATGGCTGAGAGGAGTTTGAGGTGATTATGGCTGAGGAGTTCGAGCTGATTATGGCTGAGAGGAGTTTGAGGTGATTATGGCTGAGATGTTTTGAGGTGATTATGGCTGAGAGGAGGTTGAGGTGATTATAGCTGAGAGGTTTTGAGGTGATAATGGCTGAGAGGAGTTTGAGGTGATTATGGCTGAGAGGTTTTGAGGTGATTATGGCTGAGAGGTTTTGAGGTGATTATGGCTGAGAGGTTTTGAGGTGATTATGGCTGAGCAGAATTTGAGGTGATTATGATGACAGGAGGTTGAGGTGATCATGGCTGAGAGGAGTTTGAAGTGATTATGGCTGAGAGGTTTTGAGGTGATTATGGCTAAGAGGAGTTTGAGGTGATTATGGCTGAGAGGTTTTGAGGTGATTATGACTGAGAGGAGTTTGAGGTGATTATGACTGAGAGGAGTTTGAGGTGATTATGACTAGGAGGAGTTTGAGGTGATTATGGCTGAGAGGAGTTCGAGCTGATTATGGCTCAGAGGAGTTTGAAGTGATTATGGCTGAGATGTTTTGAGGTGAATATGGCTGAGAGGTTTTGAGGTGATTATGGCTGAGAGGAGGTTGAGGTGATTATAGCTGAGAGGTGTTGAGGTGATTATGACAGAGAGGAGTTTGAAGTGATTATGGCTGAGAGGTTTTGAAGTGATTATGGCTGAGAGGTTTTGAGGTGATTATGACTGAGAGGAGTTTGAGGTGATTAAGGCAGAGAGGAGTTTGAGGTGATAATGGCTGAGCGGAGTTTGAGGTAACTATGGCTGAGAGGAGTTTGAGGTGACTATGGCTGAGAGGAGTCTGAGGTGACTATGGCTGAGAGGAGTCTGAGGTGACTATGGCTGAGAGGAGTTTGAGGTGACTATGGCTTTGAGGAGTTTGAGGTGATTATGGCTGAGAGGAGTTTGAGGTGACTATGGCTATGAGGAGTTTGAGGTAAATATGGCAGGGAGGAGTTTGAGGTGATTATGACAGAGAGGAGTTTGAGGTGATTATGGCTGAGAGGTTTTGAGGTGATTATGGCTGAGAGGTTTTGAGGTGATTATGGCTGAGAGGAGTTTGAGGTGATTATGGCTGAGAGGTTTTGAGGTGATTATGGCTGAGAGGAGTTCGAGCTGATTATGGCTGAGAGGAGTTTGAAGTGATTATGGCTGGGAGGTTTTGAGGTGATTTTGACTGAGAGGAGTTTAAGGTGATTATGGCTGAGAGGAGTTTAAGGTGATTATGGCTGAGAGGAGTTTGAGGTGATTATGACAGAGAGGAATTTGAGGTGATTATGGCTGAGAGGTTTTGAGGTGATTATGACAGAGAGGTTTTGAGGTGATAATGGCTGAGCGGAGTTTGAGGTGATAATGGCTGAGCGGAGTTTGAGGTGATTATGGCAGAGAGGAGTTTGAGGTGATTATTGCAGAGAGGAGTTTGAGGTTTCTATGGCTGAGAGGAGTTTGAGGTTACTATGGCTGAGAGGAGTTTGAGGTGACTATGGCTGAGAGGAGTTTGAGGTGACTGGCTGAGAGGAGTTTGAGGTGACTGGCTTTAAGGAGTTTGAGTTGATTATGACTGAGAGGAGTTTGAGGTGACTATGGCTATGAGGAGTTTGAGGTGATTATGGCTATGAGGAGTTTGAGGTGACTGGCTGAGAGGAGTTTGAGGTGACTGGCTGAGAGGAGTTTGAGGTGACTGGCTGTGAGGAGTTTGAGGTGACTATGGCTGTGAGGAGTTTGAGGTGATTATGGCTGAGATGGTTTGAAGTGATTATGGCTGAGAAGAGTTTGAGGCGATTATGGCTGAGAGGTTTTGAGATGATTATGGCTGAGAGGAGTTTGAGGTGATTATGGCTACAAGGAATTTGAGGGGACTATGGCTGAGCGGAGTTTGAGGTGATAATGGCTGAGCGGAGTTTGAGGTGATAATGGCTGAGCGGAGTTTGAGGTGATAATGGCTGAGCGGAGTTTGAGGTGATTATGGCAGAGAGGAGTTTGAGGTGATTATGGCAGAGAGGAGTTTGAGGTGATTATGGCAGAGAGGAGTTTGAGGTGATTATGGCAGAGAGGAGTTTGAGGTGATTATGGCTGAGAGGAGTTTGAGGTGATTATGGCTGAGAGGAGTTTGAGGTGACTATGGCTGAGAGGAGTTTGAGGTGATTATGGCTGAGAGGTTTTGAGGTGATTATGGCTGAGAGGAGTTTGAGGTGATTGTGGCTGAGAGGAGTTTGAAGTGATTATGGCTGAGAGGTTTTGAGGTGATTATGGCTAAGAGGAGTTTGAGGTGATTATGGCTGAGAGGTTTTGAGGTGATTATGATGATAGGAGGTTGATGTGATCATGGCTGAGAGGAGTTTGAGGTGATTATGATGATAGGAGGTTGATGTGATCATGGCTGAGAGGAGTTTGAGGTGATTATGGCTACAAGGAATTTGAGGGGACTATGGCAGAGAGGAGTTTGAGGTGATTATGGCAGAGAGGAGTTTGAGGTGATTATGGCAGAGAGGAGTTTGAGGTGATTATGGCAGAGAGGAGTTTGAGGTGACTATGGCTGAGAGGAGTTTGAGGTGACTATGGCTGAGAGGAGGTTGAGGTGACTATGGCTGAGAGGAGTTTGAGGTGACTATGGCTGAGAGGAGTCTGAGGTGACTATGGCTGAGAGGAGTTTGAGGTGACTATGGCTATGAGGAGTTTGAGGTGACTATGGATATGAGGAGTTTGAGGTGATTATGGCTATGAGGAGTTTGAGGTAAATATGGCAGGGAGGAGTTTGAGGTGATTATGACAGAGAGGAGTTTGAGGTGATTATGGCTGAGAGGTTTTGAGGTGATTATGGCTGAGAGGAGTTTGAGGTGATTATGGCTGACAGGTTTTGAGGTGATTATGGCTGAGAGGAGTTCGAGCTGATTATGGCTCAGAGGAGTTTGAAGTGATTATGGCTGGGAGGTTTTGAGGTGATTATGACAGAGAGGTTTTGAGGTGATTATGACAGAGGTTTTGAGGTGATTATGACAGAGAGGTTTTGAGGTGATTATGACAGAGAGGTTTTGAGGTGATTATGACAGAGAGGAGTTTGAGGTGATAGTGGCTGAGCGGAGTTTGAGGTGATTATTGCAGAGAGGAGTTTGAGGTTTCTATGGCTGAGAGGAGTTTGAGGTTTCTATGGCTGAGAGGAGTTTGAGGTTTCTATGGCTGAGAGGAGTTTGAGGTTTCTATGGCTGAGAGGAGTTTGAGGTGACTGGCTGAGAGGAGTTTGAGGTGACTGGCTGAGAGGAGTTTGAGGTGACTATGGCTATAAGGAGTTTGAGTTGATTATGACTGAGAGGAGTTTGAGGTGACTATGGCTGAGAGGAGTTTGAGGTGACTATGGCTGTGAGGAGTTTGAGGTGATTATGGCTGAGATGGTTTGAAGTGATTATGGCTGAGAAGAGTTTGAGGCGATTATGGCTGAGAGGTTTTGAGATGATTATGGCTGAGAGGAGTTTGAGGTGATTATGGCTACAAGGAATTTGAGGGGACTATGGCTGAGCGGAGTTTGAGGTGATAATGGCTCAGCGGAGTTTGAGGTGATTATGGCTGAGAGGAGTTTGAGGTTTCTATGGCTGAGAGGAGTTTGAGGTGACTGGCTGAGAGGAGTTTGAGGTGACTGGCTGAGAGGAGTTTGAGGTGACTATGGCTATAAGGAGTTTGAGTTGATTATGACTGAGAGGAGTTTGAGGTGACTATGGCTGAGAGGAGTTTGAGGTGACTATGGCTGTGAGGAGTTTGAGGTGATTATGGCTGAGATGGTTTGAAGTGATTATGGCTGAGAGGAGTTTGAGGTGATTATGGCTACAAGGAATTTGAGGGGACTATGGCTGAGCGGAGTTTGAGGTGATAATGGCTCAGCGGAGTTTGAGGTGATTATGGCTGACAGGTTTTGAGGTGATTATGGCTGAGAGGAGTTCGAGCTGATTATGGCTCAGAGGAGTTTGAAGTGATTATGGCTGGGAGGTTTTGAGGTGATTATGACAGAGAGGTTTTGAGGTGATTATGACAGAGGTTTTGAGGTGATTATGACAGAGAGGTTTTGAGGTGATTATGACAGAGAGGTTTTGAGGTGATTATGACAGAGAGGAGTTTGAGGTGATAGTGGCTGAGCGGAGTTTGAGGTGATTATTGCAGAGAGGAGTTTGAGGTTTCTATGGCTGAGAGGAGTTTGAGGTTTCTATGGCTGAGAGGAGTTTGAGGTTTCTATGGCTGAGAGGAGTTTGAGGTGACTGGCTGAGAGGAGTTTGAGGTGACTGGCTGAGAGGAGTTTGAGGTGACTATGGCTATAAGGAGTTTGAGTTGATTATGACTGAGAGGAGTTTGAGGTGACTATGGCTGGAGAGGAGTTTGAGGTGACTATGGCTGTGAGGAGTTTGAGGTGATTATGGCTGAGATGGTTTGAAGTGATTATGGCTGAGAAGAGTTTGAGGCGATTATGGCTGAGAGGTTTTGAGATGATTATGGCTGAGAGGAGTTTGAGGTGATTATGGCTACAAGGAATTTGAGGGGACTATGGCTGAGCGGAGTTTGAGGTGATAATGGCTCAGCGGAGTTTGAGGTGATTATGGCAGAGAGGAGTTTGAGGTGATTATGGCAGAGAGGAGTTTGAGGTGATTATGGCAGAGAGGAGTTTGAGGTGATAATGGCTGAGCTGAGTTTGAGGTGACTGGCTGAGAGGAGTTTGAGGTGACTATGGCTGAGAGGAGTTTAAGGTGACTATGTCTGAGAGGAGTTTGAGGTGACTGGCTGAGAGGAGTTTGAGGTGATTATGGCTGAGGGGTTTTGAGGTGATTATGGCTGAGAGGAGTTTGAAGTGATTATGGCAGAGAGGAGTTTGAGGTGATTATAGCTTCGAGGAATTTGAGGAGATTATGGCTGAGCGGAGTTTGAGGTGATAATGGCTGAGAGGAACTTGAGGTGATTATGGCTGAGAGGAGTTTGAGGTGTTTATGGCTACAAGGAATTTGAGGTGATTATGGCTGAGAGGAGTTTGAGGTGACTATGGCTGAGAGGAGTTTGAGGTGACTATGGCTGGAGAGGAGTTTGAGGTGACTATGGCTGAGAGGAGTTTGAGGTGACTATGGCTGAGAGGAGTTTGAGGTGACTATGGCTGAGAGGAGTTTGAGGTGACTATGGCTATGAGGAGTTTGAGGTGACTATGGCTGAGAGGAGTTTGAGGTGATTATGGCTGAGAGGAGTTTGAGGCGACTATGGCTATGAGGAGTTTGAGGTGACTATGGCTGAGAGGAGTTTGAGGTGACTATGGCTATGAGGAGTTTGAGGTGACTATGGCTGAGCGGAGTTTGAGGTGATTTTGGCGTAGAGGAGTTTGAGGTGACTATGGCTGAGAGGAGTTTGAGGTGACTATGGCTGAGAGGAGTTTGAGGTGACTATGGCTGAGAGGAGTTTGAGGTGACTATGGCTGAGAGGAGTTTGAGGTGATTATGGCGGAGAGGAGTTTGAGGTGACTATGGCTGAGTGGAGTTTGAGGTGACTATGGCTATGAGGAGTTTGAGATGATTATGGCTGAGAGGAGTTTGAGGTGATTATGGCTACAAGGAATTTGAGGGGACTATGGCTGAGCGGAGTTTGAGGTGATAATGGCTCAGCGGAGTTTGAGGTGATTATGGCAGAGAGGAGTTTGAGGTGATTATGGCAGAGAGGAGTTTGAGGTGATTATGGCAGAGAGGAGTTTGAGGTGATAATGGCTGAGCTGAGTTTGAGGTGACTGGCTGAGAGGAGTTTGAGGTGACTATGGCTGAGAGGAGTTTAAGGTGACTGTCTGAGAGGAGTTTGAGGTGACTGGCTGAGAGGAGTTTGAGGTGATTATGGCTGAGGGGTTTTGAGGTGATTATGGCTGAGAGGAGTTTGAAGTGATTATGGCAGAGAGGAGTTTGAGGTGATTATAGCTTCGAGGAATTTGAGGAGATTATGGCTGGAGCGGAGTTTGAGGTGATAATGGCTGAGAGGAACTTGAGGTGATTATGGCTGAGAGGAGTTTGAGGTGTTTATGGCTACAAGGAATTTGAGGTGATTATGGCTGAGAGGAGTTTGAGGTGACTATGGCTGAGAGGAGTTTGAGGTGACTATGGCTGAGAGGAGTTTGAGGTGACTATGGCTGAGAGGAGTTTGAGGTGACTATGGCTGAGAGGAGTTTGAGGTGACTATGGCTGAGAGGAGTTTGAGGTGACTATGGCTATGAGGAGTTTGAGGTGACTATGGCTGAGAGGAGTTTGAGGTGATTATGGCTGAGAGGAGTTTGAGGCGACTATGGCTATGAGGAGTTTGAGGTGACTATGGCTGAGAGGAGTTTGAGGTGACTATGGCTATGAGGAGTTTGAGGTGACTATGGCTGAGCGGAGTTTGAGGTGATTTTGGCGTAGAGGAGTTTGAGGTGACTATGGCTGAGAGGAGTTTGAGGTGACTATGGCTGAGAGGAGTTTGAGGTGACTATGGCTGAGAGGAGTTTGAGGTGACTATGGCTGAGTGGAGTTTGAGGTGACTATGGCTATGAGGAGTTTGAGGTGATTATGGCTGAGAGGAGTTTGAGGTGACTATGGCTATGAGGAGTTTGAGGTGACTATGGCTGAGAGGAGTTTGAGGTGACTATGGCTGAGAGGAGTTTGAGGTGACTATGGCTGAGCGGAGTTTGAGGTGACTATGGCTGAGCGGAGTTTGAGGTGATTATGGCGGAGAGGAGTTTGAGGTGACTATGGCTGAGAGGAGTTTGAGGTGACTATGGCTGAGCGGAGTTTGAGGTGACTATGGCTATGAGGAGTTTGAGGTGCTGTGGAGGGTCATGTACCAGCTGGTCTTCAAAATAAAGCTCAATCTGTAGGTTCACAGAGACCAGGGCTCAACAGGGCGTCTCCTAAAGTATAACAAGCATTTGCAATGCAATTGGTCTCGCATTTCAGAGAGTTAGAGCTATTGGCGTTGTAAACGACAATGACTTTTACCCATGTGTTTTGTTGTGGAGTGGAGTGGATGTATATTATGTGGGTTGCATTGGAATGGTTAGGTGTGGAACTGTATGGTGTGGAGTTGATTTGTGTAGTGGAATTATGTGGTGTGCAGTGGAATTATGTAGATCGTAATTATGTGGTATTGAGTGTATTGGAATTATGTGGAGAGGGATTGTCGGTTATGGAGCATAATTATGTGGAATGGTATTTTGTGCTGTGGAGTGGTTTGTATTGGAGTTTAAATATGTGGTGTGCTATTGTATTTTATTGCATGGTATGGAATTTGGTGGTGAAGATTGGATGTATGTGGTGTGGTGTGTAATTGTGTTGAGTTGAATTATGTGGTTTAGTGTTGAATTTTGTGGTTTGGTGTTGAATTATGTGGTGTGGATTGAAAATGTGTTGAGTTGTATTGTGTGGCGTGGATCTGTGTGGGTAGTTTTCATTGTGTAGTGCTCTCTTGCAGTACATGTGAGAGACACTTGACTGGAAACATCTTGCTGAATCTATGGGAACTAATAAATCCTTGATTGTCTTGTTTCAACCTAGTAGTGCTATAAGACTCATCTGACAGAGCGGTAAATACGCAAAACTATTGTTATGGAGGACTCATGGATGACCTACTAGAAACACAGCTATAGCCAACAGCAAGAGAAAAATCAATAAATAAAACAAAAACGGAAGACTATTAATTTACAATAAAAACATATCAAATAGAGGAGGCCACCAAGAGCACGGTTTTCAAGGACATGTGGAACAAATACTTCATTCACAAATAAACCACCCGTGACAGCTCAAAAACACCGCCATGGGGTAAGAAATTAATAAATAGAGGCTTGCAGTAAAACTCCTAGAACAAGAATCCCAGTGGATGACCTGGGTAAATTAAAAGTAGCCTTCAAGAACTTGACTTCACTAGTCGGGCACAGGAAGAATCGCAGAAACAGGCTGACAAATACAAATCCGTTGTTACAAAAACGTAGCATTATGCAGCAGAATAAGAACATGTACTCGCTAGTTGGGTACATTTACTGAGTTTCGGATGGTTCCGGGCGAATGATGAATGGAGATGAACAATGCCATAAAGAAAACTATATACACTCATAGTATACACTGGAGTGCCTAGTTATGTTGGTGGCAGTAGGTTAGGCGTGTGTGAGGGGATAGTGCAAGCGATTGGTCGTGGGGTGCCGTTGTGAGCAAGATACACCCTGGATGTGGCCGAGAATCTAGTCATGCCATGTAAGAGGACTCAGAGTCAGCAGCGACATGAGCAAAGCCTTTATAGTATTATCCAACAGAGGATTCTATAATGTACGACCAAACAGGAATAATTCACTCAAAACCAACCAGGCTCCCTCCCTAAACACACACAGCATACCACATCTTCACCTTACGAGTCATGGTCATTAAGCAAATTAAAAACATCAAAAGAAAAACACGTTCCTTTGACGTAGTCTTATTAGAAGCACACACTATTCCCAAACCCTCACCTTCAGGACCACAGATTGCTGCAGCTGATAAAGCCTTTAAAATCGCAACACCTATCAAGCGCAAGGCAAAAACCAACATAAGCTAACAGAAGAGAGGAGGCATTCCCTCAAAAACAATCACGAAATTTTACAACCATGGAAAACAGGGCTCTGGCGGTGCCTGGGATGCACGGAGCCCGCAGCTCATCAGCTCTTCCCCAAGCTCGCTGCATTGCTTCAGCTTCTATCTCGCCGGTTGTTGTGTTATGTCAGCTGCTGTGCGCCGCCTAAAAACCAATAGACTTCAGCTGCCCGGGGTCAGAGGCACAAACAAAGGCTCAACAACGCCAATAGACTCGCTATAGTGCTCAAATGTAGATACACGCAGTGGTTTCTAAAATACAAACAAAATGAACTAAAAATGCGTATTTTACATACCAGCAAAAAGTTTTTCCATGTAAATTTATTAAGAGTGCGGGTTGGCTTACATCTCATACAAAAACACAGAAAACATGCTGCCAAAATTAACCTAAAAATAACGTAAGTGCATGTTGTTTTTAGCCCCCTCAAAGTTAATCATGTACGTTGCACTGGCCGTGAAGAAAGTTTAAGCACATGGCAAATGAAGGGAAGTAAACACAAGAGAGGAGCGGGGCGAGCGAGCGCGGCAGCCTGGGCTTGGAAGCTGACAGCACTCGTGCGTCATGGCCTTTTGCCTGCGATTACCCGCAAGGCCGGCATGTGTTTCCAATTATCGCGCCCGCGTCTGGGCACGATAATGGGAAATAGATGTCGGCCCTGCGCGCGTAACCGCAGGAAAAAGGCCATGACGCACGAGCGTCTGGTCAGCTTATGAAACCCCCTAACATAAAGTCTCGCTTAGCAGCGCTTGCGCGCTACTCGAGGCTCGACCTAAAAATGACTTTGCAATCTACGTGTGCACCAGACACAGCGCTGCGCCCATGAAGCGGGTGCATGCAGATGCAACTTCATTTGGAGTCGATGACATTTTAGAGGAAGGTGACATCTTGCCTGTAATTGCTAAAGCGGAGAATAAAGTCATATCTCTAGCGGATATACCTTCTGCGTAGACTATTCTGTGTATTTTGAGTATGTGACATGATCCTCTATACCATGTTCCAGGTGCCAGCTGCCCTGCAGGATGGCTCTGCCTACTTCTCTGAAGAGGAGTGGACGCTGCTCCAGGAATGGCAGACAGAGCTGTACAAGAAGGTGACAAATGAAATCCAACAAGCACTGCTCTCACTTGGTAAGGTTACGCTCTCCTTAAATTGTATATATTGTGTCAGAACCTGTGTCTGATATTTAGAGGCCGACATGTCTCAGTTGATGTTTTCAAACTTTTTTCATTGTAGAGACCGGAGTGCTTTAGTGTCAGTGAAGAAACATGAAAACGACATTGAACCATAGCATGGGCCAGGCTGTCACTTCACGTTTTGTGAATTTGTTTTTGCTATTTTATGCTGATTTAATGACTTTATAAGCATGTGTCATGTTGTTTAGCCCGCAGCCATTTTGTACACCTATTACACCCAGTCATTCAGGCCTCTCTCTTTCGTTGTGCATAGCTTCGCTTTCATGCTAGGTTATCCAAAGCGGGAGTATAGAGTCTAGCAAGCTCAGCGGACAATGCTTCCTTCATGTATCTTAGTTTCAAAGTCTTATGCACACTTCTCTTAAGAAAACCGAGCACCTGCTAACTCCCACTGTCAGAGTTTCGCTTTCTGTCACATGAACTTTTCTAATGTTGCCTCTGTGAAGGAAGTGTATACAAGTCCGAAAACTAGCATTATTTGCTCACTAGATGTGGGGAGGAGTTAGTATTATTTGCTCACCACTTAATTTGAGGGAGGAGTTAGCATTATTTGCTCACTTTTTTGGAGGGAGGAGTTAGCATGATTTGCTCACTAGTTTTGAGGGAGGAGTTAGCATTATTTGCTCACTAGTTTTGCAGGAGGAGTTAGCCTTATTTGCTCACTAGTTTTGAGGGAGGAGTTCGCATTATTTGCTCACTAGTTTTGAGGGAGGAGTTAGCATTATTTGCTCACTTTTTTAGAGGGAAGATTTAGCATTATATGCGCATTAGTTTTGAGGGAGGAGTTAGCATTTTTGCTTACTAGATTTGGGTAGGACTTAGTATTATTTGCTCACTAGTTTTGAGGGAGGAGTTAGCATTATATATGCCCTACATTTTGCAGAGGAGTTAGTATTATTTGCTCACTAGTTTTGAGCGAGGAGTTAGCATTATATGCTTGCTAGATTTAGGGACGAGTTAGCATTTGCTCACTAGCTGTGGGGAGGAGTTAGTATTATTTGCTCACTTGTTTTAAGGGAGGAGTTAGCATTATTTGCTCACTAGTTTTGAGGGAGGAGTTAGCATTATTAGCTCATTTTTTTGGAGGGAGGTGTTAGCATTATATGCGCACTAGTTTTGAGGGAGGAGTTAGCATTATATGCTCAGTAGTATTGAGGGAAGAGTTAGCATTATTTGCTCACTAGATTTGGGGAGGAGTTGGTATTATTTGCTCACTATTTTTGAGGTAGGAGTTAGCATTATATGCACCCTACATTTTGAGGAAGAGTTAGTATTATTTGCTCACTAGTTTTCAGGGAGGAGTTCGCATTATTTGTTCACTAGATTTGGGGTGGAGTTAGTATTATTTGCTCACTAGGTTTGAGGGAGGAGTTAGCATTATTTGCTCACTAGTTTTGAGGGAGGAGTTAGCATTGTATGTGCACTAGTTTTGAGGGAGGAGTTAGCATTGTATGCGCACTAGTTTTGAGGGAGGAGTTAGCATTGTTTGCTCACTAGATGTGGGGAGGAGTTAGTATTTGCTCACTAGTTTTGAGGGAGGAGTCAGCATTATTTGCTCACTAGGTTTGCGGGAAGAGTTCGAATTATTTGCTCACTAGTTTTGAGGGAGGAGTTAGCATTATTTGCTCACTTTTTTGGAGGGAAGATTTAGCATTATATGCGCACTAGTGTTGAGGGAGGATTTAGCATTATTTGCTCACTAGTTTTGAGGGAGAAGTTAGCATTATATACGCCCTACATTTTGGGGGGGAGTTAGTATTATTTGCTCACTAGTTTCCAGGGAGGAGTTAGCATTATTTGTTCACTAGATTTGGGGAGGAGTAAGTATTATTTGCTCAGTATTTTTGAGGGAGGAGTTAGCATTATTTCCTCACTAGATGTGGGGAGGATTAGTATTATTTGCTCACTTGTTTTGAGGGAGGAGTTAGCTTTATTTGCTCACTAGTTTTGAGGGAGGAGTTAGCATTATTTGCTCACTTTTCTGGAGGGAGGAGTTAGCATTATATGCGCACTAATTTTGAGGGAGGAGTTGGCATTATATGCTCACTGTTTTTGAGGGAGGAGTTAGCATTATTTGCTCACTAGATTTGGGGAGGAGTAAGTATTATTTTCTCACTAGTTTAGTTAGCATTATATGCGCCCTACATTTTGGGGAGGAGTTAGTATTATTTGCTCACTAGTTTTCAGGGAGGATTTGGGATTATTTGTTCACTAGATTTGGGGAGGAGTTAGTGTTATTTGCTCACTAGTTGAGGGAGGAGTTAGCGTTATTTGCTCACTAGTTTTGAGGGAGGAGTTAGCAGTATATCCGCACTAGTATTGAGGGAGGGGTTAGCATTATTTGCTCACTAGTTTTGAGGGAGGAGTTAGCATTATTTGTTCACTTTTTTTGAGGGAAGATTTAGCATTATATGCGCACTAGTTTTGAGGGAGGAGTTAGCATTATTTGCTCACTAGATTTGGGGAGGAGTTAGTATTATTTGCTCACTAGTCTTGATGGAGGAGTTAGCATTATTTACTCACTAGATTTAGGGAGGAGTATTATTTGCTCACTGGGTTTGAGGAGGTAGTTAGCATTATTTGCTCACCAGATTGAGGGAGGAGTTAGTTGTATTTGTTCACAAGGTTTGCTGGAGGAGTTATTATTTGTCACTAGTTTTGAGTGAGGAGTTAGCATTATTTGCTCACTAGTTTTGAGGGAGGAGTTCGCATTATTTGCTCACTAGGTTTGCGGGAGGAGTTAGAAATATTTGCTCACTAGTTTTTAGGGAGAAGTTAGCATTATTTGCTCACTAGTTTTGAGGGAGGAGTTAGCATTATTTGTTCACTTTTTTTGAGGGAAGATTTAGCATTATATGCGCACTAGTTTTGAGGGAGGAGTTAGCATTATTTGCTCACTAGATTTGGGGAGGAGTTAGTATTTGCTCACTAGTTTTGAGGCAGGAGTTAGCATTATATGGTCCCTACATTTTGGGGAGGAGTTAGAGTTAGTATTATTTGCTCACTAGGTTCCAGGGAGGAGTTATCATTATTTGTTCACTAGGTCTGAGAAAGTAGTTAGCATTATTTGCTCGCTAGATTTAGGGAAGAGTTAGTATTATTTGCTCACTAGGTTTGCGGGAGGTGTTAGCATTATTTGCTCACTTGTTTTGAGGGAGGAGTTAGCATTATTCGCTCACTACTTGTGAGGGAGGACTTAGCACTATTTGCTCACTAGTTTTGAGGGAGTAGTTAGCATTATTTGCTCATTTTTTTGGAGGGAAGATTTAGCATATATGCGCAGTACTTTTGAGGGAGGAGTTAGCATTATATTCTCACTAGTTTTGAGGGAGGAGTTAGCAATATTTGCTCACTAGATTTGGGGAGGAGTTAGTATTTGCTCACTAGTTTTGAGGCAGGAGTTAGCATTATATGGTCCCTACATTTTGGGGAGGAGTTATTATTATTTGCTCACTAGTTTTCAGGGAGGAGTTAGCATTATTTGTTCACTAGATTTGGGGAGGAGTTAGTATTATTTGCTCACTAGTTTTGAGGGAGGAGTTAGCATCATTTGCTCTCTAGTTTTGAGGGAGGAGTTAGCATTGTATGCACACTCGTTTTGAGGGAGGAGTTAGCATTGTTTGCTCACTAGATGTGGAGAGGAGTTAGTATTATTTGCTCATTTTTTGGGAGGGAAGATTTAGCATTATATGCACAATACTTTTGAGGGAGGAGTTAGCATTATATGGTCCCTACATTTAGGGGAGGAGTTATTATTATTTGCTCACTAGTTTTCAGGGAGAAGTTAGCATTATTTGTTCACTAGATTTGGGGAGGAGTTAGCAATATTTGCTCACTAGTTTTCAGGGAAAAGTTTGTATTATCTGCTCACCAATTCTAAGGGATGAGTTTGTGTTATTTTCTCACTAGTTTTGAGGGAGGAGCTAGCATTATTTGCTCACTAGATTTGGGGAGGGAAAGCTCTGTCTCGCTGTTTTGCTTATTTTTGCCTAATAAGCATGTTTTAGACTTGAAGTAGGCTTGGAGCTGCCGTTTTCTTTCACAGAATCACATGGGGATTGTCCAATTCTTTGTAAAATACACAATAGATCTTAATATAAGCAACACCAGGAATGCAGATTCTGCATTGATTGTCCGAACGCTAATTCCCGGTAGAACTTATTAATCATGCCTTTTGTTATGAACCACACCTTGATAGATGGCCTATAAAGAATGAAGATTTAATAAATATAAGACAAACATTCACTTCTCATTCAAAAAGTTGTTACGCAATATAATTCAGATACAAAATATGTTGATATGATGTATCCAGGCAACGGTAATCAAGTGGCGGCTGTCATCAATTAAAAGTGGTGGGACAGTTATGGGTCGCATAGCGCTACTTAAGATGGTGGTCTTGCCACTGCTCTTGTACTTCTTCCCTAACCTGCCGCTTTATATTCGGCCCCCAATCTTTCGCTCCCTTGAACGCACTATGCGGGAGTTTATCTGGGATGGTTCACGATGCCGGGTTGCATTATCCAAGCTGTGCTTACCAATTGGTCAAGGGGGACTCGCTGTGCCCAACATGGAGCACAATTACCTGGCGGCACAGCTCCAATGGATAGCTAGGTGGGCCAGCAGACTGTACCTGGAAGACACAGCCACGCACTTACCAGCATGGGCACACTCGTCAATCTTAAGGTTATTTCATCCCGGGAGGAGCGGAGCAATACCCACCCAACTGATGCTGGAGGTGGCCCATAGATGCTTCCTCCGCAGCTTACGCCTCATGGGCAATGCAGTCCCATACGCACCTTCCATACTTATACAGGGCACGCCAAGAGGATAGCATGCCACTACCAGGGCAGAACTCTCCGCCTGGGAGGAGGTGGGATTGCAGATGCTGGGAGACATATACAGTGACGGATAGCTGGCACCCTTTGACTTCCCAGCGGATGAGGATGGCCTATCACGAGGTCAGTTCCTACTGCATACCTCGCTGATTACGGCGATGCAGGCATTGTGGGGGGACATATCACAAGAACCCACAACACACCTCACCATCCAATATATGCACGTTATGGGCACGGGGAGACACCTCATAAAGTGGTTCGCTGACTCACTACGAACACACATGGCGCAACCGCTGACATCCCTCAGACAACACTGGGACACGGATCTCCACCGACCATGTACAGATCGAGAATGGGCGGCCATACTAGAAGGGCCCACATATATCCCCAGGAATGCCAAATTTCGCCTCATATAACATTATATAATACACAGGGCATACCTGACGCCAGCCAAAATAAATAAATACTTTCAGCGCACTGACGCCCACTGCCCCAGGTGCAATCTGGTGGATGCTGATCTAATTCATATGTTATAGAGCTGTACCGCTCTCAGCTCTTATTGGGAGGCTGTTGTCACTTACCTGTCGAGCTGCACCGGACGCACAGTGGAGGGCACCTGGGAAGTATGCCTCTATCGGAGGTCCAAAAACCACAAAGTAACGTCTAGGTTCATAGACCCGGGGTTACTTGAAGCTAAACGCTTGATTACTAGACGCTGGAAGCGATCGGACCCCCCGCCCACCATAGCATGGTTCCGCTCGCTGATGACCTGGGTACAGGCAGAGAGCGTCACTCTGCACTGTAAAGATACCCTAGGGCTTCGCAGACTCCCGATGGCAGCCGCATGGGATGCAGCCCTCCTGGACCTCCACAACACCTGGCAAGCAAATGATCACTGATGAAGGACTGGTAACGACATGATGTGAAGCGTAACAGGGACACCTGTAGGGCCCAATATATGGGCTGCCAGACGGCCCTCTATCCTAGAACCTCACACACATACCCAGGATCCATAAAATCTGATGGGAAAGGTGGATATCACCCCTGATTAAAACTGTGGGTGGAACGGAAGCGCCGGGGAACCACAGAGTTAGGCAAAAGTTTATACTGTTCATACCCTGACCACACCTCTTAAACCCCCCCAACACCGGCCCCTTCCCGCCCGCCTGCCTTTCCTCGCCCATCCTTAACACGTTGCATGTAGACATGGGAGCTGACAGCACCGCCAGCAACGCCCAATTCTTGCCGGCAGTGGGAACTATGATAACACTAACTCTGGAAAATATTAGTGAATATGATATGTAATGCTGTTTAATCGACTTTGAACTGGAATGTCTATATCCCAAGTCTGCTCATAACTGATGTATGCACACATGTAATACCTGTTCTTAAACCAAAAAATCAATGAAAAGTGGTGGGACGAGAAAAGGTGCCGTGCTGACTCAGAAAATAACATTGGCAAACACTAACTACATCGTGTTTATCTTTAGAACGTTAATGTAATGCATGTCAGCGATTCAGTTTACATTAAATAAAGTAAATTAAACATTCACTTAACTTGCTTGCTGCACGTCCTTCAGTCCTAGTGTTCCTCTCATCATCCAGCACGGGCCCCAGACAACTCCCCTAACTAGTCCAGATGCTGCTCTCATGCTGTTAACCTGTATGAGAGAAGCTCCCGGATTGGCTGGAGCTGGCTGCCTCGACGATCCTGCAGGCACTGGGGGCCTGTCCTTGCTCTGGGTGGAGAGGTTTAAAGTGCGCATGTCAGGCTGGCCGTCGCAAGGCAGCTAGCCAAAAAGACATGCGCACTTTAAACTTGTGCACCATTCCTCCTCCCCTGCAGCCAGTGTGCAGCAGTGGGCCCACCATCACAACCAGCCCGGGCTGGCAGAGGAAATATAAAATGGTAATAAAGGCATTTAGTTACCATTTAATGTTTCCCTTTTTCTGCGCCCTCAGCAGGTGGGGCGACATTCCTCCGCTCAACAGGAGAAGCCGCCGCTGCGGTAATCAGAGGGAGGTCAGCATCCATCGGTTGAATTGGAAAGGATCCTGTTTATGCATCAGCTGTGACTTCAAACACCACGGAACTCAATTTTATGCTCACTGGGAGAAAACTATTACGCCTTCGTTCAGTAGGGACTTAAATATTATATTTAATATAGTAAAGTACAATATGTAAAACAGGGAAAATGACATATGTACCCCAGGCTACGACTCCATATTTTCCATGTAGTAACAATAATGTTTGTGTAGAATGCATTTTGATGATAGACGGTCCACTGGACATAGTTTTGAGTAAAAAGATCCCTTTGTTAACCGCAGTTCGAGCTCAGACAAGCCTGAGCTTTGTTCAGGTTCTGATAAATAAAACTGGTTGCAGTGAGTACAGCTAGCCTAAAAGAACAGGTTTCTTATGCTTGGCAACACTCTTTCTGGTGGATACTCTACCTAAGCACAAATTTCTCACCTTTAGAATCCTCACAGGCATCTGACTGGACCTGGAGATTCTTCTTAGCATTGCTCCCCGTGATGGTCTGTGGCATCATTCAGCTCCACAGTGACTCCGTACCATCCCATAAGTGACTGAGCGAAGACGCCTACAAGCACCACCCATGCGCTCAGATGTTAGTTTCATTAATTTTTCTTGTTTGCGCCCCCAGACCTGGAGCACTGAACAAATTGTTCAGTGCCGATCTCTAAGTTCCATGCTGACATAATTGCAATAAGGAAAACAGTTTTCAATGCTAAAAGCCTTAAGGAGCTGTTGTGCAGAGGCTCAAAGGGAGTGCAAATAAGAAATGTCAAGATCACTGAGGCATTGCCAATAAGTTGGGGGCAGCCTGGGCCAAAACTTTAATAAAACAGATTTCAACTGGTGATTTAAACAAAGATAGATTGTCTGGTAGACACAGAAAGGTTGAAAAAGCCTATCGATAACCCTTCATAGTCCCTACTGTGAGACCTTGCTGGGCCAACGTAAGAAAAAAGAAAAGAAAATCAGAAACTTTGGCCTGTAACGGGTGGTTATTTTGAACTCTACACCAGGTAACAATCTTCTCACAGTGCCCTTCATAGATGGAGTTTGTTGAAAGGTATCTGGCTTCAAGGATGACATCAGCCGCCGTGTCGGCAAATCAGTCACATTCAGGAGCCTCGATTCAGTCTCCACGCATGGAGGTGTTGGTTGTGGACACTGGGATACCGGACCCTGCCCTGTTGCTGATGCAGAAGGTTCGCCCGAAGTGGTAGACTGATTGGAGGAGAAATGATTAGGCTGAGGAGCTCTGGGTATGAACATGAATACACAAAGGAATCCCCTGAAGGAAAAGATTTCTGTATAGTATTTACAGAATAGCAGTAAAGAATATATCTGCTAACCTTGTTACATGCATAAATAGCAAATCAGTAATAGATTATATCAGATGTGAGGCGTACTTCTGTGTGCGTAAATAGCAAATACAATTTATTCATTACATAAGGATATTGATGACAAAGAAAATTTGTTATAAGCACAGGGTCAAAACAATTAAATCTGTAAGTCACACTTATTTCTGAAGTAACACGCAGATCAATACTTGGAAGTCAAAAATGGGGATCCGAGGCGCCGCGGGGATCACCCAATAATGTAGTCCTCCTTGTAGCTAAAACATATTACTTTGAGGCAAGGGATTTGCATCTCCCTATAATAATTGTGGTAATCCCTGCATCGACGTTCCGGTCCCCAGTCATCTGAAAAGTACATGGGACCATCCTCAGGACGAAGTGTTGAATTTGATAAAGATGTAGACCCCTGTCACATAATAAAAGTTTAATATTTAATGAAGACAAACCAGCCAACATCAGAATTAATCAGTATGAAACTCCTCCGTAGCACCAGAAGGACGTGAGGAAAGGTGCAGGTGAGGAAACTCCAGCGTTCCAAAGTGCTGACTCTGTGCGTTCTCACCAGTGGTGAATAGCTCTAGCCTGGGCTTTCCCCACTGATGAAAGACTCCCAGTACCTCCATGGCATGGAGATGCCACTCACAATCTTCCAGACAATGCATATTTAGTTTGTCCCCTCTGGTGATCAAGGGCCCTGCAAGGTGGTTTGTCACAAAGAAGATGCTCTGTTGATCCAGCCGCCTTCAGAAAGGGTTTGACCTCCTGGCACTGGATCCAGGACCTCACGCCGCCATGCTTGTTGCAGTACCACATGGTGGTAATGTTGTCCGTTAGGACCTGTACCAGCCTCCTTTTGATGGATTGCAGGAGGACTTTGAGGGCAAGATGGATCCCTTGAAGCTCCAGCAGTTTGTTATGTAGCTGGCTCTCCGCTGTGATCCAGAGGCCTCTGATTTCCACCTCTCCCAAATGCCCCACCCAACCCAGCAGTGGCATGTCCATCTCCACCATGAACTCTGGGTGGGGAGAAAATAGCCTGCCATCGGTCAGGTTGGCGTCCACCAGCTACCACTGCATATCCTGCTCCGTCGGAATCTGAATGGAGTCCTAGAGGCTGACCAGATGCTGGACCCACTGGGATCTGAGGGTCCAGTGCAGGCCCTATACATGTCACCTGGTGTTCAAACAAGGAGACTATGCAAGGACATGAGATCAAGAAGCCCCAAAGTCCTCGTCACTGAAGCCCAGGACTGATCCTGAAACATCGGGGTCATATTCTGAATATCCCAGACTCACTGTAGCAGAGGAAAGACACTTAACGCCACCAGGTCCACAGTTGCTTTAGTGAACTGAAGCCTTTGCATTGGGCTCAGGTGGGACTTCGGTTTGTTGATGAAGAAACCCAGTGACGTCGGGAATTAATCCATCATCCAGAAGTGGTCTATGACTGACGGCGGCGAGCCTTTCTTTAGCGGCTACTGTTGAGGTTCATGATTATGTGTACTCCCGACCTCCGAAGATAGCAGCGCCCACCATTATCCCTTTCATTAGCACCCGAGGGGCCAAGGTGAAACCAAAGGTGGAGAAGAGCAAACAAAGTGGTTTTGGCCCAAATTGACCCGAAGGTAATGCCTTCTGGGCTGCAGAACAGGTGTACAGAAATATGCATCCTGCAACTCCAAGGACAACTTCCAGTCTACTGAGTCCAGAGCAGATAGGATCTGAGCCAGCGTGAGCATTTTGAATTTTGATAGGCATTAAACAGGCAAAGATCTAGAATAGGCCTGAGGCCCCTGTCCTCCTATGAAACAAGGAAGTAACATGAATAGCATCCTTCTCCGTTCTCTGATCCTGGCACCCTCTCAGTGGCATCTTTGGAGAGTAAAAGATTGACCTCCTGCTTCAGGATTACTGAGTGCTCCTCCCTTATTCACGGTGACGTGGGAAGAAGGTGGTGTGCGGAGGAAATGAAGAGACTGGCAAAGACCTTTTGAACAATCTGTAAGACTCATGTGTCTGACGTGTTGAATCTTCAGCCGGGGAGGAAACTTCAGCTCAGTCGCGGCTCGCATGACTCGCGGGTGGGGTGGGGGGGGGTCACGCGGGGGTTCGCACGGGGGGGTACCATTTTTTTTTTTTTAACCTTACCTGACCGGGTCCCGCGCCGCCTCCGCTCGTGGCCGGGTCCCTGCTGCTTTCCAGGAACAGAACAGGAACAGGCATCCTTCCTCCTCTCCTCTAAGCCAATCACAATGCTGCAATGGCAGCAATGTGATTGGGCACCTGTAGGGAGGCAATTTTCTCTATGTAGGCTGCGTGCAGCCTACAGAGAGAAAATGTAGAGTGCGCAAGACTGGTTTGGTCTGCCCCAGAGGGCCAACCAAACAGTCAGGGCACTCAGTGGTGCAAGCCACCTCTCCCCAACCCGCCCACCCCCAACCAGGCATACCCTCCCACCCGCCGCCAACGAGGCATACCCTGCTTTCTTGCCGCGCGAGAAGCAGAAACATAAAATGGTATTTAAAATACCATTTTATGTTTCTGCTTCTCGCACTGCGAGAAAGCAGTGCGGCGACACTCCTCCGCCCTAATGGAGGAGCCGCCCCTGTGTAGTGTAGTTCCTATTTCCCTAATAGGCTCTGCGCATTGGAATAATATAACCTATAGGTTTGACATAGGACTAAGGTCGGTATGTCCCTATCGATTATATTAAACTTAATTACCTGTGCCAGCTAGCTCAGAGGCCACTAGAAACTCCTTGAGAACAAGAAGGGAGTAGTTTCTGGCAACCGAAAAACATGACAACTTTGTTTCCCTTTAGAAGCGGAACATGTCTCAGAACCGTGGAAACAATAGATAACAGTTTCACTTATTCAATCGTGCATGCTTAGTTTCTGCAGAGTTACACAGAAAGGAAAGACGGGCGTTTCAATAAAAGGGTTTTATTGAACAGTCTTGTTTCTCGTGTAAGAGATATGTGCTGTTATGATCACAAGACAGTATGCAAGATAAATAATGTACAGCGTAAGCAGTAGAAATAAATAATACTGCGCTAGCATTATCTTTTAGCATATATTCACGTACATAAATAACATGAGCTAAGAATGCGAGTACTCATTCGATGCGTCTCTAAGCTAGTTCTACTCTCAATGTACCTAACCTAGTCTAGGTGTAGGGAAAGGTAGAAGTAGGTGGAGTATTCCCTAGTATGGTAGACTAAGAGTATGTTAAGTCTAGTATGCCAAGAGTCCCTCTAGGATCTAGTCAGCTCCATACCTTGAGAATGAGAGAGGTGGGAATCTCCTGCCGGATCTTGGAACTCTAACACCCCGCGAAGGGAGTCAGAACACTGGAAGCTGGATTCGACTGCGTGCAGGAATGACAGCGTCTTCTCAGTGCGTCAGGCCGGGATACGGGCTTTTCTGAAGTCGAGGTCTCCTCTAACTTGCTTGGGCAAGGGAAGGTATATTTATACCTGGTAGGTGTCGTGGAATGTTAGCATTGACCTGAAGTCGGACAGAGGAAGACGTCAGGAATGAACCCTTAAGGTATAACGGTTCATACATAATAGATGAGTTCTTGGAGAAATCAATAGTCCTGTGCTAGGGGAACTCCCGAAGCTTAAGGGTCTGGTTTCTAAGAACTCGTTGTGACGTTAGGGTGGACGGATGTCGGTGACCATGCCTGTATTTGGAGTGCACGGTTAATGCCTAAATAAGGACCGGGATTCTATGCCTATATAAGGGCAAGGCAAATTGTGCCTATATAAGGACATGATTCAGGAAAACCTATATACGGACCCCTAAAGCGGAATACAACACCCACTCCATCTTCGATTGAACGATAATACTAAATGCTAAACATTTAAATGCTAAACATAAAATTGAGTACCACATATTACTAAAAACATTTCTAAAAGCATTTTAAAAGAAGCTCAAAACTGTTGAAATGCAATAGGCACTGTACATTTAAAGCATTGCTTTCATTCTAAGCATATAACGGAAGTGGAATGCAACGTGTATAAAACAGTAATATATACATATGGTTGATAAGTTCATACAATCAAAGCCATTTGCATATCATGGAAGTAAATGAAATGTTAGACAAGTAAGGTGACAATGTGTCCCTGGAAGTGTTCAAAGAAGTCCGTTTTATAAGACTAGTTCTACTGTAAGCAGATTGTTCAATTGCCATGTCATTTCAAAAATGTAAAAAGAAAAAAGTTCAATTCTGGGAAAAGTTCCAAGTTTGAAAATATGAAGGCCAAATTTCATTGTTGCCCTGGTACACTGTGAGCCGAATCAAAGTCAGTGTATGGGTCTGGCGTAAACATTAGATCATCTATTTCCGTAGCCAAAATATCGTCCACCGAAGTTGGCGACATTTGGAACACCTCGTTCAGAAGGTTAATTGCACAGAGATGAGAAACATCACCTTCAGCAGAAGATGCAATGTTCGTGTCCGTTGTTACCTGTGTGCCCTTTGATCCATCTCGTACCTCAACAGCAGCCGGAAGCGTCTGTGAGATCTCAATGAATGCCGCCATCAGGATTGGAAGCCTCGGGGGACAACACACAGCATGGGCCGTTATCGGGTCCAGCAGAGTATCGATATCCGTTGGTATGACTGATGGGAGTGTTAGACAGGTGTCTAGCACGCATTCTTCACCGCAAAACAGGCAGCGTAGAACAGGTAAGATGCAATCTTGCCAGATTGGTCTGAATGACAGGAACCACGTTGTATTAAGTTCCCGTAGACGAGGCATGCCCAAAAGCTGTACTATTCGCTCACGGCATTTCCGTTCAAGGAGGGCTCTCTCCACATCGCTCGGAGTGATGTTGGCGAAGAGGCTTGCCATAGCGTAGCAGGAGGAATAGAAACAGAATTCCTGCAACAAGTGCTAGAATTAACGGCACACCACCAAACACCGAATGTGCGAAGTTTGGGATGATTCCGAGGACAGCCTGGAAAGGTGCTAATAGTCCGGAACAGATGGTCTTAAATACATGTACAATTCCGCTTGTATCAGACATGTTAAAGATACGTCCTATCATTTCTACGAAATGTATAGGGCAGTTTGTAGGAATTAAAGCTTGTATCTCAGCCGAAGTCCTTGCAACTTGTAGATCATAGGTTTCTTTGGCCGAGGTCAAAGGCACTGATTTGTTGTATAAGCATGGCTTTCATTCTGCTTAAAGTATCAAATCGTATAAAAGATACATTCAACGAAGGCCATAAAGGCGACTCCCTGACTGTGTCTATTGGGGCAAACAATACTTGCATACAGCAAGTGACCCTGGAGTTGACCGTTACTAGATATGGGATGCCTGGCAACATGCCGCAGCAACTCTGATCATTCAACATGAGGTAACTCCCATTAGAAAGTTGTTCAAACGTTGGATTAATCACAGCAGCTGGTGGCAGGACAAGTTTGCCACAGAACCATTACAAGCCCCGTGTAAAGAAATGTCCTGACAAATCAGTGAACCGCTTAGTGCACTTTCACAGTGTGTACCGCTTAGAAACACTTCACGATCCCAACTCCAACATCTATAGGTGTAAGGTAAATTCCAGGATGTCTTAATGTATTCTTTACCCAACCTTTCATATTTGCCTGCTTGCATTTGTTTAAGGCAATACTGAAACTGGAAAGTAGTCACAGGTAGACTAATTTTGCCATGAATAAGCCATTCTGTAGCTGGTTTTTCTGCCACTGTGAATGGTAATTTTTCAAGTTTTTAAATGCTCAGTACTGTATACTTTGCTCCCCTTTGTGCCAGTTCGATCTGTTTATCAGTTAGATTGTATTCTGCAAACAGAGCCGTCGTGTTGATAAAACGCCAAGGCACATAGCCCGCACGCACATAGCCCGCAAGATTGCAGCGTCCAGCTTAATAACATAATAGAACGTAACTGAGACTGGCCTTGCTGTAACATGGCTAAATCTTGTTCCAGTATGTCGATAGCAGAGGATACAATACTGTCCAATGAATAAATTCTGGAGGACAAAGTTGTTAACCCATTGTCGACCACAGAGAGAGTTTTCTCTAAATTAATACGATCAAGTTCACGTATTCGTTCTGCGGCCTTCATCTGTGACACCTTCCATGCTTCATTATAAGCAGCATAAATGGCGGCATATATGAAACGTTTTTGACGCGGTTTTCTTGGTCCAAGCAAGAATTCCCTAAGATCAGCGTCTTCTTTAAGTAAAGATAAGTGTTGTTTCACATCCTTAAGTGTAGATTTTTGCAGCCAATCGAGGCATAATTTTCCTACACTGTATGTTGTTACTACCCCCGGATGCTGTCTTTGGACGTATCGTGGGTCTGGCCTATGAATAGTAAACCCTTGTGTTTTATTCAGGAATCTCTCTTGACAGTTGTTTGTGTCTGTGGGCCAGATCAACCATTTTCTCCAATCAGGATTTGTTCTGTTGATTTGTAATATGGTGTCAACTGTAACCGCTGCCTGTGTATTGTTATCACTTGCAGGTGTTGGTACAGAAGGATTTTTCATGTCTTTGATCTTGGCTAACCCAAGGCAAGACGTTTGTTGGACCGTGTCATTCAAAAACATTATTTGCTGAGGGACGATACAGGCTCTAAACAAAGCTTCTATCCCCTGCACTTGCCAATCTTTAGTACCCCAGACAGATTTTGTGTCTATTGTGTCTTTCCATAAGTCGAAACCCTGTCTAGACAGTTGGGCAATAAATGCTGCAGAGTAAATCTGTTTTGTGTTTGTTAACATAATTTTCAGTCCTGTTTTGTTTATATTTCTATAGTAAAATGTTTCTGGATCAGATGTATTGTATCCTGAAAAATATGGAAACTTCTTAGCAAATGTTTTTGAACTACCTTTGGTGGTGTAGGACAATGCTCCCATTGGTTAAACATAAACACATTTCTAGGTGTTGCAGATTTATGCAAAAAATGATGACCATAGTGGTTATAGCAATACAGCTGTTCATAGTCTGATGAACCCTCTAAATATTCATTATTAGAAAATGCAGCAGATTTTTCTAGGTCAAACATCATATTATTTACAGTTTCAAAGTCCCAATCATCAGAAAAGGTACTGGATGAAACAAAATCACTTAGTGAAATCTTAAATAAATGTGGAATGTTCAAATGTTCCGTCGGGCCAAAAATATCTGTTTTGTCCCACACTATACAATCCTGTATAGGAACGGCTGTGATGTTCACTGCAGACAAGTCTCTTGTTTCACGATGGGATGATTTGTGAGGTTTCAAAAGTAAGTTCACTTCTTTTCTTTCAATGTCCAAATGGATGTATCTCCCATTTATAAGCACGCTCATAGTCATAACCAAAGCTAGCCAAAGCAGGAAGAAACATATTCCAGAAATAACCCAAAGTTCAATCCATGGTGAAACCAGATAAGTCTTTTTAAAAAAATGTAAAAAGTCTTGTACTTGCTGTTTAAAAGTTTTTGATGCTGGCGACGTATCTTGCTCACTTGGATCCTCGGAAAACGTATCAAAGTTAATGAAGTAGCAAGAAGCAGTTCTGTCAATTGTTGGAATTGCATCAGGATTTGTAGAAATCGCTGGAACCAGTTGATCACTTGTTACATTGGTGTAGACAGGTGTATTTGGACAAACTGTTACTTGTGTTTCAAGAGGGATGAGTTCCATAGCATTGTTGCTCAGTCCTTCATCTGTTACTGCTGAATTCTCGATGGTTATCAGTCTTTCAGTCTGAACCTCTTGGATAGTAGCGAGAGGAGTGTGTCTGCTACTAGGTCGGAGTCCACGAGGCCTACTATTTAGTATTGGCCACATACTGTGGTTTGATGAGGTCGATGGACACAAATCTTTTCTCCTTTTTTCCAGCAAGGGGCGGCAGAAGTACTGTTTTTGTTCCGTGTATGGCTAGGACAGGTACTGGTTGTCTGTATGAAGGTCCAAATTCCTTCTTGTCCGCAATCTTCTCTCTGACTAGATCCCCAACTTTTGGAATCCAGACAGGCCTTGCTGGGACCGCCGGTTTTTCCCCAGTGGTGGTTGGCTGCAGGAATACGTTGCTTTGTTTCGTTCTTAGTTCATTTAAGTCCTGTAAAACAGCCAAACGTTCTTTGATATCAAATGGTTTATTTTCCACCACTGTGCCACTGCATTCCAGATCGGGCACCCACATTCTTGTCCCAAATAGGACCTCATATGGAGTGACCTCCCTAGAGAACTTCTTGGCAAGTTGATGAGCGTGACCCATAAAGATGTTTGACCCACCCATCACCCGAACCTAATACTCCTAGCTGTTATAGACTGCTTTATGTCCCGGTTTTTCCTTTCCACAACAGAATTTCCTCAGGATGAAACGGAGAGGAGTACCGCAATGCAACGCCCAGACTGGCCATGGCGTCTTTGTAAGCTCCGAGAGCTAAACGCAGGGCCCTGGTCAGAATGTAGCGTGCCTATTGCGTATGTGCCGATAAAGACTCGCAAATCTTTTATAACAGTTCGAGCGTCAGCCGAGCACTGAGGCCATATCCATAGGAACCTAGAGCAAGAATCCACTGCGACCATGATATATTTATAGTTACCGTCCCTTTGTAAGGGACCCCAGTGGTCCAGGTAAACACAAGCTAATTGTTTGTCTGAAATTAACAGGGGTGTCTACGCAGGACGTTTCACTGTGGAGACTTTCATTTGTTGGCAAATTTCACATTCCAGAACATAGTTCTTGGTCTGCTTCCTAATGCCAGGCCACCAATATCTTTGTGTTAGTAAAGATACTGTTGCAGAAATGCCTGCATGGGCAGAGGCTATCCCTTCGTGTGCTGCTAGGATTAGTCCTAATCTGCGTTCCTTGTTTGGAATTACCCAATCCCCCACTCCAGGGATTCGAGCAAAAGGAACGTTGTTCGCATCAATTACATATGAGTACTTGAGTGGAAACTTTTGGTAACGCTGCACCACTGCCTTTGCTCGTAGCATTGACAGCCAACATTATCTCACTGTCTATTTTCGTTTTTGAACGAGTGATCGCAGCTACGGAAGCCGCCTGAACAGCCCCCTTTGCGGCTTCGTCAGCCAATGAATTCCTGCAACGTGAACGCCATCACGTTGATGACTCAGTGTATGTATCACGTGAGCCTTTGGTAGTTCGCTTTAACTGAACTACTTGTTCCCAAAGCGTTTTATACTTCATTGTGCCACCTTTGCATCTTTGAACCCGTTTTCAAGCCAAGTTTGTATATATTCATTATACGACTGCACACAGTAGAAAGAATCGCACACTATTAGTGTGGAGAATTCTCGATCTGTACTTTCAAGGGCCAGTTTGAATGCTTGTAGTTTAGCTCGCTGAGCTGTGCAATCTCCTAGAGATTGGGTTTTTGTGACCATAGGTCTGAATTTGCCATCGCGCATGCAACCTTTAACGATTGCGCACGCTGCACTGTAAGCTTGCTTACTCCCTGTTGCGGGTTGTGCAGATCCGTCAGTGTAAATTATGAATTCGTACTGATCGAGAGGCAGAATCTCAGTAGGCAGAGGACATTCATGTTCATATTGCAGGAACGCTTGTGTTTTTAAATCCGGATCAAAAACATATTCAACATCTGTTGCAGCAAGAGAATTAACCCATTGTATCCATCTAGGATGTAATGCTTTAGCATTTGGAATGCTCGCTTTTATTACCGCCTCTAAGGCCGGAACTGGGGTTACGACAATAATGCGTTTCCCTTGGGCTAGAGCTCTTTGTTTTGCTACAGCGGTTTGAACTGCTGTCAGAATTTTTTCTGTTGAAGTGAAACGCATTTCTGCTGGTGTATACAAGTGTGATTTGTATGCAATTGGTACTTTCTCACCCTCATTAAATGTTAAGTAGGTGAATCCGCATTGATCCGAAATTATTCGGATCACTAAGTTGCATTGACTTACGCATGTTTGTAAGTGATTTGTTGCTAACATGTTAGCCTGGAGTGAACGCAAGATTTCTGTGTGTTCTTGTGTCCAATTTTTGATTGAAAAATCAGGTTTGATTAATGCGTAGAGAGGTTTAACCCTTTCTGCATAATTTAGAATGTAAGTTCTTCCAAAATTTTGGAAACCCAGGATGGATTGTAAATTTTTCAGCGTCTTTGGAGGTTGGAGCAGCGCACACCTTTCTAAAAAGTTAGCTGCCAAGCTCTTGCCTTCACTTGAAAGCTCATATCCTAGAAACAGGACATTGAGATGGGCAATTCTGGACTTTTTGAAGTTGAATGTGTAGCCCTCAGAGGCGAAGCCCAGTATAATGGTGCTCACCCTGTTCAAGTGTTTGTCCAGGTCATCGTCTGTCAGATAGATATCATCGACATATGACAATGCCTCATTATCATAAATTTGTAGTAACTCCGTTACTCTCGCTGAGAATAACCCCGGGCTGTTCTTGAACCCTTGTGGGAGTCGACAAAATTGACGCTGGGTCCCCATTATTGAGACCCAGGCTTCCAGGTGCTATGTTTTGACAAAAGAAACCATTTGAGATATCCAATGTGGTTTTGTATTTTTACGCACAATGTTATTCATTAATGCTGTACTATGTGCATTTTGCACTGCAAATGTTTTAGAACAAGTGTTTAAGTGTCTGTAATCCAAAACTAGACGATAGGTATTGTCTGGTTTGGAGACAGGAAACAAAGGATTGTTTATTGAAGAGGTGCATGTTTCAATCACCCCTTGGTATTCAAGTTGATCTAAGATCTCCCTGACCTGTTTTTTAGCTTCTTGCTTTATTGGGTACTGCCTTTGTGCAGTAGGTTCATTTTTCAGATGTATTTTATGGTGAGGTGAGTCCTCATCCCATCCTACATGATTTTTGTATAATGCTGGGGCCTGGGCAACTGCCCATTTCCTGGCATAAGTATATTTTAGATGAATTGGAATATGGTTAGAGAAGGCAGGCATAATAATGTCCTCGCCATGTGGGCACTCCCTGACAAATTGTGGTGGCCAGTCTTTTTCTGCTAGAAGTATGTCATAGCCCCTTGAAAGTTTTTCCCAAAAAGTGCTTTCACCTGTCTAGGTATGTCTCCCTCCATCCGGAGTGTTATTTCATATAACTTTTGTGGAGTACTAACCCTGGTGTCTACAGTCTCAACTGTAATGTACTCATTCAAGTCCACTATCTCCAGAAGTTCCTTCAGGTTCTGGTGAGCTATTGTGACTTCTGCTGCACTGTCCAGCATTGTCTGAGCCCATTCTCCGTTCTTGAGTTGTGTTCTCAGTATCCTCGGCATGTCTGACCTTCAGACCTGCTACCTTCTTCTTTGAGAATTGAGGTTTTGATTTACTTTTCGGAACGTGTTTGTCGTCTTTCGATTTCACGCGTTCTTCTCTATGTTCTGACCGTCCTCTTCTTTCCGATGTCTGTGACGAGATCTGAAAGGTACGAGAGGAACGTGTATCAGTATCTTGATACCTGTCAGGCTTTTTCAAATTATCCCTATTCCTGAGGTTATACCTCCTTTCAGAGGGCTCCTTTGAGGAGACCTACCTCGGGATTGAGAACGTTTCTCTGAATTATTTTTATTAGTTTCCCACTTCTTTTTAGAAGATGTAGGAGTTTGTTTAATAGAGTCCTTCTCAGGACTTTCAGATAGTTTTGGCTTCACTGGTCTTCCACCCAAACTATCTCTGCCTAATTCTGCATAAGATTGTTCCATTATTCTGGGTAGCTCAGTTTGATGTTCTGTAACATCGAATTCCCTTAATCGTTGGCGGATCGCCACTGCTGCTGCCTCCCCTTTAATATTAGATAATATTATTGTTGAGACCTGGTCGAAATTTTTCAGTTATTTCATACCTAAATTTAGAGCAGGCTCTGCCCCGTATTCGTTTTGAATTTGTTTCAGGACATCTGGTATTACTGCAATTGATGGAATACCATGTGTTTTAGTATAGATGGCAGCAAAGACTGAGCCCCCAAGTGGTACAGTCTTCCAGTTGTGGTGTGATCCCCATCGGTAAACAGATGGTTAGGATTCTGTGTTTCTCATACGGGCTAGTATTTGGAAATACTGCTTCGATTTGAGTAATTTTTTGAGCTATCCAGAATGGAATTTGCTCACGTTTTGTGGGCATTTTTCCCATGACTGCGTATAGAGTCTGTGGTGTAATTTTTAGTGTATTCCCTGTTGAGGAGTTTGATTTGGAAGTGGTTAATGGTGGTTGGACTGTGAAAGTCCGCATGACATATTGGACTAGTTGTCTGTAGATTTTTATCAACTCTGTAAGTTGAGTAAGTAGTTCCTCATCTGTCATTATATCCAGTTCAGGATGAGGAGTGTAGCCGGCTAGAATCGGCCATGTTGCTCCTGGTCTACCTAGTGGACCGAGCCTGGTAATGTTTCTGTGATGTTTTAGGGCGCTTTAAACCAGAGCTGATGCTCCTGGTATGTTAGTGGAATTTCAATATCCTCGAAAGGAATATATTCCTCTGGTGGATCATCTTCTTTGTAGAAGTGAAACAGTCTTGTTACTGAATTTGATTCAGGAAATATTACCCATGAATAGAATACCTCTGTCTGAAAGGATTCGTGTGCCTCTATCACTGAAAACTGCTCTACCTCCTCTTGGTGGTAGGCCGTGTTTTATAAGTTTTAGAGTGATGGCTCTACTTAAGTTTGGAGCAATGTTTATGACACCCTCCTCGGTTTCAATAAAACCTGTGATGTTATAAGCTGTTAAAGCTGGTTGACCCGCAACGTCACCGTTGTCGGAGTCAGCCATTTTGTTTTTTGAAAAATGTAGAACAAGTTTCAAGGAAACAAAAAGATAAGGTGCACAATATTTTGGAACACTGTATCCTTCAACGTTGAACAAACCAAACAACTAATATATAGGGTGCTTCCCTATTTAGTTATGGCGGATATTTAACCATACCAACTCCGGACGTCTTATGGAGTATGTGAGTAGGGGTCTCTGAGAAAAGCACGAATGAGTTACTCAGTATCTAGCGTTAAATTACTGCCTTACCAAACCGTTGGGCGCCATGTAGTGTAGTTCCTATTTCCCTAATAGGCTCTGCGCATTGGAATAATATAACCTATAGGTTTGACATAAGACTAAGGTCGGTATGTCCCTATCGATTATATTAAACTTAATTACCTGTGCCAGCTAGCTCAGAGGCCACTAGAAACTCCTTGAGAACAAGAAGGGAGTAGTTTCTGGCAACCGAAAAACATGACAACTTTGTTTCCCTTTAGAAGCGGAACATGTCTCAGAATCGTGGAAACAATAGATAACAGTTTCACTCATTCAATCGTGCATGCTTAGTTTCTGCAGAGTTACACAGAAAGGAAAGACGGGCGTTTCAATAAAAGGGTTTTATTGAACAGTCTTGTTTCTCGTGTAAGAGATATGTGCTGTTATGATCACAAGACAGTATGCAAGATAAATAATGTACAGCGTAAGCAGTAGAAATAAATAATACTGCGCTAGCATTATCTTTTAGCATATATTCACGTACATAAATAACATGAGCTAAGAATGCGAGTACTCATTCGATGCGTCTCTAAGCTAGTTCTACCCCAATGTACCTAACCCAGTCTAGGTGTAGGGAAAGGTAGAAGTAGGTGGAGTATTCCCTAGTATGGTAGACTAAGAGTATGTTAAGTCTAGTATGCCACGAGTCCCTCTAGGATCTAGTCAGCTCCATACCTTGAGAATGAGAGAGGTGGGAATCTCCTGCCGGATCTTGGAACTCTAACACCCCGCGAAGGGAGTCAGAACACTGGAAGCTGGATTCGTCTGAGTGCAGGAATGACAGCGTCTTCTCAGTGCGTCAGGCCGGGATACGGGCTCCTCTGAGGTCGAGGTCTCCTCTAACTTGCTTGGGCAAGGGAAGGTATATTTATACCTGGTAGGTGTCGTGGAATGTTAGCATTGACGTGAAGTCGGACAGAGGAAGACGTCAGGAATGAACCCTTAAGGTATAACGGTTCATACATAATAGATGAGTTCTTGGAGAAATCAATAGTCCTGTGCTAGGGAACTCCCAAAGCTTAAGGGTCTGGTTTCTAAGAACTCATTGTGACGTTAGGGTGGACGGATGTCGGTGACCATGCCTGTATTTGGAGTGCACGGTTAATGCCTAAATAAGGACTGGGATTCTATGCCTATATAAGGGCAAGGCGAATTGTGCCTATATAAGGACATGATTCAGGAAAACCTATATACGGACACCTAAAGCGGAATACAACACCTGTTTCAGCTCCTGCCTCCTACAGGCCTGGCGTGAGTCGTTAAGAGCAAACTAAAGGGGCTTGGAAGCTACTGCAGCAGGGGAGGAAGAATTGGAAGATTGCTGACCCTGCTGACCTGTACAGTTCCTACCTCTACCCCATCCACAACCTTGAAAAGACCAAGATGACTGCTGTACAACCAGTTGAGAGGGCTGGATTTGCCTGTCCGCTAGCCCGACTGGATTTGCCTGTCCGCTAGCCCACTGGAGTAACCTCTAATTTTCCCGAACTGGTGGGGAATTTGCTTTCCAGGTGTCAATAATCCTGAGGATTGTTCTATGGAAGGGTTGTCTTTTCTTTCTAGCTCAGATTCAGCCTTTTGTCCAAAGAGCCGCGACATATCCATTCGGGATGCTTGTACGTTACCATCAAACCTGATTGACCTCATCCATGCGTGGCTTCCGGGTACAGCACGGATGCCAATACGTCTGCCAATGCAGTCTGGAGTGTCCAGGCCAGCCGAGAGTACGTATTCTGTTGCATCGTGGTCTTCGTGTATTGTCTGGGCCAGCAGATCTCTGCGGTCCTCTGGGACCGCCGGCCAGATATCGCTGGCCATGTCCAATTGATCATGTCTGTACCTGCCTAATAAGCAAACCCCATTGCTGGATCTGAGGGCCGCACTAGTTGAAGATAACATTATTTTCCTGAAGGCATCAATACTTTTGGATTCCCTATCCGGGAGATTGACAGGAAAAGAACGTGGAAGGACCTTATTTGTTGGGGTCTGCAGGATCAGGCTCTCCGGTGTAGGGTGTTTAGTAAGAAAGTCCGGATTACCGCGAGCTGGCCTATGCTGCTGAGCCACTGGTTGACTGATTGGTGAATATAAACGTGGTTTGGGCCATGTAGTTATTAGAGCATCCTTAAGGGCTTTATTCAATAGCAATAATTGCTCCAATGAAGTGGGACCCCGGTTGGAGTCAGAACGTTCATTTTCACCTCACTGGCGTCCAACAGAAGTTGTAGTATCTCAGCTGCCCTCCGAACCAACACTGCAAATGAGACACTTTCCTCTGTCAGTGGTCCAAGTGCGGAGTCAAGATCCGTATCACGAGATGTATGCAGCCCACTGGCATTGTGCAGGTCTAGATACAGCCAGGGTTGGATTGGGATCAAAAATCGGCCCGGGCACGCTAAAAAAAAGAGGCCCACATTTGCATATTGCCTTACTGTAAACACTGCTTCGGCGAACAGAGGCATGTTTTCTTAACTCCACCTCGATAAAAAAAAAATGCACGTATTTATTCACACTGACGAAACACGCCTGAATACAAGTGAGGCCACTTCTGTTCAGGCCCCCTGTCCCCGCGCAATCTGCACACATTAATGGGCCAACCCAGCGAGAGAAAGGGAGTGACACCTCTGCCCCGTTGGTAAAAGGGAGGTAATGGAGGCCCATCTGCTCCAGAAAGGCCACTCAGGCACCCACAGGGCTGCTGGCGGCAGCCTAACACAGACACCGCCCAAATCGGCACCCCAGGCGGCCCAAAAAGCAGCCCACAGCTGGAACTCAGATACCGGCCTCTCGGCCATTGCCCGAGTGCCCGCTATACCAATCCGACCCTGGCTACAGCGCGTCATCAGTGTAATGATGGGGTAGAAATCCATCCTCAGCCCCATCATCATCAGTGTCCTCAGGAGCCAAATGTCTCTCCTGTAACAGGTCAGAATCAGAGGCACCGACAGAATGCTGTCTGTGCTGGCTGTGGCATTGAAGCAGAGATCTCGAATTAAAGTAGGGCTGTATAACAACCGGTTGCACTTCAGTAATTCTGTAGCATGAAACTGGTCTAGGTTGGACCGACATCGGCTTCGGGTCTGAGATTGGCAAGAGCACCTAGGTCTTCCAGGGAATCACGAGGACCTTGGCATCAGTGTGAAGTTTGTACAAGAGTTGGTAAAGGCCTGGTAGCGGGTCCTGCCATGGTAGATGGTGCTGGAGCACAGGTATTTCAACTGGAGACCACTGTGGCTCCATTGGGTCAGAAGGTGCACCAGAGGGATTCAGAATCCCACCACAAATCTGCAGCTTGGGCTCACTGAAGCCTGCTATCTGCTGCTGAGTTGATGATGGCCCGGGAAACTTGGAGAGCCTGGGCTAGGCGTGGTATAAGCTTGGATTCTTGGGACTTTGAAAGGGTGCGATTTTTATCTTCACACCTTTCTGCCTTTTTGTGGGATTTTGAGTTTCACGCCCCCGGCCTGAATCGCCTACTGGCGCATGAGTGCACACTTGCTGCATCCTTGAAGTTGTGGCTGGAGTCTAAGCACCGAAGACATACCTTGTGCAGCTCCGTGACCGACACCAGCTTCTTGCAGCTTTGGTACGGCTTGAAGCCTATCATGTTCAGTGAAAAAATAATTCTCCAGCACACTTCCCGCCAATTTCAAAATCATCGGAAGACGCACAAAATTGGAAGTGGTTCTCCGGATCCACATAGGAAGGCGTGGAAAGAAAGGAATTGATGTCAGCACGCAGGGGTGCCACTTGTATGTGGCTTCTCCCTGTCACTCGCGAAGCAGTATGACACATGATGCAACCTACCAGTGCGCAGTCAAACTGCTAAAATACATCTCCAGATCCAGTATGCACCAGGGGATATTCTTTTATTTATTTATTTATTTAGTTTTATAATTTTTATTTTTGTTTTTCCTAAGCAATAACAAGAAACATTTGTTCATCCCACTCACAGGTAACATAGTCATAACAGATATGCAATGATATGTCAGGGTTACATTAAGTTTCATAGATTGAACAGCAATGTACATTTCTACCCAGAATCAATAGCGTTTTTTCCCGGGCAGAGCCCACTTCTTAAGTATTAGGTTTCTCATATTTCCTCCAGGGTGTCCGAACCTCAGCCTGATGGTTTTGTGGTTTTGTGCAATTATAAGTACACTCTAATAGGCTTCCAGAAATTTCTTGTTCATACCTTGGGTTGCATAAGGGCACTGTATTCCTTGATAATCGTGTGACAATAGGCCCTGTCTTTTAACCATGCTGTTTCCGTGGGGGCTACTGTTGACATCCACTTCGCCGCCACCTGTTGCTTGGCCAATAGTATGGCCATTGATGTCAATTGGCGGGTGGATTTGGGTATATCTCAATGCAGCCCTATTAAGGCCAATTCTGGTGAGGGGTCTAGTGGGACCTCCAGTATCTCTGTCAGTATGGGGAACATCCTTCCCCAATATTATGACTGAGTAGGACGTTCTCAGGCCATATGCAAGAAAGCTGCGTTAATTGTCTTACATTTTTTGCATTGTATGACACTATGGGGTTCATTACGATGGCGGTCAGACAAGCGTCCGACTGCCATCGTATCAGGATTGGGACCACCCAACAAGTAGTCGGTGGCCCCATCGGAAGCCTCCCTTTTTCAATTGCGGAAAAGGCCCGCAGCACAAGCCGCACTTGAAAAAGGGATGTTTTTGAACATCCATGTACCGTGTGGCAGGCACCATGGTGTTTGGGGGGCACCACATGTGCCCCCCTGGCCCCATAGAAGAGGCCCATGTGGGACAGGGACCCTGCTAGGGCCCCCCTGTTGTGTAGTTCCTACTAATCCCTAGGATCTGCGCGTTTGTTGGACAACATAAACTTTGGGTGAGGTGCCTAGACTGATTCCGGCCACCCCCGCAGGATGTGTTGGCCTAGAGACCAGCTAGCTCACAGTGCCACCATAAGCCCCCCTAACCTTACCAGGGAGTGAATAGTTTCTGGCAACCACTGAACATGACAACCCTGACCCCTCAAGGATCGTGGAAACAGATCAGAACCTTTAGCTCAGTCACTCGTGCTTACTCGTGCTCAGAGAAGTATACAGAATACACAATTGGATATTTTCTATATATTTATTGAACCAACGTTATTCTTGTATAGAATTCTTATGCTGCGATAACCAGTAGACAGAAGCAGATAAATGTGATAACAAGCACCAAAAGCATAAATAGTAGATACAGTTTTACCATGGTGCGAAAACCGTGTATATATGCAGGCATATAAACAAAGTACTCCTATTGTGCTAAACCCTACTCTAAGTGTACCTAGAGGGTGTGTGGGTGTAAAGTCAAGAATCTTCCCAAAGAACAATCCAACCCCATTACCTGGCGGGAGAGAATGTCACGAACTAGACACCCCTCACGGAGATGTCAGACCGCTGCGTGGTGAAGTCTCAGCATGCAGGGACCTTCTGTGTCAGCTGAAGTGCCTCCTCTGCTAATCTATCGGGATGCTCATTATTTAGAATAGAAAGCAGCCTTGTGATGTACATTGTAGATTAGCGGTATTATGGATATGTAGATAGCTCTGTCGCTCCGTGGATGAAGATAAAATGACATTTGTACATAGTGTGCAAAGAGGCCTTGTACATGATGTTCGAGGCATCGTGATAATGTTGTGCGAAGCTAGATGTGTAAACAAAGTAGTTTCAGAGAAACTAATCTAACATTGTCGTGCATGCAAATATGTGCAAAAGTTCACAGCAGAAATGTTATTGTGAAAAATAAGACAATGTATTAAATGAGCAGCATCGATACATCGTCCTAACCCGGGAACATAACACCCACTCTTCATGCAATTGGTCGATATATAAAAGCTATCTAAAAAGCCAACAGGCTATAATGAAACAAAATTAAAAAGGTTAAAAACGAATCATCTTAAAGCAAGGTTCCCTTTAAAATATTCATATAACAAGCCCTAAAGTCATTATGCTATTTGAAATACCAAGCACTCAGAAAGCCATGGTGCCTAGAAAAACCAAAAGCTATTTTGATTCATTTAGTTTAAAAAAACATGCCAAATTGTTTCCACACGGAAAAAGCCAATTGTTTATGTGTTCCGAGTGGTAGAGGCAACATTGTTGCCCACAACCGCAGACGATGGTCCCAGAGGCGCACCTCGAAGCAAGTTTATGGAGCAAAGGTGATTCCATCCAGTTCCCATAGCAGCCGCTGAGGGGGGACTGCATCCTGTAAGTGTATTGTTGAGCCAGTGTCTGTTTCACTGGGAGCCAAAGCATCCCAGGGTGGCTCGAAGAATGCATTCATTAGCATTGGAATACGCTGGGGACAACAATATCCATGGGCCTTTAAGGGGTCCATTAGTACTTCAATGTCCAGTGGCGCAACCGATTGTGATCCTAAGCATGTATCAAATACGCATTCCTGGCTGCAGAGCAGGTAGTGGAATAGAAGTTGTATGCAGTGAAGCCAAACAGGCCTGAATGTCACGGACCAGTGCTCATTTAGTTCTCGAAGCCGAAGTGTGCCAAAGCAGTGTATAATGCGCTCACTGCACCACTGCACAAGCAGTGCTGTCTCCATTCCGGGTTGAACTGGGATGTCCATTGTGGAACAGAAAAATTAAAATCAGGATTCCCACCACAAGTAGCAGTACAAGCGGGAGCCCTCCAAAAACGCTTCCCAACACGGAGTATATGAAAGTTGGTATAACTCAAAAAATCGTCTGAAAGGTGCTAACCAGTCCAGAGCCGCTACATTAAAAAAAGTGCACTACTCCCTTCGTATCAGACATATTAAAGATACGGTGAACCAGCTCCCCAAACTGCAGCGGGAAGTTCGTGTGGAGTAGTGTCTGTATCTCAGATGAGGGCCTTGCAACCTGGAGATCAAACATCTCTCTGGCCGAAGTTAAGGCCACATCCTTTTCAAAAAGCATGGCTTTCAGCTTGCTCAGAGAATCAAAGCGTGTGTTGGAGACATTAATCGAAGGCCAGAGCATTGCCCCCCTAACTGTGCGGGCAGGTGGAAACAGTACTTGGGTGCAACAAGTGACTATGAAATTAACAGTCACCAGATGAGCGATGTCAGGTTCCATTCCACATCAACCTTGATCATTCAGCATCAAATAGCTCCCATTCAAGAGCAGCTTGAACACTGGATGTTTCACGGCAGCCGGAGAACCCTTCAGATAACAAGACAAGTTCGCAACTGAAGCATTGCATGGTCCATGAAGAGAAATGTCTTTGCATATTAAGGACCCTCTTAAAGTATCCTCACTGTCGGAACCACTAAGGAAAACGTCTGTGTCCCCATTCCTGCATCGAAACCTGAATGGTAATTCCCAGTACTCATGCACATAACCTTCTCCTAGTGCTTCTTATCTGCCTACCTGTTGGTATTTGAGACAATATTGGAATTGGAAAGTCGTGACCGGTAGGGTAATGTAATCATGGATTAGTCAGTATGTGGATGGTGTCTCAACCACGGTAAAAGGTATTTGGTCACATTTTTCAATGTGCAACATGGTATATTTTGCATATCTTTGTGCCATTACTATCTGCCTTTCTGTTAGATCATATGCAGAAAACAGACTTTTACACTTGATGTAACGCCACGGCACGTGGCCAGAACATAGTGTTTGCAATGGCCAGCTCAGTATTACAATGGTCCGTAATTGTGACTGCCCATGTTGTAATATAGACATGCCTTCCTGTATAATGTCAACTGCAGAAGACACTATGTTGACCAGTGAATAAATTCTGGATGATAATGTGGTCATACCCGTTGTCAGCCAAAGCCTTTTCTAAATTAATCCTGTCGATCTTGCGCAGTCTCTGAGCAGCTACCTGTTGAGAAATTTTCCACAGCTCGTTGTATATTCCATACAAGAAGTGCTTTTGACGTGGGTTCCGGGAGCCTACTAAAAAATCCCTGAGATCCATGTCATCAGAAAAAAGGGACTAGTGTTGCTTCACCTGGAAAGATGTTGAGGTTTTTAGCCAATTAAGGCACAACTTCCCAACAACACTATATGATGTCACCACCCCAGAATGTTATGATTGTACATATCATTGATCAGGCCTATTGATCCTAAACCCTTCGATGTTACCCAGGAATCTAGATTGATCCCCGTTTGTGTCCACAGGCCAAACCAACCATCCCTTCCAATAGGGATCTGATAAACTAAAAGAACCATTACTTATTATGGTATCTAGTGTATCCTCACTAAAGTGTGTTAGATGCTGCCAATTCTCAAAGCGTGAGAATGCGGGAATACGAGGTGTGTTTAAATCCTTTATTTTTGCTTTTCATGGACAGGAAGTTTGTTGCACTGTTTTATTCAGGAACATGATTCTGGGGCGGATGTACGACCGTATTTTGCGGTCGCAAACAGGAATTCGGCCCATTTGCGACCGCAGAAAAGGTCAGCCCCATGTACAAACCATATTTTGCGACTCGCTAACCTATTAGCGACTCGCAAAATATGGTTTGCGACTCGCTATTAGGAAGGGACGTGCCAAGGGCGTCCCTTCCTAATAGCGAGTGCAAATGGCATGTGCCATTGTTTTGTGACCGCATTTGCCGTCGCAAAACACTCGCAGTTTACAACCCTTTTCAAAAGGGTGGTAAACCATTCGCAAACGGGAAGGGGTCCCCAGGGTACCCCTTCCCCTTTGTGAAAGGGTGCGTAAATATTTTTTAAGAGCAGGCAGTGGTCCCAGGGACCACTGCCTGCCCTTAAAAAATGAAACTTTTCATTTTTTCTTTTTTAAATGCATCCCGTTTTCCTTTAAGGAAAACGGGCTGCATTAAAAAAAAAACTGCTTTATTGAAAAAGCAGTCACAGACATGGTGGTCTGCTGACCCCAGCAGGCCACCATCCCTGTGAGTGCTAGCCATTCCTAATGGGGTCGCAAATTGCGCTTGCCTCATGATTATTGATGAGGCATGCAATTTGCGACCCCATTGGGAATCACAAACAGTGTCTGAGACACTGGCGTACATTGCATTTTGAGACTCGCAAATTGAGACTTGCAAAGCGACGCAATTAGCAAGTCGCAAAATGCATGCTTTGTACATCTGGCCCTTGATGTGGTATGAGGCATGCTCTAAATAAGGCCTCCATTCCCTGAACCTGCTAATCTTTTGTCCCCCAGACAGATTTTGCGTCTATGGTGTCTTTCCAAAAGTCGAAACTCTGTACAGACATTTGGGAAAAAAGGAAGCAGAGTATATCAGCTTGGTGTTTGTTAGCATATTTTTTTTTACAGGTGTAGATGCAAGCCTAAAATAGGTGGCTGGGTCTGATGTGTCAAAACCAGAAAAATAAGCAAACTTTTGTGCAAATATTTTCGAACTACCTTTCGGCGGTGTTGGGCAGTGTTTCCATTGAGTATAATTATAAACAGCACGTGGGATACTAGCTTTGTGTAAGAAATGGTGAGAATAATGTTGATAACAAAACATGTCTCCAAAATTAGATGTACCATCATACAATTCATCATTAGAAAATGCAGCTGATTGCTCTAGATCTACAAGCAAATTATGCAGCTTCAATGACCCAATCATCAAGGAAAGTACTAGAGGTGATGATATCATTTAAAGAAATTGTAAACAAATTTTGAATTTGCTAAAGTTCAATAGGACCATACACATCATACCATCCCCTGTCTCATACTATTCTTTGGGGAACTGGAACTGCTGTAATGTTCACCAGGGACAGGTCCCTTAGTTCACGGTGCGATGATGCATGTGGTTTCAAAACCAAGTTCACAAGTTATACTGCCGAGTGTTCTGGGAGATAGTGTTCATCATTCAGGAGTAGGAAAAAGACAGTTACCAAACCAATCCAGAGGACCAGGAAAAATAATCCGATTGTAATCCAGAGATGTATCCATGGAACAAAAAAGTATGTCTTTTTCAGCCAAAGATAGAGAGCATACACTCATCGCTTGAAAGGGAGAGGCAGTGGTGGTAGCTCAGGTTCACTTGAATCCGATAAGAAGTCGTTATAATACACGAAGTAGCCAGACGCCGCCCAGTCTATACTTGACAGCTCAACAGGTTTTGTAGAACTGGGAGATGACTCGATCTGTGGCATGTTGACATAGACGTCGTCAATTTTTCGGACTGAAATTTCTTTACTTGTTGATTGTACTGTTCTAGTTGTTTCAACAGGGAGAAGTATCATTTCATTATTGTTTATAGCTTCTCTGTGGAGAGTGGAGTCTTCTGTAGTTATTAAAGCTTCCATCTGAACTTCCTGAATGGTAGCGAGAGGAGTGCGGCGGCTACCCAGGAGCCCACGTGGCCTACTGTTGAGAATCGGCCTAACAGTATGGTTTGATCAGATCAATAGAGCTAAACCTTTTGTCTCTGTGACCGGCAAGGTTGGAAGAAGCACAGTTTTAGTTCCTTCGGCAATCAGGACAGGTACAGGCAAGATGTCCCAAATTATTTCTTGTCCACAATTTTCTCTCTGACCAGGTCCCAAATCTTCAGGACCCAGGCAGGTCCTGCCAGTGCGACCTTAACTTCTTCAGTGAAGGTGCGTTTTACTTGGACATTGCTTTGTGCGCACCGGAATTCATTGAGTTCCTGTAAAACAGCCAAACATTCATTGATGTCAAATGATGTTTCCGCCACCACTGTGCTGACATTATCGAGGTCAGGGACCCACTTTCTCACAACGAACAGGAGTTCGTAAGGAGTATGACACCCCCAGGGATTTTCTTGGCATTTTATTGAGTGCCCTCTGGACCCCATACAGGTGATTGACCCAACTGCCACCCGAGCCTAATACCCTTGCTGTTAAGGACAGCTTTAAGTCACGGTTTTTCCTCTCAACTACCGAATTTCCCTCGGGATGGTAGGGTGAGGAGTACCGCAAGGCCACACCTAAACTTCTCATGGCTTCTTTGTAAGCCCGAGAAATTCCGGCCCTGGTCGGAATGTAGTGTGCCAATTGCGTATGTCCCGATGAAGACTCGCAAATCCTTTATAACAGTTCGAGCGTCAGCCGAGTGCTGTGGCCAAACCCACAGGTATCTGGAGCATGAATCTACTGCCACCAATGATGTACTTGTAAGCCCCGTCTGAGTGTAAAGGGCAGCAGTGATCCAAATAAACAACCGCCAGAGGCTTGTCTGAGATCAAAAGAGGTGTCTGTGGTGGACGTGCTACAATGCAGCCTTTTATTTACTGGCAGATGTCGCATTTCAGGACAAAGTCCTTGGTCTGTTTTGTTAGACCTGGCCACCAATAGCGCTGCTTCAGTTACAAGACTGTTGCAGCAACCCCTGTGTGTGCTGAACCCAGACCCTCTTGTGTAGCTAGTATTAATCCCGGTCTGCGATCAGTGTTTGGTATTACTCTATCTCCCACTCCTGAAATCTGAGTATATGGAATGTTTTGTGCATCTAGCTTGTAGGAGTACTTTGAGTGGAAAGCCTTTCAGTAGGTGGGTATCATTAAAGGCCACACTGACAGCCACCACCACACTGACAGCCACCATGATGTCTCTGTCTAATCTCTTACTAGAAGGAGTGATTGCAGCAACAGCAGCAGTGCGGACTGTTGCCTTTGCAGCCTCATCGGCCATAGAATTCCCTTCAACGTGAATGGCAACACGTTGATGACTCAATGTATGGATAACATGAGCCCGTGGCAAGCATTCTTTCAGCTTTGCCACCTGTTCCCAAAGGAGCTTGTGCCTGATTGTGCAACCCTTTGAATCTCTAAATCCATTCTGGCCCCAATAGTGAAGGTATTCATTATAGAACTGGACACAGTAGTATGAATCACACACTAGAAGTGTGGGGAATTCAGGATCCGTACTTTGTAGTGCCAGTATCAAGGCATTGTGTTCGGCCAACTGCGCTGTATAGTCCCCTGGAGACTGAGTGTGTGTTTTTTCAAGATGGAACTTTCCGTCATTCATGTGCCCCTTTATGATTGCGCATGCAGTGGAATATTAGTGTGGTGTCCCTACAGCAGGCTGGGCAGACCCATCAGTGTAGATGATGTAATCGTATCGATCTAGAGGCATTATTTAATTCACCAGAGGATATTCTTGTTCATACTGCAGGAATGCCTGTGTTTGTAGTGTAGAATCGAATCTGTAGTCTACATCTGTTGCAGTGAGAGAGTTAGCGCATTGTGTCCATCTTGGATGTAATGCTTTGGCATTTGGAACGCTTGCTTTAGTAACGGCCTCTAGGGTCGGTACCGGGGTAACAACAATGATTTGCTTACCCTGAGCCAGTGCTCTCTCTCTCTCACTACAACAGTGTGTACTGATGTGAGTATTTTCTCAGTGGGTGCAAAATGCATTTCAGCGTTTGTGTACAAATGTGATTTGTATGCAATCTGTACCGTATCACCTTCTGTGAAAGTGATATAGGTGTACCCGGTGGGCCCGGCGATTACGCTGATCACCAGGTTAGTTGTGTTTACATGTGTGTGTAAGTGTTTGAAAGCTATCATTTCAGCTTGTACGGAATGTAAAATGTTTGTGTGTTCCTGTATCCAATGGTTGATTGAAAAATTAGGTCTGATCAAGTTGGAGAACGGTTTTACTTGTTCTGCATAATCCAAAATGTATGTTCTGCCAAAATTTTAAAATCCTAAAAAGGATTGTAGTCTTTTCAGAGTTGTTGAAGGTTTGAGCACTGCACATTTTTCTAAAAAATATGCTGCCAGGTTTTGCCTTCACTTGACACCTCGTATCCCAGAAACAGGGCATTGAGATGGGCAATTTTTTATTTTTTTAATTAAATTTGTAACCCAGGTGTGCGAACCCAAGAATTATGTGGTTTACTCTAGCCAAGTGTTCCATTAATTCCTTGTCCATCAGATAAATATCCTCTACATAGGACAATGTCTCCTCATCGAAATTTTGAAGTAACTCTGTTACCGTGGCTGAAAACAGCCCAGGGCTGTTCTTATTTATACCCTTGAGGTAAATGGCAAAATTGACGTTGTCAACCTAGTGCTGAAAATGCGGTCAAATATCTGCTTCCAGGCGCTATATCCCAGCAGAAGAATCCATTTGAGATATCTAGTGTTGTTTTGTATTTCTTCAGCGCAATGTTATTCATTAGTGCGGCGCTATGTGCATTTTGTACTGCAAATGTGCGTGTGAAAGTGTTCAAACGTCTGTAGTCTAAGACTAGACGGTATGAATTGTCCGGTTTCATTACGGGAAAAAAGGGATTATTTATGGGCGAGGTACAATTTCCTATTACACCCTGGTACTCAAGTTGTTCTAGGATTTCTCTAACTTGTTTTTAGCTTTGTGTTTTATTGGTTACTGTCTCTGGGGTTGAGGAACTGAATTTAATGGGATTTCATGATGAGGAGACTCATCATCCCACCCAACATGATTGCGGTAGAATGCAGGAGCTAGCACTTGCGATAACGCCCACTCCTTGTTTAAATGATTCTGGAACGAGATCAGATAAAGCAGGTACAATTACAGTTTCTTTTAATGGGCACTCCATTACAAACTCAGTTGGCCAATCCTTTTCAGCCAAAAGAATGTTGTTACCGTAAGTTAGGTTCTCCCAAAACAAAGCCTTGATGTTCATGGGTATGTCCCCCTCCATTTGGAGCGTTATTTTGTATAAACAATGTGGGACACTTACCCTTACATCAGGTGTTTCCACAGTGATATTCTAATTCAGCGCTACTACCGCCAGATAATCCATCAGGTTCTGGCGAGCTATTGTGACTCCTGCCGCGCTGTCCAGCATCATCACTGCCCATTCCCTGTTTAGAAGCAGAGTCCTCAGTAGTCTGGGCATGTTTTATTTTAATCCCTGCTACTTTCTTCTTTTTAAATTGAGATTTTTGAGTCTTTGGTTTGTCCTCCTCAAGGATGTATTCTGAATTGCGATGTGTTTCCCTTTTCGGCTTCACGTGCTCTTCTGATCTGCGCTCTGATCGTCCACCTCTATCCGAACGCGTATTGGATGAATTCTGAAAGGAACGAGAGGAACGTGTATCAGTATCCTGATAACTGTCAGGCTTTCTAATATTATGACGGTTTCTTAAATTGTATTTTTTATCAGTGGATTCCTGCTGAGGAGACCCACCCCGTAATTGTGTCTTATTTTGTTTATATTTTTTTTGTTTATTGTCCCGTTTCTTCTTTGAAGAATCAGGTGCCTGCTTCGATTTATCCTTTTCAGAATTACTCTTAACCTGTGGTTTCCCTGGTCTGGCTCCAAAATTATCTCTGCCTAGGTTAGCATAAGTTTCTTCGATTTTTTAGGTAATTCCTGCTCCTGCTGTCAGGAGTGAATTCCCTCAGGCGTTGGTGTATAGCCAATGCTGCTGCTTCCCCTTTTATGTTATTTAACATAACGGTTGATACCGTGGCAAAGTTGCCCATCCGTTTCATCCCTAAGTTCAGGGCAGGTCCTGCCCCGCACTCCTTCTGTACTTGTTTCAGTACATCCAGTAAAACTGCTATTGAAGGGGCACCATGAGTTCTGGTGTAAACTGCAGCAAAGACTGTACCCCATGTGGCACAATCATCCACCGGGGGAGCTATCCCCATCGGCAAGCAAATTGTTAATAATCTGTGTTTGTCCTGCGATCCCTTATGGGAATAGACCGCTTCAAGCTGACTTGTTTTCTGTGCTATCCAGAACGGAATTGGCTCCCAACTGGCGGGAACCTCTACCATAACGGCATTCAGCTTTTGAGGGCTGATACCCATAGAAGCCGATTGAGGTTTTGCAGCCTGAGCCGTCCGCGCAGGGTTATCTGTGAGTGTTCGCATAATGTACTGTGTGAGGTTTCTGTAAATTTTTACTAGATATTTGTATAATGTTGTTATTTTTGCTGCATCTAAATCATCAAGATTAGGATGTGGTGTAGAAGCGGCTAGGACCAGCCAGTTCGCTCCTTCTTTACTGAGAGCACCGAGTCTCACATTTTCTATGGTATGGGGAGGGTGCCTTTAAACCAATTTATGTGTTCTTGGTAAGTTAACGGAATTTCTATATTCACGTATGGAAACTATTCCTCAGGTGTTTCATCTTCAATGGGCAGCAGTGATCCAAATAAACAACCGCCAGAGGCTTGTCTGAGATCAAAAGAGGTGTCTGTGGTGGACGTGCTACAATGCAGCCTTTTATTTACTGGCAGATGTCGCATTTCAGGACAAAGTCCTTGGTCTGTTTTGTTAGACCTGGCCACCAATAGCGCTGCTTCAGTTACAAGACTGTTGCAGCAACCCCTGTGTGTGCTGAACCCAGACCCTCTTGTGTAGCTAGTATTAATCCCGGTCTGCGATCAGTGTTTGGTATTACTCTATCTCCCACTCCTGAAATCTGAGTATATGGAATGTTTTGTGCATCTAGCTTGTAGGAGTACTTTGAGTGGAAAGCCTTTCAGTAGGTGGGTATCATTAAAGGCCACACTGACAGCCACCATGATGTCTCTGTCTAATCTCTTACTAGAAGGAGTGATTGCAGCAACAGCAGCAGTGCGGACTGTTGCCTTTGCAGCCTCATCGGCCATAGAATTCCCTTCAACGTGAATGGCAACACGTTGATGACTCAATGTATGGATAACATGAGCCCGTGGCAAGCATTCTTTCAGCTTTGCCACCTGTTCCCAAAGCAGCTTGTGCCTGATTGTGCAACCCTTTGAATCTCTAAATCCATTCTGGCCCCAATAGTGAAGGTATTCATTATAGAACTGGACACAGTAGTATGAATCACACACTAGAAGTGTGGGGAATTCAGGATCCGTACTTTGTAGTGCCAGTATCAAGGCATTGTGTTCGGCCAACTGCGCTGTATAGTCCCCTGGAGACTGAGTGTGTGTTTTTCAAGATGGAACTTTCCGTCATTCATGTGCCCCTTTATGATTGCGCATGCAGTGGAATATTAGTGTGGTGTCCCTACAGCAGGCTGGGCAGACCCATCAGTGTAGATGATGTAATCGTATCGATCTAGAGGCATTATTTAATTCAGCAGAGGATATTCTTGTTCATACTGCAGGAATGCCTGTGTTTGTAGTGTAGAATCGAATCTGTAGTCTACATCTGTTGCAGTGAGAGAGTTAGCGCATTGTGTCCATCTTGGATGTAATGCTTTGGCATTTGGAACGCTTGCTTTAGTAACGGCCTCTAGGGTCGGTACTGGGTAACAACAATGATTTGCTTACCCTGAGCCAGTGCTCTCTCTCTCTCACTACAACAGTGTGTACTGATGTGAGTATTTTCTCAGTGGGTGCAAAATGCATTTCAGCGTTTGTGTACAAATGTGATTTGTATGCAATCTGTACCGTATCACCTTCTGTGAAAGTGATATAGGTGTACCCGGTGGGCCCGGCGATTACGCTGATCACCAGGTTAGTTGTGTTTACATGTGTGTGTAAGTGTTTGAAAGCTATCATTTCAGCTTGTACGGAATGTAAAATGTTTGTGTGTTCCTGTATCCAATGGTTGATTGAAAAATTAGGTCTGATCAAGTTGGAGAACGGTTTTACTTGTTCTGCATAATCCAAAATGTATGTTCTGCCAAAATTTTAAAATCCTAAAAGGATTGTAGTCTTTTCAGAGTTGTTGAAGGTTTGAGCACTGCACATTTTTCAAAAAAATATGCTGCCAGGTTTTGCCTTCACTTGACACCTCGTATCCCAGAAACAGGGCATTGAGATGGGCAATTTTTTATTTTTTTTAATTAAATTTGTAACCCAGGTGTGCGAACCCAAGAATTATGTGGTTTACTCTAGCCAAGTGTTCCATTAATTCCTTGTCCATCAGATAAATATCCTCTACATAGGACAATGTCTCCTCATCAAAATTTTGAAGTAACTCTGTTACCGTGGCTGAAAACAGCCCAGGGCTGTTCTTATTTATACCCTTGAGGTAAATGGCAAAATTGACGTTGTCAACCTAGTGCTGAAAATGCGGTCAAATATCTGCTTCCAGGCGCTATATCCCAGCAGAAGAATCCATTTGAGATATCTAGTGTTGTTTTGTATTTCTTCAGCGCAATGTTATTCATTAGTGCGGCGCTATGTGCATTTTGTACTGCAAATGTGCGTGTGAAAGTGTTCAAACGTCTGTAGTCTAAGACTAGACGGTATGAATTGTCCGGTTTCATTACGGGAAAAAAGGGATTATTTATGGGCGAGGTACAATTTCCTATTACACCCTGGTACTCAAGTTGTTCTAGGATTTCTCTAACTTGTTTTTTAGCTTTGTGTTTTATTGGTTACTGTCTCTGGGGTTGAGGAACTGAATTTAATGGGATTTCATGATGAGGAGACTCATCATCCCACCCAACATGATTGCGGTAGAATGCAGGAGCTAGCACTTGCGATAACGCCCACTCCTTGTTTAAATGATTCTGGAACGAGATCAGATAAAGCAGGTACAATTACAGTTTCTTTTAATGGGCACTCCATTACAAACTCAGTTGGCCAATCCTTTTCAGCCAAAAGAATGTTGTTACCGTAAGTTAGGTTCTCCCAAAACAAAGCCTTGATGTTCATGGGTATGTCCCCCTCCATTTGGAGCGTTATTTTGTATAAACAATGTGGGACACTTACCCTTACATCAGGTGTTTCCACAGTGATATTCTAATTCAGCGCTACTACCGCCAGATAATCCATCAGGTTCTGGCGAGCTATTGTGACTCCTGCCGCGCTGTCCAGCATCATCACTGCCCATTCCCTGTTTAGAAGCAGAGTCCTCAGTAGTCTGGGCATGTTTTATTTTAATCCCTGCTACTTTCTTCTTTTTAAATTGAGATTTTTGAGTCTTTGGTTTGTCCTCCTCAAGGATGTATTCTGAATTGCGATGTGTTTCCCTTTTCGGCTTCACGTGCTCTTCTGATCTGCGCTCTGATCGTCCACCTCTATCCGAACCCACAGGTATCTGGAGCATGAATCTACTGCCACCAATGATGTACTTGTAAGCCCCGTCTGAGTGTAAAGGGCAGCAGTGATCCAAATAAACAACCACCAGAGGCTTGTCTGAGATCAAAAGAGGTGTCTGTGGTGGACGTGCTACAATGCAGCCTTTTATTTACTGGCAGATGTCGCATTTCAGGACAAAGTCCTTGGTCTGTTTTGTTAGACCTGGCCACCAATAGCGCTGCTTCAGTTACAAGACTGTTGCAGCAACCCCTGTGTGTGCTGAACCCAGACCCTCTTGTGTAGCTAGTATTAATCCCGGTCTGCGATCAGTGTTTGGTATTACTCTATCTCCCACTCCTGAAATCTGAGTATATGGAATGTTTTGTGCATCTAGCTTGTAGGAGTACTTTGAGTGGAAAGCCTTTCAGTAGGTGGGTATCATTAAAGGCCACACTGACAGCCACCATGATGTCTCTGTCTAATCTCTTACTAGAAGGAGTGATTGCAGCAACAGCAGCAGTGCGGACTGTTGCCTTTGCAGCCTCATCGGCCATAGAATTCCCTTCAACGTGAATGGCAACACGTTGATGACTCAATGTATGGATAACATGAGCCCGTGGCAAGCATTCTTTCAGCTTTGCCACCTGTTCCCAAAGCAGCTTGTGCCTGATTGTGCAACCCTTTGAATCTCTAAATCCATTCTGGCCCCAATAGTGAAGGTATTCATTATAGAACTGGACACAGTAGTATGAATCACACACTAGAAGTGTGGGGAATTCAGGATCCGTACTTTGTAGTGCCAGTATCAAGGCATTGTGTTCGGCCAACTGCGCTGTATAGTCCCCTGGAGACTGAGTGTGTGTTTTTTCAAGATGGAACTTTCCGTCATTCATGTGCCCCTTTATGATTGCGCATGCAGTGGAATATTAGTGTGGTGTCCCTACAGCAGGCTGGGCAGACCCATCAGTGTAGATGATGTAATCGTATCGATCTAGAGGCATTATTTAATTCACCAGAGGATATTCTTGTTCATACTGCAGGAATGCCTGTGTTTGTAGTGTAGAATCGAATCTGTAGTCTACATCTGTTGCAGTGAGAGAGTTAGCGCATTGTGTCCATCTTGGATGTAATGCTTTGGCATTTGGAACGCTTGCTTTAGTAACGGCCTCTAGGGTCGGTACCGGGTAACAACAATGATTTGCTTACCCTGAGCCAGTGCTCTCTCTCTCTCACTACAACAGTGTGTACTGATGTGAGTATTTTCTCAGTGGGTGCAAAATGCATTTCAGCGTTTGTGTACAAATGTGATTTGTATGCAATCTGTACCGTATCACCTTCTGTGAAAGTGATATAGGTGTACTCGGTGGGCCCGGCGATTACGCTGATCACCAGGTTAGTTGTGTTTACATGTGTGTGTAAGTGTTTGAAAGCTATCATTTCAGCTTGTACGGAATGTAAAATGTTTGTGTGTTCCTGTATCCAATGGTTGATTGAAAAATTAGGTCTGATCAAGTTGGAGAACGGTTTTACTTGTTCTGCATAATCCAAAATGTATGTTCTGCCAAAATTTTTAAATCCTAAAAAGGATTGTAGTCTTTTCAGAGTTGTTGAAGGTTTGAGCACTGCACATTTTTCAAAAAATATGCTGCCAGGTTTTGCCTTCACTTGACACCTCGTATCCCAGAAACAGGGCATTGAGATGGGCAATTTTTTATTTTTTTAATTAAATTTGTAACCCAGGTGTGCGAACCCAAGAATTATGTGGTTTACTCTAGCCAAGTGTTCCATTAATTCCTTGTCCATCAGATAAATATCCTCTACATAGGACAATGTCTCCTCATCAAAATTTTGAAGTAACTCTGTTACCGTGGCTGAAAACAGCCCAGGGCTGTTCTTATTTATACCCTTGAGGTAAATGGCAAAATTGACGTTGTCAACCTAGTGCTGAAAATGCGGTCAAATATCTGCTTCCAGGCGCTATATCCCAGCAGAAGAATCCATTTGAGATATCTAGTGTTGTTTTGTATTTCTTCAGCGCAATGTTATTCATTAGTGCGGCGCTATGTGCATTTTGTACTGCAAATGTGCGTGTGAAAGTGTTCAAACGTCTGTAGTCTAAGACTAGACGGTATGAATTGTCCGGTTTCATTACGGGAAAAAAGGGATTATTTATGGGCGAGGTACAATTTCCTATTACACCCTGGTACTCAAGTTGTTCTAGGATTTCTCTAACTTGTTTTTTAGCTTTGTGTTTTATTGGTTACTGTCTCTGGGGTTGAGGAACTGAATTTAATGGGATTTCATGATGAGGAGACTCATCATCCCACCCAACATGATTGCGGTAGAATGCAGGAGCTAGCACTTGCGATAACGCCCACTCCTTGTTTAAATGATTCTGGAACGAGATCAGATAAAGCAGGTACAATTACAGTTTCTTTTAATGGGCACTCCATTACAAACTCAGTTGGCCAATCCTTTTCAGCCAAAAGAATGTTGTTACCGTAAGTTAGGTTCTCCCAAAACAAAGCCTTGATGTTCATGGGTATGTCCCCCTCCATTTGGAGCGTTATTTTGTATAAACAATGTGGGACACTTACCCTTACATCAGGTGTTTCCACAGTGATATTCTAATTCAGCGCTACTACCGCCAGATAATCCATCAGGTTCTGGCGAGCTATTGTGACTCCTGCCGCGCTGTCCAGCATCATCACTGCCCATTCCCTGTTTAGAAGCAGAGTCCTCAGTAGTCTGGGCATGTTTTATTTTAATCCCTGCTACTTTCTTCTTTTTAAATTGAGATTTTTGAGTCTTTGGTTTGTCCTCCTCAAGGATGTATTCTGAATTGCGATGTGTTTCCCTTTTCGGCTTCACGTGCTCTTCTGATCTGCGCTCTGATCGTCCACCTCTATCCGAACGCGTATTGGATGAATTCTGAAAGGAACGAGAGGAACGTGTATCAGTATCCTGATAACTGTCAGGCTTTCTAATATTATGACGGTTTCTTAAATTGTATTTTTTATCAGTGGATTCCTGCTGAGGAGACCCACCCCGTAATTGTGTCTTATTTTGTTTATATTTTTTTTGTTTATTGTCCCGTTTCTTCTTTGAAGAATCAGGTGCCTGCTTCGATTTATCCTTTTCAGAATTACTCTTAACCTGTGGTTTCCCTGGTCTGGCTCCAAAATTATCTCTGCCTAGGTTAGCATAAGTTTCTTCGATATTTTTAGGTAATTCCTGCTCCTGCTGTCAGGAGTGAATTCCCTCAGGCGTTGGTGTATAGCCAATGCTGCTGCTTCCCTTTTATGTTATTTAACATAACGGTTGATACCGTGGCAAAGTTGCCCATCCGTTTCATCCCTAAGTTCAGGGCAGGTCCTGCCCCGCACTCCTTCTGTACTTGTTTCAGTACATCCAGTAAAACTGCTATTGAAGGGGCACCATGAGTTCTGGTGTAAACTGCAGCAAAGACTGTACCCCATGTGGCACAATCATCCACCGGGGAGCTATCCCCATCGGCAAGCAAATTGTTAATAATCTGTGTTTGTCCTGCGATCCCTTATGGGAATAGACCGCTTCAAGCTGACTTGTTTTCTGTGCTATCCAGAACGGAATTGGCTCCCAACTGGCGGGAACCTCTACCATAACGGCATTCAGCTTTTGAGGGCTGATACCCATAGAAGCCGATTGAGGTTTTGCAGCCTGAGCCGTCCGCGCAGGGTTATCTGTGAGTGTTCGCATAATGTACTGTGTGAGGTTTCTGTACATTTTTACTAGATATTTGTATAATGTTGTTATTTTTGCTGCATCTAAATCATCAAGATTAGGATGTGGTGTAGAAGCGGCTAGGACCAGCCAGTTCGCTCCTTCTTTACTGAGAGCACCGAGTCTCACATTTTCTATGGTATGGGGGAGGGTGCCTTTAAACCAATTTATGTGTTCTTGGTAAGTTAACGGAATTTCTATATTCACGTATGGAAACTATTCCTCAGGTGTTTCATCTTCAATGGGCAGCAGTGATCCAAATAAACAACCGCCAGAGGCTTGTCTGAGATCAAAAGAGGTGTCTGTGGTGGACGTGCTACAATGCAGCCTTTTATTTACTGGCAGATGTCGCATTTCAGGACAAAGTCCTTGGTCTGTTTTGTTAGACCTGGCCACCAATAGCGCTGCTTCAGTTACAAGACTGTTGCAGCAACCCCTGTGTGTGCTGAACCCAGACCCTCTTGTGTAGCTAGTATTAATCCCGGTCTGCGATCAGTGTTTGGTATTACTCTATCTCCCACTCCTGAAATCTGAGTATATGGAATGTTTTGTGCATCTAGCTTGTAGGAGTACTTTGAGTGGAAAGCCTTTCAGTAGGTGGGTATCATTAAAGGCCACACTGACAGCCACCATGATGTCTCTGTCTAATCTCTTACTAGAAGGAGTGATTGCAGCAACAGCAGCAGTGCGGACTGTTGCCTTTGCAGCCTCATCGGCCATAGAATTCCCTTCAACGTGAATGGCAACACGTTGATGACTCAATGTATGGATAACATGAGCCCGTGGCAAGCATTCTTTCAGCTTTGCCACCTGTTCCCAAAGCAGCTTGTGCCTGATTGTGCAACCCTTTGAATCTCTAAATCCATTCTGGCCCCAATAGTGAAGGTATTCATTATAGAACTGGACACAGTAGTATGAATCACACACTAGAAGTGTGGGGAATTCAGGATCCGTACTTTGTAGTGCCAGTATCAAGGCATTGTGTTCGGCCAACTGCGCTGTATAGTCCCCTGGAGACTGAGTGTGTGTTTTTTCAAGATGGAACTTTCCGTCATTCATGTGCCCCTTTATGATTGCGCATGCAGTGGAATATTAGTGTGGTGTCCCTACAGCAGGCTGGGCAGACCCATCAGTGTAGATGATGTAATCGTATCGATCTAGAGGCATTATTTAATTCAGCAGAGGATATTCTTGTTCATACTGCAGGAATGCCTGTGTTTGTAGTGTAGAATCGAATCTGTAGTCTACATCTGTTGCAGTGAGAGAGTTAGCGCATTGTGTCCATCTTGGATGTAATGCTTTGGCATTTGGAACGCTTGCTTTAGTAACGGCCTCTAGGGTCGGTACCGGGTAACAACAATGATTTGCTTACCCTGAGCCAGTGCTCTTCTCTCTCACTACAACAGTGTGTACTGATGTGAGTATTTTCTCAGTGGGTGCAAAATGCATTTCAGCGTTTGTGTACAAATGTGATTTGTATGCAATCTGTACCGTATCACCTTCTGTGAAAGTGATATAGGTGTACCCGGTGGGCCCGGCGATTACGCTGATCACCAGGTTAGTTGTGTTTACATGTGTGTGTAAGTGTTTGAAAGCTATCATTTCAGCTTGTACGGAATGTAAAATGTTTGTGTGTTCCTGTATCCAATGGTTGATTGAAAAATTAGGTCTGATCAAGTTGGAGAACGGTTTTACTTGTTCTGCATAATCCAAAATGTATGTTCTGCCAAAATTTTAAAATCCTAAAAAGGATTGTAGTCTTTTCAGAGTTGTTGAAGGTTTGAGCACTGCACATTTTTCAAAAAAATATGCTGCCAGGTTTTGCCTTCACTTGACACCTCGTATCCCAGAAACAGGGCATTGAGATGGGCAATTTTTTATTTTTTTAATTAAATTTGTAACCCAGGTGTGCGAACCCAAGAATTATGTGGTTTACTCTAGCCAAGTGTTCCATTAATTCCTTGTCCATCAGATAAATATCCTCTACATAGGACAATGTCTCCTCATCAAAATTTTGAAGTAACTCTGTTACCGTGGCTGAAAACAGCCCAGGGCTGTTCTTATTTATACCCTTGAGGTAAATGGCAAAATTGACGTTGTCAACCTAGTGCTGAAAATGCGGTCAAATATCTGCTTCCAGGCGCTATATCCCAGCAGAAGAATCCATTTGAGATATCTAGTGTTGTTTTGTATTTCTTCAGCGCAATGTTATTCATTAGTGCGGCGCTATGTGCATTTTGTACTGCAAATGTGCGTGTGAAAGTGTTCAAACGTCTGTAGTCTAAGACTAGACGGTATGAATTGTCCGGTTTCATTACGGGAAAAAAGGGATTATTTATGGGCGAGGTACAATTTCCTATTACACCCTGGTACTCAAGTTGTTCTAGGATTTCTCTAACTTGTTTTTTAGCTTTGTGTTTTATTGGTTACTGTCTCTGGGGTTGAGGAACTGAATTTAATGGGATTTCATGATGAGGAGACTCATCATCCCACCCAACATGATTGCGGTAGAATGCAGGAGCTAGCACTTGCGATAACGCCCACTCCTTGTTTAAATGATTCTGGAACGAGATCAGATAAAGCAGGTACAATTACAGTTTCTTTTAATGGGCACTCCATTACAAACTCAGTTGGCCAATCCTTTTCAGCCAAAAGAATGTTGTTACCGTAAGTTAGGTTCTCCCAAAACAAAGCCTTGATGTTCATGGGTATGTCCCCCTCCATTTGGAGCGTTATTTTGTATAAACAATGTGGGACACTTACCCTTACATCAGGTGTTTCCACAGTGATATTCTAATTCAGCGCTACTACCGCCAGATAATCCATCAGGTTCTGGCGAGCTATTGTGACTCCTGCCGCGCTGTCCAGCATCATCACTGCCCATTCCCTGTTTAGAAGCAGAGTCCTCAGTAGTCTGGGCATGTTTTATTTTAATCCCTGCTACTTTCTTCTTTTTAAATTGAGATTTTTGAGTCTTTGGTTTGTCCTCCTCAAGGATGTATTCTGAATTGCGATGTGTTTCCCTTTTCGGCTTCACGTGCTCTTCTGATCTGCGCTCTGATCGTCCACCTCTATCCGAACGCGTATTGGATGAATTCTGAAAGGAACGAGAGGAACGTGTATCAGTATCCTGATAACTGTCAGGCTTTCTAATATTATGACGGTTTCTTAAATTGTATTTTTTATCAGTGGATTCCTGCTGAGGAGACCCACCCCGTAATTGTGTCTTATTTTGTTTATATTTTTTTTGTTTATTGTCCCGTTTCTTCTTTGAAGAATCAGGTGCCTGCTTCGATTTATCCTTTTCAGAATTACTCTTAACCTGTGGTTTCCCTGGTCTGGCTCCAAAATTATCTCTGCCTAGGTTAGCATAAGTTTCTTCGATATTTTTAGGTAATTCCTGCTCCTGCTGTCAGGAGTGAATTCCCTCAGGCGTTGGTGTATAGCCAATGCTGCTGCTTCCCCTTTTATGTTATTTAACATAACGGTTGATACCGTGGCAAAGTTGCCCATCCGTTTCATCCCTAAGTTCAGGGCAGGTCCTGCCCCGCACTCCTTCTGTACTTGTTTCAGTACATCCAGTAAAACTGCTATTGAAGGGGCACCATGAGTTCTGGTGTAAACTGCAGCAAAGACTGTACCCCATGTGGCACAATCATCCACCGGGGAGCTATCCCCATCGGCAAGCAAATTGTTAATAATCTGTGTTTGTCCTGCGATCCCTTATGGGAATAGACCGCTTCAAGCTGACTTGTTTTCTGTGCTATCCAGAACGGAATTGGCTCCCAACTGGCGGGAACCTCTACCATAACGGCATTCAGCTTTTGAGGGCTGATACCCATAGAAGCCGATTGAGGTTTTGCAGCCTGAGCCGTCCGCGCAGGGTTATCTGTGAGTGTTCGCATAATGTACTGTGTGAGGTTTCTGTACATTTTTACTAGATATTTGTATAATGTTGTTATTTTTGCTGCATCTAAATCATCAAGATTAGGATGTGGTGTAGAAGCGGCTAGGACCAGCCAGTTCGCTCCTTCTTTACTGAGAGCACCGAGTCTCACATTTTCTATGGTATGGGGGAGGGTGCCTTTAAACCAATTTATGTGTTCTTGGTAAGTTAACGGAATTTCTATATTCACGTATGGAAACTATTCCTCAGGTGTTTCATCTTCAATGGGCAGCAGTGATCCAAATAAACAACCGCCAGAGGCTTGTCTGAGATCAAAAGAGGTGTCTGTGGTGGACGTGCTACAATGCAGCCTTTTATTTACTGGCAGATGTCGCATTTCAGGACAAAGTCCTTGGTCTGTTTTGTTAGACCTGGCCACCAATAGCGCTGCTTCAGTTACAAGACTGTTGCAGCAACCCCTGTGTGTGCTGAACCCAGACCCTCTTGTGTAGCTAGTATTAATCCCGGTCTGCGATCAGTGTTTGGTATTACTCTATCTCCCACTCCTGAAATCTGAGTATATGGAATGTTTTGTGCATCTAGCTTGTAGGAGTACTTTGAGTGGAAAGCCTTTCAGTAGGTGGGTATCATTAAAGGCCACACTGACAGCCACCATGATGTCTCTGTCTAATCTCTTACTAGAAGGAGTGATTGCAGCAACAGCAGCAGTGCGGACTGTTGCCTTTGCAGCCTCATCGGCCATAGAATTCCCTTCAACGTGAATGGCAACACGTTGATGACTCAATGTATGGATAACATGAGCCCGTGGCAAGCATTCTTTCAGCTTTGCCACCTGTTCCCAAAGCAGCTTGTGCCTGATTGTGCAACCCTTTGAATCTCTAAATCCATTCTGGCCCCAATAGTGAAGGTATTCATTATAGAACTGGACACAGTAGTATGAATCACACACTAGAAGTGTGGGGAATTCAGGATCCGTACTTTGTAGTGCCAGTATCAAGGCATTGTGTTCGGCCAACTGCGCTGTATAGTCCCCTGGAGACTGAGTGTGTGTTTTTCAAGATGGAACTTTCCGTCATTCATGTGCCCCTTTATGATTGCGCATGCAGTGGAATATTAGTGTGGTGTCCCTACAGCAGGCTGGGCAGACCCATCAGTGTAGATGATGTAATCGTATCGATCTAGAGGCATTATTTAATTCACCAGAGGATATTCTTGTTCATACTGCAGGAATGCCTGTGTTTGTAGTGTAGAATCGAATCTGTAGTCTACATCTGTTGCAGTGAGAGAGTTAGCGCATTGTGTCCATCTTGGATGTAATGCTTTGGCATTTGGAACGCTTGCTTTAGTAACGGCCTCTAGGGTCGGTACCGGGTAACAACAATGATTTGCTTACCCTGAGCCAGTGCTCTCTCTCTCTCACTACAACAGTGTGTACTGATGTGAGTATTTTCTCAGTGGGTGCAAAATGCATTTCAGCGTTTGTGTACAAATGTGATTTGTATGCAATCTGTACTGTATCACCTTCTGTGAAAGTGATATAGGTGTACCCGGTGGGCCCGGCGATTACGCTGATCACCAGGTTAGTTGTGTTTACATGTGTGTGTAAGTGTTTGAAAGCTATCATTTCAGCTTGTACGGAATGTAAAATGTTTGTGTGTTCCTGTATCCAATGGTTGATTGAAAAATTAGGTCTGATCAAGTTGGAGAACGGTTTTACTTGTTCTGCATAATCCAAAATGTATGTTCTGCTAAAATTTTAAAATCCTAAAAAGGATTGTAGTCTTTTCAGAGTTGTTGAAGGTTTGAGCACTGCACATTTTTCAAAAAATATGCTGCCAGGTTTTGCCTTCACTTGACACCTCGTATCCCAGAAACAGGGCATTGAGATGGGCAATTTTTTATTTTTTTAATTAAATTTGTAACCCAGGTGTGCGAACCCAAGAATTATGTGGTTTACTCTAGCCAAGTGTTCCATTAATTCCTTGTCCATCAGATAAATATCCTCTACATAGGACAATGTCTCCTCATCAAAATTTTGAAGTAACTCTGTTACCGTGGCTGAAAACAGCCCAGGGCTGTTCTTATTTATACCCTTGAGGTAAATGGCAAAATTGACGTTGTCAACCTAGTGCTGAAAATGCGGTCAAATATCTGCTTCCAGGCGCTATATCCCAGCAGAAGAATCCATTTGAGATATCTAGTGTTGTTTTGTATTTCTTCAGCGCAATGTTATTCATTAGTGCGGCGCTATGTGCATTTTGTACTGCAAATGTGCGTGTGAAAGTGTTCAAACGTCTGTAGTCTAAGACTAGACGGTATGAATTGTCCGGTTTCATTACGGGAAAAAAGGGATTATTTATGGGCGAGGTACAATTTCCTATTACACCCTGGTACTCAAGTTGTTCTAGGATTTCTCTAACTTGTTTTTTAGCTTTGTGTTTTATTGGTTACTGTCTCTGGGGTTGAGGAACTGAATTTAATGGGATTTCATGATGAGGAGACTCATCATCCCACCCAACATGATTGCGGTAGAATGCAGGAGCTAGCACTTGCGATAACGCCCACTCCTTGTTTAAATGATTCTGGAACGAGATCAGATAAAGCAGGTACAATTACAGTTTCTTTTAATGGGCACTCCATTACAAACTCAGTTGGCCAATCCTTTTCAGCCAAAAGAATGTTGTTACCGTAAGTTAGGTTCTCCCAAAACAAAGCCTTGATGTTCATGGGTATGTCCCCCTCCATTTGGAGCGTTATTTTGTATAAACAATGTGGGACACTTACCCTTACATCAGGTGTTTCCACAGTGATATTCTAATTCAGCGCTACTACCGCCAGATAATCCATCAGGTTCTGGCGAGCTATTGTGACTCCTGCCGCGCTGTCCAGCATCATCACTGCCCATTCCCTGTTTAGAAGCAGAGTCCTCAGTAGTCTGGGCATGTTTTATTTTAATCCCTGCTACTTTCTTCTTTTTAAATTGAGATTTTTGAGTCTTTGGTTTGTCCTCCTCAAGGATGTATTCTGAATTGCGATGTGTTTCCCTTTTCGGCTTCACGTGCTCTTCTGATCTGCGCTCTGATCGTCCACCTCTATCCGAACGCGTATTGGATGAATTCTGAAAGGAACGAGAGGAACGTGTATCAGTATCCTGATAACTGTCAGGCTTTCTAATATTATGACGGTTTCTTAAATTGTATTTTTTATCAGTGGATTCCTGCTGAGGAGACCCACCCCGTAATTGTGTCTTATTTTGTTTATATTTTTTTGTTTATTGTCCCGTTTCTTCTTTGAAGAATCAGGTGCCTGCTTCGATTTATCCTTTTCAGAATTACTCTTAACCTGTGGTTTCCCTGGTCTGGCTCCAAAATTATCTCTGCCTAGGTTAGCATAAGTTTCTTCGATATTTTTAGGTAATTCCTGCTCCTGCTGTCAGGAGTGAATTCCCTCAGGCGTTGGTGTATAGCCAATGCTGCTGCTTCCCTTTTATGTTATTTAACATAACGGTTGATACCGTGGCAAAGTTGCCCATCCGTTTCATCCCTAAGTTCAGGGCAGGTCCTGCCCCGCACTCCTTCTGTACTTGTTTCAGTACATCCAGTAAAACTGCTATTGAAGGGGCACCATGAGTTCTGGTGTAAACTGCAGCAAAGACTGTACCCCATGTGGCACAATCATCCACCGGGGGAGCTATCCCCATCGGCAAGCAAATTGTTAATAATCTGTGTTTGTCCTGCGATCCCTTATGGGAATAGACCGCTTCAAGCTGACTTGTTTTCTGTGCTATCCAGAACGGAATTGGCTCCCAACTGGCGGGAACCTCTACCATAACGGCATTCAGCTTTTGAGGGCTGATACCCATAGAAGCCGATTGAGGTTTTGCAGCCTGAGCCGTCCGCGCAGGGTTATCTGTGAGTGTTCGCATAATGTACTGTGTGAGGTTTCTGTAAATTTTTACTAGATATTTGTATAATGTTGTTATTTTTGCTGCATCTAAATCATCAAGATTAGGATGTGGTGTAGAAGCGGCTAGGACCAGCCAGTTCGCTCCTTCTTTACTGAGAGCACCGAGTCTCACATTTTCTATGGTATGGGGGAGGGTGCCTTTAAACCAATTTATGTGTTCTTGGTAAGTTAACGGAATTTCTATATTCACGTATGGAAACTATTCCTCAGGTGTTTCATCTTCAATGTAAGTGTGAAACAATTGTGTACATGCATCCGCAGCCGGGAACATAACCCAGGAGTAGAATACCTCTGTTCTGAATGCTTCTTTTGCCACATCCACGAAGGTTACGTCCCCACCCGTTGCCGGGAGGCCTTAATGTAATAATTTCACAGTAACTGCATGTCTGCAAGTTTGTGTAATGTTTCATCTAACCTCTTGTTCTTTAATGTCCTCAGATTGTTCAGTCATTGTTAAAAGAAAAAGGGTAATTTATTAAATGAATTTATGGAGATAGGGTTTAGCACAGTATGGAAAAATGTTATCCTAAAAGCTTGAATAATCTACAGCCAATACATAGGGTGTACCTACTCAGCTGAGGCAGATTTTCCTTCCCACCGCGGACGTCTCCGGTTTGGAGGGGAGTAGGGATCTCTGAGAAAGCACAACTGAACTATTCAGATAGACTGTTGAATAAGACCCAAACAACTTTGCTGGCACCATGTAGTGTAGTTCCTACTAATCCGGAGGATCTGTGCGTTTGTTGGACAACATAAACTTTAGGTGAGGTGCCTAGGCTGATTCCCATCATCCCCGTAGGATATGTTGGCCTAGAGACCAGCTAGCTCACAGTGCCACCATAAGCCCCCCCTAACCTTACCAGGGAGCGAATAGTTTCTGGCAACCACTGAACATGACAACCCTGACCCCTCAGGGATCGTGGAAACAGTACAGAATCGTTCGCTCAGTCACTCGTGCTCACTTATTCTCAGAGAAACATACAGAGAATACACAGTGGGACGTTTTCGATATATTTATTGAACCAACGTTATTCTTGTATGGAATACATGTGCTGCGATAATCAGTAGACAGAAGCATAACCCCCTGGGTTCCTACTCTCGCAGCGCACAACCCCGCAGCTGCTCCTGGCAGTGCTCTGCCTTTGGCCACACAGACCATGGTTCGAGGTCCCATGCCCTGCCCTGGACTGCTCTTGATTGCTTTTCCTGTTGTCTTGCTCCTCGTTTTTTCTTCTGACTGGTGACTTTTCTACTTTTATTTCTTTATTTCTGGACCTTGTTTTTTTCTTCTATCCCCTCATCTCCTTTTCTATCCTTCCCCCTTTTGCCGGTCCCTGCCGCTGCTGCCCCCGCAGCCCCTCCCACGTTTTTTCCCACTCCTGCCTCCCAGCTGTCCCGCCCAACCCGACCTCTACTTAATGGAGGCCGCTGTGCAAGCCCGTCTGTGCCCGTCCACGACCCGACCGCGACCAGCGCCAGGACCCCTGGTCCTCCGGCCCGCCAGCGCTACAGCTCCTCGACTCTCCACAAACTCAATGCCGGCAAGATTTCCAACTGCAGGCTCTCTTCACCTCTCGACACCCACGGACCCTTCACCTGCCGTCACTGCTGCCATTCCTTCACCTGCGCCGAGACCCAGGACACTCCACCTCCCTCCAGCAACAACTCCATCACACCCCAAACCCTGAGATGCATCCTCCTCAACATCCGCTCCCTCCACAGACACGCCACGAAATCTGGGACCTCCTCGACAGCACCTCCCCGGACATCGCCTTCCTCACCGAAACCTGGACGAACAGCGCCTCCGGACCAGACATCGCGATCGCCATCCCCGAAGGATACAAGTTCACCCGGAAGGAACGCCCCAACCGCCCTGGAGGAGGCATCGCCATCGCCCACAAGGCCAATCTCCGGCTGAGCACCTATTCCGACGGGCCCACAGACCTGATGGAACACCTCCATTTCAAGATCCAGACCAACCCGTCCTCCACCCTCTGAGGCACCCTCATCTACAGACCCCCCCGGACCCCGCGCTCCTTTTTCGACTCCATCACTGACATCATCACGCCGCATGCCATCACCTCCACCGATTTCACGCTGCTAGGAGACCTCAACTTCCACCTCGACAACCACCAGGACCCCAACTCCGCCTCCCTCCTGGACAACCTCCACACCATAGGACTCAAGTAGATCGTACCAGAACCAACGCACTCAGCTGGGCATATCCTCGATCCCGTTTTCATAGCAGGGAACTCCATCACCTTCAGCTACACCTCCAAACTCCCATGGACGGACCACCGCTGTGTTCACTTCACCTTCAGATCCAACACCCCCCGCAGACGCCCGCTTCAGCTCCAGCGCAGGAATTGGAACAAGATCTCCGACAACCAGCTCACCGCCACCCTCGGCAGCTCCGCCCCACCACCACAGACGATGACCCCACCACCGCCGCCCGCACGCTACACAACTGGATCACCGACTGCGCCAACACCATCGCCCCCCTCAAGAAAGCATCCAAGCCCCACGCCAAGAAAGCCAACTAGTTTTCCACCGAACTCCGAGACTTCAGACGCACCTACAGACAACTCGAAAAACTGTGGAGGAACTCCAAAACCCCGACAGACCTCGTCAACTTCAAAACAGCTACCGCTGCCCACCACAAGCTCATCAAACTCTCCAGGAAGAAAGCTCTTCAGGACAGAATCTCCACCAATGCACTCAACAGCAGGGAACTCTTCAGCATCATCAAAGAGTTCGCCCAACCTAACAGCGAGTCTACAGACATCACTCCCTCCCAGGACCTCTGCGACAGACTCAGCGATTTCTTCTATCACAAAATCAAGACCATCTATGACAACTTCGACGACAACAACCCCAACGAGGAACCCCCTCTCACCGCTCCCAGCAGCACGGAGCCGACACTTGACAGCTGGACTGCCCTCAGCATCGAAGACACTCTGAGGATAATGAAGACCACCCCCTCCGGGGCCCCCACGGACCGCTGCCCCCACCACATCTACCGCAAAGCCACAGACATCATCGCCCCGAGCTTCAACGTATCATCAACCGCTCCTTCGAGACCGCCTCCTTCCCGGACGACTGGAAACACGCCGAGATCAACCCTCTCCTGAAAAAACCTTCAGCGGACCCCACCGACCTCAAGAATTTTAGACCGATCTCCCTACTCCCTTATCTGGCCAAAGTCATATAAAAAGCTGTCAACAGCCAACTCGCCGCACCGAAACCACACTCTTCTCAACAACAGATGACATCCACGCCCTCCTTGACAGAGGAGAGACTGCAGCCCTCATCCTCCTAGACCTCTCCACGGCCATCGACACTGTCTCTCACCGCACCCTAGCCCGCAGACTCCACGACGCGGGAATCCGGAACAAGGCCCTCGACTGGATCCTCTCTTTTCTCTCCGGCAGAACGCAACGAGTCAGACTCCCTCCATTTCTCTCAGAACCGACTCCTACCACCTGCGGAGTTCCACAAGGATCCTCCATCAGCCCGACCCTGTTCAACATCTACATGGCCCCGCTCGCATCCATCGTCCGAGCACACGGACTCAACATCACATCGTACGCAGACGACACCCAACTCATCATCTTACTATCCAACGAACCCAACATCACCAAACGCAACTTTCAAGACGGAATGGAAGACGTCGCCAGATGGATGAAGAACAGCTGCCTTCAACTCAACATGGACAAAACTGAGGTACTCATCATGGGCCCACACCCTGACGCCTGGAACGACACCTGGTGTCCCCCGGCCCTCAGAGACCCCCCGCCCCCACAGACCACGCACGCAACCTCGGAATCATTCTGGACTCTGAACTCAAAATGGACCGCCAGATCAACGCCATCACCTCCTCCTGCTACCACACCCTCCGCCTCCTCCGTAAGACCTTCAAGTGGATCCCCTCCGAACACAGGAAAAATGTGGTTCACGCCCTCATCAGTAGCAGACTGGACTACGGCAACGCACACTATGCTGGGATCAACAAGAACCTCACCCGCAAACTACAGAACGTCCAGAATGCCGCCACCAGACTAGTCCTCAACCTACCACACCACAGCCACATCAGCCAACACCTATGGACCCTACACTGGCTCCCCGTCGAGAAGAGAATCACATTCAAGATTCTCACCCACGCACACAAGGCCCTCCACAACACCCGACCCGCCAACCTGAACCACCGCCTCGTGTTCCACGCTCCCCAGCGTTCTCTCCACACGGCCCAGCTCTCACAACAGTACCTCAGATCAAGAAAAGCAGAACAGGAGGGCACTCCTTCTTCCTCCTCACGCGCAAGGCATGGAACTCCCTCCCTCTCCACCTCCGACAGACCGCATCGCTCCCTAAGTTCCTAAAGGACCTCAAGACCTGGCTCTTTGATGGAACTTGGTGAACCTCCAGGATCTGCGGAACTCCCCCACCCCCTTTCCCTCAGCGCCTTGAGACCCGTTATGGATGAGTAGCTTGCGCTCTAAAAACCCCTAATTGATTGATTGAATGTGAGTACAAGCACCCAAAGTGTAAATAGTAGATACAGTTCTACTATGGCGCTAAAACAGTGTATATATGCAGGCATATAAAAAAGGCCAAATAATCCCCCCAAGGGATGATCCAACCCCATTACCTGGCGAGATGTCAGACCACTGCATGGTGAAGTCTCAGCATGCAGGGACCCTCTGTGTCAGCTGAAGTGCCTCCTCTGCTAATCTATCGGGATGCTCATTATTGATAATGGAAAGCAGACTGGCAATGTGCGTTATAGATTAGCGACGTTATGGATATGTAGATACCTCTGTCGCTCCGTGGATGAAGGTAAAATGACATTTGTACATAGTGTGCAAAGAGGCCTTGTACATGATGTTCGAGGCATCGCGATAATGTTGTGCGAAGCTAGATGTGTAAACAAAGTAGTTTCAGAGAAACTAATCCAACATTGTCGTGCACGCAAATATGTGCAAACGTTCACGGCAGAAATGTTATTGTGAAAAATAGGGCAATGTAAGAAATGAGCAGCTTCGCTACATGGGCCTAACCCGGGAACATAACATCCCAAAGTCCCTTTCCGTCTGCCTTAACATGGCAGTGGGACCTCCATGTAAAGGCTGAGGAAAAGGGACATCCTAATCCCTATGGTGGTGCGTCCGCAGACACAGCCTCATTCTAGGGATTAGGCTACGATCGCTGCCGCGATGGGCTCCTTGAGCCTGTCGGAGGCGGCTGTCTTTCCCCCACCCAAATCACTCTGACCGCCAGTATTGTAGTCCAGCAGCCGGACCGATACCCTGGATGTCGGGCGGATGAGGCCCTATGTTTAAAATGGGCAATTCGATCAGGTGTGTAATATAATGTAAAAAATGTAAATGGGTGACTTTTTGTCAATACAGGAAGGGGATGTCTTGCACTTGAGCGCAGCAATACTGCCTAGCCTTATCCGGGATCACCTTCCCCAAGTCGATTTCCCATTTCCTCTAGTAGCCTATGTCTGTGCAAGGGAATATTCTAAAAGCAGGAAAACTGCGGTTAGAAGAATCCATACAAATGCTTTCACACCTGCCAGTGATTTATCTCTTTGATTTTCAAATGATAAAATGCAAAGCTTTGCTTAATTTTATTCAGAAAAAAATCCCTGCTCCACAACAATGCATTTTTTTTTTACAGATCTGTCTTGATTAAATAGTTTAACATGAAGGAATACCTTTGTAATTGTACACATGGCATGTATCATTGCCCACACAAAAGGCTGGGAATGCTGTACCTACGCTTGGATTGTAAGTGCTTTTTAGGAGTTTGTCATGATTGACACCTGGATGTTCAGCTTACTAAACAGAATGCCGACCAGAACATGAAAGGTCAGCTCCTCACCACAAAATAAAAGGGAAATTTAAAATGCTGTGTAGCAAACCGACCACATGGCAGCCAGATTTGAGCAGAGTTTGCCAACACTACCTCTGCATGGAGAAGTAATGAATGTGTCCCTGTGAAGCCCATTTATTGGGGATGAAAGATATGGGGGTGGGTGACTGTGGTCCCTGTAGTGGGAACTTAAACAGTTTAAGATAGAAAGGAACAGTGGCCAGATTACATAACCTTCAGGGGTGATGATGTCACTTTGGGTCAGTGTTAGTTTGCACCAACGTGCTGTTACCACTTATTTTGGAGGGGCTACTGTTTTGCACCATTTCTTTTCCAGTGGACTGTTTTGTAGCAGCCAAAATTGATGTTTATGTCGTGTCAGATCAGCACTGACAGCTGCCAGAAGAAACAAAGCAAAACAAAACTAGAAGATGGAAATAACTATTACTTAGTTGCAAATTACAACAAACCAAAAAATCCACCCTGAGCAGTGTTTCTAATGGTATTCAGACAAAATATCGAAAATTAAATATTGTCCTACATACATATCGAGTTTGAAATATCATCATACAGAAATATTGTGTGCAAGAATATCATTTTTAAGAATATCGATTTTGAGGCAAGTATATACATTTTAACAATATCGAAATCATTAATATAGTTTACAAAAATATTGTTAATATAGTTTTGAAATTATTTTTATGTATTTTAGTATGCATTTTCTTTGTATATGTTATAAATTGTTTGTATAATTATTGTTAATGTTTTTTAATATAATTTTTAATAGTTTTGAAATGTAATTTTATAAATTTGTTGCTATTTTTAGTACCGTGGTTACCTAGAAGGGTAAACCCAAAACGTCACTGGGACCTGGGTATAAAGCAGTACATTAGAAAAATGGTCCCAGTACACGATTGCATAACAGAACCACAAAATTACATTGAGTTAAACATAAATTAAACAAACCATCTTATTCTTGATGTACAGTGTTATTTAATCACACTGAACATACAGTAGTTCATTATATTCGCTGGCACTTATAAAGCAGTGCCCCAAGGGGGAAGGGTGAGGGTATAGTGAATGAAGTGAGGATAGGGAAGTGAGTGAAACAGTGTACAATTCACATAATCAATTGTTATAAAACACAAAAGCGGCTCATACAAGAGCCAGATCTTCTCATTGGGTACAAATGTTAGATAGCCATGGGTGTAGACAGGGTCACAGTGATGAATCGCTGTTGGTCAAACTGGCTAGTGTGGTAGATGTCGACGTTTCGACCCCTGGATAGTAGTAGGTAAGTGTGTCCCTTACGTCGGGGTCTTCTTCAGGACAGGAGTGTAGGTGGGTGAGTGGGGGCAGGTTATCATCAGTGGCCCATTCGTTGGGCCTGAGGGGCAAGAGGGCGCGTGGGCTCCAAACTGTAGTAGGCGAGAGCAATCACTTCTGCGCGTATTCAAAAAATGCCTGAATTGGGGGTGGGCCACACAGGGTTAATCTGCTGGGCCTGGAAAAATTACTTGTGAGGTCAATGCGGAGGGCCAGATTGCTCCGTACTCAGTCGCTCCGTAACTCCAGGAAACGTCTTGGTCCGTCACTTCCCTATCCTCACTTCATTCACTATACCCTCACCCTTCCCCCTTGGGGCACTGCTTTATAAGTGTCAGCGAATATAATGAACTACTGTATGTTCAGTGTGATTAAATAACACTGTACATCAAGAATAAGATGGTTTGTTTAATTTATGTTTAACTCAATGTCATTTTGTGGTTCTTTTATTTTTAGTACCGTGGCAGGTTGTGGGGTTTATAGGGGTACTGGGTGGGACGTAAATTCATTATAATTAATTAATAATTAAATGTTAATTAATATTAATTATTTAGTTGATAATTATGTAAATTGTGCAATACATTTTTTGTGGGTGTGTGTTGTTTTTGTATGGATAAAGAGTGTGTAGGTAATTAATGGTAATAATAAATGTTATTTTTTAATAATTATTGAAATGATAATTATGTAAATATGTAATAAAGATATTCTTTAAGTTATATATTAGGTGCGAGTTGTTGCTTTTGTAGGGGTAAAGGGGGGAAGTTAATTAAATATAATGAAAGTATTATTAGTTAATTATTAATAATAATTGTTTAATGGAGAAATAATTATGAAAATGGTGCAAATACAATTTTTTTAATGTATATATTAGGGGTGGGTTGTTGGTTGTGTATGGATAAAGGGTGGGAAGGTAATTAAATATAATTATTTTACTAATAGTTAATTAATATTTTAATAAATATTCAATTATGTAAAATGTGTAAATAATATCATTTTAAGAATTCATTTTAAATATGTGCTGTGTACTTTGTAGAAGTATAGGGTAGAACGTTATTTAAGTGATAAATTTAAAAATAATTCATTTTTTAGAATCATCTATTGCATGTCATAGCCCCTGTCTCTTTTCAGCTTCCCCGTTGCATGGCACCTGGCATACATCTGTGTGGCCTGGCACAAAACTTGTGAGGAGCTCTGTGACTTCATGGACTGGACTGCTCGGATGCAGGACAGGCAGCTGCTCGTCTTGTTGATGTGCATGCAGGACAGGCAGCTGCTCATCTTGTTGATGTGCATGCAGGACAGGCAGCTGCTCGTCTTGTTGATGTGCATGCAGGACAGGCAGCAGCTGCTCGTCTTGTTGATGTGCATGCAGGACAGGCAGCAGCTGCTCGTCTTGTTGATGTGCATGCAGGACAGGCAGCTGCTCGTCTTGTTGATGTGCATGCAGGACAGGCAGCTGCTCGTCTTGATGTGCATGCAGGACAGGCAGCAGCTGCTCGTCTTGTTGATGTGCATGCAGGACATGCAGCTGCTCGTCTTGTTGATGTGCATGCAGGATGCAGCTGCTCGTCTTGTTGCTGTGCATGCAGGACAGGCAGCTGCTCGGATGCGTGCCGATGTCCATGCAGGACAGGCAGCTGCTCGTCTTGTTGATGTGTATGCAGGAAAGGCAGCTGCTCGTCTTGTTGATATGCATGCAGGACATGCAGCTGCTCGGATGCGTGCCGATGTCCATGCAGGACAGGCAGCTGCTCGGATGCGTGCCGATGTCCATGCAGGACAGGCAGCTGCTCGTCTTATTAATATGCATGCAGGACAGGCAGCTGCTCGGATGCGTGCCGATGTCCATGCAGGACAGGCAGCTGCTCGGATGCGTGCCGATGTCCATGCAGGACAGGCAGCTGCTCGTCTTGTTGATATGCATGCAGGACAGGCAGCTGCTCGGATGCATGCCGATGTCCATGCAGGACAGGCAGCTGCTCGTCTTGTTCATGTGCATGCAGGACAGGCAGCTGCTCGTCTTGTTGATGTGCATGCAGGACAGGCAGCTGCTCGTCTTGTTGATGTGCATGCAGGACAGGCAGCTGCTCGTCTTGTTGAGGTGCATGCAGGACAGGCAGCTGCTCGTCTTGTTGATGTGCATGCAGGACAGGCAGCTGCTCGTCTTGTTGAGGTGCATGCAGGACAGGCAGCTGCTCGTCTTGTTGATGTGCATGCAGGACAGGCAGCTGCTCGTCTTGTTGATGTGCATGAAGGACAGGCAGCTGCTCGTCTTGTTGATGTGCATGCAGGACAGGCAGCTGCTCGTCTTATTGATGTGCATGCAGGACAGGCAGCTGCTCGTCTTGTTGATGTGCATGCAGGACAGGCAGCAGCTGCTGCGTCTTGATGTGCATGCAGGACAGGCAGCAGCTGCTCGTCTTGTTGATGTGCATGCAGGACAGGCAGCTGCTCGTCTTGTTGATGTGCATGCAGGACAGGCAGCTGCTCGTCTTGTTGATGTGCATGCAGGACAGGCAGCAGCTGCTCGTCTTGTTGATGTGCATGCAGGACAGGCAGCAGCTGCTCGTCTTGTTGAGGTGCATGCAGGACAGGCAGCTGCTCGTCTTGTTGATGTGCATGCAGGACAGGCAGCTGCTCGTCTTGTTGAGGTGCACGCAGGACAGGCAGCTGCTCGGATGCGTGCCGATGTCCATGCAGGACAGGCAGCTGCTCGTCTTGTTGATGTGCATGCAGGACAGGCAGCTGCTAGTCTTGTTGATGTGCATGCAGGACAGCCAGCTGCTCGTCTTGTTGAGGTGCATGCAGGACAGGCAGCTGCTCGTCTTGTTGATGTGCATGCAGGACAGGCAGCTGCTCGTCTTGTTGATGTGCATGCAGGACAGGCAGCTGCTCGTCTTGTTGAGGTGCATGCAGGACAGGCAGCTGCTCGTCTTGTTGATGTGCATGCAGGACAGGCAGCTGCTCGGATGCGTGCCGATGTCCATGCAGGACAGGCAGCTGCTCGTCTTGTTGATATGCATGCAGGACAGGCAGCTGCTCGGATGCGTGCCGATGTCCATGCAGGACAGGCAGCTGCTCGTCTTGTTGATGTGCATGCAGGACAGGCAGCTGCTCATCTTGTTGATGTGCATGCAGGACAGGCAGCTGCTCGGATGCGTGCCGATGTCCATGCAGGACAGGCAGCTGCTCGTCTTGTTGAGGTGCATGCAGGACAGGCAGCTGCTCGTCTTGTTGAGGTGCATGCAGGACAGGCAGCTGCTCGTCTTGTTGATGTGCATGCAGGACAGGCAGCTGCTCGTCTTGTTGATGTTCATGCAGGACAGGCAGCTGCTCGGATGTGCATGCAGGACAGGCAGCTGCTCGTCTTGTTGATGTCCATGCAGGATAGCAGCTGCTCGTCTTGTTGATGTGCATGCAGGACAGGCAGCTGCTCGTCTTGTTGATGTGCATGCAGGACAGGCAGCTGCTCGTCTTGTTGATGTGCATGCTTGTTGCACAGGGCTGAGGCCGTGTGGAGCTCAACAGCACGATGCCCCATGACAGACAGTACTCGTAGTGCCATTGCAAAGCTGGCATTGGGTTAATGTGCATTAATTACATCATGAATTGTTTGTAGTTCCCCTGGGCAACTCAACAGTTGCAGTTGTTGGTGGTCAGCCTGGAGCTCGGGTTCATGCTGACATCTGTGGTGAGGCACAGCTGCTTGGTGTGCACTCAATTCAACATAAACTGTAAAATCCTGTGCTACAAAAATGCCCCCCTCCCTTGCTGGTCTACTTGTATGATAAGGAGCGTTCTCCTCTACCTGTACTGGTCCCAGCCTGCTTCCTGTTTCTGTTCTCTGTTGTGTGCCACAGCCTGTACGGTTGCCTCTATCATCGGCCGGAGTGGTTCCCATGTGAACTTTGCTGATAATCGCTTTCGTTAATGCATGTCTGTTTTTGCATTCTGGTGTGTGCTGCTAGGAATCGTTCTTTGACAATGTGCAGTGGTTTAGCCGGTCTTTATTCGTGGGTTTGCATCACTTCTTCTACCCAGTGTGATGCCTCCAGCACGGTATACGCTCCTTACACAGGGCGCTCTCTGTACGCTTTGCTTATACTAGGGATAGTAATGTACTTTTGTACATTGCTTTCTTTAATATACTTATGTTTGGGGCTGGGGCTGGGGCTGTCGCTGCCTTAATCTACAGTCTCGTTGTCTCTGCACTACTGCCTGCATTGTCGGCTGAGGGTTGACTCCTGTTCCACTGTGAGTGCTCCTTACTGTAGCATGAACACTGTTCACTGTGTGGTTTGTGGTACTATAACTCTAATTTCATTCTTTGCGTTGAAGCACCTTGGACTTCATTCCAATGCTGCTCTCTGCACTACCTGTTCGCTTCTCCCCCCCGCATTGGTTGCTTTCAGAACAGGCCTTTGGTTCTTGTTGTGTCTGATGCTGTGCTGCACTGCTGCGTGTTGACATTGCACAAGGCCCAGTGAAATATGACATATATTTTTGCTTTTTTCCAGGCCCTCTTATTGCCACATTTTCATGGAGAACCAAAGATAAAGCCAGGCGGAGCCCCGGGGATCAGCAGGGCCCGGACCGTGGATTCTGTGGCACACACTCCACAGGTGGGTGAGAAGAAGGGTTGGAATGCTCTGAACAGGGGTGCAGGGATCCTGGGGTTCTAAAACTAAACTCTGCACCAAACACACCAGCAGCAAAGAAGGGCACAGCACGCCAGTGAAGTTTAGAAGCAAAAACATTAGAGTGCATCAGACAGCTAGAACAGAGCAGGGCAGTCCATCGCCGCTTCCCCCCCTGGTCCTTACGTTCTGACTTTTAATTATATCTTAAGTATATGTGAAAGCATCTAATATTATTAATTTATTTATTTATAAAGATTTATATAGCGCGAACATGACCTGTGAGGGTATCAGGGCGCTTTACAAATGAAAGGAACAAAAAGGAAATCAAGAAGGCAAACAACAACACAATCATGAGAGGTAAAAACTGTAGATTCACAAATTTAGGAAGGTCATATCTCTAGAACAAGTCGACGGGACACTGGGTAGGGTCCGACGGTCTAGTAATAATCATGGGGGTAGATCAAAGGACAAGGTGATCAGGAAAAGGAATCGACAGAGCGTGCAACAACATAATCAAGAGAGGTAGAAACTGTGTAAGTTCACAAGTTGAGGAAGGTAATATTTCTAGGCAGGTAGACGGGACACTGGGTAGGGTCCGACGGTCTAGTAATAATCACGGGTGTAGCTCATGAGTCAAAATGTAGGACCTAGGGCAGAATTGTGTTCATAAGTAGTAGTTTAACTTCTTTTTGCCTGCATCGTAAACTTCCATTGGCTCACTTCGGTGTCAGTAATGCTGAAAACACAAGCACGTCACTTCGGTGTCAGTAATGCTGAAAACACAAGCACGTCACTTCGGTGTCAGTAATGCTGAAAACACAAGCACGTCACTTCGGTGTCAGTAATGCTGAAAACACAAGCACGTCACTCGGTGTCAGTAATGCTGAAAACACAAGCCACGTCACTTCGGTGTCAGTAATGCTGAAAACACAAGCACGTCACTCGGTGTCAGTAATGCTGAAAACACAAGCACGTCACTCGGTGTCAGTGATGCTGAAAACACACAAGCACGTCACTCGGTGTCAGTAATGCTGAAAACACAAGCACGTCACTTCGGTGTCAGTAATGCTGAAAACACAAGCACGTCGCCCGGTGTCAGTGATGCTGAAAACACACAAGCACGTCGCTCGGTGTCAGTAATGCTGAAAACACAAGCACGTCACTCGGTGTCAGTAATGCTGAAAACACAAGCCGCGTCACTTCGGTGTCAGTAATGCTGAAAACACAAACACGTCACTTCGGTGTCAGTAATGCTGAAAACACAAGCACGTCGCCGGTGTCAGTAATGCTGAAAACACAAGCACGTCACTTCGGTGTCAGTGATGCTGAAAACACAAGCACGTCACTTCGGTGTCAGTGATGCTGAAAACACAAACACGTCGCCGGTGTCAGTAATGCTGAAAACACAAGCAGCGTCGCCGGTGTCAGTAATGCTGAAAACACAAGCACGTCACTCGGTGTCAGTAATGCTGAAAACACAAGCACGTCACTCGGTGTCAGTAATGCTGAAAACACAAGCACGCGTCGCCGGTGTCAGTGATGCTGAAAACACACAAGCACGTCGCTCGGTGTCAGTAATGCTGAAAACACAAGCGCGTCACTCGGTGTCAGTAATGCTGAAAACACAAGCACGTCGCTCGGTGTCAGTAATGCTGAAAACACAAGCACGTCGCCGGTGTCAGTAATGCTGAAAACACAAGCACGTCACTTCGGTGTCAGTGATGCTGAAAACACACAAGCACGTCACTTCGGTGTCAGTAATGCTGAAAACACAAGCACGTCACTTCGGTGTCAGTGATGCTGAAAACACACAAGCACGCGTCACCGGTGTCAGTAATGCTGAAAACACAAGCACGTCACTCGGTGTCAGTAATGCTGAAAACACAAGCACGTCACTCGATTGTCAGTAATGCTGAAAACACAAGCACGTCACTCGATTGTCAGTAATGCTGAAAACACAAGCACGTCGCCGGTGTCAGTGATGCTGAAAACACAAGCACGTCACTCGGTGTCAGTGATGCTGAAAACACAAGCACGTCGCCGGTGTCAGTGATGCTGAAAACACAAGCACGTCACTTCGGTGTCAGTAATGCTGAAAACACAAGCACGTCACTTCGGTGTCAGTAATGCTGAAAACACAAGCACGTCACTTCGGTGTCAGTAATGCTGAAAACACAAGCACGTCACTTCGGTGTCAGTGATGCTGAAAACACAAGCACGTTAGAGAGAGTGGTGTGAGAGGATGCTCGCTGGCAGAATGCTCACCTGTGTACCTTTATAAGATCTCAACATTCTAAAGTGCTGTAAATAATGCATTACTGCAGAACCGAGCAGCTTATTACACTGGATTTACATTATTACTTATTAGGTCTGGCATTAGCCTGGACCTTTTGTTTTCAATATAAATATATAAACTACGCATACTCACTTAGAGGGGCTTTCAGTAAACCCTCTTCCTCCATTGCTCTTCTGTAGTGTCATTCACATTTTGTATGCAGCATGGAGCACAGGGTCAGCCCACTTCAGCCATTGGTTTACCTGACTGTGAGTGACAACATTCTACTCTTGCTCAGTGGGCACACCCACAGCGTGCACATCCGCACAATAAGTAGTTCCCTTCAGTGCCACAGACTACTTGGGCAATATGTGTTTGCTAATGTGAAAATCTCCAAGCAGGGCCATGTGCACTTACTGACAGGTTTTTTCTTTGTCCTCCTTAAAGTATTTCTCACCATAGAGCAGCCCAAGCGCCTCACAACCAGCAGTGACTATTTGCTACTTCTGGACTTCCCATGGGTGGGACATTCTGCAGTAGGAAATTGTCCTGAACCTGCCCCACACCCCTACAATCCCCACATAAAAGAAGGAGGCATGGGCAGTGCCAGGGCGCAAATAGATGTGTTCCGGTCCTGCTCCCAGCAAGGGATGGTGCAGCTGTGGGGCAGAGCAGGGAAGGGTGGTATGGGTGGCATAGCTGGATGGATCTTGTTGGGGGCAGGGCAAGGGGAGACACAGGGTTTTACCACGCTTAGCTCAGAGCAGGGGGTGCAGGACAGCGCCCACGCAGTGCCAGCCCACACACCGATCTGAACATCCCTAAGTGGGAGCTGGAATGGTTTCCGCTTCCACAAATGGTTGTGTAAACTATTCTTTTGGTTGACTTTGAAACTAGGCACACCCCTAATAAAACCTGTTACTAATTTACTCAGTAGTCTAGTATTGACCTAGTCTTGACATAAGTGATTGCCACTTAACTCTTAACTTGCTGTATACTGAGGAGTCTTGGCGTCAGAGTGCCTCCTGCTGGCAGAGAGTGTGAACACTAGCTTATTGTTCAGAAGCAGCTGCCACGTAAGCAATGAAAGGCCCAGTTTTCTCCTCCCTTTTGTGTGGAATCTTTCCGTCCTGCATGGATGCACTTCGGTGCAGTAGAACAGCAAGCTATCAGCATGTTACCAGGCATGCAGACCAGATCTAATGGTAACTTATGTTCAACGCTGTCAAATCTGTTTTTGCACCAAATTACAAGTTGCACAAAAGAGTGTTTATTTTTAAATTAGAATTCCCAGATGCATTGCAGATATCTGCAGTAGGAGCATCACTCACATCAAATTATTCAACAGACTAAGTATGAAAAAGAAAGTCTGGTGGGGCAGAGTGATGGTGTAGTCCTGTATTATAAGGAATAAAATACCCTTTATGTTATGCAAAGATAATATTGCTAGCCACCTCAGTGTCCCATGACTTTATAAACGAATTTGGCCTTGTGCCTCTGTGTGGTCATTAAACTCCTTGTTGACTACCGGTATGCTCATAAGACATGGCAGGGGTACTTTATCCCATATATTGCATCTGAAAATTCATAGAAATTACACTATAGAAAAAGAAGCTAGTTTGACAGCATGTTACTAACTCAGTATTTGATTTACAGGTTCTGCAGTGTCACTAGGAATAAAAGTAGAGGAAAGCCGAATTCCGAAGCACCCTCAGGAGGCGACTGGAAGGGAAGGCGTGCGTTATCCCGGCACAGGTCAGGCAGAAGACATGGAATGTTTGGGGCTGGAGGGATCAAAGCCCTTCTATTCAGTCACTCATAAAGTACCAAGTATTCGACAGAAATGAGATGTGAGCATACAGTGTTTTACTAATGGAAAGTAAAGAAGGACAAATGCTACATCCTCTGTAAATATCACTGTGCACAGATGGCACCTCTGAGCTCATACAACGCAGGAGCCCAGGAGCACCCTCACAGCACCCTCTAGAACCTTCGCCAGTCCTGGCTTAGAAGCACCTGCCGGATTCTTACCTCGCAAACAGAAGTACTTTTGCTGTACACAGTTAGTAAAAACCCTAGATTATTTTATCTTCAGAGTAACAAACAGAAGCTTTAGCTCAAATCTTGAAAGCGATCCAACCCTACTAATGACATCGCTTCGTAAAAAGGCGGATCCTATTGTCTGTTCTTAAGTCCTTCACCAGGACACTTGTGACTCTAATGGCAATGGTCTGTGCTCTTTATAGGATCTTATGGCAGAGCCCTCTAGGTTCTTCGTTAAAACCCCTATTGCAAATTCAGAGAATGGTCTCTCCCCGCACTTGCAAACTCTCAGTTCGCTGCTGGGATCCAGTATGAGGCTCGCATTTACTCACTAGCCACTCTCCCTTCTTTGCCGCACATTCCTTAAACTACAACCTTCTCTAATAATAGCCTTACTTTGTCTCCTGGCTTATTAATCACTTTCTGCAGGTTCGCTTTACATGACCAGAACCTGTTGAACACTGCCAGGTGACATGGGGTATATGTGGTGCAAGAACACGCAGCGTGTTACAGGAATGCCGTAGGGCGCACTATTCCTCTGACCACTCTTCATCACCTAGATCGACACGCTCCATCCTAGGATGGATCCACCACGCTTTGGTGTCATCTCTACAATAATTCCGACACCAGATTGAAAAATGCCTCATTTCCCAAAGCGTCCAACATGTATTCTTACCTACTGGGCACTCCTGCAAAGATAGTGGATGCTGGGCACTTGCCTATCTGGAGGACAGTTTGGCTGACCATCCTTCATTACCCTACTCCAGTTCCCCTTTATTAAATATATCATGGTGTCCAAAAAGTAAACTAGAGGCTCTAAACCTGTGAATAAACTTCCTGTTGAGCTCAGTCACACTCAACAGGATCCACCTTTTAGATAACATCTAAAAACCTGGAAATCTTCGAGAATGTAGGCTTTCAATATCTTAGCTGTTTTTGAACATGCTTGCACCAAAGATCCCCATAGGTGAATGAGTTCTCCATGATCACCTTTAACAATGAGAATTCACTCTTCAGCTAACCCTCTAAGTTGGTTTCACCTTTCCTGCAGATTGCGTAGCACCGTACTCACTGGAGCGGAAAGGCTGCACAAGGCCATGAGATAATCCTCGTCCACATCCCCTTTTCCCTGCACTCTCATGCCGAAGGGATACTCTTCAAGTGTAAAATAAGGCTGTGGATTGCAAAGGTTGTCTACATCCTAGAGGCAAACTTTCTTTCCTCGTGTTCCTTTACCGGCCTTCCCCACCATGAAGCTAGATCCTTTCTCAGATGCATGCATGGAGCTTGTCCCTGCCAGTGCATTAGAAGACACCCCTGAACTCTATTCCAAAACTCAGTACGCATGCTGCCCCCTTCCCAAAGGTCATGAGTTCCTCTGTGCTCTGCCCCTCTGAGATGCATCTGCTGCAAGTCTGCGTTTGGAGCAGGAGGCACATGAGCTGAAGACGATACTCCACAGACCCTTTCAGCCGTTGCCGCTCCCCTGCCTGTCGCCACCGGAGGACTCCTTTACAGTTTCACAAGCCAGCAGCTCTTCGTCTTTTTCTTCATTATTCGTCAGCCACCCTCTCTAACTCCATCCAGTTTCACACACTTTCTTGATTTCTGACAGTGGCAAGAACCCTTTGGGTGGTAGTTTGGTTTCTTCATAGACCCGGTGCCTTTGTATTTGCATACATTAATGTATAGATATGCTCCCTCTGCTGTCGTCCAATTCATGTTTCTTTTTGCTTTTGGGTTGAGTAAATGCACATTAATTTACTGCATCCTCATTCTCGTGGGACACTACCCCCCTCCTGTTACCTCTAATAAGACCCAGACAGCGGGATTGCTGAGAGGTGGTCAGAAGCCACACACCCTTTCTCCACCACTCTGCAAATGCGCCTCCTGGCACACTCCTGGTTGGGGGATGAAGTCCACTTTAATCCTGAGGCCTTCAGGAGGCAAGGTAACCGCATCCTCCCACCAGCAGTGCGCCGAGAGGTGGAGAAAGGGGCGTGGCCTGCGACCATCTCTCAGCAATCCCACTGTGTGGGGTTTACTGGAGGTAACAGGTGGGCTAGTTGGCCCCTAAGCACCCTCAGCAGCAAAGGAGACTTCATCCCCCAACCAAGAGCACTATTTTCTTTAATGAGTTTCTCGTACTGCAGGAGGGTAGGAGGGTCTTTGGTGTGCAGTTGTGACCACCGGAATGTTTATTTAACTCATAGCATACGGGGGCCATGGGAGACAGAAGGGGGCAACTCGGCGATGCCTTCAAGCATTTGCAATGCAATAGGTCTCGCATTTGCGAGAGTTTAAGCTATTGGCATTGAAAATGACAATGCCTTTTATTTATGTTTTAAAAACCAATACAATGCCAAAAGCTCAAACTTGCATAAATGCGAGACCTATTGCATTACAGATTTTCTTGTAAGGAAGGGGGGCTGCGTGACCCCCCTTCACTTGACCCTTTTGGGTCCCGGGGACCCCATCTCCCAGGGGCTGAGCCATTTTTTAAAATTTGAATAAAATAAAACGGAAGTGGGGGGGGGGCCGCGTGGCCGATTTCTGCCCCGGGGACCCCATCCCCGAGGCTGGGCCTTTATTAATTTATGATAATTAAAGGGAAGGGGGGCCGCGCGCCCACCCTCCCCAGCCCGATTTAGGCCCCGGGGACACCATCCCCCAGGGCCCAGCCATTTCTTTTTCTTTTTTTTAATGGGAGGGGAGCCGCACGGCCCCACTCCCGAGGCCATTTTCGGCCCCTGGGTTCTTATTCCCCAGAGCATGGCCAGCTGGTTGGGGACCCGGGTAGCCTGAAGCCCGCGCGGTCCCGGCTGGCTCCGCGTCCTGCAGGAGCCAGCATTGCTTTTACACCCAGGGAGCTGCTGGCATGCAGCTCCTGGGTGTATAAAGCAAAGTGTGCTCCGCTTTGAACAAGTGAGAGTAAAATGCTCTCGCTTGTTCAAAGCGGAGCACACTTGTTTGCTATTGGGATCTCCCGCCATCCCATAGCAAACGGCAATGTCCCGGGTTGGGCACCCCGGGACATTGCTGGAGCTGGCCCTGGGGGGTGGCGGTCCAGGAGGGAGGCCGCGCGGCCCCCTCCCATTTTGAAAATAGCCTCAGGGAGGTGGTGGTCCCCGGGGCTGCGGAGGGGGTACATGCACTCCCTCATTTAAGTAGAGTATCCCCGGGGAGGTGGGGGTCCCCGGGGCTGTGGGGGGCCGTGTGGCACCCCGCCCCCATTTCTCAAAATTATCCCCAGGGAGGTGGCAGTCCCCGGGGCTGCATGGGGGGGGAGCTGGTGCCCACCACACATTATAATAAAATATAGCCCTGGGGAGGACGCGGTCCCCGGGGCTGCGGGGGCCCACGCGTGCCCCACATCTTTATTTTTAATTGCGTGCAGGACCTGGCCCACCCGAAGGCCTAAAGTAAACAAAGGGCGGGAGCCCACGCTTCCCTTTTTTTTCCCATTTTCGGCCGGATTCGCGGATCTACCACGAATCCCCCCCCGATATTTTATTTTTTTAATGCTTTTTTTGGGCCCTGGGGGTCCCTATGGGACCCCCTGAACAGACCTAGGTGGTCAGGGTGTTTCTACACTGCCCCCTTTTCTTTTTTTCTTTAAATTTTTGCTTCTGACTCGGTTCAACCGAGTCACAAGATGGCTGCCAACACTTCCTGGTTTGAAGTGTTGGCAGCCAATCAGATCTCAGGCACGAGATCGGGAAAGTTTGTGGATCCACCGTGGCCACAGCTGTATATCTGAGAAATCTATAATTTTCTCAGGAACTATTGAACGGATTTACATCATTTAAGAAAAAGAGTGAACCAAGAGCTACCTTTTTGCCAAATTTGGTGTAATTCTGTTCAGCAGTTCGGGCTGTAGCCGCGTCAAAATTTTCCTGTGGAAATTAACATGGAGAAAAAGCGTTTTGGGCCCCCCCCCCTTTTTCTTGGCCCCCGCTTGACGGATCACTCCAAAACTTTCAAGACAGCAGCTGGTGTGACGGACCCATTAGTTTTGAAAATTTCGCAAAGATTTGTCAAACGGCGCCAAAGTTATTGGCAAATCAAAAAACGTTTTTCCAAGTAGGTAATAAACTTGACTTGCTGCCATTATTTGAATATGGCACTATTTACCTGCTAAACAGTTAGCATTGCTTGGGATCTAAACTTTAAACATGATGCCGGATTGGGTAACCCCAACTGGCATGTTTCACTTTCAGGTAAGCCGACAGTAATATTGTGCAGGTAGTGCACCAGTGCCATAGAAGTTAGCTGTCACATGCATGCCACAGTGCAGACTTCATGAGCGAGTTTAAAAGCCTGACTTCCCAGGCCTCCCAGAGCAGTCCTGCATCACTGTGATTGGAGCAACAGCTAGCATACATCAAAGGAAACCATTTTGAAATGCTTACATAATTAGGTCTCCCACAGGTAGTGTTTCAAGCCTGTATATTATGGTGCAAAAGTAGCACATGCCTAATATTTAGTTTGGTATCTTTGCAATAACATGATAGGAAACCACTTTCTCTCCAATTGCATTTTTTCTATAGTAAAAGTCATATTTTTCATAGCTAGGCTTAGGAAGCATCTATAGTAATCATCTGCACACCTCTGTTATATTTATCAAAAATCAAATTCCCTGGTAAGCATAGATTTTTGTAACATGTACTGCAAAGATGACATTATTAAAATGCGCTTTTCTCTGTCTAAAAGCCCGGTTAGTAATCACGTCATTTCCGCCAGGATCTCCCTGCTCTTGATGGGGTGAAAAGTGTCTCTCTGGGGAGACCAATAGGCTTGGCCTGCCAGACATCCTCTGGAAGGAAGGCAGAGATCAGTTTCTTGCAGGTGATGACAGAGGCAGACATGAACAGTAAAAGGCAACGCAAATACCAAGCAGAGCCCTGGTTGTTGGCACGGTTAGAGGAAACAAGGCTCAAGGTCTTTGAAAGTGGCCTGTTACTAGCCATGTTCTCTATGTTCGCTACAGGAGGGGACTCGGCCTTCGAATACGGCAGAGTTGGGTTCCAAGGTTAGTTTCCTCAGTTTACTAAGATGGTCCTTGGGGAAAATTCCAAGCTCCGCCCAACTACATCGGATCCTTTTATCTTGAAACCCTCTCCTGCAGAGTTTTCAGAGGCTGGTTGGAGTAAAGTGTCAAGGAATGCTGCAGATCTGGGCAGGTTAAGCTGTGGGGATTTTCTTGGTATTAGATTAGGAGTTATCACCAGTCACAGTGGCCGTTAGTAAAAGAAGGTTCTTTTCAGCAGTATCTCAAAATACAACTAGACATGGAGAACATCAGAAGAGGATCGGCTGCTGTTTGCCGGATGAGAGACTAAGGCCAAATCAGAAAAGAACCAACCTGCTGTCTGCTGTAGGAGGGGCCTAAGGTCGGTCCCTGCTTTCCTCTTGTGCCAAAGAATAGTAAAGGCTTCTCAAGGGTCTCAGCTAGCTTTGTGTGGTCCCAGGAACCAACCTATATAGAGGGCATCTTTTCTGTGATGAACCAGTAGCCCAGTAGGCACTGAGACCTGTCCTGGAGCCCTGGCTGGAATGAGCGGCTGAGCTTGCCTCCCACGGCTATCCATGGCCTGGTACCCTAGATGCAAGCTGATCCCAGCAGTGAGAGCTTCAGGAGTGAACAGGAAGGAAATAGTCAGCACCTGAAGAAAGTGGGACGCTTGACCGAAAGAAGCAAAGCACCTTGAAGATAGATGGCACATTCGAAGAAGGACTCAGCAGATCAGAGGAACTGAGTGGTGGCTGTGGCCCTCAGAAAGCAGGGTTAGTGAGGTCTGTCTCCCTCACGCTCCGGGATCTGTGACTTCACCTCCCAAGAAAATTCCTTGAAGACTGGAAGCATTGGAGTGTGAGTGTACCAACCCGAAAGGTATGTGATTTTGTCCCTGCCAGCCTGGCCTGTGAGAGGCAGCACAGTGCTAGTAACTGCTTTTTGTTTTTTGTGCACCAATGGCCTCTAGTGGCCCCTTTTGGTAATACACATAGACTAGCATCGCCTTTTATACCAACATTGGTCCTATGGGACTTTTTTACGTTTCCTGATCCCTTTCTCCAGTTGCTTTGGTTTCACTTCCACCATTAGAGGTTACTTCTTTTTCCTTCGTTGGTTTGAGAATATTATGGTTATGTTTTCTGATTTTTGTCTGGGAGAAAAACATGCTGTCTGCCATTTCTGCCCGGGTTTAGGACCGCCTTGGTTTTATCACTGAAACTGTGTTTTACCTGAAAAGACCCTGGTGCTCTAATGACTGATAGTCCAGGAGCTCACATTACCTGTTTGATGTTTCTGTTTCCATTTGGTCTTCAGACCTTTGCAGCTTGTAATAGGAGGTTGAAATGCAATCTAACAGGTCCTGTTATGAAATGTACACAATGTTTTGTGCCGCATCCTTGAACTCAGTTTTCTTTCCGCAGCAGAAGAGGAGTTTGTGTCTTTCATCGTAAAAGAGGAAGAGGGCTGTTTCCTGGACCGTCCCAGTGATGAGAACAGCGGCAGCGTCAGTCGCCCCAGAGGTGAATAGATGACACTTACCTGCCTGCACGGTTACCACCCTCAGGGCCCTGCTCTCGAGGCACCAGAGAGCATGCTGGGAGCCACTGATGATTAGTCGCACTTCGAGCACTGATTGTTGTTGTCCTTAAACGTGGCGCGGGCCTCAGCTCTGAGGCATTGCAAGAGGTCTGCATAGGTCAGTGCCCTTCTGTGCTTGGCACAGAGGTCAGCGCTGGTGGGTCTGGCCCCTGTGTGCCCCAGTTGTGCCAGAGGGTTTCCATGGTCTGGACCTTGGATACCCCAGGCTGCTTCTGGGGAGAGGTCTGCTTGCATCGGGTGGGGGTGATCGAGTGTTGTCATTTGCAGCATTGACAGGCCAGGCTATTTTGGCAAACCTGACACTTTTGAGGGTATGTTTGGGGTGCACCAGAGGAGTTTGGGTGCTCGGCACTGTAGGGATTTGGGGTTGTCCTTTCATTGGCAGCTGTTGTAGCTTCTTCAAGACTGGCCTTATGGGGTCCTGTAGGTCAGTCAAGGATTCAGACAGGTCCTCTTGACCTGTCATGTTCCAGGAAGCAACAGACATATGGGCTGCAGTGCTGTCCATAGCCGAGGATAATTGGAACCTTTATGTTTATGTTTATATGTTTATATAGCGCTCGATTGCCGTGGCGTCTTGGCGCTAGAGTGTGTGGGCAAGATCAGTGCACTGTGTTAACCGGGGACTTATGCGGAAGTAAACAACCATGTTTTTAATCCCTTCCTAAAGAGCTGCAAATTGGGTTGAAGTTTCATGGCCGTAGGCATTTTATTCCATAGCTTTGCAGCACGCTGTGATATCGCCCTGCCTCCCCATCTTGCCCGTCTTGTCTTAGTGGTCCTTATAAGACCCCGACTAGCAGATCTAAGAGCGCGTGGGGGGATGTAGTGTGGGAACAGTCTTTTAATGCCCTCAGCACCACCACCGTATAGTGCCTTATGCACAAGGCACAGAGACTTAAATTCCACCCGCTGCTGGACAGGAAGCCAATGTAGCAATTTAATTCCTGCTGAAGTTGACTGTCCTCTGGGAATGCCCAGAAGTAGTCTTGCTGAGGCATTCTGTAGGGATTGTAGTTTTCTCATCTGGGACTTGTCAATCACACTTTTTGTGGTTGTCGGTGAGTGACCTTAGGGCGATGGGTCTGTCCGGGCAGGGACCCTACTGCTGGTTGTGTCTCAGGACACGAGCTGCTCCTCACCAGTGAAGCCCAACGAGGCCAGCCAGGGCTGTGGGTTCTTGAGTTCCTGTGGGGAGAGGATGGGACTGGTACTTCCTGTGGAGTGTCCCCTGCAGGTGTGGGACAGTGATGGATTTACACACTCTTGATCCCCTCTGGTGAGACAACAAACAACAGAATGGTGGTGTGAATGTGGCTCAGAGTAGGTGCCAGCACCTCAGACTAATGGAGGCATTCCACCCAACACTTTTTAATCTCACTTTCAAACCAGTGTCATTTCATGGGAATATCTTCCACAATATTTATAATATAAGAGAATATTAGCTTTTGAAATGATTACACCGTGGCAGCAGGTTTCTGCTTCCGGTTCCTAAATGTCACCAGTCAGCCTGACGGCCTCTCATTTCCTGTCCTAGGTCCAGGCTTTGAAATCCATTACCAGCAGATAGAAAGCTTCACGGACACAGTGGTACCTTCAGTCAAACGCTGTAGCGCTGTTTGTTTGGGGTGCCAGCCATTGAGACCAGCACCAGGCAGCCCTTCAATGTGGTGGGCACTTTATGAATGGTGTCAATGAGTCACTACTGATGTGTGGACAGCAGGCAGTTGGAATTGGCAGGTTTGCACTGAATGTATTTTAAAAAAAAACATATTTTATTAATTTTTAAGAACAACAAATCAAAAGGAAAATGCATTCAAAATGACAGAGCCAGACTCACTAAAAGTTGGCTAGTGTTGTTACAGTATTCACACTTTGGCATGAGTCTAGTAATAGATACATTAGCACTTATAGCAGTGAGTCTTGGAGGTCATCTGGGCACTCAATGAACATATCTCCACTTTCATATTGATCCAATGCAACCAAAAGAACAAAAGAAAAGAGGTTGCCCACCCGCCACCCTTAAGCTAATAACAATAAGGTCCCACCCCCCTCCCTACCCCAGACTCACTGTATTAACATAGGTCTTAAGTCGGCAAGCCCATCAGGTTCCGTCCAGTAGATATTTTTGTTGAACTTATCTCTCCGGATCTGCGCTTGCTGGCGCGGAAAAAGAAAGAAGTGACGTCAGCGCGCAAGGGCAGCGTCTAAGTAGCTGCCGCGACGTCATCCCGGCGATCATGATGCCTACGATGGACGCGGAGCCGCACGACGCCACCTTCCGACACGCAGAGGTACTGCTGACGAAAACTTTCCAGATCCAGACTGACGCCTGGGGATATTCTAAGGTAAGGAATCTATCACTACTAATGTTTCTTACAGATATATCGTTACCGAAGGTAAGTAACTTGTTCTTTAGGCACACATTTTCATGGCATTAATTGGGTACACGCAGGGTTTGTTACACAGCTGCGCCCATATATTTGCTAAACAGCTTATTAATTTTACCAAGTCTCAATGTAGTGAAAGTTCGGTGGAAATAAACTGTTCCAACATCGCACTCCATTCCAACGAAATAGGATTCTTTCGCAGGCCTCTATTTTCTTCCCTTTTGCTCTCCATACTTTCGGCTCTGCCCCATCTTACAACCTCATTATGCCATCCCAATGCTGTTGGGGGCAATGCAGACTTTCATCGCATCGTGATTGACCGTTTTGCTAAGATCAATGCTAGATCGGCAAACCGGGCTTGCACATCCCGCTTCTTGCGTTTAGAACATAATCCTAAAATGCAATAGTCAAGTGTATCACCCCCCGCCACCGGCGCCACTGCGTTCAGTATTTTAAAGTACATTTGCCCAAAAGGGTACCAATCGTGGGCATGTCCATATCATGTGTAGCAAATCCGCATGCTGTGTATGGCAGCGGGGACATAAGTCTGCTGTGTCTGTGAACATTTTGTTTAATCTATGTGGGGTCAAATAGGCTCTATGTACCACCATGTATTGAATAAGTTTAAACTTGGGGTTGCCAGATACTTTTTTAGGGTGCTCCATTATTTTTCCCCATTCCTTGTCTGTTAATTCACGGCCCATATCCACATTCCACTTGTCTCTAAGTGCCTGCAAAGAGGTTGCTGCATGTGTTCTTATACCCCTGTACAGCCACCTGGTCAAGTGTCTCCCATTACCCATTAGGTATTGCATGTGCACTAACTCGTGCGTCGGGGGCTCTTTTCCGTCTGGAGCCCAGGTATTCTTTATATATCTGCTAATGCTAGCATGGAGGAAATACAGGGAGTTGGGGACTCCTTGTTCCCTGACAAATGTATCATGGTTCAGTAGCATCTTATCCACAAACAGCATCCCTATTGTATTCACTCCGTCATCTGACCATTTGGAAATGCACCTTGTAGTGACTGTTCTGGACGGTGTGGGGAGCCCCAGCAGTGGAATGTTAGGGGCGTAGGGTAGCAAACCATTAGTGTAGCGGATCGCTTTTTTCCAGTATATTAATGCCACTTTTAATAGCGGAGATGCTGTTATCGGGGGCCTACTTTTCGGTAATAGCAGGGTATGGAGCATTCCTCTTTCCCATGTTCGTTGCGACATACCTATCTCTTGCAGATGGTGACCTGCAATCCAGTATGAGAGCCACTGTAGTTGGCTCGCATAACAATATGCTTTGAAATCCTGGACCCCCAGTCCCCCCCCTCCCCGGTCCGTGTCCAGCTGTGTTTTCGCCAGTCCTATTCTCCTACGCCCCTTTCCCCAAATCAATTCCACCAAAAGTGCATCTAAAGTTTTAAAGACATGTGTCGGGATTAGTATTGGTAAATTGGTAAAAAAAAATAAAGTAGTCTAGGAAGTATGACCATCTTAGAGATGGCCACTCTTCCTGCCACGGAGAGTGGTAAAGAGGTCCAGAACGCTATGTGGGTTTTTAGTGTTTTAATGGCACGGATTAGGTTACCGTCCAACAGATCACGCGCCTCCCTGTATATTTGTACACCAAGGTACTTAAAGGTGACGGGCGCAACAGGGAATGACCAAAGCAAATGGGATCTACTTGTGCCGTGTCAGTGAAATAATATGCGTACGATTTGGTTTCGTTGATGGATAATCCTGACAATGCTAGAAATTGGTGGAACACTGTGGGAATGGGTTCGTGGTCATCTTTGAGATTGTTCAGATACAGTATTATATCATCCGCGTAGGCGGAGATAATATTAGTGGCTGCCCCGGTCCTAATACCTTTGTCTGCTGCAGCCGCCCGTAGCTTGATGGCCAACGGGTCAAGCGCTAATACAAAGAGCAGGGGCGATAGTGGACATTCCTGACGCATGCCTATGGCTACCTGGTATTGCTGTGAAATGTGGGCTCCAGTACGGGCGCGCGCTGTGGGGTCCGTATATAGCAATCTTACCCAGTTCACGTATTCATGTGATATTCCAAACTTCGCGAGGGCTCTCAGCATGAAACTCCATTGCAACGTATCAAACGCCTGTCTCAGGTCTAGGGACACACAGCCCATTTCAACGCTATTCGCCGCCGCCGATGTCAGCACTTGATGTAACCGACTAATATTAATGGCAGTGCTCCGACCATGCACGAAACCGCACTGATCCATGTGTATCAACTTTATATACAATATTTTGTAGTCTCTATTCAATAGGGAAAGGGGGCGATAACCTGCCATATCTGTGGGGTTCCTACCAGGTTTCGGGAGGGACGTGACCAACGCCTGTCGTGTAGTAGGGGGAAAGGCGCCTGTCTCTAGCGCTGCCTGGTGTAATCGTTCTAGTTGAGGGACTAGTAATGTTGAGAACGTCTCATAGAACTCCACCGGCAGGCCATCCAGGCCCGGGGTTTTGTTGCGCGGGAGATCTTTAATTGCAGACCTAATTTCAGCTTTGGTTATGGGCATTGCTAGCTCTTTTTTATGTTCATCTAACAGCTGGGGGAACTGTAGTCCATCAAGGAAGTTTTCAAATTCTTCCTCTTGCAGTTCTGCGGGTGGTGCATACAGTGGTTCGTAATATCTCCTGAAGGCTGTGTTAAGGCCCAATTGCGTATTTACTGTCACACCCTCTAAAGTAATGATCTCCTGTATGGGGGTTATAACCGGTGCATCCTTTATAATCCTTGCTAGTAGAGAACCCGCCCGGTCCGCCTCTGCATGTTGTTTCTGTGTGTAAGTGCGGTAGTCTATGATTCGTAGCTGTTCGAGGAGCTCTGCATGACGTACATGAGCCTCACTCAGAGCTGCCTTGTTCGTATCGTCCAAGGTTGCTTCCTGTTCGAGCCTACCTAGTCGATCTTCCAGCTCTCACAATTCTCTGTCTAGCGTGATACGGGCACCTACTCTTGTGCTAATGGCCACTCCCCATATTACTGTTTTAAAGGCCTCCCACTCCATCTGCCGTGAACTTGCGGTGTCTGTATTCTCTGCAAAATAATTAGAGATGGCTGTGGATAGTGTGGTACGGAATTCAGGGTCTTCAAGAATTAAGGGCTGCAGTCTCCATGTTGGAACTGGTGTGGGGATTTTCCCCCAGAAGAGTGTTATCTCTAGTGGATTATGATCAGACCGTGTTTTCCTAGATAGGTAGTGTGGTTAATGTTTGCAAGTAAAGGCAAAGAATAAAACACCCTGTTGATTCGTGTATGCAACATGTGTGGAGGGGAATAGAATGAGTACTCCCGGCTTGTCGGGTTGCGTGCACGCCACGCATCACACAGAGTCCAGCCCCCCGCCCATCCCTGCAATGCCTCTGCTTGTTTCTTACAGCTGGTTCCCTGCAGCAGTGGGTGGGAGCGGTCCAAGTCCGTGTTCAATGCTGTGTTGAAATCCCCTCCCATGATCCAGGGATACCCGTCCCAACCCGCCACTACTGTGTTAAGTGTCCCTAGAAACTTATCTTGTTCTGTGTTAGGGGTATATATACTACCAAGCACGAGGTGTTCACCATTCAATGTGCCATGTAGCAGCACATATCTGCCATTTGTATCAATTCTCTGCTCTAATACTACAAAAGGGGTGCCGCTCCTAATCCATATTGCAGTCCCCCTTGCAAATGTGGAATATGATGTATAGAGCAGTTGCCCTCTCCACTTTTTCTGTAACTTAGTGGCCTCAGAGTGGGTGAGATGCGACTCTTGTATTAATACAATATGGGCCTTTCTCCTGTTTAGTTGGGCATATATTCTATGCCTCTTATGTACAGACCCCATTCCCCTAACGTTCCAGGTCGTGAGCGTGTAGCTCCCGGACGTAGCCTTGTGATGGTAGGTATTTTATTGCTCGAAGTATCCCTCCATGGGCCTGTCGACAGGTGGTGGAGTCATCTATGGTTTGCACTGAATGTATATGTTAGTTATGTCCTGTATTCAGTTCTTTCCAGATACCACTAACACGTGTATTCGCCCATGTTTGCCTACAGTGGCGTCAGGTACATGACTTCGTCTTTGAGGGCTGTTATATTCCATATAGGTACCATAATATAGGCCTCGGTAAACTTGTTACCCTTCACCTATATTCTCTCCCTACATTACACTTGTCACGGTTTACAGGGACTGACCTTTTACCTAGATATTACACTGCATTCAGAACGCGGGTGTTCCCTAGTTCGAAATCTCATTCATTATGCATGAGGGTTCTTGGAAGCACAGCAGGACTGCCCTCTCCTCTATAAAATCTATGTATAAAGTTCATGCCCAACGTCATCCTTAGGCCGACACAGTAATACAGCAAGGTAGGACCCCTGGGGAGACCTATGGGTATATATACATCTCATCTTGCTAAGATAGACAGAGGAGACTGAGATTTCCCGGCCGACAGACTGACTAGAAGACGCTGAGGTTCCTGCATGCAGACACTCCAGCTCGCAGTGGTCTAACATCCCTCGCGGGGTGTCCAACTCGAGGCCAGGACGGGGTCCCACAGTCTCACACTTCAGGTAATGGGGTTGACTAAATCCTAGAGGGATTCTTGGCTTAACACCTACACCCATGCTAGGTACACTTAGGTACATCTAGTTAGGGAGGCATCGTAGGAGTACGCATCTTTTATCATGTGTTTTATATACTTGTATGTATTCATGACTATTGTAAGATGTTAGAGCTATACCATCCTTTTACCTTTATAGTACTGCTAATCATTTTTAGGTCTCGCCTGAGCCAGCGCTTGCGCTGCTCTGGCGAGAGTTTTAGTAAGCGGGTTTTGGAAGTGCAAACAGTGGCTTTTGCTGGCGACCAGCTTGCGTTCACGCGAGCGTGCACGCGCGATCAGGCGCCATATGGCTTCCCTCGCCATCTGGATGCTCGCGATTACTTTCACTTTCACGGCCGCGCGGCCAATGCTTGTTACTGGTAAATGCTTTTCCCTTTGAGTAGTGATTATAAGCCCTGGGTGAAGAGGTCTTGTGTGCAGTTCCTCCTGTAAGCCTCACTTCCAGCTGCCAATCTTTACTTCACAGTGAAGAGAAAGCCACGCAGCACCTTGTTCCTACTCTTGTACGCTGTCATCCCCCGAGACTGATAACTGCGAAATCGTTTCCACAGAACACTTTCCTGCCACTGCCGCGTAAACCTCGAGCCCTGCACGTTGTGCCCGCTGTCGCGCCCTTGGCAACCAGCTGCCTCGCGAGCCCCCGTCCCCGGGCCTGCCCTGCCTCGCACTTATCTTTGTAAATATCCGCATTAATGGCCGACAAAACTCTTTCTGCTGCAATATGCATTTGCCGCAATTTATTGTCTATAAAAGTCATGAGCGGTGAATTATTACTATTAAAACTGTGTTTTTCTTCATAATAACTTTAAACTGTGCACTCAAATATGAAGCATGCAATAGGAACGGAGTAGCTTTTGTATAAAACTGTGACATGGTCATTTTTTCCCAGTTTTGCATTAGGCAGACACACTCATGCATGGGGCTTTTTAAATTCTTATTATGTGCGAGGTCAGGGGTCGGATGTCAGAAAATACTGTTAATTTCACTGGGTTAGGGAAAGTCAATTTGGAGAGACTACAGATCACAGCACAGAAAACCAGTGCCCCTGAAGTTTTCTTTTACATTTGTTAACCATATCCTGCAGTTGACGATCCGTCGAGAGTGACACCCGGAGGTGACACCCCGCCCCTGGGGTAATGGCCTAGCCTGCTGCAGCAGGCGCGGCCCAGCCGAGCCTATTCTAGTGCCATCTCCGCAGTCTTCATCTGAACCAATGAAGCGCTACAGCCCTACACAACTGGAGCTGACCAAAGCATGTTCCCATTTTGTCTGTGATGTTTAAATTATAAGCAATGCAGCCAGGGTGGCTTAAAGTTAAACCTGACAAGAAATTTGAAATATATTTCTGTCTTCTGCTCCTCGGAAGGTGTATTCTTGCAGGGCACAAAATCACTGCCCATGCTCTTTTTTTTTAAACAACTGTAAATGTTAAGGCAAAACCCACATTTCGCAGACTTACTTCCCAGGAAAACAAGCATTGACATAGCCAAAAGGTCTCGCCTTTGGGAACTTATAAGTGTTTAGCCATGCAACAGTTGTTGTTGCACCAAGGATATTGTGCTGCATAACTAAATACTTATAAGGTCCCAAAAGCGAGACCTATTGGCTATGCCAATGCTTGTTATCTTATACTGTCTAACGGCTGTTGCAGCTCATCTATTCTACACCAGAATAACAACTGTTCAATAAATGCTTATTGAACATGCCCAGCCTGTTTATTCTGTGTATCTCTCTGAGACAAACTAAGTAAGCACGAGTGACTGAGCGAAAGGTAGTATATTGTTTCCACGGTCCTGAGGGATCAGGGTTGTCATGTTCGATGGTTGCGAAGAACTATTCCCTCCTTGGTAAGAGGAGAGTATAGTGGCACTGTGAGCTAGTTGGTACAAAAGGGCCAACATACCCGGTGGGGGTGATCAGAGTTCGTCTGACACCAATCCTACAGTGTATGTTGTCTAAACGCGCAGATCCTGTATACTTTTTTTAGGAACTACACGACAGGGCCACTGATCTTGCGTTTGATCAATGACTTGTCATCCGTCCACCTTGAATGATTGCACACTCTTCGCTGTGATGATGGACACAGCCATCTGCTCCTCTGACGTAAAACTCATGGGTGATGTGTGCCAACCAGTGCTTAATTTGTAAAAAAGTAAGTGCCAGGGCCTTTGTCAGGGAGCAACGGCAGCTTGCACCACCCATTGCCCCTGCCATGCTGCAAATGATAGTAACTAGTAGTTTAAAGGAACAATGGTTCTAGAGTGGCCTAAAAGGTCCAAGGAGAAGTAACCCTGTAAAGGGCACTGAGATAAGTAAAGGGATAGAAACTTAATTCATAAAAGAGAGCAGTAGGAAATATAACGAGGGACATATAGGTCAATGTATGACAAATATTTATTACACAATGAAGGTATTCAGGTGCTCACACAGTAAGTGACAATAAGCGTGACGTGAGAGTGAGGGTGAACTTAAAATAATGACATCGCATTGACAACAGAAATAGAAGCTCCTTTAAAGATTTTTACAGAGTATAAGGAGTTCATGTTGTAGGGGGTCGACGACGTTCGAACTCAATTATTCGGTTCATCTTCAGGACAAAAAAATGTGAGCAACTTGAATTGAGCTGAAGAAGGAAAGAATATCCTTGGTAAAGGCGTCTGCGTAGCGCTGTGCTTCTTAAGGTGACCGGGATAGCCTGCGAATTAATGCGCGTTATGGTGGGGCCCGGTAGGGGAAAAAACAAACTTAGTTTGCTGGAAGCAAATGCTTAAAATCCTTCGCGGATTTTCCTTTGAGCAGGACACGCTCCTTTCATCTCCCAGGCCTCCATTTACTGAACTGTGACCGGCCAATTTAATTAATTCCCCGGCACAGTACATTGCCATTTAACGGCGAAGGATTTTAAGCATTTGCTTCCAGCAAACTAAGTTTGTTTTTCCCCTACCGGGCCCCACCATAACGCGCATTAATTCGCAGGCTATCCCGGTCACCTTAAGAAGCACAGCGCTACGCAGACGCCTTTACCAAGGATATTCTTTCCTTCTTCAGCTCAATTCAAGTTGCTCACATTTTTTTGTCCTGAAGATGAACTCGAATAATTGAGTTCGAAACGTCGTCGACCCCCTACAACATGAACTCCTTATACTCTGTAAAAATCTTTAAAGGAGCTTCTATTTCTGTTGTCAATGCGATGTCATTATTTTAAGTTCACCCTCACTTCTCACGTCACGCTTATTGTCACTTACTGTGTGAGCACCTGAATACCTTCATTGTGTAATAAATATTTGTCATACATTGACCTATATGTCCCTCGTTATATTTCCTACTGCTCTCTTTTATGAATTAAGTTTCTATCCCTTTACTTATCTCAGTGCCCTTTACAGGGTTACTTCTCCTTGGACCTTTTAGGCCACTCTAGAACCATTGTTCCTTTAAACTACATATTACCCCAGGTTCATATATTGGGGCACCCTTGTCTTCCTAAATACTGCAAATGATAGTAACAACACATCTACTGCCCATCACACTCCTGCAAGTGTGACAAGACGACACCCAGCTGATCCTCTCCCTCACCAAAGACCCTCACACCGCCAAAGCCCACCTCCACGAAGGAATGAAGGCCGTCGCCGAATGGATGAGGACCTGCCGCCTGAAGCTGAACTCGGACAAGACGGAGGTCCTCATCCTTGGTTCCAACCCTTCAGCCTGGGACGACTCCTGGTGGCCAACATCACTGGGAACAGCCCCGCCACCCACCGACCACGCACGCAACCTAGGGGTCATCCTCGACCCCACCCTCTCCATGACTAAGCAGGTCAACGCCGTTTCCTCATCCTGCTTCAACATCCTCCGAATGCTCCGCAGGATCTTCAAGTGGATCCCCACCGAAACAAGAAAAACAGTCACCCAGGCCCTCGTCACCAGCAGGCTGGACTACGGAAACGCCCTCTACGCAGGAACGACGGCTAAGCTCCTGAGACGGCTGCAACGCATCCAGAACGCCTCTGCACGTCTTATCCTCGACATCCCCCCGACGCAGCCACATCACACCCCACCTGAGAGACCTGCACTGGCTCCCTGTCAACAAGAGGATAACCTTCAAGCTCCTCACCCACGCACACAAAGCACTCCACAACTCCGGACCAGCCTACCTCAACAGACGACTCAGCTTCTACACCCCCACCCGCCAGCTCCGCTCGACCAGCCTCGCCCTCGCCACAGTCCCCCGCATCCGGAGAAACGACCGCCGGCGGCAGATCCTTCTCCCACCTCGCCGCCAAGACCTGGAACACCCTCCCCACCAACCTCCGACAGACCCAAGACCTACTGGCCTTCAGAAGACTCCTCAAGACCTGGCTCTTCGATCAGTAGCAGCACCCCCCCCTCTTCCCCCAGCGCCTTGAGACCCTCGCGGGTATGTAGTGCGCTTTATAAGTGACATGATTGATTGATTGATTGATTGACTATACCAGTCCCCCAAAGCTATAAGAATGGCTTGGGCAGCTGGTAATAGTCATTTTTATGTATATTGAATGTATATTGAATTAAGAAGCAACTGTTGTTGTGTTTATCTCTAATTTAGACAAATGGCGCTACCGTCTGGCAGACTGTCATAAGTACCAGTGTTGACAATTATGTGCCGGTGCCAGCACCGGAAACCACCGACTCAAATTAAGCACTTGTGCCACCCCATCAGTCCAGTCTCCTCCAGTCTTTTCAACACTTTCTAAACATCACTGGGAAGGTTGTTTCACCATTTTTCGACTACCGCTAAAAAGAGCATTTATTTTTTGGATCACTTTGATCAAATACTTTTGCTCTTTTGGAGAACGTGAGCAGCCCCAGATGATAAATGTTCGAGCGGTATTTTACCACCCAGTGTAATTTTACTGCTAAATGGTAATAATGTCAAAGATCGCAGTAAGCGATGCATGATTGTCTCTGTGAGGCAGTGATTGTAGGACCGGTAGTAAGGGTTTCTTCTGCCAGGCACTACATCGTGTTCTGTGCGCCATCAAAGAGAACCACACTGCCTCTGACTGCATGGGTCATGCAGTCCCTGTATGAACCTTATTCCCAGGCACCAGTTGGGATCAAGTAACGTTTGAGCAGTATCTCATCACCAGTGCCAAGGGCCACTGTGCGTGGTTGTCCTAGGTGCAAGTGCCACAGTGCGTTGTCGTCCCAGGTGCCAGAGGCCAGTGTGCGTGGTTGTCCTAGGTGCCAAGGGCCACTGTGCGTTCTTGTCCTAGGTGCCAATTGCCACAGTATGTTGTTGTCCTAGGTGCCAAAGGTCACTGTGTGTAGATGTCCTAGGTGCCAAGGGCCACTGTACGTTGTCATCCTAGGTGCCAAGGGCCACTGTGCGTTGTCATCCTAGGTGCCAAGGGCCACTGTGCATTGTCTTCCTAGGTGCCAAGGGCTACTGTGCATGGTTGTTCTAGGTGCCAAATGCCACTGTGCGTTCTCATCCTAGGTGCAAGTGCCACAGTGCGTTGTCGTCCCAGGTGCCAGAGGCCAGTGTGCATGGTTGTCCCAGGTGCCAAGGGCCACTGTGCGTTGTCGTCCTAGGTGGCAAGGGCCACTGTGCATTGTCGTCTTAGGTGCCAAGGGCCACTGTGCGTTGTCATCCTAGTTGCCAAGGGCTACTTGGTGTTCTCATCCTAGTTGCCAAGGGCCACTGTGCATTGTCATCCTAGGTGGCAAGGGCGCTGTGCGTTGTCGTCGTATGTGCCAAGGGCCACTGTGCGTTCTCGTCCTAGGTGCCAAGGGCCACTGTGCGTTCTCGTCCTAGGTGCCAAGTGCCACTGTGCGTTCTTGTCCTAGGTGCCAAGTGCCACTGTGCGTTCTCGTCCTAGGTACCAAGGGCCACTGTGCGTTCTCGTCCTAGGTGCCAAGTGCCACAGTATGTTGTTGTCCTAGGTGCCAAAGGTCACTGTGCGTAGATGTCCTAGGTGCCAAGGGCCTCTGTGCGTTCTCGTCCTAGGTACCAAGGGCTACTCGGTGTTCTCATCCTAGTTGCCAAGGGCCACTGTGCGTTGTCATCCTAGGTGCCAAGGGCCACTATGCGTGGTTGTCCTAGGTGCCAAGTGCCACTGTGCGTTCTTGTCCTAGATGCAAGTGCCACAGTGCGTTGTCGTTCCAGGTGCCAGAGGCCAGTGTGCGTGGTTGTCCTAGGTGCCAAGGGCACTTTGCGTTCTCGTCCTAGGTGCCAAGTGCCACAGTATGTTGTCCTAGGTGCCAAAAGTCGCTGTACGTAGATGTCCTAGGTGCCAAGGGCCACTGTGGGTTGTCATCCTAGGTGCCAAGGGCCACTGTGCGTTGTCATCCTAGGTGCCAAGGGCCACTGTGCATTGTCTTCCTAGGTGCCAAGGGCTACTCGGTGTTCTCATCCTAGTTGCCAAGGGCCATTGTGCATTGTCGTCCTAGGTGGCAAGGGCCACTGTGCATGGTTGTTCTAGGTGCCAAATGCCACTGTGCGTTCTCATCCTAGGTGCAAGTGCCACAGTGCGTTGTCGTCCCAGGTGCCAGAGGCCAGTGTGCATGGTTGTCCCAGGTGCCAAGGGCCACTGTGCGTTGTCGTCCTAAGTGCACAGGGCCACTGTGCATTCTCGTCCTGGGTGCCAAGTGCCACAGTATGTTGTTGTCCTCGGTGCCAAAGGTCACTGTGCGTTGTCGTCCTAGGTGGCAAGGGCCACTGTGCAATGTCGTCTTAGGTGCCAAGGGCCACTGTGCGTTGTCATCCTAGTTGCCAAGGGCTACTTGGTGTTCTCATCCTAGTTGCCAAGGGCCACTGTGCATTGTCATCCTAGGTGGCAAGGGCCACTGTGCGTTGTCGTCGTATGTGCCAAGGGCCACTGTGCGTGGTTGTCCTAGATGCCAAGGGCCACTGTGTGTGGTTGTCCTAGGTGCCAAGTGCCACTGTGTGTTCTCGTCCTAGATGCAAGTGCCACAGTGCGTTGTCGTCCCAGGTGCCAGAGGCCAGTGTGCGTGGTTGTCCTAGATGCCAAGGGCACTGTGCGTTCTCGTCCTAGTTGCCAAGGGCCACTGTGCGTTGTCATCCTAGGTGCCAAGGGCCACTATGCGTGGTTGTCCTAGGTGCCAAGTGCCACTGTGCGTTCTCGTCCTAGGTGCAAGTGCAACAGTGCGTTGTCGTTCCAGGTGCCAGAGGCCAGTGTGCGTGGTTGTCCTAGGTGCCAAGGGCACTTTGCGTTCTCGTCCTAGGTGCCAAGTGCCACAGTATGTTGTCCTAGGTGCCAAAAGTCACTGTGCGTAGATTTCCTAGGTGCCAAGGGCCACTGTGCGTTGTCATCCTAGATGCCAAGGGCCACTGTGCGTTGTCGTCCTAGGTGCCAAGTGCCACAGTATGTTGTTGTCCTAGGTGCCAAAGGTCACTGTGCGTAGATGTCCTAGGTGCCAAGGGCCACTATGCATTGTCGTCCTAGGTGCCTAGGGCCACTGTGCATTGTCGTCCTAGGTGCCTAGGGCCACTGTGCGTTGTCGTCCTAGGTGCCAAGGGCTACTTGGTGTTCTCATCCTAGTTGCCAAGGGCCACTGTGCATTGTCGTCCTAGGTGGCAAGGGCCACTGTGCGTGGTTGTCCTAGGTGCCAAGGGCCACTGTGCATGGTTGTCCAAGGGGCCACTGTGCGTTGACATACTAGATGCCAAGGACCACTGTGTGTTCTCGTCCTAGGTTCCAAGTGCCACAGTGTGTTGTCGTCCCAGGTGCCAAAGGTCACTGTGCTTTGTCGTCCCAGGTGCAAAGGGCGACTGTGCGTTGTTCTAGGTGCCAAGGGCCACTGTGCGTTGTCATCCTAGGTGCCAAGGGCCACTGTGCATTGTCATCCTAGGTGCCAAGGGCCACTATGCGTTGTCCTCCTAGATGCTAAGGACCACTGTGTGTTCTCGTCCTAGGTGCCAGGGGCTACTGTGCGTGGTAGTCCTAGGTGCCGAAGGCCACTGTTTGTGGTTGTCCTTGGTGCTAAGGGCTACTGTGCGTTGTCATACTAGATGCCAAGCCCAAGGGCCACTGTGCTTTGTTGTCCTAGGTGCCAAGGGCCACTGTGCGTTGTCATACTAGATGCCAAGCCCAAGGGCCACTGTGCGTTGTCATCCTAGGTGCCAAGGGCCACTGTGCGTTGTCGTCCCAGGTGCCAAGGGCCACTGTGCGTTGTCGTCCTAGGTGTCAGATGAGTGGAACTGACGTTGGGATATCTATGTAGAGCACCATTGAAGTCAGTTCTCTTTAGTTTGTGTCTCTTCTTCAGAGATTTCTTAATTGTCCTTGTGTTTTTTCAACTTTTTTTTCTTTTCGGTGAGAATGTCCTCTCCAAAGGTTCACGTCCTGTGACAGTTGTAGAGAAGTGGTTGTAATGAAATTTAGTAAAATGAATAATTTTCGGATATATCTAGTAGTTACCTGTATGTGATTAGTTTTCTGGTTCCCATTTTTTTAAAAAAGTGTTTACCTAAATGCACTGAATTTCAGATTTTCAGGGTTAAAAGACACTGAGCTCATTAAAGCTCATCTTTCTCATCACAAAGCCTGACGCCTGCAGTCCACTCACCTCTCTCACCAGTGTACGCTGCAGGTCTCACCAGGCCAAACTCCCAGCCACTCAATGCAGGCCTCGTCCCCCCCAGGAGCGCCCTCTTGCGCCCCGTCTTCCTTTCCCTCGGATCAGTGGAGGGGCCCGGTGCAGCCCCTTCACTCCTCCTGTCCCTGCGGCGTGGTCCGCCCCTAGCCTGTCCCACCCGAGGGCGGCTCTCTCTGTCAGGCGAGGAACGAGCTGCAAGGGTGCCCTCGCCAGTCCTGACAGAGAGAAGGTGGCTGCCTCCGGTAAGCCCAGTGAGTCCAGTTGGAGGAGACGCACCCTCCAGGTGGTCTGATCCCTTGCACCGTTGCCCATTGAAGGTCCCTGGTAGTGAACCTTTGTGCTTAAACACAATAGCCCTGCACTCTTCAAAAGGTTCAAGTGTATACATATAAAATATATATAACCTTTGTGCTTACCATCACCTCAGCGGGATTGGTACAAGAATTGCAGCCTCTTTGGCCTCACTTCCCTTTCATGTATTTTTGCTAAAGATCTTGTGACTTTGCAAGGTAAGCTGCACTTGTTGCCCAATGTTGAGTTCCCTTTTTTGCAGGTTATTTTTCTTTCAGCATTTGTCCCTGCTTCTCATCCTTCTAAGGGGGAGGAATGTCTTCCCAGGCTACACCACAGACAGCTTTGATCCACCACAGTGTATGAATGAATGAAACAACTTATAAAGCACACATATACCCGCAGTCACAGATCTGTTGGTGCCCGTGTGGGTGTTAGCCTGTTTGCTTCATCGTTGGACCTTCAAGAGCGTGCGTAAACAGACCCTTTCAAGTCGGATCTCCTGTTTATGGAGCCGTGCTGTGCCTTGGCTGGAAAGGATCCTCCGGATGGCGTCTGTGCTCACTGTGTGTGGGATGACATGTCTGTCTGCTCCAGCTTGAGGCCATCCATCCAGTCTAATCATCAGTTGGCTCCCTGAGCCTCTTTGAGTTCTTTTGCGTGGTATGTGGAGCAGCGGCCAGATCTGCCGACTCGGGAGCTGGGAATCCGGGTTCGAGTCTCGGCATGGACTCAACATCCTGTGATTCTGGGCAAATCACTTAATCAGTCAGTCAGTCAATTTAACTTTATTTCGGTCATTACGACCATAAAAGTGAAAATGCATTCAGTACATGAAAAATAAAAGCAAACATACAAGGGTCAGTAACTGGAGGTTTACGGAGACCAAGTTGGATGGTATTGCTAGGCAGCAATGTAACAGCCGTCAAGGTTCAGATGTATATAGAGAGGTCAATAGCGACATGATGTAAAAGACCAAACTAAGTTATAAGCTTAAGCAATGGTATAAGGACCCAAAAAAGTGCAAATGCATACAATACATGAGAGATAGAACTAAGCATCTAAAGCTAGGAGCTAAAGGCTATCACAGTCCCTCTTAAGTATTGATCCTAAATAATGATATAAGGACCGAAAAAGTGAAAATGCCTGCAATAAAAAAGAGGTGAATGTAAACATACAAAGAGCAGTCGACCCAGTTCATCAATGACCACCTGGCAAGATTAATAAGCAATATTAAAACTGTTAAAAAGGCTTAGAGAGCAATTAGGAGCAATGTCCGCATAAGTCTTATGCTGTAGAATTTAAACAACATGACCCGCCATGCGGGCATAACGCTAGAAATAACGCTCGATCCAAGCTAAAAATCCCTGTATACCTAAAAACATTTAAAAAGAATTAATTGAAAAGGAATTACATCAACTGCATTTTCATTACGGACCTCCTAATGATCCACATTTTACGAAGGAATTTGGCAACTGCACAGACAATTGGAAGACTTGAGTCGGATTTTAGAATGCGCAAAGCATCACTGTGGCAGCGGGTACCAAACCGCCTGCATACAGGAGCTAACCACTTAATTCTCAGTAAATGGTACCTCGAGCACGCGAAGAGAATATGGCTGATTGACTCGGCAGCGAGGGCACAGCCTGGACAGAGCTGCGATACCGAAGGAGGCTGGCGCCAAGAGGCAGTGAAAGTGTTCACAGGAAGGGAGCTGAATCTAAATTGCAAGTATAGCTTCCTATCCTGGAAAAACTGTAACAACCTCCAAGTATTGTTCAAAGACACCTGCCAATTTAAACTCCATAAATCACTTAATCTCCCCTGCCCATGTACAGCGCCAGGAAACCCTCATAGGTGATTAGCTGCACTATATAAGTCTACAAAGTGATTTATTTATTAATGTCTGGATGAGCTCGTCATAGTCTGGCTCGGTGATCCTACAAAACTCTGTATGAAAAATGGCATCCTCGACCACCTTCCTCCTTGGGCGATACAAGAAACTGTGGTAGCAAACTGCTAGTAAAAGAACAAGTTACTTGCCTTGGGTAATGTCCTTTCAGCTAGGTATAACAGCTCCCATAGATTCCTTGTCTCCGCCCCCCTCTTGAGTATGGTGTTTTTCTTTTTGTGATTGTGACATTTTTATTGGAAGGGCGGAACTGATATTATTGGCAACCGTAGCTCCATATAGAGACAGCCTGTTGTAACTTCCAAGGAACCAATCACAAAAGCAGGAGGGAGCAGACTGCCCACCATACTAGCGCACAATCAGCCCAGATGCATTGTGGTGAATGCAGTGCATGATAACACTCACTTCAGTTGAAAGTCTTTAGTATTCACCATTGTAGGTGCATTCAGTGCTTTGTATCTCTAGACACGTGTTTAAGGATTGTTGCCCTTCTTCAGTAGAGCAGCAAGTGAATTTTGGGGGTGCTGTCAATGCACTGGGGTGAACTGAGTGTTGGGATGTGAGGCAGTGTGCCCCACCCTCCTTCTGATGTCACTTCCAGTTCCCTGAGTCCTTGGATGGCATTGCAGACTGCACCCTGGCATCATTGAAGAGGTACTGCTGCCAAGTTTTCTGGGTCCACTTTGGTGCCAGAGGATAAGGTTCAACCAAGGAATCTGCAGGAGCTGGCATAGCCATCAGAAAGAACCTTACCAAACGTACCTAACTTACTCTTTAGAATAGATAGTGACAGAACAGGAGCCCCTCCATGAACTGGCCTTACGCCAAAGACAGCTGCTATCACTGCCAGACTGTGAGGCGAGGGCCTATGCAATGGCTACGCTGCACCGGATGTATGATGTGGGCAACAAGGCGACTAGACTGCTGGCCTGGCTTGAAAAGCGGGACAGGGAGAGATCAAGGGTAGTCAGCATTCGAGATGAAGCGGGGACACTACATACATCCAATCTAGAGATAGCGGACACCTTCGCCTCATACTATGAAGGCCTATATGCACCAGTATGTACAAGATTTGAGAGGGATTGTGACGAATTGCTGCAGGGCTTTAAGTTACCGACGCTCTCAGCGGAATCAAGGGAGGCCTTGGATGCAGACCTCACGTGTGAGGAGCTGTCTGAAGCTCTAGGATCCCTAAAATCAGGGAAGGCGGCTGGCCCAAATGGTCTTCCAGTTGAACTATATAAATGCCTCGCTTCCAAAATAACGACACCCTTACATAACATGCTAGTAGAGGCGCGAGAAGAGGGGTAATTGCCCGTAGACCAGCGAGCGGCCACCATTACAGTCCTACACAAGGCGGGTAAGCCGCCGGATCAATGCAATTCATACCGGCCAATTTCATTGCTCAATGTTGAGGCGAAGGTCTTGGCTAAAGTTCTGGCCAAACGATTAGTGCCCATCATAACAACTATCGTCCATGTGGATCAATCCGGATTCATGCCACATAGAAGAACTTTTCCAAACTTACAAAGGCTATTTGGAGTGCTCCACTTGACTAAAGACCCCATCTCGCAGCAGACAGCACTAATGGCACTAGACGCCTCAATGGTCTTCGATAGCATAGAATGGCCGTACCTGTTTGCAGTGCTCACTAAACTCGGCTTCGGTCCCCCCTTTTGCAGTTGGGTGAAGCTGCTATATCAGGGCCTGTTGGCCCGAGTTCGAGTCAATGGAGTGCTGTCCAGATCATTCCAGGTGTGAAGGGGTACGAGACCGGGCTGCCCTCTGTTGCCACTGCTGTTCACCTTAACCTTGGAACCACTGGCACATTGGGTCAGAATGGACCCGATGATCTGGGGCATAGTAACACCGAGGGGCTGGGAGGAGCGGATATCGTTATAAGCGGACGATATAATTCTATATCTTTCAAGACCATACTACGCTATAGCACGAGTATTGCATATCTTCGAACTGTTCGGTAGTTATTCTGGGTTCTCCATAAACTGGGCAAAGTCGGTGATCTTCCCTATGTCAGGCCCCCCGCGATTGCAGATGAAATGTGTGGCCCCAATCGTGATAGATAGCTTCAAATATCTGGGGTTCATGTTACCCAAGATCAACAGTTGTTTCAGACGAGAAATCTTACTCCCCAACTAGATAGACTCCGCACAGACGTACAGCATTGGCACGCCATACCATTGTCCCTAATGGGCACAGCGGCACTGTATAAGATGACGGCCCTGCCACGCCTTCTATACATCATGCAGAACACCCCATACCCAATCCCCCCGGCAATCTTCAAACAGGTGGCACAAGACGTCCGGACATTGCTGTGGCAGGGCGGTTCACCAAGGATAGCACTGTGTAATTTGCAGAAAGGAGTTTACGATGGCGGTCTCGCCCTCCCGGACATCAAGCTATACTACTTAGCCTCACAGCTATTGGTAATAAATGATTGGGTATATACAGAAGTGAGTGAGCCAGCCTATAGAGTGGACAGAGACGTAATGGTAGGAGGCAGCTGTGAATCGCTCCTTTACGCTAAAAAGACATGCCCTGAATGGCCCAGCCACACTGCAACTGTGGTGGCATGCTGGAGAGAGGCACACAAAATTCTGGGATGGCAGGACAAATTAACAAGCATGACGCCCCTGTGGGTTGGAGACCAGCTGAAGGAAGTGGCAACATTGGAAGGCTTTAGAAGCTGGCAGACAATAGGTATAGAACGGCTGGGGGACGTGTGGAGGAACGATACTCCTCTGTCATTCAAAGACATACAAAAAGAATACAGTCTATCCCCGACACAAAGATTCCCGTACCTGAGACTCACACCCTGCAGAGCCACATTCAGCGGGGCACGACCCTTGCGGATCACTCCCCTCTAGAAGATAGACTCCTGGCAGACCCAATCCCCGAGAAGGCGACATCCACAATTTACAGGAAACTCACGAACAACATGCCAGACCCTCTGACGATCCTCAGGGCAGCCTGGATTGACGATTTAGGCAATATAGATGACGAAGAATGGTCAGAGGCACTCCAAGGCCCAAGAGAAATAGCAATCCGCACGAGATTCCGATTAGTACAGCCTAAGGTACTACACCGTACATATTATCCTTGCGCGATGTTGGTCAAATGGGGGAGGGCACCATCACCGCTCTGAATTAGGGGCTGCCAGTAGGAGGGTTACTTTTTTCATATTCTATGGGAGTGTCCCAAGATTGTGCAGTTCTGGCAGGGGGGTCACGGCAATAATGGCAAAAGTATCCAACTTGGAAGTCCCAATGGATGCCAAGGGGCTTCTCCTGCTGATTAAGGGAGAGTCAGAAAGATTCAGATATATTAATATTTGGTTGACATTGGCGGCTGGAATTGCGAAACGAAACATCGCCAGACGCTGGGGAGCACCCCAGCCACCATCAGTGACTGAATGGGAAAAAGATTTGGATTGGTGTCAGCGAGCAGAAGAAACTGTATACAAAAGTAGGGGCTGTACCAAAAAATGGGAGAACATTTCGTCACAATGGCGCAGATACAGGGGGATATAGGACACCCTAAAGTACATGTCACAACTATCTGTAAATATGTAAAACTGACCTGTTTAGTGTATATGCAAACTTTGTGCTGCGAACATGAGCTCTTGCTAAAGACTGTTACTCGAATGCTCGATGTACTCTGGTTTGTGCCCATACACCAGAGAATGTATTATTGATTTGTTTACTATATTGACATACATGCATAATCATGAACGTATGTATTGTATCCTGAGCTTGTTCAATAAAAAAGATTCCCCCAAAAATTCTTTTTGGATTTGATTTAATACAATATTTGTAGGTATTTGTGATATGTATTTAACATTATAATATGTTTTCATTTTTTCATTTTTTAAATATTAAATATATTTGTATTTTAATTTTTAACATATGTATTTATTTTTTATTTATTTTGTTTTTAAAATATGTTTTTGGTTTGTTGACATTTTGTTTGTTTTTAATTTTGAACTGACTGGAGTTGGAATAGGAAATGTTACCCTCTGCAATCCAACACTTTCACTACTGTTCCACTGACTGGAGTGGGAATAGTAAATGTTATCCCTCCGCTATCCAACACTTTCCCTACTGTTTCACTCACTGGAGTGGGAATAGTAATTTTTACTCCTCCGCTATCCAACACTTTCCCTACTGTTGCACTGACTGGAGTGGGAATAGTAAATGTTATCCCTCCGCTATCCAACACTTTCCCTACTGTTGCACTGACTGGAGTGGGAATAGGAAATGTTATCCCTCTGCTATCCAACACTTTCCCTACTGGTGCACTCACTGGAGTGGGAATAGTAATTTTTACCCCTCTGCAATCCAACACTTTCCCTACTGTTGCACTCATTGGAGTGGGAATAGTAATTGTTATCCCTCCGCTATCCAACACTTTCCCTACTGTTGCACTCACTGGAGTGGGAATAGTAAATTTTACCCCTCCGCTATCCAACACTTTCCCTACTGTTGCACTCATTGGAGTGGGAATAGTAATTTTTACCCCTCCGCTATCCAACACGTTCCCTACTGTTGCACTCATTGGAGTGGGATAGTAAACTTTATCCCTCCGCTATCCAACACTTTCCTACTGTTGCACTTACTGGTGTGGGAATAGTAATTTTTACCCCTCTGCTATCCAACACTTTCCCTACTGTTGCACTCATTGGAGTGGGAATAGTAATTTTTACCCTGCCGTTATCCAACACTTTGCCTACTGTTGCACTCACTGGAGTAGCAATAGTAATTTTTACCCCTCCGCTATCCAACAATGTCCCTACTGTTGCACTGACTGGAGTGCGAATAGTAAATTTTATCCCGCCGCTATCCAACACTTTCCCTACTGTTGCACTGACTGGAGTGCGAATAGTAAATTTTATCCCTCCGCTATCCAACACTTTCCCTACTGTTGCACTCACTGGAGTGGGAATAGTATTTTTTACCTGTCGGAAGCTGGCTCTGTATATACTATACCAAAGTGAGGTATAGTGTGCACAGAGTCCAGTGGAACCCCAAAGGTAGGCAGAGTAAAGTAAGATAGCACCTCACTCTCTATTTGTGGTAGTGTGGTCGAGCAGTAAGGCAGTATCAGAGGACAGTGTTAAGCATTTGTTGTACACACTCAGTCAGCAAATGAATTCACACACTCAAAGACTGAACTTCAGACCAATTGTTTTTGTATCAAAAATATTCTTTTAGGTATTTTATTTCCTAGAACCAAGCAAGCCTGGCACAGGTAAGTGATAAGTACTTTGCAGTAAATATACAGATTGTAACACAGTTTGGATTGCAATTGTAAATGTACTTTGATTTGATTAGAGTAGTGTTACTGATAATGCAATGCTTTTCAGAATTCAGTACATATACTTTGAATGGGACTTTCAGTAAGATTACAGGTAAGTTACTTTTGGATTACTTTTCTTACTCGGAGTAGTATACCTGGATACTACTCTGGGAAATTTCCTGTAAACAGGTAAGTAAAATCGTTTTTGTTAAACACTACAATTTTTAAAGAATTTCTGTAGGTTTTCAAACTCCACACAAAAACTTTTCCAAGAAAAACAGTCAATGTTATCCTATGGAGGAAAATAGTGTAATCGGTTTTGAGATAAGTATTTGGTAGTGGGAGTTGAGGTTCTGGGGGCAGACTCAGGGGTCCCCCAGGGTCAAGGATGCACTCTAGTTACACCCTCAGCGGCTCTAGGGCGGCCGGGTGCAGAGTGCTGAGGCCCAATGTTATCCAAAGGGGGATAGGGGGCCTCCGGTTGGTGGCTGCTGGCAAGCAGGCCACTTGGTTGTGGGAGCAAAGCTCCTGGACTTTAGCTCAGGGCAAATGGGGAAACAAAGGTGCACCCTCAGCGGCACTAGGGCGGCCGGGTGCAGGGTGCTGTTTCGACATCGGGCGCCCTGTTGTTTTCAATGGGGAACCTCCGGTTTGCAAAGGCACTGCAGGCTTGGGGACGAAGATCTTCTGGGTGCGACCACCACTTCGAGAGGTAAGTTGGGAAGTTAGGGGTTGGTTAGGCACCGTCGGTTTGGGCACCCAAGGCTGTGGGGCGTCGGGTGCAGGGGTGCCTTTGGGGGTCAGATCTTCTTACCAGCTCCTGGTCGCGGATGGCGGGACCTTCTGGATTTAGGCTGCAGGCGTCGGCTGGAGGCTTGAGGCAGGTCAGGGGTCTCCGGATCTTGAGTCAGGATCGCCGGGGTGACCTCCTCGTGGTGTTTGCCCACTCGAGCTCAGGCCGAGGACAAAGGGTGCAGAGTGGGGCAATTCGCGGTGTCCGGCCGGAGCCAGAGGTTGCAGATGAACAAATCCGGTGTTCACGGGAGACAAAGTCTTTGTTCTTGAAGACAGGCAGGTCCTCCGGGGTTTTCGAGGTTGCTGGCTGCAGGGCACACTGGGATTTCGTAGGAGCAGGTTCGAGGGGGAGACAGGCCGGTAGGGCTGGGGCCAAGTCAGTGGGCGTCTTCCTCTTGTTAGCTGCTGCACGGCTGTTCGGTCCTTCTTCTTCTTCTTCTTGTAGTTTCTTCTTGTCTGAGGCAGCAAGGTTCAGGGGTGCCCCTAAATTCTAGATTTAGGGGCGTTACAGGTAGGTAAAAGGCAGGGACCAATGGGTCCCTTCCCTGGGGTGGGTACACCACCTATTATGCCACCCTCCAGGGGGAGGGGGGGCATAAGCCTGTCCCTGGTTGGCTGAGTCCCCCCCATCTGCAAGATGGCGTGGACTGAGAGTTGTGCTTCTCCTCGCCTCCCCCACCTGAGGGGTGGAGTTGGCAGAGGTGGGCACACCTCTCTTCCTCACTTGTTTTTCCCGCCGGTTCTCCCGCCCAAAGTGGGGGTCAGAACCAGTGGGGACCAGTTGCTGAGAGCAGCAGTGGCCTGGGAAGCTCACAAGGCGGCAAGCCTTTGAAGCTTCCCCTTCATGAACCCTGCCCATCCTGGGAGAGGAGGCTTGGCACCTCGTCCCAGGATGTGCATTGTTTCAGGCCCCAGAGAGCAGCAGGCTCTCGACCCAGGGGTCCAGAAACATGTCTGGTTGTGGCAGCTGAAAGCAGCCTCTCAGCCTGGAGACTAGTGGTAGGTTCGTTTTCAGGGGGCATCTCTAAGATGCCCTCTGTGTGCATTTTTCATTAAATCCCACACTGGCATCAGTGTGGGTTTAATGTGCTGAGAAGTTTGATACCAAACTTCTCAGTTTTCAGTGTAGCTATTATGGTGCTGTGGAGTTCTGTAATGACAAACTCCCAGCACCATATACTCTTAATGGCAGCACTGCACTTACAATGTCTAAGAATGGACTTAGATACTGTAGGGGCAGAGGGCTCATGCACCTGTACCCTCACCACTGGTATAGTGCACCCAGCTAGAGGGGTGACTGATCTTTGCCAGGGCAGTGGGTTGGAGGCATGGCACACAGAGGTGTGTGCCATGTCGACTCTTCACTTTGTTCTGCACCAAAACACAGGGCCTCTAAGGGTGGCACAAGAAGTGCTGCAGCCCTTAGAGGTCTTCCCTGGTCACAGTGCCCCGGGTACCTGTGGTACCATTTACCAGGGGCTGACCTGTGGCCAGAGATGCAAATTGGGTTAGTTTTGGGGAAAGAACACAGGCCCTGGGAACCTGATTGGCAGGGAACCAGGGCACATCAAGTGAAAGTGCATCAGTAGTCTGGCAAAAAGTGGGGTGGGTTACTGCAACAGAAACCCACTTTCCTACATTACCCATTCCACCATCCAACAGTTTCCCCACTGTTGCACTGACTGAAGTGGGAAATTTAAGTTTAAAGAATTTTAAATAGTTTAATGTTTTAATTTATAATAGAATGTTTTTTAATAGATTTTATGTTATTGGTATATGTATATATATATATATTTATTTGTTAAATTGTTATATAATTTTAAATTTTTTTTTTTAAATTAATAGTTTATTTAATAGTTTATTAATTGTTTTAAAGTAAATATATATATATTATGTATTATATATGTGTGTTTAACTTTTTTAATTAAGTTTATTTGTTGTATATATGAAAAAATTTATATTATATATAATTTATTTTTTTCAATTAATTTTATTATTTAATATATTTAATTGTTGTTATGTTATTTGATATATATATATATCTATATATACTTTTTTTCTCGATGTTTTTGTACTTACCCTTATAAATATAGGATGTCGATATTTTTGACATCGATATTTATAACTCGATATTGTGGTATGGGGATATTTTAGGTGTTGATATTCTGTCAGTGAACCCCACAGGATTGCGGGTCACTAGCCCAGATGGCCAGCCCTGTTTAAGGCTGTGCCTTCCAAAGTAAATTTTTCCTGCTTGGGTCTGACAAGCAATGCACGCAGACCCAGGCAAGAAAAACAGTCAGTGACCCCAAGTGCATTGAGAAACCCTCAGTGAGTCAGAGCCATTGACTGTTTGTTGCTGAGAAACAGTTTAGGGTGCGGGGTTTCATTATATGGCGGCCCACCCTGGAAAGTGTTTTCGACGAAAATGCTCCACCACTTTGGTGGGGCCCTCTAAATATGGTGATGGTTTCCTGTCGGGCTGGTGGATGACTGTTAACCCGTCGGGTCTGTGGACCTCTCTTATGAAACCGTTTCAAGTTTTGTAAAAAGTGAGTTTAGGACAAAGCTCTTAAAGAGGCCCCATGTCTTTTAATCAGTCCATGATCGTCTTAGTTGGAGAACACTTAGTGCTAAGCATGAGAGAAGTGTACGTAACCTCACACTGATGTTTAAAATACAGCCAAACGTTCTTCTAATTGTCAAGTACATCATAACAGAATGCAGCCCCACTCAGTAAAGGCAACACAGGTTCATCCCAGGTATGTCCTTTCAGTAAGGTCCAAGCATTGTGGTGGAATCAGTCTTGTATTTTTAATTTCCTTATTGAATCCTTTTAGGTGTGGATTTTCACTGAGGTAATCTCCTTGTGTTATTACGTTTCAGTTCATTGACGCTTCTCAGAGGAGCTTCACCTGGTTAGGTGATGCTCACTTTGAGTGCTTTAGAACATTTCAAATGGTGAAATACACAAACACCACTTTGTAGCAAGGGAGCCAAACCTCTGGTGTAGACCACTGACCCCGGCAGCTGTAGGTTTTCAGATACATTAACCCAGATTGTGCCGATGCTCGGTCAGTGTAGTACAAAACTAATCGGAGATGTGCACCTTCAGTGGGAAACCCTAGCATTGTGGAAGGGGCAGTCCTTGTATTTAACGCTTTTCTTTTCAGTCTATTTTAGCATTAAAATACTGATCATCTTTCAACAAGGTAATCTTAATTACGCTAAATGTCACTGCACTTTCTTCATATAGTGGTTAAACCATAAATAACAATATTCTTTCCTACTCCCCAATTTCACAAGGTTTTTTTTTCATCTCCTTATCTGTGTGCTAAAATTGTGTTTTGGCATGTTTCCTCAGAAATCTCGACCTCCCCGGAAACCTTATCTGGTAAGATTTTTTAGACTTTTGATCATTGAAAATGGCAAATGTCCATATTACTGCTCTTCAATAGTGCTGGGAAGAAATTAACCTTTGTGCCCCAAAACACAGATGGGCAGTAATGGGTACCTGCCAAAAAGAGTGCAAACTCCTTCTTTCCACAGCACCACTTCTTGTCTGATTTAGAGGGCAGTGGAAGGCTACCGCGGTGAAGGTACCCCCAACTCTGCTTATCCCGCACCATTGTCTGCGGGGCCTACTTCATGACAGACTGCCACGTAAACCAAAGCGGCTTGTCACAGAGCTGTACCAGTGTCCCTTAAGTGTTGGAAGAAAAGAGTTTGTGTATATTCTGTGGATGTACCCCTATATGAGGGATGTATTTTCAGGACCCAGAAGGTCTGGCTTGGTGGCAGAAAGGGGCTGAGTTGCAGTGGCTTCTGAATGGGCTGGACTTGCAGGGAGGGAAGGACAAATGGGGGCCGTGTCACCAAGGAAAGGAGAATGAAGAGCTGGAGTTACTGGTGAAGGAGACATGTTGGATGATGCCACAGTGAAGAGCGGGTGCTGCTGTTGGTATCTCAGGGCAGACCAGTGCCATGCGTGAAGACACATCACTGTTCTAGATGGGTGTTGCACAGGGAGAAAGACAGCTGCCAGTGTGGCAGCAAATACAACATCTGGTGGATTGCCCTCCTTGGGGTGGGAGATGTCCTGTACCACAGGGGGTTTATCTGGCTGCCCGCAAAGCCCTAAATCAGGTCCTTCTTCTTTAAACCAGTGGTTTGGAAAGGAGTGTTTTTCTAGGTTTTTAAGACTGTGGTTTGTAATTATTTTCCAGGTGCCCAACTGGTCATCAGTGCATTGGCATCTGAAGGATTTACTGAAAATAAACATATATTATTATTTTTTTCGACCCAGAGTTATCCCGAAAGAAAGAATTTCTATATTTATCACCATCACCATTGTTCTTAGTAGTAGTGGTAGTTTCAGTTACTCATATTATTGCTTTTGTCTCCTATTAATAAAGTTTAGAGCGATTCAACTTGAAGAAACTGCACTCTCTTGCAAAAGTGCTCAGTGAGGTCGCCGTAAAGAGCCCCACCATCTTTCGATCTGTACCCATGATAATCCCAGACCAGTGGGGCGGGCATCCTAGTGCCTAAACTGTCAAACCCGGAGCACAGACCCGAGTCCTTACCCTGGCTCCCAAAATGATAAACTTGAATCCGCAGCAAAACTACCTGCCTTCATTTCCTCGATTTTGTAAAGTTTACACAGCGGTTAGAAACTGGCTCAAAGGTGGATTCAATAACTGGACTTTTACCTTCCACACATTCAGTGTTTCTTAATTAGACCATAGGTTAAGGGGAAAAAACTTAATGAACATGATTGTGTGCCATTAATAATGTCTTTAAGATGTTTTATGAGGGGACTAAATTCTGAACTCGCTGAATGAATTGTTGCTTCAGTATTAAGGGGCATCAAACTGTGACAGCTCTGATGCTGTCGTACGCAACTCCTTGCATCAACATGCATTAACAGTGCTGATCAAGCGAATGGCAAGCATGGGAACTACTGTATATAGGACGGGGGAGAGTTCTAGCTGTCCCCTTTACAATTTTGCAAATTACACTGATTTTATCTCCGCTTAGAAAAGTGCACTGCTATTTCTGGGTCTGTAGTAATTATTAATCTGTAAGTAACTATATTCCATCAGAAGAATACCTTTTTGTTTGCTGATTGTTTAATTCTTTCTGTTTTTATTTGTCTTTGTGTAAGGGCTAAACGCATTCGTACACACTACTGAGCAGCAACGTCCAAGGAGCTGGGAGAGAACAGGTCGGAGATCCATCAGCGACAGATGTCCTGTTACTAACACTGCAACAGTTCACCCGAATGGGAAAGCATTTGAATGTGACGAAACTAGAAGCAACACCACCCAGAAGTCAAACGTTAGTAAACCTCACAAAAGCCACCCCGAGCAAGAACCATCTACCTGGACAGGACATGAGGGACGTTCAAATAATTTGTTAAATGTGAAACAGAATCAGGATGCACAGACTAGAATTAAAGTTGCTACTTGTAGTCGGTGTGGAGTATACTACAATCAGTCAACAATGGGCAATGCACACCAGCAGATAAAGACAGGCAACCAACGTCATTTATGCGCAGTCTGTATGAAGAGACTCTCCGTCTCTTTAAACTTTATGAAAAAAGCTCATACATGTAGCGAATGTGGGAAAAGTTTCAAAACTTCTCAACTGTTGGTCAGGCACTGGCGAATACATACTGGCGAAAAACCCTACACGTGTGTTACATGTGGCAAGAGTTTCAGACAGACACCGCACCTTATTAAGCATCAGCTGCTGCATACAAGGGAGCAGAAATCAAATTCTTATTAGATGAATCCCAAGTTGTACAAGGAGAGAAACTTGAGAGCAATGAAGATTACCAGTACTATACTTGAGCTGAATACCTTCACCTCCTGAGACTTGCCATAAAAGATGTGTAACACACAGCAGGAAAAGGAAGAGAGTGGGTCGATGAATCAAACAAAGAAAATTAGTCGCTGAGTCCATTGAACCGTAGCCTTAATATTGCTGTAACTTGGTTTCAGTAGTGTGCACAACCAAAATATTAAAGGCATGCAGTGTTTTTAGTACATTGAAAACCCTGTTGTTTCACCTACTGACAGCAGCTGGAGTAAGTTGGGTATCATGGAAACATAGCATGCTATGGGCTGTGATGTGTGAAATGGATGATGTAGGATCAAGGAAACAAATGCAATGTGGTCTAGAACCTTTTCCTCACATTCCCGGCTGAGGGGTGTACTCTACACGTTCTCAAGAAGACACAATAGAAGTAGCGTCTATAACAAAATCATTATTTAAAAAATGAGTTAGAGCTATAGTAGTGTTTCTCGCTATCATTAAATAAGTAATGTAAATGTAGGGTAAGATTGTTAAAAACAATGGGTTTAGAGAAAGTTAAAACGCATTGCTTAGGGTCAGAATTAGAGTTATGGTTGGGATTAGGGCAAAGTTTAAGGTTAAAGAAAGATTAAGAAGTGCAAGTAGGGTTATGCTTATTGGACTAGGTTGTAAGATGGTGGTTGAAATTTATTCATTAGAGACTTTGTGGTCCTTTTACTCCATTTAACATTATTAGAAATGTTCATTATTGTGTCGTTTTTGGTATTTATACAGCACTTGCTGGATTGTTGTGAAGTTTTATACAGGTTTCTTCATAATGGTGTCTGGTTCATTCCAACATAGAATTGTGAAAGTGTGTGAGTATTGGTTCTTCAACCCAAAGACAGAACTTGTAACCCTACTGCCAAAATGTTCAGTGAATGAGGACTACTGAAGCATTATCACATAATCAAGTTCAGGACTAACATGTTCAAAACTGCCAAGCCTGTCTGTAGAAAAGTAAATGACCTTGGTGCTACAAAGCCTATGAGGCATTAAAAATGAAGACATGCTCAATCCAGTTATCTGAAGTCAATATGATTACAAAATTGTACTACCAAATACATTATGTAGAACTTGAATACAAGACTTCCAAAACAAAGGGCCTTCATTTATTTTGCATCGTGACTTGTGTACTAATGTATAAAAAATATAGAACCGCAAGACGTCCCAAAACCTCCGGCCTCATTAATTTTATTGAGGCCAGAAGCATTTTGTCCCCCCCCCCCCACACACACACATGAATGCCTGTGAACGCCGGGATGGATGACTGCGAGGGACAGCAGGGATTCAGGTCTGCAAGGGACAGGAGAACTCCCTTCCCGCGTTGGAAGCAGCCCTTGTTCCTGCAGTGGATGGACTGCTTAAAAAATATTGCGATGTGGGGGAGGCCATTCGGGGAGCACGCGGAACGGCCGTCTGCTCAACCCAGGCCACGCACCAGTATTCATAGACTGGAACCAGTCCACGGATCAGAGTTCCACTTTGCATATTGGTAACCACCACAGGTGAGGAGTCTGTAACATTGTAATGGTTTCAGCTGCGGTCACAAACCAATGGTACTTTGCACTGAAGCTGACAAATGTTAGTGGAACGCCCCTTTCATGCCCGCCTATTTACGTGTCACGATGAGTCACACAAGCCATTTTGGGAGTCTGAAATAATTTTCTAACTCCCAAAGTGGATTTTTTACTTTGAGATCAATAAATCTGCAGCCGCAAAGCCTTCGGTTTTGGGAATTGCATGCTTTGTGACCACAGAACCACTTTACACATGTGATTAGTAGTTTTTATATCATTTATGTTTCCAGAGGGATGTTTGTGACTGGTGTATTATTGTGTTCATGCAGAAAGTTGTCTTCATATGCCTTGACTCTAGAATTCTACTCATTTGGGTTACTAAACTTTTTAGTTTGTCTTCCGAACAGGCATACCTTGAAATACTTTAGTATATTTAGTGTAGGGTGACCAGACGTCCCGGATTTCCCCGGACGGTCCCGAGTTTTGGAGAAGTGTCCCGGTGTCCCGACACTTTTCTCCAAATTGAAGAAATATCCCTGTTTTGGGGTAGTGCCTGGGTCATTTAAAGAAATGTACGGTTTTTAAGGGCTGATCGGGTGAGCCTGCACGTTAATCACAGTGTTTATGCAGGCTCACATTTCGACCAGCCCTCTTAAAAACGGAGACAGAGTGCACTTCTTTAAACTCTCCTGCTATGCTGCTTCGCCTCATTTAAGCAGCACAGCAGGATTTAATGACGTGTGAATCAGGGCTGCAGAGGCCTAGGGCAAGGCCAGGCCCACCAGCAGCCGGACCCTCGAGCTATTCGCAGAACAGGAGGTAATGTGAAAATACATTTTTTTAAAAGAACACAAATATATAAATATATATATATATATTACCTACTGGCGGTCACCAGTAGGTAGTTCTAGTTAGGACCTTGTTTCTATTCAAAAAGCGTTTTTTCTTTTGCCAATATCTTTGGCGCCGTTTGACGAATGTTCGCGAAATTTTTAAAACTAATGGCCCGCTCCGGTCAGCTCCTGTCTTGAAAGTTTCGGGGTGATTCGTCAAGCGGGGGCCGAGAAAAAAGGGGGTCCCAAAACGCATTTTCCCCATGTTAATTTCCATAGGAAACTTTAGACACGGCTACAGCCCGAACTGCTGAACGGAATTACACCAAATTTGGCAAAAAGTTAGCTCTTGGTTCAGAGAGCGACCCTTTTTTTTAAATGGTGTCAATCCGTTCAGTAGTTTCTAAGAAATTCAAAAATAAAAAAATATTGATATCTGGGCGGAGCCTAACCACACATCTCATTGTGAGATCGGATTGGCTGTCAGCACTTCATCCTGGAATTGCTGGCAGCCATCTTGGGACTAATATACATGATAGCACCCCATTGAAATGCATTGTAGTGAATAGAAGATTTTGAGGGTCACCAAAAGGAGAACTATAAAGGTTTGATAACAGACTTTAGTTACATTAGAATTCATTTGTTGATGGTACCATACTAATTTTAGGAATTGTGGTGTGTTCTAAGGTGATTTTACTCTGTGAAAAACCTTCTGCTGGGATATCATGAATCATGTTTGAGAGAAAACTATTTTCTCATGCTTGTCCCATAGAGGTTTGGAAGGTGCTCCAGAAGCTACAATGAGAGCATATTTTCTGTAAATTCACATTATCTTTCTCAGTCATGTGAGAATGAAGTCTGACATTCTCAGTAAAACATGTACATCCAACAAGGGCAGAGACTGTCAGCTGATTCCTTTGTGTTCTACTGCAGCTTCCCAGAGTGTTCTAAAGAACAACTAGAGCGCTAACAGCCTTACTTATGACAAAAGTATGGCACACCTGAAGCCATCTTGATTGGAATAAACTGGTAACACTTAAAACATTTAATTTAAAAAGGAACAAAATGAGGGGGTTCATTTTGTCATAAAAATTATGGTTAGTGCTATAGAAAGAAAAATTAGGACATGTTTTAAGTGAGATCTCAAATATCTTCCTGTTATATTTCAACTGGAGCAGCCTGTCAGTTGATTCCGTTGTGTTCTACTGCAGCTTCCCAGAGTGTTCTAAAGAACAACTAGAGCGCTAACAGTCTTACTTATGACAAAATTATGGCACACCTGAAGCCATCTTGATTGAAATAAACTGGTAACACTTAAAACATTTAATTTAAAAAGGAACAAAATGAGGGGGTTCAGCTTGTCATAGAAATTATGGTTAGTGCTGTAGAAAGAAAAATTAGGACATGTTTTAAGTGAGATCTCAAATATCTTCCTGTTATATTTCAACAGGAGCAGCCTGCCAGTTGATGCCTTTGTGTTCTACTGCAGCTTCCCAGAGTGTTCTAAAGAACAACTAAAGCGCTAACAGTCTTACTTATGACAAAATTATGGCACACCTGAAGCCATCTTGATTGGAATAAACTGGTAACACTTAAAATATTTAATTTAAAAAGGAACAAAATGAGGGGGTTCATTTTGCCATAGAAATTATGGTTAGTGCTGCAGAAAGAAAAATTAGGGCATGTTTTAAGTGAGATCTCAAATCCTCTTCTATTTCATTAGAAAATTCTGACATGCAGACTGAAACAATCACTTTCAATACCAGCAGCAGACTTCCAGTTAACTCCCTGGTGAGCAGTAGCTTTACTACAGTGGTGATCTAATGAGCAACTAGAGTGCTAACATTCTGAATTTATGGCAAATGTGTGACACATCTGAATGCCTTCTTGATGGAATCAAAGTAAAAAACTGAAAGCATTTCCTACTGAGGAGACTGCAGTAAATGAGGAAATTAGGAAACTTGATAACAAATAAGTCTCCCAAGATGGCCACCAGAGAAAAAAGAGCCCAAATGTAGCACAGATATCGCCCAAATGTAGCACAGATATCACCCAGATGTAGCCCACATATAGCCCAATGACAGAAGTGTGCAAAACACTTTTTATTTTTTGGTTTTTTGCAGTTTTATATAGTGCAGACTGGTCAGGTTTTGGAGTGTTGCTCTTACTTGGACCCCTTATTGCGTATTTTGCACGAAGTACATGAGATTGATCTTGCGAAACATTGAACTTTACTATTCTGTTAACCTGAAGTTGCTCTGAACCGGGCTTTGTAACACCCGTTTTTACCTACTGGTTTTAATTAATTCTCACTGTATTGTATTAAGAAAGAGGATTTACTGTTTTGATGTACACATTTATGATCTATGTTTCTAAATCAGATCGAATAAAGTTTAATGAATTCTATGTCAGGACGGAGGCGAGGATTATGCATATATTTCTTCACTTTATTTGCATAGCAGATTAAAAGAACATTAAACAAAAAGTCAATAAACATTACAGACTACACATCCCATGAATCATAGGGGAGCAGTCTCCATGGTAACCATAGTCCAATCCCGTAACAGTCCATAATATATAATCCTATGACGTCTCTTCCGCTTCCTCTTCTTCACTGGAGGATGTTCAGCTGGGATTACTGCTTCATTCGAACTTTTGATCATTCCCTGCATCACAGAGATAATCCCGTTATCCAATTCCTCAGTTTACTGAGATCATCACAATGCTCATGAAAAATAGGAAATTTATGCAGAAAGCAACTTTTCAACTGTACCAAAGTTCAATGACACTAATATTTCATCAACGACAATAACATGGAAGCAATTACTTACTTATAACGACAACCTCCAGGGCGGGCAGAGATTGAAAATTGATTTCAGGGTGGGATAATCCTCGCCTCCTAGTCCTTAATAGAATTGAAACTTTCCTTCTCGTTAGCTAGGAAATTTTTCATTCTATGTCAGGACGGAGGCGAGGATTATGCATGTTCAAAGCTTACTTACGACCAGAGATGCCGCTTCCGAAATGGGTTTAAAATAGAACCTCTTAAAGGTAGAATCAGACGACCAATCAGCCGCATTCATAATATCTTCCAGTCTACCACCTACCTGAATAGCTTTTGATGCCATAGCTCCTCTTGTGGAATGTGCACCAAACTTACTCACATCCACACCTGCCTCAGACATGATTCATCGTACCCACCTGGCGATGGAAGGAGAGGAAACCGCCTTGAAAGGTTTCTGCATGGCGATAAGTAATTGCCTCTCTCCAGGGGGGCGGAGCTCCGAGGTCATCTCCTCATATGCCTTAATGCACCTCACCACACACAACTTAGGATGCTCCGGAAAGGAAGGATAAGATACTGACCTGGTATTGGTCTTCGTTCTGCGAGATATGGTAAAGGTGACCCCTTCCGAGGTAAAAACCCTTGCTGTGATGTCCAGAGCTCTGACATCCGAAACTCTCTTACATGAGATGAGACACAGGAGAATGGCTAGCTTAGCCGACAGCTCCTTGCGGGACAGATATTGGTTATCCTGCCAACCCAAAAGAAGTCTCAATACCTGATTGACGTCCCACAGACCTGAATACCTAGGTTCAGGAGGTTTAGACAGCCGGATGCCTCGCATCAGCTTACAAACCCAGGGATGTTCCCCTGCCGGTCTGCCATCAATCTCACAGTGCCCTGCTGAGATGGCCGAACGAAAGGAGTTAACCGTTCGATAGGCCAGACCATCTTGGGACAATTCCGCCAGAAAATTTAGAATGTGAGTAACCTTTGCCCCCATGGGATCCACGTGTCTCTCCAGACACCAATGGTACCATCGTCTCCAAGCCGAGCGATACCTCTTGACTGTACCTGATGCCCAAGCTTGCTGGATGAGGTTTGCAGCGTCTGATGAAAGTTTTTCATCTTTCCAGCGTCCCCTGAAATCCTCCACGCCATGAGCTGCAAATGCCCCTGAAGCACCAGAGGATGAAGGCCCCCCTGGGGGTCCTTGAGAATTGAAGGGAATGAGGGCAGCTGTATCGGACAATCCCACGACAGTTCCATCAACGTTGGGAACCAGGCTTGTGCCCTCCAGATCGGCGTGATCAACACTATGGACGCTGCCTGCCGTCGAACTTGGGCCGCTACTCTGGGTATCATCATGAAGGGGGGGAACGCATAAGGGTTCTCCTTTGACCAGTCTTGGAGAAAGGCATCCACCGCCGTGGCCTCCGGGTCCGGTCTCCAACTCACGAATCGCAGAAGCTGATGGTTTAATCGTGAGGCAGAAAGGTCCAGACTGCAGGGTCTCCATCTGTCCATCAAAGCCAGGAAGACTGCACGATCTAGTTGCCAATCGCTGTAGTCGGAGAAGTTCCTGGAGTTCCAATCCGCCACCGTGTTCTGTAGACCGGGAAGGTATTCCGCCGTCACTGAGATCTGTTTCTGGAGGCAATAGTGCCAAAAGTCCTTTGCCAGGTTGGATAAGACCAGCGATCGAGGGCCACCCAGGCGATTGATGTACTGTACCGCCGAGATGTTGTCCATTCCCAAAGAATGCAACAAGAGACCCTGTCCTTGGTAAGGGATTCTTCACTACTCCGTCAGTTAAGTGACATTCCTTACATTCTTCGCTTACCTGACGTTTGTTATTGTTGTATAGCGGTTCTTGTAAGCGTTTTTTAGCTTGTTTGGCTTGTGACTGTTTATAATTCTTGCGCAGCAGGCTTTTGCCCGAGCGCGTTCTCCCCTTGTAACGCGGACCTCCCGGTGTGTGCTTCGCGCGATGCGGTGATTCTGTCAGGCGCGCCTGGGCCGAGCGAAGCAGCTCCGTCGAGCGCTCCCGCCGGCTTTGACGCGCGTTTGGGAATTAGGGCGCTGAGCTTTGAGCCGGTCCGATTCCTGACCAACTCTCTCCGTTTTGAAACCGCTACGCGGTGAATTCCCACACGCGATCTGGTGACTGCAGCGCCACCTAATGGTGACTGTTATATCTCCTTCACAAGACTGAATTTGACAGCTTCGGGCAAGCCCAGCTGTTGAGCACCGGAGAGGGGGCTGCCTGATATATCAACAAGGCGTTTTTTGTGCTCACACCCTCTATTAGCATGTCTTCATCCGAGGACCACTTTTATTCCTCTTTCCAGGAAGTGGAGGAGGAATGGCCCCCCCCAACACCTTCCACCCGCAGTGGACCAGGCCCTCTCTCAGGCTATTTCTAGGGTGCTGGCCCCCCTTAGGGATCAGGTGGATAAGTTGGCAAAAAGCATCCCAGGGGTCTTCAGCGATCCCGATTTCGCAGAGGCTGGTCCTAGTGGCTCTCAGGTGGGGAATAGAAGGGCCATGAAGCGTCACACGGGGCACTTGGAAGGGTTAGACAAGCTCAGAGAAACCTTCCTTAAGAGTGCGCGAACGCTCAAACATGCACCCTGCCGGGGGGAAGAGGAGCCCAGAGAAACTTGCGACACAGTCGTCCCTAATTCGGACCCCGATGGCGGTCTTCCCTTTGAGGGGGAGGGTATAACGGAGGGAGATCTCTCCGACGAGGATAAGGACTCGGGTCGCCCCTGGCGCCCAGGTTCCCACTCCTCTGAGTCCCCGGAGGGGGACAGGGGACACTCGGACATGTTCGAGCCTACTCAGATTTATCACCCTAGGTCGGCAGAGTGGATCCCTGATGCCAAAGTGGCAGACTATGTGGCGGCGAAAATCCGTCAACCTCTAGAGAGGGAAGTCAGGACTAGGATGAGGGGAGAATGTCCCAGGCACTCGCTCAAAGGAAAAGTGGCACACACACCAGAGATTGATGAGAAGCTCTGTACTTTTTTCTCAAAATATATGAGGGATCCCAAAAAAGGAATAGACAGATCCTGGAGAAACTGCCAGGACAAACTTCTGGATGTAGTAGGTCCCTTGACCCAAATCATCCAACTGGCGGAACGTTCAAAAGAGTCTGGATCCCCTTTGTCTACGGACATAGTCGCTGGGTGGGCACAGCGGGCAATATGCCTTCTCGGCAACGCGAATTGTGCCCTGGCAGCTGAGAGAAGAAGGTCTCTCCTTATAAAGATAGACCCCAAATTAGGGTACCTAGCTACCTCTGAAGCGGGCCCCGTAGCTCAAGGTAAATCTTTGGTGAACCTTTTGTCAAGGAGCTTAACAAATTTGTTACCACCTTTTCAGCCCTGGATAAGGCTCAGGCCTCCATAAAAAAGATTTTTCCAGGGCGGGTTTTTGCCGGGGCCGGAAGAGGCAGGGGTCGCTCCTCCTGCCGCATTCATCAACAAGGTCCCTCCAACAGAGGTCAGCAACGACGAAATAATGGCTGGAACGACGGCCGCCAGGGAACCTTTTATCCCAGTAGAGGTTCCGGAAGAGGGAAAGGACGGAACAACAGAGGAGGCGCCAACGCTCCTGGAGAACCCTCTGGTAAGAATTACCCTTTCTTCCCCTCAAGATCTAGGGGGGAGGCTCCTACTCTTCTCACACAATTGGGGAAAGATAACTTCAGACCCGTGGGTGTTGCAGACTGTAAGGGGCTTCCACATAGAGTTCTACGGTGCACCCATTCAGGTGGGGCGCCCACGACCCTTAGTTTCTTCAGCAGAAGAGGAGAGTCTGATAGACTCCGAAATTTCGGAACTCCTAAGGAAAGGAGCTATTTGCAGGTCGGTACTCCACCCAAACATTTTTCTCAGCAACCTCTTCCTAGTACAGAAAAAGGACAAGGGTTTCAGGCCTGTTATCAATCTAAAGGAGTTCAACGAATGGCTGGTCTATCGCCACTTCAAGATGGAGGGGGTACACTTACTCCGGGACATCCTCCTGCCGGGGGATTGGATGGTCAGACTCGACCTGAAGGATGCTTACCTGACAGTTCCCATTTTTCCTCCTCACAGGAGATTTCTCCAGTTCGCTTGGAAAGACCAGGTTTTCGAGGTTCGAGCTCTGCCCTTCGGCCTCTCTTCAGCCCCGTGGTGCTTCACGAAGCTGTTGCGCCCAGTGGTGGAGATGCTCCGCGAGCGGGGGTGAGAATGATTATCTACCTGGACGATATCCTTATTATGGATCAGTCTTTGGTGCATCTCACCCGCAACGTGAGCATGACTATTGCATTGCTCCAGGACCTGGATTTCGTCAACGCACAAAAATCGGAATTGCGCCCAGCGCAACAGATGGTCTTCCTGGGATTTCTCATAGATTCCGTCTCAGCGTCCCTGCGCTTGCCAGCGTCAAAAGTGAACAAGATACTGAAGGAGCTCTCGCAGGTTCTCCGGAGGGACAGAATCTCGCTGCGCAAACTGGCCAGGATAGTGGGCCTTCTCTCCTCTTCGATCCAGGCCATATTCCCGGGTCCGTTACACTACAGGGCCCTTCAGAGATTGAAAGCTCAGCATCTACGGAGAGGTCTTACCTACTCAGAGATCATCTCACTGACGGAGGAGGCAAGGACGGAACTCCAGTGGTAGATCGATCACATGGCGGCCTGGAATGGACGGGCGATCTTCGGATCGACCCCGGATTTGGTGATTGAATCGGACGCCAGCAGATTGGGCTGGGGAGCCCGATGTGGAGAAGTCTCGATGGGAGGCAGATGGTCGGAAGAGGAGTTACAGTTGCACATCAACTGTCTAGAGTTGCTGGCGGGATCCTTTGCGGTGAAATCCCTTACCAAGGACAGGGTCTCTTGTTGCATTCTGTTGAGGATGGACAACATCTCGGCAGTACAGTACATCAATCACCTGGGTGGCCCTCGATCGCTGGTCTTATCCAACCTGGCAAAGGACTTTTGGCACTATTGCCTCCAGAAACAGATCTCAGTGACGGCGGAATACCTTCCCGGTCTACAGAACATGGTGGCGGATTGGAACTTCTCCGACTACAGTGATTGGCAACTAGATCGTGCAGTCTTCCTAGCTTTGATGGACAGATGGAGACCCTGCAGTCTGGACCTTTTTGCCTCAGGTTAAACCATCAGCTTCCGCGATTCGTGAGCTGGAGACCGGACCCGGAGGCCACGGCGGTGGACGCCTTTCTCCAAGACTGGTCGAAGGAGTACCCTTATGCGTTTCCCCCCTTCATGATGATACCCAGAGTAGCGGCCCAAGTTCGACGGCAGGCAGCGTCCATAGTGTTGATCACGCCAATCTGGAGGGCACAAGCCTGGTTCCCAACGTTGATGGAACTGTCGTGGGATTGTCCGATACAGCTGCCTTCATTCCCTTCAATTCTCAAGGACCCCCAGGGGGGCCTTCATCCTCTGGTGCTTCAGGGGCATTTGCAGCTCATGGCGACGAGGATTTCAGGGGACGCTGGAAAGACGAACAACTTTCATCAGACGCTGCAAACCTCATCCAGCAAGCATGAGCATCAGGTACAGTCTAGAGGTATCGCTCGGCTTGGAGACGATGGTACCGTTGGTGTCTGGAGAGACACGTGGATCCCATGGGGGCAAAGGTTACTCATATTCTAAATTTTCTGGCAGAATTGTCCCAAGATGGTCTGGCCTATCGAACGGTTAACTCCTTTCATTCGGCCATCTCAGCAGGGCACTGTGAGATTGATGGCAGACCGTCAGGGGAACATCCCTGGGTTTGTAAGCTGATGCGAGGCATCCGGCTGTCTAAAGCTCCTGAACCTAGGTATTCGGGTCTGTGGGACGTCAATTAGGTATTGAGACTTCTTTTGGGTTGGCAGGATAACCAATATCTGTCCCGCAAGGAGCTGTCGGCTAAGCTAGCCATTCTCCTGTGTCTCATCTCATGTAAGAGAGTTTCGGATGTCAGATCTCTGGACATCACAGCAAGTGTTTTTACCCCGGAAGGGGTCACCTTTACCATATCTCGCAGAACGAAGACCAATACCAGGTCAGTATCTTATCCTTCCTTTCCGGAGCATCCTAAGTTGTGTGTGGTGAGATGCATTAAGGCATATGAGGAGATGACCTCGGAGCTCCGCCCCCCTGGAGAGAGGCAATTACTTATCGCCATGCAGAAACCTTTCAAGGCGGTTTCCTCTCCTTCCATCGCCAGGTGGGTACGATGGATCATGTCTGAGGCAGGTGTGGATGTGAGTAAGTTTGGTGCACATTCCGCAAGAGGAGCTATGACATCAAAAGCTATTCAGTTAGGTGGTAGACTGGAAGATATTATGAATGCGGCTGATTGGTCGTCTGATTCTACCTTTAAGAGGTTCTATTTTAAACCCATTTCGGAAGCGGCATCTCTGGTCGTAAGTAAGCTTTGAACATGCATAATCCTCGCCTCTGTCCTGACATAAAATGAAAAATTTCCTAGCTAACTAGAAGGAAAGTTTCAATTCTATTAAGGACTAGAAGGCGAGGATTATCCCACCCTGAGATCAATTTTCAATCTCTGCCCGCCCTGGAGGTTGTCGTTATAAGTAAGTAATTGCTTCCATGTTATTGTCGTTGATGAAATATTAGTGTCATTGAACTTTGGTACAGTTGAAAAGTTGCTTTCTGCATAAGTTTCCTATTTTTCATGAGCATTGTGATGATCTCAGTAAACTGAGGAATTGGATAACGGGATTATCTCTGTGTTGCAGGGAATGATCAAAAGTTCGAATGAAGCAGTAATCCCAGCTTAACATCCTCCAGTGAAGAAGAGGAAGCGGAAGGGACGTCATAGGATTATATATTATGGACTGTTACGGGAATGGACTATGGTTACCTTCGAGACTGCTCCCCTATGGTTCATGGGATGTGTAGTCTGTAATGTTTATTGACTTTTTTGTTTAATGTTCTTTTAATCTGCTATGCAAATAAAGTGAAGAAAGATATGCATAATCCTCGCCTCCTAGTCCTTAATAGAATTGAAACTTTCATTCTCGTTAGATAGGAAATTTTTCATTTAATTGAAGTCTCCCAAGATGGCCACCAGAGAAAAAGGAGCCCAAATGTAGCACAAATAATACCCAGATGTAGCCCACGTATAGCCCAATGACAGACGTGTGGGAAACACTTTTTATCCTTTGTTTTGTTGCAGTTTTATATAGTGCAGGCTGGTCAGATATTGGAGTGCTTTACATGAGCATTGGTTACATCATACAAGGACAAACTCATTTTGGGTTGTAGGCATGAGGAGATTAAGTGATTTGACCAGAATCACAGAATGTCGAGCTGAAGCAGAAACTCCAACTTGGTTCCCCAGTTGCAAAGTCTGCAGCTCTGGAAGTAACACCACATTCTCTCCCCTAAGCGTAACATTTAATCAAGTGGTCAACTGGATAAAAAAACATAAAGATAACAAATAATTTAAAAGTGCTTTGTCGCTATTTGAGAACTCAGAAAATATGTCCTCATTTTAGTTTTTTAGAGCACTAACCATAATTTCTATGCAAACAAGACCCTCTCATTTCTATAATTTCTAAAGGAAATGCTTTAGGTATTACAGTTTTGATTACATCAAGATGACGTCAGGCTTGCCACACTTTTGTAATAAATATAGAATGTTAGCAATCCTAGTTGTCTCTTTCTGCACGTCTCTTGCCTCTTTCTGCACGCCTCTTTGCCTCTTTCTGCAGCTCACTTCTTCTTTCTGCACCTCTCGCCTCTTTCTGTAGCTCACTCTCTTCTTTCTACACCTTTCTTGCCTCTTTCTGCACCTCTCTTCCCTCTTTCTGCAGCTCACTCTCTTCTTTCTGCACCTCTCTTGTCTCTTTCTGCACCTCTCTTGCCTCTTTCTGTACCTCTCATGCCTCTTTCTGCGCTTCTCTTGGTTCTTTCTGCAGCTCACTCTCTTCTTTCTGTACCTCTCTTGCTTCTTTCTGTACCTCTCTTGCCTCTTTTCTGCACCTCTCTTGCCTCTTTCTGCAACTCACTCTCTTCTTTCTGCACCTCTCCTGCCTCTTTCTGCACCTCTCTTGCCTCTTTCTGAACATTTCTTCCTCTTTCTGCACCTCTCTTGCCTCTTGATGCACTCTCTTGATTCTTTTTGCTCTTTCTGCAGCTCACTTGCTTCTTTCTGCACCTTTCTTCCTCTTTCTGTACCTTTCTTGACTTTCTACACCTCTTACCTCTTTCTGCACCTCTCTTGCTTCTTTCTGCACCTGTCTTTCCTCTTTCTGCACCTATCTTGCCTCTTTCTGCAGCTCACTCTCTTCTTTCTGCACATCTTTTGCCTCTTTCTACACCCTCTCTTCCCTCTTTCTGCAGCTCACTCTCTTCTTTCTGTACCCCTCTTGCCTCTTTATGCACCTCTCTTACCTCTTTCTGCACCTCTCTTGCCTCTTTCTGCACATCTCTTGCCTCTTTATGCACCAGTCTTGTCTCTTTCTGCACCTCTCTTGCCTCTTTCTTCACCTCTCTTGCCTCTATCTGCACCTCTCTTGGCTTTCTACTCCACTCTTACCTCTTTCTGCACCTCTCCTGCCTCTTTCTGCACTTCTCTTGCCTCTTTCTGCACCTGTCTTGCCTCTTTCTGCATTGGTTACAAGGACAAACTCATTTTGGTTGTAGGCATGGGGAGATTAAGTGATTTGACCAGAATCACAGAATGTCGAGCTGAAGCAGAAACTCCAACTTGGTTCCCCAGTTGCAAAGTCTGCAGCTCTGGAAGTAACACCACATTCTCTCCCTAAGCGTAACATTTAATCAAGTGGTCAACTGGATAAAAACATAAAGATAACAAATAATTTAAAAGTGCTTGGTCGCTATTTGAGAACTCAGAAAATATGTCCTCATTTTAGTTTTTAGAGCACTAACCATCATTTCTATGCAAATAAGACCCTCTCATTTCTATAATTTCTAAAGGAAATGCTTTAGGTATTACAGTTTTGATTACATCAAGATGACATCAGGCGTGCCACACTTTTGAAATAAATATAGAATGTTAGCAATCTAGTTGTCTCTTTCTGCACGTCTCTTGCCTCTTTCTGCACGTCTCTTGCCTCTTTCTGCAGCTCACTCTCTTCTTTCTGCACCTCTCGCCTCTTTCTGTAGCTCACTCTCTTCTTTCTGCACCTTTCTTGCCTCTTTCTGCACCTCTCTTCCCTCTTTCTGCAGCTCACTCTCTTCTTTCTGCACCTCTCTTGTCTCTTTCTGCACCTCTCTTGCCTCTTTCTGTACCTCTCATGCCTCTTTCTGCGCTTCTCTTGGTTCTTTCTGCAGCTCACTCTCTTCTTTCTGTACCTCTCTTGCTTCTTTCTGTACCTCTCTTGCCTCTTTATGCACCTCTCTTGCCTCTTTCTGCAACTCACTCTCTTCTTTCTGCACCTCTCCTGCCTCTTTCTGCACCTCTCTTGCCTCTTTCTGAACATTTCTTCCTCTTTCTGCACCTCTCTTGCCTCTTGATGCACCTCTCTTGATTCTTTTTGCTCTTTCTGCAGCTCACTTGCTTCTTTCTGCACCTTTCTTCCTCTTTCTGTACCTTTCTTGACTTTCTACACCTCTTACCTCTTTCTGCACCTCTCTTGCTTCTTTCTGCACCTGTCTTTCCTCTTTCTGCACCTCTCTTGCCTCTTTCTGCAGCTCACTCTCTTCTTTCTGCACATCTTTTGCCTCTTTCTACACCTCTCTTCCCTCTTTCTGCAGCTCACTCTCTTCTTTCTGTACCCCTCTTGCCTCTTTATGCACCTCTCTTACCTCTTTCTGCACCTCTCTTGCCTCTTTCTGCACATCTCTTGTCTCTTTATGCACCAGTCTTGTCTCTTTCTACACCTCTCTTGCCTCTTTCTGCACCTCTCTTGCCTCTTTCTTCACCTCTCTTGCCTCTATCTGCACCTCTCTTGGCTTTCTACTCCACTCTTGCCTCTTTTTGCACCTCTCCTGCCTCTTTCTGCCCTTCTCTTGCCTCTTTCTGCACCTGTCTTGCCTCTTTCTGCATTGGTTACAAGGACAAACTCATTTTGGTTGTAGGCATGGGGAGATTAAGTGATTTGACCAGAATCACAGAATGTCGAGCTGAAGCAGAAACTCCAACTTGGTTCCCCAGTTGCAAAGTCTGCAGCTCTGGAAGTAACACCACATTCTCTCCCCTAAGCGTAACATTTAATCAAGTGGTCAACTGGATAAAAAAACATAAAGATAACAAATAATTTAAAAGTGCTTGGTCGCTATTTGAGAACTCAGAAAATATGTCCTCATTTTAGTTTTTTAGAGCACTAACCATCATTTCTATGCAAATAAGACCCTCTCATTTCTATAATTTCTAAAGGAAATGCTTTAGGTATTACAGTTTTGATTACATCAAGATGACGTCAGGCGTGCCACACTTTTGAAATAAATATAGAATGTTAGCAATCTAGTTGTCTCTTGTCTCTTTCTGCATGTCTCTTGCCTCTTTCTGCACCTCTCTTGCCTCTTTCTGCAGCTCACTCTTCTTTCTGTACCTCTCTTGCCTCTTTCTGCACCTCTCTGCCCTCATTCTGCAGCTCACTCTCTTGTCTCTTTTGCACCTCTCTTGCCTCTTTTGCACCTCTCTTGCCTCTTTCTGCACCACTCTTGCCTCTTTCTACACCTCTCTTGCATCTTTCTGTACCTCTCTTGCCTCTTTCTGCACCTCTCTTGCCTCTTTCTGCACCTCTCTTCTTTCTGCACCTCTGTTGCCTCTTTTTGCACCTCTGTTGCCTCTTTATGCACCTCTCTTGCCTCTGTCTGCACTTCTCTTGCTTATTTCTGCAGCTCACTCTTCTTTCTGCGCCTCTCCTGCCTCTTTCTGCACCTCTCGCCTCTTTCTGTAGCTCACTCTCTTCTTTCTGCACCTTTCTTGCCTCTTTCTGCACCTCTCTTCCCTCTTTCTGCAGCTCACTCTCTTCTTTCTGCACCTCTCTTGCCTCTTTCTGCACCTCTCATGCCTCTTTCTGCACTTCTCTTGGTTCTTTCTGCAGCTCACTCTCTTCTTTCTGTACCTTTCTTGCCTCTTTCTGCACCTCTCTTCCCTCTTTCTGCAGCTCACTCTCTTCTTTCTGCACCTCTCTTGCCTCTTTCCACACCTCTCTTGCCTCTTTCTGCACCTCTCTTGCCTCTTTCTGCAACTCACTCTCTTCTTTCTGTACCTCTCCTGCCTCTTTCTGCACCTCGCTTGCCTCTTTCTGAACATTTCTTCCTCTTTCTGCACCTCTCTTGCCTCTTGATGCACCTCTCTTGACTCTTTTTGCTCTTTCTGCAGCTCACTTGCTTCTTTCTGCACCTTTCTTCCTCTTTCTGTACCTCTCTTGACTCTTTCTACACCTCTTACCTCTTTCTGCACCTCTCTTGCTTCTTTCTGCACCTCTCTTGCCTCTTTCTGCAGCTCACTCTCTTCTTTCTACACCTCTCTTCCCTCTTTCTGCAGCTCACTCTTCTTTCTGCACCACTCTTATCTCTTTCTACACCTCTCTTGCCTCTTTCTGTACCTCTCTTGCCTCTTTCTGCACCTCTCTTGCCTCTTTCTTCACCTCTCTTGCCTCTATCTGCACATCTCTTGGCTTTCTACTCCACTCTTGCCTCTTTCTGCACCTCTCTTGCCTCTTTCTGCACTTCTCTTGCCTCTTTCTGCACCTGTCTTGCCTCTTTCTGCACCTCACTCTCTTCTTTCTGCACCTCTCTTGCTTCTTTCTGCACCTCTCTTGCTTCTTTCTGCACTTCTCTTGCTTCTTTCTGCACCTTTCTTCCTTTTTCTGTATTTTTCTTGCCTCTTTCTGCACCTTTCTTCCTCTTTCTGGACCTCTCTTGCCTCTTTCTGCACCTCTCTTGCCTCTTTCTGCACCTCTCTTGCCTCTTTCTGCACCTCTCTTGTCTCTTTCTGCACCTCACTTGCCTCTTTCTGCGCCTTTCTTCCTCTTTCTACACCTCACTCTCTTCTTTTTGCAACTCTCTTGCTTCTTTCTGTGCCTCTCTTGCTTCTTTCTGCACTTCTCTTGCTTCTTTCTGCACCTCTTGCCTCTTTCATCACTTCTCCTGCTTCTTTCTGCACCTTGCTTCCTCTTTTTGCACCTCTCTTGCTTTTTTCTGCACTTTTCTTGCCTTTTTCTGTACTTCTCTTGCTTCTTTATGCACTTCTCTTGCTTCTTTCTGCGCCTTTCTTTCTCTTTCTGCATATGTCTTACCTATCTAGGTGTAGTTAGAAATTAGCATTTAAAAACCTTAGAAATTCACTGAAAAAACACAGGTTTCAGGGATGTTATAGTTAGAAATTAGCATTTAAAAAGCTTAGAAATTCACTGAAAAAATCACAGGTTTCAGGGACATTATAGATAGAAATTAGCATTTAAAAAACATTAGAAATTCACTGAAAAAACCATAGGTTTCAGGGACATTATAGCTAGAAATTAGCATTTAAAAAACCTTTGAAATTCACTGAAAAAACCATAGGTTTCAGGGAGGTTATAGTTAGAAATTAGCATTTAAAAAAGCTTAGAAATTCACTGAAAAAATCACAGGTTTCAGGGACATTATAGATAGAAATTAGCATTTAAAAAACATTAGAAATTCACTGAAAAAACCATAGGTTTCAGGGACATTATAGCTAGAAATTAGCATTTTAAAAACCTTTGAAATTCACTGAAAAAACCATAGGTTTCAGGGAGGTTATAGTTAGAAATTAGCCTTTAGAAAACCGTAGAAATTCACTGAAAAAACCATAGGTTTCAGGGACGTTATAGTTAGTTGGACATTTCACGAGTACAAAACCAGAGAAATTCGCCCGTTATAGTTAGTTGAGCTAACTATAACTCGCGCCCCCGCAATGCACTGCTGATGACGTCACATATTACATCATTCATGACATGGTCAGCGACATCACTGATGACATCACTGATGACATCATCCAGTGACTGTGTGTTCCTGTAAAATTTAAATATGTTATATATATATATATATATATTACCACAAGTTCCCCAGATGTAAGACCGCACTCCACAAACAGGTAAGTATCAAACTTTTTTATTGAAAGGCAAGCGGCTTCCCATCCCCGCATGAAGTCCTTGGCCTTACGCATTTCGAAGCATTTTGTGCTTCTCATCAGAGGCCGTGACAGCTGGCACTTCAACAAGGCTTTCCGCCCAATTACACCCTCCAGTGGGTTTGTCAGCTACACGCATTTTAGGACATTACTTTTACAGCCCTCCATTGGGCTGCAGGATGGGACTTCACTTGCCTTAATCATTCCCCTGCTGTGCCCTTCAAGACGTGAACAATTCACTTCTCCGGGTCCGTGATTGCTTACGGCGGTGCGTCGTCTCCGCGGCCTGGAAGCGCCGCGTTTATGTACTACCACAAGTTCCCCAGATGTAAGACTGCACTCCACAAACAGGTAAGTATCAAACTTCTTTATTGAAAGGCAAGCGGCTTCCCATCCCCGCATCAAGTCCTTGGCCTTACGCATTTCGAAGTGTTTTGTGCTTCTCATCAGAGGCCGTGACAGCTGGCACTTCAACAAGGCTTTCTGCCCAATAACACCCTCCAGTGGGTTTGTCAGCTACACGCATTTTAGGACAATACTTTTACAGCCCTCCATTGGGCTGCAGGATGGGACTTCACTTGTCTTAATCATTCCCCTGCTGTGCCCTTCAAGACGTGAACAATTCACTTCTCCGGGTCCGTGATTGCTTACGGCGGTGCGTCGTCTCCGCAGCCTGGAAGCGCCGCGTTTATGTATTACCACAAGTTCCCCAGATGTAAGACCGCACTCCACAAACAGGTAAGTATCAAACTTCTTTATTGAAAGGCAAGCGGCTTCCCATCCCCGCATCAAGTCCTTGGCCTTACGCGTTTCGAAGCATTTTGTGCTTCTCATCAGAGGCTGTGACAGCTGGCACTTCAACAAGGCTTTCCGCCCAATTACACCCTCCTGTGGGTTTGTCAGCTACACGCATTTTAGGACATTACTTTTACAGCCCTCCATTGGGCTGCAGGATGGGACTTCACTTGCCTTAATCATTCCCCTGCTGTGCCCTTGCATCTTATGTACAAGATTCGCAGGACTTTTTGAGACTGATTGAGGGGATAACAATGGAGAACGATATGATGTTAATTACTTTAGACATCACAAGTTTATACACATGTATCTATCACACTCAGGGCCTGCATGCAATTAAGTGGTTTTTAGGGAAAAGGCCGCTGAAATTCCAGCAACACAATCAAATGCTCCTTGACATGATGAAATTCTGCCTAGAGAACAACATCTTTATCTTCGCAGGACAGTTTTATAGACAACAACAAGGGACTGCAATGGGCATGTGCTTCGCCCCCAGCTACGCGAATCTTTTCGTTGGCTGGTGGGAGAAGCGCGTGGCCTGGGCAGGAAGAAATGAATAATGGGTTGACAACATTATATTGTGGGCAAGGTATATAGATGACCTGTCTGTCATTTGGCGAGGCGATCGCTCCTCGGCTGAGGAGTATGTCAAATCGCTGAATGACAACGAGTTAAATCTATATTTCACTGCTACTTATAGCAGGGAGACAGTCTGCTACTTGGATCTAGATGTATACCGAAGATGTATATCGAAAATAGCAGACTTCTTACCAGATTGTACAGGAAACCTACATCAGGTAATTCGACTCTCCATGCAGGGAGTCACCATCCCAGGAGCCTAATCTCCAATATACCATATGGAGAATTATTGCGTATCAAACGTAATTGCACCAAAGATACTGAATATCAACTAGCAAAGACAGAGGCTTTTGAACGCTTCACAGCCAGAGGTTATTCCATCGATGGCCTCCCGCACAGTAGAAGCAAAAGTAAATAAGGTAACCAGGACACAACTGCTAGTGACTAAAGAAACTAAGAGAGGAGACCCTAAAAGTATGAAAAAAGAACCGGTTAGGATGATCACACAATTTAATAGTAGATCTGCTCAAATCATGCAGATTTTTAAGAAAAATTGGAAAATTCTCCAAACAGATCAGATACCGCGTGGAGACCTCCCATCTAGACCTATGATCACCTACAGAAGAGGGAAATCTATGGGTGATCATCTTGTGCATACCCATTTTCAATCCGTGGCCCCCAGAAAAGACTCGATTTCTGGCTTCTTCCCCTGCATGCGCTGCAAGGCATGCAAATATAGTAAAAAAGTCTCCAGTTATAGGATTAACAACAAAGATCAAAAAATTTTGTGGAAAATAAATTTGCTACTGAACTGTAATTCGGAATATACCGTCTATTGCTTGGTTTGTCCTTGCAATAAGCGGTATATCGGTAGCACCATACATCCCGCAAAGAAGCGGATTCTGGAGCACATGCGGGCGATCAGTCATAAAGATACTAACTATCCCATCGCCCGCCACTTTGAAGAAGTCCACCAAAGCAACAGAGATTTACTTAGTTTCTTTTGCTTAGATCAAGTACAAAAGAACGAGAGAGGGGGAGATAGGATCAAAAGATTGCGAGTCCTGGAGTCCAAGTATATTATTAAGCTCCAAACGATGACCCCAGATGGCCTGAATGGGGATGAAGAGATGTGGGTTCATCTAGATTAGAATTTCCCTTCACCTCCTGGGTTTCATTACTGCATATGGTAATAACATCTTAGGTAATACTTCTAGCTTTGTAATATGATGTCTGCTTCCGCCCTAGACTCTCCATTTCTCACTAATTTGTAAATACAGATCATTTACACTGTATCCAGGAATTTGTCTTAATTAATTTGGATATATAGTCGAGCTACTGCTCGGTTACTTTAGCAATGTATGCAGGACGACTAATGAAATGCGTAGCTCTTCTATGAAGATTCATGATTATGTGTAAAGATGATCGTAGACACATCATGCGAGACTTTGAATATGTCGAATTGCTCAACTACAATGAATTAAACTTGGTTGATTTAAGCCCATTCAGGGCACAATTATGAAGGGGAAACGAGGGAATTTTCTCAGAACTTTAACATTCTCATGCACCTTTATAGAAATAATCGGTATATTTGTCTTCAATTTGAAGAATTAGATTTGCGTGCACCCTTTTTTATGTTTACCCCTAAACATGTATATACTTTATTTTACACTATTATCACTGTTTATTTTTTGCACGTTCAAAGATGGCCGCTACGAACAAAGGCCGGTTTCTATGTTTACCTTGTGACTATCACATGCACCAATGGTTTTGTACTTAAGTCAATGCTTTGCTTGAGGACACCGACATTGAGAAAGGCGTTTTACGCCGAAACGCGTCTGTCGGTGCGGGGGGGGTCCGCACAATAAAGAATACATAAGGAATTGACCCGCAAGTGCGTCCTTTGTGGTTTTCACTGCGCCGCTGTGGAGAAATATATATGTATATTGTTTAATATGATACATACCAGGCATCAACAAAAATGGTTCTCACCATAAAAAAGCATATATAATCTATCGGTAATATGTGTACACCTTTTGGGAATGAGATCCATAATTCTTTCTGGCAAATAATATTTTATTGTTCGAATCAGAAAAATGGCTTGATAATAGGGCTGATGGATTTCTGCAGTCCATATCATAGCCAACAAGTGCAAGGATAACGATTTATCTTGCACTAATGCCTTTAGATATATCATTAGTTAGTACGGGTGGATACATCTATGGAACTGGAAAGGCTAATTATATTTTGCACAATATTTGCAGTAATAGAACGGACTGTGAATTTTAAAAAATAGCCTGATTTGCACATATAGGATATCTGAGGTTTGTTGGTGGCCTACTATTTTCTTGGATTTATCCCATGAATAATGACATTGAGTATTATGTGTTTAATCTGTCATAGGCTCTCGATATGGACATTTCTAGCCACCAACGTCTATCATTTAAATTGTGATATTTTAACAATGTATTTTACATGAACGCAGTTTTGCACACATCAGCACTATATGCACTTTATACAGCAAATATTGAGATATGCAGTACAAGAGTGTGAAAATATTTATGCTTAATAATTATATATGGCCGTAGTATTTTTACCATTTCCATTGTAACTACTGTCACGTGGTGAGATTTGAATAATGCACTGTCACTTTAAAAGCTGTGATCTGCCACTATCACATTGTCATGTGAACAAGGCTCGGACGAGCCGAAAAGTTATGGCGACATATAGCTAATAAATATTTTTGCACTTACCTGCTGGTCCGTGTCCATGCTTGCTGTGGAGGTGGCGAGGAGAAGTGGCTGCTGCTCAGCTGCGGAGCTGGTGATATATTTGGCTGTTGGTTTCACGCAGCCATAACACGGGACCCTCTCCAAACATTTGGACAACGTCGAAAGTGAAACTCGATCCTGGTTCGCCTGGAGGAAAGCGTGTTCCGGAAGGAAAACGACGTTTGACCCCCCTTAACCTGCATGGGATACGCCGCAAGAGGAAGAAGACCTACGGGACCCGGGTCGGAGGACGCGGAGCACACGGAGGAGATTTTTGACTTCTCGGCTTCCAAAATCCAGGTATTCAGGGGTGGAGAGTCTATGTGCAAGGACGCTAGCGAATTCAGCTGTCCGATTAAAGTTTAATATTGCGATTTGAATATGTCGGCTGACAATGTGAAAGATAGGGAGGCTGCAGCCATGGCCATGTTTTCTGACAGCCTCCCAATTCCATCTAATATCCGGGGAAGAAACAACGTGGAAAGTAACCCCAGTAACACTACATTAAAAGAAAAATACAAAATACTTGAGAAAAAACTAAGAGGTGAACAGAGTTAATGGTGGGAATCGAAATCCCTACAACGTTACATCGACGTTAACCGTATCCCTAGGGGGTTAAGAATCTTAATGGCCCCGAGTTATGAAAACCCCAATCCTGAACTCATGCGGGAATGGGCCGAAAGCAATCTTGAATCTTCCCGCAAACTGGTGTTGATTTTAATAAAATACGCAGATATAGATAGGACACAGCTACTCAAGGAAATTACGGAAATTTATGAAGAACTTGAGAAAATAGATCAACCTGAGGAAAAAGCTAAATTGACAAGTGAGATGACGGTCAGATTGAAAAAAGAGGAAGCGAAAATAATGGAAAGAAAAGCCTTTAAATTTCAAAGGGACCGTAATGACTATGACCTAGGCCAAATTTTCACCTTTGCTAGAAAGTACGATGCCCTGCGAGGCCCTGCAGCAAGAATACACGCCAATTGTAAAGCCGGTCACAAAAATAAGGATCAGACGGATATGTCGCTTTCAGATTTGAGTTCGGCTGCAGGCAGTGATTCTGAATCGGAGCTCGTGGCGGTGATATGAGGGGACAGGCCGTTAAACCCTCTCCGGGGGAAGAGATTGTTTTTTTATGCCACGAGCGAATCCAAACTCTCCGTCCCAGAGTTCAAAGGAATTGCAACGAAAATACGCAAACTTTAGAAGGCGGCAGAGGTACAGGGCAAGGAAGAGATACAATTCAAAGAAAAAGGAGGGGCAGGGGTCAATGGTCAACGAACAAGCATTAATGGAGAAACACACGAATAAAACCATCATCAATCTGACACAATGCAAATTAACCAAAGAAGAAGAAAATATTCTGAAACTAGGCCTATCCTATGCACCACACAGGAATTTTGATTATGTAACAACAAGGCTGGATATCTATAAAGCTGTGAGAAAATTAAAGGTACGAAAATTCCATATGCTGAAGGCAAGCAAGAATGCAACATCTTACACCAGTGTAAATACAGAGGAAGTAACATCATTGGGCACACCGATTCCCAAGGAATTATTAGAACTATGGGTAACTGAAGGAGTGGGCTATGATGCAGTTCAAGGACAAGACGCAGGTACAAATAAAGAAACACACAATACTGAACAAACGACTCCAAATACCCCGTTCAGACCTGTGTCAACATTCAACCCGTTAATGCCCCGTGATATGATTGACATTTTCCACGAGAATATAATAACACAACTAAAGAGGCTACAGAGGCTAACTCAGAATCAAAAAACAAAGTACAGTAATCAATCGAGACATTACGAGGCACTGGTGACTAAGTTAAGGAAAGAGAAAGATGTCATTATCAGGGGCAGTGATAAAGGTGGCAATATCGTTCTGCTCACACGTACAAACTATGACAAAGAGGCGTACTTGCAGTTGAATGATAGACAATGTTATGAACGTTTGAATTCAGCGTCTATGAAAATAGCGTACAAGGAATACTATCAAAAACTGGCCAAATGGAGGAGCAAAGGTATGATTTCGGAAAATGAATACAAATACCTCAAGAATGATAATCCATTAACCCCCTCGATTTATTTCATCCCTAAAGTCCACAAGAATATTGACAAACCGCCTGGCAGGCCCATTATTTCAGCCAGGGGAGGGATGTTGGAAAAAACCTCTGTGTATATTGACTACTTTTTACAGATATATGTGAGATCTTTGAAATCATATGTACAGGACACAGGGGATTTCCTATATAAAATACAGCAGGTGACTTGGGAGGAGGGTTACTGGTTGATGGCCTTGGACGTTACATCACTCTACACGAGTATCAAACATGTTGATGGACTACGCGCAGTATGTCACTTTTTATCCCAAAGACCAGAGCAGTTTAAAGATCACAGTGAAATGATTTTGCAAATGTTGGAGCACTGTTTAAACAATAACGTGTTTATGTACAATAACCTGCTTTACCGACAAGTGCAGGGAGTGGCAATGGGGGCCAGTTTTCCCCCAGCTACGCCTGTTTGCACATGGGTAGCTGGGAGGAACTGGTCCTCAATGTCCGTTTTAAATCTATTTGTGAACAGAATGTAATTGTTTGGTTACGTTACATCGACGATCTGTTTGTAGTGTGGAGGGGTACCAGGGAACAGGCGGAGAAGTTTGTTACAGACATTAATGAGAATGACCTAAATCTCCAATTTACAGCAACATTGAGTCAGTCAGCTGTTCCATTCTTAGATACGGAGGTCTATATTGAAAACAACAAGATGGAGACTAGGTTATTCAGAAAAAGTACCGCTGGCAACACAATCCTACACGCAGGCAGTGCGCACCCGGCACACTTGATAACAAGCATACCGTATGGGAAGATGCTTCGCCTCAGGAGGGTGTGCAGTAATGATTTAGATTTGACAGCAGCACAACATGCCAGTAAGCTCAGGTTTCTAGAAAGAGGCTACACAGAAAACCTTATTGATAATGCTATAATTAAATCTATGAAAAGTAGCCGACGTGAGCTCCTCAAAAAATACAGGCCAGATGAGGCTGCAGCATCAGTAACCAACAAAAGCAATTTAGACCAAGCAGTTACCCCAGCTAGCACATTTAGAATCATTATGGGCTATAGCAAACAACACTCTGATCTGTACCGAATAATCAATCGCAGTTGGCACATTGTTTTAAATGACCCAGTTATAGGCCCAACACTACCACGAAAGGCCTCCATCACTTTTAGCAAGGCGCCCTCTATGAAGGACTGCCTGGTTAACACTAGTTCTGAGACCATTGAAAAAACAAGATGGCTCCAAACAAAACAGCGGCTTCTACAAGTGCAGAACATGTAAATCCTGCACACATGGTATCAACATGAAGACATACAAAGATGCTTTTAGCAATAAGGAACACCAAATCAGCAAAGTACTTACCTGTAAAACCGAATTTGCAGTATACGTACTCATATGCCCCTGTGGACTCAAATATGTGGGTAGTACCAAACTTGCGGTGCATAAGCGTATACTACAGCATCTTCGGGCAATAGCCAATCAGGATAATACATATCCGGTGGCTAGACATTTTAAGGAGCTACATCACAGTGTAAACCAGGGTTTGAAGTACTTTGTTGTTGATGCAGTGGCTGCAAGTAGGAGAGGTGGTGATAGAGAGTCCAAGCTTCGCAAGCTGGAAACTAGATATATTCTCCAGCTTGATACTAAGAATCCTGGCGGACTCAATATCACGGAGGATTTACATACTTGTTTGGCGTAAAAACTGATAGATAGATAGGTACATTTGAAAGAGGGAAAACAGAGATACTGTTTTTTAAAGGAAAGGAAAAGGTACAATAAATTTTAGATAATATTTTTTTTTTTAATTTGTTTCCACCCCCTTCTTTTATTACTATATGAATTTTAACATCTTTTTAACATTTTTTATTCTGTTTTACCCTTGCTGTATTGTAGCCAAAGTGTACCTCACAGAGACCATGAATGTCATTTTTCAAACATGCCTTTAGAACTGGTCAAGTGATCCATTATATTTGAATCAATAGGAATATATTTGTTATATATATTTTTTTGTAACATGTAGCCTCTAAGTACCCTCTTAGCAGTGTGCCGTTTTTTACCTCAGCGAAGTGTATATCGCCTTCTGAAAAACCTTAACATTTTGATGAGCTAAAATTCAGATCATGTTATAAGATGAAGGTAATTAAGTGAAACTCAATTGAAGACGAGGGGAATAACAAGGAAAATTAAGAGTAAAAATGGTAAAAGAAATGTATAAAAAATGTAGATAATACCAAAAGAAACAAGGGGACTCACCATTAGTAAAACAAGTACAATTGATGGATCAGTGTTTTTAATCATCACTAAATACTTTGCACAGCACTAGTTTGCACATAGTAGGTTGGGATAAGGAAATGGTAATTTAAGGACGACATACCATTGGATAAATGAAATAGGGATTTACCCCATCAGTTTAGAGTTTCCCTATATTTGTTCCACAGTATGAATATATATTGTTTAATATGATACATACCAGGCATCAACAAAAATGGTTCTCACCATAAAAAAGCATATATAATCTATCGGTAATATGTGTACACCTTCTGGGAATGAGATCCATAATTCTTTCTGGCAAATAATATTTTATTGTTCGAATCAGAAAAATGGCTTGATAATAGGGCTGATGGATTTCTGCAGTCCATAATCATAGCCAACAAGTGCAAGGATAACGATTTATCTTGCACTAATGCCTTTAGATATATCATTAGTTAGTACGGGTGGATACATCTATGGAACTGGAAAGGCTAATTATATTTTGCACAATATTTGCAGTAATGGAACGGACTGTGAATTTTAAAAAATAGCGTGATTTGCACATATAGGATATCTGAGGTTTGTTGGTGGCCTACTATTTTCTGGGATTTATCCCATGAATAATGACATTGAGTATTATGTGTTTAATCTGTCATAGGCTCTCGATATGGACATTTCTAGCCACCAACGTCTATCATTTAAATTGTGATATTTTAACAATGTATTTTACATGAACGCAGTTTTGCACACATCAGCACTATATGCACTTTATGCAGCAAATATTGAGATATGCAGTACAAGAGTGTGAAAATATTTATGCTTAATAATTATATATGGCCGTAGTATTTTTACCATTTCCATTGTAACTACTGTCACGTGGTGAGATTTGAATAATGCACTGTCACTTTAAAAGCTGTGATCTGCCACTATCACATTGTCATGTGAACAAGGCTCGGACGAGCCGAAACGTTATGGCGACATATAGCTAATAAATATTTTTGCACTTACCTGCTGGTCCGTGTCCGTGCTTGCTGTGGAGGTGGCGAGGAGAAGTGGCTGCTGCTCAGCTGCGGAGCTGGTGATATATATATATATATATATATATATTCACTGAAAAAACCATAGGTTTTAGGGACAGTTATAGTTAGTTGGACATTTCACTCGTACAAAACCCGTGAAATTCCCCCGTTATAGTTAGTTCAGCTAACTATAACTCACGCCCCCGCAATGCACTGCTGATGACTTCACATATTACATCACTCATGACATGGTCAGTGACATCACTGATGACATCACTGATGACATCTCAAATGACATCACTGATGACATCATGCAGTGACTGTGTGTTTCTGTAAAGTTTAAATATTTTTAATATATATAGGGAAAGGCGTATTGAAGAATGAGTGGGTGTATAAGTGTCTGTATGGATGATTTAGTAGGTGCGTGACTAACTCTGTAAGTGAGTGATTAAACGTATCTTACTGAATGCATGGGTTAGTGACTAAACTGGGTGAATGTCTGAATCCGTCTGTCTGTTGCTGTGTAAGTGGCTGCATGGGTTTGTGAATAGCTTCATGAGTGTCTATATGAGTTATAGATTGGTTGTCTGAGTATCTGTATGGGTGCCTGAGTGTTTGTGTGGGTGGGGTGTGTGCGACTCTGTGCATAGATGTGTGAGTGGGCGATTCACTGGGTGGATGGTTTCAAGAGTGCATCTGTGATAGACTGTATGGGTGGGTAAGTGTGTGTAAGAGTGTGTTAGTGAGTGAATGTATGTCCCAGTGGTACATGTGTGAGTAACTACATATGTAAAAGGCAGTATATATGTGTGTTGGAGTATATAAATAGCTATAAGCGAGAGTGTGTGATTGTGAGAGTGACTGTATGGATGAGTGTGTGCTTGTATCAGTGATTGTATAAGAGCGTAAGAATGTGCTAGTATTTGTATGAGTAAGTGAGCTGGTGTGTGTATAACTGTATAGGTGAGTAAATGGCAGTGTGTTTAATTATTTGCACGACTGACTAGGTGTGTGAGTACCTCTATGGATGAGTGGCGGTGTTTGAGTGTCTATATAGGAGTATGAGTGCATATGATAGTCCTGTACTGAGTGACCGTAAGTATGAGTGACTGTACGGGTGAGTGAGTGGATGTGTGTGTAGACCTAAGAATCAGTGAGTGGGTATGTAGTTATTGGTGTTGGAGTGTCTATGGTTTTGCGAATGGCAGTCTGTAATTTAGAGTGGGTGTATCAAAGGTTATATTATGGTGTGAGGAGGTGCATCAGTTTATCACGTGGATGATGTCATCAGTGATGTCATCAGTGATGTCATCAGTGATGTCACTGACCATGTCATGAGTGATGTAATATGTGATGTCATCAGCAGTGCATTGCGGGGGCGCGAGTTATAGTTAGCTGAACTAACTATAACGGGGGAATTTCACGGGTTTTGTACGAGTGAAATGTCCAACTAACTATAACTGTCCCTAAAACCTATGGTTTTTTCAGTGAATTTCAAAGGTTTTTAAATGCTAATTTCTAACTATAACGTGTCTGAAACCTATGGTTTTTTCAGTGAATTTCAAAGGTTTTTTAAATGCTAATTTCTAACTATAACGTGCCTGAAACCTATGGTTTTTTAAGTGAATTTCAAAGGTTTTTTAAATGCTAATTTCTAACTATAACGTGCCCTGCACCCTACCTTCACCACTGTGCAAACGCGCCCCCTTGAATCATGAGGGTCCCTGGGGTCCAACTAGCCCACCCTGTACCTCCAGTATGCGCCAGGGAGCTGCGTTGCAGAGGTGTTCAGAGGCCACGCCCCATTTTACACCTCTCTGCAACGCAGCTCTGTGGCGCTTTCTGGACGTACCTGGTGGGCTAGTTGGCCCCCAGGGACCCCCAGTATTCAAGGGAATTACTTCCCTTCTTACAACGCGCCAGGGGCGCGTTTGCACAGTGCTGCAGGGAGGGGCGGGGCCTCCCGGCACGATGCCGTTTTTTTTTTTTTTTTTTTATGGGAGGGGGCTGCATGGCCCCCTTCCCTCGGTCCACTTTTGTCCCCGGGGACCCCATCCCCCGGGGCCTGAGGCTGTTCTTTTATTTTCTTTTATTTTTTTCTCAAAACGGGAAGGGGGCCGCATGGCCCCCCTTCCCTGGGCCTGTATTTGCCCCGGGGACACCATCCCCAGGGCATGCCCTCTTTTTTTTCTAAAAATAAATATTTGGAGGGGGGCTGCGTGGCCCCCCTCCTCAGGCCATTAAAGGCCCCGGGGACCCCATCCCCCGGGGCCGGCCTTTGCGTCCTTTTTTTAAAAAAAAATTTGGGGGAGGGGGGCTTCGTGGCCCCCCTCCCGGGCCACTAATGGCCCCGGGGACCCCATCCCCCGGGGCCTGGCCATACGTTGGGGACCGTGGGGGGGTCCCCAATCCCCGCACGGTCCCGCCGGCTCCCCGCGTCCTGCGGGAGCCGGCATTGCTTTTCCATAAGGGGAGCTGCTGACATGCAGCTCCCCTTATGGAAAAGCAATCTGCTTTGCTTCATTGAAGCGAGAGCAGGTTTCCCTGCTCTCGCTTCAATGAAGCAGCAAGTTTGCCAATGGCAGGAAGGGAGCCGCGAGGCTCCGTCCTGCCATTGCAAACAGCAGTGTCCCGGGGGTAGGCACCCCGGGACACTGCAGGAGCCGGCCCTGGGGGTGGCGGTCCCCAGGGCCACCACAGGCTCCAGGAGGGGGGCCCTCCTCCCCACTTCTACATAGCCCCGGGGAGGTGGTGGTCCCCGGGGCTTCAGGGGTCTGAAACGGACCCCCACATGTATTTTCTAAGTGCCCCGGGGAGGTGGCGGTCCCCGGGGCGTGTGGGGGGGCTGAAGCCCCCCCCCACACAGGTATTTCAAATTTTAAAAAAGAAGCCCCGGGGGTGGCGGTCTCCGGGGCTTGGGGGGCCTTAGAGGCCCCCCCATTAACTATAAACCAACCCCCCGCATGCCCCCGGGACTTGGCCCAGCCGGGGGCAAAATAGCATCGAAGCGCGGGAGACCACGCTTCGATTTTTTTTTTTTTACGGCGGGATCCGCGCACCCTAAGCGCATCCCGCCAATTCTTTTTTTTTTTTTAATGCTTTTTTCTGCCCAGGGGGTCCTTGTGGGACCCCCTGAGCAGACCTAGGGGGTCAGGGTGTTTCTACCCTGCCCCCTTTGTGCGTTTTGCGCACTTGTTTCTGTCCCTCGGTTCTACCGAGGGACAAAATGGCTGCCAACACTTCCTGATTTGGAGTGTTGACAGCCAATTAGCATGCAGCTCGTGATCGGCAGGGTGCGCGAATCCGACGCGGCCATAGATATATATGTGATTTTCATTTTGATTTTCACAGGAACTACTGAACGGATTTACACCATTTAACAAAAAGGGTTCTTTCTGAACCAAGAACTACCTCTTTGCCAAATTTGGTGTAATTCCGTTCAGCAGTTCGGGCTGTAGCCGTGGCTAAAGTTTCCTATGGGAAAATGAATGGGGAAAACACGTTTTGGGACCCCCCTTTTTTCTTGGCCCCCGCTTGACGAATCACCCCGAAACTTTCAGGGTAGGAGCGGGCCATAAAGTTTGAAAATTTCGCGTTGATTCGTCAACCGACGCAAGAGTTATTTCAAATAGAATGTTGCGGATTTCCTATGGAAAATAGGTCCTAACTATAACTATCTACTGGCAACCGCCAGTAGATAATATATATATATATATGCCAAGGTGTATTGAAGAATGAGTGGGTGTATAAGGGTCTGAATAGATGATTTAGTAGGTGCGTGACTGACTATAAGTGAGTGATTAATCGTGTCTTACTGAATGCATGGGTTAGTGACTAAACTGTGTGAATGTCTGTATTAGTCTGTCAGTTGGTGTGTAAGCGGCTGCATGTGTTGGTGAGTAGCTACATGTGTGTCTATATGGGTTATTGATTGGTTGTCTGAGTATCTGTATGGGTGCCTGAGTGTCTCTGTGGGTGGGTGGGGTGTGTGTGACTCTGTGCATAGATGTGTGAGTAGGTGATTCACTGGGTGTATGGGTTCAAGAGTGCATCTGTGAAGGGCTGTATGGGTGGGTGAGTGTGTGTATGGGTGTGTTGGTGAGTGAATGGATGTCTCAGTGGTACATGTGTGAGTAACTACATATGTGAAAGGCAGTATATGTGAGTGTTGGAGTATATAAATGACTATATGTGAGAGTGAGTGATTGTGAGAGTTGCTGTATGGATGAGCGTGTGCTTGTGTCAGTGATTGTAGAAGAGAGTAAGTATGTGTTAGTATCTGTATGAATAAGTGAAGTGGTGTGTGTATAACTGTATTGGTGAGTAAATGGGAGTGTGATTGATTCTTTGCATGACTGACTAGGTGTGTGAGTAACTCTATGGGTGAGTGGTGGTGTGTGAGTGTCTGTATAGGTGTATGAGTGCATATGATAGTGCTGTATTGATGAGTGACTGCATGTATGAGTAACTGTATGGATGAATGAGTAGACGTGTGTAGACCTAGGAATCAGTGAGTGGGTATGTAGTAACTGGTATTGGTGTGTCTATGGTTTCGAAAATGGTAGTCTGCATTTAAGAGTGGGTGTATCAAAGGTTATATTAGGGTGTGAGGCGGTGCATCAGATTATCACGTGGATGATGTCATCAGTGATGTCATTTGAGATGTCATCAGTGACGTCATCAGCAGTGCATTACGGGGGCGCGAGTTATAGTTAGCTCAACTAACTATAACGGCCGAATTTCTCTGGTTTTGTACGAGTGAAATGTCCAACTAACTATAATGTCCCTGAAACCTATGGTTTTTTCAGTGAATATATATATATATATATATATATATATATATATATATATATACAGCAAATCCTCCATTACAGAGAGATAAGGGTCGCACTCCAGCAGTTGTAAACCAGTGATTAATTTATTCTTAAATCATTTAAGTCAGCAAACACAGACCAAAACTAACGCGTTTCGGTATTCCCACGATACCTTGTTCACAGTATATATATATATATATATATTCAAAACACAGGTAGCCCCATGAGCTGCACTCGAGCCAGAGAGAAGGTTACCAGCCTTTATTCATGGTATGGATGGGTAAGTTAGCCAGTGCAATCAGCAGCCTTTCCTTCGCCTAACGCGTTTCGAGTCAATTTCTTCTTCAGAGGCATTAAGGAAAAGTACGCGTTTGGCGGGCAGCTACTTCCTTATAAAATGTCACGCCCCTTATTCACGTTCCATGTGTCTTATGGGAATCGTAGTGCCCCAAACATTTCCAACCTTAATAACGGTACGCTGATTCCTGCTGCAGATACAGCCCAAAAATGAGTCCCAGCTTTCATACCAGTCCTCAATCCGGGCTCTCTGCTCCACTGTGAGAATATATATATATATTCACTGAAAAAACCTCAGGACATAGTAGGAGCCGGCCCTGGGGGGTGACAGTCGCCAGAGCCATGTATCCTTTCTTTGATTTGGCCCAAAGGAGTTGGCATTCCTCAGGGCTGCGGGGGATCCGCACGGCCCCCCACATTCAATTAAAGAAAAGCTCTGGGGAGGTGGCGGTCCCTGGGGCTGTGGGGGAGTCTACGCGGCCCCCCAGGATTCAATTAATGAAAAGCTCCCAGGAGGTGACGGTCCCCGGGGCTGCGGAGGGGGGGTTCATGCAGCCCCCATGCATTGATTTAAAGTAAAGCCTTGGGGAGGTGGTGACCTCCAGGGCTGCGGGGGGGTCTGCATGGCTGCCCCACATTGATTTCAAATAAAGCCTCGGGGAGGTGGCGGTCCCCAGGGCTGCCGGGGGCGGGGCACGCATGCTCCTGCTTTATTTTACTATTGTTTGCTTTGGGTAGGTGGTGGTCTCCGGAGCATGGGAGTGTCACGTGGGCATCCTCCGCATAATTAAAAAGCAGTGCCTGGGAATTTGGCCCATCTGGGGGCAGTAGCTTGCGTGTTTTTTTCCCCCAATTTTGCCACAAATCTGCAGATCCACCTGCGATTTGCTGCAAAATTGACCCCCCAAAAATGTTTTTAACCCCCAGTGGGGTCCCTACACCAGTGCTAGGGGGTCAAGGTATTTCTACCCTGCCCCCCCATTAGTTTGTGCATTTTTTGTGAGACTCGGCTCAGGCCGAGTCCCAAGATGGCTGCCAGCACTTCCTGGTTCAAGTGTTGGCAGCCAATCAGAGTTCAACACAGGGACTGCTGGATCCACAGAGGATCCGTGTCCCTATACAAATTTCTGCCAAATTTGGTGTAATTCCGTCCAGCAGTTCGGGCAGTAATCGTGTCTAAAGGTCCTATAGGAATTAACATGGGGAAAACGCATATATATATATATATATATATATTATCTACTGGCGGTCGCCAGTAAATAGTTATAGTTAGGACCTATTTTCCATAGGAAATCCGCGACATTCTATTTGAAATAACTCTTGCGTCGGTTGACGAATCTTCGCAAAAGTTTCAAACTTTATGGCCCGCTCCGGTCCGCTCCTACCCTGAAAATCTCAGGGTGATTCGTCAAGCGGGGGCCGAGAAAAAAGGGGGGTCCCAAAACGTGTTTTCCCCATTCATTTTCCCATAGGAAACTTTAGACACGGCTACAGCCCGAACTGCTGAACGGAATTACACCAAATTTGGCAAAGAGGTAGTTCTTGGTTCAAAAAGAACCCTTTTTGTTAAATGGTGTAAATCCGTTCAGTAGTTGCGGAGAAAATCAAAAGTAAAAACACATATATCTGGGCGGAGCCTAACCACACATGTCATCGTGAGATCTGATTGGCTGTCAGCACTTCATCCTGGAATTGCTGGCAGCCATCTTGGGACCAATATAAATGATAGTACCCCATTGAAATGCATTGTAGTGAATCGAAGATTTTGAGGGTTACCAAAAGGAGAACTATAAAGGGTGATAACAGACTTTAGTTACATTAGAATTCATTTGTTGATGGTACCATACTAATTTCAGGAATTGTGGTGTGTTCTAAGGTGATTTTACCCTGTGAAAAACCTTCTGCTGGGATATCATGAATCATGTTTGAGAGAAAACTATTTTCACATGCTTGTCCCATACAGTTTTGGAAGGTGCCCCAGAAGCTAAAATGAGAGCATATTTTCTGTAAATTCACATTATCTTTCTCAGTCATGTGAGAATGAAGTCTGACATTCTCAGTAAAACATGTATATCCAACAAGGGCAGAGACTGTCAGTTGATTCCTTTGTGTTCTACTGCAGCTTCCCAGAGTGTTCTAAAGAACAACTAGAGTGCTAACAGCCTTACTTATGACAAAAGTATGGCACACCTGAAGCCATCTTGATTGGAATAAACTGGTAACACTTAAAACATTTAATTTAAAAAGGAACAAAATGATGGGGTTCATCTTGTCATAGAAATTATGGTTAGTGCTGTAGAAAGAAAAATTAGGACATGTTTCAAGTGTGGTCTCAAATATCTTCCTGTTATATTTCAACAGGAGCAGCCTGTCAGTTGATGCCTTTGTGTTCTACTGCAGCTTCCCAGAGTGTTCTAAAGAACAACTAGAGCGCTAACAGTCTTACTTATGACAAAAGTATGGCACACCTGAAGCCATCTTGATTGGAATAAACTGGTAACACTTAAAACATTTAATTTAAAAAGGAACAAAATGAGGGGGTTCATTTTGCCATAGAAATTATGGTTAGTGCTGTAGAAAGAAAAATTAGGACATGTTTTAAGTGAGATCTCAAATATCTTCCTGTTATATTTCAACAGGAGCAGCCTGTCAGTTGATGCCTTTGTGTTCTACTGCAGCTTCCCAGAGTGTTCTAAAGAACAACTAGAGTGTTAACAGCCTTACTTATGACAAAAGTATGGCACACCTGAAGCCATCTTGATTGGAATAAACTGGTAACACTTAAAACATTTAATTTAAAAAGGAACAAAATGAGGGGGTTCATTTTGCCATAGAAATTATGGTTAGTGCTGCAAAAAGAAAATGTAGTGCATGTTTTAAGTGAGATCTCAAATCCTCTTCTATTTCATTAGAAAATTCTGACATGCAGACTGAAACAATCACTTTCAATACCAGCAGTAGACTTCCAGTTAACTCCTTGGTGAGCAGTAGCTTTACTACAGTGATCTAATGAACAACTAGAGTAATAACATTCTGAATTTATGGCAAATGTGTGACACATCTGAATGCCTTCTTGATGGAATCAAAGTAAAAAACTGAAAGTATTTCCTACTGAGGAGACTGCAGTAAATGAGGAAATTAGGAAACTTCATAACAAAGAAGTCTTCCAAGATGGCCACCAGTGAAAAAAGAGCCCAAATGTAGCACAAATATTACCCAGATGTAGCCCACATATAGCCCAATGACAAAAGTGTGCAAAACACTTTTTATTTTTAGTTTTTTGCAGTTTTATGTAGTGCAGACTGGTCAGGTATTGGAGCGTTGCATCTTAAAACATGACCCCCTACACTACAAAAACACCACTGCACTACCCTAAACCCTAAAACACTACCCCAGCACGACCCCCTACACTACACAAGCACCACTGCACTATCCTAAACCCTAAAACACTACCCCCAGCATGACCCCCTACACTACACAAACACCACTGCACTACCCTAAACCCTAAAACACTACCCCAACACCACTGCACTAACCTAAATCCTAAAACACTACCCCCAGCACGACCCCCTACACTACCCAAACACCACTGCACTACCCTAAAACATGACCCCCTACACTACACAAACACCACTGCACTACCCTAAACCCTAAAACACTACCCCCAGCACGACCCCCTACACTACACAAGCAACACTGCACTACCCTAAACCCTAAAACACTGCCCCCAGCACGACCCCCTACACTACACAAACACAACTGCACTACCTTAAACCCTAAAACACTACCCCCAGCACGACCCCCTACACTGCCCGAACACCACTGCACTGCCCTAAACCCTGAAACACAAACCCCTTCACGACCCCCTACACTGCCCGAACACCACTGCACTGCCCTAAACCCTGAAATACCACCCCCAGCATGACCCCTACACTGCCCGAACACCACTGCACTACCCTAAACCTGAAACACTACCCCCAGCAAGACCTCCTACACTGCCCGAACACCACTGCACTGCCCTAAACCCTGAAACATCACCCCCAGCAAGACCCCTACACTGCCCGAACACCACTGCCCTAAACCCTGAAACAACACCCCCAGCACGACCCCCTACACTGCCCGAACACCACTGCACTGCCCTAAACCCTGAAACACCACCCCCAGCACGACCCCCTACACTGCCCGAACACCACTGCACTGCCCTAAACCCTGAAACACCACCCCCTGCATGACCCCTACACTGCCCGAACACTACTGCACTGCCCTAAACCCTGAAACACCATCCCCAGCACGACCCCCTACACTGCACGAACACCACTGCACTGCCCTAAACCCTGAAACACTACCCCCAGCAAGACCCCCTACACTGCCCGAACACCACTGCACTGCCCTAAACCCTGAAACACCACCCCCAGCAAGACCCCCTACACTGCCCGAACACCACTGCACTGCCCTAAACCCTGAAACACCAGCCCCAGCACGACCCCTACACTGCCCGAACACCACGGCACTGCCCTAAACCCTGAAACACCACCCCCTGCACGACCCCCTACACTGCCCGAACACCACTGCACTGCCCTAAACCCTGAAACACCACCCCTGCACGATCCCCTACACTGCCCGAACACTACTGCACTGCCCTAAACCCTGAAACACCACCCCCAGCACGACCCCCTACACTGCACGAACACCACTGCACTGCCCTAAACCCCGAAACACTACCCCCAGCAAGACCCCCTACACTGCCCGAACACCACTGCCCTAAACCCTGAAACACCACTCCCAGCAAGACCCCCTACACTGCCCGTACACCACTGCACTGCCCTAAACCCTGAAACACCACCCCCAGCATGACCCCCTACACTGCCCGAACACCACTGCACTGCCCTAAACCCTGAAACACCACCCCCAGCACGACCCCCTACACTGCCCGAACACCACTGCACTGCCCTAAACCATGAAACACCAGCCCCAGCACGACCCCCTACACTGCCCGAACACCAATGCACTGCCCTAAACCCTGAAACACCACCCCCTGCACGACCCCCTACACTGCCCGAACACCACTACACTGCCCTAAACCCTGAAACACCAGCCCCAGCACAACCCCGTACACTGCCCGAACACCACTGCACTGCCCTAAACCCTGAAACACCAGCCCCAGCACGACCGCCTACACTGCCCGAAAACCACTGCACTGCCCTAAACCCTGAAACACCAGCCCCAGCAAGACCCTCTATACTGCCCGAACACCACTGCACTGCCCTAAACCCTGAAACACCACCCCCAGCAAGACCCCCTACACTGCCCGAACACCACTGCACTAAAGCCTGAAACACCACCCCCAGCAAGACCACCTACACTGGCCGAACACCACTGCACTGCCCTAAACCCTGAAACACCACCCCCTGCACGACCCCCTACACTGCCCAAACACCACTGCACTGCCCTAAACCCTGAAACACCACCCCCTGCACGACCCCCTACACTGCCCGAACACCACTGCACTGCCCTAAACCCTGAAACACCACCCCTCAGCACGACACCCTACACTGCCCGAACACCACTGCACTGCCCTAAACCCTGAAACACCACCCTCAGCACGACCCCCTACACTGCCTGAACACCACTGCCCTAAACCCTGAAACACCACCCCCTACACTGCACGAACACCACTGCACTGCCCTAAACCCTGAAACACCACCTCCAGCAAAACCCCCTACACTGCCTGAACACCATTGCTCTGCCCTAAATCCTGAAACACTAGCCCCAGCATGACCCCCTACACTGCCCAAACACCACTGCACTGCCCTAAACCCTGAAACACCAGCCCCAGCAAGACCCCCTACACTGCCCGAACACCACTGCACTGCCCTAGACTCTGAAACACCAGCCCCAGCAAGACCCCCTACACTGCCCGAACACCACTGCACTGCCCTAAACCCTGAAACACCAGCCCCAGCATGACCCCCTACACTGCCCGAACACCACTGCCCTAAACCCTGAAACAACACCCCCAGCACGACCCCCTACACTGCCCGAATACCACTGCACTGCCCTAAACCCTGAAACACCACCCCCAGCACGACCCCCTACACTGCCCGAACACCACTGCACTGCCCTAAACCCTGAAACACCACCCCTGCATGACCCCCTACACTGCCCGAACACTACTGCACTGCCCTAAACCCTGAAACACCATCCCCAGCACGACCCCCTACACTGCACGAACACCACTGCACTGCCCTAAACCCTGAAACACTACCCCCAGCAAGACCCCCTACACTGCCCGAACACCACTGCACTGCCCTAAACCCTGAAACACCACCCCCAGCAAGACCCCCTACACTGCCCGAACACCACTGCACTGCCCTAAACCCTGAAACACCAGCCCCAGCACGACCCCTACACTGCCCGAACACCACGGCACTGCCCTAAACCCTGAAACACCACCCCTGCACGACCCCCTACACTGCCCGAACACCACTGCACTGCCCTAAACCCTGAAACACCACCCCCTGCACGATCCCCTACACTGCCCGAACACTACTGCACTGCCCTAAACCCTGAAACACCACCCCCAGCACGACCCCCTACACTGCACGAACACCACTGCACTGCCCTAAACCCCGAAACACTACCCCCAGCAAGACCCCCTACACTGCCCGAACACCACTGCCCTAAACCCTGAAACACCACTCCCAGCAAGACCCCCTACACTGCCCGTACACCACTGCACTGCCCTAAACCCTGAAACACCACCCCCAGCATGACCCCCTACACTGCCCGAACACCACTGCACTGCCCTAAACCCTGAAACACCACCCCCAGCACGACCCCCTACACTGCCCGAACACCACTGCACTGCCCTAAACCATGAAACACCAGCCCCAGCACGACCCCCTACACTGCCCGAACACCAATGCACTGCCCTAAACCCTGAAACACCACCCCCAGCACGACCCCCTACACTGCCCGAACACCACTACACTGCCCTAAACCCTGAAACACCAGCCCCAGCACAACCCCGTACACTGCCCGAACACCACTGCACTGCCCTAAACCCTGAAACACCAGCCCCAGCACGACCGCCTACACTGCCCGAAAACCACTGCACTGCCCTAAACCCTGAAACACCAGCCCCAGCAAGACCCTCTACACTGCCCGAACACCACTGCACTGCCCTAAACCCTGAAACACCACCCCCAGCAAGACCCCCTACACTGCCCGAACACCACTGCACTAAAGCCTGAAACACCACCCCCAGCAAGACCACCTACACTGGCCGAACACCACTGCACTGCCCTAAACCCTGAAACACCACCCCCTGCACGACCCCCTACATTGCCCAAACACCACTGCACTGCCCTAAACCCTGAAACACCACCCCCTGCACGACCCCCTACACTGCCCGAACACCACGGCACGGCCCAAAACCCTGAAACACCACCCCTCAGCACGACACCCTACACTGCCCGAACACCACTGCACTGCCCTAAACCCTGAAACACCACCCCCAGCACGACCCCCTACACTGCCCGAACACCACTGCACTGCCCTAAACCCTGAAACACCACCCCCTGCACGACCTCCTACACTGCCGGAACACCAATGCACTGCCCTAAACCCTGAAACACCACCCCCAGCACGACCCCCTACACTGCCCGAACACCACTGCACTGCCCTAAACCCTGAAACATCAACCCCAGCAAGACCCCCTACACTGCCTGAACACCACTGCCCTAAACCCTGAAACACCACCCCCTATACTGCACGAACACCACTGCACTGCCCTAAACCCTGAAACACCACCTCCAGCAAAACCCCCTACACTGCCTGAACACCATTGCTCTGCCCTAAATCCTGAAACACTAGCCCCAGCATGACCCCCTACACTGCCCAAACACCACTGCACTGCCCTAAACCCTGAAACACCACCCCCAGCACGACCCCCTACACTGCCCGAACACCACTGCACTGCCCTAAACCCTGAAACACCAGCCCCAGCATGACCCCCTACACTGCCCGAACACCACTGCACTGCCCTAAACCCTGAAACACCAGCCCCAGCACGACCACCTACACTGCCCGAACACCACTGCACGGCCCTAAACCACCAGCCACAGCACGACCCCCTACACTGCCCGAACACCACTGCACTGCCCTAAACCCTGAAACACCAGCCCCAGCACGACCCCCTACACTGCCCGAACACCACTGCACTGCCCTAAACCCTGAAACACCACCCCCTGCATGACCCCCTACACTGCCCGAACACCACTGCACTGCCCTAAACCCTGAAACACCACCCCCTGCAGCACCCCCTACACTGCCCGAACACCACTGCACTGCCCTAAACCCTGAAACACCACCCCTGCACCGCCCCCTACACTGCCCGAACACCACTGCACTGCCCTAAACCCTGAAACACCACCCCCAGCATGACCCCCTTTACTGCTCGAACACCACTGCACTGCCCCAAACCCTGAAACACCACCCCCAGCACGACCCCCTACACTGCCCGAACACCACTGCCCTAAACCCTGAAACACCACCCCCTGCACGACCCCCTACACTGCCCGAACACCACTGCACTGCCCTAAACCCTGAAACACCACCCCCTACACTGCCCGAACACCACTGCACTGCCCTAAACCCTGAAACACCACCCCCAGCACGACCCCCTACACTGCCCGAACACCACTGCACTGCCCTAAACCCTAAAACACCACCCCCAGCATTACCCCCTACACTGCCCAAACACCACTGTACTGCCCTAAACCCTAGAACACTACCCCCAGCACGACCCCCTACACTACCCGAACACCACTGCACTACCCTAAACCCTAAAATACTACCCCCAGCACAACCCCCTACACTACCCGAACACGACTTCACTGCCCTAAACCCTCAAACACTCCCCCAGCACGACCCCCTACACTACCCGAACACCACTGCACTGCCCTAAACCCTAAAACACTCCCCCAGCATGACCCCCTACACTACCCGAACACCACTGCACTGCCCTAAACCCTAAAATACTCCCCCAGCACGACCCCCTACACTACCCAAACACCACTGCACTGCCCTAAACCCTAAAACACTACCCCCCGCATGACCCCCTACACTACCCAAACACCAATGCACTACCCTAATCCCTAAAACACTACCCCCGCATGACCCCCTACACTACCCTAAACCCTAAAACACTACCCCCGCATGACTCTCTACACTACCCAAAGACCACTGCACTACCCTAAACCCTAAAACACGACCTCCTACACTACACAAACACCACTGCACTACCCTAAACCCTAAAACACTACCCCCTACACTACACAAACACCACTGCACTACCCTAAACCCTAAAACACTACCCCCAGCAGTACCCCTACACTACCCAAACACCACTGCACTAACCTAAACCCTAAAACACTACCCCCAGCAGTACCCCTACACTACCCAAACACCACTGCACTACCCTAAATCACTACCCCCAGCACGACCCCTACACTACCCAAACACCACTGCACTACCCTAAACCCTAAAACACTACCCCCAGCACGACCCCCTACACTACCCAAACACCACTGCCCTACCCTAAACCCTAAAACACTCCCCCAGCACGACTCCCTACACTACCCAAACACCACTGCACTACCCTAAACCCTAAATCTACCCCCAGCATGACCCCCTACACTACACAAACACCACTGCACTACCCTAAACCCTAAAACACTACCCCCAGCACGACCCTCTTCACTACCTAAACACAACTGCACAATTTGTTACAGGCGTTGCAACGCAGGCCTGTGGTGCTTACTGGAAGTACCTAGTGGGCTAGTTGGGCCCCAGGGACCCTCAGGATTCAAGGTGACCTAATCCCCCAACTTAAAACGCACCACGGGGCGCGTTTGCACAGTGGTGAAGGGAGGGGGCGGGGCCTCAGGTGACATGTGCGCAAACACGCCCTGTGGTGCGTTTTAAGTTGGGGAATTAATTCCCTTTGAATCCTGAGGGACCCTGGGGCCAACTAGCCCACCAGGTACCTTCAGTAAGCACAACAGAGTTGCGTTGCAGAGAGGTGAAAAAGGTGCGTGGCCTCGGAACGCCTCTCTGCAACTCAGCTCTGTGGTCCTAACTGTAGGTACCTAGGGGGCTAGTTGGGCCCCAGGGACCCTCAGAATTCAAGGGGACTTAATCCCGCAACTTAAAACGCGCCACGGGGTGCGTTTGCACACATGTCACCTCAGGCCCCCCTCTCCCTTCACCACTGTGCAAACGCGCCCTGTAGCGCGTTTTAAGAGGTAGTTTTAATCCCCCTGCCCTATTATGTACTAGGGACTTGCAGAGGAGGTCATGCTAATCACAGGGGTACCCCAACGCATAGTGTTCCCTAGTGTATGTAGGTGTTTTCACTGTATTCTAAGTGTCTTTTAGCATAGCACTGGCTCTGGTTAGTCAGAGTCAGTTACCACCAGTACCCGTCTGAAAAAGTTGTGGGCACAGGATGATTTTGCAACAAGGCCTCTTTCTGCTCCTCTGTTGGTTCTTTCTGCACATCTTTTGCTTCTTTCTGTGCGTTTTTTCTTCTTTCTTCACATGTCCTACCTCTGTAGGCATAGTTAGAAACTAGCATTTAAAAAAACCTTTGAAATTCACTTAAAAAATCATAGGTTTCAGGCACGTTATAGTTAGAAATTAGCATTTAAAAAACCTTTGAAATTCACTGAAAAAACCATAGGTTTCAGACACGTTATAGTTAGAAATTAGCATTTAAAAAACCTTTGAAATTCACTGAAAAAACCATAGGTTTTAGGGACAGTTATAGTTAGTTGGACATTTCACTCGTACAAAACCATAGAAATTCCCCCGTTATAGTTAGTTCAGCTAACTATAACTCGCGCCCCGCAATGCACTGCTGATGACGTCACATATTACATCACTCATGACATGGTCAGTGACATCACTGATGACATCACTGATGACATCTCAAATGACATCACTGATGACATCATCCATGTGATAATTTCATGCATCTTCTCACACCCTAATATAACTTTTGATACACCCACTCTAAATTACAGACTGCCATTCTCAAAACCATAGACACTCCAACACCAAAAACTACATACCCACTCACTGATTCTTAGGTCTACACACACATCCACTCACTCACCCGTACAGTCACTCATACTTAGTCACTCAGTACAGGACTATCATATGCACTCATACACCTATATAAACACTCACACACCGCCACTCATCCATAGAGGTACTCACACACCTAGTCAGTCATGCACAAAACTTAATCACACACCCATTTACTCACCTATACAGTTATACACACACCAGCTCACTTACTCATACAAATACTAGCACATTCTTACACTCTTATACAATCACTGATACAAGTACACACTCATCCATACAGCCACTCTCACAATCACTCACTCTCACTTATAGCCATGTATATACTCCAACACACATATATACTGCCTTTCACATATGTAGTTACTCACACATGTACCACTGAGATATACATTCAATCACTAACACACCCATACACACACTCACCCACCCATACAGTCCATCACAGATGCACTCTTGAAACCATGCACCCAGTGAATCACCAACTCACACATCTATGCACAGAGTCACACACACCCCACCCACACAAACACTCAGGCACCCAAACAGATACTCAGACAATCAATCAATAACCCATGTAGACACTCATGTAGCTATTCAGAAAGCCATGCAGCCGCTTACAAACCAACAGACAGACGGATACAGACATTCACACAGTTTAGTCACTAACCCATGCATTCAGTAAGATACATTTAATCACTCACTTGTAGAGTCAGTCACTCACGTACTAAATCATCCATTCAGACACTTATACACCCACTCATTCTTCAATACGCCTTTCCCAATATATATTAAACATATTTAACTTTACAGAAACACACAGTCACTGGATGATGTCATCAGTGATGTCATTTGAGATGTCATCAGTGATGTCATCAGTGATGTCACTGACCATGTCATGAGTGATGTAATATGTGACGTCATCAGCAGTGCATTGCGGGCGCGAGTTATAGTTAGCTGAACTAACTATAACGGGGAATTTCTATGGTTTTGTACGAGTGAAATGTCCAACTAACTATAACTGTCCCTAAAACCTATGGTTTTTTCAGTGAATATATATATATATATATATATATATATATATCCACACGTCAACGGCTGTTCCCAAGCCTCTTTACACGGCGGGCAACACGGCAGGGTAGCCACCCCTTGATATCCAAACACTAACCGGTTGTCAGTTCTTTTACGAAAGAAAACACCGGAGCCGTGGCCTCAATTCCATAAAGTGTTTATTTATACGGCGTCTAGGTCCCGACGCGTTTCGGAGTTAAACAGCACTCCTTTCTCACGGGCAGTGAATAGTGCGTTTTCGCTTTCTTTTAAAGTGACATAGTGCTTAGTTTACACAATAGATATATATATATACATTGAATTTCCAAAATGTATGATGTATCGAGTGAGAAGATATGAGTATAACAACCAATAAGCAGCTATTTATAAATATAAAAAAGGCATTCCTCTAGCCCACAGCCATCTTTCGACATGCAGAATAAAGCCATGTATTCACCCTGAAACTTCGCAGAGTCTCTTGCACCGCTAAAGTATAGTCTTATAGAATTGAAACCTTCCTTCATAATAACTAGGAATTGTTGTTACTCCAACTGATAGTTGTATACGTCTTGGTTAACATTACACAATCTTTGAGTTAATTGAGTATCATGCTCAAACCAAATAGACAAATTATTGTGTATCTACAAGTATAGAAACAACAGTCCTTGCAAATTCGGACAAAGGACCTTCCTATCATTTGGCTTCAATTCTTACTTGTCATGTCATAGGCTATATGGTCTATTTACCAGAATGTTATCAAGAATTCGGGGATGTCTTTGATAAGAACAAGGCAAATACTCTACCTCCACATGTGACATTTGATGTATAGCCTGGTGCTCCAATTCCTTACATTTGGATCTATGCATTTTCTAAGCCAGACAATAAACATCTTAAAAAATACATTGAAGATGGTTTCATAGGGCATTCACGGGCAACGGCGCCTTCTTTTCTTTGTTCCAAAGATGGAAGGAAACGTATGCATGTATACTGACTGCTGGGCTATCAAAAATTCACTGTAAAAAAACAGTACACATTGACCCATTGTCACTTATACCAATATTGCTGGATCATCTTAGCAAGGCATTGATTTTTACGAAATTGAACCACTGGGGCGCTTATCATCTACTTTGGTTTGTTCGAATATCAAGTCATATCCTTCATTCTTTACAGAGCCCCAGCGGCCTTCCAGTATTTTTTTGATGAGCTGTTACAAGGTCATGTTGGTGTGTTTTGTACCAACAACATCCTCATTTATTCCAAAACCTGAAGAAAGCATGAGCTACCACATGTAAAAGCTGTATTGTAATGCTTGCGCAAGCTGAGTCTTCATGCCAGATTGGAAAAATATATATTTAATGTGACTACAGTTGCGTGGGGTTGCAATCAGTGGGGTTTTGCTACTGCAAAATCCGGAAGCACTTTGCACCTGGTTGCGTACTCTAATCGAAAATTTACCCCAGCAGAAATAAACTACACCATGAGCTTTTGCCCATTAGGTGTGTCTTTTAAGAGTGGAGACATTACCCAGCAGGAGCTAAACACATATTCACAATTTACACTGACCACTGGAACTGATAATTCCTGAAGTATACTAAGGCGTTAACTCCCCGATTAAGATAGGCACAGTACTTTTCTGACTTAGAATTTATCATCACCTAGAGACCCCGTGCTAAGAATGGGAAAGCAGATGCTTTATCTCACCCAACTAATGACAGCAGAGGAAGAGCATAGAACAGAATCCCCACCAAAGGGAGCACCAAAGGGAGCACCAAAGCTGCACCGACTGCTGATGTTTTATGTGAACAATTTATACAGGAATCTCAACGGATTCTTATAGAGACCTAGGGCCAGATGTACAAAGCTTATTATGCGTACGCGAATGGCCTGATTCACAGAATCGGGCCGTTTGTGGGCACAAAAAGGCATTTTTAAATGTACAAAGCCCAAATTGTGATTCGGTAACCTGTTACCATATCGCAATTTGGGTTTGCTAATCGGTATTTGGAAGGTGCGTGTTTTGGGTGTCCCTTCCTTATACAAATTTGCATTGGTATGTACAAATGTTGTGAGACCAAAATGTGGTCACAAAACATTCGCATTTTACCACCAACTTGAAGTTGGTCATAAGCCATTCGCAAAAGTGACCCCTTCCTATTTGAGAATGAAAAAAAAAAATTGTTTTCTAATAGCAGGTTGGACCACTGCCTACTCTTAAAAAATTAAACAGAAAATGTTTCATTTTTTTTTTTTAAACGCATCCAATTTTCTTTTAAGGTAAATGGGCTGCATTTCAAAAGGAAAGACTACTTTATTTAAAAGCAATCACAGACATGGTTGTATGGTGACCCCAGCAAGCCATCATCCCTATGATTTTTATATACTCAATGGGCTGCAAACTGAGACCTACCCCAATAATTTTCATGAGGTAGGTCTATTTGCGACCCAGTGGGAATCCCAGAAGGTGTAAAACACACTTTTGTACACTAGTGTTTGCGATTACCAAATAGCAAATCACAAAAATTCACAATTTGGTAATCGCAAACACTAAGCTTCGTACATCTGGCCCCTAGTTACCAGAGCACGATGACAAATAAGAGTCTGAAAGACTTCTTTATGCAGGAGGAACTATTTACATTCCAAGTCAAGCCTTAGAGGCTCAAGTTATTTCTCAATTCCATGATGAATCCATGATGCTAATGAACGGGACATCCCAATACTGCAAAAACAATAGAAGCCATACATTGAACCCTCTGGGGCCCATGTTAGCAGACATCTGGGGCTGTGCTCCATTTGTGCACAGCTCAAAAGTCCACATACAACTCCAGTGGATTATTTTTGTTCGGTCTGATATCCCACGGTCTATGAGACAGTGTCATTGAGTGCGGGATGTAGGGCAACTATCTCAGTGGACACTAATCACCTGACCAGGATGGAGCTTCTTATATCACTCAGTGCATTACAAACACAATGGGACAGGATGACTTGTCCCAGGATTTGGCATAACATATCCATTTATATAGTTTGCAGATTGTGTTGATTACTGACAATGGGTCTCAGTTCACTTCATGGTTTGCATGCACCTTTTGTATATTAAATGTAGACACTTGTCTGTCCTCCAGGTATCAGTCCCAAACGGATGGGCAAGTGGAACATCTAAATCCATGTTTAGCACATTACTTGAGATGTTGGCACTGCAACAGGAAGAGAACCGAGCAAGTCATCGTTGCTTGCGAGGTCATTTATAACAAAACAAAGCATTCTGCATTGGGGATGCCACCCTTCTACCTTCTATTGCCTGCAGTTTATCTTCCTAAAACCTCTCCTTTTACAGGTTACTCAGCCCACAGTATTGGAATGATCAGCTGGTGCAAGTTATCATTCCATTCTGAGTTTTCATGTGGGGGATGTGGGTATTCCTTGCGTCCTTCGGAGTCAGGACCACGTTAGTGCACCTTTCGTCTTTTTCAACCCCCTTCCAAAGCAGACAGCATGTAAAGAAGTCCTTCAACAACTCAGACAACATTGGCTCCTTTTGTTAGAGGCATGAAAGGGAAGGAAGCATTCTTAGCCCTTAAAATGTCATTTGCTTCTGCTCCAGTCCTACGTCATCCAGGTGCATCTCGCCGTTTATTGTGAAAACTGATGCCTGTGCCACTACCTTTGGAGCTATTCTGTCTCAGAGAGACCCACAGACGGAGGGCTTACACTCAGTGGCTGTCATTCTCGAACTTTAACAGAAGCAGAAGAACATAACACAATATGACAGAGAATTATCAGCCGTTAAAGATATGTTTGGCCATTGGAGGCACAAGATTCAGAAGGAGCCAACAATGAGGTCGAAGTTTGGACAGATCACACAAACCTTAGGTTTCTTAAGTTTATGCTGTGAAGATCACAGAATTGCTTAATGGGTGCTATGCTTTTCCTGCTTCCCTTTTCACATCAATTACACACCAGGAAATAGACACAGTAAAGCAGATTGTTCATTGTGAAATGCAAAACACTTTGAGGAGACACCTCTGCCACTAATCCCTTCTCGTTTCACACCAGATCCTTCACACCAGACACATCTATGGAAGCTGGAAAGGAAGCTCAACAAGACATTTCTCAACAAAATGTTTACTAGAAGAACCACATCTAAGATTTGTTCAATATAACATGCTGTACAGACAAATGAAACTGTTCAGTCAATAAAAGGAGCTCTAGAATGAAATACTCCAGTTGGGTCCCAATGCTCCTTTAGCTGGTCATCCTGGCATTCGATGTGTTGACGAGTTGATTGCATGTTTTTTCTGGTGGCCGGCCACACAGGAGAAAAATTATCCAATGATACATAGCATTTAGTGTTACTTGTTTACAAGCTAAGAATGCATGTTTAAAATGTGTAAGTCTATTACAACTTTTGCTCATTCCAACTCGACCATGGTGAACCATATGAATAGACTTTATTGTTCCCTTACCTCATTCAAACACATATACAACTTTTTGTGTTGTCATTGACATCTTTACAAAGATGGGTAATTTTAGTCCTGTGGCATCATTTCCCATTGCTCAATCAGTGACAAAACAAGTCATGCAAGAGATAGTTTATCTACCCAGCCTCCCTACTAATATTGTGTTAAATCAAGATATGCAATTTACTTGTAAATTCTGGTCTGTTTTAATGAACATTCTAGGAGAAAACTCGTACAAATCCACCAGTAATCACCCGCAGTCTAATGGTTAAACAGAAGGAATAGCCATAGCCATAGATAAATATCTCTTAGAAATACAGTATCATGATGATTGGAGTAGGTAGATTCCACTTGCAGAATGTGGATACAACTAGTTACTTGAACTCATCACCATTTCATTGTTCCTGTGGATTTCACCCTAGGATGCTACCCACTCACGAACCATTGAGTACAGTAACCTCAGTCAAAGCCCTTGTCTTGTCCATTCATGAAGCACAAAAACAGATTGCCCAACATCTGAACACTGCCGAGAGAGCCTATACTCTATTTGTTGTTTATTTTGGATTAAAAATCCATAAAACACATAACAGTAAAAGCAATAATATATATAAACAGTAATTACATATAAACATTTCAAGCAGTTAAAAATATGTAAAACATGTCAAAACACAAATGAGTAAAAGGAAGGGGGTGGAACAAGAAGCCTACTAGTGCAATACCCTTGATATAAAAATTAGCAATACTACAATTTTCCGCTAAAATATTAGACAATCTGTAGCAAATCGTCCAGGGCTATGCACCTCCCTTATTCCAATGTAAATAGGATTGCAGCCCACCTTTTAGGCTAAATGTACAGAATCTTCTAGATTGCTTTAAAACATTTAACATTCTATGTACACCCTACCTAGCAATGTAAAAGTTACATCAAGTACTGATGTTAGATCATTGTACTTCCTATATACATATACATACGTATAATCCATGCTGCATGTAGAAATTTTGCCATACCAACCATGACTTCTTCCTTTGTGTCCGATTTCAATACCCTCGAGGCTACCCCAAGGGTCCTTATTCCCAAAAGATGGCACACAGGAATAATCAATTTCTTATAAGGGATACTGTAGGCAGGGCAGAAAAATAGAAAATAGATAATGGTATCAAGGCTCGTATTGCACACTGGGCAAAATGTATTGGATCCACTGTTGTTCCCCCATCTCCCTGTAAACTCGGCTACAGGAAGAGTACTGTAGCAAAACTTCAAATAGAGTTGCCTTGGAAGAGAGCCTTGTATCACGTCTAAGGGTGCTTCATAATAAGGAGTAATTTTATGGTCTAAAACAAATTCTGTTAGACTACCTGATACACAGTTTTTAACCGTTTTGCCCACAAAGATAATCCTGGCACCAATCTTTTATCAATTGCTTTGGTATCTTAATAGGTTCTTCAGGTATATCCCACAGGGATTCCAGGGCAAGAGCTTTAAACATTTTTTTTTAAATACAGCAACCCAGATATTCTCAGATGACCTGGTGAATTTAGAAGATCCCTGAAAGGGAGTCTATAGGGCTCCAGTTCAGGGGTCGTCCAGAGCCTGTGCCAGAAAAGTAAAGGTCTCAACAGTACCATAAAGGAAATAGGATACAAACCCAAATCCATCAATAGGAAAAGTGTTGGGGTACTCTGTGGGAGATTAAATAACTGCTTTAAAAATCGGTTCTCTACCACAGATATTCCATTATAATTGAATGGCCCCACAGTTCTGCTCTATAAAGGGCTGCACTTTTTGTCCTGACTTTATAGAGTGCTAACGCTGGGATTAAGTTCTTAAATTTCATTCTTTTAGCCAGCTTGAGAATTGCCCCAAACTGTTGTTGGAGTTTGAGCACACACTTACAAAAGTTATGTGCCCAAGTTATGCCAATGTAGCAACGCTGCACGTTTTCTTCCTTTCTTCGAAATAACATTATTTGCTGTGACCTTTTGCGTGCATGACAATGTTTCTCTGAAACTGCTTTGGTTATACATTAAGCTTTGCGCTACATAATCATGATGCATCGAACCTGAGTACAAGGTCTTTTCGCTCGATGTACAAATGTCATTGTATCTTCATCCCCAGGGCGACAGGGCACTCTACTTATCCATAACAATGATAATCGCGTGTGCATCGCAAGGATGCTTTTTATTATAAATAAAGAAGCATTTCCGGGAGTTAGCAGAGGAGACACTTCCGCTGACATCGAAAGGTCCTGCAGGCTGTGACTTCGCAGAGCAGCTGCCTGACATCTCCGTGAGGGGTGTCTAATTCGTGACCAAGACAGGGTCCTACATTCTCTCCCGCCAGGTAATGGGGTTGGATCATCCTGTGGGGGATTCTTAGCTCCACACCCACATACACTCTAGACATATACAGAGTAGGGAGTGCATAGTAGGAGTACGCCTGATTACTACCTTGCATCATATGCCTGCATATATACACTGTCTTAGCATCATGGTGGAACTGCACCTACTATTTACTCTTTTGGAGCTTGTAATCACTTTCATTTGCTTCAGGCTACTGGTTACCGCAGCACATGTATTCTATATAAGAATAACGTTGGTTCAATAAATATATTGAAAACGTCCAAGTGTATATTCTCTGTATATTTCTCATAAAGCAAGAGTGCATGAGTGACTGAGCAAAAGGTTCTGATCTGTTACCACGATCCCTGAGGGATCAGGGTTGTCATGTTCAGTGGTCACCAGAAACCATTCGCTCCCTGGTTGGGTTGGGGGTATTATGGTGACACTGTGAGCTAGCTGGTCTCTAGGCCAACATATACTATGGGGATGCATGGAATCAGTCTAAGCACCTCACTCAATGTTTATGTTGTCCACAAACGCACAGGTCCTACGGATTAGTGGAAGCTACACGACATGGTGCCACCAATTGTGGTTGGGTTCTTATTTTACGGATAAACCTGAGTAGTTCAATCGTGCCTTCTCAGAGACTCCTATTCACCTTTAAACCGGAGCTGTCCATGGTGATAGGGAAATCTGCCTCAGCTGAGTAGTTATACCCTGTGCATTGGCTCTAGGTTATTCAAGCTTGTAGGATAAAACTTCTCACATTGTGTTACCCTATCTCCATAATTCATTTACTGATACCCTTTTTCTTCCAAACCTTTTAAAACAATGGCTGATGAGGAAGTAGAAGGGGAATTAAATATAGCAGAGAACTGCAGACATGCAGTTAATCTCAAATTATAAAACTTTTGGTCTCCAGGCTACGGGTAGAGATGTTACCTTTGTGGTTGATGCACATGAATCATCCAAGACAGAGGTATTATATTCCTGGGTTAAATACCCTGCTGCAAATGCTTGTACACAAATGTTTCATACCTACATTGAGAATGAAACACCAGAGGAATACACTCCATATGAAGACACAGAAATTCCTCTCTCCTACCAAGAGCATATAAATTAGTTTAAAGGCGCCCTCCCACACACTACAGAAAACGTGAGACTCGGTCCGCTCAGCAAAGAAGGAGTGACATGGTCGGTCTTAGCTGCATACACACTGTATCCTGACACTGATAATTTAACTGCAGCAGAAATACGTAAGCTATACAGAGATTTAGTAAAATATATAGAAATCTCACACAGTTCATAATGCGAACACTCACAGTTAACCCTGTGCGGGCTGCTCAAGCCGCAAAACCACAAATGGCTACCACAGGTATCTGCCCACAAGCACTGAATGCCGTCATGGGAAAAATTCCCACCAGTCGGGAGCACTTTCCTTTCTGGATTGCATAGAATACAAGCCAGCTTAAGGCAGTTTTTCCCCATATGGGCCCGCAAGAAAAACAAAGAATGCTAACTATTTATTTGCTGATGGGGATGGCTCCCCCAGTGGAAGACTGCACCGCTTGGGGTATAGTCTTCGCTGCCGTTTATACCAGAACTCATGGTACCCCTTCATGTTTTTACCTGAGGTATTAAAGCAGCTTATGAATGAGTACGGGGCAGCACCTACCCTGGACTTAGGGATGAAACTGATGGACAATTTTACCGCAGTATCCACCATTATGTTAAGTAACATAAAAGGAGGGCCAGCTAGGTTAGCTATATGCTAACACCTGAGGGATTTCACTCCTGCACAGCAGGAGCGGGAATTCCCAAAGAAACCCATGCTACCTTAGGTAGAGATAATTTGGGAGCCAGACCTGGGAAACCACAACTTAAGAGTAATTCTGAAAAGGATAACTCTAAGCAAGCACCGACTATTCGACGAAGAAGAAGTGGGAAAATAAACAAAAAAATAAAGACAAACAAAAATCACGGGTGGGTCTCCTCAGCAGGAAGCCACTGAAAAAAAGATGCAATCTCAGAAACCCTGATAACATTAGGAAGCCTGACAGGTATCAGTATACTGATACATGTTCCTCTCGTTCCTTACAGGAGTCATCCGATACACTTTCGGAGAGAGGTGGATGGTCAGAGCTCTGATCGGAAGAGCACGTGAAGCAGAAGAAGGAATCACCATGTTCATCTGCCTACCTCTTTAATAAAGAAGAAAAACCAAAGAAAAACGAACCTCAATTCAAAAAGAAGAAGGTGGCCGGGATTAAAATTAGGCATGCTCAGACTACTGAGGACTCTGCTTTTGAACGTGGAATGGGCAGTGGCGATGCTGGACAGCATGGCAGAATTCACAATAGCTCACCGGAACCTGATGGATTATCAGCGTTGAGCGAACATATCACGGGGGAAACACCTGATACTAAGGTAAGTATTCCCCATCGTTTATACGACATTATGCTCCAATTGAAGGGGTACATACCCAGAAACATCAATGCTCTGTTTTGGGAGAAGCAGACGTATGGTTAAGATATTCTTTTGGCTGAAAAAGACTGGCCACCTGAGTTTATAATGGAATGCCCAAAAGGGGAAACAGTAATTTTTCCTGCTTTCTCCGACCTCTTTCTGGAATCAGTCAAACATTCTTACGCCAAGGTGTGGGCATTAGCGCTAGCTCCTGCATTATACTGCAATCATTTTGGGTGGGATGATGTGTCATCTCATCATGAGATCCCGTTGAAATCAGCTCCTCAACCCCAAAGACAATACTCAATAAAACATGAAGCCACAAAAACAAGTTAGGGAAATTCAAGAACTAGTTGAATACCAGGGTGTAATAGAAAATTGCACCTCATCAATGAATGTTACCCGTAATGAAACCAGACAATTCATACCGTCTAGTATTAGACTACAGACATTTAAACACATCTACTCGCACATTTGCAGTACAAAATGCACGCAGTGCCGCTCTAATGAATAACATTGTGCGGAAAAAATACAAAACAACACTAGATATCTCAAATGGATTCTTCTGCCAAAATATAGCACCTGGAAGCACATATTTGACAGCATTCTCAGCGCTAGGCTCACATAGGCAATTTTGTTGATTGCCCCATGGGTATAAGAATAGCTCTGGGCTGTTTCCAGCCAGAGTAATGGAGTTACTTCAAAATTTTGATGAGGAGGCATTGTCTTATGTAGACGATATCTGATGGACGATGAATTAATGGAACACTTGGACAGAGTAGATCGCATTATTCTGGGATTTAATCATCTGGGATACAAATTTAACTTAAAAAAAACAAAAATTGCCCATCTCAATGTCCTATTTTTAGGATACGAGTTGTCAAGTAAAGGCAAAAGCCAGATGACACAGTTTTTAGAAAAATGTGCGTTGTTCCAACCTCCAACTACTCTGACAAGATTAAAATCCATTTTAGGATTTTTACATTTTGGCAGAACATACATTTTGGATTACGCAGAACGGGTAACACCCTTCTACAACTTGATTAGACCAGACTTTTCAAGCACACATTGAACACAGGAACACACAAACATTTTACATTCCATACAAGCTGACATGATAGCTTCCAAACATTTATACACACGTGTAAACACGACCAACCTGGTAATCCGCGTAGTTGCTGGACCAACTGGGTAGACATACATCACGTTCAACAAAGGTGATACAGTACCTATTGCATACAAATCACATTTGTACACAAATGCTGAAATGTGTTTTGCACCCACTGAGAAGATTCTCACAGCAGTACAGACTTCTGTAGTGAGAGAGAAAGTACTAGCTCTGTGTAAGCGCATATTTGTCATAACCCCGGTGCTGACCTTAGAGGCCGTCACCAAAGCAAGCGTACCAAATGCCAAAGCTCTACATACATGATGGATGCAATGGGCTAACTCTCTCACTGCAACAGATGTAGACTACAGATTTGATTCTACACTACAAACACAAGCGTATTTGCAGCATGAACAAGAATATCCTCTGCTGAATGATATAATGCCTCTGGATCAATATGATTACATCATTTACATCGATAGGTCTGCACCGCCTGCTGTAGGGACTAAGCACCAATATTCCGCAGCATGTGCAATCGTAAAGGGGTGCATGCATGATTGTAAATTCCATCCCGATAAAACACACATGCAGTCCCTAGGGGACTGTACAGCGCAGCTCGCAGAACTGAAGGCCCTGATACTGGCATTGCAAAATAGAGATCATGGACTCCCCACACTTATAGTGTGTGATTCGTATTACTGTGTCCACTCATACAATGAATACCTTCACTACTGGGGCCAAAATGGATTTCGAGATTCCAAGGGTTGTACAATAAAGCACAAGATGCTTTGGGAACAGATGGCAAAGCTGAAAGAGTGCTTGCTACATGCTTATGTAATACACACATTGAGTGATCAACGTGTTGGCGTTCATGTTGCAGGGAATTCCATGGCTAATGAAGCCACTAAGGCTACAGTTTGTGCTGCTGCCGTTGCTGCAATCACTCGTTTGAGTACGAGAATCGACTATCAACGCTGCACGCAATGACACACACCTGCCGAAAGGCTTTCCACTCAAGTATTCCTACAAGTTAGATGCACAAAATATACTGTACGCTCAGATTCCAGGAGTGGGGATAGAGTTATACCAAACACTGCTCGCAGATTGGGATTAATACTAGCTGCACATGAGGGTCTAGGTTCAGCACGTGCAGGGATTAATGCTACAGTTTCATTACTGAAGCAGTGCTATTGGTGGCCTGGTCTTACTAAAGAGACCAAGGACTTTGTCCTGAAATGTGACATCTTTCAGCAGATGAAGGGTTTCACCATAGCACGTCCACCACAGACGCCTCTATTGATTTCAAACAAGCCTTTGGCTTGCGTATATTTGGATCACTGCTGTCCCTTACAATCAGAATGGGCTTACAAGTACATTGCAGTGTATTCATGCTCTAGATTCCTGTGGGTATGGCCTCAGCGGTCGGCTGGCACCCGAACTGTTATCAAAGACTTGCGAGTCTTTATCAAGAAATACGCAATTGCACACTACATTCTGACCAGGGTCCGGCGTTTAGCTCTCGGGCTTACAAAGAAGTCATGGGAAGTTTCGGTCTGATCTTGAGGTACTCCTCTCCCTATCATCCTGAGGGAAAAGTGATAGTCAAGAGGAAAAACTGTGACTTAAATCAGTCTTTACCAGCAAGGGTACTAGGCTCAGGTCGCAGTTGGATCCATCACATATATGGGGCTCAGAGGGCACTTAACAACATGCCAAGAACATCCCTGAGTGGTCTTACTCCATATGAAGCCCTGTTTGGTGTGAGAATGTGGGTCCCAGACCTTGACAATGTTGGCACAGTGGCGGCAGACACATCGTTTGACATCAATGGACGTTTGTCAGTTTTAAAGGAACTGAATGAATTCAGGGACGAACAAAGCAATGTCCAAGTAAAACGCACCACCACTGGTGAAGTGAAGGTTGTACCGGCAAGACCTGGATGGGTCCCGAAGATTGGTGATGTGGTCAGGGAAAAAGAATTAGGGCCATCCTACAGAGCGCATGTACCTGTCCTGACTGTCGAAGGTACCAGAACTGTACTTCTTCTACCCTTTGCCAGTCAACGAGACAAAAGGTTTGTCTCCATTGATCTGATCAAACCACATTTTGTGGCCGATTCTCAACAGTAGGCCATGTGGCATCCTGGGTAGCCACCGCTCTCCTCTCACTACCGTACAGGAAGTTCAGATGGAAGCTTTAGTAACTAAAGAAGAATCCTCTCTCAATCAAGAAACAGTAAACAACAATGAATTACTACTTCTCCCTGTTGAAACAACAGTAACTGTACAATCAACTAGCACAGAGACACAGATTTTAATTCGACAACTCGAAGCAAACAAGATCTATGTCAATATACCAAAGATTGAGTCATCTCCTAGTTCTACAAAACCTGCTGAGCTGCCAAAATTAGACCGGACGGCGCCTGGCTACTTCATGGACTACGAAGATTTCTCTTCAGATTTAACTGGACCTGAGACACCATTGCCGCCGCCTCTCCCTTTCAAGCTACAAGTGTGTGCTCTCTATCTTTGGCTGAAAAATACATATTTTGTTACTCCCTGGTTGCACCTTTGGATTTCAATTGGGTTACTCTTCCTGGTCCTCTGTGTTGGTTTGATGACTGTCTTTTTCCTGCTTCTGAATGGACATTATCTCCCAGAGCGCTCTGCAGTACAACTTGTGAACTTGGTATTGAAACCACATGCATCATTGCACCGTGAACAAAGGACCTGTCCCTGGTGAACATTACAGCAGTTCCAGTTCCACAAGGGATAGTATGGGACAGGGTATCGTATGATGTGTATGGTCCTACTGAACGTTTGCAAATTCCATATTTGTTCAAATTTCTGTAGATTTCATCATCACCTCTAGTACTATTTCTGATGATTAGGATATTGATACAGTACATAATATGCTAGAAGATCTAGAGCAGTCAACTGTGTTTTCTTCTGATGAATTGTATGATGGTACAGCTAATTACAGTGATATGTTCTGTTATCTATATTATGATCACCATTTTTTGCATAAAGCAAGTATCCCACGACTGTTTATAATTACACCCAATGGCAACACTGCTCAACACCACCAAAAGGCAGTTCAAAAACATTTGTACAGAGGTTTGCCTAGTTTTCTGGTTTTGAAACATCAGACCCAGCTACATACTTCTACAGGCTTGCACCTACACCTGCAAAGAAAAATATGCTAACAAACACCAGGCTGATATACTTTGCTTCTTTTCTTTCCCAGACACAATAGATACAAAGGGGCCGATTCCGATCTCGGTCGGAGGCGCACCCAATACCATTCGGTCGGGAAAAAAGCCATGCGAAAGCCTGTTTCCCGACCGATCCGTACAGCACACCGAACGAGTAAGTACGATGCGCACAACAGCACAGAATCCGGCCGAGCCGTACTCACCCAAACCAGGTCCTGTTCCCCGACCGAGGCGAATCCGGAAACGCCGAATCGAGTCGCACGGAAGGAAAAATGCTGCTCCGTCCGGCCGAACGAGTACGATGCGCTTTCCGTACGCGCCGAACATGTCGCTACGCACGGCACATCAAAGCATCCGGGAGAGGCGCACATAAGCTCCGATTCTCGCCACAACACGATCCACGGCTAAGAGACGAACACGCCAGCGACGAGGACGAGGCGAAGCGACGAGGACGACGCGAAGCAACGAGAAGGACGAACGACACAAACCAACCATGAATCCCTTCGTCCCGATCATACCAATATTCTACATTTACTACCGGAACAGGCACGGACGCGTACGGCACAGAAGGTAAGTCAGACACCAACAACAAAACACATACAACACGTACACGACACATCACACACACACAGAGGGATGCAGAATATACTTACACCAGCAACAGCAGCACCATAGGGGCGGGATGTCCATCACCAATGCCACATATGCACACAGGGGCCTGAATGCGCACCACCACCCCTACCCAGGGGGGGCTGGATGCCTACCACTACTACCACCCTCACCCAGGGGGGGCTGGATGCCTACCACTACTACCACCCTCACCCAGGGGGGCTGGATGCCCACCACTACTACCACCCTCACCCAGGGGGGCTGGATGCCTACCACTACTACCACCCTCACCCAGGGGGCTGGATGCCTACCACCACTACCACCCTCACCCAGGGGGGCTGGATGCCTACCACCACCCTTAGCCAGGGGGCTGGATGCCTACCACTACTACCACCCTCACCCAGGGGGCTGGATGCCTACCACTACTACCACCCTCACCCAGGGGGGCTGGATGCCTACCACCACCCTTAGCCAGGGGGGCTGGATGCCTACCACTACTACCACCCTCACCCAGGGGGGCTGGATGCCTACCACTACTACCACCCTCACCCAGGGGGCTGGATGCCCACCACTACTACCACCTTCACCCAGGGGGCTGGATGCCTACCACTACTACCACCCTCACCCAGGGGGTCTGGATGCCTACCACTACTACCACCCTCACCCAGGGGGCTGGATGCCTACCACCACTACCACCCTCACCCAGGGGGCTGGATGCATACCACTACTACCACCCTCACCCATGGGGGGCTGGATGCCTACCACCACTACCACCCTCACCCAGGGGGACTGGATGCCTACCACCACTACCACCCTCACCCAGGGGGGGCTGGATGCCTACCACTACTACCACCCTCACCCAGGGGGCTGGATGCCTACCACTACTACCACCCTCACCCAGGGGGCTGGATGCCTACCACCACTACCACCCTCACCCAGGGGGCTGGATGCCTACCACTACTACCACCCTCACCCAGGGGGGCTGGATGCCTACCACTACTACCACCCTCACCCAGGGGGGCTGGATGCCTACCACCACCCTTAGCCAGGGGGGCTGGATGCCTACCACTACTACCACCCTCACCCAGGGGGGCTGGATGCCCACCACTACTACCACCCTCACCCAGGGGGGCTGGATGCCTACCACTACTACCACCCTCACCCAGGGGGGCTGGATGCCTACCACCACCCTCACCCAGGGGGGCTGGATGCCTACCACTACTACCACCCTCACCCAGGGGGCTGGATGCCTACCACCACTACCACCCTCACCCAGGGGGGCTGGATGCCTACCACCACTACCACCCTCACCCAGGGGGGCTGGATGCCTACCACCACTACCACCCTCACCCAGGGGGCTGGATGCCTACCACCACCCTCAGCCAGGGGGGCTGGATGCCTACCACCACCCTTAGCCAGGGGGGCTGGATGCCTACCACTACTACCACCCTCACCCAGGGGGGCTGGATGCCTACCACCACCCTTAGCCAGGGGGCTGGATGCCTACCACTACTACCACCCTCACCCAGGGGGCTGGATGCCTACCACCACCCTTAGCCAGGGGGCTGGATGCCTACCACTACTACCACCCTCACCCAGGGGGCTGGATGCCCACCACTACTACCACCCTCACCCAGGGGGGCTGGATGCCTACCACTACTACCACCCTCACCCAGGGGGGCTGGATGCCTTACATTACTACCACCCTCACCCAGGGGGCTGGATGCCTACCACCACTACCACCCTCACCCAGGGGGCTGGATGCCTACCACCACTACCACCCTCACCCAGGGGGGCTGGATGCCTACCACTACTACCACCCTCACCCAGGGGGCTGGATGCCTACCACTACTACCACCCTCACCCAGGGGGCTGGATGCCTACCACCACTACCACCCTCACCCAGGGGGGCTGGATGCCTACCACTACTACCACCCTCACCCAGGGGGGCTGGATGCTCTACCACCACCCTTAGCCAGGGGGCTGGATGCCTACCACTACTACCACCCTCACCCAGGGGGGGCTGGATGCCCACCACTACTACCACCCTCACCCAGGGGGGGCTGCATGCCTACCACTACTACCACCCTCACCCAGGGGGGGCTGGATGCCTACCACCACCCTCACCCAGGGGGGGCTGGATGCCTACCACTACTACCACCCTCACCCAGGGGGGGCTGGATGCCTACCACCACTACCACCCTCACCCAGGGGGGGCTGGATGCCTACCACCACTACCACCCTCACCCAGGGGGGGCTGGATGCCTACCACCACTACCACCCTCACCCAGGGGGGGCTGGATGCCTACCACCACCCTCAGCCAGGGGGGGCTGGATGCCTACCACCACCCTTAGCCAGGGGGGGCTGGATGCCTACCACTACTACCACCCTCAGCCAGGGGGGGCTGGATGCCTACCACTACTACCACCCACACCCAGGGGGGGCTGGATGCCAACCACTACTACCACCCCCACTCATAGGATGGACAATGCATGACACAACCAGCACACCACAACCTAGGGAATGCAAGAAGAAGACATCCCCCAACACCATGACAAGCGTGTGTAGACTGTGTCAAATGCCTACAACACCGAACATGACTTTGAACATACAATGTGACCCCCTAGCACATGTGCCACACATATATGTGTGTGGCACCCACAATGCAAGCAGGCCATGACCATTGTGGCAATGGGGTCCAAACCCCCATCATCACAGTGACCAAAATGTAAGTGTGGGGTCCATAGCTGAAGCACATTTTGAACATTGTGGCAATGGGGTCCAAACCCCCATCATCACAGTGACCAATATGTAAGTGTGGGGTCCATAGCTGAAGCACATTTTGAACATTGTGGCAATGGGGTCTAAACCCCCATCACCACAGTGACCAAAAGGTAAGTGTGGGGTCCATAGCTGAAGCACATTTTGAACATTGTGGCAATGGGGTCCAAACCCCCATCATCACAGTGACCAAAATGTAAGTGTGGGGTCCATAGCTGAAGCACATTTTGAACATTGTGGCAATGGGGTCCAAACCCCCATCATCACAGTGACCAAAACGTAAGTGTTGACAAAGAAAGAGGTGCAACTGCCAAAATGCATGGATGATTCCTGGTCACAGAACAACAAACACATCATTGGCAAAGTAGTGTATGTGTCCCATTGCAACATAAATTGGGGGAGCCAAATACTGCAGTGCAAATAAGACATACCTTTGGCCATGTGCAGACAAACAACACCCATGGGGGCTGACACCGTCAACAATCATCAATGACACAATGACAGAAGTGACCATCAGAATGCAGACCCACATATTTGCACCAATGGGCACACAAATGCAGATACCCTGTGGAGACTGCAGATGTGAGGTGAACAGATACCATACCATGGCAGCAATGGGACACACAAACCATGATCATTGTGCTGACCGATGACCTAGGAGTCCCAGGGACAGCAGAGGAAACCCACCAAACTACATACAGCCAATGGCACACCCAAGATATGCCAATGCAGTGGTGCAGATGCACAAACACAAACAGGCAGACCCACACTGCACATCATACACAACAGGTGAGGGGGGGGGGGGTGCCAGTGTCCCCAGGCAACCACACAACACATGAGGAGACCTGAATACCAATCATACAGATGTGCATACAGTGCCACACAAAGGTAACTTCATGGATCCAAATCCCCTATGTGGGCAAGCAGGCATTGTCAGATGAGAGGGAGCACAAATCACACATGTCACACAGGCACGTAGGGACAGCAACTGACACAGCAAGACACAGACACACCACAGCACCACCCCCAGGGCCCCCACAATGTGGTGACCCTGGGCTGCATTACAATCCCACTGTGATGACAAAGCTAAATGTCGTTCACACTGTGAACCACAGTCATGTGTCCTGAGCAACTAACTACCATCACACCTACACAAGCACAAATCAAACAGCATGGCCAGTAAGCCAAGCCCAACATGGAGGCAGGGGCCTAGCCGGGCAACAACTCTCATCTGCACACACTCAACACCACACCCTCGACCTCCAACAATGTGCAGCAGTGAAGCACACATGCACTGGTGACATTGCACATGCACCCATGACTATTCCAGGGTGGTGGGTGGGAACCAAGGTGCAGAAACACATCACACATGGCCACTCAACAAGACTCCTGAATGTCTGACACACTGCACACTACGCTGTACATGGACATGACGGCAATACCACACCAACCAATGGGATCCCAGCCACAGTCACACACCAATGAAGAAGCCAAGGTCACCCACAAAGAACACACATAGACAACAACCAACATTGCAGCCCGGACCCTGAGGAGTGCCAGCAGTCACACACACAACGTGTCACAATCACTGAAAGATAACAGAAACTGGAAATCACATGACAGGGGCAAACAACAAGTGCCAAGGGGAAACCTGACTGTGACCCATCTGCGTCTGCACACAAACTCAGCCCTGACAGCAAACACACCTATGGGTGACACCCTGATGACCAGTAATGTGCCATGCACCCACATCACAGAGAACCCAGGGCGAAGACTTTGGGTGAACATAGGTCAACTCAGCTAGCATCACAAACAGGTACAACACTAGGGATCACAGCATGCACAGCTAAACGGAAGTGAACACACAGACATGCACATACAACACACACCTTGGGCGCAGGCAATGTCACAGGAGTACACACTGCCATGAGGGGACTCCACTCCTGTGTGAGGAAAGCTGTGCCATATGTTGCCTCAGTAGGGCCCCATCATGTCAGCTGAGCACTTGGTCACACAATCAACAATTAGCACCAAATGAGGGCTCCCGTAACATCAGCCTGGTCATGGAAGTGCCAACGGAATCATCAGCACAAATCCAACACACTTGTATAGCAATGTTGCACTGACAACACAGATGAGTCCTTCCCCATTGATGCCCAAACCTGCATGTCCACTGGAGATGGCCACACGGTCAGAGAAGTAGACGAATCGAACAATGGCAGGCACAACAGATGTGCAGGGGTGGAAGCCACAGATGTGAAATAGGCAATCTAAGTAGGAAATCCCATTGCCAAATACTGAACACATGACACCCTCAGATGCTGCTATGGATGACATGGATACACCACAGGATAGGACACATTCCCCCTGGACCACATGGGTTCCTGCACAGTAACACTTCATTATCATGAGACCAAATATCACCATCACTGCAGCAAGGGCATGGTTAGCATCATCAACATCATGTACATCAGAAGCAAAAGCACTAGAGAACAGAAAGTTGCTTTATTCAGCATATGTGGCATTAAAAGTAGAAGTCCGGTAGAAAATAAACAAAGGCCAATGGCCAGTCCATCAACAAAGTCACAAGTGGGTGACAGTGGCAGATGCCACCCTACACATGCCTGCACAAAACCAGGGACAATCCACTAGGAGGGGCAACCGGGGGGTAGGCCAGGCACCGCAGGGACAGGATCAGGGCTCACCAGGAGGAAGCAGGGAAGGGGTGGTGGGTGCTGGAGAGCCACTGACAACTGCAGTGGAGGTGTCTGACATGGTGTGTGCCGGCACAACTGGGGGCATGGCTCAGATGTTGTGGGTGCCGGCACGACTGCAGTGGACCCTGCAGATGGAGTGGACAGGTCCGCCACTGCAGTGCCCAAGTCAGACAGGGTGGTAGTGGACTCCACTGCAGTGCCTACCACCAGGGGAGGAGAATGGGGAACAGGCAAGGTGGGCTGGACAGAGGGGGAGGACACCCTCACCACATCAGTGGCACAGACAAGCGCAGCGGGGGTGTGGTGCCGGGAGAGCAAGTGGCAGGGGAGAAGGCCGGATCCTCTTGGGGATCGTATATCTGTGGGTGGGGGAACCTGGGGCAGGGTGTGGTGGGGGCACCTGTGGAGTGGGGGCCTGAGGGATGGAGGAAGGAGACCTGGTGCTTGAGCTGCAGGGCGGCGGCGGGGTCTTGCTCTTACCACTCCGGGGGACTTGCGGGTGGGGGCCTCAGTCTGTCTGCGCCTGGGGGAGGGTGTCCGGGGGCGAGGGGCACTCTGCTCCGTGTGGGGGGGCTTCCTCTTCCCCCTGGATGCTGGAGCAGCTGGATCGGAGGGGAAGAGGCCGAGGTCACTGAGGAAGAGGCGCTGGGTCTTTGGGGTTGCAGGTGAGGCAAGGGAGGGTGTTTTGGAGGGAGAGGCAACTGAAGACTACGCAGTGCCCGTGGATGCGTGTGTGTGTACCAGGGCCCCATCCCCTGTGAGTCTGGTTTCAGTCCCCTGACTGTGCGTGCGTGTGCGTTTTGTTTGTGGCGTGTGTGTCTGTGTGCTGGACGTGTGTGTGCTGGTGTGTGCCTGTGCCGGTGTGTGTGTGCTTGGGATGGGTAAGGTGCTGGGGAGTGTGGATGGAGCAGAGGCAGGAGGGGTGAGGGACTGTCTGAGGAGGGACACTGCTGCCGTCAGGGAGGAGTCCATGGACCTATTGCCCCTCTGTAGGTCAGACATGCCCGATGAGATGCCCTCCATGAACGACACCAGCTGAGTCAACAGAGCGGTGTGCGCATGGAGGACACTCAGCATGGCTGTCTGCCCTACATGGAGCTGGCGAAGGAGGTACACAGACTCCTCACTCAGGGCAGCAGGGGACACAGGGGCAGGGGTGCGGTGCCTGGCCCAAAGGAGACACGCTCCCGAACATGGGAGCCTCCACGGACCTGGGGAATGGGAGCCGAAGGGAGGGCGGTGGTGGTGCTGGTGGTGGCGGGGACAGCAACACTAGCTGGGGTGTGGTGGCTGCTGACACCCACCTCCATAAGGGAGTCATCCTCCGAGTTGCTCTGGTCCTCAGCTGAGGTGGATGGTGCTGAGGACTCCTCGGTGTGGCTCCCCTCGCCCTCCGTGCCACTGGGTCCCTCCGACCACTCCTCGGCTGCTGACCCAGTCTGGCTCTCTGGCTCCTCCTGGTCCATGGAGCTGTCCCCTTCCGTGGCCGTGGATGTATCTGCAAACAATGGGGAAACAGACAGACATCAGTCACCTGCACCAAACGCACACACCACTGTGAGCACAGCACATTACAGAGCAAGCCCTGGCATCATTAGTTGTACATTGCTAAAAGTGCCCTAACTGAACAGGAGAAGCCAATTGTCAGTCTGATGCCAAGCATGGCACTCACATCCCACATGGCCTTGCACCCATCTGTCTGGTGTCTGTTGGATTGCAACACCCCAGTGTGGACACATGCACCAAGTACACAGTAGTTGGACAGTGCAGAGGACACGGTGTGGCATGTGGACATGCACACATCACAGCTCTTGCCACTGAGTCAGTACAGGTTTCCGGATGAAAGGGATGCCCAGAGTCAAATAGGAAATGCATGTGATGCATACCAGCGACAGACACCATGATGCACCCATGTCCTGATAGCCATCGCCACAATGGTGTGCATGTAGCACATGTCACTCCCCTGCAGGACCACCAATAATGCCATGGCAGAGGCATGACTGCTAAGTCATACATCACTGTCTCAGTGATGTATGACTTGGCAGCCAGACAACAACACTATGCACTGTGTCACAATAGTAGGTCATGGGGAATGCAAGTCCTGGAGCTGCACAAGTGCACATGTACATCCCCCACAACACATCATCTTAACCCTCATCTGTCCAGGTCATACCTATTGGACATATGGGAGACCTGTGACACTACCCTCTGAACCTGAGCCCCTCACAATCTGCTGTGAATGGGGAACAGCTGCCTGAACTTCACATTCACATACCCCAGTCTGCACGGGCAGCTGATCAAACACCTATGTGACACACAAGTATCGTCTCCTATGGTCACATCTCCAGGGGCATGCTGAGCCCCTACCAAGAAACACCCCAGCAGTCCTGGCAAGTAATCCACAGCACACTGACACAGAGGCAGACACCTGAGGGGTCAAATCACTGCGCACAATGTGTCAGCTGATACACGGGAGTGGGAGTACAGAGTGCATTGCATGGCCTGGAGTAGGCATGACTGTCCTGCTCCACATGAATGAGGGATGAGCCCTGGACAGTGAATAGCTGGCTATGTATGTGTGACACACGTAATCTGCACACTCCTGGGGCCCAAACATTGTTGCCACCCGCTGCATGGGCGTGTGCCACATACCCCAGGCACATGTGGTGGCTCAGCTCAGAAAGTGGACAGCATATCAAAGCAACACGCAGATTACATGTCCGAACACAGGCGTTGTGTGAACAATGGACCCACCCATGATGCCCACAACAGAGTTAGGGAAACAGATGCTGTCCCCCACCTTTAGTGAAGCAAACTGCAAGGACACAGTCCCAAGTGACACAATTCCCTGAATGTAAGGGCCACACCTGGGTATCAGATGAGCAGTGGGCAGTGCACAATAGAGGGACATGGCTCCTGGACAACATGACTACTGCACTGTGGCAGTTGAACCAGGCCAGAGGAGGGCACAAAGCATGTAATACAGAGTTCACAGTGCAGTCTTTGACTCACCCCTCCTTGCTGCTGTCTGGCCTTCAGCTGCCCATCCAGGTCTGGAAACACCACCGCCAGGATCTGGAGCATGTGGGGGGTCAGGGTCCGTGTCCCGCCCCTCCTGCGAGGAGGCGACAGCTTCAGCTGGACCCGTGCAATCCTCCGGGTCCAGCCCCGAAGGTCCTGCCACCTCTTCTGGCAGTTGCGGATCCGGCGCTTGTAGACCCCCACGGACCGGACAGCCCGGACGATGTCCTTCCAGATCTCCTGCTTCCGATGGGCATTAACCTGTCAGGATGACAAAGTGAAAAGGCCATTACTACACATGCAACATATCCGTGCATGACACAGTTGTATGTACATGTCTCAATCACAGGGGCACATGATGTACACAGGCAGTGCAAAGCTGCCCATGGACAGTTTGCCAGACGTCACTACATGGTATAATTGCATGGGAAGTAAAACCTTGTTCAAATGCACTGTCACTGCACCATACCTGTCCAGTGCATGTCACTACACACTATGGGGGGTGACAACTACTCAGTGAGCCTGCTAGCCAGTGGCGTGCAGACTTTCAGCCTTGCTAGTCAGACAATATGCACATTCAGAAAGGCAGTGCACAGAACACTCACCTGCTCCCCTGGTGTCCCATACAGCTTGCTGTACTGTGGAAGTAGGCTGTCCAGCAGGGCCTGGTTCTCCTCAAGGCTGAAGGCTGGGGCTCTCTCCACAGTACGTGCCATTGCAGGGTCCAGAGGGGCAGAGACAGCAGCAGTTCAGTGGCAGATGTCGTCCTGGAGCATGTAGTGCAGGCAAGTGAACTCTCAGGGGAACAGCCAGCAATATATATGTGCTGGAGAGGCAGATACTGTCCCTTGTGTACAAAGTGATAGGTCCAAGTCGTTAGCATCTTCTGAATCTGGCCAATCCATGGAATAGCAGCACCAAAACACGCCCACAGCATCCTTCAAATCTTCAACTTCATGACATACATGATTTTGCAACATTGTTGTGGGTGACCAACTGATTTTCCAGCAACCGACTCGTTCGAAATTCGAAAACGCGTCCGTTGCCAGGCAAGGCCATTGTCAATGGGTGCGCACCGATCGGTCCATTGCGGTACAACGCGTACAGGAGTACAACGCGTACCCGCACACATTGAATGCAATGGGCCGGCCGGGGCACCGATCGGTCCATTGCGGTACAACGAGTACAGGGGTACAACGCGTACCCGCACACATTGAATGCAATGGGCCGGCCGGGGGCACCGATCGGTCCATTGCGGTACAACGCGTACAGGGGTACAACGCGTACCCGCACACATTGAATGCAATGGGCCGGCCGGGGCACCGATCGGTCCATTGCAGTTCAACGCGTACAGGGGTACAACGCGTACCCGCACACATTGAATGCAATGGGCCGGCCGGGGGCACCGATCGGTCCATTGCAGTACAACGCGTACAGGGGTACAACGCGTACCCGCACACATTGAATGCAATGGGCCGGCCGGGGGCACCGATCGGTCCATTGCAGTTCAACGCTTACAGGGGTACAACGCGTACCCGCACACATTGAATGCAATGGGCCGGCCGGGGGCACTGATCGGTCCATTGCAGTACAACGCGTACAGGGGTACAACGCGTACCCGCACACATTGAATGCAATGGGCCGGCCGGGGGCACCGATCGGTCCATTGCAGTACAACGCGTACAGGGGTACAACGCGTACCCGCACACATTGAATGCAATGGGCGGCCGGGGCACCGATCGGTCCATTGCGGTACTACGCGTACAGGGGTACAACGCGTACCCGCACACATTGAATGCAATGGGCCGGCCGGGGCACCGATCGGTCCATTGCAGTTCAACGCGTACAGAGGTACAACGCGTACCCGCACACATTGAATGCAATGGGCCGGCCGGGGGCACCGATCGGTCCATTGCAGTACAACAGCGTACAGGGGTACAACTCGTACCCGCACACATTGAATGCAATGGGCCGGCCGGGGCACCGATCGGTCCATTGCAGTTCAACGCGTACAGGGGTACAACGCGTACCCGACACATTGAATGCAATGGGCCGGCCGGGGGCACCGATCGGTCCATTGCTGTTCAACGCATCACTGTACATGTGACTGGCATATGTCAGCATGCCTGTCTCAGATGGACATATGCCAGCCACAGATAGCTCCCAGGGAGTGAGGGGCACACCTACATCACGACAGCCTGTCCAAACTTTATCATAAGGCATGTAAGGCTGCATTTCCTATTGTGTGTATGTTGGTGTACATGTTGTCCTGTGGGTGTCACCTGGGGGCAGCAACCCCCAGGCTGTGCACGTGTTCATGGGGACAGGATCCTGGGTGTTACGTGTACATGACCACTGTGATGTGCAACTGTTCATATCTGTGCATGTGCCATGGTCACATTTCACGGTGGTGTATGTGTATGTCATGTCACATACCCCGTGGGACGGTATGTTTGAGCCAGGGTGTCCCAGTGGCACAATAGTGATGGTCCTCCACAGTCTTTGTGCATGTAGTGTTTACAATGTCTCTGATTTCATGTGCACAATGGGAGACAGTCTCCACATCCACGTTGTGTGTGCATGGACTTTGATGTTGTGCGTGTGTGTGTCACAGACGTCCATGTCTGTCCTGCTGTGGCAAGTGGGACCACTACCTGTGGGGGTCATGGTTGTTTTGCTGTGGTGTATACATGATACTCCATGTAATGCCAGTGTCCATGTGGCAATACAGGGTCCCTGGGAATGTACCTGTCGTTGAGCTGTGGTGCCTGGGGCACATCTGTCCTCACATGTCACTGTGGGGGGTGATTGTGACACGGCAGCAGGAGATGGGAACTGTGACACGGCCTCATGATATCCAATGGGCCAACCTGGGACTAATTGATGCCACCTGTTGGACCGTGTTGACAGATGTTGGCCATGTATGTACCATACATGTCCTTACGGAACTGCACGCTTCATGTAGTTGTGCCTCATATTGATGTATGTTGGGATATTGAGTGTGTTCAATGCCGCATATGTGGGCTGACTGACAATCTTGCTTACTTCTCCTCTGCACTGCAGGGCTCCTGCTGTCCATCGACCATTCCCAGACCTGGCAACGATGGTGGAACGGGACAGCATCCGACGGTACCGCTTCACCAGGCAGCTGATTGAGGATTTGGCAGTGCAGTTGTCCCCACATTTGCAGCCTGGCCGGCCGTATCCTACAGCGCTGACCCCCAAGGTGAAGGTGATGGCAGCCCTACACTTCTTTGCCACCGGTACCTTCCAACATACTGTGGCGACTGCTGGTGGGATGTCACAGACCATGTTCAGCCGTGTGCTCCGCGATGTTTTGGCGGCAATGTTGCTATTCCTGAACCGGTACATCTATTTCCCTAGACTGCGATGACTCACTGACGTGAAGAGTGACTTTTATGCCCTGGGGAGGATGCCGCATGTCATTGGCTCCATTGATGGGACACATGTGGCTTTGGTACCACCACAGGCCCAGGAGCAGGCCTACAGGAACCGCAAGCACTACCACTCGGTCAATGCACTGGTGGTGTGTCTTGCAGACATGACCATCACACACGTGTGTGCCCGTTTCCCTGGTTCAGCACACGATGCCTTTGTGATGAGGAGTAGTCGCATCCCCAGGATGATGGCACAGATGCAGAACCAGCGTGCCTGGATTGTCGGTGTGTACTGACTTTGTGCCATTGTGTGTGATCTGATCTGTAGTATTCCGCCCACTGTTCCAAGTCAGCTAATGTGCACTTGTCTGTCCGTAGGTGACTCGGGATACCCCAACATGCCGTGGTTGCTGACACCCCTCAGGAACCCTGTGACACCAGCCCAGATGCGCTACAATGAGGCACATGATCGGACCAGGAGAGTGATTGAGCGGACATTTGGTCTCCTGAAGAGCCGCTTCCACTGCCTGGACAAGACCGGAGGGTCCCTCCCATATGCCCCTGCGAAAGTGTGCAAGATTATCATCGTCTGCTGCATGCTCCACAACCTGGCAGTGCGGAAGGAGTTGCCTCTCATCCAGGATGACAATGACCAACATCCGCCACCTGTGGAGGATCCTGGCCTGGACCACGATGCCAGTGACGATGATGATGATGATGATGAGGGTGATGTCCGCACACAGCTCATCACCAACTTCTTTAGCTGAATGTGAGTATCCTGAGGTGTCATGTCAATGATGTGAGTTGGCATGATATGTGTAGGTGGTGCTCTGGTGCTGTTGGTGTGTGTCCATGGGCTACTTGACTGGATGTGTGTTGCGATGTGTGCTTACAGGTGGGCTGTACTCCCCAACAGTGTTGACATGCTAACTTGGTTCTGGGTGGGTATCTTGTAACATGTATTGTGCATGAGTTTTGCTGTTCTGTCCTGTACTCCATTGCTTTTGACTGTGTGTCATTTCTGTCCTTCACAGTGTACTTTCAGATTCGTTTGGCCAACTGTGTCCACCGACGACGTGATTGCACTTCCAGGGTGGTAGCTGTTGTGTCCCTACAGGTGATGTGCGCCACACCCATGGACTTCCTTCCGTCTACAGTTGTTGACTGTGTGCCCGCTGCCAGGTGGGATTACCTTGCATCTGTAGTGGTTACGACATGTTGCAACTGTGTAATAAACCTGTGCTTCACTTTGTGATGTGCGTTGTCTGTGGTCACACATTTGACTGCCATTTGCTTACTGCACCTGTGGGCTACTTGACTACAACTGGGAATGGGTGTGGTGTCTGTGCATTGCACCGTCTTCCCTGGCAACATCAGTGTAGGCAATGAGTCAGATGGCCTAGGTGTGTATGTGTTGTGTAGCCCTGGTGGTGTGTCTCCCTCATATGTGTCACGTTGCCTTTACTCACATGCCTGTGTTGTCCTTGCTGTTGCAGTTCGCATACACAGTGTAATTTTGCAGTTCATCATCCCCATAACAGCACCCACGTTGGAATCACAACAGAGGCAAGTATGGTGTATTAGTGTGTTTATTGTGATACATTTGTGTGAATAGTGCATAGGATGGGTAGTGCTGTACATAAATCTTGCAATCCGAAGTTCCTAGGTGAATTGAAAGTCCTGGTAGACAGAATCCCCAGTATCGGGGCCACAGTTGTCTGACACATTGGTCCAACTTGTACTCCCCATGCAATGTGTGGGAGTAGTGTTGCCGTCAACAGGGTGAACAGTCTGTGCACAAAGGTGAACATCCAGAACAGGTTCAGGCTTCCTGGAAGTTGCGCTTGGCCATCGGCCTCTCACTTGCCCCTCCTCGGACGACCCCTCTTCTTGGGGGGAGCCCCTCAAGTACAGGCTGCTGCGGTGCAGGGGACTCTCCGCCAGAGTCATCCTCCCTCCCTGTGGCAGTTGCAGTTTGTTCGGCACCAGATGTTGTTGGCACACAGGGAGGTGTGGACTGGTTGCTGTTCATCTGGCGGAGGCATTGTAAAATGTCCCTGTGCACCGCCGTCATCTCATGCAGTGCATCCCACTTGGACTCCACGCGGGACATGTGTGAGTCCACGCGGGACATGTGTGAGTCCACGCGGGACATGTGTGACTCCACGTGGGACATGTGAGAGTCCAAGCGGGCATGATGGGCAGCCTGCTGCTGTTTCATGTCTCTGAGGAGCCCCACTACCTGGCTGAGGTCTCCGGTGCTAGACTGGTACGCATCAGCTATGCGTACCAGTTGTGGGTCATCATGCACACCAGCAACCTCTGCAAGCAGCGACCTCTGTCTCCCACCCCTCCCACCACCTCTGCTGACATGTGCAGTGGCACGCACAGATGACCCTGGTCCACCTTGGGGGTTGGTGGTGGTGGTGGTGTCCATGGCCCCAGGTTGGTCCAGGGTCCCTGTGCTGGTGTTGCTCCTTGTTCTGTCCATGTCGGCAGGGATGGTATTTGTGGTGACAGTCGTTGGAGGGGTGGGTGCAGGGGGTGCAGCTGGTGGTCCTGCTGGTGCTGCAGCTGGTGGTCCTGCTGGTGCTGCATGTAGACTTGCACCGGATGTGCCAGGTTGGTCTTCTTCGTCCGAGGAGGGCAGAGGCTGTACGACGCCAGTGAGCTCCGCATCCTCTTGAGCCTGGGACTGGGACTCCTCAGCGTCTGCTGCTGTGTCCCCATCATCACCTGTTTTTGGGAGACACACACAATGTATGTTATGTTTCTGCAGGCATCAATGGTTGACACACATGACAGTTGTGACTGTGCCTCTGGGTGCGGGCTGTACATTGCATTGTCCTAAGTCGTCACAGTCAGGGGTTGATATTGGTGTGGCACATTGTCCTGCATTATTTGGGCATTTCTATGTATTTGTTGGGGTGTGAACATGGTCTGCATTGGTTGTGTTTGGTTGACAGCCGGCCCTCCTTCCCACCCACCCAGTTATCCCACCATGGACTGTGCTTGCATTGCAGGGAGTGGAAGTTGTCTCTCAGGATGTCAGTCAGTGGTGTCCTGCTGTTTGTTGGTGCACAGTTGCCAGCAGGGCCTTGTGCTCCCCACAGCAGTAGCCAGTGTCAGCCATCTTGTGAGTCCTTCTCCACTTCCTGTGATGTGAGCATGGTTCAGGGTGGTGTTGATGGGACAGTTGTGGGGGTGACCAATATCAGTGACTACGACTCCCCTCATGCTATTGCCTCCACCCCCTTCCCAGCATGCCCATGCTTCCTTCCTTTTGACTCTGCTTCCCTGTGGGGTGGGCTGGCTGTGCTGACAGGATGGCTGGGAGTGTTGTCCTGGCAGTTGTTTGGCTAAAAGTCCCAAGAGTGTCCCTGTGCTTCACACAACATAACCCAGGGTGGTGGTTCTTTGTGGGATCTTGTGTTAGGATGGGGGGCATTGCATTCTACCAGGTGGGTTCTGTGGAGTTTGTGTTGGGGTGTGTGTGAGGGGAGGTGCTTGTGACTATGGTCAGTGCTGCAAGTCCTCCTTCCCAACCACCCAGCCAGCCAGTTATCCCACCATGGAACGTGCTTGCATTGCAGGGAGTGGAAGTTGTCTCTCAGGATGTCAGTCAGTGGTGTCCTGCTGTTTGTTGGTGCACAGTTGCCAGCAGGGCCTTGTGCTCCCCACAGCAGTAGCCAGTGTCAGCCATCTTGTGAGTCCTTCTCCACTCCCTGTGATGTGAGCATGGTTCAGGGTGGTGTTGATGGGACAGTTGTGGGGGTGAGCTATGTCTGTGACTACGACTCCCATCATGCTATTGCCTCCACCCCACATCCCAGCATTCCCATACTTACTTGCTTTTGTGGGGAGTTCAGTGTGTGTGGGTGTGAGAGCAATGGCAAGATGGCTGACAGTGGTGTCCTGCTGTTGGTTGGTGTGCAGTTCCCAGCATGCCCTTGTGCTCCCCACGACACAGCAACAGTGTCAGACATCTTTGATGGGCCTTTCCACTCTCTGTGGGATGTGCATGCGTGAGTGTGAGCTTGCTGGGCCATGTGGTGGGGGATGTAGAGCTGTGACTTCGACTCCCATCATGCTATTGCCTCCACCCCCCTTCCCAGCATGCCCATGCTTCCTTCCTTTTGACTCTGCTTCCCTGTGGGGTGGGCTGGCTGTGCTGACAGGATGGCTGGGAGTGTTGTCCTGGCAGTTGTTTGGCTAAAAGTCCCAAGAGTGTCCCTGTGCTTCACACAACATAACCCAGGGTGGTGGTTCTTTGTGGGATCTTGTGTTAGGATGGGGGGCATTGCATTCTACCAGGTGGGTTCTGTGGAGTTTGTGTTGGGGTGTGTGTGAGGGGAGGTGCTTGTGACTATGGTCAGTGCTGCAAGTCCTCCTTCCCAACCACCCAGCCAGCCAGTTATCCCACCATGGAACGTGCTTGCATTGCAGGGAGTGGAAGTTGTCTCTCAGGATGTCAGTCAGTGGTGTCCTGCTGTTTGTTGGTGCACAGTTGCCAGCAGGGCCTTGTGCTCCCCACAGCAGTAGCCAGTGTCAGCCATCTTGTGAGTCCTTCTCCACTCCCTGTGATGTGAGCATGGTTCAGGGTGGTGTTGATGGGACAGTTGTGGGGGTGAGCTATGTCTGTGACTACGACTCCCATCATGCTATTGCCTCCACCCCACTTCCCAGCATTCCCATACTTACTTGCTTTTGTGGGGAGTTCAGTGTGTGTGGGTGTGAGAGCAATGGCAAGATGGCTGACAGTGGTGTCCTGCTGTTGGTTGGTGTGCAGTTCCCAGCATGCCCTTGTGCTCCCCACGACACAGCAACAGTGTCAGACATCTTTGATGGGCCTTTCCACTCTCTGTGGGATGTGCATGCGTGAGTGTGAGCTTGCTGGGCCATGTGGTGGGGGATGTAGAGCTGTGACTTCGACTCCCATCATGCTATTGCCTCCACCCCCTTCCCAGCATGCCCATGCTTCCTTCCTTTTGACTCTGCTTCCCTGTGGGGTGGGCTGGCTGTGCTGACAGGATGGCTGGGAGTGTTGTCCTGGCAGTTGTTTGGCTAAAAGTCCCAAGAGTGTCCCTGTGCTTCACACAACATAACCCAGGGTGGTGGTTCTTTGTGGGATCTTGTGTTAGGATGGGGGGCATTGCATTCTACCAGGTGGGTTCTGTGGAGTTTGTGTTGGGGTGTGTGTGAGGGGAGGTGCTTGTGACTATGGTCAGTGCTGCAAGTCCTCCTTCCCAACCACCCAGCCAGCCAGTTATCCCACCATGGAACGTGCTTGCATTGCAGGGAGTGGAAGTTGTCTCTCAGGATGTCAGTCAGTGGTGTCCTGCTGTTTGTTGGTGCACAGTTGCCAGCAGGGCCTTGTGCTCCCCACAGCAGTAGCCAGTGTCAGCCATCTTGTGAGTCCTTCTCCACTCCCTGTGATGTGAGCATGGTTCAGGGTGGTGTTGATGGGACAGTTGTGGGGGTGAGCTATGTCTGTGACTACGACTCCCATCATGCTATTGCCTCCACCCCACTTCCCAGCATTCCCATACTTACTTGCTTTTGTGGGGAGTTCAGTGTGTGTGGGTGTGAGAGCAATGGCAAGATGGCTGACAGTGGTGTCCTGCTGTTGGTTGGTGTGCAGTTCCCAGCATGCCCTTGTGCTCCCCACGACACAGCAACAGTGTCAGACATCTTTGATGGGCCTTTCCACTATCTGTGGGATGTGCATGCGTGAGTGTGAGCTTGCTGGGCCATGTGGTGGGGGATGTAGAGCTGTGACTATGACTCCCATCATGCTATTGCCTCCACCCCCTTCCCAGCATGCCCATGCTTCCTTCCTTTTGACTCTGCTTCCCTGTGGGGTGGGCTGGCTGTGCTGACAGGATGGCTGGGAGTGTTGTCCTGGCAGTTGTTTGGCTAAGAGTCCCAAGAGTGTCCCTGTGCTTCACACAACATAACCCAGGGTGGTGGTTCTTTGTGGGATCTTGTGTTAGGATGGGGGGCATTGCATTATACCAGGTGGGTTCTGTGGAGTTTGTGTTGGGGGGTGTGTGAGGGGAGGTGCTTGTGACTATGGTCAGTGCTGCAAGTCCTCCTTCCCACCCACCCAGCCAGCCAGTTATCCCACCATGGAACGTGCTTGCATTGCAGTGAGTGGAAGTTGTCTCTCAGGATGTCAGTCAGTGGTGTCCTGCTGTTTGTTGGTGCACAGTTGCCAGCAGGGCCTTGTGCTCCCCACAGCAGTAGCCAGTGTCAGCCATCTTGTGAGTCCTTCTCCACTCCCTGTGATGTGCGCATGGTTCATGGTGGTGTTGATGGGACAGTTGTGGGGGGCAATATGTGTGACTGCGACTCCCATGATGCTATTGGCTACACTGACTTGGCCAGCATACACAGAATTCCTTCCTTTGAGTGGTCTTCACTGTGTGTTGGTGTTGTTGTGGTGGCTACATGTCTGGATGTGTTTGTTAGTTCTATTTGTGCCACTGCCTAGCTGTAGTTGTAGTTGTGTTTGTACATGTGATGGCACAGTTGGATGTGACTTTTTGATGGCATGTCTTGTGTTTATCTGACTGACATACACATTTTGGGATGATTCTGTTCTGGTTGCTGTGTAATTGCTATGTGTGCATGGTTTGACTCTCCCCTTGACAGTGATGTGTGTGTGTTTTGTGGCAGTATATTGTGTACATTTGTTGTGTACTCACCAGGCTCTGGGATGTCCTCTAGTCCATATACGCTCACTGGCGGAAGGATGGCCCGCACCTTCTCCTCCCAGGGCCTGAGGTATATTGCCTTGGCAGGAGGGCTACTGCCGGTGTATTGGCTGTTGATGTAGTCTTTCTTGAGCAGGTCCCGTACCCTCCTGCGCACGTCATACCACCTGTTCTGGATGTCGCTCTTTGTGCGCCGACATGGTGATTGTGCGTTCACCCTGTTGATGATCCTCTCCCACATCTTGGTTTTCTGGGAGATGGGGGTCTGTTGGACCAGTGTGCCAAACAGCTGTGGCTCTACCCTGAGGATCTCGTCTACCATGACTTCCAATTCACAATCTAGGAACTTGGGATTCTTCTTGGGGGGCATGGTGATGGGTGGTGATGGTGAGTGATGTGTGTGTTGGTGTGCAGGTGAGGGTGTGTGAGTGTGTGTTTTGCTGGGTGTATGTGAGGTAGGTATTTGTTGGTGTGCTGATGGTGTGTGGCTTGTGTGAGGGATGAGCTGTGGGTGTGTGGTTGCTTTCTCTTGGGTGCTGGCAATGCAATGGCATTTGCAAAGGATCATGGTTGTGATTTGTGTCCTTTATATGGGTGGAGTTGTGGGTGTGTCTTTGTTCTCTGTCCCCAACCCGCCCAGTATTTATTGGCTTAGTGATTGCTTGTTTGGCCTTTTTTTGTGTGATTTTTCCTTTGTACTGTCTGTGTATGTTGGAAACGTTGTTGTGACCGAGTCGGACCCTGCATTTGTCTCGTACGGTGTTCTCCGTTTCGTTCACGCTGTGTTTGTGCAGTTTTCTATGCTGCGTACGCGTCGGTCGCGGTGTTTTGTGTTGCTTCGGCTCGGTTTTGTATGCGTGTCGGTCGTACGGCTTGGCCTCCGTCCGACTCGCTCGTGGTTTTCGCGCCTTGCATCGTACTTTGCGGTTTGGAGTTCGCGTGTACGTTTCGGTCGGATTTGTTCCGGGTGCGTGTCGGTCGGTTGGATTCGCGTGTTTTTCCGACCGGATTGCTGTTTTCCGTGCGGCTCGGTCGGTCGACTTGGGTTCGGTACGTGTCGGTCGGATTTTGCACGCCTTGCATCGTACTTGGCGTGTCGGGCGCCACAGGTACGTGTCGGTCGGTATAATTTCCGGATCCGAGTCGGTCGGTGCTTTTTCCGGCCCGAATCGGAATCAACCCCAAAATCTGTTAGGGGGACAAAAGATTGGCAGGTTCGGGGAACTGAGACTATGTTTAGAGCATGCCTAATACCATATCAAATGATTTCCTGAACAAAACTGTGCACAACTACCTGTCTTGGAATAGCCAAGATGAAGGATTTGAACACACCACGTATTCCCGCATTCGTTCGTTTTGAGAACTGGCAATATTTTACACAATACAGTGAGGATACACTAGATGCTGTGCTATGCAATGACTCTTACAATTCATCAGACCCCAACTGGAAGGGATGGTTGGTTTGGCCTTTAGGCACTAATGGGTGCCAGTCCAGATTCCTGGGTAATACCAAAGGGTTTAAGATCAATAGGCCTGATCAACTTTATGTACAATTGGAACACTCAGGTTGGTGATGTCATATAGTGTTGGGAAGTTGTGCCTTGATTGGCTAAAAACCTTGACACTATCTCAGGTGAAGCAACACTTGTCCCTTCTGTCTGATGCCATGGATCTCAGGGATTTCTTGTTAGGTCCTCGGATTCCACATCAAAAACACTTCTGGGGAGGGAGGAGCCAAGCGTCGGACCAAGATGGCTGCCTGAGCTCTCGGCTCCGCCGCTACCGTTCCCCTAAGCCCATCATCCTGACTTTATCCTGCCCCTTATGGTCTGCAACTGCAAGCAGTGAGTGAGCGGTGCCGTTTACTGCTGTCCCGGCTCTCGGACGCTACCAGGGATGGAATATACAGGCTCCGACCGTCTGGGCCTGCTCGCTGGTTCCGGACCGGGGACTGCGGTGAGAGGACGACGGCTGGAGCGCGAAGAGGGGTCGGCTGCCCGGACCGGAGGTCGCCGGTCGGAGCGCGTCTTCCCGGCTCTGCGGGGTCTCGCCTTCTGGGACAGCGCACGGACTGCGACTGAGGCGGCGGTAAGATCCCTCCCCCCCCCTTGGCGCCCCGTTCCCTCCTGAACCGAGTGTGGGAGCGGCGGCGTGGGTGGCGTGCTGGGATTGACGCGGGGACTTGGTGAGGCCGGAGCCTTGAGGACCTGCCGGCGGGGTGGGAGCGACCCGCATTCCATCTTTCCCCCCCCCCCTCGCCACGGCGCCATCTGTGGGGGGGGTGTGACCGAGGCCAACACTGAACTGCCTCTTGACCTGTGTCCTAGCGTCGGCCTGCGGGCGGCTGGTGGCGTCGCTCTGACCGGAATCGGGAGTGGCCGGTCTGCCCGTGTGTCCGGGGCAGCTGAGACACCGCAGGAGTTACGTGCTGCCTGTGCTCCCCGTTCCCGACCGGGCGCTCGAGCTGGTCCATTCCACACGTGGCGGCCTTTTCATAGTTGCTGACCCATCGACTTCTCGCAGCAAAGGACGTTGTCAGACAACACCTACGTGTCCTGAGGTTCGGGGGGTAAATGGCGAATAAAACAGACTCGGACAGGAGCCAGACCAAGGTGTCCAGGGGGTCGAGGCAGGTCCAATCGAACAAACTGGACCGCTATACCCTGCCCAGAGGCTCACCGGCGGATCCGCTTCATGCCCCTAAGGTGGGGAGGTCTCTGCGAGCCCCACCCCGGAACTGACCCTGCAAGATGTTGTGGCCGCTATAGAGGGGGTTAAATCATCCCTGGAACATAAAATGGACACCATCTCCATTGAAGTAAACCTCATCCGGGCTGACCTAACAAAAATGAATGAAGAAGTCAAGTCCCTGGATATTAAGACGACCGGAAGATGTGTCGCAGCTCCAGCGCGAAGTACGTGATCTTAAATCTTTCTGCGAGACGGCCGAACGGAAACTTGACGACTGTGAAGGAAGATCGAGACGCAATAACGTCCGCATTTTAGGGTGCCCGAAAAATCAGAGGGGCCAGCTCCTGACTTGTTCGTTGAGGACCTTATCCTGAACCACCTTAAACCCAAGGGACTGGGGAACTTTTTCACCATAGAGCGTGCACACAGGGTCCCGGGTGGGCGACCAAGGCCCGGGGCGCCTCCGCGCCCTCTCATTGCACGGGTCCGCAACTTCAGGGACAGAGACGCTATCCTGCAATGCGCCCGAGCAGCACCACCGCTGCGCTACGAGAATGCCGCCCTCTCTTTCTTTCCCGATTTCACACAAATGGTACAAAGACAGCGTAGAACCTTCCTAGCCGTCAAGAAGAAACTCAGAGACAAAGGATTTAAATACGCCATGATGTTTCCGGCTCGTCTCCGTGTCGAGGACAGGGGAAGAGTATGGTTCTTTGATAATCCTGAGATGGCCTCGGACTGGCTGGACGGTCGTGCTGCCGGTGGCTCCCCGAGATGTAGTCGAGACGAAGACCAAGAGTCACGGGAGCGGGAGTGACAACTGGCTAACACACAGGCGGTTTACATGATCATAGCCAGATATGGGGTCCCGGGGGCCCCACAGTCGGACAAAAGCTCACGTTGAACTGTAGATACTCAGCAATACACTCCAGGACCTTATGGGAACAATTTATCTGTGAAGTTTGGGTTTGGGGACGGTGGGAGGAACGCCGACCTTCCTCCTCTTTACTACCTTTAGTTGCTTTTCAGTTTTAGGGTATTGGGTGACAGGCACTCTGCCAGTTTGTGATGGGCAGTTTTAAGTCCAGAGAGCAGGGAGGGGGGTTGTTGGAAACGGGATTTGGGAGGGGGGGGGTTGTTTTATCTTTGTTTGTATTCATCGACACATGATGTGTGTTAAAGTTGTGATCTCGGCAAACTTTATAATCTGCATGACCAAGGCTCTAGACGACACTTACAAATATGACGCATACCCAGTGGGATAAAAGTGCAAGAATCCTGAGCTGGAATGTTAACGGGCTGGGAGACAAGGTTAAACGCAGTATAGTGCTCCAATATATTAGGAAACAAGCCCCCGACATCGTCCTGCTCCAGGAGACACACCTGATAGGTAGTTCATGTAAAGCACTGTGTAGATTTGGATATAAGTTGGTGGCACATGCAGGGTTCACCACAAGCTCCAGAGGCGTGGGTATAATGGTAAAAATACCTTCCCGCTCACTATAGACCGTATTTGGACGGACGACAGGGGCCGCTACGTGGGTATTACGGGGTTCTGGGAAGGACGCACTATTACACTGGTCTCCATCTATGTTCCCCCTGGCCTCCAAACTACCACATTTCAGGACCTGCGTACCGCTCTCCTCTCATTACCTGAGGGGTGTTATTGCTGGGAGGGGACTTTAATTCCGTGGGGTCGGGGGCGCTGGATCGCCACCCACCGCGGGAACTGGGGCCCTCGCATAGATGGCTGCCAGATTTTCTCAACACCATGGGTCTAGTAGATGGCTGGCGCACTTATAACCCTGACAAAATGCAACACACTTTCCACTCGGGGGCTCATGGCAGCTTATCCAGATTAGACTATATCCTGATCCCCGCCCCCCAAATCTCACTCATCCACGAAATTAGGCACCTGGCAAGGGGCATTTCTGATCACTCACCAGTTTGGGTTCATGTACTCCTTGATCAAGCCCGGGTGGGTAGGGTCGTCCCTATTAACCCCTGGCATCTTCGCAACCCCAAAATCCGTCAAGAACTCACCAAGACAATGGATACATACTTTGCCGAAAACCTGGATACGGTGGACTCCTCCCGGATACTATGGGAGGCGTTTAAGACAGTGATTAGGGGGGAGGCCTTGTCCCTGATATCAGGACAAAAGAAAGAAAGGCATAGAGAAATTGCGGGTATAGAGGACGAGATCTATCACTTAGAGAGAGAGATGGAGATGACAGTCACACCTGACTTAGCCCATTTATTGCGACTTAAACAAGATGAATACAAGGCACTACTGACTGAACGAGCGAAAATACTAGGAAGAGAGACACTTGGTAGGATCTATGATCTTGGGGATAAAGCTGGGAAACTATTAGCCTGGCTTGATAAACGCGAATGGGCGAATAGGTTGGTCCCAGTCCTCCATGATGCTAATAACATTGAAGTAACGGATCCCCAAGATATAGCAGACTGCTTTGCCAGGCACTTTAACTTAATATACACCGCAGTGGCGTCTTACACTGAGGACGAATCCTTCGAACTACTTTGTGACATCAAACTTCCACTCTTTCCTTAGAAGATCAGTGTCTTCTAGATAGCCCCCTCACTGCAGATGAGATAGCCCAAGCAATCAGATCGCTACAATCAGGGAAAGCTCTTGGCCCGAACGGCATCCCAATTGAACTATAAAAACTCAGCCCTGACAAATTGTCCATTCATCTCAAGAACATGTTTGAGGAAAGTAGAGAATCAGGAGTGCTCCCAACTGACCAACGTATAGCCACCATAGTAACCATACACAAGGAAGGTAAGCCCAAAACGGACTGCGCCTCCTATAGGCCGATTTCCCTCCTCAATGCCGAACCCAAGATCCTTGCTAAAGTCCTCGCCACCCGTCTCATTAATGTAATTTCGGAATTGGTACATCCGGACCAGTCCGGCTTCATTCCGCATAGGAACACAGCATTGAACCTACGCCGTGCCCACGGTGTTTTAGGCAGAGTGGACACGATTCTTGAGCCGGCTGTCCTCGTGTCTCTAGATGCCACTATGGCATTTGACACTATAGAATGGCCTTACCTTATTGCGGTCCTCCGAAAGTTAGGGTTCGGCCAGGAATTCATGCGATGGGTCCGTCTTTTATATTCGGAACCAATGGCGCAAGTCGTGGTGAATAACAAAAAGTCAGATTCCCTCGTCTTGTATCGCTTTGGTCGCCCTAAGTTGGCGGGGGTATGCCCAGACGTGGGTCCCTTGCTCACTTTGCCACTGGATTCAAGCAAGCCTGGCTGATGACGGCTGAAATGCCAGAAACCGGTCCTAGGATGCTTGTTTCCGGTCCAGGGAAGACATGGCTTGGCAGTTCGGGCTGGACTGTTCCCATGAGGCACAGGGTCAGACTGATTTGCATATGGCCATGTCTGAACTGGGGTGGTGGAGTGAGCTAAAGAATGATGATGGATTAAACCCAGATCAGTTGACTGGGGGTGAGTGTTTGATTGGCTCAAACGTTCCGTCCATCATCCCCTTTTGTACCAAATACAATGGGCAACTTTGGGCTTCATGCTGGCGAAAAGAAATATAGTTCAGGCCTGGGGGGCGGCAGCACCTCCTACTTTGGCTACATGGGAAAACAATATGGACTGGTGCATGTTCAGAGAAAAGACAGTGTTTACAGCCCGAGGCTGCCCCCGAAAATGGACCCGCATCTGGTCACAGTGGAACGCTTACCGGGCGATATTTGCATTCCCCCACAAACTGTTGCGCTTGATGATTTACTTCCCCCCCCCTTGAATGCCTCCACTGTATGTAATTCGCTATTGTAATGCCTTGCTTGTCATGCGTATTTCTATACTGTATTGATTTCAATGCTGATATGCCGATGTTTGTTTAATAAAAAGTTGAATTAAAAAAAAAAAAAAAACACTTCTGGTATGCATTATACAATGAAAGTCTCTCAACAGGAAGCTACTAAAAGGCTGCGTTAGATTGATAGGATTAATCTAGAAAAGGCTTTGGCAGTGGTTGACAATGACATGACCACGTTATTGTTTAGGATATATTCACTGGACAACATAGTATCATCTGCAATTGACATAATGTAACAAGGCATTTCTATTTTACAACACGGACAGTCACAACTACGGCCAATTGTTTGTCAAGCTGGACACTTCAAACCTTGCGTTCAGGCCATGTGCCATGGCGTTATATTTAAGCCTGGGCGGTAAACTCCGCTTGTGGAGTTTGCACAATTCAGACACTCCACGCAGAAATGCAGAATTCCTGAATTCCGCCATTCGGGCGCGAAGTGGAGGGTTTTTTTCCATTCGCACTTGAGTTTTCTTTTGGCTCTCAACCGCGAGAGGCAAGACTCTCGGGCCGCTTGCGAGTGCACGCTAGACTTCTCACACCACTAGCGGGCTCCTGGGAGACTTCGTGCTCACTCGCGCGGCTTCCGGCCACAACGGCACCAATCTAGCATCCTTAGTGCCGATTGCAAGCAGAGCGGTCAAGCAGCTTTTCTGCTTGAGAATGCAGCTGAGAGGCATTTGGAGTGGATTTTCTTCTCAAACTGGCCGTTGGAGTTGTTTTTTGTGCGAGAAGCCATTTTTTAAAACTTTTTTTTCAAACCAGAAGGAAGTGCCCCAGAGACTCCAACTTCCTGTTCCTGTCCAGCAGGCTCCTCCCAGTGCTTTGTCCCCCTCTTGGTCACTTTTCATTGGGATTTGGAGCTGGAGCTGGAAGGATCACTCTCCTTTTCTGCTGCATATATACCTTTGGATTTAAGGACTTTGTTTTTGAGATCTCACAAGTAAGTTGTAAAACTGGTGTATAAGGGTGTTGTTGTTTTTTTTTATATTTTATTGATCATTTTATAACGTAACAAAAAGGTAACATACAAGTCCCATTACGGTCCCAGCAGAAACAAATATTGAGACAAGGTAAGTACATACGAGCAGCGAGATGGTAGCGACAGATTGCAACAATCGTGGACAATCGGGGTAGGCGTTACATTACAGCCACAAGGTACATTCAGGCAGTGGAGATATAAGTTAGGTCACATAAGGTAGAAGAACTACTGTATCCCTTTCTTTTTTTTTTTTTTACAGAGTTTTATATAGCGCAAACTTGACCCGAAGGTATTGGGTATCAGAGCACTTTACATAGCACCAGTTGCGTTACATGAGGACACATTCATTTTTTTTTGTTTTGTTAGGCACAGGGAGATTAAGTGATTTGCCCAGAATCACAGGATGTTCAGCGTCATTGCTGAGACTGGAACCCAGTTCCCCAGATTCGAGGTCGACCGCCCTAGCAGTTAGGCCAACTCCTCTCCCCTTTCCCGCGTGTACGGTAATATGAAGGTCAAGTGCGCGAACATGCAAGTCGTGGCGCATTGGAATAGTGACCCGGTGCCTAAATGAATAAAGATGGTGGTGAGAGGTGTTGTACTGACTATTTGTTTGGGCGAGGTTATGGGTGTGTGTGCGTTGGTGTAGTATGAGCTGTTATTTCAGTACGTACAGCCGCCCATGCTATGAACGGGGCCCAGATGTCCTTGGGTCGTGATGCAGTGGGCATCAGATCCCAGTATGCAGATAGCATCTCCTGGCAGTAGGTGACATCTCTTATCCACATGGTAACGTTGGACGCGCTTGGTGATCCCCAATGTATTGCGATGCGGCGCTTGGCAAGGAGGAGCATCATGGCTGACAGGCGGCCAGCACCTGGAGGGGCGTCAGCCATGTGACCCAGGAGGGCTGTTAGGGGAGTGCGGGCATGTTGGAAACCAGTCACTTCGTGGATGATGTCGAACACTTTCCCCCAAAACAGTGAAATGGGGCCGCAGAGCCATGCTAAGTGTAGGAAGGAGGCTTGTGTGTCCGCACAGCGCCAGCATGTAGCATCTGGTCGCAAACCCATTTTGTGGAGTTGCAATGGTGTGCGGTATAACCTATGCAGGTATTTGAAATGTATTAACCGCAGCTTGTAGTTGGGAGAGAGGCGTTTGAGTTGGGCACAACAGAAGGCCCATTGTTTGTCGGTGGGTGGTGGGTGGTGGGTCGAGGTCCAAGGACCACTGTGCCAGCGCATTAGGAGTTGTGATCGGGGTACTATGTTGTGTGGTATTATAAATGCAGGTTATCAGCTTTTTGGGCAATTGATTCGTCAGTATGTTTTCCAACGAGAGTAAGGGTGAAGGTGCAGCGGGGAATGAGCTGTGTATTTGCCGACAGTTAGCTTTGAGTTGGTGATAAAGTAGCAGTTCCAGGAGGGGGGTGGGTGTTCAGTCTGAGTTTTGTGGCCGAGGTAGGAATTCATTGGCTGGGTACAGGTCAGCGAAAATGGATAGCCCCATCCGGCGGGTTCTTTGAATAGAGCCAGCGTCTTGCAGTGGGGTGGAAGCTAGGGTGGTGAGCTAGTGGCATAGACGGGGTGTATAATAATGGAAGTTTCGCGCGGCGTCTGAGTCCCTCCCATGCCCAGCGTAGAGTTTCCACTGTATTGATTTCTACTTTTGACCTTTTGTAGGTGTAATAAATAGCGGCTGGTAGCGGTGCTAGGAAAGCGACATCCTTTTTCACTGCCACATGGTGTTGGAATGGGATGGGGTGGACCCAATGGTGGAGGTATTGAGCCTGAGCGCTCAGAGCATAGAGTTCAAAGTCCGGTGCCCCAAGACCACCTTGTTTCAGTGGCAGTGTCAGGACTTCCCAAGAGATACGTGGTTGTTTACCCGCCCAGACAAGAGAAATTAAAAGGGAGCGTAGTCGTTTGAAGAAGGCCTGCGTGAGAGGAAGGGGGATGTTGGCAAACAGGTACAGGAATTTAGGCAGAATTATCATTTTAGCAATTGCTATCCTACCAGCAAGTGATAGCGGCAATTTAGCCCAAATGGATATTTTGCTTTCCAGCCAGGTGATAAGTCGACCATAATTCAAGCACCAGATCTCTTGCAGCTCCCTGGAGAGCTATATCCCAAGGTATTTGACCACTGTATCAGCCCAGGTGAGCGGAAATTCGAGGTCCAATGCGATTGGGGCCGGTGTTAAGGCGAGGAGGGTCGATTTGGACCAATTAACCTGTATGCCCGACATGCCTCAGAAGAGGAGAATTTCGCGCAGCACCGGGTTGAGGTTCGTTTCGGGCTCGCGAACGTATAGTGTGATGTCGTCCGCATACATTAATTTAATCAAACCTCTATCTGTGAGGCCTAGTCCCCTGGCCGTGTGGTGTTGGCACATCCTGGCCGCGAGAGGTTCCATCGCTATCGCGAATAATAAAGGGGACAAAGGGCACCCCTGTCTAGTGCCTCGAGCTACGGGGAACGGTTCAGATAGCAGGTCGTTAACTTTGAGTCTGGCAGTCGGGTTAGTATAAAGTAAGTAGATAAGTTTCAGGAAATTTGGGCTTATGCCAATCCTGGAGAGGATGGTGAAAAGGAACGGCCACTCAAGGGAATCAAATGCCTTCGTGGCGTCTAAGAACGCAGAGAGCGCAGGGAGGAGGAATTGTTTGTTTGATTGGATGCATGTACCTGGATTTATTTGTACTTTTATTCAATTTTTAAAAGTCATTGTGGTGAGTGGCCTGCAGTTTTAGTAGGGGCCTAGTTTTCTTTTGCATTTACTTTTCTTCTTTTGTGAAGGAAAAATGTTGCACAGTTTACTACATTTTCTCCCTGTTTTTTAATAAATTTGCAATATTGATTTAATTCACTTTGTGGCCTAGTCTGCCAATGGGCCTTCCAGACAGTAGGCCCTGTACTATTCATGGGTGCATGAAACAACTGTTTCTGCGGTGTCTGTTGAATTGAAACATCATTTAGGCCATGGATGACATTGCATTAAAATACAAAATGTGTTTTTTTAGTGGTATTTCACTTTTTGTTCCCTGTATAGGTGGGTTAATGGCTTTGGAGGATGTGTGTTGTTGTAAACATTTTTAGCCCTGTTAATTTTAATTTTTGGCATTGCTGAATTAATGCTGTATTCTCTGTGTTGCCATGCCTCTTTTTTCTGGCCAGTGTGTGTGTGTTTGCCATAGGCCACCCTTTGCCTTTGTTGTTCATCATGCCATGTGGCCAGGGGCCATTTTGTATAGTTAGTGTCCACCCTAGGCCTGCATGTGTTCTTTGTTTTCCAGGCCTCCTGCTTGTTGTTGTGACCATATGGCTGGTGGCCATTTTGTGTAGCCAGCCAGTGTGCTTTCCCAATAGGCCTGCATGTCTTCTTTGTTTGTGCCCATGCCTTCTTGCTGGTTGTTGTTGTTTTGACCATGTGGCTGGTGGCCATTTTGTTTAGCCAGCCAGTGTCCTTTTGCCATAGGCCTGCATGTCTTCTCTGTTTGTGGCCATGCCTCCTTGCTGGTTGTTGTTACCATGTGGCTGGCAGCCATTTTGTGTAGCCAGCCAGTGTGCTTTTGCCATAGGCCTGTATGTCTTCTCTGTTTGTGACCATGCCTCCTTGCTGGTTGTTGTTGTTGTGACCATGTGGCTGGTGGCCATTTTGTGTAGCCAACTAGTGTGCTTTTGCCATAGACCTGCATATCTTCTTTGTTGTGGCCATGCCTTCTTGCTGGTTGTTGTTGTTCTGACCATGTAACTGGCGGCCATTTTGTGTAGCCTGCCAGTGTGCTTTTGCCATAGGCCTGCATGTCTTCTCTGAAACTGTGACCATGCCTCCTTGCTCAGTGTTAGCTGTTGTTGATGACCATGTTGCACTGGCTGGCAGCCATTTTGCGCATCCAGCCAGTGTGGCCCTTTGCTATAGGGTTCCATGGATGGTTGAAAATTATAGCAGTTTATTAAATTAATATGCTTGCAGATATTTTCACTTATCTTTCATTTTTTTCTTTTGATTCTTTGAATTTTTGTTGTTTTCATTTTACATTTTTTTTGTTTTATTTTTATTTACATTTTTTAAATTTTAATTTTTTTAATGCATTTTTTATTTTTTTATTTTAATGTTTTGTATTTTAATTTTTTTTTCTTCAAAAATTGTTATTTTAATTTACATTTTTTTATTTACCTTTTTTCATTTTAATCTAAAACAATTTTTATCCATCTTCCTAACATCTGGCATCAACCCCATGACTGAAATAGGTACACTGCACACCAGCATTCATTGTCTAAAGTTTATTCCATTGTCACCTGCACCTCGAGTGCCACATCCCAACGTGATGCACATAAAGCAAAAAGTTACATCTGTATGTTGTTGTTGGTGCTCTTTCTGATTCTTCCTGTGTGTACTGCACTGAATGAAAGTTTATGTGGGTGTGGTTTTACGAATGGATAGTTAGACTGTATTATTGCTAAGTCACCACACTAAATGATAGTGTTTGTTTGTACTACTACTTGAACTGCGCAATGCCATGTTTCACTGATGTTTTTCTTGCTTGTTTGCTTTTAGGTGCACAAGAGAAGAGACATCACCCACAGTACTGCCAGACAGAAGGCCTGTGCACAACATCTCTTCAGCTTGTTGTGAAGCTAAGTGCCACTCCCAACTGACAGCTTACAGATGGCCCCAAAGAAAGGTGCTGCCAAGAAAGTGGCTAGTGAGTAGCAGAAGAAGCAGATTTCCACCACTGTCGTGCCGACCGTAACCTTTTTCAGGAAAGTTGTGCCTGCCGCACCGGCCTCCAGTGAGCAAGCTGAGAGCAGCACTCCTGCATCAATAGCACCACCCCCGAACCTAAACCCAGGAACATGTCCGTCAGTGAGGCAGCCAGTGCAATCATGTTGACACCGACGAGCAGTGTTGTTGAATTGGATTTGTCCCTTTTGCAAAGTAGTACATAATCGTTTCAGGAAGCACAGCAAAGTGGACTGCAGCCGCAGCCAGCAATAGTACATTGGTCTGATGTTGGAACATAACAGGAGTTTGAGCTTCCTTCCGAGCAAGAAGTTGAACCTCCTCTTTTAGAATCATTGGCTCCCAGATCTCCAGCAAGGAAAAGAAAGGGTACTCCTGCACCATCGTCTCCAAGCACCACTTCTGATGATGACAATAGGGACATGGAGTGGACCCCGACAGAGACCAGGAGACAACAGGAGAGGAAAGGGAAAAGAAAAGTTCCAGAAAGACTTAGACTTATAGAAGGGGATGAAGAGGAGGATGGCGATGACTAGGTAGCCATGGTGGAAGGTGACACAGAGGAATCTGACATTGCTATTCAACCATCTCTGAGGGGTGTGGCACAGGTGGCACCACCACCAGCTCCCATATTTGCAAAGCCCCAGCTGAGACCTGCACCAACCCCTGCCTCAGGAGAAGCAGAGAGGCAATCGACGACATGCCCACCTATCTCCAGTTCTTCTTCAGGCATTGGCAGTGGCCCAGTAAAAAAGTACTCCTCCCCAGTTTGGGACTTCTTTACAGTTAGCAAAGAGAGGGAGCACATTGCATTATGCACCATTTGTCACACAATTGTTCGTCGAGGTAAGCCTGGAGTACATTATGGTACTGGAGGCCAGATGACCCATATGAAAAAACACCACACAATCAATTGGGAGGAGAACCTTAAAAAAAATTGCTGTATGTGGTTGTGGTGGTGGGGAGAGCCGGGGAACATCAGCTACAAGTCCAAACGGTAGAAGGTGATGATGAAGAAGAAGAGGGTGACAAAGCAGCCCTGTCTCCAGTAGTGTGCCAGCAGATTCACCCACCTCAGTGACTTCAAAATGGCACAAGAAGACACAGAGTGAGATGGAGACACCACAGCATACAGTGACTGCCCCACAGGGCCGGCTTTAGAGCTGGTGGCGCCCGGTGCGAGAATCATTTTTGGCGCCCCCACACCCATAACCGCCTACTCGGATTCTCTCACTACCACTGGGCATTAGTGTCCCTCATTTCTCCAATCATAAGTTATTGCTAAACACAGTGCCCCCCCCCTGAGTTTGGCGCCCCCTCCACAGGTCAGCGCCCCGTGCGGCCGCACCAGTCGCACTGCCCTAAAGCCGGCCCTGCTGCCCCACCACCACCATGCAGATTGAGTCTACCACAAGCATCTACTTCTCAAAAGACGCCTGTGTCAGTGCCCAAAGAAAATAAGAAAATCCAGGCTATTATTACGGGAATGTTTAGGCAGGAGGGGCCCTATGAGCGAAACCACCCAACCGCACGTTTGTACAATGGGAAGCTGGCAAAAAGTTTAGTGCTGGACCTTCTCCCTTTTTCTTATGTGGAAGGAGTGGGATTCTTAGAATCTGCCCAAAATGGAAGATACCAAGAAGGACCTATTTTGCCAGAGTGGCTGTTCCAGCGCTGCATCACGATGTACTGCAGTTGATTGGACAAGCTTTGCAGCAAAGTGTTGTTCACACCATCCACCTGACGACAGACCTGTGGACCAGTTGTCAGGCAACTGATTACATGTGCATCGCTGCACACTCGATCTCTTTTGCAGGGGTAAAGCAAAAGATATCTTCAAGTTTTGGGCCTGAAGAAAGTTTTAAGAGCGTTCGGCGGCATGCAACAGTGGCCATGATCGAGATGGAAAATCACATACAGCTGTAAACATCTTGGAGGAATTTAACAGCAAGGTGTATGAATGGCTGCGACCCAAAGGTCTTAGAATTGGATTTGTTGCCGCGGACAATGGCAGTAACATAGTCAAGGCCATGTCAGACAGAGGCTATTTCAGGGTCCTGTGTTTGGCCCATTGCATCAACCTAGTGGTGCAAGACCTTCTCAAAATGGAAGACATAGTCAACAACATACCAACCACCTGCAGAAGAATCTGCACTCATTTCAGCCATTCTTTTAAAGCCCAGAAGCAGCTGCAGATTATTCAAAGTAATAATAGAGCACCAGGTAAAGCACTGATACAGAAGGTGCCAACACGTTGGAACTCCACATTTTACATGCTGCAACGTCTGTTTGAGCAGTACAAACAGATCAATGACTATGTCATTCAAAGAGGAGGGAATGCAGTTGGGAAAGCTATGACCATGGATGTGGACAAATGGGGCCTAGTCAAATGCCTGACACAGATGCTACTCACTTTTGAGGTTTTCACACGGGAGGTTAACAAGGAGGACAGTACGATGGGCCAAGCTATCCAGTTGTTGCATCTCCTACAAGACCAGGTAAAGAAGGCGACTGAAAGGTTTGCCCCTGCAGGTGTGAATGAAAACACAGAAGTGCATGCCTTGGTTGAGACCTTAGTCCTTCGCTTGGCTTCTAATATAAGGCTGCAACATGACATCATTAAGTCCAAAGAGTACATATGTGCCACACTACATGATCCATGGTACAAAAAAATTCTGCCCACTTTCACTCCTTTTTCTGAAGGGGATGTTTTAAAATACAAGAGGTGGATTGTAGAGCAAGCCGGAGACGTGGAAGAAGAACGGCTGGAACTTCAAGTCCCACCCCGCAGTTCTGGGGTGCCGCCTTCAACTTCCAGAGAAGGCAGTCTTGTCTCACAGCAGCCAACAACACCATCAACCATTACACCGCCAACAACAGCAACAGAAGGACCGGACCCAACCTCTGCATTGTATTGTTTTTAATTGGCAGGGCTCAAGTCCAGTGCAGAGGCAATGACAAAACAGGTTGAGGAAGTGGCATCACCAATGACCATCCACAGGTTGTTCCAGGAGTATCTGGATGATCCAAAAGCGGTCTATGTGGATCAAATCCATTGAGGTATTGGTATGGGAAAATACGCCAATGGCCAGAGCTCAGCAGGCTGGCAATAAAGTATCTGGCTTGTCCTATCGCCAGTGTGTCTGCTTAACGTGTGTTCAGTGCAGCTGGTGCGGTCATCACAGTGAGAAGGACCAGTCTCTCACCACAAAATGTGGAGAGATTGACTATGATCAAAATGAACCAACATTTTATACCACACAATTACGCCATTCCTGAAACAGCAGCACAGGAGGAGGAGGATGGTGATTGGTCCAAAATTGAATCAAATGTGTTAGCTGACCAACTTCTGGGTGAACCACTTGAGTTTGAGGATGAACTCTACTTCCCGGACTAAGTATGCCAGTGCCCCCATAGAACCTTTACATTTTTTCTCATTGAACTTAGTTACTTCTTTGCAAAAAAAACAAATTAGCTAGAGGAACATTATTTTTGTGTCAGATTTATGCTGCCCCACCTTTTTTATTAGTCACCTTTATATTGCCGGATTAAAGTTGGACCAGTGTGCATTGAAGAAGCCTCCACAATTCCTTCATGACATTGGGGACAATGCCTACCCCCCTCGCATGCCTATTGCCTAATGCCTATTCCTTTTTGCATCTCTTAGCACTAGAAGGGCTGCCCGATAAATTCATTTATTATCTACACGACTGCCTGCCAATACCAAATTTCAATGTGTTGCCTGCATGAAAGATGATTAAATACCTACCTGAACTACTAGTGCTTGGATTGGATGAGGTAACTTCAACTATTGCAATGGTGAGTGACTGATTGCGTGAGTGATGATTTAAGTTGATTAATGATTCATGTGGTGGCAGACACTGAGGGAGGGTGTGTGTTGAACTGTAATATGGGAAATTTCTTGAGCTGATTATTGATTTGCATTGTTTGGGGCTTGAGTGATGGGCGCTCATTTTTTTCTATGTAGGTGATCAGCCCTTTCACTCTTAGCCAGATTTAATTGCAGGGTGTTCTCCTTTTTTCTGGTTCTTCAGAGACCAGAACAGTCACTTAAGTTAACAAACTAAAACCTATGCAAAATACTGCAATTCTGTTTCTCTACTTGTTCTTCAACAGCAGTGCACTCCACGTCTATGTTGCTCGGGTCATTGTGATTCATGATGATGATGACTGGTCTGGGACGGCGTTACTTGGAGTCAGGAGGAGTATCATGGAAGAACTCAGGGCGGGAGCTGCAGGACTACCTCATCAACAGCTAGAAGCAAGACGTTATTGAGTATCGACTTCAGTTCAAAGGGAAACCAAGAGTCTGAGGCCTAGTAATCAGCTGTGTGGAATAGAGAGAGGTGCATTTGTGAAATGCTGCTGTGTGTGTGTGCGTGTGTCTGTGTGTTGGACTTGTGGCAAAAGTGATACTCTGAGTACCCCTTTTGTTTTTTTTGCTCTGCTTCTGAGTCTTCTAGAAATACTTCTCATGAAGCTTACCTTCCTTCTCCATGACTATAAAATACTGTTTTTCTTTTACAATCTGCAGGCCTTCTTCTAGTCTACTTCACGAACAAAAGGCGAAAGCTAGTTGAGCTCAACAACACTCCTGCTTACCTACTAGACCAGTGCAGACAGGCCCCAAAGAGTGGACATTTCAGAGGAGAATGCAGATGCACCACCCAATATTGTAATACAATATAATTTTTCTTTTAACAATCATATTAACTAAGAGAAGTGGGTGGATGGGTTCACTCCCCAACCTACATAACAGAACATTTAGATATATGATAGATTGGGTCTCGGGGGCAGGAGGACTGTTTGCAATGCATTTATCTGTACTCTGTCATAATCTTTCCTTTGTTTCCTGCTAACAACAGATTGATAGATTATAATGTGCTGCTGCTTATTGCCCAGATGAATGTTGGACTTGTGTTGTAGTGTTTGTCTTTGTCAAACCTTTCCCCAAATCCCATTACCTATCCATTCATCAAACCCCTAACCCTCTTCCCCCGAGTTGTGTGATTTACTGAGGTGTGGCTTAAATTACACCATCAATGGATCACATACTTGTGGGGGCGGATGTGGTGAAAGTAACACCAACTTACTGTAGAATCTTCTAAGCAGTAGCCCTCACCAGCCCATTACCAACCCGCGCATTAAAAATGATTCATATTTTTTTAGATATAGAATGAAGAACATCAGTCGTCAGCATCATTATTCAGGCCTTCTGTTGCCTAACCATAAAAGCCTAACCTAAGCTTGTCGACTCCAGACTTTGAGTCCATTTTTTATAACTTGAGGATTTCACAAATAATACTGCTAGCTCCACATTAGTCAAATTTTACTAGTATTGCTATTTTTCTATTTTAGCACAATCAGGCATTCTAATTGTGTCATTACGTAGTACTCAGGTGGTGTCAATTCTTTGTACATCTTTGATAAATATATTACCCACTTGCTCAGTCTTTCTACTTCCATTTAGTTGCCTATGATGGATAATCAACCAATCATTCAGATCAATCCTACAGTTGGAGCTCACCTGGGTGGAACTGGAAGTGGGACCTCGCTTGTGAAGTTGTGATGCCTCCCCTGTTATTGCTGCATATATATTCAGGTAAGACAACTAGTATGGATGAAATATAACTTAGTAAGAAATAAATTAACTGCTCTGTTTTTTATCTAGATAGTTCTACACAATATAGGTCATCATGACAGCATTCAGCATAATGGTCAAGATAGTTAGAGAAGTATAAGCCTAGACTCTATAACTAAGTGCTACGCTCTCTCTTACGTTACAAGCACGTAAACAGGCTGTGTAAAACTACTCGAAGGCAGCAGTGCAAAGTAAAAGTAAAAGAAACTACTTCAGGCATACATTTAGATTAAAAAAATAGTTTTCCCCTTTATTTATTTACAAAGAAACCCACCCTCTCCACCCAAACAACATGCCCACCCCTCTCCCAAGCAAAACTAACCCAAGCCCCAAAACTCAAAATGTCCAAGAAAAAGTCTCTCCAGTCCCAACTCCCTTCCCACCCTCTCCACCCAGCCCCAACAAACAATAAATCCCTCCCACCAAAACAATTTTTTTTAAAAGGGCTAGAAGAGGGCATTATGGATGTCGGTCTGGAGCTGGTCCAGGCTCTGCTCCATCGTGGTGAGTCGGCCCTCGATGGTGTCCAGCCGTTGCAGGATGTGGCGCAGCAATGGCTTGTTGCCAGTGTGGTGGGGGTGGCAGCAGTTGGCTGGCTGGGATGCACTGGGGCCCGGATGTGGTGCAATAATTTCCTCCTCCTCCTCTTCCAGGACCACCAGCCGCCGGTATTCCACCTGGATATGCTCCAGCCTCTGCCCCCGCAAACAGGTCGCTATCTCCTGCCTGTTGAGTGATCCGGCTGGACCAGCAGGAGCAGCTGATTGAGAAAAACAAAAAAGACAAATTGTAAATAATGCTCTGTGCAAACAATTGTTTGAAAATTACTGGGTGGCACAGTGGCAGTACATTGCTGGTCCCCTAGGGCCATTGGAATTTATTTGATGTGATTATGATTAGGAGAGTCACAAGGCCAATTTTGTGTTTTACCCACACGTTGCCAAACAGAAAAGTATTAACAGGCAGAGAATAACATCACAGGATTTAAAGAACTGTGATTTGATTATTTTTTTCATCTAAAGGCTTTTCAAGTAACTTTAAACAGAGTCAGACACTTTGAGTTGAAAAATAAATTACTTCTCATTGATGAGTACGGCATTATGCCCTATATGGAGTACAAGTTGTGTGTGGTGCTAAAATAATGAAGTCAGGCTCATTGATTGCCAGCGCCTCTGCTAGTTTGCTACTGTCTGCAGCTGTGGTTGACAATTATCTATTTTTAATTTCAATGGCCCTGCTCGCCAAATGCATTTCTCTTTCCACCCTGTCTCCAAAGAGGCTGATGAATAATAAATAAGATACGTCAGTCACACACCTCATGTATGAAATCCGGATATTAATATATTATCCTGTCTGCCGTAAGTAGACATTGAGGAAAATGTATCTAATGCAGTGCACTACAGGTAAAGGAACGGACTACATAGATTTTATTTAGCACATTCGTCACTGTGTATGACAAACTTGACATCAAATCATGTACGGACTCCAACTTTACTCTGTGGCTCCGCCCCCCCAACCCCAATTCCCAACAAATTCATTTGCCGGGCAGTAACCAAGGAAAGGAAACTTGATTTTCTTTTCTGCAGGGGTTAGGGTAGAGGGGTTAGACAGTTAGGGTAGATCTTTTTTATATATATAATAGAGAGGCCACTACACTGATCATCGATTCATCATCTTTGGCTTATTCAGTCACTGTACAATTGGAAAGGGAAAAATCTGAACAAGTGTAAATTAAATCTGTCATGGGGAAACCACGAAATATGTTCTGGAATCACTTCACATGGTTATCACTTTAAATGTGGAACATGCCAAGAATGGATTTTCCAATTTGGTAGGCTGGGATGGAAGAATTTAGGGGGGAAAAAAAAGGAGTGAAGTACTAAGAGGTGAAGGGACAACACACCTTGTGTGTTCGGTTTGCAATGCATTGAAAACATTGTAAATGCTGCATTAACTGAAGCAGACACACATTAGACAGCCAACACTGCAGTCACAAATTGGTTGCCCCATACTGCACTTCGGTCATAGTTGGCAAAAATGCCATGGGCGGGGAGGGGGGATGATGAAAGATAGGTAGGGTAGATCGGGCTCACTTAACAAATACAGCGAGTCAAGGGAGTAGAACAAAAAATAATAATAAATAACCCCCACTTAGAACCATAGCTATGAATGATATTGATAACCCTACATAAGCCAAGTGAGCAGAGTAGGTGAGCAGCAGCACGCTCCTCAGGAGAAGAAGAGCTGCTTTGCTTATTCATCCACACAATCCAAATATTCATTCATCCAATCATTCTAATTCGCCCAAAGCCACCATGATTAAGCTTTACTTTCTCCCATCCAGTCTTTTACCAAAATTTTCAATTCATTATCCATTCATTCATTAGCAACCCTTTCTTCAAACCATCCTTTCACCCATCCATCCCTTTACCCAACTGCGCACACTTTCACCCACCCACCGTTTCTCTCATATACCATTTCCTTTCTTTTAAGTTACCTTCCGTTCTTTCAAGTCTCCCTCAAGCCATCAAAGCTCATTATGTGAGATTTTGCTGCATTGCAGATAGAAGAGGCCATAATAATAACTCAACCATGACGATGAGCGACGCCATGGCAATAGTAGCCTAGTAACTGCAAGAAATTATGTGACTTACCAGTGCCCGTCCCTGCTGCAGCTTCTCCCCCTCCAACTGACCTGTCTCCTCCTGCAGCGGCACTGGAGCCGGCATCACCGATGTTCTGTGTGGCTAGAATAAAACGTTACACATAATTTAGATCCCAGATACGCAGCCCCAAATACAACTGCAATGCAGCACTATAGCTCAGTTAGCACGTCAGTATCTTCCAAATATCAGTCTGAGCATTTGATTGGTTGTTCACAAAGGTAGACCAGCCAGGCATGGAATAATGGTCTAGGAAAGACATATGGTGTTGGTTGGCAAATGCAATGGAGTGGGACGTCATACTTTTTTTCCAGCCTTGCTGCACTGTCATGGGAAACTGCTGGCCTACTGTAACTATAAATGAACGAGTCTGCAGCACACTACATTGGGGGTTGGGGCAGTCCATGATGACCATGGCCACTCTCTGAACTGAACTGTGTTAGAGCTAGGCATAAGCAGGAAAAGGAAAGCCTTCTCAACAAACATACATGGTGATTTTTATTTAAAATACTAGCTTACTTGGGCCTGCTATCTGAATCTTCACGATAGACAGCACCATCATTCCAATACTCCAAGATTCTACTCTAAGAAGTCCACAACAATAATAAAAGAACTTACTGGGATCAGCAGAGCCCTCGGCAGCGGCACTGGTGGTTGGCGCCGGCTGACTAGCTTCTCCCGGACCCTCAGAAAAGTCCCTCTTCTTGCCCTTGTGTGCTGATGAAAGAAATTAAGAAGATAAATAAAAATAGATTAGTGATTCAGTTAATAATCTCCACAAAATGTTTTATGAAAAGCAAATGCAGTCGCTAAAACAGATCACCTATAGTACTACTAGTTTCGATTCAAGTCTATCGACTGTCGTTAATTCCATATTCCAAATCTCCTTAACAAAAACTACATTTGGAGCTAATGTATTGCAATGAATGATCTTTTTTTTTTGCAAACATTTTTTATTGCGTCAAAGTACAAATACCATGCAGAGCTCTGTGACCCAGAGGCTGACTGCTACATTTTAGAATACAATAAGAAAAAAAAAAATTCTTTGACATTTAATATATGTACTGTGCAAAAAGAAATAGATACATAAACAAAACTCCCCCCAATACACTGACTTTGCACCACACATGAAGCAACAAGTACCCGCCCACCGCCCTGATGACACATCCCGCTGAATCCCTAAATCCCTGAACCACTGTCCTGCCCAATTAACCCAAAATAGCAGCATCTCCCATAGAAATGGGCTCAATATAGAGGCCTCTATAGTCCGCCCACCTCTTCCACATCTTAAAGTGCTTTTGCGGACACCCCCGGGCTTTAAAAATGGGAGCCTCCAGGCCCATATTGAAATCTAGGCCATTTTTCCATGCCGACAAGGGGGGGGGGGGGGGGGCCTCTGCCTTCCATTGCCTTGCAATGGCTCGTTTGGCTAGCGTGAAATCCAATAACATCAAGTGGCGCTTATAAATATTTCCCCCCACCCCCTCCATTATATGTAGCAGCACCAATTTAGGTGAAGAGGGAAGCTCCCACCCCAGAACCTCAGCAAGGCAGGCCAGCACACCCCGCCAGAACTTCGTAAGCACCGTGCACTGCCAGACCGTATGAAACAAAGTGCCATTCTCCTGACCACATCGCAGGCAGAGCGGGGATGCTACCAGAACCGCCCTCCACAGTCTGACCCGAGTATAATATACCCAGTGCAAATAATTGAATCAGCCGGAGGCGCATTGCTATTGCCGCACCCTAAGGGGCAGCCACCGCCTCCGTCCAGTCCTCTCCTTCCAGAGGACCAAGGTCTTCATCCCATGTCACCCTGAGTTTATCCAGTGTAGTGGGGCAGTTCGTCACCAGGGACTGGTAGATCTTAGAAATGTTATGATCTTGGAGGTCGCCCATAAACAACTTAGCCTCGATGGGACTAAAGTCAGGGAGGGACTCCAAATCCATAACACTAGGGAGGACAGCGTGCCTAAATTGTATTTGAAAAATTGCGTTTTTGGCATCTGGAATTTACTCTGGAGATCCTGGAAAGACTTGAGGACTGTACCACGCATCACATCTCCCAGGGTAGAGATCCCAATATAATCCCAGTCTCGAAAGCCTGCCAAATTGACCAGTTGCGGCAACCTACCATTGGACCACAGGGGAGTCTCCTTTGTCAACCTGCCCCACCACCCCATCTTTCGCAGAGCCTGCCGCCACACCTGAAAAACCACCCTAGTAGCGGATGACAGGGCCTTACGTATGGGGGCCGAATATAGAATAGTGTGAAGAGTGTTTGTCCCCATGTGCTGCCGCTCCACCGCATATGCTGGGTCAGACCTATCCCCGTACCACCAGTCATTTAAGATCAATAGTTGCGAGGCCATATAATAGGAGTGGACATCCGAGGTGGTCAACCCGCCACAGTAGGTTGACTGAAAACACGTCCACAGCGCCACTCTAGGTATCCTGCCTGCCCACAGAAACTGCCCCAGAGCCGAATTAACCTGGTGAAACCATGACGAGGGGACGGGGAAGGGGTAATTCTGTAATTGGTAGAGGAGTCGCGACAGTGAAACCATCTTAAAGATGGCCAACCGACCAGAGAGAGAAAGGGGCATGTGGGACCAGGTCTTCAGCTCGTTGCGCACACGTGCCCACACCCCCACACCGGTAAGATATTGCGATCCCAAGATCCCCCCGCAGAATCCGACAAAAAGACCCCCAAGTACTTTATGCCAACTGCGGTGACCTGCACCGCCGAAGCCCAGGCACCAAGTTCCACCTGGCTCCCCAGCGTTCACAGAACGGATTTACTCGGGTTCATGAACAAACCTGACGACTCGCCGAAAATTTCCATGATGCGGAGTAGTCGTGGTCCCGTTCTATTGACATCCGTCAGAAAAAACAGGACATCATCAGCGTATAACGCAATTCTGTCCGATAGTCCCCGGGCCCACTCGAAGCCGGTTACCTGTGCATCAATTCGCACCCATGCCGCCAAAGGCTCCATCGCTAAGGCGAAGAGAAATGGCGACAGCGGGCACCCCTGTCTGGTGCCCCTTCCAACAGGGAAAGTGAAGGAGGCCGACCCCGCAACGCGGACCGACGATGTAATGTGCGTATATAACAATTTTAAGTAGGACAAAAAGCGTGGGCCCATATTCAGGCGGTCTAGAAGGGCAAATAAATACGTCCAACTGAGGGAGTCGAACGCCCTGTCCATGTCTGCAAGCAGGAGTGCGGCTGGCACCTCCAGCCCCCGAATAGTGTCTATGGCGATGTGTGCCCAGCGGATGTTATGTCTCATCGCCCTCTGAGGCATAAAACCAGCTTGGTCTGAATGGACCAACGAGGCAATATGGGAGCGGAGGCGGTTGGCCAAGGCCTTGGCCAAGATCTTAGCCTCTACGTTCAGTAGAGAAATAGGGCGATATGATGCGTGTTGGTCCGGAGGACGGCCCGGCTTGTGAAACACGACCACCTCGGCATGTCTCCAATCTTGAGGGAGGCAGCCACGTTCCCGTCCCTCCTCCACCACCCGGAGAAGATGAGGTCCCAAAGTCGTGGAGTACCGCTTAAAGAACTCACATGGGTACCCATTAGAGCCTGGAGCCTTCCCAGAGTTAAGATCTCCTAGAGCCGAGCCCAGCTCCTCCTCCGTGAGCGGGAGATCCAACTCCGCCCGTGCCTCATCAGAGAGCGTCCGGGGTGGGAGATCCCCTATGAAACGGTGGACCATATCTTCCGATAGGACTTCCCTCGGGGCGTAGAGTTCAGCATAGTATTGTGTGAAGCTCTCCGCTATGGCGGAGGGATCCCTGAGAGTCTTCCCGTCAGGACCCAGAATCCCAGGAAGGACCAGGGGGCGCATGACTCCCTGGCACAACCGATTGAGGAGCTTGCTGGATTTATCCCCCCATTGGTAGATCCTGCTACGGGACGCCAGCCATGCCAGTCGGGCCTCGCCCATTAACAAATCAGCATGTGTTTGTCGCGCTACCATCAACTGCCGATGTGCAAGGGTACCCCCCCTCCTCCCTACCAGCCCGCTCTAGCTCCAAAATGTGGGCCTCCTACCGCAACAGTGACTCCTTCTTGATCCGACGTGCTGCGGCGCAATAGGAGATATCTACACCTCGTATGGTCGACTTCATTGCCTCCCATAAAGGTTCCGCCACCGCTACCGAGCCCACGTTGAACTCCAAATACTGATCAATGGCCTGACCCATGTGGTCCCTATACTTTTTATCCTGCAAGTGCCAAGGAGAAAGACGCCAACGGAAGGGTGGCATTGTAGGTCCAAGCTGTAGCATAAGCGCAACCGGGGAGTGGTCCGACAGACCCCTCGGAAGAATTTCCGCATCTCGCACTCTGCCAGCAGCACCGGACGGGACAAATATATAGTCCAGCCTTGAGAATGATTTGTGAACCGTTGAGAAATATGTATAGCCCTGTTCCTCTCTGCGCAGCCGACGCCAAGAATCCACCCAACCCATTCCTGAAACCAGGGCCGATAATTTAGTGGGTTGGCCGGCCGCAGGCTGTCCCCCCCGCCGCCATCTGTCCCCATCCATATCCATTACATCATTCCAGTCTCCCCCGATCATTGCCAAGCCATCCGGCATATCCGTCCAGACAGTCATCAGACGCTCAACAAGTGTCCAGGAAAGGGGGGAGGAGCATATACACTACCTAGCACAACCTGTTCCCCATAAATAAACCCCTGAATAAAGACGTACTTCCCTTGCGTATCCACCCACGTCTTAGAATGTGTGTATGGAACCCTTCGATGTATAAGGATGGCAACCCCCCGGATCCCCTCATGAACCCAGAGTGAAAGACCTGTGAGTAGCCATATCGAAGAAAGCAGAGGGCCTTAGTTCCCATCAAGTGCGTCTCCTGCAACAGCAGGACATCAGCCCGATAACGTTTGGCCTGATGAAGGATGGCCCCCCTCTTCACCTTGTCCAATGCCCCCCTGACATTCCAGCTCACAATCCTGATAGTCCCGGCCGGGAGCTGCATACTAGCTATAGGAGCTGGCATCTATATATCTGGCAATATCAATGAGCAGGACATGTGACAACCTGAAAAGAAACAGCGGTACATAGCAGTGGTAGGACAGTACAATGAGATAAGAGCAACATCCCAGGACGTGGTACTTGAAGCAATCTGCGCAGAGAGAGCAACTAAAAGCCTTACTTAGCAATAATCCAGTGCAAACAAAGAGCATAAACAACCCAACAAACCCCCACCCCCCACCCCAATACCTCAAAACCGCGGCCCCCCCGCCCACCTCCACCAATGGATCCCCTGAAACTCACCCATAGTCCACGGGCTGTCCCCGGACCATGAGGGTCAGACGAGGGTGTTAGCCCCTGCATACGCTTCGTCCATCAAAGTGGATATGTACGAAAGTTCGCCATCTGAGAAAGTTCTTATGAAGTTACGCGGCCGAATTCCCCGGCCGCGGCACAGAGGCAGATCTGCTGACGTCACTGTGGGATTGCGAGCGGCGTTAGGATCGCGATCTTCTGTTTCCCTTGAATTTAGGCTTAGGCGGTTTGTGGACCGATTCACCAGTCGAGGAGTCCGATTCCAGCCTGGGCTGTATATGTGGTCTCACCCGTACCGTTTCATCTGTCCAGTTGAAGACTTCTTCGGGCGATTCAAAAAACAATGTGCGTGATTGGTAGACCACCCGCAACCTTGTGGGATACAGGAGAGCGTATGGCAGCTTCAAGTCACGGAGACGAGCCTTCGCCGCCATGAAGGACTGCCGCTTCTGCTGCACAAGTCGAGTATAGTCCGGAAACACCAGAATACGAGCATTATCAAAGTGCAAGGGTTCCTTGAGTCGGGCCTGTTTCAGGATGGCGTCCCGATCATGATAATTTAGAATTTTCGCTATGACCGGTCGTGGCCTGGCTCCCGGGGGGGCTTCTGCATGAGGGCTCTATGCGCCCATTCGATGACAAAGCAGCAAGACATAGATTCTGGAGGAAGCCAACTGACGAGCCATTTGGTCAGGAATTGTTCCATGTCCCCCCCCTCACAGCCCTCAGGGAACCCCACGAAGCGCAAATTACTCCTCCGTGCCCTTCCTTCAGCATCTTCAACGCGAGATGCCAGGCCTCTAGGGATAGTTTCCAACGTCGCCACCTTCTTTTTCAAAGTAGTAACGGGAGTCCTCCACCTCTGAGACCCTGGTCTCAGCCACTGTGATGCGCTCCGTTGCATTTCGCAGATCTTGTCGGAGGAGTAGGACTTCAGAGCCCACTTCCCCAATTTTAGTTTTGAACGCAGTTTTAGACTGTGTAATTGCAGCCATGAGTGCAGCATTGTCCGGAACCCCACCCTGGGCGCCCCACTGATCCGCCGCCCATGCCCCAGGCCCTGTATAGCGGTCCAGTGTACTCTGCTTGGCCGAGCTCCCCGTGGGCTTGTCTTTTGTCATGTTGGCAGAAGGCTGCGATACGATAAGTTTACCAACTAGGATGGCCCCCACACAGAGCGTCCAATCCAAACGGACCAACCTGATCCTGAGTACACAACAACCTCACCTGCCCGCGTTCACACCATATGGGCAAAGTTCAAAATGGCGGCTCCGGGAGAAATAAGACACAGGGGGAGATCTCCCACCCACAGGCCGCACCGAGCGCACGCCCGGCCGCTTCCGCAGGCAGTCGAAACTTCCCCCCCCTCCCTCCCCCCCAATGGGCGCCCCCTTCAAATCTCTAGCAGAAATGCGTTGCACCCACCCGGGCACCGTATCCACCGGGCGTCTGCAGTAATATGGCTCAGCAAGACTCCTCCAGCGGCGGCGGCGTGCACATATACCCAGCGGGCACAACCAGCCCCCCTGCGGCCCGAAACGACCGCCGATGGGACACCAGGGTATGTAGGGGGGTGGGATCCCAAGATGTCCTCCAACTGGCAGCCACACTGCACGCGTTGCCTAACACAGGAATAGCAAAGAACAATTGGACCCCCGAGGCAGAATCAGTCCAGATGCACCACAGTGTTACTCAGCTGCACCCCTGCACGGTGAATGGGGGCCCAGCGATCCCTTCCTCTGGATGAACCGGCCCGGCAAAGGGCCCTCCGAGGCCATGCACCCACGGGACAGCAGACCCCTCCACTCATGCGGCCAGATACGGCCGCCGAATACTAGCAAGAGGGCGCGGGAGACGGGGGGCCCCAGCACACTCTCCGGACCGCCCCCAACTTCCACAAAAGCACCACCAGCGGCAGCCTCCTCCTCTGGACCGCAACCCAGGGCTTCTCTACGAGGCGGGGCAGAGCCGAGCCTCGGCTCCAACCGCGCTTGTCCTCCAGACAATCCGGCTCGGCAAAGGGCCCCCTGATGCCTCACTCCCGCAGGGCAGCCACCACCTCCTCACCCGTGGCCCGGTACGGCCGCCGAACCCCAGCGAGAAGACGTGGGGGAGGGGTGGCCCCAGCACACTCACCGGTCCGCTGCCTCCCCTCTGCAAAAGCACCACCAGCACGGCACCCTCGTCGTCGCAGCCGCAAGTCAAGGCAGCCAGCAGGGACTCGAGTCTTTCTGCCCCGGGCAGGGCTGCGCCACGGCTCCAATCGCCCAAGCCAGAGGCCACAGGCCACCGCCCAAGCCGCTCCGCCCCGATCTCGCCGGCAGGGCCTCCTGGCCACGCACTCCGGGGAAGGCACCTCCAAACAGTATGGAACCGGCCGATTTCGCCGTCGCTGTGTTCCCTTAGCGTTCCGCTTCCCCACAGATGAGTATTTCGGCATACAGGATCGACGAAGCAGGATCAATAAAGGATATTTAGGACGGGCTCGGCGGAGCTCGCCTACAGTGCGACCGCCATGATGGCTCGCTAGGCCACGCCCCCGCAATGAATGATCTTTGATTCTATCTATTCCCATTTCTCAACACCCTTGATGAGCCAACTCAGTCTCCCTTTTTTGCAATGCATAGATGCATACTTCACATCACTGTGAATTCAATTAAATAACCTGTAACTGTACGAGCTACATAAACAAAGTCACGGAGAGAACGCGCTACTCAGTGATTCACTATAGTGACAGGCGAACAGTCTGCAATGGCTTCTTAATTAATCAGTCAAACCGAGTGCCTGATGAGTGCAATTAGGTAGCGCTCAGCACCTGCCTAGCAGAAACTAGAAACTGGATCACACAATGATATACCAACGTAAACTGTAAAAATAACTGACCTCAGAGTGTGAGCAGCATGCTATTCGGAAAAAAAATGTTAGCATTGTAGAACACAAATACAACAAATAATTAATACTCACCGAGCCCCGGAATCTCGACCCCTAGCAGGTCCTGTTCCGGGTCCAGAATGTCTGCCCAACAGGACTTCAGCTGCTGGGTGGTGTGCCGAACCTGGCTGGTGCGCTGCACGTACCATCCCACAGCATTGCTGATGCTCCCACAGGGGGTAGCCACTACTGGGCCTGCCGCCTGCTGCCAGCATAGAGGGGAGGTGGCACTGCACAAAAAACTAGTGCTGCCACCTCCTCCTCTCCAAAGATCGTCCAGGGCTGCACACCTGGGCGGCGCCGCTACCCGCAAGGAAGTCGCCCCTTTGCCATGGCGCTAGGTGGGGAAATAATAAGAAGGAAAAGGAAGGGGAAGAAAAGAAGAAAAAAAATAAGGAAATATGTCACAAAAACGCGAAAAAATGCACACAGAAACGTAAATTACACATACACAAAGTCACACACTATTATGAAAAATTAAAAATGAGTGGTAGAAAAGTAATAAAGGAAGACGATTACAAAGATTAGGTACAGATAAAATTAAGGCCCTGCATCATAACAGAGAGCAGAAAAACAAGATGGCCGCACCCATGTGGACCACGTGGTGCTGTTTGCGCGTGATTTAGAACGCAAGAACACTTCAGAACTGCGTAGTGCCATTCACGTGCGGTTTTGGAGCGCACGGACGCACTCCGCATTCCCAACGTAACGTGAACGGGCACGCTGGCAAACACAGCCCGCAAGCAGAACACCGTGTACGCGCCTGAGTTTTTTTCCGACTCCGTGGAATTCCACGTAGTAGGACTCCGCAAACTCTGCGCCCCCCCCCCCTAGTTATATTAACACATTTAATTTTTTTTCTTCATATGATCTCTCTGAAAGACAGATTTTAATGGCAAGGAGAGATGCAAAGTATACCATGTTGCACAGTGAAAAATTAGACCAATTACCTTTCACCGTTGCCGAAATGCCTTCCACGGTTTAGATAATCCATGGATAAATTACCCTACCAGTCATGAGATTCCAATTCAAATATTGTCTACAACATGGGTACTCACAAACTTTCTCTGAGGGGCCAAATTTACAGTGTAGTTTGTGGCCGAGGGCCGCACCGGTGGGGGCGGGGTCAGTGGGGGGCTGGGTCAGTGGGAGGCGGGGCTAGAGGGAATAAATCACTACCGTTTCAAAACATTACTAGACAATGCTGTATTTCCAAAGCAGATGTAACTACAAGGAGCACATTTTTATAATAATTTTTTATTATCAGACAATAGCAATCTTAAGAGGGATTGCATGGCAATTTGCAGTAACCGGATATTCAGCACATGCCCATTGCAGCACAGGCTTCAGAGTCCAAAAAATAGGTACTTTAAAGACAAACACTACGAACTTATTTTACATTTCATGTCACCAATTAGTTTTCTGTAATCTGGTACCAAGTCTGAAACGGCAAGCCTTAAGAGCTGATCCAGATGTATGTCTGTAAGCTTATTTCTGAGTTTGCTCTTCAACAGTCCCATTGTGGAAAATGAACTTTCGCAAACACATGTTGACCCAAACATACAAATTACCTTCTGGGCCACTGTAAAAAGAAGAGGAAACTTGTCAGAAGGCACAATTTTCCAGAATTCTTCTGGTGCTTGACCCAAAAAAGATGCTTCGAGGGCTGAATTGTACTGCAAGTCAATCAGCTCTATTTCTGCTTGAGCCCTTTTCATGCCAATAAGGGCAACAATGTCAAGATTCCGTGCACTCACCATCTAGGGGTTTTCAACCAGCCTGAACAGAGGGGTGAGGGCTCTGAATTGAAAAAAATCGGCGTTTGATCTCCCCAGCAATTTCTTCAAGACATGCACCAAGGTCTAGCTTTGACAGAATTTATTGTGCATCTGGAAACCTCTGCATCACAGCCAACAGTTTTGGGAAGTGGGTGAAGTCACTATCATCCAGTTGTTCTTTGAATAGCACAAGCTTACTTTCAAAAGCATAAATACCATTCATCAGGGAGCACACAAGCTCTTGTTTACTTTGCAGGGTCAAATTGAGAGCATTAAAATGTGTGAAAAGATCTGAAAGAAAATGGAGCATAATAAGCCATTTCACATCCGTTAGTTCTGGGAATGATTGACCTCTACTGTTCACAAAAGATTTCAATTTCAGGAAGCAATGCGATGAACCGCTCCAGAACCTTCCCTTTGCTTAGCCAACGCACGTCAGTGTGCATCAAGAGGTCTGTATATTCCACTTCAGATTCCTGCAGCATTGCTTTAAAAAGTCTATCGTTCAGAGCTTTGGCACGGATAAAATTAACAATTTTCACTGCAACGTTTAGGACATTATTCAGTTCTCCATGCTTTAATTTTGCACACAATACTTCTTGGTGAATAATGCAGTGGTAGTCTATCACAGTCTGTCCTATAAGCTTCTTTTTAAGCATAGATACAAAGCCTCTGTCATGGCCTACCATGGCAGGAGCCCCATCTGTTGTTATGCTGACAAGAGTGTTCAGTGGTATGTCATTTGTTTTAAAGTAGTTGCACATGCTGTCCAGTATATCTTCTCCTCTTGTGTGCCCTTGCAGTGGTAGAAGGCACAGGAGCTTTTCTTTGGGATGAAGCGATTGGTCCAGATACCTCACCCAAACTAATAACTGGGCCACACCGCCTATGTCTGTGGACTCATCCATGGCAATGCTGAGGAACGGTGACTCTCTGACTGCTTTGATCACCTGCTCCTGGACGTTTTGACCCATTGCCTTTATGCTGCGTGCACACGTGGAATCTGATGGCTGCAATGCACCGATTTCCTTTAAAATGCTGGCTTTATTAGTGTAGTTGTCAAATAAAATTTCGGCTGCTGAAAGGAAACATTTCTTCACCAGCTCTGCATCTGTGAATGGTTTTTTATGTTTGGCAAGCAAGTAGCATATTTTGAAAGACGCTTCTGTAACAGCCTCAGATTCCTTCATCTGGCAAAGGAAGATCTTCTGCTGGGAAAGAAGAGCTTGCTTTAACGATGCCACTTTTGCAGAACGCAGTTTTGAGTTCAGTGGGAAGTTCGCAGTGTATCCAGAGTGCCGCGTTTTGTAGTGCCGTTCCAGGTTATACCTCTTAAGAACATTTACTTTCTCATTGCAAAGCAAACAGGTGGCTTTTTCTTTTGGGCATTCAACAAACAAGTACTCTTCTTCCCATGCTGCCTGGAAGGTCCTGTGTTCGCTCTGTATCGACCTGGGTCGTTTGCAAGGCTTGGAAACTGGACTGTCGGCCGTTGCGGAGCTCTCCAGCTAGTTTGTTACTATGCAATAAGTAACAAGGACCAGGAATCTGATTTCCACCTGACGACCAATGGACCGACACTGCATCATGACCGATGACCAGACACGCCCCACGACCGATGGACCGACACTGCGTCACGACCGCTGGACCGACACCACGTCACGACCGCTGGACCAACACCACGTCACGACCGATGGACCGACACCACTTCTCGCAACAGATCTGTGAACAACACCAAAGTATGTTTTGTTTAAACATACAAAGTAATGGATAAACCTGCAAATGAAAAACAGGAGGCTTTCCTGAAGCCAGTGGTTTATGCAGGAAATGTGTCACTCAATAGGGATTTGAAATAAATGGCATGCACACACACACACACACGCGTATATACAAGCGCATGTTCACACGTAGGTATCTTGGCGCTGAATAACAGATGTTTATTGCTACCCAACTCATTTTATCGACCTCAGATGGATGAAAGGCAGGACCCGCCGGGATTTGAACCTGTGACCATGAGGTAGAACACAGGCCCCTGCAGTGGACGCATTAGTCCACTCAGCCACCAGACCCGGCATGCGCACAGTACAAAGGTACAGAGTTTGAGGTGGTTTCAGACTGGGAGACAACAGGAGAAAAAAACGGTAACCTGCCAAATCGGTGATCGAGTCAAATTAGACCAAAATAAATCCAAATAAACCAAATCAAATCTGGCCGCTCTGTCCATATTGGAAATACAGTAATTGCAGAAAACATTGGAATTAGAACAAATCTGACAATTTTAACAAACATTGTAGCTCAACTTTGCCCTCGATGCCAGCTGATATCTCTGCTTAATGCAGGTGGAAATTATTTTGCCAAACTACTGCTTGCTCTGCTAAATTCCCTTTTAGAACAACTGGAGGCCAAGAAGCAGCCTTGCTTCATATCAGGTCATAAGAACTGGACACACCAATTTAGCATTGACACTACTTGTTACCGTGTATGTAGAGAAGCTGTCACAGTAGGTCTCTCTTAGACGCGGACAGGGCCGGACTGGAAAACAAAAGCAGCCCTGGCAAATTTTTTCAGACCAGCACTCTACTGAACCCGATCAATCATCAACCATCAATCAATGCCCCTACTTCGTGCAAATTTGCTGCATTCTTAAATATCTCCAGCTAGCTGAAAGTAAAAACAAGGATGCAAGGCAAAGCTGCCACGACTTTAATCCATAAAACATTCAAGGACAATTCACTTGCCAAAGAAAAGAGAGAAGTCCTATTTTTAAAAAAAAATTACTACGGGGAGAAGAAAATCAGCAGCAAACAGGAGCAAAAGAATAACCCTGCCACTCTCCAACTAAGCTGAATTCAATCTGTTTTGAAAAACTTTTCACAAACAACTAAAATGTGACACAGCCCCTACCAGAAATAAGAGGAAAACAAAAACTTCAGAACCTTTGAATAGAACTGCTAACCAGCCAGAGCAAGCATTGGCAAAGCCAAAAGGTCTGGCCTTGGCAAGATTGCAATGAATTGACAGCGTGCTGCCGTCTTTGGCCCGGTCACTGAAAGTGCACAGGTGCACTCGTCTAAATTCTAAATGTGTTTACATTTTATAATCATGGCTAGTGACAGTGTTTTCAATATTGTAACACAGCAGCAGCAGCTCACTAATATTACTGCAAGTAATCTCTGTGACACCACTCCCATTTCTCATATGTGAGTTCCTGTTTTGATCTAACATTATTACAATGGCAAAGTTTTCAGATGACTGCATTGTGTTTACTTAACTTGGCGCATATATACATATAGCTAAACCTATAACAACCGTGTGCACTGTCTATTTAAATAAATGTGGAAAAATACTAGCTGCAACATCCTTTTTTGCTTGCGACAAAAATAAATACAGATATATACAGATAAAATGACATAAAAATAAATATGGATAAATACAGACGGAAATGTTAAAAAAATAAATACCATAAAACCGGGAGCCCTAATTACAAGTAATAAAAAGTAAAAATATCACAGACTAAAGATGGTGTGCATATGTTTACAAGTAAGGACACTTCATTAATCATTAAACATTGCAGCTTTTTGTGCCATGCAGTTACTGTACAATTAATAAAAAAGATGGAGAGAGATAAACATGGCAGACACCCAGAGAGAGTGGGTGGGGGACATTGTGAGACAGGTGGGGAGAAAGAGAGATAATGAGAGTCTTGAGAAAAGGCGCAGGGTGAAAGAGTCACACATGGGGAAAGTAAGGAAGAGACAAATGGAGAAACAGATGAGAGCCCATCACATTGCATACTTAAATAGGATCCTGTGCTTACCTCTCGGGGTGCGAAGATCAACCTGCGGGTGGAGCTGGTGTTGCAGGGCGATGGAAATCAAGCTGGTCGTGGAGATGGAGGCAGATGTAGTGATGGAGCTGCTGCTGGCCAAATCCAAGCGGCAAAGAAGGGGCCTCAGGCAGAGAAGAGGCTCCGGGGCGAGAAGAGGCTGCTGCGGAGAGGACGCTCTCAGGCAGTGAAGAGGCTCCCGGGCAAGAAGAGGCTGCAGCACGCAGGAGGCATTAAAGCAGGCAATTTTGTGTGTGTGATCTTTGCAATCGGAATGTTGCCTTAGAGCGCACCTGATCCTATTATATGCCTTTCTATACTTTTCACCATGTAGGTGCAAAAACTGCTGGTAGCCATTACAATGTTGTTTTGGCCAGTATTTCATTTCCAGCATTGTTTTGGTTATTTGTTGATAATTTGCAATTCCTAAAAGCAAGTGTTAATCGCAGTGTATGTAGCAATGCAGAAACACTTCGCCATTGTTTGATATCTTACTCTGGTAATAGTAAGGTTGTAGTCCAAGGGCATTCACCAACAAAGTTTAAAAAAATTATAAAGCAAGCATGAACTGGCAGCAGTGATGAGCAGAAAAGTGAATACCTGGTAGCAGTGCAAAGCTGCCGGCCTTCCTGCAGAGTATTTACGAAAAATAAAGCAGCTCCGGGGCAACTTTGAAAGCTGTGGAGAGACTGTTGGTGTTTCAGATCAAAATACCCTTTTGCCAGCGATCATTGCCACAGGCAGTGACAGATGGTCATGAAATTGTTGAAAATTATGGGATCCTGAATACATCGCACTCCCACATGCACATCTGTTCATTTTGCCATTTCTAGAGTAGCTGAAGCATTAAAGGCTGGAATGTCTTGGGTTTGTATCACAGGGATGGTAAATAGTCTGAGCTAATAGACAGTCAAATCATGTGCGTGGTCGAACGATTTGCCAACCATGCCCCCTCGATGACTATTAAAGCAGACGCCTGCTAATCAGGAGGGTATGTGCACGCAGTCTGATAGAACCAGTCTTGTTGATGGAACACTCGGCAAACAGTTGAGGATCCCGTAGGAATGGGAAGTAGACCTGCCAGGTGGCATATATTTCTCACTGAAACGACCATCCTATAGATTTGCATATACCAGAAGAAAACAATAAACAGTGAACCTTTACCTCCAGGTCCTTGCAGCCAATGTCTCTGGAAACATACTGATAATCAATTGGTTAGGGATCTTGGCATACACTTCTCACAACCCAGATACCATTCATACCACAGGTCGTTGCCAAGTGCAGGTTAGTTAGAATGGTGATAGTCCTCTTAACTCCCTCAGTAAGATGTTGACCCTTGTTCTCTCATGTAATACTCATGTGGGCAGCACCTCACAAAACACGTGTTGGCTTGTGATTTCTTTTACTCTTTATTCAGTCATCTCAGGAATTGAAATTTTTTGGGACTAAATAAAACCTTTTTTTAGTTTGCACTGTGAAATGGATTCAAAGCCTCTAATTTGTCTTTGCATATTACTATTGCAACACAGCGAATGCAATCACCTTTTAAATATATACTATGGCCCTTAAAACTTGGCATTGCAGTTAATGTTGTCTTATTAGCTGCTTCACTAAGATAATTAAGCAATAATGCAAGCATTGAACATGTGATAAACGTACCTGAAGGTAAAGTGAGATAAAGAGAAGGGACTGCGGCGGAGAGGATGCCCTCAGGCACTGAAGATTCTCCGGGTGATTACAGGCTGCAGTGAAGATTCTCCGGGTCTGCGGGCTGCGGGCGGAGAGGACGTCGTCACCACGGACACAGGAAGCTTCCCAAAAGGTCCTTTAATAGTCAGCTGTAAAAGCGCTTACAGCTGACTTTTAAAGGGCCTGTGCTTCCCGCCGTGTGCCGTGTGTGACGTCACAGAGGCGGGCTAATCAGAGGCAAGCAGTAAACAGAGAAGATGGCTGCAGAAGCAAACGTAGTGAATACGTATTCACTACGTATGCTCCTGCGGCCATCTTCTCTGTTTACTTCCAGGAAGGAAGTGGCATATGGCAATATGGCAAGACAAGGTCCGCGGGCCGCCAATGAAGGCCGGCCGGGCAGCTGGCGGCCCGCGGGCCGTACTATGAGTACCCGTGGTCTACAACATTACCAAGTAGGCAGGTATGAAGCGTTAGGAGAAGGATTTGTGTATATATACTGGGAGTCACCATTCAAGGTTAGATGCAGGAATGGGGACACATACATTTTTCTCAGCAGTTCTGACTGTGAGAATGCTTTAAGCGGGTCCTTGATTTTCAAAGACATTTCACTTCACAGGGCTTGTAATGCGTTGGTTGCTAATTTGTCCTGTTATCTGAAGGGTTCTCCAGCTGCTGTGATTCATCCGGTTTTCAAGCTGCTCTCTAATGGGAGCTATTTGATGCTGAATGATCAAGGCTGCTGTGGAATGGAACCAGGCACCACTTATCTTGTAACGGTTAATTCCATAGTTACTTGTTGCACACAAGTATTGTTTCCACTGGCTCACAAAGTTAGGGAAGCAACGCTGTGGCCTTTGATTAATGTTTCCCACAATCGCTTTGATTCTCTAATCAAACTGAAAGCCATGCTTTTTCAAAAGGATGTGGCCTTAACATGCGCCAGAGAGACGTTTGATCTCCAGGTTGTGAGGTCCTCGTCCGAAATACAGAAGCTACTTCATACTAACTTCCCACTGCTATTTGGGGAGCTGGTCCACCGTATCTTTAACATGTCTGATACAAAGGGAATAGTGCACTTTTTAAAAAATGTATTGGCTCTGGATTGGTTAGCACCTTTCAGACAGTTTATGGAGTTATACCATCATTCATACACTCCGCACTTGGAAGTGAGTGTTTCTGGAGGTCTTTCGCTTGTACTGCTACTTGTGGTGGGAATTCTGATTTTAATTTTCCTGCTCTGCAATGGACGTCCCAGTTCAAACGGGAATGCAGACAGCACTGGCTGTGCTGCTATGCCGTGAGCGCATAATACACTGCTTCGGCACACCTCGGCTTCAAGAAGTAAATGAGCATTGGTTCTTGTCATTCAGGCCTGTTTGGCCTCACTGGGTACAACCTGTATTCCGCTGCCTGCTTTGCAGCCATGAATGAGTGCTGCATTTCTGCCTCGGATCGTAATTGTTTACGCCATTGGACACTGAGATTCTCATAGACCCCTTGAAGGCCCATGGGTACAGTTGTTCCCAGCGTATTCCTTTGCTGCTGAACGCATTCTTTGAGCCACCCTGGGATGCTTTGGCTTCTAGTGAACTGGATACCGGCTCTGTGGAACGCCTACAGGATATAGTCCCTCCCTCGGTGGCTGCTGTGGGAACTGGATGACACCACCTTTGCTCCATAAACCTGCTTCTCAATGCTCTTCTGGGAACGTTGTATGCGGTTGCCAGTGACTGCAATGTTGCGACTACCACTCGGAACACATAAACAATTGGCTTTTCTGTTTGGTGGGAACTATTTGGCATGTTTTCAAACAAAATGAATCAAAGCAATATTTTTCTGCTTTATTCTAGGCACCATGGCTTTCTGAGTGCTTGGGATTCCAAAATGTATAATGGCTTTTGATGGCTTTTTATGAGTATTTTAAAGGGAAGCTTGCTTTTAGAGGATTTTAAAAGTGGTTTTAGACTTTTATAATTTCATTTTTATATGGCCTGCTGCCTTTTTAGATAGCTTTTTAGGTCGACCCTTAGTATGAGGAGTGGGTGTTATGTGCCCGAGTTAGGCCCAAGCAGCAACGCTGCACGTTTTCTTACATTGTCCTCTTTTCTGCACAATAACCTTATTTTCTGTAACCTTTTGCACATATTTACATGCATGACAATGTTGGATTTGTTTCTCTGAAACTGCTTTACTTATACATCAAACTTCGAGCAACATTATCATGATGCCTCGAACACTGAGTACAAGGCCTTTACACGTGATGTACAAATGTCATTTTATCTTCATCCACGGGGCGACAGGGCTATCTACATATCCATACCAATGCTAATCTGCGTGTACATCGCAAGGATGCTTTTTATTATAAATAAAGAAGCATTTCTGGGGGTTAGCAGAGGAGACACTTCCGCTGACATCGAAAGGTCCTGCAGGCTGTGACTTCGCAGAGCAGCTGCCTGACATCTCCGTGAGGGGTGTCCAATTCATGATCAAGACGGGGTCCTACATTCTCTCCCGCCAGGTAATGGGGTTAGATCCTCACGTGGGGGCATTCTTGGCTCTACAACCACATACACTCTAGATCTAGACATACACAGAGTAGGGAGTGCATAGTAGGAGTACACCTGAAAATACCCTGTATTATATGCCTGCATATATACACTGTCTTAGCACCATGGTGGAAATGTATCTACTATTTGCTCTTTTGGTGCTTGTAATCACTTTAATCTGCTTCTGTCGACTGATTATTGCAGCACATGTATTCTATACAAGATTAACATTGGTTCAATAAATATATTGAAAATGCCCCATTGTATCTTCTCTGTATATTTCTCTGAAAGCAAGAGTGCACGAGTGACTGAGCAAAAAGGTTCTGATCTGTTACCACGATCCCTGAGGGGGCAGGGTTGTCATGTTCAGTGGTCGCCAGAAACCATTTGCTTCCTGTTTGGGTTAGGGGAGCTTATGGTGGCACACTGTGAGCTAGCTGATCTCTAGGCCAACATATACTACGGGGGAATCAGTGTAGGCATCTCACCCAAAGTTTATGTTGTCCACAAACGATGAGGTCCTATGGATTAGTGGGAACTACACAACACTAACCTCAGTGTTCCAACTGGAATTATGGGATAAAGTTAAACCCATGTAAACAAAATCAAAAACATGCTCAAGAGGGGAGTTATTAACCAATATACTTGTTTGGGTAGTTCCATGGAGGTTCAGTATCATATTTTGTTTTGCTTATGTTTAGCTCTAAACCCCGTTCAGAACAGAACTGGAGAAATCGATTCAGAATTGCTTGCAGGCCGCTTGGGGTTTAGAAATTAGCAGCGTATTGTCTGCAAAAATCAATACTAGAATTTTCATGGGGCCAATTTTAGGGGCATAATTTTTGGGGACATTTAAAACACCAGTTAAATCATTTACAGAGCCTATAAACATCCTGCTGATCATCATCAATGATCTACTCCAAATGATAAAGTTGCAATCCTTTGAAAAATGGCCTGATTTACCACAGAACAAATATAAATTTAGAAGCATCTTTTGTATTTTTTTAAAATCCTTTGTGAGTGCCCCTTTGAGACCTCCTACCTGCATGTGTTCAAAGATGTTACTCAGTTTTTTGGTTTCTACTTTCTGCGAACAGACCACTACCAGTTTACTATCACCTTTGTTTTTATCCAAGCGTCTTTCGTTATGCAGCTGCACAACTAAATCCACTAGTTCTGCCAGGGGCTTCAGTATTCGTGCCAGGGCATCCATTCGTTTTCCACAGGGTCTTTGCTAAAAAAGTGAAGACCTTTTTTCTTTGGGCTACTCTGTTTCCAGCACCAACCAATCAAATAATAGAGGTCAAGAGGTCCTGATTTCCTTGCTTGAGAATGAGCAGTTCGTGGTCCAGGGCCAAAACATGAGCTGTGTGAGCATGAGTTGTCTTCATTTAGAAGCACAAGTGGTGGTCATTTCCCCATCCACTCTGATCATAACTGACTCCAAGAAGCTTGTCCACTTCCATCTGACATAGCATAGAGCCCAGGAAGGGTCTAGGCTTGTTAAAAGTGCAGCAGTCAGCGGAATGATGTCCGTGTCTGAGGACATGCGAATGGTACGGATACACACCCGATATAGGGTGGCCACTTTTCTCAGGGCCAAAATACTTCCCATTTCCCAGCTGGCGGGACCAGCGGGCCATGATGGCTGTTCGGAGCTGAAGCTCTGTGGTGAAGCCGCACACCGGTATCCAGAGCGACACTCTGTGGTGGTCATATCCTGCCGGAAACACCAGTCCCGAAATCGGAATGCTGGCGGATCACGTAGAAGGTACAGCCTCCTTTCTGCGATCCTGATCGGGCAAGTTATGAGCAGCAACGTCCCCGTGAAAAAGTAACCCAAAATGGCGCCCGGAGGACTGCGACAACGCATCCGAGGGCCGGGAGAGGCGGGCCGCGATGCCACTGATCTCCGCTTGTCCGCCCGATAGCGACTCCCCCCCCCCCTTCTACCTCCCACCTGAAGCGCAGAATCATCAGCTTGCCCCCCAAGGGAAAAGAAAAGAAAGAAAAGCCCGGGTGCTCGAGTCAGGTCCTGGTCGCTGAGAGAGTCTCCCGATCGGCGATATAGAGGTGCCCAAGCGAAGGGGGTGTAATATGTGACGGACAGGGAGCATCCGATCCCCCCGTCCTGTGAAGCGGAGTACGGCGGTCGACAAGTGACGAGACCCCCTGGCCCAACGAGGACGCCATGCGGAGGGCTGGACTAGTTGGGAAGGCCTGCGAAGTGGACTGTCTCCCCGCGACTGAACGAGAGCTGTGTTTCTGCACGCCTGGGCCCACAGCGAGAAGTGCGATGCCCTTGAAGGATCCCGGGGTAGAGGACCTTCCCCGAGACAGAAGGTACACGGTGCAAGGACCGGCAAATAGCGGGGCCCCAGCCACGACACCAACATCAGCCCGGGGATCCAGCATGCTGCTTCCGCCTACCACCACCTGGCCTTCTACCCCTACGGCCATCTCCACCTCGGGGATCCCTACGGACCCAAGACCACCGCCCCTAATTGCAACACCACCTGAACTCCTGGTTGAACGACGGCAAGAATGTCATGCTCTGTAAATATGTAATATATAATTGTCCAACCCTAATCGCTTTTAAAATGTAATCTCGAGTGATTTGAAACTTGTATATATGTAACTCTAACCACTAGTATCTGTAGTAGACATATGTACTTACTACCACTCTTATGTAAATTTAGAGTTTTTCTGTTTGTATCTTTTCCTTGAGTAAATTTTCAAGTTGTATATATGCAACTCTAACCACTAGTATCTGTAGTAAACGTAGGTACTTACTACTATTCTTTTGCGAATTTAGAGTTTTTCTGTTTTTATCTTTTCCTTGAGTGAATTTTCAACTTGTATATATGCAACTCTAAACACTATTATCCATACATGCCAACATTTTAGGACAGGGACGTGGGAGATTTAAAATAAATAAATCGGGAGAATGAAAATTCCCCATAGACTTCTATTGTAGAAAATGCAATTTCAGGCGGGAGACAGCTAAAATAAAGCCATTTTTGGCTTGAAAAATCAGTAGTCTCCCGCCTGAATCGGGTCTATTGGCATGTATGAGTATCTGTAGTAGACGTATGGACTTACTACCATTCTTATGTGAATTTAGAGTTTTTCTGCTTGTATCATTTATGTAACTCATGTACTCCGAAGTCCTTATGTAACGTAACTGGTCCTTTTGTAAAGCGCTCTGACACCTTTGGGCATACATGCCAACATTTTAGGACAGGGACGTGGGAGATTTAAAATAAAAAAAATCGGGAGAATGAAAATTCCCCATTGACTTCTATTGTAGAAAATGCAATTTCAGGCGGGAGACAGCTTAAATAAATCAATCAATCAATCAGGTCACTTATAAAGCGCACTACATACCCGCGAGGGTCTCAAGGCGCTGGGGGAAGAGGGGGGGGGGTGCTGCTACTGATCGAAGAGCCAGGTCTTGAGGAGTCTTCTGAAGGCCAGTAGGTCTTGGGTCTGCCGAAGGTTGGTGGGGAGGGTGTTCCAGGTCTTGGCAGCGAGGTGGGAGAAGGATCTGCCGCCGCCGATCGTTTTCCGGATGCGGGGGACTGTGGCGAGGGCGAGGCTGGTGGAGCGGAGCTGGCGGGTGGGGGTGTAGAAGCTGAGTCGTCTGTTGAGGTAGGCTGGTCCGGAGTTGTTGAGTGCTTTGTGTGCGTGGGTGAAGAGCTTGAAGGTTATCCTCTTGTTGACAGGGAGCCAGTGCAGGTCTCTCAGGTGGGGTGTGATGTGGCTGCGGCGGGGGATGTCGAGGATAAGACGTGCAGAGGCGTTCTGGATGCGTTGCAGCCGTCTCAGGAGCTTAGCCGTCGTTCCTGCGTAGAGGGCGTTTCCGTAGTCCAGCCTGCTGGTGACGAGGGCCTGGGTGACTGTTTTTCTTGTTTCGGTGGGGATCCACTTGAAGATCCTGCGGAGCATTCGGAGGGTGTTGAAGCAGGATAAGGCAACGGCGTTGACCTGCTTAGTCATGGAGAGGGTGGGGTCGAGGATGACCCCTAGGTTGCGTGCGTGGTCGGTGGGTGTCGGGGCTGTTCCCAGTGATGTCGGCCACCAGGAGTCGTCTCAGGCTGAAGGGTTGGAGCCAAGGATGAGGACCTCCGTCTTGTCCGAGTTCAGCTTCAGGCGGCTGGTCCTCATCCATTCGGCGACGGCCTTCATTCCTTCGTGGAGGTGGGTTTTGGCGGTGTGAGGGTCTTTGGTGAGGGAGAGGATCAGCTGGGTGTCGTCGGCGTAGGAGATGATGTTGAGGTTGTGCTGTCGTGCGACGTGGGCGAGGGGTGCCATGTAGATGTTGAACAGCGTCGGGCTGAGGGAGGAGCCTTGGGGTACGCCGCAGATGATCTTGGTGGCCTTGGATCGGAAGGGGGCGAGGCGGACGCTTTGAGTTCTGCCGGAAAGGAAGGATGTGGTCCAGTCCAGGGACTTCTCTTGGATCCCGGCGTTGTGAAGGCGTGTTCGTAGTGTGTGGTGGCAGACCGTGTCGAAGGCGGCTGATAGGTCCAGGAGGATGAGGGCTGCTGTTTCTCCAATAAAGCCATTTTTGGCTTGAAAAATCGGTAGTCTCCCGCCTGAATCGGGTCTATTGGCATGTATGCCTTTGGGTAAAGTTTGCGCTATATAAAATCGCATTAAATAAATAAATTAAATAAATAAATAAAATTTCCTCGGGGTTTCTGAATGCAAGCAGGCCAGGAGCTAGCCCTCCATAACGTTTTGTGTACAATTCTTTGTACTGTTTTTTTTTAGCATAGCAGTTAGGCCTCAGCTTTAATAATTACAAGCAGTTTCCATAGTTCTAAAATACTTTAAAAGTGATTTGTGTATTTGGTGTGTTATGGTTACATTTCAGAAGGGAGAATACCTCTTCTGTGGATTTTATCGAGCTTTTGAACAGGACTTGATGTTAAGTAGTAAACTGAAGCAATTTGAAGATAAGCAGAGGTTTATTCTTATAAATAGAAGCACCACCGGTAACAGCTCTACCGGCAGAAGCAGACTCCAGGAAACTGACTCTCTCTACTCACTGGCCCAATCAGATGCTCTATTCTAGAACATCATGATTGTGCCATGAGCCAGGAGATTCAAAAGGAAACATACAATGAATAAAGCGTGCATGCAAGCACGTGAGGAAACAAGAAATGCATATACAACACACCTTCCCCCTTTAAACAGTGGGAAAAAAAACAACTATTTGACAATTACGTCTTTGATAAAAGAAATAAAATCAGACATCCAACTGGGTTTCTTCCGTGGGCGTTTTCCCAGTTCTTCAGAACCTACAACATTTTTCTGAATATTGTTATCACAAGGAATAGAAACAGGAGTTTCAGCCAGGTCATCTTCACTCGAACTGTCTAAATAAGTGGTATCTTTAGTACCTTGTTTGTCATGTGTGCAATTGTTAGTATTAAGGTTCACTTCCTTGTCGGCTTTGAGAACAGCGATTCTGCTCAAATTCCAGACTTTGTCATTGGTTAGCCTGATAGAGTTTTTTAAAATTTCTTTAACTTCAAATGGACCCATGAAGTGGCTCTCACCTTTAACTTTCCAAGGTTTCTTCACTTTAACAAGCATGCCGACCTTGACAACGGGATCTTGTCTAGAACCTTTCTTTTTGTCAAAGGATTCTTTATTGGAAGCATGAGTTTGAGCAATTCTTTCCTTGATGGCAACTAGATCTAAGTTGTAAGATGTGGAAGGAGCTAACCAAGCAGGATTACATTTGGTTCTAGGTAATCTGCCCCTCATGATCTCAAAATGAGAACAACCAGTCATGACATTGGCAGTAGTTCTGTACATCCACATAGTTCTAAAAACTTGCAATTCCCAGTTGTCATTATCCAAACCAGCTAGCTGTATTGCACTTTTGAGGACTCTGTTAAACCTTTCAATAATACCGTTGTACAAAGACGTGGTGCAATGAGTTATACCAACTCTTTTGAAATATGCTTTGGCTTTATTGGATAAAAACTGTACACCGTTGTCTGTGATGAGGCGTACAGGAAGCCCTTCCTCAGTGAAGGTTTCATCCAAAAAGGTCAAAACGCAATCAGTGTCAACTTTTTCAACAATTTTAATAACTGGCCATTTAGAAAACACATCAATGACAGCTAGGATAAATTTACAATTAGGTCCAATGGGCCCCATGGTATCCATAGCAATAGTATTCCATGGATTATCGGGAATTATGTGATCTCCCATATTGGGTTTGAGAGTAATGAGAGATTTGTCAGAATTAGCGCACAAGATACAATTCCTTACAATGCGTCCAATGAATAAATCCACACCAGGCCACCAAAAACTTTTCTTAACCATTTGCTTGGTTCTGACAATACCACTATGGCCTTCATTACCATGTAGAACTATGCTGTGCCTTAACCTGTTAGGAGGAATGGCACGATCTCCTCTTCTAAGTATATTATCGGTGCAGGATAATTCATTTCTTACTTCCCAATAACATCTTAGATCAGAACTGATGTATCTTTTGTTTGGCCATCCACTTAAAACAAAGCTCTCTACTTTTTTTAATAAGACATCTTTAGCAAATTCCTCATTCCACATTTCCAGGTCTATAGGCATACACCCTTCGTCATGTAGTAAAGCAATTTGAAAATCATCCCACTCATTATGAATATCTTCTTTAAGTGGTAGAGGCATCCTAGACAAGAAATCGGCTGTGACATTATTCTTGCCAGGGACATAAACAATAGTGTAGACAAAATCTTGAAGACGCATAGACATCCGTGCTATGCGTGCAGAAGCTTTTAACATGCCTTCCGTGGTGAGTAAACGTATAAGGGGTTTGTGATCACTCCTTATTAAACATTCCTTACCCCAAACGAATATTCTAAAGTGCTCCAAAGCCCAAACAACCGCTAAAGTTTCTCTCTCAATGGTAGAATACTTCTCCTCCGCAGTAGTAAGTGCTCTGGACGCGTGTGCAATAATGTATTCTTTACCAGAATCAGATTTCTGAGCAAGAACAGCTCCTAAACCCTTTGAGCTAGCATCAGTGGTAACGATACACTTTAGTGAGGGGTTATAACCTGAAAGAGCGGTCGCAGTACAAATAGCTTTCTTAACATCAAGGAATTCAGTTTCACAATCATTAGAACATAAAAATTTGTTCTTGTTCTTTACCAACTGTCTTATGCTAAAAGTACGACAAGAAAAATTGGGAATGTATTTAGAATAAAATTCTGTTAATCCCAGGAATGATCTGACATCATCTTTAGATTTGGGGTGAGGTGCAGCTTGAATGGCCTCAACTAAGTCAGTCTTAGGTTTAATGCCCTCCTCACATAGTTCATGGCCAAGATCATTTACTGATTTGACGCCGAATTTGCATTTTGAATGTTTTATGGTTAGACCATGATCATTGAGAGCACCTAGAACCTTTTCCAATGCAGAAATATGTTCAAGTTCATTACATACAAAGACAAGAATATCATCTTGGAAACATATTGCATTTTGGCAATTGTTCAAAATGTCTTGCATAACGCGTTGGAAAATAGCCGCTGCGGAAGCTAATCCAAAAGGCATTCTATTGTACCTAAAACAACCGAAAGGGGTGATGAATGAAGTGTAATCTTTGCATTTCTCATGAAGTTCAATTTGGTGGTAGGCGGCAGATAAGTCCATTGTGGAAAATAATTTTGCACCGCCAACACTGGCTAACATTTCAGAAATACGAGGTAAAGGGAATTGATCTACCACAATGTTATTATTGAGATGGCGCAAATCTATGCAGAGCCTAATCTTTATGGGTGAAACCCATTCAGAAGAATCAATCCTCTCAATAATCCCTTCCTCAACCAGGGTTTCAAGTTCTTTCTTAACTTCTTCTCGTTCAGCTATGGGAATATTGCGTGGCTTGAAAATCTTGGGACACGAGTTTTCTTTTAAACGTATCTCATGTTTAAAACTAACCAATTTGCCAATCCTATCTCTAAACACACTAGGGAATTTTTTAAACATGAGATTACCAATGCCATTTTGTTCATCAATAACCATGACGGGATCTGGACTGTTGGGATTAAGGATGATATCAAGTTTACCTTGTTCAAACCAACTGAGAACTGAAGGTCCCTTCTTAGAAACATACAATTTAGCAGTGCATTTACGATTCTTGAACCTGAAAACTAAAGTTCTAAAACCAAGAATCTCAATCCTTTCTCCAGAATAACCTTCTGGATTGATATCAGAAATTTCTAAATCATTACCAAGCCTTTTAGCAAATTGAGACTGCCAAACATCTTCATTAACAATCGAATAAAGTGACCCAGAGTCAGCGTACATTTGGGTGCTCACGCCTCCAATGACCATGTTACAAACTGGTTTTTTTTTTTTAATGGAGAAATTATCCACATTTAGAATGGGGGAATCAGCATCCTTAATGTTGAGAACAAAATAACTATTATCACTACAACATGTGTTGAAGTCCTCGTCCTCACTGTCACCATTCTGTTCAATGCATTTAACTTTGTTATTTTTATTTCTTCTACAAGCTGCAGAAAAATGCCCCACGACACCACAATTAGAACATTTCTGCTTGATTGCTGGGCAGAATTTATAATTGGCAAGATGTGACTTGCTATTGCATCTGTAACATCTCCAATTATCTTTGTCAACCTCAGCTTTACTTTTGTAGGAATTCATTTGTTTCTTATTTTTAAAATCTTCCTTTTTAAAATCACGTTTAGACTTGACTTTAGCAACTAATTCCTTATTAGTATTATGAGAATCACCTTTAACTTGTTTAGCACTCCTACAAGACATTTCTGACTTCCTTACAATAGCTAAAATATTTTCTAAATCGTTATCCCCATTAATCCATAATCTCTCTTGAATGGTTGAGTTATTAATATGCATGACAACCTGATCTCTAATTAATTCTTCTTGTAAAGTACCGAACTTACAATTGAGAGACAATGTTTTAAGAGCAGAGACATAGTTGTCCACTGACTCATCGACCAGCTGTTTCCTCTGGAAAAATGTATATCTAGAAATACCTATACATACCTTGGGAGAAAAATAACGATCAAAATCTGAAATTGCTTTGTCAAAAACATTTCTGTCACCATCGCTTTCAACTCTAGGCAATTGATTAAAAGCCTTGAGACCTTCAGGACCCAAGGAATGTAAAAAAATGCCTTTTTTTTCCAGGAGCTTTCATCTTTCCATTTGCATCTAATGTTTCGATATAATTTAAAAAATAAGCTTTCCACTCAATCCATGGCATGCACGGAGAATTTCCAGCAGGCCAAAAGCATTGTGGTGGAGCAAGAGTGTATCCCTGAGCACATATTTTAAGGATAGAGAGAAAGGACAAAAAAAATAAAGGGAAAAAGAAACAGAAGAAAACTAGGAGATATAAGTAAACAGTTGAATCCGAATAATAATAAAGTTTCTTCTTTCGCAGATAAGTAAGCAAAAATTATGTACAGGGAATTGTTCACTGTAAGGAGTAAACGGAAGGTTGCAGTGTCCTTTCTTCACCCTGTGTAGTGCGTAGAAGTATTTCAGTAGTGAAAAGCAAAGTGAAAGAGAAAAAAAAATAAGCCTGTACCGTTATAAATGTCTTGAATGAAGGTGCCACAAGCGTAGTATCAATAAATCGAAGAGAGAAAAAAAAACAAAAAAACTTTTTCAGCAAATGATAAGCAATAAACGTGGTTAACGAGTCAGCAAAAATGCCAGAGAAAAGTTGTAGCTTATAATATTTCTTCACAGTGTGTGATCGCGGAGCGTGAGGGGACTTGCGCACATAAACACGTAAAGCGTTGGTTACCTAGGTAACGTAAGATATTGAGCGTGAAAACGTTAGCGCGTACAATGCGATGCGTAAGGTGTTCGTTCCTAAGGTAACGTTGCAGAATGTACATGCGCAGTATACTTGCGTGAAGAGCGTGATAACGTCATGCGCAATTAGAATTCCTCATCGCAAGGTTCCACTTCGGGGTCCGACGTGCACAATGAATTCCACCAGAGAATGAAGTTCGATGAGAGAACGTCAGCTTCTCACTGGTAAGTGGAACGTTTGTCAAAGTTTGAAGAATAATAAAGATGTGAAGGGAATGAAATGTAGATAAATGTTCCGCAAAGCTGCTGCAAAAATCCACAAGGTACTGGCAACACAATTCCAAATCAATCCTCAGAATGAGTGGACAAATGCACACACCAACCAAGATCCAGGCAATACCTGAAGATTGTAAGGAAACGTATGCGTTCCGGAATAATTCCCAAAGTAGGCGAAAACGATCCGTAATAATTCTCAAAGTAGGCGTAAGCGATCCGGAATAATTCCCAAAGTAGAATGTGCAGAAGCTCCTCAAAGTAACATATCGAAGTCTCCAAAAGGCATGAAGAAATTTGTAAAATACGAAGAAATATTCCACACGTAGGGTTCGTGAAAGTGGTGCTTCTTCCAGCTCGTCGCCAAATTGTTAAGTAGTTAGGGTGACCAGATTCTCAAAACAAAAAACGGGGACAGTTCATAGACATAGAAGTAGGACTACAGTTTGCAGTAACGGTCGACATAAAAGTAGGACTATTTGACAGCTGTCATAGACATGGAAAAGGGACTAAAATGACAGCCGCCTCCACAGACACAGATGAAGAATTACAGACAAATCATATGTGTGACACAGACTTAGCCGAGAGAGACGTCGAGGTTTCAGTGACCGTCACCCAGGTGACCCGCTAATTGCACGGTGTGATATCCTTACTTGGTGACACTCATGACTCCCTGTGGATTGCAAAGTATGACTCACTGCACAGCCTGGACAACACAGCCTGGATGCGCGGATTGAGCAGCAAACCCGAATTGCCGGGGCACGCAGTGGCTCGCGGCCTGAGCCTACCACTGCCTGCAGCCTGGCCAGCCTTGGCAGAGTGTGTTACAGCCCAAGTAAGTTTAAGTTTTAAGCCTGGGTGCCAATGGCAGTGCGCGATCAGGCAGCTGCAGCGCCTGCGGTGTTACTCAAAACGGTGAAATGGGTTGCAAGACTGGCGCCGCGTGAAGTGTGTTTTATGTTGTTGGGGCCTCTCTGACATAGGTTCCCTGTTGGGCCAGGTCCCTCACATGACGTCAGAGAGTGGCCCGAGTCCTGATGTTCTCCTGACTTCAGTTTGCTGGGAAGGAGGGGGGCACCGCAAAGGCTGGCAATCTTTATGTTGATTTTTCTGCTGGCCCATCCAACAACATTAGCCACCAGAGTGTTGTTAGCAGGGCCTCGCACATCCTGTTTGGGCTGGGTCCCACCTTGGAGAGAGGCCCTGGACTGAGTGATGCTCTCTGCGCAGCATCATTAATTACGAGGGAGGAACCAGAGGGTCCAGTATAAGTCAGCAAAGGTTAAAGGTACAAGCCTCAAAAAACAAACAAACAACCACAAAAAAATAAAAAACAGCTCCTGACAGTGTGCAGAGAGCATTGATTTAATATGTTGCAAGGGAGTTTCCTGATATTTGTACGATTCTAAGTATATTTACTTAGACATGAGTATGAATGAAAGTTGTTTAACCATTATTTCTTACGCTTTGCAGCAGCTAACGTAGAGTTTCTAGTTGCTCAAATGGGTGTCATATCTGATATTTATAAGTTTCCCTCGTTTTAATATTTTGATTTTGCTCGCAAGAAAGTGCCACTCATAGTCGTTAAAATGTCACTCATAATTACTCTGAAATTATGAAAATGTCACACATAGAAATCTGAAACCTTGGCAGCTATGCATGTAACATTACACCTACAACAAGCCAGGACTATTCACTTTGTCAGTTGTTCTTAGCTGCATAAGATAAATAAGCAACAAACTTGGGCTTCGTTGTACATAACATTGAAAATGCTTCAGTTCTGGGATGATGAGGATGTGAAAGAACTATAAAGGGTCTCTTTGAAGGCAGTGAAGGGTGGTATTGCTGCAGCAGTAAGATTGTTTTTTCATCCTGAGGGCAAAAATGGACATCCCAATAGAGACCCGTCTCAGCACCTGTGCTAAGTAAGCAGAGAAATGTCCCGGTTTTTAAATAGTGTTTCAGTGCGAGACACTATTTAAAAACCGGGACATTTCTCCGTTTAACCCGGGCACTGCACAAAAACCGGGACATTTCTGTAATTAGGAGCAAAGTGTCGGGACACTGCTCCGAAAACAGGGACCGTCCGGGGAAAACCGGTAACAGCTCTACCGGCAGAAGCAGACTCCAGGAAACTGACTCTCTCGACTCACTGGCCCGATCAGATGCTCTATTCTAGAACATCATGATTGTGCCAGGAGATTCAAAAGGAAACATACAATGAATAAAGGGTGCATGCAAGCACGTGAGGAAACAAGAAATGCATATACAACACTTGACTTACCGTACCGGCCATGCCAGTAAATACCGGAGAGGAGGGTACCCGGGCTAGGGTCTCCACATGTATTTATTTTATTTATTTATTTATTTAATGCGATTTTATATAGCGTGAACATTGCCCAAAGGTGTCAGAGCGCTTTACAAAAGAACCAGTTGCGTTACATAAGGACTTTGAATTACATGAGTTACAAAAGAAATGCGAACATAGCGAACATTACCCAAAGGTGTCAGAGCGCTTTACAAAAGAACCAGTAGCGTTACATAAGGACTTTGGATTACATGCGTTACAAAAGAAATACAAGCAGAAAAAAATTGCAAATGTACAAGTTGCAAAGTCACTCAAAGAAGAGATACAAACGGATAAACGCTAAACTCCTAGGAATGGTAGTAAGTACAAAGGTCTACTACATATACTAGTGGTTAGAGTAATATCTAAGCATATATACACAAGTAGTGACTTTACTCATGATTACATTTTACCAGCGATTAGGCTTGGGCACCTCAAAATTACATATTAACAGATTGAACGGAGAAATGAAACATCAAAAGGGGGTAGAGAGCGGTGGGGGTGGGAGGGGGAGAAGAGTCGGAGGCTGAGATTGGCGAGAGGGGGACCTGAGGGGGAGAAAGAGATAAGGCAGTCCAGCAAAGAGAAATGTCAGAAGTTCGACACCCTCCCCCTGCGTCAGAGGGCTTTACAAAAGAACCGGTAGCGTTACATAAGGACTTAAAAAAAATAAAATGTAAAATGTACAAATTGTAGAGTCACACAAGGAAGAGATGCACACAGACAAAAATTGCAAATGTACAAGTTGCAAAGTCACTCAAGGAAGAGATACAAACGGATAAACGCTAAACTCCTAGGAATGGTAGTAAGTACAAAGGTCTACTACATATACTAGTGGTTAGAGTAATATCTAAGCATATATACACAAGTAGTGACTTTACTCATGATTAAATTTTACCAGCGATTAGGCTTGGGCACCTCAAAATTACATATTAACAGATTGAACGGAGAAATGAGACATCAAAGGGGGTAGAGAGCGGTGGGGGTGGGAGGGGGAGAAGAGTCGGAGGCTGAGATTGGCGAGAGGGGGACCTGAGGGCGAGAAAGAGATAAGGCAGTTCGGCAAAAGAGAAATGTCTGAAGTTCGGCAAAACGAGAGCTGGAGCAGGTCCTCTTGATGTCAGGCATAGTCCAGGGAGGGATGAGTAGGTAAAAGTTCAGCACGGGGGAAGGAGTCACCAGTGTCGGCCATGTTGGGGTCCGGCATCCTGGGCCCCTTTTCCAAACTCCTTTGTGGAAAGGGAAGGGTCGGACTCACCCCCGGTGTCCCTAGGCTCTCGAGGCGCACGCAGACCCCGAAAGGGCGCTGGGGCACATCACCCACCACGGTGGGCAGCGCTGTGGGAGTCGCCATTTTGTATAGGGAGGGTATACATGAATTTATTACCCAGAGCATGAAAGTTCTCTCGGCAGCGCGGGGGCTTCCAACCTTCAAGAGCGCTCCCGCTGACTGCCGCGATGTACCGTAATACACGGGCTGCACCAGGGCGATCTCGCGGTGGCAAGGGGGGCCCACCAACACCTCCACCACAGCGGGCCACCCCTCACTCACCTCCCAATGTCGCCGGGGGTCAGTCGCTCTCGTCGGGGGTCCGATCCGCCCCAGTTACTCGGACCCACACAGGTCGCCGCCTCCGCCGGTTGTACTGCAAGCCCGCAGTCACCCGACACCCCTCAGTGCCCGTACCGGGCGGGTGGGGGGGAGGGTGCCGAACTTCAGACATTTCTCTTTGCTGGACTGCCTTATCTCTTTCTCCCCCTCAGGTCCCCCTCTCGCCAATCTCAGCCTCCGACTCTTCTCCCCCTCCCACCCCCACCGCTCTCTACCCCCTTTGATGTTTCATTTCGCCGTTCACTCTGTAAATATGTAATTTTGAGTTGCCCAAGCCTAATCGCTGGTAAAATGTAATCATGAGTAAAGTCACTATTTGTGTATATATGCTTAGATATAACTCTAACCACTAGTATATGTAGTAGACCTTTGTACTTACTACCATTCCTAGGAGTTTAGCGTTTATCCGTTTGTATCTCTTCCTTGAGTGACTTTGCAACTTGTACATTTGCAATTTTTTTCTGCTTGTATTTCTTTTGTAACGCATGTAATCCAAAGTCCTTATGTAACGCTACTGGTTCTTTTGTAAAGCGCTCTGACACCTTTGGGTAATGTTCGCTATGTTCACATTTCTTTTGTAACTCATGTAATTCAAAGTCCTTATGTAACGCAACTGGTTCTTTTGTAAAGCGCTCTGACACCTTTGGGTAATGTTCGCGCTATATAAAATCGCATTAAATAAAATAAATAAAAGTACAGCAGCGCGGCTATCGGAGCTGCACGGCGGCGCCACCGCCAAAGGGATAATGCAGCTATGTGCTGCCAGGACACCGCCCAGACGCTCCGGAGGCTCCTGCCCACGACCGCTCCCTCAGCTCCGTCGTCGTGTAACTCGGCGCTCCCCGGGCACAAGTTACTGGGGATAGCCGCATGCAGTAGCGGTGCGCTTTAATAAATCACACCCTCTCTCTCCCTCTCTGGTAAGTCAGGGAGGGGTGAGACACAGTATCCATTGCAAGGGAGGGGGGACACCAAAGGTTGTTTGTTATGATTGCCTGTTCTGTCTCTGCCGCTGCTGACCAGGAAAGGAAACAGAAATCATTTCTACTATATTGGCTTATTATTGAGTTCCATTGACGTCAGCGAGTTGAAAGGTTGTGACCTCTTAAGGCGATAGCAATCACTCTATTTCTACGCATGCGTGCAGTGAAGTCGCCAGTCATACGCGGGGCATGCGTTCAGCGATGAGTTAAGTGACGCGCATGCGTACATCAATGTATCCTGCCTTCTGCGCGTGCCCACGTAGTACATGTGAGTGCGCAGGCGCAGTGGCACGGTGTGGACCACGACTTGTCCTGTTTGCTTCGAGGAAGGGTGGACAGTCGCCCTGGAGCTGCCGTGTGTTTTTTTTGCTGATTGATTTTGACCCAAACTAAACCCTGGATCATTGCAAGAGTTCACGGAAGTGGAAACTTATCGAGGTCTTTGCAGAGAAATGTTCCAGCCGAATGCAGATGAGGTGAGTCGTCTCCGGTGTTTTCGGGGGTTTAAGGGGAATAAAAAGCGTAGGAAACGGGTCTCTAAAAGCAGCGTGGCCTAGGAGGCTGATCACGGAATCCTATTCAAGAGGCGTGGCCCAGGTAATAAGGGGTGGAGTCTTAAAGTGGGTTTACTAACATCCCCTGCTGTCAGTAGCTGACATCCAGCCAGTACGTTGGTGCCCCTCCGTGAGCTCTGTGTTATTGCATCCAGACATATCACACAATAAAAGACAAACACCCGAAATATACCAAACCTGTTGGCTTTGCCAACGCTTGTTTGCAGTAGCTGACAAATGAGTAACCATGATTTTGTTGTGAATATTTAGAATTGAAACTTTTTCAATTTTGAAAATATGAGCCTGTGAATTAAAGATTACTCAGGTCTGTAGAGAGGGTAGTGGTCTTCAGAATGGTGTATTTACTCCTGCTCTCCCCTTTACACCACTTTCCTCTGTAGCCTCTCAGTGAGACACAACCTTTTCGCCCCATATCTTCTGAAATCCTCCATCTTTCACACCTCATCTCTTTCCTATTCTGCACCCTCAATTCACTACCTCCTGCATGCACTTCCTTGCATCTCCCTCCCTTCACCATCCCATTACACACATACTGTGGACCCACTCACATGTAGGCACTGCATTTTTATTTACTTTCACCATGTAAATAATTTGTCCACTGTGTACATCTTTCCCACACTTTTGCCTACAATCACGATTACAATAGGCATTCAAGCCAGTTCCTCCGTGCAATCTGCAGAGAGGCCAAGGACTGCATGAGCATGAATTTTGAACACCTTTATGCCTGTCCCACTGATGGGCACTGTCAGAAACACACAGTGCCTTTAGATTCAAATCTAGAGCTCTAAAACATGACCAGAAACGTCTCTGTGTCATTTTAGCTGAGCTTGCAGTTATGGCAGCAAAACATTCTACTGTTTTTTTGTGAAATTGACAGCAATTGTGTAACTGTTCACAGAAAGCTATAACTGTTTATAGAAAAATATAACCACCGGGGCATGGACTAAAATCTTGCAGATTGACATGGCTTCAATGACTATAACATGGGTACTCGCAAACGTTTTCCCCGGGGCCGCAAAGTGTGGTCTATAGTGTGCCCAAGGGCCGCATTAATGCCAGCATTGTGGGGCTTTGTGAGGAGTGGGGTTAAGGTGGGTGCTATCGCTAGCTTGGGAGATCCAAGTATAAAAAGGAAGTAACTTGGATGAAATAGAATTGCACAATGTGAAACCAGAAAACCTGTGATCAGTCTTGACTTCCCCCTTTGACCAAATTGTTTGATCCTAGACAATGTTCTAATTTCACTTTGTCGTCTTTTTCTTCATTATGACTTATAAAAACACCTTGAAATACATAAGTTCAGGATATGTGCTGTATAAAACCACCTCGTGTTAGATTTAATAAACTATAATGTTGTCCATGTATAATAACAACCCAGACCTCCCAGAAGGTTCTATGTGACAGCTGACTTTCCTCTTAGTTCACTATTGGCATTGTTGTCAGGATGGGCGGACGCATGAATGTTTCTACGTTCATTTTTGGAAACTATCAGTTTGAAAAATACTTCTGAATGTACTTATATAATCTGGTGTACTAAGGAGAAACGCATCTGTTTGTTAATAAAATACACTTTATTTAATTTTGAAGAGACCTTTTCATATTTTTATACGTTTGTTGCAAAAGTCTCAAAAAAATGCTTTCCTAAAGGTAAGTGGTGCAGAACATCTTATTTGCTTCTTCTCTTTTACTTCAGTTAGTGTAACGATACGCTTGCTGTTTATTTAACATCTTATTGAATGTTAGTGCTCAAGCATGTAAATAAACAGCAGCCCATTGCAGTCGTTCTGCTGGGGACACATGTTATGTAAAAAGGTTTTCTAAAACGCACAGATTACTCCAGCTGGAGTGTCCCAGCAATAGGATTGCTATTGTGACAGAAATGGGAAAGATCAAGAGGTGGCCCCGCTGGCAAAAGGCCTCTAAAAGAAGAGGGCGAGAGACAAAGTAGAATCTAATACTAAGGCACAAGGAGAAATGATTTTGTCTAAACAGCCAGGTTTTAAGTTTTTCCTAAAAGTAGCCTCAGCTGGTTCTAATCTTAAGTGCAAGGGGAGAGTATTCCATAACCTGGCAGCGCAAACACCAAAAGAGCAGCCGCCCATCCAGTCTTTCCTAGCCCTCGGAATCACCGCAAGTGCAGTAGCCGAAGAACTGAGGCAGTGGCCAGGTAAAAATGGTTTTACTAGAGCACACAAATAGCGAGTTCCTCTGTTGTGGAGGATTTTGTGACATAAGCACATAGCCTTGAGGCTGATACGCTTCTCCAGAGGGAGCCAATAAAGTTCTGCCAAAGCCAGAGACACAAGCTCATCTCAGGAGATTTAAAGAAGGCAGGGAGCTGCGTTTTGCACTCTTTGCAGCTTCTAGATTCTGTTTTTGGACACTCCAATATACAAGCTGGTGCAATAATCCAATCTCGAGACTACAAGAACCTGTGTAACTGCCTTCCTCGCGGACAAGGGAAGCAGATCGGAAATTTTTGCAATCATTTTAAGTATGGCAAAACAATTTCCAGCCAAGCAGGATATTTGGTCGTCAAAGGAAAGATGTGCATGAAAACATATTCTGAGGTTCTTTACTTTAGGCTTGGGGCTGGGGAATGAGCCTATCGTCTCCGGCCACCATGCAGAGGACCATACTGAGGGTTGTTTCCCAACTACGAGAACCTCAGTTTTGTTAGCGTTAAGTTTTAGGCAGCTAGAGCTCATGCATTTGGCCAGTTTTACCATACAGGATTTGAAACGTGTTGCAGACTCTCCCTCATCCTGGAAAAGAGTGATAATTGAGTCTCATCGGCATAAGACACCATGGAGACATTATGTTTGCCGATGACATCTACCAGGGGGTGCATATAGATGTTAAATAGTGTAGGGCTTAGCATAGATCCCTGGGGCACCACCTGGGCCAGGGGAAACACTTCCGAGACATATGGGGTCTGGACTACCTGGAAGGTATGATCTTGAATAAAGTAGGCTAGCCGCTTAAGAGCAAAGGCACACACCCCACAACTGCGGAGCCGTTGTAACAGCAAGCCGCTAGAAACAGTGTTAAATGCCGCACTTCGATCCAACATTATCAAGGCGGAGGTGTGTCCTTTATCTGCCACGGATCTGAGAGATTCTGAAGCCAATAGCAGCGCTGATTCAGTGCTGTATTGAGCATGGAAACCAGATTGAGACTCGTGCAGTAAGTTGTTGGCTTCTATAAATGGAGTCAGTTGAGCATTGACATGTTTCTCTGCAACTCTGGCGAAGAACGGGAGAAGAGAGATGGGTCTGAAGTTTTCCGCTATGGCAGGACCTAGAGAGGGTTTTTTAAGGAGAGGCTTAACAATGGCATGCTTCCAGTGTTTGGACATCGTACTGGAAGCCAAAGAGGGTTAAGAAGGTTACTCAATCCAGGCAGAATGGATTCCATAGCTAATTTCAGGATCTTTTTTGAGGGGGGGGGGTTGGGGGCAGGGTCCTTGGGGGAAACTCATTTAACCCTTGTGACCAGGGAGGGGTAGCCTAAGCTGGAGAGGCCAATCGCAGTGGCTGGGTCTTCTCTCCCCTCCCCCCCCCCACCCCCACCCCACCAACAGGCTTCCTGACTACCAGCTTCCCTCCCAGATTCTGGAAATGAATGATAAATACCAGACACCTTGTCCTGAAAGAATTGGGTAATGGAATTACATCTCTCAAGAGAAAGGGTAGCCTGTGTCAGGAATGCTCTGAATTGCAATGTTTCGTCAGTTGGTAAGCTGAGAAATTCTAAATACCTAGCTATCAGAAGATATCCTCACTGGAAAAGACAATTTCCTGTCTGGATGATTTTCCTTCGCTTCTGGTTAAAAAGGTTACGGTCAGGAATGCTCTGAATTGCAGTGTTTTGTCAGTTGTTGGTAAGCTGAGAAATTTTAAATACCTAGCTATCAGAAGATATCCTCACTGGAAAGGACAATTTCCCTTCTGCAAGATTTTCCTTTGCTGCTCGTTAAAAAGGTTGCAGGGAGCGAGTGGCGAGAATTCCAACATGGCTGCCTGGATGCCGAGGAACAAGTCTAAGCGGGCTAGTGGTTGTTCATTTTGGTGTTGTTAATACGCATGCACGAACTCCGCGCTGCGCACTTCAATCTGTCAGGGTACCAGAATGCAATTTCATCAGGAGCAGAAGATAGATTCCCAGTCCCCACCACCGCTACCTGGAACGACAGTTTATCAATTCCTGGCATCAGCAAGGGGGAAAGGGGAAGTGGAATTAGAGAGAGACTGCCTCAATGGTTCTGTTCCTCTTTGATCTACTGGCTTCTTGATCGAAATTTGGATTAATAGAGGTTGAACCTACAATAAATAATAACAGTTACTAGGGACTCATTAGGTTACAACTTTTAAAACTAAATCACTTTAATCTTGAATCTCTAAAACTTAAACTCTTAAATTCTATTGAATTCTTTACCTTAGTAAGTCTGAGGATTTGCTTCTCTCTTTTGGTTCCACACAAATATTTTAATTAGGTGTTGGATTATAAACTGGTAGTAATATGGAACAAAATCTTCTGCTGATTATAATTGAAGAGACTGAAGTTTTTTTAGAACGTTTTGTTTATCTTCTGTCTATTTCTTTTCTTTTATAAGCCTTGAACGATCGTTGCTATATATATATATATATATATCAATAGGATCTTTCAAAAGTTTTAACAAAATAGTTCCTTTACATTGAAGATTGTTTCTTATTCAGGGAAGAGAAAAACTTGAAAAGCTAACTATGAATTGAGTCACTTTACTTGGTTGAGAAGATAGGTAAAAAACCAAAGACGTTACACGCTTGAGTTGAAAGTCTTAAGATACACTTGTCTTCTGAGACATTACTTCCTTCAACACTCTGGATAGTCTTTCAAGATGCAGCACATGTGTTAAAGAAAAGCATTTCCTGAATGTTGAAGTCAAACTTAACTGCGCGCTTCAGAGACACTAACGTTTCCTCAATGTCGAAGTCCAAAATAAATTGCGCGCTTCAGAGGCACTACCGTTTCTGACAGCAAAATCAGTTGAAGTGCGCAGCGTGGAGTTAGCACATGTGCATTAATGTCCCCAAAATGAACAACCACTAGACCGCATAGACTTGTTCCTTGGCATCCAGGCAGCCGTGTTGGAATTCTCGCTGCCTGCAACCTTTTTAACCAGCAGCGAAGGAAAATCTTCCAGAAGGGAAAGTGTCTTTTCAAGTGAGGATATCTTCTGATAGCTAGGTATTTAGAATTTCTCAGCTTACCAACAACTGACAAAACATTGCAATTCAGAGCGTTCCTGACAGCCTGTAGGGCTAAAGACAAAGAGTATGCTGTTCCTAGGGAGTTGGAAAGAGGAAGGGGTATCAGACCACGTCAGTATGAAATTATTAGTAGATGCTGAGCAGGACTGGGTGGTTAGTGCTCGTCCGGGAATAGCTCCAATAAGGAGCAAGGGCCCGCACACACCATGAGGGGTGTCATGCTTCATCATCGGGCAGCTCCTCGTTGGCCCGGCGCTGCAATGCCCAACGGGCCCCACAGGGGGGCTCTTTGCCGGAGGTCTTCTTGGTTTTGCCTTCGTGAAGCTAGATGGTTTATTTGAGGACCTATGTGAAGTGAGTAGAGGTGGGACTGTGTGAATGTGATTAAAAATGGCTCCTGGATTCTCCAAAGGAGTTTATTCAGGGAGTGCCTGGGCCATGAATAAAAACAGACTCAAAAAAGTCGCGAACTGAGTAGGGAAAATTTGCCCCGTATCGGTTCTGGTGAGTGGTGCAAATGGTCAACATGTTTCTTGCCTATACAGAAGTCCAAAGGGATCTCTGCAATTCGTCAGGACCTGTAATCCTCATCTACTCTGGAAGGGACGGAAGATTATGTAAGGAAGGAAAGAAGTCGAAGTCACGTCCCCTTTTATCAGGAATCCTAAGTAGTCCTAAGTGTGTGTAAAAACAAAATCATAAGTGAGGTAAAGAATATAAACCTTCCGGATGAAAATAGCACCGGAAGGTTAAGGTAATGGAGCCTCAACAAGGACAGGCAGGTGAACTCGCTCAAGTTGCGAGGGGGACCAAATGCGGTCCGTCGAGGTATCCGGTGTGGAACCTATTCATGACCAGCTATCCCTGTAAGGCGTCCCGATCTAACAAAGTCAAGGTTTTGACAATAGAGAATAGTTCCCTTGAGGTGTTGTGAGCAGAATCAATTTTATCAGTGTAGAAGATCCTCCTGGCGGTGCAAATGCTTTTATAGTGGATTCTCAATGCAGCATGATAATCCTGTTTACTGCTGGCACTCTTCATTTTGCGCCAAATGCGCTCCAGTTGTTTACAGGATTTTTTTAAGGCTAAGAGCTCAGCATTAAACTATTTCCGCAGAGGGCTTGGTTCTTCGTGCTACAAATTCCTTTAATGGGGCAACCCTATTGAGGGCCCCAGTAATCCAATTGTCCAAGAGCAGGTTGGCTGATTCACTATCCTTGCCAAGATGAAGCTTATTGGACTGTAATTCCTCCTTAAAAGACTCTGGGGTAACCTTGGCCCGCTTCCTATTTTATAGGGCCAGATGCATCAAACATACATTTTGCGATTTTGAAATAGCGATTTTTACAGCATTGCTATTTTGGAATCGCCAAATGCAATGTATGTAGGAATCGCAAAATATTTTGTGATTCCTTAACATTACCTAATAGAGATTCGGTAAATAGCGAATTGGTATTAGGTAATGTGACTCCATTCATTCCTATGGCCCTAAATTCCCATAAGAATTAATGATTTTGCATTTGCTAATTTGCGATTACCAAATTGGTAATCGCAATTAGCGAATGGAAAGCCAAGGGTGCCTGGGGGCTTAAGGCCCCCAAAAAAGAAAGTGTGCACATGTAAAGCACACATGGCACTTTGGAAATGCATTTTTCAAAGTATGCACATGGTTTCCATCAACTTGAAGTTGATGGTAATTAGCGTTTCCTAAATGCACAATTCGCATTTAGGAAAGGCTTCTTGTAAGTGCTTTAGGGATTCGCAAATTGCGATTCCCTATTTGCATATGCAATTTAGGGAATCGCAAATAATTGCGATTGCCTAAATTGCGAATCAAAAAACCTTTCATGCATTATGAAATGCCATTTTGCAAACACAAACGGCCGATTTTTGCGAATCGCACTGTTTGCAATTGCAAAATAGCTTGCTGCATGTGCCCAAAGTTCCTGCCAGTCATGTGTGTCATGGGTGGACTGGAGAGCCCTAATTGGAAGGGGCCAAATAATGATCCGACCACGGAATGGGTAAAGGAGTTCCAACAGACGGGGCCTGTGAGTTGGCGAAGACGGGGTCAAGCAAATGACCTGAAATATGCGTCGGGCGGTGACCCTCTGAGACCGCTGAAGGGTATCGAGGTGTTTTATAGGAGAGGCAGCCAGACGGCAGCTGGTGTCCTCAAAATGGATGTTCAGGTCATGTGAAGGTGAGGAGGGCCGCATGCAGCCTCGGGCCGTACTTTGAGCATCACTGCTCTATAATATCATTAAAATGTACAAATAAAACACATTGCTATAAACACCCACCCACAACCTGACTCACAGACACTTACAGGTGACCTAGTTCACAGTATGTGCTATTAAAGAGGTATATGTTGCCTGAATACAAAATTACGAAAAAAGAACATCTTGGGAAAGTAAATTAAGTTAAACTTGTGGAATGTAAACAGAATCTACCTGGCTGACATGGATTGTGTATATGGTTTGCCCAGCCATTGTTCAGAAATCAATCAATGTTTTTCCCTGTAAAGTTAAGGACAGAATATAGGGCCCAACAGGGATGTGTTCCAACATTATATTTGAGCTAATGTGGCATTCTGTAAAATGAATATGACTTTTTGTAATGTAGATGGTGCTCATGTAAAGTGCTCCAGTACATATTGGGCCAAGTTCACGCTCTATAAAGCTGCAAAAAAACAAAACAAAAAAAACTACTACCTGGTCTCTGACCTAGAGGGACTCACCTCACTTAAAGGCCTGGGTGTTTCCCAAAAAAATCATTCATCCTCATGAAGCACTCAAAAGAGCCACACACTGCAGGTAATTGCACGCTTTAGGACACAACTATGCTCTGGAAAATATGTTTTCATTTTAATGTAGTATGCGTTTTATACAGCACAAACTAGATCCAAAGGATAGCAGAGCACTTCACATACAAACAATTATTATACATAAGCAATTTAATTTCCTTACATTATATTGAGCTTAGAGCAGGTTGCAAGGTGCAGGGTACAATCGGGCAATAGTCTTTTCTTTGAGGCAATTCATGTAATAAACTGAGATTGAATGCGAGCCAAGAAAGAGTCCGACGTTGACGCCCAGATCTACATTGATCCCCTTCATCAGGCAGGATTTCACAATTTTGCCAATCATGCTTTTGACTTGGGGTGCTGAAGTCCCAAGTACCTCCTTGCCCTTTCAAGAAAGAGCATTTCCACCTCCTGCCCCCACCACTAACCAGATCCTATTGTCTTTGTGGCTTTTCAGTTCCGCTGCTTAGCGGGAGAGGCAGGGTCTCCATCTGAATCTGTTCTGGTCTCTGAATAGGAGGCATTGTAAGAATGGCCTTGGAAGCATTAGGATCCTCGTTTCTTTTTGATCAGGTTCATGCCAGACTTGTACTGCCATTGAGCCAACACTTCAGGTGACAGGATTTGCCATGATTATTCTCCGGCATACTAGGAACAGCCAAATATATTTTATGTTTTAGATCCTGAGAGACTTTGTCACAGCATCAAAATTTTTCTTTTGTTTTTGTACTGCCTGTCAGAAGACTGGGAACAGTAATACACATGTATTCTTATATGGGATTGATCCTTGCTTTCTTGCTGATTATATCACTGTCACTTAAGTGACACATATTTTATTTATTTTTAGAGTTTTCTATAGCGCGAACAAGACCCAGAAAAGGGTATCGGAGCGCTTTACAAAAAAAGCAGAGTAAGAATACGACTTTTGCCAAACAAGATCAGAGCGTATCAAAACATTTTTAACAAGTTTAGGCAGGTAGCAGAGTAAGAATAAAACTTTTTGCAAAACAGAGCAGATATAGTATCAAGACATTTTTAACAGGTTTCGGCAGGTAGAAGAAACGGTAATAGAGATGGTTTGTACATAGCAGTAGGTGCAAGTTCGAGTACGAGTAAGTCAAGAGGCGTAGGTGTCAATAAGGGGAATGTGGAGACCAGTTTGAGGTAGTGGACTGGTGCAGTGCCTTGTAAGTCAGTGAGAAGGCTGGTGTGCTAGTAGGGCACCATATGGTGAGGCATGTGCGGAGTTAAGGGAGGAATTTGCTCATCAGGAATGATTTTGCTTCCCTTTTGAATAAAGGTGTAGACGAGATTTTTCTGATGCACGGAGGTAGAGAGTTCCAAATTCTTGGTGCCGCTCCGGAGAACGCTCTGTCGGAAGTTTTTTTCTTACTGAAACGAGAGGGTTTCAGGAGTAGGTTGTCGGAGCTCCTAGAGTGTCTGTTTCCTCCAGATAAAGTGAGTTTCTGGGATAGGTACTGGGGGGTGTTGTGGTGGAGAGCTTTATGAGTAATGCAGGCCATCTTTAGGTGGATTCTGGCTTCGTATGGTAGCCAGTTGAGCGCCTTGAGGTGTGGAGATATTGGTCAAATTTCCTAGAACCTGTTAAGAGTCTTGCTGCTGCGTTGAGACAGGCTTTTAGAGGGGCTGTTGAGATTTTGGGCAGCCCCGAGAGGGTAGTACAACCGTATTCCAACCTCGATATGACTAAAGTATATGTACATGGCCCTGTGGAGGAACGAGGACTAGGTCCTGTGATCCAGTTCCAAAGAGAAAAAGACCTATAGTCACTGCGGTTGTATCACCATGGCCATCTAGTCTTCTCAAGCAGCTCCCCACTTAGGCCTTCAGTCTGTTGTGGCACCCCTTCCATGGTTACGTTATTGCACCTAGATCTGACTTCAGTGTTCCACATTTTGGAGGCTAGTGTTTGGGCTCCAGTCAGTTTCAGTTAAGTCTCTGGACCTACAAACCTCCCCAACGACCTTCTTAGAGTTTTTTCGCAGTCCCATCTCTTACGAAAACCTTTTTTCAAATCAGCTTGTAGCACATTGACATTAATATTGATTGGTTCTTTTTTATTTTCTAGAGCTGTGCTAGGGATTCTGGTGCCAGGATAGTGTAAAAGCAAGGCTTTGGCTCAGTTTTCAAAGTGTTTGTGCTTCTGTTGGCATCCTGGAATTGAATCCCCACCTCACGCTGATGGACTGGTTTTACATTAAGGCATATAAATCTCTCTTGTTTAATTGTTAGGACCAGCCACCCCTATCCTAGTGCATGCCTGTCAGTTGTCTTTTTGCTGTGCTGATTAGGGGCTATACAAAAATGATTTATAGGCTTGGCTGTCCTTAAATTGTAATGTTGTTAACTGGGCTGAATGGATGTATCTGTCAGGGAGTAACCAAATCCCCAAAGATGATAATGTCACCAGCAACAAAGGCCTGGCCTCAACTGTAGTATGTAACTCAGTGATGTTTACACGAGGCAGGCTTGCATGACAGCTCACAGATGTACCACACCTCCAATGTGTTATTATATACACACATGTGCCTTGTTTCTACATTTTTTGTATGCTTTTGCTGTTGGCAATATGATTACCAATAATGAAAAAAAAAAAAGTACCTCAGTGATGCATGTTGTGCATGCCAGGGGTGTCAGACCAGCTCACTATAATGCAGTGCTCCACAAGCTCGTTCTGCAGGCACTTAGGAGTACCTTACAGGATAAGAAGGGTGAAGGCCATTTGCGGTCATTGTTCCCCTACGTATTCAAACAAGTATGGATCAGGATCTCCCCGGCATATGCGCTGGTTTCGGACAGGCCATAAGATCTGTAGGCAGGCAGGAGGAAACTCCAGCCAACCTAACAGATGCACAGACCTGTGCTTTGCTGGGCGGGGAATCCAGAACAACAGACAACCTCCCTCTGGTCCTAAGCCATGTTTGAGGTGTCCCCTGCTCATCACCCCTGCATTCACCTTCCCACTGTGTGACACTTCAGAGCTTTCAGTGCATCTGAACCCTCCTGCTTCAGCTGCATCTTGAGGGGAGGAGCAGGCAACCGAGCCTTACTCTGTAGTATAGGTTGTCCACCATGTATTAGCCTGGCCTTTGATGCTTCCTTTCTGCAACTAAGGCAATTAAATGCAGTCTTTATACTGGGAAGTGTACTGCATTCCTTCCCCATAACTGTGGTCTGCAGGACCTGCATGCTCTGACAAGAGGAGCACACTTTAATTGTCCACCTGAAGTCGGGCACAAACAGTGGAGCATGATGGTCCTGAAGGAAAAGGGCGAGCCCTGCCCCAAACGCACCTTCTGCCAGCCAACTGTGGCGCATACTGTGTCACATGATACCCTGTCTTCAGACTTCAATCACTTTGTTGGCATCCAGAAGGTGGTCCCACGAACCTGCAGGAGGCAGTAGCAGATGCACAGTCTTTGACCTTTGCTGTGCTTTCTTCCAAGGCTCTGTCTCTAGTGTGTGTGCAATTCCAGACTTACGATGATGAGTGGAGTGAGTGTCCCCAGTTAACAGACAACTTCTTGGACCAACAGTCGGAGTCGCACCACCCCAAGAAGCCTTTCTACTTCACTCAGTCCTGGAGACAGGTTCCCCAGTTCTTTCAGCAGCTTTAATCAGGGCACTTGAGGAGCAGTCATCAGGCCAATGGACAGGCTCTCAGTCCCTGTCCAGCAAAACTGACATGCTGGTTATAGGTAAAATTCCAAACGCCCCTTTCTCTCTACAGTGGCTCTCTTGGTTAGGTCAACCATCAGCCCAGACGGATGTTGCTTGCAACCTGAGTGTTCTTCTTGATTCACAGATCTCCCTTCACTCATAGGTCCAGATTGTAGATTCTGTAAAATTGCAGTATGTCCTAACAAACATCTCTCCTTTACTGACAGCTGGGCACCAGAATCTGATAGTGCTCCCAGTGATAATCTCTTGACTGCGATATTGTTTGCCGTTTGCCCAAATTGTGTTAAAAATCTGTTTTGAACTAACAACTGACAATTAATATAACTGTTCTCTGTGGGCTGGAAAAATTATCACAAATGAACCCTGAGAGGCTTGGCTAACAATGGAACATCACATTCATAACAGAGTTACACAGAGTTCTGTGCTTGGGTTGGACCTTGATTAATAGGAACACGTCGAGAGAGCACATTTCAGGCCTCTTTCACTTGCAGCAATCTGTCTTCTGGTTCTCTTCTGACATGAACTATCTGTCCTAAAATGCCCTTTTTTAAGTTTGAGGGCAGAATTCTAAAGGTAGCAGGGATAAAACTAGAGAATAATTTCCCCTAGGATCTGAGGCTAGTGGATAACCTAACTAGTTTCAGACAGGCATTAAAACAATCACTTGCTCCTTCTCCTACCATAATGATCAAATGAGCACCACTTTTAGAAGCCTTCAGTGAGGGCCTCTAGGGTTTCTTCTGTTGTAGACTCTACTTACATGGATCACTTAATGTTATGTGTTGTAAATCATTTCTTTTATGTTTTAGTTACTTGAACATCATTTTAAGTTTTGCATTTTAGTACCTCTTTTATCCATCTCTCTGCTTGACTTCATCAGCACCATTTAGTGGCCAAAAGATGTCCAGAATCCTTTCTAAAAAAGAGCACAAATTGATATGATAAATGGACAAAAGAAAGCATTGCTCTACTGTTCAAAGAGTAACTTGTCGTATTGTAGAGAAATATATAAGATGCCCTATTACATTGTCTTTCTGAACGGCAACGCTGTTTATTGTTCTACATTTATGCCTAAGTTTGTTTCATGTGTCGTCTTTCACATGGGACAGGATAGGTGACCAAATCGTGAAATCTTCAATATATTAAAACCAGTGATAAAGCAAAATTAATTGATATGGAGAGCTTTTTGTTATTCTGTCTGATTCCTTCTGGACGAAATGAGGATTATTGTTTAGCATTGTAGTTCAAGATAGGAAGCTGCAGGTTTCTATCAATAGTTATTGTGAATACTTAGCAACATCATATTATAGCACAGAGGCCAGCAGGCCTTTCCGAGGATCTTTTAATATGCAGTGCTTATGGATTGATACAAACTTATGGAGACCCTTCTCGTCTTCTCCTTTGCCACAGAAACGGGCAGATGTGAATATTGCTGTTTTCTAGAGAAGAGAAAGTAATGTGGGAAGTGATAGTAATGGAACGACAGATGACAGTATTTGAAATGATTACAAACCCATCATAGGATATATTTTACTGAATGGAGTTGCTTAGTAAATGATATGACTTTCTCTTCCAGGCACAGGTTACGTTCCAAGATGCTTCTACCTACTTCCCCGACGCGGAGTGGAGGCGTTTACAGGAATGGCAGAAAGAGCTGTATGTTAACGTGATGAGGGAAATTCATCAAGCCTTGATGTCACTGGGTAATGAGATCTTGTTTGTCAGTGTTCTGATGTAGAAGATGCCCATCTTGGATCCTGATCTTGTCTCTTAGACGAGTGCTCAGGCTGTGGGACGTTGTAGCATGCTCTTTGTGTAAGTGCTCATGGCATGGTTATCTGGGGATAGATCCACACAAATGCGCTGCAGGTAGCAGCGGAGATACCCGCCCGGTGTTGTAAGAATGTGAGCAGGAGCATAAGGAGCACTCAAATGATCAAAGCTGCAAATAATGAAGACAAACGTGCTCAGTTCAGGTCTATGAAGTAGCAGACAGTGGACTTTTACTAGAAGAGACATATAACTGAAACTTAAAATAATTCCAAAAAAATCAAGTCTTATGCCTTGCATGTCCTTCTGTTTGAACTTAATCAACTTAAAATTTCGTTATTCGGATGTTTTGCTACTACTAAATTTGCCTTTGGCATGGAGCGACCTGGAGTTGAGTTAAGCTGAAAAGCAGTAGTATTGTTCACGGTGCTAGGCTTCACGAATCCTTTTCTGCAGATCTACCGTCTTATATGAGATCGGACTGTTTCCTGTTCCACCAGACCGAACTTGTATTTTTGTACAAATATGCTATTATCCAAGAGTTTTTAACCTATGTGCAACAATTGATAACATTATTTTTCATACAAGGCGAAGTACAGTTTCTCAAAAACAAACTGCTGAACCATGCTGCTCCCACTCTTGTGCACTGGGGCACTATATCAGTTCTTGGGTCCTTATGCAATGACGATAAAACTTTTCAACAAAGAAAATATCGGAAAAAGTCAGCACTTGAAAAGAAAGATCTGAACATCAATATATATTTTAGCTTGTTCTGATGGGGTCTCTTAATATTTCCTACTCGTACGTCTCATACTTTGAGTTTCTGGGCATTTATCTTTATACTCTTTAACCCTTTTCTGCTTACCTTGCTCTGATAGTTTTTTAATACCTGTTTTTAATATTTTGTATGCTGAGGTCTAAACAACCGGATGCTGACCATACTGTCATCTGATATACATCATACATCTGTCCCGTCCACATCCTATCCAACATTTGCGACTTAGATATACATGCAATATTATTTCATTTAGATATAATATTAATCATATAATACTGTTGGACCTTGGCCCTTTTTGCAGGGTTATGCCCAAACTTTGTGCCTTCTTCCTCCTATTTTTCTGACCCTCTTTTTGTTGGCTTTAGGACTCTGGGCACTTTACCACTGCTGACCAGTGCTAAAGTATTTAATTTACTTGTAAGTCCCTTGTACAGTGGTATCCCATATACCCAGGGCCTGTGACTGAAATGCTACTATTGGGCCTGCAGCGCTGCTTGTGCCACCCACAGAAGTAGCCTTTCAAAGCGGTCTTAGGACTGCCGCTGCAGGTCTTGCATGCACAGTTTACTGCCTCATTGACTTGGCGTTTAAAGTTACTTGCTAAGCCTGAAATGCCCCTTTTGCTACATATATGTCACCCCTAGGTAGCCCTATGGGCAGGGTGCTCTGTAGGTAAAAGGTGGACATGTGCCTTTATTGTGTGGCATGTCCTGGTAGTAACAACCAGTCTATTTGGTATCTCACTGCTGTGAGGCCTACTCCTCTCATAGGCTAGCATTGTAAATTCCCTTATAGGTACCTAAGTGGTAATTCCTGATCTGAGAGGATTAGTGTTGCCATGTTTAGTATGTTTGGAATAGTGGTGCTAAATCTTCCTTACTGGTGTAGGTGGATTTTACATTACTTTTTTAGAAATGCCACTTTTAAAATGTGGGCATTTCTCTGTGCTTATAACTCTATGTGCTTTGTAGCCTGACTCCAATACATGTCTGGGCTTGGTTGACAGCTACACTTTGTGCGTACTTTCCAGACAGCCATGACACAGGGAGGGTTGGGCGTAACAGGTTTGCATCTGCATTCATCTACGTACTGATGGTCTACCTGGGCTGGGAGAGAGGGAGGTGGGGCGCACTTACATTTGTACAGGCTGTGTCCTGACCTTACACAAAGGGCTGATTTACCCCCTACTGTATGTCTGGAGCCAGGGCTGAGTTGAAAGGGGGTGTTGTGCATTTCTAAAGGTTCTTTTGAAGTTCCCCCTTGAGCATAGACATTTTGAGTATAAGTACAGGGGCTCTGACCCCATGATTTTAGACACTGCGTGCGGCTTGTAACCGGATGCTCCCAACTCTACATGCTGCACCTTGCCAGACGACTGCCAGGAGGAACTGCCATTGGACTTAATTTCTTTGTAATGCTAGCCTGCTGAGCTGAGAGAAGGACTGCCACTTTGCTACGAGGATCCTTGTGCTGGTCTGCCTGCCTGCACCCTGCTTTGGTGCCCCCAGTGTTCTCCAGGGGCTTGTGGGCTTGCCTCTCCTCCCATTGTTCTTGTGAGGGGTTTTCAGGGGTCCAGGAAGACTCCTTTAAACTTTCCAGCATGGGTTTTCCCCTCCTGACCATTAGCACGTGTTGAACGCTTCATCGTGCATGAGAGCAGCTCATATTTCAAACTTTCCTTCATCACCGTGTGTTCAGTGCCCCATGTGCTGGTGCTGCCATCAGGACCAGAGCGTGCAGAGTGGTCCTTCAATAGCTCTGGTCAGAGTACTCGTGTGTCGCCTGGATGGGAAACCCTTCGTCCCAGTTGTGATCCTTTATGGCCAGAGCAGCGCGACTGCTGGCTAGGTAAATCCACAGATCAGCTGGTGTATTCCTTTAAACGCAGCCCCCTTCAGTGAGGGGGACCGCGACATACGGCGCTCGAAGGCAAAGTGCCGTCCAGTGGCTACACCTCTCTACCTAAGGAGACTGAGACGGCCATCTGGAACCCCCCCCCCCCAATGGACCTCCCTCTATGACTGGGGATGCTGGGTGCAGGGAGAATGTCTAGTGACTGCACTCACATGCCTACAGGAAGAAGAACTCCGTGTTCCCGAGGATGCTCCTGCCGGTCCGGCGCAGTCAAGAGAGTGAGGACTGCTCCAACTCCCAGGAAAGTATGGAGCATCTGGCAGGAGTCCTGTGGGGTCCCATAGAAACGTGGGGCCCTGCACTGTGGCTCTTAGTTTTGGAACCCTCTGTAGCCGTGCCGCATGTTCGCAGGCGGCTGCCGCCTTGCCAATCTGTAAGCGGCAGACCCAGTGTGGGACTCCCCGCCTTTGTCACCATGGGTGCATTTCCCCCACGTCCCGAAGGCATACGTTGGGGGCATCTGACCAGTGTGCTACATTGCGGGGTAAAAACCTCGATGGAGGCCCCAATTGCCCTAAGAAATGGGCTGCAATTCCGAAATCACTGCAACCTTACTCAAAGGAGCGCAGATGCGCAGTGGCCTGAAAGTTGTTGATTCCTGTGCCTTAATCAATACATGCTTCATTTCTTGATGTGTCATTTTATGCCTTATACTGGTCAGTATAGCGAGTGCTATATCACGGACTGCCTAATATGCGCAGTAATGTTTTTCATGATGCAACGTGTAAGCTTTGTTTTCACATATTGCACTCATAGTGAGGCTTGACCATTGTCTGTTTAGCAAAATAATTATTGGTTTATGTCATTTTGGTCTATGTTTTATATACAATACAGTCTATTTTATATAATACTGTGTGGAGTCTCTTTTGTGGTTTATTCATTGTGTTGCTGGTGTGTGTGTGTTGCGCAAACGCTTTACGCACTGCCTCTGGGATAAGCCTGACTGCTCTTGCCACGCTACTATGGGGGTGAGCATGGTTTATCTTTGGTGTGTAACTTACTTGCCCCGACTAGAGTGGTGGGTTCTGCCTGGCTTAGGTGCATACCTTAGCCAACCAGAAACCTCATTCCTAGCAAGTACCATGTAGTGTACCCTGAACACCCCTCCTGCTTTTTTATACACAAATACCTGTTTCATTTTTTCCTGTGAGACCATTGACTGACAACAGTATATGATGCACATAACGGAAATGACACCTTTAGAACCATGGTTTATATTTATGAATTCTTCAAATGGGATACGTACTTTCAATGCAGCTTGTTTCATTGTTGGCTGCATCACCTAGTGTCTGCTCTGAACATAGTGCAATTTGTCTCTCTTTCTTTACACCTACATGAAACATGCCTGAGACCACCAAACATATATAGGTGTTGATAGATTCCCTGTATGCTAGACATGCACCTGCTCCAAACTGCTGGGCTGTAAATTTACTCGCACAATCGTCCAGACTTGTAGGAATGCCCTGGAGCAAGGCTCAATAATGCTCAATTCAAACCCCTGTGCTTGAAAGATAGGGTTCAGAGCCAGTCATGATGAATCACAGGACATGGTTCTTTTGCTATGATGCAGAACGCTCCCAGAGTACCCCACCTGATTGCAAATCACTGTTCCTATCTAGGTAAAAAAAATGTACAATTCTGGTTAAACATTTCCTCTAAGTTGGCACAGTTAATTCAGTCCGATATTTACAAATCATAGTCCTGGCTAAGAGGATCAAGTACAATAAGAGACCTCTATCTGCTTCCATCAGATGACTCCCATTCTTCCATGATACCAAAGATAAGAGAGGGGCTTACGTCCATGCGCCATTTAAATATTTCATTGATCGCCTTACCTATATCATCAGAATGGGACTTAAGTACTGGGCATCTTACGAACATATGAAGGTCGTCCACCTGAGTTTGGGTGCATGCCTTCAACCAGATTAGAGAACTTCACCAGCTATTTGGGAGACTAGTATATTCTATAAACGGTGAAATAATGTTTCCTCTTAAGTGAGCAGATTAACCCTTTTTATATAAATATTTTAAAGGTACTTGCCATAAGTTTTCTGTCCTAAACAATGACAGGTCTGGGTTCCAGATGTAATAGGATGCCATGGCATCTCTTTCTTCATATTCTGATCGGCCTGCGTACCAATAAGCAACCTCCTTCCTTCTAGGTCCCTGGTGATGGAGTGTGGCTTCTATCTCCGAACTATTTTCTTGGGGCCATTTTAGTTTTGAGCACCAAGATTTTAGTTGTTGATAGCCGAAGTAAATGATACTCCCAATTATCTATCCCACCTGAGACCCGTGATGTTCATAAATACTCCTTTAGGGATAGAGGAAATGTTTTGTAATACTTATGTATGTTTTAGTTAGTCCACCTTCGTACAGTCTCCCGTTAGAGAAAGCTGGTGTCCCAACTCTTACAGACACTCAAGTACTGTAAATGGACCAATAACAGAAAAAGAAATCAGATCGGCTATGGGGAAGATTATAAAGAGGAAAGCAGCCGGCCCTGATGGTATCCCGGGGGAGGTATATAAGGTGTTACTAGATATTATATCTCCAATTTTAAGAGATTTGTTATTCACTCTTACCTAGAAAGACTAAACATCCTCAGCTCCTGGAATGCTGCAACAATCTCCCATATTTTGAAACCAGAGAAAGATCCTAAAAATGTGAGTCATATAGGCCATCTTCCTGCTAAATTGTGATTATAAAATATTTGCCAGTGTGCTGACAAAGAGAGTGAGTGGACGGTTGAGCTTTTAAATCCACAGCGACCAAAACAGTTTCATTCCTGGGAAACCGATACAAGGGTGGATTCATTTGCTGTTTGGTTTGATAGATGTTGCAGAGGAATACAAAAATCCCTAGACATTATACCTGTAGACATGGCTAAAGCCTTTGATATGGTTAATTACATTTACCAGTGGGAGGATTTACATAGATTGCAAATTAAAAGGAAATTTGGGAGAACTATACAAGCACTATATGAATCGCCCAAGGCTAGTTTATTAGTCCTCAGAAATCTTACTCAGAAGTTCAAGATAGGGGAATCTGCCAAGCATTATTTCACCTTCTTTTTAACATGTATATTGAGCCGTGAGCCCAAGTTCTAAGACTAGAGCCGGAAATCATTTCTTTTAAATATGGATTGTTATGTAACAGACTGAACTCTTGTAAATTTAATAGGCGTGCAGGGTGAGAGTAATCATGTTAAACAGCGTCCTAAATGCTGTTTTGTTGTATGACTTCAGAACTGTCTTAGTCTGAGTTTCAAGAATTTAGAGGTTTACCAAAGAATACCAGTTTTATCCTGACTTAAAGGGCTTTAGACAACTGTGAGTCTCTAGGCAAGGTGTTAATGTTGATTTCATCAAGCCTTCCTAACCAATATCATGGTCAACCTCCGTTTGTAATTTTGAAGCAAAAAAGAGTAAAGGGCAAAAAGTCAGCTTTATATACCTCTGTTACCCGAGGGATTATCATGGTTTCCAATAGCAAAATGGAATCCTATGCCCACAAAGGAGTCATTTCTCAAATGTGGACACCACTTTATATACTAGAATGAGGTTCAGGCCGATCTACCTAAACGTGTACCTGGTCAGTGTGGCCCAGAAGTGTCTGATCTCAGGAGCCCAACATCAAGAGTATATTGTCGTTGAAGAGGGTCAGTTTAGCTCCCCCCCCCCCACCTCCAGAAAGTCCCCCTCAATTTCAGGATCAGCTCTTATCTGTCACTCTGGTGTTTTACAAAAAGAAGGGAAGGTAGCTCACAGCTGAAGGGAGGCAAAGGTGCAGCCATTACTTCGACAACGTTTTATTTCTTCTTTAGAGCGCTTTACATAGAATGTATGAGAATCTATGTGCACATTGAAACAACAGGAGACGAGGGATTACTGTCTCTAGGGTAATTTGTTGAGGGTAAATGTGAAAGTACAAATGGACAAGAGACATGGAGTAAATATACGCTGAGGTAGTAAATAGGGAAGGATACCCTATTGTAATTTCCTAATATCAAGCAGAAATTTGGAGAGGGTTAGCTGAGAACACAATAAGATAATTTTTGACAAGCAACTGTCTCTATTCAGTAGTCTTTTAGTTAGTTCATTTCTCCCATGGCTTGTAACTTCTAGCACTGTTCCCTCCACCACCTAAAACATCTTAGATACATCCTGAAGAAGTTCATCTTTAGTCCTTCTTGGAATGACAAGATGTCCAGGGATGTTCTTGGTTGTACTGACAGGGTCTTCCTGATGGTCATTGCAGCCCCAGAATATGATTGCCTTAGACCGGGACATTTGGAATTACAGTATTTCCAGTTGGAGAGTGTTCTAGCTCCTAGAGTCTCTTCTGCCTTTTGAAGTTATCAATATATCTGCTAGGTAGATCAGTCTACCTGTGTGAGTGCTCTGAAGATGAGACACTCGATTTAAAATGTTATCCAAACCTTAAAGAAAACCATTGTAAATTCCTCAAAATTGGGGAGATGTGACTACATTTGTTTTGCTCTGCAAGCCGATGCTCAGTGGAACGAAGTATCCCTTTTGATAGGTGTGAAGACATTCGTTGGAAAACCTGTTAAAATTGCTGGTATCAATTCAGGAGATTATTAGCGCGTGTTCTGCTGTCTTCCGTTGCTCTCTGGAGAGTAGATGCTTTGTTCTGTGTTTAGTTAGTTATCCAGTATCTGCAAGGCAAACTTAGCGTCCACACTACAGAAGCGCCCACACCAAAAGAGCCCAGTTCACTCTATCAAAGGCTTTCTTGGCATCTAAGGACACCAAGACTGCCAGAAACCACCTCCTCTCTGCCTTCAAGTGGAAGAATCTTTATGAATAGCTTCATATATTTGATAATGAGCACTATTGGTCTGGAGGATGTTTGGAAATTACATTATATCGGTCTCTTCCACTGAGGGTGTGGTGACTCCTGATTGTGAAAATGTGTTATGTTTCACTTCTTTATTGATTTTTTTCACAAGCCTACGGCATTGCGTTTGAGCAGTGGACATATTGCATCCAGCTGTCTATTTTATCATAAGTAAACCCACAGCATTTCCCCCCACAACCTAATTTTCTCACCTTTGTCTATTTTCTGACCCCGCGCTCTGGCAGTCTGGTTCTATTTCAGTCTACTGGTGACTCATTCCGTATAGTCCTTGTTGCCTTGCTAAGGCATCTTACATTGTACATCTGGCAGTTCTTCTTTCGTTTACCTCATCTGTAATGTGCAGATATTGATGTCTTTTTGGGAAGATCCATTCTCGATTGTCATTTGCCAAGTATCAAGTGGACCCATGTTTTTCTGAAAAACGCCTTGTTTGCTGTATGCTAATTTCTCCATTCCTAGCAGTGACCAAATACCCCCACCATATTCCCATGCTCGGTAATTATGACTTCCCCATAGTGTTAGTAACTCTTGTTTTGCTGCCAGTAACATGAGACCGCTCCTACCATGTTCAAAAGCTCTTCCTAGAAACCAGGGCTCCTTGGACAGGACCAAAGTATATGTGTTACAGTGGCCTTATTTCTACATCCTTTCCAGAAGCAGTCTGACTTCAGAAGGTCCATTACGTGTAATAGCTGCAGTGTGAGATGTCACCTGTATAGAATTTTGTATGATGTTTCCCTGCCTTATGCATGACTTGCATAATTAGTATTCCTAATGAGGATCTCTTTATACTGGTCCCTATCCAATTGAACCCCTAACTCTTTCTCCCTTGCTATCTGAAAGTTGGATTTATGATCAGGCTGTGTCTTCTGTAGCATCTTGTAAAGGCTCAGGATGACACACCCTGTATCTCCCTGGTCTTTGATGTGTTTTCCTGCTCTGTCAGCGCTCTCACCCACATCTGGTTAGAGAACCCAGAGCCTTACTCGGGTGAGTCTAAATCATTAATGGGATCCTGTTTTGTAGGGTCAGGAGTATGTTATCAGAAAACGATGCTTCTTTAAATGTATCTATTCCCAGTGTGACCACTTCAGTGTGTTTATATTATATAGTTCTCTGGGCTGGAGATTCGGTGTACAGGGCAAACAACAGCAGAGACTGGGATACCTCTGCCTCATAACCTTGTGAATGTGTATTTGTTAAGATGAACTTCTACTTACCGTTCCTGTGGCATTTAGTGAAGCATATCCCACTAGGATCCGGTGCATCCGCTCCTCTCCAAAGTTCATGCAATAGCACCGCCCTCATAACCTCCCCGTAGACTATCAGTGGCCTTCTTGATGTCAACTGAGAGCAGCACCATTTATTTCTGCTCTTTCTCAGCCTTAGCCATCAAGTGCAGTACCTACTTTGTGATGTCCCTGGTTTATCTCCCTTTTATAAAGCCCACCTGGTCCGGATGTACCCATTTGGGCAGTGAAGACTCTAGTCTTAATATGAGGAACCCCGCAAATATCTTATAATCTATTTTATCTGAGATATTGGTCTGTAAGATGCCAGGAACCAGGGTCATTCCCAGGTTTCAATAGCAGTGCAATGGTGGCCTCACCCATGGTGGTCAGTACTAGTGTCTCTCGGAAGAAATTGCATAATTACAGAAGCACCTTTAGCAGATTGGGGCTCTAATCTCTGCTTTATGGTTCTCTACTCTTTCTGGTCTTAATGTATTTGCCAACAGTACCCCCACTTTGTTCCCTTCCTCGTAATACCTATACCACTCTCCTTTAGGGTATGTTCTGCTTTATGCAGTTCTAGCACCTTGAGCTGGCCTCCTACTGCTTTTACTTTCTGCAAGATGCGGTTTGATCGAGTACATTATTCTGTTCCTTTAATAATTCTACTTCACACTTCCTGGCCTCCCATTTGCGCTCTCCTTGCCCTTTTTAGCAATTCTGCTTCTGAATTGAGACTACCCTTAATGATCGCTTTCAAAGCATCCCACCATTTTGCCACAGGGACCTCCAACAGTTTGTTATATAATAGTACCTGATATTATCACTTATTGTCTGCGTGACTTCAGGGTCTTTGAGTAGATATTCATTCAGCTTCAAGCCCATGTTCCTCCCGTCTTCAATGTCACCTGGTCCTTGTAGTGTGCTGGTTATTTAGCCTCGATCAGACTGTGTTAGTGGCTCTTGTTCCGCATCAAATATTGTATCCAAAAGGCACTTTTCTGATGGAACGTTATCTATGTGCACTTAGGATTTGTGGGCATGTGTCTTTAATTGTCAGCTAGGCCCAGATCTTCCAACATCCCTCTCCCTTTTGCTGACATGACTCCGGTCCTTTCCAACCTCTGGTTATTTTGCTCTTAAGCCACAGTAATAACTATGTTCAGATCTCCACCTAAGACCAGCAGACCTGTTGGCTTCTCCACTATCTCTTGCAGTGTCTCATAAAGAAACCACCCCATCCCGCTGGATCCTTGACAATGTTTTGTATTGTGTACGGAAAGCATGTGGACAACAAGGCAACCACCCCTCCAGTTTTCTTCCTAACTACGAACATGTATGGTTTTGGCAGGTATAAAGGGCAAACACTTACAGTTTTCCACAAGGAAATGTGTTTCCTGCAAGAAAGCCACAACGTGCCTTCCATTTTGAGTTCTTGTAGAATTACTAATCGGTGGGCTGGGTTGTTCACCTCCTAACAGTGCAAAAAGTGCATTTATTGGATGCCATGTCCTCCTGCTAGTTGTGGGTCTGTGTCCTTCAATAAGGCACCTGACTGAAATGTGATAGTGCTATAGTTACTTCCCTCTCCCATAGACTGTGCCAGTCTCCCATCCTCACCTTTTACTGAATTCCACCCTTATCCCAACAACTGAAACGCCTCCAACTTCAATCCTTTCCCGAACTGTAGAGTTTCTAATTGGAGCCAAACATAAGGATGGCATACATGCCACTTCCTTCCCTCTCTCTTTGTAAATCATTCCCTGATAATGTCTCTCCATTCGTGTCAGAACATATAGCGTCTGTGGGAGGGGAGCCTCTTCCACCGCCTTCCAGTCCTTCCACAAGTTAATTTCCATATCTGCTTGGTGTTTCTGCCTTAACCACCGGCCACACAATTTGCAAGTAAAACGATGTGTCTGTATAAATTGATTCCTCTTTGTTGGCGGCAGCACTGTATGTCACTATAATCCCCATCATTTCTCAAAATCCAAGTTCTCCTGGCATCTTCCTGATCACCTCCCAGGCGATTGGTCTGCCTGAATGTCTACAGTCTCTCGGCTCTGTTCAGTAGCTGTTGGGCCTCCTTTTCTATTTTGATTCTGCACTTGCTCCCATTCACAGTGACTTCCAGGATCAGCCGTCTCCTCTGTGTTGCCTTCCGAACTTCTTTTGTCCTCTGGGATGACCAGGATTTGACATGCTTCTCTGAGCAATTTAGTTGTTTGTGTACCTTTCCAAGCAAATGAGATTCCCAACAGGTGCCCTCTGCGATCTCACACGCTGTTGCTCATGAGGAAAGTCGCTGTTGGTTTGAGCATCCTCTTTTTTGTGTGACGTTGTGACAGACTAGTCCTCATAGATCTGCAGTCTCACCCCGTAATATGAGATGTTGCACCCATACGCTAGTTTGGACGTCAGAAGTTCTTTTTACTCAAAGGAGTGTAGCGTAAGTAGAACATTGTCAGTATGTCAGGGGGCAGGAATTGTATTTGGTGTTTGTAGTCACCCTGTGAACTCTTTCCAGCCTAAATGTTCAACCAACAGGTTCTTCCATTAGAGCTGCAAAAAGGGCGCGCACATGTCCTTGCCTTCTGTTCCCTTTGATACAAAGCTGATTCTCACATTGTTCCTTCTTGAGTGATTTTCCTAAGCCTCTTGTTTCTTCTAAATGACATTGCACTTGTGCACCATCTCATTGCTTTATGGCTGTGCCCAATTCATCCATTCTCTCCTCCAGTTTGTTGATTCTGCCACTCAGGTCAGTCACATATTTTCTTATATCTAAGTTCTTTCTGTGGGTCGGTTCAAACTGGCGTTGTTTCATCCCTCAGGCCTGTGAAGAGATGATCTAAGAAGGTGCCAGTGATCTGGCCATCCGGAACGCCATTGTTATGGATTCCTTTCTCTTGTCAACTCCAGAGCCCTGCTAATCCACTTCTTGCTGGGATGACTTTCCTAGCTTGCTGTGCCGCATCATGTCTTTGATGCTTTGCATCTTCCTTGCTTTGGCAGATGTCATGACCTTAAAGTTATCCCAGCTCATGCACTGTGTGCATTTGTTATATTAAATATAGGTACCCCAATATAGGCTCAGGTAACATCCTAACCTTTCACCTATATTCTTCCCTACATTACACACATAACGGTTCTTAGGGACTGACCTTTTACCTAGATACGACACTGCACTCAGAACGCGGGATTTTCCCTAGTAAAAACCTCATACGTTATGCATGAGGATTCTTGGAAACTCAGCAGGACTACCATCTCCTGCATAATAACTATGCATAAAGTTCATTCCCGACGTCATCCTAAGTCCGACAATGGCACAGCAAGGTAGAACCCCTGGGGACACCTCTGGGTATATAAACATCACATCTTGCTGAGATAGAAGAGGAGAACTAGGACTTCCATGCCGACACACTGAAGCGAGACGCTGAGGCTCCTGCAAGCAGATACTCCAGCTCGCAGTGGTCTAACATCCCTTGCGGGGTGTCCAACTCAAGACCAAGACGGGGTCCCACAGTCACTCACTTCAGGTAATATACCAGTGGTGAGGGTACAGGTGCATGATCCCCTGTACCCCTCCAGTGTCTAAACCAATTCTTAGACATTGTAAGTGCAGTAATACCATTAAGAGTATATGGTGCTGGGAGTATGTCATTACGAACTCCACAGCACCATAGTGGCTTTACTGAAAACTGGGACGTTTGGTATCAAATTTCTCAGCACATTAAACCCACACTGATGCCAGTGTGGAGTTTAATGAAAAATGCACTCAGAGGGCATCTTAGAGATGCTCCCTAAAAAACGACCTAACTCAAGTGTCCTGGCTGAGTGGCTGCTCGCCAGCTGCCACCACCAGACATGTTTCTGGACCCCTGGGTCGAGAGCCTGCTGCTCTCGGGGGTCTGAAACAATGCACATCATGGGACGAGGTGACAAGCCTCCTCCCCCAGGATGGACAGGTTCCACAAAGGGGAAGCTTCTAAGGCTTGCCGCCTTTGTGAGCTACCCCAGCCATTTGCTGCTTCCAGCAACTGGCCCCCACAGGTTCTGACCCCCACATTGGGCGGGAGAATCCGGGGGAAAACTAAGTTAGGAGGAGAGGTGTGCCCACCTTTGCCATCCCTACCCCTCAGGTGAGGGAGGCGAGGTGAAGCACAACTCTCAGTCCCGCTATCTTGCAGATGGGGGGGACCCAGCCAACCAGAGTGAGGCTTATGCCCCCGTCCCGCTGGAGGGTGGCATAATAGGGGGTGTAGCCACCCCAAGGAAGGGACCCATTGGTCCCAACCTGTACCTACCTGTAACACCCCTAAATTTAGTATTTAGGGGCAACTCTGAACCTTGCCTCCTCAGCCAAGAAGAAACGAGAAGAAGGACCGAAGAGCCGTGCTGAAGAAGAGGATTACACCAACTGACTTGGCCATAGCCCTACAGGCCTGTCCTGACCTCGACCCGCTCCAGCGAAATCCCAGTGTGTCCTGCAGCCAGCAGCCCCCAAGAACCTGCCATGCCTTCCCAAACCAGACTTTGTCTCCCGTGAGCACCGGATTTGCTCATCCGCAGACTCTGGCTCCGGCCAAACTAGCGAGTCTGCACCACTCTGCACCCGACGCCCACGGCCCGAGTTCGAGTGACCTAACACCAAGAGGAGGTCTCCCCGGCGATCCTGACCTGGGATCTGGGGATCCCTGACCTGTCTCAAGTCTCCAACCGACACCTGCAGCCCCTTTCTGGAGGATCACCCCGACTGGAGCCGGTAAGAGAAACCAGACGCCAAAAGACACCCCTGCACCTAACATCCCACAGCCTTGGGTGGCCCACCCACGGTGTCCCAGCATCCCCAGGCATCCCAACTTACCTCTTCAACCGGTGGTCGCCTCCAGAAGATCTTTGTCCCCGAGCCTGTAGTGTTTGTTGCAACCGGAGAATCCCTATTGAAATCAACAGGGCACCCGAAGCCAAAACAACACCCTGCTTACAGCCGCCCCTTTGCCGCCGCTTTGCCGCCGTGGGTGCACCTGGTGTGCTAAATCGGATCCCCCTTTGCCCTGAGCCTAACACCAGGAGCTTTGCTCCCACAACCTTGTGGCCTGCTCGTGAGCAGCCACCAACCGGAGGCCCCCTATCCCCCATTGGATAACATTGGGCCTCAGCACTCTGCACCCGGCCGCCCTGGTGCCTCTGAGGGTGCTTTGAGAGCGCATCCTCGACCCTGGGGGGGGGGGCCCTGGTTCTAACCGTAGAATACAAACTCCAAAATCTAGGTACTTACCAATAAACCGATAACACTGTTTTCTCCCATAGGACTGCATTGACTGTTTTTCTGTGAAAAATCTTCCGAGTGTGGAGTTGGTTTGTATGAAACCTTAAGAAACTGCAAGTGTACAAAAACTGAATTACTTATCTTAAGTAACTTAATCTTAAGTAACTTAAAAGTAATCTGAAAAGTAACGTACAAAGTAATCTCAAAAGTAACTGTAAGGTAGTTTTGTCTGTTGACTTACCTGTAAACAAACCAATTGCATCCAACTGCATTTCATCTGTATTCAATTACATTATACCTATAAAGTATTATTTCACTTACCTGTACCAGGCCTGGCTTGGTTCTAAAAAATAAAATATAACTAAATAATATTTTTATACAAACAAATTGGTCTGAGTTCAGTCTTTGAGTGCGTGACATCATTTATTGCCACTTTGTGTACAATAAATGCTTAACACTACCTTTTGATAAAGCCTTACTGCTCGCCCACACTACCACAAATAGAGAGTAAGGTGCTATCTACTTTTACATCTGCCTACCTTTGGGGTTCCACTGGACACTGTGCACACTATACCTTACTTTGGTAAAGTATATACAGAGCCAGCTTCCTACACACTGCTAAGGAATTTTGTTGACCCTTCAACTTATTGCATGTTCAGATCTTCTCTTCTCCCATTTATGTGAGAGTAGCCTCTATTTAGGAGCAAGGTATTGTGTATGCATAGATGCAACGCAGGTTATGATTCCAGTCAACAATGACCAGCGCATCTCCCTCCGCCTCCACATTCCGTTGCACAGTGCCTCTGCTCTCACGTCTAGGGTTAATAAATGCTCTTATCTGTCACCTTCAACCCCTCTCTGCAGCTGTGTGCACTCATGGTAGAACTCGCCTCCCTATTTGGGACTTTGCATTGCCGGTAGACTGCCTCAGGACTCATAGGCCTCCTTCCTAACTCTGGACACAGGCACCTTGAGGAGCCAGGTGCTATCCTGCACACGGGCGCCGCATCCGACATGGTGCTTCTTTGTCTGTCTGAGGCAATTGGCTGCAGCCACGACTCCTTAACACCAGTGCTGTGCTCTGCACCGCGCTCTAATAGCAGCTCGCCCCAACCTTCCTGCAGCAACACCTCTCCATCAAGCGCGGCCGGTGCCATCTTGAACATTCGGACCTCCGCCTCGTGTGCCAGTCCTGAAATTGATATGAGCCCCCTTCATCGCCTGGTGGTAACCCGCTGAAGCTGCTGTTGCTGTGCTTAATTTTTGTGCCCCCGTTAGGAGTTCAGGGCCTCTGAAATGCTCTGGTGGGCGGGCTGAGTGGAGCTTAGAAACGCACATCCATTTAGAACCGTTTATTGGGCAAAAATGGCTTTGTCGATAGAGAAATTGTTAGGCTACCTCCACCATAGCAAGATACTTTTGTTGTTGCTGAGAGAGGCTGAAGAGCTCCACCTCCGACAGTAGGATTGGCAGTTAGGAGCTGGCATTTTTGATCTTCTTATAAAATGTGCAGAATTCATCCATATTCTTGTTTTCTATTACTTAAAGGTCACCAGACAAGGAGAGCATCTCTTTCACATAAAACGTTTAATTTTTCTCCCGCTAGCTTACACACCAAATGAATCTCTGTATGTCCATCCCCCTAGACTCTTGTCTCTGTCTACTAACCCCTAATTCCAAATGACTTTAAATCCTTACTCAGAGCTTCAATCTTGGACCAAAGGTTCTCTCGTAGTTCCTGGACACCTTTCAACATGGCCTCTTATTCTGTTCCTGAATTCCTTCTTACAGGAGTAAAAACCCTTCCTCTGTTCTTGTTATGGCCATGTAGGGCATGGTCCCAGGCTGTAGGGACAAAGGTGTGTTTGATTTAGTTTACTGTAAGGCAGTCTGTTAGGCCCCTCTTGGTTTCATGAAGTACTTGATCACTTTTGCGTACCCTTCTTGTGTGGCATGAGACGAGATTGAAGTTAGGGTAGTCAAAAAGCACAACTCTCAGCTATTGACTTATTGGCATTGGACACAAGACCAGGAGTCGAACAATGGCCACAGAATGAACAAGCAGTGCAATCATAATCTCTGGCTGCCAAAGCCTTCAGGTGAGGTCCAGAGGCTTGTCGTCTTGTCAAGTTTACACGGTAGCATGTTGTGGTGCTCTGCAGTCCCCTCCTAGAGAGCACCTGTGTAGAAATGTAGACCCTTGCGCTGCTCTACCCTCACATTTTCTTTTCTGCCAGATTGGGTATTGTTCTTCCTCCTACCTGGTGCGTGCCATATTCCATCTCTGGGCTAAAAGGCTGACCAGAGCCAAAGCACAGCCTCCCGGTGCTACACAGTGATCAAACATTTTCTGTGCAAAACTTTAAACAAAAGCCAAGGCAGCGGAGACAGGGTTATAGGAATCACCCAAAAAAATAAAAACATGTCACATTGAATAGGGTAGTTTATTCCTGGAAATTAGGTAAATGTATATAAAACAAAGTCATAATGTCAAATTTTAAAAACCAAATAGCTGACATTGAACCACTTTATTGCCTTATCATGGACAGTGTTCTTTTTACTTAGCTGCACTATTATCTAATATGCACTTTGTTTCTTCTGGCTTACATGTGTCCTACTGAATCTCGTTCATTTTCCTCCCTCGACATCCTCTGTTTTTAACAGTTAACTTCTCTTTATCTTTAACCGTGGCTAGACATTTGTTTGTGCTGTTACTTTCCCTTATGTGTTGCTCACCATGTGCTTAACATGTCTTCTCTGTTTCTGTCTGTCCTTAGCTTTGTGCACTGGTATCTTTAGACCTAACTACAGTGTTCATGATAATGTTCTTTACCTTTCTCTAACACATTGAGCAGTGCTTTATTTGTTTGTTTCTCTGTGTCTGTATTTGTACCCCTTGGTTTGCCCTACATTGTTACTCCTGGTAGTTTTTGCTTTTTTAAGCAGCCGTGTCGTGGTGAAGGTTATGTTCGGCATCAACCGTAACAGCCAATAATGCTCGCCGTTATGCAAGTACTGATGCCATAATTAACACGCTGTTTTCTTTTTTTAACAGGTCCGCTTATTGCCAATACTGTCTTTTCCTTAAGGGCTAAAGCAGCACAAGATCTGTGCCATGTGGGAATCCCGCTTTCTGGGAAGAGGAATGGTGTTAACTCTTCTCCTAGTAAGTGCAAAGTAAAATAAGTATGACCGGAGAATATCTTTTGGACTGACCTTTCCACAGCCACCACATACTTGCAGTCACTTGCTTGTACTTAAATACTCTCCCATAGATACACGCATGCACGAGTACATATCCTTGCATACTCAGCAGAAGACACATGGGTGGAGCCGTGTACACGTGTGCATTCGCACACTCCTACATGCCCTTCTATACTCCGTAACAGACCCATGGACAGTCACATGGAGGTACGCAAGCAGTTGCCGGATTGTACTTATGTTAAATATTCTTTCAACCACCAATCTTTAGCAAGAGTAGCACAGAGTGAACTCTTACTCCTCTTTTAAGCTTTGTGAATCCAAATATGGTAAGTCAAGTTAAGTGGTACTAACAGTTAAACATAAGAGCGGATCTCAAGTGGAGAATATATACAAATCACTCAAAAGCAGTGACCGTGAATATTTGACAGCAGAATAACTCTGCCCCTATTTCCCTCTGTGTGGAAGAAGAGGCCAGGTGAGACGGATGTCATGGGAGAGGAGCGGCATGTCATGTCTTGTTATGTTTCTATATTTCATAGAGTGCCACATTCACTGCAGAAGTTGTCTCTTGGCGCTGGGAAAGGAATTGAGATTACATCAACAGACAATGCTGAAACCAGGAAAGAGCTAAAAATAGTATTTAACCGAGGAGATATGTTTTCAAAACCATTTGCCTTGATCGCTTAAGAAAGGGACTTATTTGACTTTGCTGCAGAAAGAGAAAATATACTATCCACGCAGCCCCCTATTTAAATTTCTTACAAATAGGAAGACTTTGTGCAAGGAACTTGCATTTATTGTTGGTTTACATTTCCTAAAGTATTGATTCAGGCTGGTGGCAACCATCAGCTTATGGGTGATGCAAAGCACTTTAAATTATATGCACTGTTCAACAGGAAGCGGGTGTAAGCTGCAGTTGTTCCATTATGACCTGATCAGAGTATGCTCCGGTGCATTTTACAGTGCTGTAGTATATTTGAAAAACCTTTACTTACTTCTCTTTCCAGCATCTTTTTCTGGCACTCTCTTTAGTCATGTGGGAGCTAAGTCTGAGATTAGTGATGCATTGATGGCAGCAGAAAATTAGGAAGTAATGGTTGGATAAAAGTATTTGAACAGTTTTGCAAGTTCACCATGAATTGTTTTAATCTGGTGATGTGCCTATTTCTTTTCTTCTCAAATAGTTGTGATTTACAGAATTTAAAAATCAAATTTTCTTACTCTGTTCATATCATTGATGACATTCTAACTCTAGCCTCTTTTTCTTTTATTTGGAGTTGACTATTCATAGAGAGGAGATGTTTATATTTTGAGTCACACATCCAAAGTTAGTGGAACTAGAGTCATCTCACTGGTGCAGACAACTCGACATTTGTAATGTTTCGTGTTTATCCTGCTTTATGGGTTTTCTACTGGACATGTTGACTCATGCCAGTAACAATCAGGAAGTCAATAAACTGTTGTACTTGAAGTTTTCATTTGCAGTTTGCCCCAGAATAAAATTTTTGTACTCGATTAGTACAGTGGCTACAAGATCCAAACAATAGTCCGCAGCATTCTTATCATAACGAGGAAGGTGATGTGTGAAATCGCAGTTTCAAGTTTGTCACTCTCTAAACAGTAGCCCCCGTCACCAGTACCAAGTAGTACATAATGAACATGGACAAGCTGCATAGCTGGTCTCCAAATTTACTAGAGCCAAGGACCAAATTCTCATACAACAGAGCACCACAAAGTTAAGCAAATCTTCAGCAGTGTTTCTTTGGGTGGATTATGCATGAGTTCTCATGTTCCAGCTGTGCAGGGAGTTTTAGGCTGCCCATTATAGAAACTGTCCACAGACTAGCACACCCAACTTTCTATATGCTCTCATTTGTACGCTGTACGGCCTGGCTTCTTAGCAGCACTGTGTACACCTTTAGGCAAACTGGATGATATAGCCACTGCCACAATCTTTCTAGAGTATGCAGTGAGAATCCTGCTCTGTGGGCTTCTCCCGTGGACACAGCATGATTCTTTCTCTGTCAGCAGTGTCTACATCTAGGGGCAGCTTTTGAAATATCACTCTCTGATGCTTTACAAGGCAGCCTGGCAGTGGTCTCTCCCTGTACCTCCTCTCCACATCCTCACTTGAGCTGGAGTGCTACCGCCATGGTAGAAAGAAAAGAGAACAATATGAAATGGGGAAATGAGAGACATTAAGAGGAGAGATGAAGAGCAGACACTTGCATGAAACAGGAAAGCAAAAAAAGAAGAAATAACTTGGAAAAAAGAAAACGGCTGCTATGAAAGGGAGAGCAAATGCAACAGAAGACCAAATAAAAACAAGCATTGGCATAGCCAATAGGTCTCGCCTTTGGGACCTTATAAGTGTTTAGCCACAGCTATTGGCTTTGCCAATGTTTTTAAGATATGGTGTAGAGCAGTGTGGCTGCTGTGCAGCATGTTGTAAAGTTATAATAAAAAAGCGTATTTTTTTTTATTTTACATAAAACCAAGAAGATATTATGTAGAACTGAACGACCCTATTAAAAAAAGAATTAACAGAACAAATGTCTTCTAGTTTTTTTGTTCATGTAGAAGGTTATAAATTGTTTTATGTAACATTTCCCATAGACTGATTTAGACATGTATGATTCATTGTCTCTATATAATGTGTGTGATTTAATGTGCTCTGACACCCAATACTATTATGAGTAGTGCTAAAAAATACATGAATGTGAGAGAGGGGCTAGGAAGAGATGAGGGGCACTGTTGGAGGCACCAATCAGAATGGGAGCTATTTTTGCCTCTGGTTGAACAGCTGTGCTTATTCCAAAAAGTCAACTTTCACAAGTGTAACTCAGTTGAAACTCCACCAGGAGTCGCTTTGACATCATCTTACCCCCCACGTCATCTGAGATCTAACGCTCCTTCGCCCCACTAGGTGACTACATGCCTGGCAGAACATGACATTGTCTTCACTTATCTGGCAGACGTTCTGGAAACAAATACATTTGCCTTTGTTTTGAAGATTTATTATTAATCACAGCCCTTAAAGATGCCCGGTCGGTACAACAGAATTTGCAGCTGTTAACATTGTGGCCGTTGTGTTTTTTTCTTACTGTCCTAAGAAGTTTGTCCCCTAACTGACTGAGGCATAAATGAGCCGTCCAAATTTATCCTACAAAGCAATACTGTAAACCCTAAGGCGCTGTCTTGAGAGGTTTGTTTTGCATTATGTTTTTGCGATAGTGCTTTGAGGCGGCGGTACGGGTCGCATTGGTACAATGCTGTTGGTATTGTGATATAAAGAAAATACTTAGCAGGTAAAACTCGTCATGCAGCGGACACTGACGTGATTTGGGACACGTACGATGCCGCCTCTCCACTCTACGCACGCCCCACTGCAAAGAAATGGACACGGGGCGTGCACCAAAACATTTAAACTATTTGACCTTCGGAATAACTTTTTTTGTGAAGCATAGCAACGCCGAGAAAATTTTAGGAATGCAGATTGCTGTCTTCAAAACGCTTTGTAGAAAGAAGGTACAATGTCCAAAGAATTTTAAGTTTTTACCTGCAGGGGTACACTTTGTAGTTCTGAGAGAGACACCACCTGGAGCCCCATTAGGTCACTTGTAAGGACACTGCACAGACAGCGAGCGGCCTTTATTTCCAGGTGACCGGAGGCGACAGCTGCGCTTTTACCTGCCCTAAATCTACGGCCTATGGAACAGACCCAGGCAAAAATGGAAGCGCAGGTCAGCTGCTGACGTCACGCAATCAGGACATCGGCAAAGCTGTCATGTGCAGTCTGGTGGTAGCAAAAAACAGACAAAGGACTCCTGCACTAAGCCTCAAGCCTAACTTGCCACTCGCCATTGGTTCTGCGTATTTGTTAGTTCTTTCTATAGCATCCTTGACTTGTCCAGCAGCGTGAGCATTTTAGTTTTATACCACTTCAATTAATCAATGCCTAGTTTACGACATCGTCTACGAGAATGTCACTTCCCCTGTGCGAGGACAGCAGCTGCAGTTCTTAATGCAAGATAGGATTTAAATTTCAATGCGAGCCAATAGCCAAACCCCACATCGTCTGCCATCACTGTAATTGCACGAGTGTGAGATGCACTATTAAAACATAATTTACCTGTATGTCCTTTATTAGCATCACCTAATACTTGTTAATGTGATCAGTGGACTGCTTTATTAGATGTTTATTTGTATAAGAATTATCAGGAAACAAGCAGCCGCAAAAGTGAACGCGACCGCCATCTGTTTCCAATTAACGCGACCGCGAGACAGACAAATGTAAACAAGCGCAGGCGCGATAATTGGAAACAGATGGTGCAGCTGCTCGCTCCCGCAAGGTGGAGGCTGTACATGCACGAGTACTCATTGGAAACAGTGCAGTACATGCACGAGTTTTCCAAAAAGTACAGACCAATTCCAAGAGGTCATCTCCTAAGCAGCGCTTTCGCGCTGCGCTAGGCTCGACCTAATGACGCAAAGGCACATCTCTGGCAGAATGAAGTAAGACACTGAGCAGAGGATAGTTTATAGAATCATCACTTCAAAGAGACCATGACAAATGACTAGAAAAAGACACCTGTTAGATCAAGGTAGTTTGACGAAAGTAATTAACGTCAGTAAAACCATCACTGAGTGCCTGGAAGGAGGTTTTGGTGCAGGCAAATTGTGAAGTGTTTAGAGTTCAAGAAATAAGTATTTACCCATGGGACCCTCGGGTGTAACGATGTGTAACTAGGAAGCTGTAATAGCAGAGACTTGTGTATAACAATTGTTTTCTTGTAGTTACTTGGCAGCTTGGTCATGTAAACATTGTTAGAGGAGGCAGCTGGCCTTAGATTGAATGTGTGTTTTGAACAGAAGCCCGTGGAGCCCCCATAGCATGTAGCCAGACGTTCCCAGTTTTCTTGATAAAGCTTATTGCTATCTTATGGAGTTTCTTGTGGCATAAAATGATCTCTCGACTGAGGTTATGGCATAGACAATATCAGTAGCCCTAGTTGTGTGGATTCCTGTTAAAGTTCACCATTGGCTTTGTGGTTTGTAACTCACATTGGCTTGCTTTCTGTTTGCTGGCTTTATTTGTTTTAGGCTGTCCAGCTTGAGTTCATTCCTTCCCTTGCTCAAACCTTATTGACTGTATTCTTCCACCAGTACTGGATTTCTGTTAACGGTTCTTTAAATGTTGTTCTTATCTTGTCATATTTGCTGTGCATTCAAAAAACAGAGGTCAAATGTCAGGTTCTGTCTTCCAGGGATGTTGGTGATTACTTTTCTTTCTCTGACTTCAAAGTGAGTGGATTTATGTGACAATCATAGTGGCTACTCGGGGAGAGCTTGAGGAAGACTGTATGATATTATTTTATTTTCTAGCACAGAACAAATTTTAAATGTCTCTAAATGAACTGGGCAAATATTTTAGAATATCTCAGAATTGGAAAAGCACAAATGAAGCAATTTGTTTTTGTAATGCTGAAGTGTGGTGGAAAATGATTTTAATATGATCTAAACAATCAGTACATTAAATGACATTTCCAAACATTTTCTTTTGTGCGCTGGATACTTTTATCTGTAAACTTTGTCTGTTCAAATGTAATGGTCATTTCAATTGAAGATGTGTTGTCTGTAATCGCTGTGTGCTGCTGCAGCATGTGTATTCCACTCTAAGCCACTCCACTCTACTCTGCCCCACTCCACACTATGCCACTTCACTCCACTCCTCAAAGGGTCACTGCACTCTACTCTGCACCACTTCACTCTATGCCACTCTACTCTACCCCCACACTACTCTACTTTGCACCACTGCACTCTTCGCCGCGGCACTCTTCGCCAAAGCACTCCACTCTGCACCAGTGCAATCCATGCCAATTCACTCTATGCCACTCTAATCTACTCAGCAGTCTACGCCACTGTACTCTACCATGCAGCACTCCACTCTACTCTGAAACAGTCTACTCTTTGCCGCTCCACTCCACTCTGTGCCACTGCACACTACACTACTTTACTGAAAACCAATGCACTCTATACTACTGCACTCTACGCCAATCTACTCTGCACCACTTCACTCTATGCCACTATACTCTACTCAGCAACACTTTACGCCACTGCACTCTAAGCCATTGTACTCTACATCACTGCACTCTATACCACTCTATTCTACTCTGCACCACTGTACTCTATGCCACTGCCCTCTGTGCTGCACCACTGTACGCCACTGCACTGCACTCCACTCTACACCTTTGCACTCTGACAGTCTACTCTGCAACACTGCACTTTCTGCCATTACACTCTCCGCCACTGTACTCTGCGCTGCGTCACTCTACGCTACTCTACACAATGCTACTTTATCCCACTGCCTTGTGCCCCACTCTACTCTAAACCACTGCATTCTACGCCACTATACTCTACTCTGAAACACTCTGCCACTCTACTCTCTGCCACTCTACTCTCTGCCACTCTACTCTCTGCCACTCTACTCTCTGCCACTCTACTCTCTGCCACTCTACTCTCTGCCACTCTACTCTCTGCCACTCTACTCTCTGCCACTCTACTCTCTGCCACTCTACTCTCTGCCACTCTACTCTCTGCCACTCTACTCTCTGCCACTCTACTCTCTGCCACTCTACTCTCCGCCACTCTACTCTCCGCCACTCTACTCTCCGCCACTCTACTCTCCGCCACTCTACTCTCCGCCACTCTACTCTCCGCCACTGCTCTCTCCGCCACTGCTCTCTCCGCCACTGCTCTCTCCGCCACTGCTCTCTCCGCCACTGCTCTCTCCGCCACTGCATTCTACCCTGCACTGCTCAACTCTATGCTATTGTACAGCACTCTATGCCAGTGCCATCTTTGTCACTACACTTTGCATCACTCCACGCCACTCTAATTTGTTCTGCACCACTGCACTCTACACCACTCTACTCTACCCCACTGTGATCTACACCTCTGCACCCTACCCTGCACTGCTCAACTCTACCATAAATCACTCCACTCCACTTCAGTGTACTCTGAAACAATCTACTCGACACAACTGCATTCCATGTCACTGCACTCTACTCTGCACCACACTGCATCACTGCACTTTATGCCACTCTACTCTACATCACTGCACTCTACACCACTTTACTGAAAACCAGTGCACTCAAACTCTACTGAACTCTATGCCAATCTACTCTGCACCACTGTTCTTTACGTCACTTCACTCCAGGCCTCTCTGCTCCACTCCTACACCACACTGTACGATACTCCACTCTGACACTCTCCTCCATTGAACTCTCCTCCACTCGCACTCTTCTCCACTCTATGCCACACCACTCTACAACACTCTACTCCGCTCTATGCTACTCTCCAACACTACTCCACTCTACGACGCTCCATGCAACTTCCTCTATGCCACTCTACTCCACTCTATTCTATGACACACTACTCCACGACACTCCATTATATGCCACTCCACACAACACCCTCTACACCACTCCACTCTGCTCTCAACGACACTCTGTGCCACTCGACTTTACGTGGAAACAGCGAGCCCTATATAGGGTCCGTCCCCCTTGGCATTCCTAAATTCCCATCAACTGGGGTTTGTTGGTTATTCAATGTAAAACAAAATAAGATCCAAATTATTCTTATGGTTATTCAATGTAAAACAAAATAAGATCCAAATTATTCTTATGGTTATTCAATGTAAAACAAAATAAGATCCAAATTATTCTTCATCCATTAAACAGCATTTAATCATTTGATTTCTTGTCGACTTCAATTTACATTCTTTGCTTAATATCAGCAATAACGTGTATCAATAACACTGTCGAGACACAATCCTCTTTCCTTCTTATTCATCCCTCCCGATGCATTTTGGGCATCCTGCCCTTCGTCAGGGGATAATTAAGAGGCATCTTTCAAACGGGATTTGTTAGGAAGTCATAAGCTTATGCTGATATTAAGCAAAGAATGTAAATTGAACTCGACAAGAAATCAAATGATTAAATGCCGTTTAATGGATAAAGAATAATTTGGATCTTATTTTGTTTTACATTGAATAACCATAAGAATAATTTGGATCTTATTTTGTTTTACATTGAATAACCATAAGAATAATTTGGATCTTATTTTGTTTTACATTGAATAACCATAAGAATAATTTGGATCTTATTTTGTTTTACATTGAATAACCAACAAACCCCAGTTGATGGGAATTTAGGAGTCCCACGGGGGACGGACCCTATATAGGGCTCGCTGTTTCCACGTCGATCGCTACACTCTTGGATCAGAGAGTGATCCCCCATGTGCACACTACAAACTGATTATTTTTAAAGAAAATTACGGACGAAAAGTTGTGCGTGTTCTCCTAACCATTTTATTTTTCCACTCGACTTTACGACATCTACTCCACTCTATGCCACTCAACTCTACTCCACTCTACGCCCTTCCACTCTACGACACACTACTCCCTCCTTGCCACTCCACTTAACTCAACTCCTCGCCACTCACTCTACTCCACTTTGACACTTCACTCAACGCCACTCCCCTTTACCCCACTTTATGACACTCCACTCCATGCCACTCCCCTTTACCCCACTTTACGACACTCCACTCCATTCTACTCCACTTGATCACACTCCACTCCATGCCACTCCCCTTGATCACACTCCACTCCATGCCACTCCCCTTTGCCCCACTAGCACTTAGCACTGCTGAACAGCAGCCACGCAGGTGTACAACATGGCTAAAACATATTGGCAAAGCCAATAGCTCTTGCATAGGCAAGACCTATTTTTTTTTATAATTCTTGTTTTTCACTGGCACAAGATCACTTGAAGCTATGTAGGCAGAGATGAGTAGGCTTCACTTGCCATCAATAGAATGAGATGAGGAATCCGATATGGGCTTAAAAGGACTGGAAAATACACTTGTAGTGAGAGCAAATCAAGCATTTTGTTCTTCATTTTGCAGGTGATCCAGTTACCAACCCTGACGAGGGCTTCAGCATGAAGAGAGAAAAAAACCTCAGTGTAAATAAACCTAGAGATAAACAAGGAAGAAAAAGAAAGGATTGTCTGAGCCCAGGTACAAAATAAGAGATGTGATACCTGTGCTTTTCTAGTTGTAATCACAGTATGAACTGGCCATGTGCCACTCTATCCAAAACAAGACTTTGAATGGAAGTCCTGTTCTACCTTGTCAACGTTTTTTAAACGGTACAGACCGCAAATGTACCAATAAAATGCTTTCATGTTACAGTATGCTATTAAATGCTGTGCTCGGTAACTTATTGCCCTATTTTCTGTATATTGGACTTGCTTTCTGCATTGTAGTATTTGTTCAGTAAAAGCCACAAAGAAATACAAACACGAAAGTAGCCATAGTTCAAAGAATTACAGTGGCTGCCAGTGGCAGTGGCGATTCGTGTACAATCCAACGGGTAAGTCTGGTAATCCTCTGGAGCCTGGGTAGTACCCTGGGAGAAACCTTTATAAGGCTCCTATGAGAAACCTAGGTTTGGACTTTACATCGGCCTCACTGGCACTGAATTCCGAGTCTATTTGTACTTGAAGGCAGCAGGTTTAACCAATGCATAAAAGTTCACCATTAACTGTACCCAGAATCCCATGCGGCTCCTGGCCCATGAAAGCAATGCTGTTGTTTGCAGTTTCACTGTTCAGAACGACCTCCACCCTGCCCTCAATGTGCTGAAAGTAAACACGGCGACACAGTTTGTAAAGAAATCACTCATAAATGTTCAGTTGGATTTAGTGTATTCACAAGGTCCATCAAGATTTAATTATTAAATCAGTCTTTCCCAGATGTAAAGTTCTATATTTTATAGAGGAGTTTCAAATTTGTTTTTCAGTCCTCCGGTATATCCACCCGTTGTCCAGATGCAATAAAACCCGCCCTCAATGTGGCAGGGTTTTTGTTAGGTGGTGTTGTCACTCGCAAGCCCACTTTTCATTTCGCACATAAATACCGCTGGCTTTTTGCTTTGCTTTGATACTCCTGTTGGGGTCATCAACACTTAATGCTGTGCAGATTGACACGTTTTGGCAGGTAAACTATATGATAACTGAACATGTGTATTTGCAAACCGCACATTTACCCAGAAGGGTATCTTGGCGCTGAATAACAGATGTTTATTGTTACGAAACTCAATGGTACTCATTTTATCGACCTCATAAGGATGAAGGGCTGAGTGGACGCACTGGGATTGGAACCTGTGACCATGAGGTCGAACACAGGCCCCTACACTAGAGGCATTAGTCCATTAAGCCGCAAGACCCAGCTGGGCCTTTTTCAGCCAAGCAGACTCTCAACAGGCAACCAAAATTCAAATAATCATGTGGTTTTGTTAATGGTACTGTCGTTTTCCCATTTGGATCAGAGATTTAGGGTCTAATTTAGAGGTTGGCAGGCAGGACACTTCTTCACATCTCCAAACCCTTGGTCTCCCTGCTTCGTTACGAGTGTGGTATACCGTCGGTTTTCCAAAGGCAGTGCCCCCGTTGGCATTGTTGTGGGAATACTTACTCTGATAGCCCGTAGAGTAAAGGCGTGAGACTGCCCACCCTATTTACATCGGACAGCCTGGTGGCCTATTTTCTATCAGTCTCAAGCAGAAGAAAACAAATAATGACTCCCACACCCTCGATAAACCCCCAGGGGGTGGGGGCTATTATTGTTTTGTGTTTTTAAGAAACAAACTCTCGCTTTGGTAGTTTTATTTCTGAAAAACAAGTTTGGTGCGTGACCGCCTAAAAGCCAGCAGATAAGCACCAGACGTTCTCGGCCTTCATAGGAGTCGCTGTGGCTCCGGCCATTTCAGACTAAATCCTTCTTCTTCTGATTTAAAACATCTGACTTTGGATATTGTTTCAGATTTGGTTTTGTTGATCCTGTAAGCAGGCACTCCTTCATGTGCTGCTACCACCTTTGAGCATGCATGAACACTGGTTTTCAAGTCTGAGACACACTGATATGGTCTACAAATGCATGTTTGCCTCTTCATCTCGCTGCTTCGTACACCCTCGATGTTCAGTGAGTGTTTCATAGATTGTACCTGTAAACAGCAATAGAGCCATGATCACTAAAAGAACTGAAACTAGTGCAGATCTTCTTTTTATCGTACCACAAAAACTCCTTTCTACCATATAAAATGCCTTTTCATTCTTCGAGCCCACAGCTGCTTCCAGCCCGTCCATTCACCTTTGCAGTTTCTAGAAGGCAACATAGGTATGTGGCGTATCATTTAATATTGCAAAGATTTTGCAATCACAATCCTGGAGAAAATGAATTCTCTTATTTGACCTAGTTGTAGTCTTAAAGCTACTTTTGACCCTTGTTTATGTGCCTTTCTCTCTCTTGACCCTCGTTTTGTGCCTTGTTTCTCTGCTTTGACCCTTGCTTAGTGCTGTTTTTGTGACTCTTGCGCTGATTGTTCCTGTTTGTTTTTGTACCTGCGGTGTTTGTACCTGTTTGTTCCTGGGCCTCTTGTGCCTTTTTCTCTCTTGCACTAACCCTCATTTTCCTGATTTCCCCACTCACCTCCCCCAGCGTTCCTATCTTTTTCCTACTCTCCTGCACCCCTCACAGCCAAGCCACCACTCCCTGCACCCCCCCCCCCCCACAGACCTACTTAGGGGGGCCATGATGGCAAGTCTGTCTGTGTCCATCCATTCCTGGACTGCGCCCAGCACCAGGACCCCTAGTCCGACCCCCGCCCCCACTCCCCACGCCCCACTACCCTGCCTGGACTCTCCTCGCTGTCAATCCCGAGTGACACACCACGCACCACCCAGGGAGCATTCTCCTGCAAATATTCATTAAACCAGCCTCTCTCAACCCCTAAATGACAGCATACATACCTGCATCATGCAGCCACACAGACCAGACACCCCCCTCACAGCACACGTCTTTCTCATGCATATTCCTCAACACTTGTTTGCTCAGCAAATACACCACAGAGTTGTGGGACCTGCTACATGACCGGATGTATGACGATACCACGCATGCATTACATCGCATGCCATCAGATCGCGGTTTTAACAACGCAAGTCGTTACAACGACTTGCGTTGGAGGGCGCTGGACTTAGGAGTAGTTTAATTTACTATTCCAACTCCAGCCTACGTACAGTAGGGAAGGTGTTGGATAGTAATTTAAACTACTCCTTGTCCTATAGCGCCCTCCAGTGCAAGTCGTTGTAACGACTTTCGTTGTAAAAACCTCAATCTAATGGCATGCGATGTAACGCATGCGTTCTAAAGGTTGTTTCCCACATGACCACACTCCAGGCCTTCTATTCCTCACAGAAACATAGCTTAACCCAGCCGTGGCACTGACATCGCCACAACCATACCCGCGGCTACAAGATCTCCAAGCAGAATTGCCATCACAAGCCCAGAGGTAGAGCACCATCTTATTCAAGGACACCATCAGCGGCACCACTGGCATGTACACCGGCTACATGAAACAACACACATTCAAGCTAGTCATCACAGCAAACTTCAGCCTGCACGAAAGCCTCATTCACAGACCACCAAGACCTTGCACCAACATCTCCAGCAATGTCACAGACTTTGTCGCACCCCTCATCATAGAAGCAGCAACTTCATCCTCCTCAGAGACCTGAATTTCCACCTGGAAGGCCGCACCAACCCAAACTCGACCGTCCTCCTAGAAAGGCTCTGAAACGTCAACCTCACCCACCATGCCAATACACCCACCCACGCTTTTGGATATACCCTGGGCCCGATTTTCACCTCCTTCAGCGACATCACAGTCTACAAGCCATCACCTATCACCTTGACAGACCATGCTCGTGTCAGTTTTCACATACCTGTTCCCCAACACCTCAGTCTCACCACAACCAGACCTGCCCGCCGCAGCTGGAAAAACATCCCAGAGGATGACTGGATGTCCGCTGTATCTCCACACCAGCCCAAGCACACCTGCAGAAAGACATCAAGAACTTCGACAGCTGGATCACCTCATGCGCCAAATCCCTGGCTCCCCTCAAGTGCAACACGACAGCAAGAGCCCAATCTCAAGCCAGTTGGTATACAGAGGAACTCGGGATGACGATGCATCACTGCAGGCAACAGGAGTGCAAATGGAGAATGAGCTCAGCCACCACGGACAGAGGCATCTTCAAATCCGCTTTAAGATGGCAACAACAGACCAGGAACACCAAGATCACAGCAGTTGCTGACCACACCGGCACCAACAGTAGCAAGGGAATTTTTGCCGTCATTAAAGACTTCACCTCACCCACAGCCACCCCCAGCAGCATCACCCTCTCACAAGACCTTTGCAGCAAACTCTCAGAATTCTTCTGCGACAAGGCCACCTCCATATATTGCAACTTTGAACCTCGACCAAACCCAGTTTCCTTCGCAACCCAACTTCTCAGCACACGGAGGAACGTATCCCGACCTGGTGGCCCACCATCACTATGAATGGGACAGCTAAGCCATGAAATCCATTCACTCCGGAGCCCTGTCGGACCCTTGCCCCCACCACACCTTCACCAAAGGACTGCTACCTATCAGCGAAGCTCTGACACCCATACTCAAGGCCTCCATCGACTCAGCCACCTTCGTGGGCACCTGGAAGCACACCACAGCCGTGCGCCTTCTCAAGAAACACAGTGCAGACCCAGCCACTCTCACCAACCACAGACTGATCTACCTCCTACCATACCCAGCCAAGTTCTTAGAGATGATCAGCAATAGACATCTCACAACCCCCCCCCCCACATCAACCCCCTGCTCCTCGACGACACACAGTCCGGCTTCAGGCCCAACCACAGCACTGAGACTGCCCTCATTGCCGCCTTAACCTACATCTGCATGTTCTTAAACCGAGAAGACACTGCGGCTCACATCCTCCTGGACCTCTCTGCTTCATTTGACACGATTTCTCATCTGATTTTCATCAGTCGCCTTCATGAGATTGGCATCCAAGGAGCTGCTCTCAGCTGGATCTGTGCCTTCTTGACAAAACTGAAGCCTTAAGCCTGGCATCATACTCTTTAGAAGCCCGCAAACTCATCAGTGGAGTGCCTTAAGGTTTATCCTTCAGCCCTAACCCTCTTCAACATGTACATGACCCGTGTCCAGTGTCATCTACGCATACGATATAAACATCCTCTTCTGTGTCAGCAACTCGCAACTTATACTCACCCTCTCAGACAAGGTTCCCACACCAGGAACTAGTTCACTGCCTGCTAGACCAAAGCGCCAACTGGTTGAAGTCCAACTGTCTGAAGCTCAACACTGACAAGACAAAGAAGAAGTGATCTTTGGCAAGAACATATCACCATGGGACTCCACCTGTTAACTAGTCGACCTTGGACCCACACCAAGAACCTCGGGATTATCATTGATGACAAACTCCACATGACTAAGCAGGTCATCGCCGTCGCTGCATCCTGCTTCCACACCCTGAAGATGCTGAAGAAGATCTTCAAATGACTCCCAAGTACCACCAGAAAACCATCACTCGCATCCTAGTCACCAGCAAGCTGGACCACGGGAACATCCTCTAAACTGAAATCTCCAAGCAACTCACCAGAAGACTAAAAAGCATCCAGAAGTCGGCTGCTATACTCATCTGCAACCTCCCACGCAGAGCACACATCACAACAACTTATGGAGCTCCACTCTTTAATACACAATCGCGCTCAGTTCAAACTTCTCACTCACAAACTCAAGGCACTACACAACATAGGCCCTGCCTACCTGAACAGGCACATCTCCTTCCACCAACCATCCAGACACCTCTGTTCTCTCGTACTTGCACACATTCCACGCCAACACAGAGACAGATCCAGAGCCGGGCCTTCTCGTACATTGCCACTAAGGCATAGAACGATCTCCCACAACACATCGGAGCCTCCTCCTGTCTTCTTGAGTTCTGCAAGAAGCTGAAGACATTGTTCTTCGATTAAACCTCCCACTCCCCCACCCTAAGTTCGGTTAGGCAAATACACCTACTTCCTGGTTGAGTGTGCTCGACAAATACACATAGCACAACATACCTACTAGCAGTGATGGCCTTTGCCTGGAGTAATATTGGTGAAAAGTCGTCTTTAACGGAATGACCGAAAACTTCTGTATAGCTATTGGGACCTGGAGGCGTTGCCAATTGGAAGTCCTTGATGGCCTCAAAGACTTGGTTTTCTATGGTTTATCGTGCACCGCAGTATTTATCAAAGGACGGAGTACACAATCAATATGTGTATGTATTTATTTATTTTTGGTTTTCTTGTGTTTGAGGAGCAAACAGGTTTTATGATTGTGCGCAAAGTTTGTCTCCGGCAGTCATGGAACACAACCCATCACGTTCCTTATTACTTCTGCTCACATTCTTCTAAACAGTTACATCCAAAGTTATCCATAGAAAGTTGGATTAGTGAACTGGTATCTTTGAAGTATCCAAGACCAGGAAGATCTGTGAGGGAGGAATCCGGTAGCAACGGGTCACCTTCTCATCTATACCCCCCAAACCCCCTTGAGATTTTAGCACAAACTCTCCTTTTAGGTTTATCTTTTCCTTGCACTAGAGGCTTAAATCAATTCACCAAATAGTAAACAAAGAGGTGTGTTCACTACAAATGAGCCGTTTAGTGCTACATTAAGCAAGAATCCTAAGCATACCAAAATTGCTTAAAATATTAGTTCACATGTACTGGCGTTCAAGTCTGATGCAATATCAGCGAATGTGGCCTAACGGCTAGAGCTGTCAACTTCGAAGCTGGGGAACCAGGTCCGAGTCTCAGCAGGGACGCTCAACATCCTGTGATTCTGGGCAAATGACTTTAATCTCTCCGTGCCTAACAAAAATGTTTTTCCATCTGCAATGCAACTGGTGCTCATGTGAAGCGCTCTGATACCTTCGGGTCGAGTTCGCGTTATATAAAACCCCCTGCCCCGCCCCCCCCCCCCCCCCCACAAAATCCCTTACAACCTCAAGGAAACATTACAGTCATAAGGCACGCTCCGCTTGGGAGATTCATCAACTCCTCCAGGTACCATGGTGGTGATACAGGAAAAGGGGGAGCCTCAACAGTCCCCCTTTTTTCTCCATCACATTTCAGGAGCAATAAACTGAATTCCTTATTTTCTGTGAGCAGTCATACTTCCAAGTGTGCTCCAAGCCCTCACCAGATGCTCCTGCTGCAGGGGATGTTCTCTGACCCATCATTCCTGGGGCTGGGGGTCTTGATAAGGATTTGAATTAGACTAGGTGGGTGACCTTCCACCCTTTCCTGTAGCTACCTGGGAAAGCCTGACCACACCAGGGCAGAATGTACCCCTCTAAAAAGTGGATAAAATAGTCTGGGCACACTTGCCCCATTTGCTCATACCATGTTGTGTCCCCTCATAAACAGGGATGTTTGCAGACCCTAAATCAGTGATTAGAACTACCTCAGATGCATCCTCCTCAACACCCGCTCCGCCCGCAAACACGCCATCGAACTCTGGGACCTTCTCGACTCAACCTCCCCAGACGTCGCATTCCTGACGGAGACCTGGCTGAATCCCGCTTCAGCCCCCGACATCGCCATTGCCATCCCGGACGGATACAAGATCACCCGCAGGGACCGCACCAACGGAGTCGGAGGAGGCATCGCCATCGTCCACAGGAACACCCTCAGAGTCTCAACCAACACCGACGACACCCTCAGCACCGCCGAACACATGCACTTCCAGATCCACACAGATCCCAACACCACCCTCAGAGGAACCCTCATCTACAGACCCCCGGACCCCGACCACAGTTCAGCGATTCCATCGCTGACTTCGTCAGCACACACGCCATCGCCTCCACGGACTACATCCTCCTCGGGGACCTGAACTTCCACCTCGAGAACAACAAGGACACCAACTCCACCACCCTGATCGACAACCTCGCCACCCTCGGACTCAAACAGCTCGTGACTACACCCACCCACGCCGCCGGCCACACGCTCGACTCCATCTTTTCCGCAAGCCCACACGTCTCCTTCAACCACACCTCCGAACCCCACTGGACTGACCACCACTGCATCCACTTCACCTACAGGAAGCCCACCACGCACCACCGCACCGAACAAATGCCTCGCCGCTGCTGGAGCAGAGTCACGGAAGACCAGCTAACCACAACCCTCGCCCTGAGCCCACCCGCCGAACCCTCCGACCCCGACACCGCCGCCCGCAACCTCAGACAGTGGATCGACGACTGCGCCAACACCCTCGCCCCGCTCAAGAATCCGCCCAACAGCCACACCAGCAAGAAAGCCACCTGGTTCACCGAAGACCTCCAGGCCTCCAAACGAACATGCCGAAAACTGGAGAAGATCTGGCTCCACGAACGGACAGCGGACAGCTACGCCGCCCACGAGCGCCACCCGCAGTCACCATCACCTCATCAGATCCGCCAAAAGGGCCTCACTCAAATACCGCCTAGACAACAACGTACACAACAGCAAAGAGCTCTTCAACATCGTGAAGGAACTCTCCAACCCCAGCTCCAACACCAACGACATCCAGCCGTCGCGAGACCTGTGCGACTCACTGGCCACCTTCTTCCACCGCAAAATCGCCGACATCCACGACAGCTTCAACACCACGACCGCCCCGGCAACCACCGAGACCACTGCCCCCACAACCACCAACCGCCTGCTCTCCTGGACCAACATCAACGACGAGGACACCAGCGAGATCATGAACACCATCCACTCCGGTTCACCGCTAGACCCGTGCCCTCACCACATCTTCAACAAAGCCAGTACAGCCATCGCGCCCCATCTCCGGAAAATAATCAACATCTCCTTCGAGACAGCAACCTTCCCGGAAAGCTGGAAGCACGCCGAGATCACCGCCTTACTCAAGAAACCCAAGGCAGACCCCAAGGACCTCAAGAACTTCCGACCCATCTCTCTGCTCCCGTTCCCCGCGAAGGTCACCGAGAAAATCGTCAACAAACAACTGACCCGCTACCTCGAGGAGAACAACATCCTGGACCCTTCCCAGTCCGGCTTCCGCAGCAACCACAGCACCGAAACCGCCCTCATCGCCGCCACCGATGACATCAGGACCCTGCTAGACAACGGAGAAACAGCAGCCCTCATCCTCCTGGACCTATCAGCCGCCTTCGACACGGTCTGCCACCACACACTACGAACACGCCTTCACGACGCCGGGATCCAAGAGAAGGCCCTGGACTGGACCACATCCTTCCTTTCCGGCAGAACACAAAGCGTCCGCCTCGCCCCTTCCGATCCAAGGCCACCAAGCTCATCTGCGGCGTACCCCAAGGCTCCTCCCTCAGCCCAACGCTGTTCAACATCTACATGGCACCCCTCGCCCACGTCGCCCGACAGCACAACCTCAACATCATCTCCTACGCCGACGACACCCAGCTGATCCTCTCCCTCACCAAAGACCCTCACACCGCCAAAGCCCACCTCCACGAAGGAATGAAGGCCGTCGCCGAATGGATGAGGACCAGCCGCCTGAAGCTGAACTCGGACAAGACGGAGGTCCTCATCCTTGGTTCCAACCCTTCAGCCTGGGACGACTCCTGGTGGCCAACATCACTGGGAACAGCCCCGCCACCCACCGACCACGTACGCAACCTAGGGGTCATCCTCGACCCCACCCTCTCCATGACTAAGCAGGTCAACGCCGTTTCCTCATCCTGCTTCAACATCCTCCGAATGCTCCGCAGGATCTTCAAGTGGATCCCCACCGAAACAAGAAAAACAGTCACCCAGGCCCTCGTCACCAGCAGGCTGGACTACGGAAACGCCCTCTACGCAGGAACGACGGCTAAGCTCCTGAGACGGCTGCAACGCATCCAGAACGCCTCTGCACGTCTTATCCTCGACATCCCCCGACGCAGCCACATCACACCCCACCTGAGAGACCTGCACTGGCTCCCTGTCAACAAGAGGATAACCTTCAAGCTCCTCACCCACGCACACAAAGCACTCCACAACTCCGGACCAGCCTACCTCAACAGACAACTCAGCTTCTACACCCCCACCCGCCAGCTCTGCTCGACCAGCCTCGCCCTCGCCACAGTCCCCCGCATCCGGAAAACGACCGCCGGCGGCAGATCCTTCTCCCACCTCGCCGCCAAGACCTGTAACACCCTCCCCACCAACCTCCGACAGACCCAAGACCTACTGGCCTTCAGAAGACTCCTCAAGACCTGGCTCTTCGATCAGTAGCAGCACCACCCCCCTCTTCCCCCAGCGCCTTGAGACCCTCGCGGGTATGTAGTGCGCTTTATAAGTGACATGATTGATTGATTTATTGATTGAGAACTGGGAAATCGACATGGGAGAAACCCTGAGGTAGAGACAGATCTTCGGGAGTGAAACTTGATATGTTGAAGCAGCAACCTGTCATCAGCAACCATTGACACAGAAAATGGATTTACCAGCCGTCTACGAATGGCAGTGTTTATGCCTGACTTTAGACCAGTCTGTTACTCTACCTTCAGCCAGTGCACATGAAACCTGACACACAGCATGTTCAGGTCATCAGCAAGCACAAGTTTCTAACCCACCTCTGATCTGAGCAACGCTGCAAAGCATAAGGTGCCGTTATTTAATATGTGGACAGCAGAGCAGCACCAATCAGCACTCTGCTGCTGTTGAAGAGCCATTCCCCTCCAGCTACGTAGGCACACTGTGATTGTCAAGATTGTTTCAGCCACCTTCCCCATTTCAAGCAAGTGAGGAGACCACACGCTGAAAAAAGAATCAAAGAGACTGTCTGCAGGTGTTGCAAGACGATTAGGCTGCTCAGTGCTGGTTCTTTGTAACCTTTCCTTATTGGAAGTGGCTGTCCTGAGAATGGACACCAACACCATGTTGGCACTACTTAGGAACCCCAATCAAGATGCTTGACAGGCCAGTAGCATTGGCATTGTTGGTGCCATCTCTTCTCCACAGAGAATATTGAACCCTTTGATACAGATGTCCACATTTACTGCCGTAGATGTATGGCTGCAGTCTCTTCAGAGCCCAGACCAAGGCCAAATATTTCTTCTCTGTTGTAGACCAGCTTACTGAACAGGTACACAGTGGAGTTATCTGACATCTGAATGAGGATTGTTCTTTTGCTTCTGGTCCTGTTGCTAATGAATGAATACATTTATAAAATAAACGGTGCCACTGAAGCCCCTAGCTTGGCCGGGAACTGAGGCATGTGCCAGGCTTTAATGGCTTTATTTGTAACCTGTCTAGGCTTCAAGCCATGGTCCAGGTAGGTGTCCATGCTCAAGACAAAGGAGAACATCTCGTCCATCCCAGTCAGCACTGTGTCACTCATCCTGGTCAATGCAATGATTATGTGCTGAAGATAGGACTTGAAGGTTTTGTCATTTGGGAAGTGTTAGACCTGTCAGCCCTAGGGTGGTCTTGCCCTGTTTTTTTCCCTTTTGTGCCTCATTTTTGCCACCGTATTTTTACTGGACCTAGGTCTCCGGGCGCCTTACCACTGCTAACCAGTGCTGAGGTGCAGGTGCTCTCTCACTCAAGATGGCTGCCACAGGCCCCTGCTACTGCAGAGGGGCCTTACACACATACACAATAGTAGTCAGGGTCAGACTGGGACACAGGGATACAGTATCCATCCCGTCCCCGCCTCTGGGCCACATAGCCAGACATGTGGAAGGTTCCAGAACCTTCCGGGCTGTGGGAGGAGTTATGTTTTGCCGCCTTTAGGAGGGTCACCTGACCTAGGGGTATAAGAGGCTTGGAGGGAAATCTTTTAGTCAGTTGGGGCACCACTGATCCTGGGAGAACCTCTGCCGGAGTACAGGCTGTAGGGCCTAGGGGGAGACCTACACTACTGCTGCTGACAAGGCTTAGGCACTGCTGTAGTAAGCTAGCTGAGGAACGCCCACCACCCACTGACCTTGCCCAGCGTGAGGGGACCCAGGGAACCACCTTCAGCGTGCTGGGAAGTAACATCAAGCACTCCCAGAACCACCAACTCATTCCCCCCCCCTCCTGACAAGAAACTCCTGACAAGAAACTCCTGACAAGAAACTCATAAGAAGCAACCAGTCAAGAACAGCCGCAAGAAACCTTAATTTGAGAGGCCTGACCGAACAGCAAGGCCTGAAACCTGAACTGCCAAACTGGGGATCACCAGGTAAAGCGCCGTGCCCTGAAGCGCTAGACCTTCACCCCCTATCTACTCCTGCCTGCTGCTGGTCTGCCCCCCAAGAACCTTTCCAGTCAGCCCTGCCCACAGGCTGCTGGTGCGCCTCGCGCTATATCTCCACGAGGGAGAAACTGCCACCCAAGTCACTGACCTCGTGACTGAATCGCCGCCGCGGCCGCCGCCTCGTGAGGAGAAGTGCTGAGGTGAGGGCGGTCCCCCCCCCCCTCGAGTGCGTGTGGTAAGGTGCGCCGTCCGCGCCCTCACCGAAGCCTCCAAATTGCCCCCAAAGATCACCGCCGGGCCCGGGGCTCCACCGACGAAGTCGCGGCCAAAGGACTCGCCGCCGCAGCCCAAGGGGGCCGCGTGAAGAAGCCGCGGCCTAGCGGGACCAACGAGGCCTCCAGGCCCCGCCGACGCCGTTGCTGGGCGACCGGGGACGTCGGCTGCGCCCCCGGGAAAGCCGCGCAGCGATTGGGCGCCGGCTCCCGCCACGCCCCCAGCGCCGACGGAGGCCGAAGAAGAGCTCCGGACCAGCAGAGGGAGACTGGAAGCCGGCCGGAGAGGACTGCCGGCTCCCGCTCCCGCAATCCCCCTACTTGATCCCGGGGGCCGGAGGAGGGTGATACCGGCCCCCGCAACGACCCCCAATTCCGGCCAGAAGGCCGAGGCACCCCGACCGGGCCCTGCCCTTCAGAACACGGGCCGGCCCGGGAGATCGACAGTCGCATGGAAGCGCGACCAACGACCACCACATCAGGTGAGCCCAGGAGGCCCCTAGGGCCCGCAGAGACGCCACTGGGGGCCGGGGGCCACCATTAACCCGTGAAATTATCCCTATGAGGCGAGGCCCCGCAGAGGAGTGGGCCTGGCCTGAGTTAACCCCTGAGGGACACAGAAGCCCCCCATTGCCAGGGAAGCCCCAGAATACAGGACATGTTGAGGGGTTCTCCACATTGCTCATTAATCTAATGATGACGCCTACTGTAATTACTGTCTAGGCCTATGCTTATACTTGCAAAGTCGTTACCTAGTGTGAAGGTGATTAATTGAATTGAGCTGAAGTGTACACCGCCAAGATTTGAAGTTTTTTATGTTGCAGGTGTACCGGAGTTGCGACGCCCACTGTACTGAATGTGGGTGCGCCTAGATTAATGCAGGCCCTGTTTGAAATGTAACGTGAAATGCCCCCTTTTAAGTAATTGAATATTCCTGAAGTGAATTGCATGTTTAGGCCCATGTTTTATTAATGCAACTTGTGATCATTAATGGTGCTACGTTTATGAGATGATTCCTGCGTCCTTTTAGTGGCCTACAATGTTGATGAGCTATGATGCTTTAATGAGAATGCGCACCAGTTGAGTAATGCAATGATTTTAAATGTAGATCTGAATTAATCTGCCTCATCTGATGCTGCCTGGATTTATATAAAAGATCTTGATTTTAAATACACAAGCCTGGTGTGGTGTCATGTTATTGCGTCCGCATTTCTGAGTCAAAGTAAGAGTGTGCTGCACAACTGCCTTACACATTGCCTTCGCGTGCTTTCCCGCCTCGCGCCATGCTACAGTGACGGACTCGGTAACCCCGTTTCCAACAGGAAGGCTATGTCCCTTAGATAGTTTCCAGCCCATTGGGGCATTTTTCATGACAAAAGGCTCAATCTGGTACTCTCCAAGGACCAGGGTGCAAGGGAAGCCGGGCCCTATTGGAGCCTTTTATACCTTCACTTACTTTCCTGTACCCCGTGTGAGATCTGTGGTAGAAATTATCTGGGAAGACACCGTTTTGTCAAGGATTTCGTACACTGAGGCAGTTTGATTCCAGTTCCTATGTCCAGTACTGGGCCAAGAGGTCCCATCAGCCCTGGGAATCAGTACTGCAGGGGTTGCCTAGTCAGTAGTGGACTGAGTTATGATTCCATCTTTGTGTCCTTCATGGTTGCTAGTGTGGTCCTATAAGGACAAGTATATATGTTGTGATGTCACAAATATCCCTGTTGTGCTCCCCATCCTTCACTGCACCAAGTTTACTGGAAAAGTTAGCCTACGAAGTGGATAACAGTGCGGCTGTCTATCTTTCCGAGAGCTCCTCGGCAAGACAGCCCTTCTTGCATCTGTCTGAGTGTTCTTGGTGGAAGACCATCAAGGCCATCTCAGTATCTCTGTAGGAACAATGAACTACATTCAGATGTGGACGTCTGCCTCCTCCTCATACACTAATTCATTGTCATTGTCACTTCACATGTTGACCATGTTGTGGACTCGAGTTCAGACAGAGACCTCCTTGTTCTGCCCCTCAGGGACCAGGAGCAAGGTCCCCTGCCTTTCACGACCGTCATCTCATACCTTCTGATGTCCTTTGTTCAGTCTCTCTGTTGTCGAAAACTCAAAATTCCTGCTGATGTTCCCTTATTTTAATGACCGAAGGAACTGTGGGTGCAGCTTTGCCTTTGTTCTTACAGTTCCAGCCATCCTACATTAAACTATATCAAGCCTTTCACCCTCCACATGAAGAGGAGTCTAGTGAACTCCTGTCGCGCCTCCTGGTAGCTGTTGAGAAGATGTGTGTTATGCTCTTTTACATGTGCATCATTGCTCTGTGACGTCCAAGCATGCGATATGGGTGCATGGACGGCCCAGAGCAATGGTTGAACGATGCAGGTGAGAGGCGGACCCCTCATCGGAGCTGCCTGTTTTCTAGGAGATGATTTCTGAAAATAAATAAGATTCTTACTCACCTTGCTGCCTTCGCCTTTACTTCATAATAATACCTCAGCTGTCAACATGCTTTAAGGGCCAAGTTGTAGGTCTCACAAAGTCCATTTGCCTCTTTGAGGTAACTATTCCTTGGGTGGTGATGGGCCCCATTGATGCACCCCATGCCGTTCTACTCATGAACATTTAACCTCAGCAAGAGATTGACTCCTGAGGCAAGCAGACGCTTTCACGCATCTCTGTATTGATTTGTTGGTGACTCGTCTCACCGGCGCATCCTTAAGGTTTCTGCTAGCATAATCCAAAACCACCTTTATAAATTGCTTTCAGTTGCTGCTGGTGAAACATAGGGACCAGTTATAATGCTTACCCGCTATAAGGTACTCCTCCCACTGCAAGGGGACACTTGCGTCTGGTTTTTTTGTAAGTTGGCATGGTTAGGAAACTGGCTCTATATATAATATACTAAAAAGAGGTATATTTTGTAGAGTCCAGTTATCCCTTATTAGTGTACAGAGGGCTTGCTTTAACAATCCCAAGGTGCTATTTTTGTAGTAGTGTGGTCGAGCAGCCTTAGGCTTATCAAGGAGGAGTTTTAGACATTTGCTGCATACACACAGTCAATAAATGATACACACACACACTCAATAAAAAGATCCACACCAATCTAGAAAAATAACGCATATTTTTGGGTGAATGTTTGACATTGATCAGCATTCTGTCCATCAATTGTTCTTTTTGCATAAGAATTCCGTTAGACATCACAGGGGCATATTTGCTCAAGCAGCTATGCCCACACATGTAGTATAGTGCACCCTGCCTTAGGGCTGTAAGGCCTGTGTAGGGGTGACTTACCTATACTGCATGAAGTGTCTGCAGGCATGGCACACAGGAGGTGTCTTCACTTTTATCTGCACCAAGACACGCAGCCTGCAGTGGCATTCTGCATGAGTTAGGTGAGGCGTCCCTTGAGGTGGCACAATACATGCTGCAGCCCTTGGAGACCCTTCTTTAGCCTCCTTGTCCTAGGTATCAGGGGTACAATTTACTAGGGACTTACAGGGGTGTTAAAGGTATGGCCAATTGGGGGAACAGTTGTACAGTTTAGGGAAAGAGATCTGGCACTGGTGACCTGGATAGCAGGAACCCAGAGCACTTCTGTCAAAATTGCATCAAATAACAGGTAAAATTGGGTCAAAAAGGGGCACTTTACTACAGCATGCATGGCATTTCCTGCAGTAGATGTCCAGTTTGAGCCTCAAGTTTTATCCAGGTTCAGATATCCGAAGATGAATCTCTTGGAAATACCTACCTGCAGGTTTGGGACCAGCAGTCGGTGCTTGGGTCGGATCAGTGTTTGCACAGAAGACCTCTTCTTCCCTATATGTTGTGAGCCTGAGTTCAAGTGCTGCAGATTAGACAATGTTGAGTCCTGTAGGTGTGGGTTCCGGGAACACTGGCCCGAGGTTGGTGCAGATTGTGGAGCCTCAACATGGTCTAAAATGGAAGAGCATTTAGGTGAAAGGCGCTCTCTTTAAAACATTCGAAAATCATAAAGCCCTGTGTAATGAGCAGTTTATTCCAAACTAATTTTGGTGAAAGTATGTGTATGAGTTTGAAGCTGTTTTACTTTTGTGTTTTCACACACACAAAGGAATGGGGCTACGTAAAAAATGTCGCTGTGACCGGGAGGAGACAAAACCACAAGTGTTTTAATACTGCCCTCACCCACAGAAATCTGTGGCATGCTTCATCATAGGGCTGCTAACACACCTCCGCGCAAGCCAACAGCGCTGGGAGAGACCATTTGTCTTTGGAAACGGCTCACCTTGACGAATGTGTGACTGTAGGGAGCTGTCCTCGCTCCCCCGCCAGTTCAAGCTTTGTTTTAATGAGACTCGGATACTATTTGGGAGTAAGTTACTCGGCCACTAGACCTGAGCATTCACTCAGATTGTGACTACGCTCTACTCCGCAAGTAAGGAGGTAGGGTTAGTATCTAAGGGATCGCTTTAGTCCTGATGAAAGCCGGGGATTTCACGTTAGCCGGCTGAAACATGTCGACATCTTGCAGATTGGAGGGGTAGGTGGTTCATTATCCCCCACCATCCACTGGTCCTGATTGACCTTTTTAATTAGACTAGGGAGTCCATCATTAAAGGGTTTTGGTCTGGAGATCCCGAGGTCCATTTTAAACTTTGTTCTGCACCTTTCACTTGATCCCGCACAGTGTCTCTTAGTGTTTGTTTTGTCCCCCCCCTCCCTATTGCTCCACCTCCAGCGTTGGCTTGCGCGGAGGTGTGTTAGCAGCCCTATGATGAAGCATGCCACAGATTTCTGTGGGTGAGGGCAGCATTAAAACACTTGTGGTTTTGTCTCCTCCCTGTCACAGCGAAATTTTTTACGTAGCCCCATTCCTTTGTGTGTGTGAAGGTATATCTAGGAGGGCGGAGTGGGGCGTCTCCTCCTACCCCTTATCTACTGTGTGTTTTACTTTTGTGTTTGCCAGGGTTTTCATTATAGCTCGTCCTCCGCCACAAACGCTGTTTTTTACGACCTGTTCGCACACAGTGCGCTTTAAATGACTCATCTCACCACCGAGCAAAGTGCACATTCTAGAAGTAAACATGCCTGCCATGAATCTTTTATTATGGTTTTACGATGGAAACCAACACCCAGACAGTAAAATGTACCTGTAAAAGCGGCGCCTATACGTTTCACTCTTTTCCAGTCTGTCTTACTGATTGTTCTGTCATTTTTTCATGTGGACTTATCCGTTAATGTTCCCATCCCAGTTGACATCTACCCAGCAGTTGAGTGACTTTCTCTGCAGCAGTACAACGCTACAAGTCTCTTTTTATATCCATGTGTTTAAAAAAAAAAGACCTCCCCCTTCCTTCTTTTCAGAAAATGGGATACACCCCAACAAGCAATGCCTGAACAGCATTCTCTCCGCCCAGAGCGCTTGCCTAGTCAGGGGATGATTGAGATACTTCCCCCTGAATGGAAACTAACTGCTGCAAGCCAAGGGGTGCGTCACTGTGTTCTGTTCAGTGCATTCCCAAATACCAGACCAGTGTCATGAAAAACATGCCATGAATTTACTACTGGCAGGGAGAAGCAAAGTATCTGCCTCCTGATCCCAAAGAACGGTGTTTAACATAGGAGCGTCACCCGATGAATTCAGACTGATGACCCTGCAATCCTGCTGCAGCAAGAAGGCAAATTTATGACTGCGATCAATTTGAAATACGCATATTTTCGATTCACCTTAGGGGCAAACTATTGCTCACATATGGTTCACAGATTTGCCTTTTGACAGAAATTCAGCAGCAGCAGTTTTCACAACATTCTGTTCAGTAGTAGAGAATCATGATCAAAAAGTGCATCTCGGCACATCTCCATCTAGAAGACTTCTATACAGTTTATGGAGAAGTCCCAATCCATGATTGTTGCTGCTAAATTTCCCCTGACATCACTTCCTGTTTTGTCCATTTATCAAGAGTCCAGTTCTGGGAGAAGATGTGATGTAATGCATTACAAGTCCATTTTCTCTCCGGCTCATTGCTCTGCCAGTTGCTTTTTTTCTCTCTACAGATTTTCCCTTTTATCTTCTCGCCCGCCTCTGGGTTCAGTGAGGCTTCTGCTCCATCCAGTCTCGGAGGGTTCATCGCCTACCCTTTGCCTCTTCTGAACATTTGCTGCAACTTCTAGTGGTTCGGATCCTCATTATTTTTTCTTCCTTGGGAATGATTCTGAAAGGCAATGATTACCTCCCACATATCAGAGCGTGCAGGTTGACACCATCGGTACAGGAAAAAGTTGCCCTTTTCTCAGGCAGCCGACGCAAACAATAGAAGTGCTACTACTTCACCCAGCCCTTGAGACATACACATGTGGGACAAGTGGTAGATAAAAGTTTATTCGATAACTGGAGCCTCAAACCCACCACTATAGGAACAAGATTTGTTAATCTTTGAAACATGTGAATCTGTAATAGATTTATGCTTATTCTTACCTACAACTATAGTTGTAAGTTTTGAATAACCAGAGAGCTGCCTGTTATGCACTGCTCATCTCTCCGAGGCTGGACAACTTATAAAGGCATCTAAGGATGGCGTTGACCTTGTGCATTGTGGCGCAGCCGTGAGCATCATAGAAGAGTTTTGTTATAGGCACGCATATTGCTAATACCGCCAATGCAAGTGTTTGACACACAAAGTTGATTTTTCTAACCTAAGCATTAGATGGCGGGATGTGCACAAAATGTCAAGCAAACTACCAAAGCAGATCCGCTATTGTTACCAGTAAGATACCTTTTACTTTCATCCACTGCTCATGCAGCTGCGTTTCACTCTGAAAATGAACCGCTTATGAGTACAAAGGCTAACGGCCTCAGCTCGAATGGCCCCACAATTCTGACGGACATGGTAATCCTAGTTACTGGCGCATCAGAGTTATGAGTATCGCACAAATACCAATCAATGATACCACAAATAACAGACAGAGTCTCATGAAGGGATACTGGGTTATTTCCAAAAACACATGATCACAGCTGTGCTCCCCACCCCTAGAATTACCGGTACACCAGTTAGTTTGGAGATGGAGGTTTAAGGGTTCAGGGAGCTGAAGGGACACCAAAGATTCATGCAGGGCACTTGTAACGAGCCTAAGTCTGAGTAACATGAGCAGTTACTGTGCATAGAACAAACGGCCGACATTTAGCTTTACTATTTGTTGTAGTTCTCAACAGGTCCTAGGAACTTTCAGAAAGATGGGATTGGTATGTGATGTGCTAAATGCACTTGAAATTTGCATACAAGGCACAGTGCACTTAAAAATGTCATGTTAAGAAAAAGAGACCACCCCTTATAATAAAAACAAGCATTTGCAATGCAATAGGTCTCGCATTTGCGAGAGTTTAAGCTATTAGCATTGTAAATGACAATGCCTTTTATTTATGTTTTAAAAAACAAAACGTAAATAAAAGGGATTGTCATTTACAATGCCAATAACTCAAACTCACGTAAATGCAAGACCTATTGCACTGGCAATGGGAATCAGCAGAGAGATTTAGGGAAAGAGAAAGATAGAAAGAGCGAAGGAACGAGTACACATGTGGAGACGGAGAGAAATAGTGAAAACACAGTGACTGTAGATCAACTTCATTATACTGAAACTAAACGCAAATGTAAAACTTCAAAACATGAAAAGCACAATTATTCCACTTACCTTGGAGAAGTTGTTTGAAGGGGGTGATGGAGCCCATGGCTGACTTGGTGACCGGTTGCATACGGAGTTGAAGTTTCAGAAGTGCAGGACACTGTAAACAATTTATTTCATTGGCCCATATTAGTGAAGCAGCGAGCACTAGGATTGGCTTATTGGTTTCAAGCCAATCCTAGTAGCTCTTCACAAAACGTCTTGGGCGACCATTGGAGGGTGAAACACATCGCTTCATTGGCTGTCACCCAAAATAACGAAAATTACAGACAAATGGCTTTGTATAAAGGCATTCTTATGGAGAGTCTGTGTAAAATAGGGACGGTTAGTCACTGTGGGTGTTGATGGGATTTGTGTGGAGAAATGAGGGATGGAGGAGGGGACAGCACATACGAAGCACCACTGCCACTACGGTGGTGATGAGCAGTCAGTTGTTATTCAGGATGCGATTGCAGTCGCAACCACCTCCGCTGTTTCTTTTGTGTTGTTTTTTGGCCTCAATTTTAGCTGTTATGGTGATGGGAGCGTAAAAGGACACACGTGATGATTTGTATGAGAGAGTCCTGGGTATGAATGAGTGTGCGTGGGTGTGTGTGGCACTGAATGGGCAACTGTGTGCAAGAAAGCGTGTGTGCAGATTGCTAGCGTTTGCACGGTACATTGCGTGCTTGTTAATGTGCATGAAGTGCAAGGGCCGGTGGATTTCGGTGTTCCACGCACATGCGAGGAGGGGGGCAGAGGGGGAGCTGAAAACAACAGAACGCTGGCCGTGTGCTGCCTTTGTCTCCGTCTGCTTCGTACAGCCCTGTGCCATGGATGCTTCAGCGCCGGCAGTGCTTCTTGAGCTAGCAGCACCGGCAGCAGGCTCCTCCTCACCCCTCCCGTCCCACACTGGCACCACCCGCCTCTATGACCTGTGAAGAGGCGGTGGCTAAGAATAGTACTAAACAAATGTACACAGTTTCAAAAATGCTCTGTTATCGCTAAAATCAATGCTCTATTATCGCTAAAATCAATGCTCTATTATCGCTAAAATCAATGCTCTATTATCGCTAAAATCAAATTTCATGTTCCCAGGCGGCGCCCAAAAGAACTCTTTTCACGTAGAAACTTGCCTTGTTTGGCTTATATAACGCTGTTATTTATTGCTGAAACATCAAGTTACCATTTGATGAGATTAGCAACGGGAATGACGGCCTTGTGCGGAGACAACTTCTGGACAGTAACAATAATCAAAATAAGTTGAAACGGACGAAGAAATGGGCGCCCTGCTGAAACATAAAGCGCGGCGCCCGTGTGGAGAAAGGTTATGCGCGTGTGGAAATAAAAGAAGTAGTCCCCAAAGGAGCATATATACAACTACAGCGTAACAAAACTGTAGTTGGCCGGTGCTCCTGAGAGAAAACCGGAAGTGATGTTACAGGACTGCCTGCCAACCAATCAGAAGCCAACAAAGAAGAGTGATGGAGGAGTAAACCAATGGCAAGCAGCCAGGTGGGATTGCACTCCTTGTAACAATTACAGCAGGTCTTGCAGACAGCGCATGCGCTGATGCTCGACCTAAAAACTAAAGTGTATGTACAGCCCCATAAGAAAAATACTGCATTCAAATATAGCGAGTGCGTTCTCCCTCAGTAGAAAAGTATTGTTTAACTATTGAGCCATCGTTTGAATGAATGCTGCCTATCACTATGGCTGTAAAGGCTAATCTCTGAAACAAAAAAATGCCAGATTCATGAAATGTGAAGCTTGCTACATTTTTTAAAGGAAAAAATGTGTGGAAATGCCATCCTGTGGCTCAGAGTGAATTTTCCAGCTGCCACGCAGGGAGAGGACTTGCTCTTGGCTGCACCACACACCTTCTTTAGCTGACTCCCTGTAATGACCTCGGAAGTTCCCTAGATGAAGAAAAGGAATATCAACAGGGCCAAAGCAATCCCTGCAGCCTGATAGTGTGTCCCAAAGCAATCCCTGCAGCCTGATAGTGTGTCCCAAAGCAATCCCTGCAGCCTGATAGTGTGTCCCAAAGCAATCCCTGCAGCCTGATAGTGTGTCCCAAAGCAATCCCTGCAGCCTGATAGTGTGTCCATTTAAATGGGACATCAGAATGCAGGAACGTGATGAATTTTAACCGTACCACACAGGCAAACTTGGGGAACTTGACACTTTTTCCAGAAAAAAAGAATTCCCTGAATTTGCCAAACTACGCAGCCTAATTGAAAATTCGCCCAGGTGTACATGTGACCAAACCCTCAGATATCCACCATCTTGAAGTTGCCAATTTATCCCTATCAAGGAAAGGCTTGCATAGCTTGAGATTATTCCAGACATGTGGACGTCCTTGCAGTGAGCCATTTTATGGCACACTACTGACATGCGTTGGTTTTACCAAGATGCTAGCCGATCCGTCTTTGCGAAAAATGTACCTCCTTCTTGTAGTCCTTTTAAAAAAATTATTATAAATATTTTGTTATTAAACATTTTTTAGTGTAATAAACAGTTTTAATACATCACAACTCTGAGTCTGACATTGATTTATAGTGACATACATAGTCAGATAGTTGTTGATAAGCACTCGTTAGTGCTCCGGATTGCTACACTGTCTAATGCACTGTTAGAGAGTAGTCCGATTTTATAACAGAAGGAAAATAACAAGGAGGAGATGAACAATTCTAAAATGAAAGGGGGAGTACAGTTTGGTAGGCTCGGAGGTGGAAAAGAGTGTCTTTGATGAACTGTGTGCTAAGCTTAGGTCTCGATTATGTGTGATTCGGTTTCAGGCAAAGGAGAATAAGGTAATCAGGCGTACATTAGCAGGATTAATTGGATTTCAGAAACCGTGAGCAACTTATAGTGCAAGGGGAACTAGGCAAGGCATGAGGAGAATTCTTAATGCCAAAGGGCCTAAGTTGAGTCGTGGTCGTGGACGATCAAGGCTTGCCAGAAGGGCATCATGGAGGAGTGCATTGCTTCATGGCGTGTACAGTAATGTATGAGTGCAATTTTAGCATGGCTAACTGTCATCCTTGGTGTTAGATTGAAAAAGAGTTGTTTTCTCATCCCATTCCAGATTTAAGGAGAAGTTTTGGAGGCCTTTAGCTTTTCCATGTCTGAAAGAATTGCTTTCGGACTTGGCCCATGTGACTACCATCTGTTGCCATCTCGCACAGGCTTTCCAAAGGCACGTTTTCACACAATTGGCTAGTAGTTGGGCTAGGTCCAGGAATTGGACCAAGGCGTTATGCTCTTTTGAGCGTTTGAATAACACATATGTTCCAGCTATGCAGGTTATTGTGCCCTGAGAGGTGGCTCAAGTGTTCAGTGACCGCTGTACAAAAGTTGGAGAGTGCTGTACATGTCCATGGCATGCGTGGGAGGTCCACATCTTGTGCTCTCTGTTTGGGGCATTAGCCATTTGCTCTTGGGAAATAGACATTTATTTTTATTGAGGTCAGGTATGCTGTGTGTGTTATGTAGAGTTTCTCGATATTGGAAGAGTATGCAAGTACACGATCCCACTCACTGCCATTAAGGCCCCTGCCTATGTCTGCCTTCCACTGCTCTCAGAGAGAGCCCAAGGGGACTTGCATGAGGGCCACAAATACTTTATACAGCCACCTTGTGAGATAACGGCCCACTCACATGGTGTAAATGCATTGGAGTATTTCCTGGCAGTGTGGTTCCTCTGATTGGACATACCATTAGGTGCGTAATGTGTAGAGCAGTGCGTTGTATGTAAGTAAATGGGCTTGCGGTAGTTGTGGTGAGTGCTGAGCCCTCAAAGGGTAACAGTTGTCCCTCCTGGAATAAGTCTCCAATGGATTCTAACCCAAATGCATGTCACTGCCTTATGTTGTATAAGTGGGGAGTGGCCAAGTTCCTAAGACAGTTGAAAATCACGACATATATCATTCCAGGTTTTCGGTTTGCTAGACGGTATTTTCAAGACGAGTTTTGCTTTTGAAACTCGGATGGATGTAAGTAACTGATACAATCTGCACTTGAGACATGGCACATGGGTGCCAATTGATAACTGTGGTGTGGAGTAGTGACACACAGGATTTACTTAAAGTTCTTGAAGTAGCACGAACACTTGACTTAAGGTGATTGTGGAAAACATTGGTTTGGTAAATTTATGAGATGAACTAAGGATAGAACCACTGATGCACATTTGTTGATGGTTGTTTTTGTGTTAACAGGTTTGCCCCTGACGAAGGGACAGTTCTTCCTGAAATGCATTGGGCGCTGCTACTCTCAACATTTTGATTTTGATACATGAAATCATTGTACAATTATTGAATGTTGCAAAAAAATATGTTTTATGTATAATGTATTGATTCACATATGTTTTTTGAAGAATCTAAAAAAGAATTAAAAACAAATATTCTTGAGTAAAACGAAAAAGAGTTGGTGTAAATGTTTATATAAATGATGTAAATCCCATATAGCTGTGCACGCTACAGTCCAAGTTGCCTTAGGAACTTGGCCACTCCCCACTTATACTATACATGCTAGGCAGGCATTCATAGCGTGGCACGCTGACCAGTTTAATTTTGCAAATATCAGGATTACTGGAAATATATTAGAGTGCACAATCTACCTCAATTTTCGACTGCCTTATGGTGGCCAGAGCTGCGTCGTTTTTGGAGTTCATGAGTCTCAAAAGAGGAGTGGCTGGTGCAGAAGGGATTACTTTGCTGGTAAGGGGCACGCTTCTGCGGAAACATGAGTCAGCAACTCTTAAGAGAGAGGCTATTGGAATAGTAGTTTGTTCATGTAGTAACCTTGCGTTCAGGAAACACAGCATGTCTACTATCAACCAACACTCCTAATATATTTCTCAAATGCAATATCATGTTATATTAAGCTACCGTATGTTATATCATGTTCTTTGTATAGTGCTTTCAGCTATTGTGATGGCACTGTTGTGCCCTTTTGTGCAGAACTGGGGGAACCATATCTTGATAGGATATGATATCTGGTCACATTGTTTTTGAGTGATTAGTCTGTTAAGTGTTTAATTTTGAAACCGTTTGTTTTGTCATTTTAAGACTTTTAAGATACGCTCTCCATAGTTGTGAGCTTAAACATAAATATATACATTTTACACTTCCAATATATATTTGAAATGACTGGGATCATAAGGTTCCAATAGCTGAGACTCTTGGGCTGAATCTATAATTGGATTAAAATTGTATTTGTGCTTGTTTTAAACTGGGTATGTTTACTTCCTGAAACACGTTGAAATTTTAACTTGCACTGTATGGTTGATCTTTTTTCTTTCTCAATCTTGAAATCTGCTTGAGGAAAGACGAGGACCCTGCTTCAATTTTTATTGATCATCATGGGAAGGAAGTACGGGAAAGCAATATTGATACCAACTCAGGTGAGATGTGACTGCTCGTTGGTTCAGAAAGTTCTGAGGTTGAAGGTGACTATACATCTTCTAAACATGTTGCAGTGTGCTGCTCTTTTGATACGTCTCAAACTCTTCAGTGTGTGGTCTAATGTTCGCAATCTCACAGAGGTTTCTCTCTCAGAGGTGGTCCTCGAGTGATCACTTCCTCCCTCAGAGAGATTAAAATCTGCTCTTAAGTTTTTACTGTCTTATAGCAGGTGCGCTACTTTTGGAACCCCACATTTGACAATGTGGCCAAGCATTTTGCAAACTGTAAGAGGTTGAGTTTAAGATTTAACTCCTGAAAGTATCCACTAAGAGGCAAATATCGGCCTAATGCTCCACTACCTTGATCACTAAATAATTATTCGGGACAACAACGGGCACTAATAAACAGTTCTATAAAGCAGGTTCCCCGTTTGCTTTGTTTTATGTTCCTTGGCACCTGGCAGAATTGGCTAAATATGAGTAATGTTATTTCATAGATTTTATAGTGTGGCCAGATATTCATAGATAACACAATAAGGCTGCCCCTCACATGGGTTCCAACAGTTTCCTACAGAATTATACTGAGATGCAACACCTATGGGGGCATCTCATAAAAAGTTTCGGACTGGCCTCACACACCGCCCGGTGTCATGCTTCATCATAGGCTGTCCTCGCCCTCTAAAAACTACGTTTGATAAAGGGCGGGCATACACCTGGAGACAGGGATGCACTTCTACAACTAAGTGATGACCATGTGAAAGTGAAAGGTGATTTAAAAACCATCACACCTGTCACTCAAATATGTTTAATTCAGGGAACAGATGTCTGGCATTAAAATAGGTGTTCGGTGATCCGGGACATTATCTTCCCTTCACCGTATTAAGTGCGGTCAACATGTTTCTGCGTTAATGTCCCCGTAGGGTACGTCGCATTCGTCAGGACCAAAGGGTTTAGCCTTTTCGCATCTAAAGCGAAAAGGTGCTGCTAATCAGGGGACAGGAATAAAAATTAATTAAACCGCCCGTATGGTGTAGTACCACTGTGAAAGATTCTGTAGAAAACAAAGGAAACAAAGAAAAACAAACAAACCAGACGTGTAAGTATGTTTATAAATAGACAATAATTGTCATCCAAACCGGGTCACACCTATAGCGCGCGTGGTATGGTCTGTATGAGACACGTGGCACACGTACGTGTCATCAAATGGTCAAAAAAAAAAAAAAAATTTATTTAAAAAAAAATCCATTCCTTACCCTAAACTACTATCCTCTATACTCCATGGGAGGGCGAGGGTGGGAGAGCCTACTTGTGACTTTCTGAAAGGAAGAAATACTGATTCAGAAAGTGGTAATAGTCTCATTATGTATCCACAAGTTAAAAACACAAGTTAAAACACAAACATGCATGACACTGTGATCACCAAGATGGTTGTCCAGTTAAAGTGATTGGCACCCAATCTCTCAAAAAGAAAACTGGAATCAAGTTCTCATTCTCGCCACCACTCAGGACACTCATACGCTTACTGTCTGACTTCAGCGCTCCCATCGGTTCTCTCTACAGGCGTCCACTCGGTCTCCCACCCCAGAGATCGATGCTTTCTTCCTTAATACAGAACTAGCACAGTTCTTTAGGAAGATAAAATTAAAGGATTTCTTTGGTGAAATACAAAGCCAAGACAACAACCGAACTAACACTGGTCTACGAAAAAAGTCTACATTCACCCCGCAAACCCAAAACATTTCCTGTAATGTTCTGGCTTTCGAACAAGCAGTCCTCACTGAAGTTGGGAAGATTGATTATAAAAATACAAGGGGTTTCCAGAACATGACCAGAGGCGAGAGAACAGCACTTGAACAACTCAAAAACAATCATGAGTTGGTGGTAAAACCAGCAGATAAGGGAGGGGCGATAGTCCTGATGAATTACACCATGTACAGAGAAGAATGTCTACGCCTCCTATCTGATACTACGAGTTATGAGATACACCGAGAAGACCCCACACCTCGGATCATGAACAAAATTAAGATTATGGTCGGTGAGGCTGTAACCTACGATTGGATTACCAAACATGAGGCAGAGTTTCTCATCAATACGGAACCAAGGACACCCAAATTCTACACCCTCCCTAAAATCCATAAAAACAGAATGCCACCACCGGGCAGACTGATAGTGTCAGGAATAGGTTCAGTACTTGAACCCCTCTCACAATTTTGCGATTGGTTCCTAAAACCAATTGTACAAAAGTCTCGGTCTTATTTAAGAGACACCAAGGACGTACTTTGCCATCTAAGGGACCTGGAAACAAACATTGCTGAGGATATGTTCATAACAATGGACATCGAAGCGCTCTACACGAGCATCCCCCAGAGGCGAACATTGGAAGTGGTGGAACAAATCCTCCAGGGCCAAGACTGGACATACATGACACCGACTCACTTCATCATGGAATGCGCAGAACTAGCCCTCATGGAGAACTTTTTCGAATTTGAGGACACACTATATCATCAGGTTAAGGGCACGTCCATGGGCAGCACTTTTGCGCCTAGCATGGCGTGCCTGTACGTCCATCAGTTTGAAGAGGACCACATTTTCAGCCTTGCCAATCCATTTACAGCTCAGATGAGAACATGGAAACGGTATATAGACGATGTCTTGATCATCTGGAAGGGCACATTGGACGAAGCCAAACAGTTTGTGGAGTGGGTCAACAGCAAAGACCCCCACCTTAGGTTTACTTATAACATTGAGGTGAACCATGCAGTGTTCCTTGATCTAGATATAACCTTAACAACGGAAGGAATTTCCACCAAAGTACACATAAAGCCGACAGATAAGAATAGTCTTCTTCTCTATGAGAGCTACCACCCGAGGGCTCTCCGTGATAATCTGCCAGTCGGACAATTTCTCAGAGTACGTAGGAATTGCTCGGAGGTGGATGTTTTTCGAGCACAGGCAGAACAACTAGAGAGCAAGCTCCTGGAGAGACACTACCCGAGTAAGATGGTGAAGCGTGCAAAGAAAAGGGCGAAGAACAACAATCGGGAAGCCCTATTAGAGACCATCCCGAAAGATAAAACGGACCGACTGGTATGCGTTACTACGTACACTCCTGTTTCAAATAGAGTGCAGAACATCATTAAGAAGAAATGGGCAATCTTGAACAGCGGAAACCGGGAGTGGGAACCCCACTTTTTGCATTCAAACGGGGTAGAAATTTGAGAGATGACCTGGTACACTCGAAGATCACCAACGATGACACAGAAAACCAGATGACCTTGTGGAGCCAACCAAAACCAATAGGGCACTATCCGTGCGGTAATTGTGTGTGCTGCCCCCTGACTACTACTACTAAGGAAGTAGATATTGGCACAGATAATCCCTGGAGGCTTAAGAATTTCAGTAATTGCAATACGGAAAATGTAGTTTATCTACTGACCTGCCCATGCAATCTGAAATACGTGGGGATGACAACAAGGAAGGTGAAAACGAGGATCAACGAACACCGTAGCACCATCAGGTGCAAAAAACAAACACAAAGTTGACAAAACATTTTACTGAAAAACACCATAGTGACTCTGATCTACGGTGGACCATCCTTGAAGTAATGAAAAAAAGGAAAAACGACATTTTTAGACAGTTACACATCCGGGAACAACGGTGGGTGTACAGGTTACATACATGGGAGCAAGGCCTGAACGATGATATTCCATGGCTACAGCTGGCAAAGTGATCAAGCCAACCTTAAATGCATGGATTAATCATTTATTGAGATAGTTGCATACTATTATAGAAGGGGATCCGAGACCGTGTTATTGAGTGATGGAAAAGGAATTAGACCATACATGGGTGTGACCACAACACCACAATGGGCAACCTATGCGAATATTGACTTATTACCCCTAGTAGTAGATCTTAGCCTTTGTTATACAGTATGACCACTGAGAGTAATATACTTAGCCCCACTGCCTTACATCCACCATATCTCAGGGGATTAATCGAGTAGTATACGCCATGATTACAACACAGATAAAATACGAGTACAATAATACTGCCTGACCATCATGAGCAATATATATTTAGCCCCCTGACCTAGGGTTCAATACTGGTTAAGGGAGTAAATGAGTATCACACTCTACGATTACATCATAGTCATGATTTTAGGACAAACACACTGCGTAACCAGGAGAATAGTTAATTCATGAAGATGGCTCTCTGGCTTTATATTCTAGAGCTGTATATTACCTTATTTATAGGATATATTATCAACCTACTTTGGCTATATACACATACAAATGAGTATGGTTTCTTGCGTACGTTTATGCACGTTTCCGATAGCATTGGGCTATACTTCCCATAACAGCACGGATATTGCCCTGAACACTTTACAGTGATGACCAGCTTCTACCGATAGGGGGTGCTGTTTCTACTTAGATAAAAAAGGCACAAACGGTTAACAAGAACATTGTACTTCTGGGCATGTACTATCCACGTTTTTATCACGTGGCTCTTGTAACGAATTCATGTGTCTCTGCGTGAACAGCGCGTGCGCGCATGAGATACGATGAATTTTGAACAGAGAGCTTCTGTCTATAGGGGTCGGGTCTGCCACATAGAGTTATAATGGTGCAGGTGGATTAAAGCAACACTGGTCCTCTGCACATGCGCTATCCACGCTCCCCTCGCGGGGCTTCTGCCGAATTAGTTGAACGCGTCTCTGACTCAATAGCGCGTGCGCGCATGAGATACGCTGGTTATCAAACAGAGACAACCCTCTCTTACCCAATAGGAGCGCACATTACCATACACGCCCCATGTCAGGCGTCTAGCCCCGCCCGTATGGGGACACAGGAAGCGCTCTTAGCGCCCCAGGCTTTGTTCAATTACCAATTATCTAGAGGATATAAAAACCACCAAAGGAACATCAGTCTCCACCGACGGGGAGACCGAGTGGACGCCTGTAGAGAGAACCGATGGGAGCGCTGAAGTCAGACAGTAAGCGTATGAGTGTCCTGAGTGGTGGCGAGAATGAGAACATGATTCCAGTTTTCTTTTTGAGAGATTGGGTGCCAATCACTTTAACTGGACAACCATCTTGGTGATCACAGTGTCATGCATGTTTGTGTTTTAACTTGTGTTTTTAACTTGTGGATACATAATGAGACTATTACCACTTTCTGAATCAGCATTTCTTCCTTTCAGAAAGTCACAAGTAGGCTCTCCCACCCTCGCCCTCCCATGGAGTATAGAGGATAGTAGTTTAGGGTAAGGAATGGATTTTTTTTTTTTGACCATTTGATGACACGTACGTGTGCCACGTGTCTCAAACAGACCATACCACGCGTGCTATAGGTGTGACCCGGTTTGGATGACAATTATTGTCTATTTATAAACATACTTACACGTCTTGTTTGTTTGTTTTTCTTTGTTTCCTTTGTTTTCTACAGAATCTTTCACAGTGGTACTACACCATACGGGCGGTTTAATTAATTTTTATTCCTGTCCCCTGATTAGCAGCACCTTTTCGCTTTAGATGCGAAAAGGCTAAACCCTTGGTCCTGACGAATGCGACGTACCCTACGGGGACATTAACGCAGAAACATGTTGACCGCACTTAATACGGTGAAGGGAAGATAATGTCCCGGATCACCGTACACCTATTTTAATGCCAGACATCTGTTCCCTGAATTAAACATATTTGAGTGACCGGTGTGATGGTTTTTAAATCACCTTTCACTTTCACATGGTCATCACTTAGTTGTAGAAGTGCATCCCTGTCTCCAGGTGTATGCCCGCCCTTTATCAAACGTAGTTTTTAGAGGCGAGGACAGCCTATGATGAAGCATGACACCGGGCGGTGTGTGAGGCCAGTCCGAAACTTTTATGAGATGCCCCCATAGGTGTTGCATCTCAGTATAATTCTGTAGGAAACTGTTGGAACCCATGTGAGGGGCAGCCTTATTGTGTTTACATATGAGTTTGGAGGCTGGCTTGCCCTTTGGCCCCGTGCCTCTAGTTCCCATCCTCAGCCCAGCCTGAGGTGAGAGTGTGTGTGTATTGCAAATATTCATAGAACCTTTTCCAGCACTTCAAAAGGTCCCTCGAAGCATACCTTCACACTTGTTTCTTTAGGTCTCTCCTTACGACTACTCCCACCTGGCTTTTAAAGTTCTAGGTCATAACAAAAACTTCACACGCACACACACCACGCACACACCCTTATTTACATTAACCATGAGTTAGAAAATACAAGTCCAAAATGACACAACACATTCACACTGTTATAAGCCAAATCCCTAAAACTGTTTTAATTGCCCTTTAAGTTTCAATTTCTTACAAACTTTTGTTGTTTAAACTTTTTTGTTTGACATTTTATTTTCAAACTTTTTAACAAATATCGCTGCATAACAAGGTTCTGTACAGGTGGTCTTCTAATCTCTCCAAACACACAACATTCCTTCATAAAGCTGTTCAGCTAACCAGTGTAGGAAACTGGGTTCTTGTTGCAGTTGTCGCCCCACTTTTTGCTTGGTATTTGATGCAACTTTGAAGTGCACTGAGATTCTTCCAACCAGGTCCCCAGTGCCAGTCTTCTTCCCCAAAACAAGACAACTGGTCACTTATTCTCCAAGTGGCCAGGCCTTTAGCACCTCTTTAAGTCCCTAGTAAGTGGGACCTAGGGCATAGGTACTAAAGAGGGTCCCTAAGAGCTGCAGTATATCTTGTGCCACTCTAAGGGACCCAGCACCAAACTCACACAGAATGCCATTGCAGGCTGCGTGACAAGATGTTCTAAAAAGTGAAAACACGACATAAGGGACATCTCTCACAAGTGTGTGCTAACACTGCATGTAATATTTGTAAGTCACCCCTACAGCAGGGCTTACAGCCCTAAGGTGGGTGCATTATATTACATGTGAGGACATATCTGCATGAGCAGATATGCCCCTGTGCTGGTCAGTGCAATCACTGCCAGTACAAGTGAACAGGGAAGCCATTTTAAGAACATGCGCTGGACCCTGGTAAAACCAAGTTTCCCAGCTACATGATGGCTTTACTAAAACAGAGATGTTTGGTATCAAACATCTCGTATTAATAAACCCACACTGATTCCAGTGTTGGATTTATTAATACATGCACCCAGAGGGGACCTTACAGTCCTGCGCCCTTGATATAACTCCATAAAAACATTGTTGTCCAGAGATTTTAATTTTTGATTTGTGTTTTTGTATCAGAAAAGTAATTTAGCTTGGGTAGACATTGTTAATCTGGGCTGAATTTTTCAGGACGACATTTTTAAAAATGGCAGATGTGTTGCAGTGATGATGTAATATTTTATGAACCATGAGACCTATATACTTCATTTAGATGTCAAAACATTGGTTTTGAGGGTCAAATAGTCTTATAGAGACAGAAAATAACTCTTCAGAGCAACCATTCTGCCATTTTAAAAAAGTGGCGGCTCTATAGTGATGTGTTTTAGCCGTCATATTGGTATTGTTTTTGTGTAAGGTTTTCCGTTGATTCAGATTTGTAAACATGAGCGTAGCAGGTGGTAGCAGAGGATCTTTTTATGCCTGACAGAGTGTTGCTAACTACAAAATCTGAGGACTCCTTCAACAAAGAAAAATGTGTTATATGACAAACTAATACGAAAGAAAAGCTAACATCAACTGCGGCTGGACAGAAGAGAGTTCGAGATACTGCAGAAATACAGCAAGGCGAAGTTCACAAAAGATTGAAACTGATGGGTGAAGAGGATCAAATATTTTATCAATGCAACAATAAGTGCTACAAGTCATATACAATTTTTAAAAAAGCCTGGAAAGAATTCCTCAAAAAATAGCAGAAACCAGTGAATAACCACAAGAATCCGAGTCTTCTGAGAAAACGACGACAACCAAACCCAGTGCCCATCCACTTAGAAGATCGATGGCTACTGCTCTTCCACCTCCAACAACTGATCAGAAAGCAGAGGATCTTCAATGTGTTATCTGTGGTTTAGCCAGAACAAGGGCCAAAGGGATTGACGAAAGAACCAAGTACAGAGTATGTGAGTCTCAAAGGGCAAATGTTTTTATCTGCAGCTAGTTTCTTCCAAGATTGTTTTCAGCAGAGTAGCTGATCTAAACAGCAAGGTGAATGTATTTGCAGCTGATTTGTATGCCCACCCGAACTGCATGCGTGCATACGTTTGAAAATATGAATGTACTGTGAGCTCCCAGCAGCAACGCAACCGCCAGCCTTCAGTTAAGGTTGCACTCTTTGAAAAAGCAAATGAAGTTTTAAAGCCACTCTTGAGTGCTGGCTACGGGTTCACACTCAGTGAGATCAGAGAAATAATGGTCAACATCGATGAAACTGTATTGATCCATAATAATGAAATTAAGATTTTGAGAATGTACAATGACAGAATTCGTTTTGGTCAGTCTAACAAAACGAATGAGCCAATTATGGTGATCTCAGCTGATTTCACTCCTGAAGTTCTTGCTGCCCAAATAAGATCACAGGATGCAGTAAAATCAGCAGGAACCATTTCAAGAAACGTCCTGAAAGATTTAGATTTTAGACTTAATGACAAATTTTGTAATGTCCCAGAGCTCCGCAAATCATGGGAGTCAACAAGAATGCCTGATGTTATCTTAACATTTTTTACATCATTGTTTAATATCAGCAAAGCAAAACTATTACAAACTAAAGTTCTCTAGTTCGGAACAGAAGCCGGCAACATTGATGATGGCTTTGAAGATATAAGCGAAGAAGTAGAAGACAATCCCATGAACTGACAGGCTTATACTGTGCAAATCATGTTTTATGAATTACACCACAGCAAAAAGAAAACTCTGCTGCACATGATGACCGCCCACGCAATCTATGACAAGTGCAAAAGTAGAGGGCTAATCACTTCAATAAATAAGGTTGGTGCATCAACAAGTTATAATGACCTATTACGGCGCAGGAACTTGTTAGCGGCTCATGCTGCAAAATCTTGTGAATCCGACAGCACACCACTTCCAAGTCACTTTACCAGGAAAGGATTTACAACTGCTGCTCTTGATAATTTTGATTTTGAAGACCACTCTTCTTTGTCTGGAACATCCAGCACACATGATACTGCCATGGTGCTTTTTCAAGACTGTGCCAATGAAGTAGCAGCTGGAAACAAGCTGTGTTAGCTGTAGACATAAACATACGAAGCTGCAAACTTACAACCCAACTGCCTTGCCAACGTGTGCAAAATCCCTACAAGCTATCAACACTTCCCAGTTTACCAGAAAGTTTCACAGTGGCTGAGGACATGGATCTTCTTCTACCTGATACTGCAGTCCGCAAAGTTGATTTAACTGAATTGATAATATCGCTTATGCAGTGCAGACTGAAGGATGAAGAAAAGCCAGTTCCTCCGTGGGCTGGAATTCATGCTCTGATTTCCCAGAATACAGTCCCACTAAAGAAGATTGGGTTTTTACTAGTAATACTATCTACAGTCACAAACTACGCAACCATATATACAGCTTTAAAAAAACTTCCAAAATGTTCATGCTAGGCTTGAAGACCAGCCTATCCTGCCAATTTTCTGCAATGGAGGTGTTTTCCATATTGCCGCTGGCATTTGTTTGAGCAATCCAGTAGCATTTGATGCTCTTTATCCAATGATGGGTTTTTTCCACATGACAAAAGTTGTGTTGCGGTGTGCAGGAAGTTATCTCAGAGGATATGGCATTTTTAGACAATACACTTATTGAGGCTGAAATCTTTGGAAGCAAAACTTTCCAGTCCGTATTGAGCGGAACTCATTATGTTCATTCATTACAAGGTATGCTCATCGTATCTGAGGCTACAGAAACATTGCGTTGGAATGCTTTCTGGAACAAGAATAACAAATTAGGTTTAGCATATCTCATCTCAGAAGTGAACAAGGCACAGGGTGCACTTCTTTCAAAAGACATAATGCAAAGCCAGGCAATGTTTAATACACTCAGATCAAAATCAGAAAACGTGAAAATCAAGTTTGTAGAGTTTACCAAAGAATGTGAAGAAAAATCAGAACTTTGCAAGTATCGGGGAAATGTTTTACACATGATAGATCTATTGAAAAACTTGGTACATGCTGATCAGGAAGGTGATTGGGAGCTGCACATGAAGATTGTGAATCACCGATTACTGTGTTTCGCAAATTTGATTGCATAATCTACCTGAGATTTGGGCCCTGGTATTTGGAAAGAGTGAAGAAGCTAGTGGTGGAAAAACCATACCTCTTCAGAAAATACATCCAAAGACATTTTGTGGTGAAAGACAGAGAGTGAAGGTTCTATGCTGTGACTCCTGATATGAAACTGGAGCAGACGATCCAGAGATCACAGAAAAGTTCCAAGGGAATTGTTGGTCAGACACGTAAAAGTGAATATGTTGCTCAATGGCAGCTAGTTTACCATGAAGTCCTTTCTATTTGCAATTTTTTCAGAGAAATGACAAATCCAAAATGAATCGACTACTATTCCTCACCATTAACTTTCCACACCAGAAAGAGAGTGGAATGTTTTAATAAACATGTTGACAGCCCTCATCATTTCATGCAGCAGCAAGGAAACCCCTTTGAAATGACTGAGTGTGTGCAACTACTCAACTTCATGACCAAACAATATGTGCATAACGATATAAAGACACGTCTACTAGATGTCCTGGAACATGGATTGAAACTATACGCAGAACTGAAGCAGGAGAGAAAGAGAAAAAGCTGTTTGACTTAACGACTAAAGCTAAACTTCCACGCTTTAATTGCCATAGTAAGAGTTTCGTCCAACCAGCCACTCCAAAACAGGTAACAAAAAAACAACTTTCGCAAGCACAGAGAGAGATGGATGTAGCAAAAGAAAGGGGTGAATTTATCAAGGTCATTCTGTTGCTTGATTTTCTTCCAACAAATGCATTATTAGACAGAGATGCTGCAACCAAACCAGTGACCGACGACACACAGAAGTACAAACTTGTACAAGAGCTTGAAAAAAACCTTTCACCTGAAGAATTTCAATTCGAAAAGGTGTCCTCTTTGAAAACTGCTGTTGTTGTGGATTATATGGCACAATTGTGTATGGTCAAGATTTCATCCATGAACAACTTCAGAGAGGTCGTTCAGAATGTTCTACAGATATCTAAGTCAGTGTGGACCTTGCAAGAACTGCACATTGTCTTTGACAGTTATGTTGGACTATCTGTCAAAGAATGTGAGAGAATCAGATGAATGTCTACAGATGGAACAATTGATCTTGCCTGCATGAAAAATTCGACACCCATACCTGTGCAACTTGATAAATTCTGGTTATCAACATCGAACAAGATGCACTTGGAGATGTTTACTCGCCAAAACATTGCCGATGCTTCAGTGAAGACTGAATTTCCAATTATTGCAAGTGGAATGATTGGCAATGAGGAGTTGGTGCCTGCAGAGAGATATTCAAAAGGTACTGGCCATATTGTTCAAGAATTTAACAGAAAATTGGAGGAAGCTGACCTTTGTGTTGTGCCACATGTTGGTTGGTCTGTTCGAAATGGTTCCAATCGAGTCATTGTACTGTCAAATGACACAGACATTATTATTGTGCTATTATTTGTTGGCAATGTTCATAAGTCAAAGATTGTCAGAGTTATGAATACGTTATGGAACAGGCAAGAAAATACACTTAATCCCACTTCATATTCTGTGCAAGAAACTTGGCCCAGAGATGCCCAGTGTTCTTATCAAGGCACATATTCTTACGGGTGATGACACAATGATCAACATTGGAACAAAGCTTGGAGGTTTAACTTCTGAACCTGTGAAATTTCTAAAAGGATTTGCTGAGACAGAAGAAGAACGTGACTTTAAAGACAGAAAAATATCTTGTGCGTGTGTGGAAAAAGAGTTCGGACTGTCACACATTTGACTATCTTCAGTACAGTGAGTTCAAGAAATCAGTCCCACTAAGTGACCTTCCACCGACATCATATTCTGTGCATGGACACATTAAAAGAGCGCTCTACTTGATCAGAAGATGTGTAAATATTTTGGATCATGCCTATGTAGAGAAAGATCCGTGTGAATTTGGTTGGGAAGATATTGATTGGGTGCTATAACCATCAAAATTTCTAAAGCCTCTACCCACAGAACATACTCGTACATGTACTTGCAAAACCTGTGCTACAAAAAGATGTCCCTGTCGATCGATATGCTTTTCTCAAATGTTCATCATTCTGCAAATGTACCACGAGCGATTGCTGAAACAAATAAATAAAGTGAACCATGAAAATATGTCTAAAACAGGAGTGATAAACATAATGTTTTTTGCATATTTGGATCATAAACATTTGTGGTATGCATAAAAGGATTAAAAACCATTATTATTGGTTTCATTTCTATATATGTCTCATCTTCTCTATTATAGCCGTCATTTTGGAAAATGGCGGAAAGGTTGCTCTGAGGAGTTGTTTTCTGTCTCCATAAGACTACTTGACCCCCAAAACCTATGTTTTGACACCAAAATGAAGTATATAGGTTTCATGGTTCCTGAAATATTACATCCTCAGTGCAACACATCCGCCATTTTTAAAAATGTAGTCCAGAAAAATTCGGCCCGAATCAGCAATGTCTGCCCAAGCCAACTTACTTCTCTAATGATCCAAAAACACAAATAATATATCAAAATCTCTGGATAACAATTTTTTTACGGAGGTATATTAAGGGGGGCGGTATTATTAGAGGTGCCCCCTGAAAACCTACCAACTACTAGTGTGATGACTGACTGGTTTTAGCCAGCCTGCCACCACAGATGAGTTTCTCAACCCCAGTGGTGAGGGCCTTTGCTCTCAGGAGGTCAGGAACAAAGCCTGCTTGGGCAGAGGATGACCTGTGTATTAGCATTCCAAGGCAGGGAATTTCTCTGACTACCCTCACAGGGGATGACGACCCCCTCCCCTGCCCCCCTTGTCCAGGGACCATTTGGCGCTGGACTTGTGGGAAAATTAGTAGTCAGGTATGCCCACGCCTGGGCTTGTACTACCCCTAAGGTGGGCTGCCTGAAGTGAATATGACTTTTCAGAGTCTGCTATCTTGGTGATGGCAAACTTAGGAACTCTGGGACAGGGTTATGCCCACTTCCCACAGGAAGTGGTCATATAGGGGGCTTAGTGACCCCAGGGGTCAGTAGCCCATTGGCTACTGCTCTACACTCCCGTAATGCCCCTAAATCTAGTATTTAGGGGAGCCCCTGGCACCAGGAAATCAGATCCTGCCAACCAAAAGAAGAAGGACCGATGAACAGCAAAAAGCAAGAACTGAAGAAGAAGCAACTGACTTGGCACCAACGCTGCCGGCCTGCTAGCCTATTTTTGACAATTGCACCAAAGTCGTCTCATCCTGCAAGCTGCTGATCCTTCAAAGCCGAGGATGACTGCCAGCACTTCTCCAAAGACTCAGGAACTCCTGTGAAACAGAAGAGCTGCTCCCCTGCACCTTGCAGGTACCAAGAAAGAACTGTGAGGCTCCAAGACCGCCGGAAAGCACCACTGCACCTGAGCCTCCTAGCCTGAGCTGAAGTTGGCCAGTGGTTCCAACTTGGTCCCCAGATGCCCCGGAATCCAAGCCCACCTTGGGTTTACCTGCTGTGGACTTCTTGACGCCGCCTGAAGCCTTTGTTTGCAGACCCCCTCTATCGCGACTGCTCCTGGTGACAACATCCGACGCTTAAGGACACCTCTGCACCTGTTGCCCCTGACCCGTGGAGAGGAGGACCATAGGTGTCCCACAGCATCATGAGGCCTGAGCCTCCATGTTGGTTCAGCCTGACTGGCCTTTCAGTCCAAACCTTCAGCCTCTTTTCACAAAGACAGATCCCCATAGACTAACGTTGGGCACCAACACTGTATTGCACCTCTGCACCTGGCTGCCCCAGTGCTGGCCAGTATCACCTCTTGGTGCTGCCATGGACCTTGCCCCATACTCACCTTAAGTCCAGGAGATAGGTCTTGTAAGTCGCTGTACTCTATCTGTATGCCGTATTTGTTTTTCCTCCCATAGGATAACATTGCAGCCTCTGAAAATTGCAGTGTCAACTTTTCAAAACTTAAAACATTTCTATCTCGAAACGTACTTACCTGATAGTATTGATTCTGATGCCTAAATATATATATAAATATATATATATAAAGATACGTGTTATTTTTATAAATTGGTGTGGATCTCCTTATTGAGTCATGTGCATAGTTTATTGACTGTGTGTGTATTTTGCAGATGTCAAGCACTCCTCTCTGATAAGCTTAAGGCTGCCCTGAAAGAGCACCTTAGGATTGGTAGAGCAAGCCCCTGTCCACCAGTAAGGGAATACCTAGACTCTTTACAAAAATGCCTCTTTTTGGTGTACAATATAAAGAGCCAGCTTCCTTCAACAAGGTATCCATTTTGTACATGCCTGTTCATCCTAAGGACATATGATACATATGTAAACAGCGGCAACATGCACGTGCAAACACAAACCCATACACCCTCCCACGTATCACCATGGCCCCCACCCACAATCCTAAACCCTGATCCTGACCCCTGCACTGGCTCTAATCCTACAGCTGCCTTGGCCAGAACCCTAACACTGAAACTAATTTCGACTTAGTCCTTAAACCTAGCACTACATCTATCTAATCAAAATACTAACCCTGAACATGACACTAACAATAAACCTTACCTAAAGTTTGATCCTCATCAGAATCCTAAAACTGTGTTTTAAATTCCCTTTAAGTTTCAATTTCTTTCAAACTTTTGTCTTTTAAACTTTTTTGTTCGACATTTTATTTTTAAACTTTTTACCAAATACCACTCCATAACAAGGTTCTGTAGAAGGGGTTATCTAATCTCTCCAAACAGACAAAATTCCTTCATAAAGCTCTACAGCTAACCAGGTATTACTTTAGTACATGCCTGTTCATTCTAAGGACATATGATGGTAATGTAAACAGCAGCAACATACACTTCCACACAAACACATACACACCCTCCCACGAATTGCCATGGCCCCCACCCACAATTTCTCCAAACTCATCCTCCTTTAAATACAAATCCTCTCACTTGTGTAATATGTATATGTGTTTATTGTACTATTTTACTTAGATTTGATAGTTGTCTTACAGGACATGAAACTATTTCAATAATTATAAAAGACGAGGAAGAGCCCTATTGCATTGATGATCCAAGCAGTAAGAGAAACAAAAGCACAAACAACTCCGCAGGTGAGTAAAATGCTTAGCGGTGTGGAATGAAAGGTTTTACATACTTTTAAGCCCACACTGGCAACACTTGTTGAAGCTAATGAATGTATGTATTGGTATTTATATAGCACAAATATAGCTGGGATGCAGTGGAGTCCTGTACGTTATTTGAGGGATGAGGGGTGCAGGAGGACAGTAAAATGTTGTATTATCTCTGGTACCGTTCAAATATTTACAGTTTTAGACACATGGAGATTGAATGGTTTGCACAGAATCACTTTATTTTCAGTTAAGTGTGGAGCCAGTATTGAAACCCAGGTCCCCAGGTTACAAAGTCTGCATCTTGGCTACTAAATAACATTTCTTCCCTGCAGATGTTTTGTGGCCTTCTGATCATCCATATACACCCTCAAATCACCCGTCGAGTAAATTCCACCATCCAAGTTCTCTTCTTAGGCATAAGGCAACGGATGGCTTGTCCACGCTTAAAACCTAATGCCAGAAATCTGTATTTACGAGTCAATGGTGATCTCTCCCTCAATGCTCACATTTCATCTGTAGGCCAAATGAGTGTTTCATATATAAAGGTTGATTTTGGTAGAAAAATCGTAAGATCGTAAGTTCAGAACCTATAACAAGAAAGTTTTAATATCTTACTCAGTGTCTTTTTATTGCGAATTAGTAACATCCTATTATTCCTTATAGTTAAGGCTTCCAGTTTTCCATTTTACCTGATTTCTGCAGATACATACAGTCAGAAAACAATCTATTTCCTGTCTGTATTTATTTTTAAAAGCGGAAAAATGCAGAAAATTGTGCTTCTTGTGAGTCTTTTGTCTTGTTGTCCTTCATGAATTTCAGACCAACCGTTAAACAGTTAGATACCATGGGGATTTAAAAACAGGAGGAGATTTCCTTAAATGCAGGCACATGTTAACATATATTTGTATATAATGCTAATATTTACCTGTCCGAGTAGTGATTTGTTATATTTCCCTGCTCATCAAAGTATGAGTGCATGTTTATCAGTTAAATAAATGTGGAAATGTACCATTTTATGACTCTATTTGTTCTCAAAACATAAAATAAATATGGATAAATACCAGTGTAATGGGCAAAAAATAAATATGGATAAATACAGACGGAAATGTTAAAAAAAAAAACCATAAAACCGGGAGCCCTACTTATAATTGGACTGTCCTGTTTTTGCTGTTTATTTTTGTGAATTCCAGTGGTGTTTTCTTAGTGTTTTCCAAAGCTTTTGAAATAAGTGCTCATCTGTGTTTATTCAGTCCCCTAACCTCCACAATAGACACAAACTGGGTTTTCCAGAGTTAACAAAACACGTTGATTTTTGCAGTTGATTGTTATGAAGCACATAATTAATTTGAAGGAGAAGTGATACAGGGCATGTTGTGTCTTCCCATAGGCACTGTGTCCAATGGACTTATGTTAGACTGGTTTAAGCATAAAAAAAGTTTGTGTATTGCTCCCTCACTCACTTTCACATCTCATTATCCCGTAGTCAACCCTGCCAACAGCATAGTACATTGTGAAACATATAAAATTTTGAATTACACCAGATACATTCTGAGGCACCTGAAACCTGATGCTTTAAGCATGGGGACAGCACTCTTTTCACAGGTACCGGTCACTGCATATTGCATTGAGTATTTAAAGCCTGAAGTGCTTGGCTGTTGGCCTGCTATCAATTGCTAAAGGAGGTTGGTATATCAAAGGGTTTTACCCTTTCTGTCACTGGGTAAATGTGATAGTACATATTGGCAAAGATTCTTAAGAGCCAGCCATTTCACCAATTACTGAATGAATTAAACCCTGCCAAAGATCTTCTATGATTTTAATATTCACAGATTCTCTACAGTGTATAAAATATTTAGATCAGACGCTGTGGAGGTGGAGGAAACAAAAGCATGAATAAACAATATTTCAGTGACGACCTTAAACAACAAACCTCATGCAGAATAATCTTAGACCTGTCTTTCTTGCTGATGCCTTGTTTAACAAAGTTACATTGTGTTGGCCCTCCAGAAAGAAAAAAAAATGACTTATTCTCTCTCACTTTCCTTTCTTTGAATGGCATTTTAGTTTAAGGCTGTGCAGGTGTTTATCAGTGTTTATATGTCTACACTGATGAGGGCTGTTTCTCTTCCTGTCAGGTTTTATCAGTTATTATAGTTTTAAACCAGAAACAGGATAGCTTACTTTTAGTATAAATGTTTCTCTCCTACCCCTCACTCCCTCCCCCTCCCTTTTTTCCCCACCCCTCTACTTGCTGGATTATTTTAATTCTTCTAACAGTCTTTGAGCAGTGCTGCGAGAGTACTTAGCTAGTATTGTCCAATCCAGATTGCCCTTTGCGGCTTTCAGTAGCTAATATTTTATCAGTAAATAATGGTTCGTATTCCAATACTGGCAGGGCTCTCAGACTAACAGATACGTATTGAAAGTGTTAAGTATGCTTTAGATAATCAAGTAGTTATTTCCATTTCTTCCTTAAAAAATTCTCTTCTCTCAGACTATGTATTAGTTTTTCAAAGACCACGGAATTGCCATGTCGTAACTTGTGGAACCACTGCATTATGCTTATGAGTTATTTTTTCTTCCAGTATAAAGCAACAAGGGATTTTGTGGCTCCAGTCATTAGCGTTAAGAGAGCTCTATGTGAAGCATGCACTTGGCTTGAACTCTCAACCCACAAGCCCAGCAATATCAGCCCTGGTTCATACGCTACCTGCTTGCCAAGTACCTCTTTGATGTTACTCAGGATCTTCTTTCAATATAAGGACAGTTTTTGACATTACCACCATATGTGTAGCATCATGCTTAGCTGTGTATCACATCTCAAACATTTGTTGTTTGGTTCTGGATATATATGTGGGTGGGGGCTCTTTGAGTCACATAACATTGCTAAAGGACTTTACAGGCTGCCTCTCTTGAAGTTATACCCCTATGATGTTTCGGGGTGTCTCTCCAGACCCTGCCCCGTCCCTTGTCTTGGATCCCTCTCTCCAAGACTGGCTCCTACTTGGTTTGGTATCCGTACTGTCATTTGGCAGATTCTTCTCCTAAAAGTTTGTAGATCCTTGAACTTGTGCCCCTCTCCCATCTGTTTTTAATTACCATTTTGTACTACAACAAATAAGGTCTGACTGTGGAATTGCAGAGTATGTGCTCCCAGGTATCATGTATGCTGACACACTTATCATAGCAGCCAATATCTGATCCCCATACCTCCGACTGCATCGGTAGGACGTCAGGGCTCGCCCTTCCTCGTGGACTACCAATGTCTAAACCCAGACCAGGGACTGTCAGTCCACGCTAACCCTTCCTTCTGTTGTCTGCTCCCCCACGAGCTGGGCACTGGGCTTCAACCGCGGTTGTGAACTTTCTGCTCAGGTCAGTTTTTAATGCAGGTTATCTAGGTTCTTAAGCTCCTTGCTGTTTGATGAGTTAGTGTTAAATAGATTTATAATTTCCCCCCACTTTACAAAGCTTTTTCATCGATCTGGACCTCCCACAAATGCTGCTCCTCGGCCAGTGCCCACTCGGTCATGTATTTCGGCCAGAAGTTGTAGCCAGGTGCCCTCATCGAGATCCAATGAATTGCTATTCATCTCTTCTCTAAAACCAGTCCCAGGGCAACAGATTTGTGTGGCATTCTACCCTTTTTAGGCCTTCGCTAGACAGCGCATGCACTGTCTCTTTGAGACATGTTGTTTACAATCAGTGGGCTTACATCCAGCCCACAGCTTACCGTTTGTTAGCTTCAGCATTGCTCTCATATCCTTCGTTCCTGTTTGTCATGGCATGCATGCGTCATGCCTCTTCTTTTGCTTGTCCCTCCCCTGGAGCATTGACCAAGTACTTGTGTCCATCCACTTTTTGAAGCTACTTTTGTGCTAAAGTGCTCCTGTTTTCACTCTCTCCTTCCTCCTCCCAAAGGCCGCCCCATCCCTGTTGCTTCTTTTCCCTCTCACTCCCCTGCTCCCCATTCATTTCTTCTCTATACCCCCCTCATTCGTGTTCGGCTTTTCCCCTGTCCGTCTGCTTATTACTCGCAGCCCCTTCTGAGTTCATTTTGTTTTGCCATACACTAAATTAGCTGTTGTTTGTATCCCCTGAGAGCATTAAAGGTGAAAAGTTTAACATTCCACATAATAGCTGCTGCACGATTAGTTAGTCATAAGCCATGACAAAAAATATTTACTTTTGGAACAGGAAATTATTTTACACTGGTTGCTGGTAGTTGTAGAAAGCTAATATTGTCTCTTGCACGGCGAGTGTAAAATTCCCGTCTTCAAACAAAACAACCTTTTTCCCCATCTGCTCTGCAACCCTTCCTGTGCTGTCTTGCTTGCCCCGCCCCACGTGTTTTCCTTATCCCGCCTTCCTGAAAAAAAAGCCAGTGCTTTTTCCATGACTTTCAACCATGCTGAACAGCAGATGTCAATGTATTTTATCCATGTTGTATAGCAGCACATTACCCATAGCTCTCGTATTGTATTGCAGAGACCTACTGGCTTTGCCAATGCTTATTGGGTTTTGGTATGAGCCCTTTTACCCATTGCGTCACATCTAATGGCAGCTGTATGCATGCTGCTCGTTTAAGAATTGCCACAATTTCTTCACAGTAGGTTCGCCGGTCCGCAGTTCCACATCATGTGCAGGAAGGTGGCAGAGCCATCCCTGCACTTGGGGCAGATGGGGAACCTCTGGGGATAATATTTTGTGCAATCTCGAGGGGATCAGATATGTGCAATGTAGGACATTAAAATAAGTCCGCTTAAATCAGGAGTTACTAGTTATAGTTTGTACTAGTGCACAAGTCCGAAAGGGGTTTCTCCAATTCCTCCTCCCTTTTCAACCTTGCCCCCAGTGGAGTTTTCACCTGCTCCTCCTTGAAGGCTTTATATATTCTCGATATCATGTGTTGCCCTTCTCCACCCCCTAGGACTACTTCCATGATTGTAGACACCTGGGGCATTTGTGGGAAATTGGTCCGTATTTCTCTGGCCGTGTTCCTTTTTTTGGTAACTGGTAAGAATTGTTCCTGACGGACATGTAAGGTCCCCAAATGTAATGAATGAGTCAGTTGGATACAGATCCCCCAGTGCGAGGCACTGCTTCCTTCCACTGTGCTGGGGACATAGCCTGGTAAATATCCTGATAGGGTTTTACCCAGCCGACTTGTCGTGAAAAAGACTAGATCAACAATTACCTTCCCTGGTCTGGCGGGGAAACAAAGCAGGGTACATCTCCCACATGTAAAATGGGCCAAATTAGATGGTGCTGGGTCTACCGGACCTGGAACTGTACTACTTTGCTGCCCAGCTTCAGCACGGGGCACACTCGTGCGTGGAAAGGGATTATTGGGAGAAGACACTCCGTAGAGGCACGGTAGGGATAGAGCTAATCCCCTGCTAGCTGATGCAGGGAATTAATCAATCCACTGAGCTCCCTAAAATAGTTCACAGTGACACACCAGTCAAGAGGGTGCTGCGTTGTCCAGTGTTCTCGAGGTACTGTATGTACTTGGAAACAAATGTTTTTGAACAGAACCGTCACCCCTGTGTTCTGCATTTGTGATAGTTCCTTACAAGCAATGATAAATAAAAACTTATTATAAATAGAAAGTTGTAAATCAAGCCAACAACAAAGTTAAGATACAATTTATAGTCCCTACGAGTTAGTACTATTGGGCCTGAGCACTATTGTGTTTTTTTTTTTAACAGTTCTTTTTATTAAATTCAATGTGTCACTTAAAAAGAAAAACAATGTACAGGCAGTAATGTTCTCAACTCGGCAGTCGGCAACAGTCCACATTACAAACTCACCCCCCACCAGTGTAGAGTATAATACAGCATACCGACCCAGTGACCATTACTCAAAGTCCACCCTTTGTATGTCCATCGGTGGCTCACAGATCTCCCCTCTGTAAGCATTCCATTTTTGCCATATCTGCGACCACTTATTGGGACAACATCTTGATACATATACAGTTTTTTCGGTAAACATACAGTGGTCCATATCGTTCTCCCAATGCCTCAGGGACGGTTTTTCCCTTGCCCCCCACAATCTTGCAACATTTCGCTTGGCGACCATCATTCCCAATGACACCCACAGTTTCTCTTTAGTATTCAAATCCGTGGGGCCCCAAATATTTGCTTAATATCAGCTTAATATTGCAGTCGGTCGTAACCCCCATGACTTCTGTCATACAGTTTGTAACCCTCGCCCAGTAGCCCTGGATTACAGGACACTCCCAGATTGTATGAATGAACGTGCCTTCTTGCCCGCATCCCCTAATACAATCTGCGTCAACCCTACAGCCCATCTTCACCAGCGTAGGCCCAGAGTGGTATATTCTATGGAGTATCTTAAGCTGGACTAGCCTAAGCCTAGATGAAATAGCCGTTTCCCTAGGAGAGGCAAGCGCTTCTAACCATTCACCATCATCCAGTCCAGCTACGTCGTGATCCCAGTGGGCTCGGAGTCGGAGAAGGGGGTCCGGTACATTGTTTATAAGCTTTTTATAAATCAAAGAGATTGCCTTGTCTGGAAGGTGTCCATCCAGCGGGGAGGACTCTGGCGGAGTTTCCCCCCTAGGTATTGCCGCCTGCAGCGCATGCCTAACTTGGAGGTATCTGAATTGTTCCGAGTCAGCTAGTTCATATTCGTCCCGCAGCTGGTCAAAGGAAACTACCCCTCCCTTCTTCCACAGGTCCCCGACTGAGGATATGCCAATTAAATCCCACCGGTCAAACCCTTTGGTAATTCTTAGATTCCCCAATCGGGCGGTGTCCCAGAGTGGGGTGGCCAGCGTAATTCTGTCCTTCCATCCCAGACTTAATGTGGCGGCCCGCCACACCTGAGCAGAATGGTCAGTGGGCCCCGTTAATTTCAATCGAGAGGGATTTGCATATAGTGCGCCCTTGTAGCTCCCGCCGGGGAGTAGCCACCTGTCCATGTTAAATCCGGATCGTCCTGCGATCCATAGGTACAGTGGTTAACGGCGGTCAGTTGTGCAGCCCAATAATATCTTTTGATGTCAGGGAGTGCAATGTCTCCATCATACCATCCTCTTGTGAGCTTAGGAAGTGAGATTCTAGGTGGCTTTCCCTCCCATAGGAGCTTTCTCAGGGCGGTGTCAATAGATTTGAAATATTCTGGTTTCACCAGGAGTAGCGCATACTGAAGGGCATAAAGGAAACGGGGAAGGGACATCATTTTGAACAAGGCTGCTCTCCCCAATAGGGACAGAGGGAGCGTCTTCCAGTGTATGATATCACTTCTGAGGCGCTGCAGCGGGGGGAGGAGATTTTGGTCGTAAGAGAGTGTCAAGTCTTTGGAAACATGTATACCAAGGTATTTAAAGCCCGTCGGGGCAGTAGTTCTAGTAAAACCTTTGGGTAGGGTTGGCGAACTACCACTTAAAACATAAAGGACTGACTTAGACCAGTTAATGGTATATCCTGAAAATTCCCCAAAGACAATAAAGATATGGAGTGTTCGATTCAAGGAGGCTGCAGGCGACGCTAAATATAATAAGATATCATCGGCATAAAGCGATATTCGGTCCTCCCAGTCCGCAGCCCACTTCAGCCCTTTAATTATCGTATCCTTTCGTATCCACATCGCCAAAGGTTCCAATATGAGGGCGAAGAGCAATGGGGAGAGGGGGCAACCCTGACGAGTGCCCCTTCCTAGCTCAAATGGTGAGGACACTCGATTGTTGACCACTATCTGAGCCAGCGGAGTGGCGTAGAGAAGGCGTATCCAACTCAGGAAACCAGGGCCGAAACCTAATTTTCTCAATACTGCAAACATATATGGCCATTCGATCGTATCAAAGGCCATAGCCGCATCAAGCGACACTACCACCGCATCTTCTAGTATATTGTCGGCCCGTGCAAGCACTCCATGTAGTCTCCGTAAATTGAGAGAAGTATTTCTGGCTGGCATAAAGCCTGACTGGTCGGGGTGTACTAGATTGGTGATGACTGTTAATAATCGGGTGGCAAGTAGTTTGGCCAGTATCTTAGCTTCTGCGTTAAGTAGTGATATCGGCCTATAGGAGGAGCAGAGGTGTTTGGGTTTCCCTATCTTGTGGATAACCACGATATTGGCCAATCTTTGGTCTGCTGGGAGTGACCCAGCGTCGCAACTTTCATGGAACATGTTAACAAGATGTGATGCGATTTTACTAGGGGTCAGCTTGTATAGTTCGACCGGCAGGCCGTTTGGGCCGGAGGCCTTTCCTCCACTCAGGTCGTGGATAGCTTTCTCCACTTCCGAGAGTTCTAAGTCTCTATCTAAGTCGGATCGTTCCTCATCGGAAAGTCTCGGGAGTGGGATATCGTGGAGCATGGAAAGTGTATCGGTTTCAGTGTACTTTGTTCGGGAGGTGTATACATCTCTATAGTAGTCAGCGAAAGCATTTGCAATATCTTGCGGGTCTGAGGTCTTGTGGCCAGATCTCGTGATTAGTTCCACCACTATTCGATTCGCCTGTTCTCTGCGGTCAAGCCAGGCGAGCAGCTTTCCTGCCTTGTCGCCCAGCTCGTAAATTCTACACTGTGTGGCTCTATGCTGGGTTTTGGCAGCATCACTGGCCACCGCCAAATACTCTTTTTGTTTAAGTCGCAGTTCATGCCTCGTCACGTCAGAGTCGGTCACTTGGAGTCTGCTTTCTATCGCTAATATTTCAGTTTCCAGCCGAACCAAGTCTCCCTGTTTCTCTCTCTTGGAGGTAGCGATTTGGGATACGGCCGTCCTTCTTATAACAGTTTTGTAGACCTCCCATAGCACTCTTGCCGAGTCCACAGAATTTTCATTCTCAAGAAAATAGTGCTCTGTGTCGCTGACAATCCGTTCACGTATCTTGGGGATTTTAAAATACCAGGGATTATTAGGGGCCGTCCTCCCTCTTTGTGACTCCCCAACCTCAATCCGGGCCCAGAGGGGCGAGTGGTCCGAGATACCTCGCGCTAGGTGATTTATCTCCCTAACCTGTCTCAGTTGATCCGCCGGCGTGATTATGAAGTCTATTCGGGACATACTGCGATGGGCCCCCGAATAAAACGTGTAGTGTCGGTCTGCCGGGTGAAGCGCCCGCCAAGTGTCAACAAGACCCAACGCTGTCAGAAAATCATGTATCTGCGTGCGTGTCGCTGGCAGGTTCTTATGGGGCCAGCGATCCAAATTATCGGAAACAATGGAGTTGAAGTCCCCCCCTATCACGAGTCTCCCTTCAGGCAGGCAGAGTAAAAGATCGCCTAGATCTTTAAAGGCCAGAGCTTGAAGGCCAGGCGGGATGTACGTTGACACCAAGTTGAGCGTCCGCCCCTCCCAGCACCCAGAGACAGTCATGAATCTTCCCTGTACGTCCGTCTTTATGCAATCAATTGTCATCGGAAAGTTTTTGCGGAGGAGTATCCCCACCCTGCGTGAGCCGGAGCCGAAAGCAGAGTGCGCCACCAATTTGAACCCCCAACGTGTAAGAGCCTGGCATGCGTTACCTAAAAGGTGCGTCTCTTGAAGCAAGACCACATCCGGTAAATGCCTCTTGATATACTGCAGTACAATGCCCCGTTTAAGCTTGTCCCCCAGACCGTTGACGTTGCAGGACATCAATTTAAATCCAACTATTAGTGGCGGCCCCATGGTAAAGAAGTAAGTTAGTGTGGTATCCCATGAAATACACTACAAGTGCATCCCTCCCACGACAACGGTGTTCAACTTCAGCCAGAGTGATCAATGCAAGCTTAATACAGGTAGACAGCAGCCGTTCAGTGACACCGTTAGGCCCATTGAAATTCACCTTGCGCAATCATTGAGCTATCTGAACTACAACAGCTTGCCCCCCTCAAAGTCGCTTAGTGGGACAATATGAGTCTCTTCGCAATCGTAGTTACCTTGGCCTGACGAGTGGATATACAGCCGTGAGGGGGTCCACCCCGCGATTGTCCATAACATGAAACGAGCCCGTGAACCCTCCGCCCACCAAGACAATAGTACCAAAAGCATAGAGTGGTAGTTGCCAGTTTTCAAATGAAGTCAAATATGTCATACCTGTATAACAAAAAACTAAACAAATTGAAACATTCCCCCCCCCCCCCACCCTGCACTGTCAAAAGCCCAGAAGGGGCACATTGAATGTGATCCTTAACAGAGAGACATAGTGCACAGGCACCCAACCCTCTCAACATATCAAACTCAACCCCCCTCCCTGCCTCCCTGCATAGCGGAATTAGAACTTCCCGCCACCCCAAACATGCAGAGTGCCTTTCGCCCACCCTTTAAACTAGGAGGTATGTGCAGCCAACCGGGCACCCGCTCCATACATGGAAGGCAACGAATAAACAGAATACCAAGAAGCTGCAGTCACATTTGCATCGTAGCAAGCATTGATTGGCGGTCGCCCAGTTTACAAAACGGTCTCATGCGCACAGTCCTGCAGCATGGTCCACCACCAGTAGGAGGACCCGGCCTCTACCCAGTCCGACAGGTCCCTGTGAGGAATCAGCACACCAAAAAAGGGTTTAGGTACAGACCAGATTATCCAACACCACCAGCTGCAGCCATGTGTCCTCCCGGCGGGGCACCCCCATCGGTGTCACTCTGAGTCCCCTCCGCTCCAGGCTTTCGGGTGCGATTATTTTTCCCCCGTCCAGCCAAGCGCCAGCCATCCAGCCAGTCCCACGCCTCCTCAGGGGTAGCGAAGAACCAGACCCTCCCCTCAGACTCCACCCTCAACTTGGCTGGAAATAACATGGCGTATTTTATATTTTTGTCTCGGCGCGCACGTTTAACATCTAAGAAGCTGCGCCGTTGTCGCTGTACCTTGAGGGTAAAGTCCGGAAAGAAAGTTATAGTGCTGTTTTGGAATGCCAGCGGGGGGCCGCTCGAGCCGCCTGGAGGATAACGTCCCGATCCCTGTAGTTGAAAATCCTAGCAACTATAGGCCGAGGGGGGGGCCCCCGGCTTCGGTCTTCCCCCTGGCACGCGGTGCGCCCTCTGAACGGAAAACAAATTGGACAACCTAGCTGGTTTCAGGTAAGTAGTTACCAGGTCTTCGACGAATAGGTCTGCTGCCGGCTCCTTCGCTCTTTCTGTGACTCCCAGTATGCAAACATTATTACGTCTGGAGCGCCCTTCGTATTCATCGAGCTGCGCCTCCAGCTTTGTAGTGAGAGCTTGAAGATCGTCCACCCTCCGCTGTAAATCAGAAGTGTCAGTGACCAGCGAGCTCGCTTTTATTTCCACGTCCTGTAATCTAGTGTTCATGGAGCGCATGTCCGCTCTGATGAGGGACACCTCTGAGGATACGGAGTCTATCCGTGTCTCCAACGACGTGCGAACCGTAGTAATAGCTGTGAGAATATCTTGTAGTGTCGGTTCCTTAGCCCCTTCCTCCGATTGTTGCGTCCCCGATGGAACTTCGCCCCCCCCCTCGGGGCCGCGCCGGGGCCCTTGTCCCAGGCACATTTCTCCAGCTTGGCCTGCACGGCCTTGGAATTGCGTCCAGCCATGACCGGGGCCCACCAGGCATGGAGCGCGCAGGGAGACAGGAAACACACGGGCGTTGCGCAATTATCTCTTGGCGTCATAGTGCTCGGCAGGACCGCTCTCTCAGGGCAGACTGACACCATAGGCCCAAACGTCACTGAATCAAGTGGTCCATGTAGTGTAGACGTGGGGCCGACAAAGCGTGAGACACAGGAGTAAGGCCTTAGTACGTGGCACCCAGTGGTCGCTGGCCACCGTGGCTCAGCTACTATCACACCCCCTTAGCGCAATGCAGAGGATGTGAGAGCCGACCCACTCTCGACGCCCCCGTCAGACAGCGCCTCCCGGCAGGGTCAGTGAAGGCAGCATCAAAGGGGGAGAACAGCCCAAGTCCAGAGGAAACAGTGTCACTGATGCCCCCCAACCCACAAGTCACAGGCCTGGTCTCACGGATGATAACATGCAACACACTGAGGTAAACAGCGGTCCTCCAATCCGGGGACAGAATGAACTAATCACTGGAAGGTGAGGGGGGACCACAACTCGATGCAAGCGGCAGGGGGGCCACAGATCACCGAGAAAGGGTCCGGAGCCAAAGGAGGGCCCGAGATCCTGCCAGCCCCACATCGGCTAGCTCGAGAGAGAGATCATCGGCTTCTTCGGACGCTGGGTGCGGCCGATAGTGTTTCAATTGCCGCTGGACCGAGCTGCCAGCTCCCGGGGCGCCCGCTGTCCCAAAGTCCACAACGACTGCTCCGCCCGGGCTCCCCACTCACCGGATCGCACTGCAGACCCCCGCGGCGCCCGCCAGCTGTCTCAGTGGCCCCGAGAGGGGAGGTCCGCTCAATCACAGCGCCGGGCAGGAGAGCTGTGTCTCGGCCGCCTTCAGGGCGCGAGCCACTGCAGGAGTTGCTGGCTTCAAGGCTTAGGCCCGATCAGCCGCCGGGCCTCACGCTGGATTTACCCCGCACCGGGCAGGCACTTAAGTCTTATTGGGGCGCCGAGATACACACCGGCAGGCTTCCCTCGACATATCAGCACAGCGGGCAGTCGCGGGCACAACGGCACACACGGAGGCAGTCACTCCAAACTTGCTGTGCCATCAGAATACTGGGCCTGCTCGCTCCTCCTCCACCACGATCGCCGCTCAAACGGGCCGAGTGCGACTACGAACCGATCTCCAGCCCCGCCAGCTGGAATCGGCGGTGTCGCGGCTTAATCGACTCGTGCAAGCATGCTGAGCTCAATGCCAGTTTCGTTGCCTACTTTAATGACGGATTAATAAGCGGATTTACGTTGGAGCGGGCACGCTCGATTGGAGCCGCTTCAAGAAGCGGCCATGTTCCTCTGCGGTTGGCCACGCCCCCCGCACTATTGTTTTTTAATGTTTTTTTTTTTTATACCATCTCCAAGAGATTTAGCAGTACTTTTGCCCTTTGAGGTATGCACTAGGCTTCAGTTATGTCAATTGTTATGATGTCATCAGGATTAAGGACTTGTGGCATCATTCTGTCAGTTAGGGTCAGAGGCCATAGATGTCACTTCCTGTGATGTCATTGAGTTGTGAGGTCACTTCTGCTACCCCTGGCGTTTTGATTAATTTACTTTTATGATTGCAAGGAAGGCCAAGACAGCTTTTGTTTCAACTCTCTTGAAGAAAACAAAGCTGTTTCTCTTGGAAGATTACTTCAGAAAAAACATACAAGCCTTACTCCTCCCACATTTGGATGGAGGCACCACCTTGCTCAGTGGTCTCCCCAACACTAACCTAGCATCTTCTAAAGGTATCCTACACGCAGCGACATGGCTCACCAAGGGCTTGAAGAAATTTGACCACACCACCCCCCACTAAAAGACCTACATTGGGTCTTCGTTCCAACCCGGATCAGCTTCAAGACCTGGCAAACAAACTAATAACACCTGGCAGACAGCGCCAGACCAGGAGCCTGAATATCCCCGGACTGTAGACAAAACATTGCAAGAAGGAAAAAAACAGGCGGCAAGCTTTCTCTGTTCATCACTTGATATCCAGAACAGCATCCCTTTCAACATCAGTTCAGCACAAAAGACTCACCGCTTCAAGAAGTGCTATGCCTGTAGTTTACCCTTGACGTTCCCCTATGACTGTATTTTCCCAGTGACTATTGCCCTGTTCAGTGCTTCATTGCTCATGAGCTTGGTTCATGCTCTACAAATACCTACACTTATACTTACGTACATATAACATCTGTTGGACTTGGCCTTTCTGCCGGGTCATCCCCAGCCTTTTTGCTTCACCTTTCTGTTTTCTAAACCTGTTTTGTTGGCTGTTATGACTCTGCACAGTTTACCACTGCTAACCAGTACTAAACGGCTTGTGCTCTCACCTTTAAACAAGATAACATTGACTTACACCCAATTGGCATATTTAATTTTATTGTACGTCCCTAGTAAGGTGCTTATACATGTACCCAGGACCCGTGTTATTAGTTGGCCTGCAGCACTCCTTGTGCCACCCGCTTAAGTAGCCCTTTAAACATATCTCGGGCCTGCCATTGCAGCCTGTGTGAGCAGTCTTAAACTGCCAATTCGACTTAGCAATAGAACCCCCTTGCCAAGCTTAAAACTCCTCTTCCATTGCACATAAGTCACCCCTAAGGTAGGCCCTAGGTAGTCCATAGGGCATGGTGCACTGTAATTAAAAGGTTGGACATGTACTTTTAGGTTTTGCATGTCCTGGGAGTGACTACTAATATGAGGAATACCTCTCCCATAAGATAGCATTTGGTTGCCTTACTACATTTTATAAGTGTTAACGTTAATTGCGAACAGTTAAACAATTCATGTCTGGTGTCTGAGAAATTGTAATTAAGAATCCTCCTTAATGGTAAAGTCAGATTTTCAATTACAATTTTGAAGATACCACTTTAGAAAGTTTGCATTTTCCTGCCCTAACTATTTGGTGCCTGCAGCCTGCTCCTGGGTCATGTGACTGGGTGTAGCTGGTAGTTAGACTTGATTGCTCCCAGACAGCCACCAATTGAGGGATTATGTGTTCCTGGATGGGGCATCAACTGGCAGGATGGGGTGAGAGGGCTGAGCTGTGCAAAGCCCCACTTGCAACTGAATAGGCTGTCCCCTGCCTTCACACAAAGGACTTGTCACCACTGCATTGTTTATGAAGACAGCTTGGTGCCAGGGCAGGTGAAGCAGGAAACTTCAAGGACGTCAAAGGAAATCTTCTAGAATCTTCAACTACTTCAAAGTGGGCACCGGGTATATATAATGGACCCTCAGACCCAACTCTTCAGTACACTTCTGGACCTGTGGACATTACAGAAGACAGTCCTGGCAGCAAAGCAGCACAGCAGTCCGCCACTCTGATGCCCTGCTGCATGCTGGACTACTTGCTGAGAAGGAAGACTGGACTTGCACCCTTCATCCCAGGCTGAAGTAACTTCAAGGGTCAGCTGACTAACCTCCTGTTTTGAGCTACAGGGACATAAAAAGCTCCAGAGGCTCCCTGCAACTGCCCAGCTGACCTGCAACTGGACCTTCCTGAGCCCTTCTGGCTTCACCTGGAGTGAGTTCCTGACCCCCAAGATATGCCCCTTAGATCCAGAACTCTTGGTGTATCATCAGTTGAGCTCCTCTCCAAAGTTTAAGGAGAAATCTGAAGTTTTGGTCTCTTCGCGAATGAGAACAGGATATTAACCATCAAGATCTTGCCGCCTGCCAATATGAAGTTTCTTCAAACCCGACTCTTCACGCTACAGCGACCGCCAGCGATGCCTGGCAACACAAGATCTGCACTTCGCACTACAGCTCGTGGGGACCGCCAACGTGAAGCTCCAGCAACGACCTCAGCTACGCCCAACTGGATCTTCGTGCTACAGCAGCGACCATCTGCGACGACCGGTCTGCTCTTCGCTTTACATCAGCGACCATCTGTGATGTTGTCTCTGCTCCTCGCGGCCCTGTGCACCGCGACAGAACTCTTCGCGCTGGACTTTTGAAAGTAACTCTGTCAGTGGGACTAATTTGGTCTCTGTATCCGGCCCACCCTCCATTGTGGTTGGGCCTGAACTTGTGAATTACACCTGCTATTGCACGACGAGTGGCGCTTTGAGCTTTTAGGCGCTTTACTTACCTTATCTTTAAAATTGCATATCCCCAGTGCTACTGATTGGGGTTTTAAATATTTGGTCTCAAATACTTACATTTTGCTCTATTTTTCTAAATTGGTGTGTGATTTTTCTTGTGTTGTTTTCCCTTTAGTACTGTGTGAAGTGCTGCATGAATACTTTACACATTGCCTCTAAGTTAAGCCTGCCTGCTCTGTGCCGAGCTACTAGAGGTCTGAGCACAGATCAATTTGGGGTTTGCTTGTGTTTCACCCTGGCAGAGGTTGTGTTGCTGCTTGTGTAGGGTTTCATCCCCCTCAACTAGTAACCCAATTTCCAACAACATCCATGATAACTCCGTGGATATGGTGTCTTTTAATAAAGGCTCGACCTACTAGAATCAGCACCATGTCTTAATTTAGCTCTTGCCATAATTTTGGCTAAACATGAGTTTATTAGGAGATTGGCTCATGTGCATGTCTTCATGTCTGTGCTTAGCCCAACATTTCTGTAAATTATATGCTTTCTTGTTGGGATTATTCTCAAAGTGCACATTGTACAGATGGGACCATCTCCAGCCTCCTCTGGCTAGCTCTGTTTGTGGTGTGCTTTTCAGCACTCTTCCTATTAGAGGTGTGCAGTTGTCTTCCTGTATAATACCTTTGCTCTCGGCTAATCGCCAAGTGCCTGTGGGGATGAGGTCATCACAGTAAGTTAAGTGTGATTTCTTAGTTCCACTTCTGTTCCAGACGTAGGTTGAACTGGTTTGTTTTGAACTTGGTGCATTTTCATGGCAAATTACGTCTTCTCTTGGGTACCTGCAGACGTTCTGCTAAGTTCTGGCATCTTTGTTTTCTTGTTACCTATTTTGGCATATACTCTCCACTTATGGAAAAGCAGGTTCGTGAGCAGTTATAAGGTCTATCTAGAACTCTGGTAAAGCCCCCATTAGTCAGTTTTCGGCAATATGGCCTTCCATTTGGGAGCTCTCTTCCAAAGCCATTGTCTGTCAGTGCTTATTAGTAACCCTATACATATCCTGTTGTTAAGCAGGAGGAGAGGACACATTGTTCATTGAAGACTTGACACTGCTTTGGTATATCTTCCTATGTTAGACATAGACCAGTATGAAAAGTGCCCATTACTTCTTGTTAATATTCATTGTAACCCGTTCGTCTTGTCACCATCATTCTAACCTTCTTAGGCTGTTTTCGCCCATATGTTGCTGCTCCGGAGTTTAATAAAAAAGGATTTCAAGTTGAGTGTTTAAGATAACGATGGTCAAGTTATGGGGAGGGGCTAAATTAGTTTTAAAATTAAAGTGATATATGCTCTAGCTCCCATTACCTGCAAATATTGTAAAGCGTCTTTTCTCCTGGTAATTTTCACGGTAAAATCTGCTGGAATTTTTCCAGCAGCAAAAATACCCTCTAAGTCACCAGGATTTGCAGATTTTGCTGCGGTCCGCACCAAATCTGCGTTTATTGCCCCATTTTCAGTGAATAGGTCCTATTTATGCCACCTGATAAATTCCGATAATGTCAGATTATAACTGGTGTGATAAATATTGCACACTTTTCCGGTTCAAACGTAATCATGCCGTAGTGTGAGGTATATTGCTTATACTTGATTGATAAAGCTGTCTGCTCAGGCCTTTGGTATAGAACTTGTTCTCCCTTCCTTTTAGAAAACAGCTTCTTGTTTAAATGTACTTTTTTTGTTGACATTTGTATTGTTGAGTAATAAAAGAAAATGTATATGCTGTAGCATAAAACTTTCATCAGTTTCTTCGCATAGGAGTAAGACGCATGTGCAGTCTACAGATGTCGTTCTCCTACTGTTTACAGACCGTATTTTTCAGTACTAAGGGCCAGTTTTACATACCTTGGATCCGGTAAAAATGGTCGCAGTTTGCGCACCGACTATTAGTGAATCCAACGGTATTTTGCACACCAACCTATGTACTAATATCCTGCCTGCTTAGTGAGCTTTGGTATCCCGACGTCCTCTTACTCAATGGAATATATTATATCATAGGGGATAATTGTAGTTACAATGGGGATGTTATCCCTTTCTAGGACAGAAGGAGAAGAGAGGTTTGTTTATACGATGAGAAAGGGTAGCTAGATAGAATTTATATTGTTTCAAGTTATTAAAAACCATTGCAATATAAAAACCACAGTAAAGATAAAATACATAGCGTGATCATTCCATAAATAAAACAGCATGCGACTCTGTTAGGGACTGGTTTCCATAAAGTGCAATGTGCAATAGTAATCACATACAAAAACAAGTACTAAGTATTTAGTTATGCAGCAGGTCCCAAAGGCGAGACCTATTGGCTATGCCAATGCTTGTTTTTATCTTTGTTGCAGTTTGTATATAGCGCGAACTCGACCCAAATGTATTGGAGCGCTTTATATGAGCACTAGTTACATTACACAAGGACACATTTATTTTTTTGGTAGGGACGTTAAGCCGACATCGAGACTCGAACCAGCACCCCCAGATCCAAAGTCGGCAGCCAGGGCTGTTAAGCCACATCCTCTACCCAAGTCCTTCTAGATTGTGAGCATCTCACGTTTCAAAGGTATGCAATTACCATCATTCAAATATGGCCACTAAAAGAGACTCCGGCTTCTGTAGGAAGCTGGCTCTGTATATACTATACCAAAGTGAGGTATAGTGTGCACAGAGTCCAGTGGATCCCCAAAGGTAGGCAGAGGTAAAGTTAGATAGAACCTTACTCTCTATTTGTGGTAGTGTGGGCGAGCAGTAAGGCAGTATCAGAGGACAGTGTTAAGCATTTGTTGTACACACTCAGTCAGCAAATTAATTCACACACTCAAAGACTGAACTTCAGGCCAATTGTTTTTGTATAAAAATATTCTTTTAGTTATTTTAATTCTAGAACCAAGCAAGCCTGGCACAGGTAAGCAATAAATACTTTACAGTAGTAAATGCTGGTTGTAAAACAGTTCAATTGCAATTGTAAATGTACTATGATTTGACTTACAGTATTGTTTCAGAGAAATGCAATCACTTGTAAGTACAGTACATTGACTTCAATGGGATTTTCAGTAAAATAGCAGGTAAGTTACTTTTGGATTACTTTATTTATAAAAACCCCTCCCACATGATGCTGTCTACACTTTTGTCTCTTCCCCCCGCACGACATTACAAATGTTTTCTTTAGATTCAGCTGCAAGTCTGTCATTCATGTATTGGGCAAAATTTTCCATTAGACATTGCAGGCCATTTGCAGTTCTAGACATTAGGACAGCGTCGTCTGCGTATAATAAAATGGGGGTGGGGCGTGTTCCAACTTTCGGGGCGTCTACAACCAATTTTTGTAAAACCGAGTCCACTTTATTTATATACAATGAAAATAAAAGGGAGCTAATACGCATCCCTGTCTGATACCACGCTTTACCACAAAGTCAGGCGTACATTCCCTGATTTTCCATAGCGTACCCTTGAGGTTAAATATGCATAAATTTGTGATAAAAATAAGATTTCTGTGGGAGCACCAAGCCCTTTTAAAATTTGCCATAATTTTTGATGATTGACTAAGTCAAAGGCACTGGTGAGGTCTACAAAACATAGATGAAGTATCCCCTCCTTAGCTATTGTGTACTTCCCAATTAACAACTCTAGGTTTAAACATTGCTCTACCGTCCCAATACCCCTTCTGAAACCGTACTGCGCCTCTGTTAGTATATTTTTTTCACTGGCCCAAGCTTCGAGCCTCTCCAGCATGATTCGGCCCATAATCTTGGAAGAGGAATCAAGAAGGGATATCGGGCGGTAGCAATTTGCCTTTTCCCTGTCCCCTTTTTTAAAAATGGGTACAATAATACTTTCAACCCATGTGGCTGGTAATACTCCTCCCAAAACAGCATTAAAAACTTTCATTAATATTGGTATCCAGAATTCCAAATCATACTTAAAAACATCTATCGGCACCCCATCTGAGCCTGCTGCTTTCCCATTTGCACTTTTTTGGAGTGCTGATTTTATTTCCTCTGATGTGATTGGTGATGTTTTCACTGGGTTTACCTTTATACATTTTTCTTTTTCAAATCAATCATATCTATTCCTTCTGGGTTAAAAATACTCTTAAAATGTAGCACCCAGTCTTCTGGTGGTACTACAGTATCGATCCTCACCACGTTATTATCTTTAAAATATGGATGATTTATTATCTTCCAGAAGAGGGCTGAATCTTTCAGCTCTACTGCCTGGTTTAATTTCTCCCAGGCCTCCTCACGGATCTCCTTTTTCTTATTTCCAATGTCTTTTTATACTCTTTCCTTACAGCATTGATTTTTGTGGGTCTCTAGGTTTTTGTTTAAGCACAAGTTTCAGCTCCCCATTTAGCCTTGTACATTCATGGTTAAACCATCTTGGAGTTAGACCACACAATTTTTTCCTTCTTTTAGATTTTAGGTCACCTGCAATTTCTTTGGTGATATTGGCGAAAGCAGCTATGACAGCTGTTTGCGTAGAGGAACCATCCAGACAGATTTCAAATTTTTTTGTGTTTTCCCTTTGAGGGTTTCCATGAATGAAGATGGATTAACACCTGTCCGTTTTATTGAGACGCCATTATTTCCTTGGGTGTCGATATCAACATCTGCATTCTTGCCCCTTAGTTTTGTTAACAAGTTTACCTTTAATTTCACGCTTAGGGAATGATGGTCACTAACCATACTAATATTTATCGAAACATTCTCGACCAAATCGTTACCATTTGAAGATATTATGATATGGTCTATGTTTGAAGATGACCTTGTTCCCACAAAGGTATACATATTTTCTTCACCATCTGGTATGATCGGTTCCAAAATTATTAGATCATATTTATGCATTGCATTATTGATGGCTTCTCCATATCTATCATGGTGGAAGTGTGGGATCTTGTCACCAAAATCGTCACAATACCCACAAGGCTCACCAGCTTCAAAATCACATTTAACACAATTAAAATCCCCTTCTCAAATTAAACGTAAGTCCCTACAATTCCCTTCACGAATTGGTCCAAATCCTCTTCTAATAGGTTAATTACGGTGCTCCTTGTGTTATCAAAAATATTGTTATAGAAGTTTATTATGACAAAAGTCTGGTTTTCATTGGAATAAAGATGTAAAAACTGGTAATATTGTGATTCAGTGAAGGTTTTCCTAACGGTCAGAGGGGAGGCAACTGGAATTAAGGTAGCCAGACCTCCCTTCGCCCTTCCCTTTCTTGATGGTATTGCATTAGTGCAAGTACTTTGGTACCCATTTACATAAAAAGGTTCAGGGCACCAAGTTTCTTGTAGTAGTACAACCCCAGGACCCTCCAACATTTGTTGCCAGTTAACATCATAGATTTTATTTTTAATACCAGCTGTGTTCCATGTCATAATTTTTAGACTTTTGCTCAGGGATATTCCAGAATCAGCTATCAGCAAGTTATCGGGGCTATTACTATAATCATGCTGAAGTACATCCTCTATCTCTATATGGCGGGGTTCTGTTAAATTTACCTTATCTACATTTGTTTTAGGATTACCATTTTTCATGTTTGTACTTGTGGTACAATGATGGGCAATTTCCTCCATATTAGAGGGGATGCATAAGTTCATCCCCTTCACTTCGACCACCCCTGGCGACAGCTGAGGCGAAAAAAACGGTCAAGCAATCATGATGTCGCAGTGTGTCTAACTGATATTTATCACACTGTTTTAAGTCATTTCCCAATGTGTTCCTAAGATTGACTTTAACCCCTTCGATGCTAATGACGGAATGGTTCCGTCATGAGCATCGGTGCCCCTGTGCTCATGACGGAACCATTCCGTCATGAGGCCAGGGGCACGAAATCCCTCTGCTGCAGACAGTAGAGGGATTTCCTTTCTCCCCACAGCCTCGGGAGCTGGGGAAGAGCTTCCCAGCTCCCGAGGCCCCTCCCTTTCAGTGAAATGAAGATCAGCGTGCACGTCGCGCTGACTTCATTTCACTGAGCAATCTAAAATGAGCCTTTAGGCTCATTTCAGTTTCACTTTCTACGTGCTCAGGGGCTATCTCAGCCCCTGAGCACGTAGAAAGACGGGAGAGGTATCATTGGAAAGGGAGAATCTCCCTTTCCAATGGTACCCCTCCCCAGTGGATCCCTGCTTGGGGATCGCCCCAGGAGGGCGATCCCCAAGCAGAGATCCACCCACTAAGGCACCAGGGAGGGGAGCGGCCCCTTGGGCAAGGGCTTTTGCTCCCCTCAAAAAATTGCCAATGTTCAGTCTTTCTGCCCCCTGGGGGCAGATGGAGGCAGTAGCCCCCAATCTGCCCCCAGGGGGCAGCAAAGCCCACTAGACACCAGGGATTTTTATTTGGTGCATTCTTTTTAGGGTGGGGGCTGCCCAAAATGGGCACGCCAATGCCCCCCCCCCACCCGCCACCATTACAGTCTTTCTGCCCCCCCGGGGGGGGGCAGAAAGCCCACTAAACACCAGGGATTTTTTTGGACGCATTGTTTTTAGGGTGGGGGCTGCCCGAAAACGGGCACACTAATGCCCCCACCCCCCCACCACCATTACAGCCTTTCTGCCCCCCCTGGGAGGTAGATGGGGGCAGTAGCCCCCAATCTGCCGCCCGGGGGCAGAAAGCCCACTAAACGCCAGGGATCTTTTTGTGTAATTTTTTTTTTAGGGTGGGGGCTGCCCAAAACGGGCACGCTAATGCCCCCACCCCCGTCACCATTACAGCCTTTCTGCCCCCGGTGGGGCAGAAAGCCCACTAAACGCCAGGGTTTTTTTTTTGTGCAATTTTTTTTAGGGTGGGGGCTGCCCAAAACGGGCACGCTAATGCCCCCAACCCCGTCACCATTACAGCCTTTCTGCCCCCCCCTGGGGGGCAGATGGGGGCTGTATCCCCCAATCCGCCCCCCCGGTGTTGCAGAAAGCCCACTAAACGGCAGGGATTTTTTTTGGGCGTGTTTTTTTTTGGGTGGGGGCTGCCCAAAACGGGCACGCCAATGCCCCCACCCCCCGCCACCATTACAGCCTTTCTGCCCCCCCCATGGGAGGCATATGGGGCAGTAGCCCCCAATCTGCCCCCCCCAGGGGGGCAGAAAGCCCACTAAACGCCAGGGATTTTTTTTTGTGTAATTGTTTTTTTTGGGTGGGGGCTGCCCAAAACGGGCACGCCAATGCCCCCACCCCCCGCCACCACTACAGCCTTTCTGCCCCCCCCATGGGAGGCATATGGGGTAGTAGCCCCCAATCTCCCCCCCCGGGGGGGCAAAAAGCCCACTAAACGCCAGGGATTTTTGTTTTTGTGTAATTGGTTTTTTTAGGGTGGGGGCTGCCCAAAACGGGCACGCCAATGCCCCCACCCCCGTCACCATTACAGCCTTTCTGCACCGCCCTGGGGGGCAGATGGGGGCTGCAGCCCCCAATCTGCCCCCCTGGTGGGGCAGAAAGCCCACTAAGCATCAGGATTTTTTTGGGGCAATTTTTTTTAGGGTGGGGGCTGCCCGAGTGGGCACGCCAATGCCCACATCCCCGCCACCATTACAGCCTTTCTGCTCCCCTGGTCTCCCGATAAAAATGGTACCTCACACGCGTGGGTGGGGCAGAAGTACCCGCGACAGGCAAGGGCCCAAAACCTAGTGAGGCGACATCAAAATTACCTATCACAAACCAACCTGGTTTCAAGGGGGTCCCATGAGTTTTTGGCCCGGGTTCGGCGGCCAGCCAAGAAACCTACAAACCACACATTTCTGAAAACTAGACATCTGAGGATTCCAGGAGGTATGGCTTGCGTGGATCCACCAACGTTTTCTTACCCAGAATCCCCAGAAACCTGAAATTTTACAGAAAAAAATCACTTTTTCATACATTTTGTGTGGGAAAGTTGTGGCATCACCGGGCTGACACAAATTTCCTACCACCCAGCGTTCCCCAGGTCTCCCGATAAAAATGGTGCCTCACTCGGGTGGGAGGCCCAAGTACGCGCGACAGGCAAGGGCCCAAAGCGTATTGAGGCAACATCAAAATTGCCTATCAGAAAACGACCTGGTTTTGCAAGGGGGTCCCATGACTCTTTGGCCCGGGGCTCGGTGGCCACCTAGGAAACCTACCAAACCCACACATTTCTGAAAGAAGACACCCGGGGGATTCCAGGGAGGTATGGCTTGCGTGGATCCCCAACGTTTTCTTACCCAGAATCCCCCAGAAACCTGAAATTTTGCTGAAAAGTCACTTTTTCACACATTTTTGTGTAGGAAAGTTGTGGCATCACCGGGCTGACACAAATTTCCTACCACCAACGTTGCCCCAGGTCTCCCGATACAAATGGTGCCTCACTCGGGTGGGAGGCCCAAGTACCCGTAACAGGCATGGGCCCAAAGCGTATTATGGCGACATCAAAATTGCCTATCAGAAGACGACCTGGTTTTGCAAGGGGTCCCATGACTTTTGGCCCGGGGCTCGGCGGCCACCTAGGAAACCTAGCAAACCCACACATTTCTGAAAAGTAGACACCCGGGATTCCAGGGGTATGGCTTGCGTGGATCCCCCAACGTTTTCTTGCCAGAATCCCCAGAAACCTGAAATTTTGCTGAAAAAAATCACTTTTTTCACACATTTTTGTGTGGGAAACTTGTGGCATCACCGGGATGACACAAATTTCTCTACCACCTAGCGTTCCCCCAGGTCTCCCGATACAAATGGTGCCTCACTCGGGTGGGAGGCCCAAGTACCACGTAACAGGCATGGGCCCAAAACGTATTGAGGCAACAATGAAATTGCCTATCACAAAATGTTTTGGGCCCTTGCCTGTCGCGGGTACTTGGGCCTCCCACCGGAGTGAGGCACCGTTTATCGGGAGACCTGGGGAACGCTGGTGGTGGGAAATTTGTGTCATCCCGGTGATGCCACAACTTTCCCACACAAGACTGTGTGAAAAAGTGATTTTTCAGCAAAATTTCAGGTTTACAGAGGATTCTGGGTAAGAAAACATTGGGGGATCCACGCAAGCTATACCTCCTGGAATCCCGGGTGTCTACTTTTCAGAAATATGTGGGTTTGCTAGGTTTCCTAGGTGGCCGCCAAGCCCCGTGCCAAAGTCATGGGACCCCCGTTGCAAAACCAGGTCGTCTTCTCATAGGCAATTTTGATGTCGCTCAATGCGTTTTGGGCCCTTGCCTGTCGCGCGTACTTGGGCCTCCCACCCGAGTGAGGCACCATTTTATCGGGAGACCTGGGGAACGCTGGGTGGTAGGAAATCTGTGTCAGCCCGGTGATGCCACAACTTTCCTACACAAAATGTGTGAAAAAAGTGACTTTTTCAGCAAAATTTCAGGTTTCTGGGGATTCTGGGTAAGAGAACGTTGGGGATCCACGCAAGCCATACCTCCCTAGAATCCCCGGGTGTCTACTTTTCAGAAATGTGGGTTTGCTAGGTTTCCTAGGTGGCCGCCGAGCCCCAGGCCAAAAGTCATGGGACCCCCTTGCAAAACCAGGTCGTTTTGTGATAGGCATTTTTGATGTCGCCTCAATACGTTTTGGGCCCTTGCCTGTCGCGGGTACTTGGGCCTCCACACCGAGTGAGGCACCATTTTTATCGGGAGACCTGAGGCAATGCTGGGTGGTAGGAAATTTGTATCAGCCCGTGATGCCACAACTTTCCACACTAATGTGTGAAAAAGTGATTTTTTCAGCAAAATTTCAGGTTTCTGGAGTAAGAAAACATTGGGGATCCACGCAAGCCATACCTCCCTGGAATCTCCCATGTGTCTACTTTTCAGAAATGTGTGGGCTTGGTAGGTTTCCCTAGGTGCCGGCAGAGCTAAGGTTCAAGAACTAAAGCTAGGCACTTTGCCAAAAAAGGGTCATTTTTCACAGTGAAATTGGGGTGTCCACGTTACGTTTTGCGTCGTTTCCTGTCGCGGGCACTAGGCCTACCCACACAAGTGAGGTACCATTGTTCTCAGAAGACTTTGGGGAACGCAGGGTGGGTGGAATTTTCTGGATCCATGCAGATTCCAGAACTTTCCACCACAGAAAAGCGAGGAAAATTTGTTTTTTTTACACTTTTTTAGGTTTGCAAGGGATTCTGCGTAACAGAACCTGGTGAGAGCCAGTCAAGTCACCCCATCCTGGATTCCCTTGGGTGTCTAGATTTCAAAAATGTATAGGTTTGCTAGGTTTCCCTAGGTGCCGGCAGAGCTAGGGTTAAAAAACTACAGCTAGGCACTTTGCAAAAAAAGGGTCATTTTTCACTGTGAAAATGTGGTGTGTCCACGTTGTGTTTTGCGCTGTTTCCTGTCGCGGGCACTAGGCCTACCCACACAAGTGAGGTACCATTTTTCTCGGAAGACTTTGGGGAATGCGGGGTGGGTGGAATTTTGTGGATCCACGCAGATTCCAGAACTTTCCACCACAGAAAAGTGAGGAAAATTTGTTTTTTTGACAATTGTTTAGGTTTGCATGGGATTCTGGGTAACAGAACCTGGTGAGAGCCAGTCAAGTCACGCCATCCTGGATTCCCTGGGTGTCTAGATTTCAAAAATGTATAGGTTTGCTAGGTTTCCCTAGGTGCCGGCAGAGCTAGGGTTCAAAAACTACAGCTAGGCACTTTGCAAAAAAGGGTAATTTTCACTGTGAAAATGTGGTGTGTCCACGTTGCGTTTTCACTGTTTCCTGTTGCGGGCACTAGGCCTACCCACACAAGTGAGGTACCGTTTTCTCGAAAGACTTTGGGGAACGCGGGGTGGGTGGAATTTTGTGGATCCATGCAGATTCCAGAACTTTCCACCACAGAAAAGTGAGGAAAATTTCTTTCTTTTGACAATATTTTAGGTTTGCAAGGGATTCTGGGTAACAGAACCAGGTGAGAGCCAGTCAAGTCACCCCATCCTGGATTCCCCTGGGTGTCTAGATTTCAAAAATTTATAGGTTTGCTAGGTTTCCCTAGGTGCCGGCAGAGCTAGGGTTCGAAAACTACAGCTAGGCACTTTGCAAAAAAAGGGTCATTTTTCACTGTGAAAATGTGGTGTGTCCACGTTGCGTTTTGGGCCGTTTCTGTCGCGGGCACTAGGCCTACCCACACAAGTGAGGTACCATTTTTATCGGGAGACTTAGGGTAACACAAAATTGTAGAGCAACTGTTATTATCTATTGACTTTTGATGCATTTCTGCCTTCCAAATGAAAGACAATGTGTAAAAAGAAGTCATTTTGAAAAATGTCCTATAATTCTCATGCTAGTATGGGTACTCCCAATTTCGGAAATGTGCAAATATCTACTATTTCTAAACTCTATATTTTGTTCCCATTTCAGAAATACATAGGTGTCTTTCATACCGATTTTTCCATGTATAAATTTTCCCAGAATAATTGCTATATACCCGGTACATAATAAAAAACCATTGCAAGACGCTGCTCAGTTATTGGCTCTGGGTTCGTTGGGTTCTTGGTGAACCTACAAGTCCTATATATCGCCACAACCAGAAAGGTCCAGCGGATGTAACGGTATATTGCTTTCAAATAGCTGTCATAATTAGAAGTTACAGGTGAAAACGTTGAGACAAATGGCTGATTTTTTTCAACTAATTTTCAATTTTTCCTATATTTAACTGTTTGTTTCTATAAAGAAAACTTGAAGGATCTACACAAATGACCCCTTGCTGAATTCAGAATTTAGTCTACTTTTCAGAAATGTATGGCTTTCCAGGATCCATTATTGCTTTCATACCCATTTCTACCATTAACTGGAAGGAGGTTGAAAGCACAAAAATAGCAAAAATAGACTATGTCCCAGAAAAATGCCAAAACTGTGTAATTTTTTTTTTTCTGACAAAAGTCTGCTTGTCCCTGAAAGCTGGGAAGATGGTGATTTCAGCACCACAACCCCTTTTGATGCCATTTGCAGGGAAAAAACCAGACGCTTTCATCTGTAGTCCTTTTTTCGCATTTTTCCCCAAAAAAACAAAATTTAGCTGTATTTTGGCTAATTTCTGGGTGCCCTCCAGGGGAATCCACAAACCCTGGGTACCTTTAAAATCCCCATGATGTTGGAAAAAAAGGACGCAAATTTGGCGTGGATACGTTATGTGGTCAAAAAGTTACAGGGGCCTAAGCGCGAACTACCCCAAATAGCCAAAAAAAGACTTGGCACAGGAGGGGAAAAGGCCTAGCAGCGAAGGGGTTAAATGCCGCATTTTGGGACCCCTTTAGTCTATTTGTTGACTGTAGACTATCACCTGCGGTAGAGACCGAAAAGAGTTGGAAACCTCTACTCTCTATTTGATTTGATGGTACTACCTGTGCACTATCCCCAGTGGACGTAGCTATTGAGGATTGACTCACGCTGCTCTCAATATGATGCAGTTGTGCTGGCTGTAGTCAATCGCAGGCTTCTAAATCAGAAAGAGGGGCAAATCTATTTTCACAACTTAGGTTATATACCATGGGTGGACCTCTTGGGGCTACCCAGGTCTGTTTCTCCAGCATCGGAAGTTGTAAATTGGTCTCTGATAATTTTAGGAGAGTTGGCCTGTAAAAGAAGCCCAGTGGTAGCACAATGATATTGTTGGGATTTCTGTCAAAGTCGGTACACAGCTTATCAAACTGGGCTGACATTGCTCATGCTGATTGCGGAATAACGTTTGAAATATTTTTGACCAGCGTAGAAGAACTTTGAAATTAGTTGTATGCATATTGGTGTCTTTGTAGTTCAGGCCACTTCAGAGATGTTTAGAGCCAGCGAAGGACAGGAGAGGGCAAAACCCTGGGTGAGGGGCCCCTCCTCCATCATTCAAGACCTTAACATGGCATTGGAGGAGCTGAGGGGCACACATGTGAAGGGCCTGTGACGTGGCAAGTGCATTGAGAAGCTCTGCCTCTTATGGGGGTGCATGATCCTGCCTGAGGTCCTAGGGGTTGTGGTGCTCTGTGAGACCACCGTTGAGGGCACTAGTATATGACACAGGTGTGTGGTGAGCACTGCAGTCATGGGGGCAATCTAGAATAATAACCACCAATTCCTAATAGTTTTGTGCCCAAATGCTGCTAAAAACTGCGATCATGCTGCTTATGTCTAATGCCAAACAACCCAATCCTTAATGCTGTTGTCGTCACTGCAAGCACATCCGAGGGAGCCTATTTTTGTCGCCAGCTTTCTCAACACAGGGAAAGAGTTGTGGGTGGGTGAATTAGTATGCTCTCGTCTTAAAGGGTCTACAAGTATTTATATGGAAGATGGAGGTAAAATTCTTTCCCAAAACAAACAATATACTTAACCGTTTCCACGCTGGAATTTTTCAGAAATTTCACAAAACTGTTTCAGTTTTACAAATTGACAGGGACGAGGTCGCAGACTATTTTGTAACCCTCAGGCTCTCTTTGGTTCAAGTTACCTAGCTAAAGTCCCATGGCCCTCTTTCTGTTATGCGGGACCCTTCTCTGTGCCCACAGTCGGAGCACTAAACCTTTTTATCGCAGTCAGGCCGCTTTGGGACAGAAATTTGGTCCCCTTTGTGTTATTGGCGCATCATCACAAGATTTCTTGATTATGAATATGTTCCTACTAACTGTCAAACTTTTGCAATTTTGCCATCACAAATGATTGTTAGCTCTGTTTGTCTACGTCAGTGTCCTTTCAAAATCCTTGCTTGCTAAAGGCAATACTTCCTCTTTGTCCCTCCTTTTTTAGGTTGAGCCTAGCGGTAGCTAGGCATGCAGTAGTTGAGTATGCTGTGTAAGCCTCGCCCACTCTCCGCCCATACTTTTCATTGGCTGGTGTGATTGTCCTTGGTAAATGCTGGCTTCCAATTCATTATGAGCCTTGTTAGTCCCTCCTTGTTACCGCCCTGTCTTCATTTGGTACCTCCTATGAGGACTCAATCTTTTACTGTGTCCTAACTCTGGAGCTTTCATTATCAGTTCCAGAGAACTATTTCCTTCATTAAGGGACACAGCACGCACGGGGTGCCAGCTTCGGTAATGGCGGCCGCTTCCTAACCAAATTTGCATTTCGTTTTCTGTTTTTTTTAAAATTTCAAACTTTAATACAGAGCGCGGTGCCCGCTTCAGGGACACCATGCTCGGTTTATTTTTTTTATTTTTTTAATGTAATACCGAGCACGGCGCCCGCTTCAGGGACACCGCGCTCGGTTTATTTTAAAATGATGTTCCTGCTTTGCAACACACTCAAATTAGATGGAGTGTTTAGTGATTGACAGCATTGGACATCAGCCGGCTGCTCGGTGACCAGCAGTACAGCGTGTCCGGGATACCGGCAGCCTCGGCCAGGCTTCCAATTAGCACTATCCGCAGTAGTACATGCTTGCAGCTAATTGCCGCCTTGTCTCTCTCCTTCAACAGTGATGACAAGAGGATGGCCCGGGAGCTCGTGGTCCCTCTCATCCCTCGAGAGCGTGGCTCTGAAGCCGGGGTTCTACGCAGTATTTCTGTAATCAGCTTCGCAGTGCTTTTTTTCTGAGAGGCAAGCCGCTCCTTAAAAGGGATGGCGCGCATGTGGGTCAGCGGGTCCCCTAGTACTGTAGCGTAGGCGTGCGGCTGACGATGCGAGGTGACCAGGTTGATTTTATTTTGCGCACGCTGCCAATCTAACACCTTCAGAGGCATCGGAAATATTAATAAAACTCATATAAAAAATTGCGTACGTTTATATCACGGTTCTTAAATATTTTCTGTGATACCTATTAGCCCATTTTCTTCCCTCCATAAAAAAAATCTATTATAATTTAATGGCGCAATTAATATTGCATGAAGCTGCTCAAAAGCCATTGCATCAAAGTGCTTGCTTTGTCTCTGGGACCCCTGCAGCATGACAAGACAAGGGTTTGCATGCGATCAAACAGGTTCACTGCTGCTGCGCGCTCTTGCTATAGAAACAGCTCATTCACAAAAGACAGATGAGGAGCAGACAACTGTCATACAGGGATGGAGTCTGTCTGCACTTAAAGTGGAAAATTAAAAAACATGCCCGGGATGAATCCAATAGATCCGTTCAATTTAACATTGCGTGAGTCATACTCAAGGAACAGGGGACTTCAGAAAGCATCCATTTTCTATCCTTGCCCAGTGAAATGTGACCACATAAATATGGGTTCAAGCAGCGTTGAAAGATTAAAGAAACTGCTCCCTGATGAAAAGGTCAACATTATAAGTACAGGGGTAACAGTAAAATCGTATGCAATTTCTTTAGTACCGTCTACATTTCATTTGTATGTAGTTTATTGGATTGCAGCATATGCATTATTAAAAAAAAGTAATGAATGATTTTGTTTGAGAAGTTTTCAGTGGTTTGAAGGTATGTGTGTCCCTTTTTGATCCACCCAAAATGCAAAACAAATGTCATTTTTACACAAACCTCACAATATCGGAAGTGCAAACCACATAACCAGTGTAAACAAGCATTTGCAATGCAATACGTCTCGCATTTACACGAGTTTGAGCTATTGGCATTGTAAATGACAATGCCTTTTATTTATATTATAAAAACCAAAACATAAATAAAAGGCATTGTCATTTACAATGCCAATAGCTCCAACTCATGTAAATGCGAGACCTATTACATTGCAAATGCTTGTTTTTGTTTCCTCCCACTGCAAACCAAAACACATAGGTAAAAGACATTGCCATTTACAACACCAGTAGCTCTAAATCTCACAAATGCGAGACCAATTTGCATTGCAAATGCTTGTTTTAAATGCATCCCATTTTCCTTAAGGAAAAATGGGATGAATTTACAAAAAAAGTGAAACGTTGTAAAACTATTTTTTGAGAGGAGGCAGTGGTCCTAAAAATGTTTTTGACCATTAACAAAGGGCAAAGGATCCCATGGAGACCCCTTCCAGTTTGCAAATGGGTTACCCCCTCCTGTGTCAGTAAAATATTAATGTTTTGTGACCACATTAATGCATACTATGTCTTGTGGATTGTTATCTGCCTTGTTATGTTGGCCTAGGCCTGGCTGCCATGCTGCTTTTCTTTGCGCACGTTACACTGAGCCGGGCTTCCCTCGCCCTTTGCTCGTGCCAAGTTCTTTTGCACTGTCTGCATTTTCTGTTGTTCACCTTTTTGGGCTCAGTCTGCACAAACATGTACAAGGTCGCATAACAATGTATTTTGGTTCTTCCTGATATGGCCAGTCTCGCGCACCCAGACATAACATTAGGTGCAATTGCCATGAAGAATTTGGTATGCTTTTAATACTGTGGTTTACTAGCGCTTAACACACTTGGAGAAATCCCTTTCAGTGAGAAGAGCTATGATGTCCTGCTGATGTAATTCTGCATCTAGAGACTGAGGTATGGGGGTTCGCTAGTCAAAGCCCAGAGGTCTTCTATTATTATAATAAACTATCTTACTGCAAGGGGAGGGTGGTAATGTTATTTATACGTTTATCCACTGAGCTCTGAGATGCTTTCCCCGTTTGTATTCTATGGAATTGTAACCATGCTGCTTATATTAGTCATATGCATTATGCTATTAGTACTGACACGTGTACTGTACATTAGAGCACGTAAGTTGGAATAAACATTTTAACCTATCCAGTGTCTCTTCCTACGCATCTTGTGGACAAGTACGAGTGAGTGACGAAAGAGTGTTCTTGCTTCTGCGAGTCCTGAGATAAAGATACCGTGTTCTGGGTTGTCCAAACATTAGTACTTGGGTGCTAATGGGATGCTAAGCTAGTTGGGTTGGGGTTTTTGGGTGCTACGGTATATGGTGGCAAACCACTGTATTCCGGGGTCCCATTTTCCTGTGCATAGCTCTGTGTATGTGCAGAAACCTTATGACATGGCGCGACCACCGTGGGGCAGCTTATCTGCGAGAGACGCTTGAGTAGTACTTGTGCTTGTCCACAAACCCCTCGCGTACGCTTCCGGAGGCGTATGTGACGGTGATACCTCCTATATTGAATGTTTTATAGGTTCTTTCAAGCTTGATATTATTAAAAAGGTTAGTTAATAGACCCATTTTTGTGCTCCCTGTTAGGTTGTCGAATATATCTGTTTAGTCATGGCTGGTGTGGCGATTGCTGCACATAGTCGAGGGCACTCCGAGACCACTTACGGGTGTATGGAGTGCCTGATACAGGGATCGATTTGGTCTTTGTGGTTCAAGCCGATCCGGCTTACCACTTTGAGGTGTTTTACACTTGGATCACTTTTGAAGCGGTGGAGGCAGATGATAATCTGTTTCATGAATATAAGCCCACCGCTATTCCTGCTGCCTATCGACCCTATACCACTCTTGAGAGTACCTCTCACGGCTTGGCAGCACCGTGTTTGGTTTAATGGCGCCCTACCACAACCAACTACCGCAGTTCGTTTAGGCCCCTTGTCAATTCAGGGGGCCACTTGGCCTGTATTGGCCGGGTATACCCCGCATCCAAATTATCTGGCATTACCGCTTGCGGAACTGCGCACTATGCATACCGGATTGGTACGAGTGCATCGAGCCCTAGTGACATACGTTACAGGTAGTCTACATGGAGCTGCTCCTGTAGTCGCAGGCCAACCAGCTATAGCCGCTGGAGTGACTATAAGTCCTGTCATGGTAAATTCTGTGATGGGCAAACGTCCACAAAATAAGGACGACTATCCTTACTGGCTTGCAGAAAAGTTCGATCAGATAGAAGCAGTGTTTCCCCATACATCCCCAGTAGATAAACACCGCATCCTCACGATAAGTTTGCCAAAAGACATAATCCCCGATTTGACATCATGTGAAAACTGGGGTAAGGTATTCGCAGCAGTTTATTCAAAATGTTTTGGAACTCCTTCCATGACGGTTCTACCCTCTGTAATTAAAAAGTACAGGATGAACATGGCCCTGAAGCGGCTGTGGAATTAGGGATGAGACTAGTGGGAGTGTTTGATGTAGTAGCTGAGCTGATCCTTGGAAATGTCAAGGGCGATGCTATGAACTTTCAAGTAGCGAATGCTTTGGCTTTGGTCCCAGAGTTGGACAGGCCCCGCGAATTACCGAAAATTATTGCCCGGGCTTATAAAACAATTGGAAGAAATAGCCTGGGCAACAAGCCTTTTGTAAAAATGCAAACTCAATCGCAAACGCAAGTTACCCAAGCAAAAAGTGCATCTGAGAAAGATGATAAACCGGTCTTCACTAAAAGAGTTGGAGACAGAAAAAACAGGGTAAGCAGCAAAAGAAGCCGGGGTCGAGAGGCGCTTCCCCAGTTTCGGTTTCTTCTGAACGTACTTATGATTTACGTGATAGGTCAAGGATTAAATCACCAGAAAGGTTTCAGAGCTCTGATACGCGTTCTCCTCGTTCTTCACAGGCCCAGACGTCGTCACAGGCTGGTGGAGGAGGACAGCAAGATAGAGGAAGGGGCCGAGAGGCTCCCCAGGAGCGAGACCAACCTCGACAACAAGTCAGAGGGAAAGCAGAAGACTTTCATCTTCCTCGACCGCAATTTCAGAAGAAAAAAGTTGCCGCTGTCACAGCGAAATATGCCTCAGACCGTGAGAACGAGACTCCAGAATTGGACGTGGGCAGTGACCCTCCTAGACAGCGCCGCGGAAGTTACCATAGTGCGGGAGGCGCTACGTCCTCATATGGAGGCGACAGCAACTGAAACATTCGTTACTGTAGAGACAGCTGACACGAGAGTGGCACTCCCTGACAGACTATATAATATAGTCATACAAATTGAAGGTGACATACCGCGTGAAATAAAAGGGATTTTTTGGGAAAATCTAACCTCTTCATATGACATTTTGTTAGCAGAGGTGGATTGGCCACCCCCATTCGTTTTAGCTGCACATAAAGGAGAGGAGGTAATCCTTCCAAGCTTCTCACGGCATGTCCCAAAAGACAAAGCTGAAGCACTTGCAGCTGAGTGGGCTGTGTACCTGGCACCAGCGTTATACCGCAACCATGTGGGATGGGATGAAGAATCACCTCCTCATGCAATACCTTTGCGGTCACTACCGCAGCCACAACCCCAATATCCCATCAAACGGCAGGCAAAAGGCCCCGTCTCCGAAATTCTGACACAGTTGGAATATCAGGGAGTAATTGAACCGTGCGTATCACCTATGAACAATCCCCTTTTCGTGGTTTCTAAACCCGATGGATCGTACCGCTTAGTTTTGGATTACCGGCATTTAAATACTCATTGTCGGAACTTTGCGGTGCAAAATACACACAGTTCTGCGCTTGTAGACAGTCTTGTTCGTAAAAATACAAAACGACACTTGACCTTTCAAACGGTTTCTACACGCACAACCTAGCCCCGGAGAGTGGTCAATGGACCGCATTCACTTCCGGTGGTAAATTATTCCAGTTCCGGCGTTTACCCATGGGCTACAAAAATAGTCCGGGTATATTCGCCGCCCGTGTTGTTTCTTTGTTAAATGACATTGATCAAGACGCATGTTCGTACGTAGATGACATCTATCTGACGGACGACGAATTATTTCAGCATTTGTCCCGTGTGGACCGCATTATTCTTGAATTTGCGGAGCAGGGTTACAAATTTAACTTTGCTAAATCACACATTGCTGAATTTACAGTTCTGTTCTTGGGCTATGAGCTCAACAACGAAGGTAAGGGCTTAGCCCCCATTTCTTGGAAAAATGTGCACATTTGTGCCCCCAAATACTCTGAAGAAACTTCAGTCTTTGCTGGGTTTCTTGAATTTCGGGCGTACTTACATTCCCGAATATGCCCAGCGTATCAAGCCTTTGTATGCTTTGATACAACCTACTTATTCAAGGTCTTGCTGGCTGCCTGAGCATACCTCAATTCTGCAGTCTTTGCAGACAGACCTTTGGAGTCTAAATATCTTTTGACTCGTGATAACCACACAAACCTGGTGATTAGAATAATTCCGGGGGCGGTGGGATTCACATACTTAACCTTTAATGAAGGTGATACAGTACCCATCGCATACAAGTCACATCTGTACACTTCCGCTGAATTGCGCTTTACATCTGTCGAAAAAGTTCTAACTGCAGTGCAAATGGCGATTCTAAAAGAACGCGCACTGGCACAGGGAAAGCGGATTCTAGTGGTAACACCCTGTCCTGCCCTAGAGGCAGTAACAAAGGCAAGTGTACCGAACTCAAAAGCAATGCATCCCCGTTGGATACAATGGGCTACATCCTTGACGTCTTCGGACGTCACTTTTGTTTTTGATTCTTCTCTGCAGACTCAGGAGTTTTTGCAGTATGAATTCGTTCATCCTCCTCCTTTGTTTTTATTACCGCTTGAGGATTACAAATGTGTGATCTACACCGATGGTTCGGCGCAACCGGCCACTGGGTCCAAACACGCTTATTCAGCTGCATGTGCCATTGTTGCGGGTTCCTTTGTAGATGGAAAGTTCAAATCCTCTGCAGTGCATACTCGCACACTTGGAGATAGTACCGCACAATTGGCCGAGCTGCATGCATTGCTACTTGCACTTGAGTTCGCTTCTCAGGATGAGACCACTCTTATTGTATGTGATTCTTTTTACTGTGTACAATCTTACAATGACAATCTGTTTTTCTGGTCGAAAACGACTACAAGGACGCAAAAGGGAGCACAATTAAGCATAAAATGCTTTGGGTTCGAGTGGCAGAATTGCAACAACGTCTGCCCCTCACACAGGTGGTTCACACCTTAGGCCATCAGCGGGTGGGCGCACACGCTATAGGTAACGATCTGGCAGATGAAGCTGCCCGTTCAGCAGTAGTCACGTGTTCAGTAGCAGCGGTTACCAGGTCCATGTCTAAAATAGACCCTGTTATATTAGCAGCTATTGCTGCAACCAAGGAAGGTAATAATTACCCTACAGGTTTCCCTTCCAAGTATTCTTACACATTAAGTCCCGATCAGGTTCCTTATGTAACTATACCTGACGTTGGAGATCGGCTGATCCCCAACGCGGACCGCAGGAGTGCCTTGATATCAGCTGCACACGAAGGCATGGCTTCGGCTCATGCAGGTGTGTCAGCTACAGTTTCCATCTTGCAGCAGCGTTATTGGTGGCGTGGATTGTATAAAGACACCCGTGCTTTTGTGCTTTCTTGCGATGTTTGTCAACAGATTAAGCCTTCAACGGTAACACGTCCACCACAAACCCCGCTCTGCATTGCTAACAGACCCTTTGGGTGTGTTTACTTGGATCACTGCGGTCCATTCTCATCAGACACTGCCTATAAATACATCTTAGTGGCAGTGGACTCGTGCACACGGTTTCTCTGGGTCTGGCCACAACGGAGTGCTGACGCCCGAAATGTAATCAGGGATTTGCGTGTCTTTGTGGGAATTTTCGCATGCGGCACCTTCCATTCGGACCAAGGTCCAGCGTTTGCCTCTAGGGCTTACAAGGATGCAATGGCTTCGCTTGGGGTGCGGGTGAAATTTTCGTCTCCGTATAGGCCTGAGGGCAACTCTATCGTTGAACGAATGAACCGTGACTTAAAGCAATCCTTAACAGCTAGGGTTATAGGTACTGGCAGGAACTGGCTGGCCCATTTGTATACCGTTCAGCGTGCACTTAATAATCTCCCTAGAAGACCTCTGGGTGGGCGGACCCCATACGAAATGCTCTTTGGCATAAGAATGTTTGTGCCTGACCTTGAGGGTCCAGACATCGCGGCGCAATCCGCCAAGTTTGATGTAGATAACCATTCTGCTATGTTACAGGACTTACAAGAAGCCCGAGACAAACTTGCAACTACACATTTGCCTTCAGCCACAGATCCTGCGTTGCAGATTCCGGTAGCCGGCTGGCTTCCAAAGGTTGGAGAACTGGTTCGAGAAAAGGTTGAAAACAAAAAGAATTCGGCCCCTCTTTTCGTGCACCGGTTCCAGTTCTGGGCTTGAAGGGAACACGTACAGTCATTTTACCACCGCTTCCTGGTCGCAAGGAGAACAGATACATCTCAGTGGAAAATGTCAAGCTACAGCGCCTGGCCGATCCTGAATAGTGTCACACCAGCGGTCTCTTGTCCTGCCATTTATCGGACATATGTTCATAGTCCATCTGCACGAACGATCGCTGATGCTGTAATTGAGATGGTTGATTTGCCTGAATCCTCTACTTTGCCTGAAACTATAATTGATCCCCAACTCTCCACCAACATCGACGAGGACGAGTATACCTATCCTACATCTGAATCGGTGGCGCATCAACCAACAACGCCACTTGGCCCGACTCGTTATTCCTTTGATTCGGATTCCACCTCTTCAAAAGTCCCATCCAAGTTCAGTATTTTTGTATCCTGGTTTAGAGACAATTTTTTGATTCCACCCTGGACATACATCTGGTTGGTACTTTTCTTGATTTTTTATTCATGTCCATTGGCTTTGTCACAGTGTTTTTTCTACTAATCAATGGTCACTATTTACCTGAACGCTCTGCTGTAGACTATGTTTCTGGAACTTTGGCTCCTCACTCCTCGTCTCACATCATGAAGCGTGACCACACATTTGTGAACATTTCAGCTTTTCCAGTTGCTGATGGCATCGTATGGGATGCAGTGAACTATCAAATCCATGGTCCGACAGAAATTATTAATGTACCTAATGTCCTTCGTGTTTCAATGGGTGATGTAGTACAAAATAATATTCATTCTGATGATTGGGATGTGCATGCCGTTGAAGCATTGTTTGCCGATTTAAAATATTATGCATCTTTTAATGCTGAAGATTTATATATGAATTCTGCTAATTATGCCGATTTGTATTGTTACCAACATTGGGGTAATCATTTTCTCCATAAGCCCAGTGCCCTGCGTAGTTCTGTTAACTATACCCAATGGGAACATTGTCCAAACCCCTTGCCAGGTAGCTCTCAAACTCTTCGAAATAAGTTTAATTATTTCACTGATTTTAATCGGTCGAACCCTGCATCCTATTATTTTAGACTAAATAACACATCAACTCAGAAAATTATGTTAACACACACCAAATTGCTTTATTCAGGTTCCTTTCTAAGTGCCCTAGCTGTGGGTGGTTATGAGTACTGGGATAATACAGTGGATTTAAAATCTATTTGGGGCTCCAAGCCATGGCAGGTACAGGGAACCGAGGCATTACACCGTGCTTGCCTCATCCCCACACAAATTATGTTCCTCAATGTCTCCATCTATCAGACTACATGTTGGGGCTTAGCAACCACTAAACAATTGAATACTCCATCAATACCATCCCTGTCGAGTTTTCCCAATGAAAGCTCACGATTCAATATGTCCCTCGTGTCCCTGCAGGCTCTGTTACAAAATAATTCATTTAATGTTTCCGAACTGGATCAGTCACCTTGGTTGGTATGGCCTATATCATCTAATGCATGTCAAATGCGTTTTCACGACTCAGGTACTAGATACACACAGGATAGGCCTGATCCGAGATTTACTGCTTCCCGTACTGTCACTACATATTCTGTTGGTAAATTATGCAAACAATGGCTGCAACATTCGTCCCTTGATTCTGTTAAACAACATTTGTCCCTCCTTTCAGGCAATATTGATCTGTCCGACTTTGTTTTGGGACCTCGTGGTCCCCGACCTAAAAGATTCATTTATGAAACATATAATGAACTCTGGAAGCTATCACAAATGGAAGCTGCTTCCCGTCTTCGGGAAATAGATCAAGCAAATTTGGAAAAGGTGCTTGCTGTTGTTGACAATAGTATTAATACCCTGTCTTCTCGCATTTATACTTTGGAGAATATTGTGTCCTCTGTTGTTGATATTGTACAAGATGATGTTTCTGTGTTATATCATGGGCAGAATCAATTGCGTTCGGTTATGCAGTTTGCATGGACTTTACAAACGCTCAAGTTAGGTAAAGTTCCTTGGCATTTTTTGAACACCTCTGCCTTGTTTCTACCTTTTAACTTAACTGACAAACAGCAATTTATGTCCATGAAAGATGCAACTTACACTCTATTACATATCGAAAAGATGGATCCTTTGCCGTTCTCTGTTGCAGAACTCGATTCTGCTGTATGGCTAGTCCATGGGGTTATCGCTTTACCTTTTTCCTTGTTTGAATTTGACTCGTGCATGAAACATTATCCTGTGGGCCGTTACCGGCCCTTGGGCAGTGCTTTCCTGCATGAACTCTGGTCCTTGCCTTTCATGTATAAATGCCTTCGGGACGGCAAGGAAGTCTTTCTCACGGGGAGTACTGCGACTCGACTATGGGTCATTCGCTTATTTGTAAACACATTAAATTGCATGGCTCATGTAGCGTTTCCGCTCCTAATCTTGCTTGTGTGCTGAAAGGTATTCCTGCTCCTGTTATTTCACCTACTTTCACTCTCCTTTCCAATGGTAGTTATTTACTTTTAAATAACGAAAACTGTTGTGGCCTGCAAGCTGGCATTCCTTACATTGTAACAGTTTCGCACAGGGTTGTCTGCTGCAAAAATGTGCTTTTTCCTCCCCCTCATGGCAAGGTTGATATCTCTATTTGGCCTTCCATCCCTACCATGGAAGCAGATTTCAATAGACTGAGCAGAATAAAGGCACTATTATTAAACGAGGAAGTTATGCTCACGTCCGCCCGGGAGACATTCATTCTCCAGGTGGCGAGTACCCACAGTGAAATACAGGCCCTTTTGAACACTAATCTCCCCCAACATTTTGGGGAGTTAATACATCGTATTTTTAACGCATCTAACACTGAAGGCCTAGTACACTTTTTTAAGGTCGTTGGGTCGGGCTTGGTGTCCTCCTTCCAAACTATTTTTGGTGCCATCCCGGCTTTCATACATTCTATTTTTTCCAGTGTCTTTGGCGGTTTCCCATTGATCCTCGCTTTAGCGGCTGGTGTCTTGCTCTTAATTTGCTTTCTGCGCAATGGCTGCTCCCCGATGGGACCTGCTCGATCCAGAACGCCTCCAGCTGCTCCGTGAGCGACTTTTGGCCGGTTTTGGTGTCTTGCCATTGGCGACACTGAGTGTGTCATATACTCTTTCATTTCGCTTTGCGTATTTCACTTGCGTGCAACCTGTGATGACTTGTGTCCGCTGTCCTTTCACCTGGACTCTGGATTATTGCCTCTCCAATTCGTCATTGTCTGTTCCGGATTTTGTTCAGTTGATGGGTCCCTTAGAGGCCCATGAGCAGGACTGTTCCGTTGCTGGCTGTATGGCGCGTGCGGCTGCACTGGGGATTTTGGCGCAATGGGATATCTGGGCGGCTGCCCAGGATCTCCTACAACGAAGCTGTTTCGATTATCACGCAAGCTGTCCCGCATTGCTTCTGGATGCTCCCTTTGTTGAGGAGCATTCCTGCTCTTTTGATCTCATGGATTGGATAGCATCTATGTTTTTTGACAATTCCAATGATGAACTCTTGGAGGGTATGGCTTTTCTCTGCACTTACACTTTCATGGATTGACCTGCCCTTCGCCGTTTGGGCGCTCCCTGTGCTCCAACGGCTGTGTTTTTCCTCTGATGGGCCTCTGTCTTGGCCGCTGGACTGACCAGGGGAGGGTGTCTTGTGGATTGTTATCTGCCTTGTTATGTTGGCCTAGGCCTGGCTGCCATGCTGCTTTTCTTTGCGCACGTTACACTGAGCCGGGCTTCCCTCGCCCTTTGCTCGTGCCAAGTTCTTTTGCACTGTCTGCATTTTCTGTTGTTCACCTTTTTGGGCTCAGTCTGCACAAACATGTACAAGGTCGCATAACAATGTATTTTGGTTCTTCCTGATATGGCCAGTCTCGCGCACCCAGACATAACATTAGGTGCAATTGCCATGAAGAATTTGGTATGCTTTTAATACTGTGGTTTACTAGCGCTTAACACACTTGGAGAAATCCCTTTCAGTGAGAAGAGCTATGATGTCCTGCTGATGTAATTCTGCATCTAGAGACTGAGGTATGGGGGTTCGCTAGTCAAAGCCCAGAGGTCTTCTATTATTATAATAAACTATCTTACTGCAAGGGGAGGGTGGTAATGTTATTTATACGTTTATCCACTGAGCTCTGAGATGCTTTCCCCGTTTGTATTCTATGGAATTGTAACCATGCTGCTTATATTAGTCATATGCATTATGCTATTAGTACTGACACGTGTACTGTACATTAGAGCACGTAAGTTGGAATAAACATTTTAACCTATCCAGTGTCTCTTCCTACGCATCTTGTGGACAAGTACGAGTGAGTGACGAAAGAGTGTTCTTGCTTCTGCGAGTCCTGAGATAAAGATACCGTGTTCTGGGTTGTCCAAGCATTAGTACTTGGGTGCTAATGGGATGCTAAGCTAGTTGGGTTGGGGTTTTTGGGTGCTACGGTATATGGTGGCAAACCACTGTATTCCGGGGTCCCATTTTCCTGTGCATAGCTCTGTGTATGTGCAGAAACCTTATGACAACTATAATGAGTCACTGTTTGGAAGAGATGCGCAAAATGTCCCTTGCAAATAGTGATTCCTCTTGATATCCTAAACCCTTTTAATGATTTGTGATTCTGTAACATGTTACCGAATCAATAAGTGGGTTTAGTACATTCGACAACTGCAATTTTTTGTTGCAAACCCTGCAATTTACTGAATGCCGGCCTTTGTTTAGGGAAAATGGGATATTTGTTTAAAGTACAAGCGGATATCTAAGGGTAATTATAACTCCCCCTTGACTTACTTTGAGCATGTGAGCCCCCCACCCTCACCTTTCCCTTTACAGAGTGAGCACAAATGTAATTTTCCCACCTGGAATTTCCTTTTATGCGAGCCTGCATGCACTGTAAAGAAACTAAGGTTTCAAGGCAGTCTTTAGTCTTCAAGTAACCAATACATTGATGTTTAATAAGGACTGGAATCAATGCTTCTTGAATTCTCTTGGGTATCACTACACTTTCCGCAAATAACTTGCATCTTCTCTTTGTTCAGGTGAATCAGGCAGAAAATTGGTTAAGACTGAGGAAGACGAAGAAGAAGAAAGACAAAGCCATAAGGAGCAAGAGCCTCAGCAGAGAGCAGCAGGTAGATGAAAGCATTGGCGGGATGGTAATGGGGAGATGAAGGAGTTGGGGTTTGTGCGGTCTCTAAACATGGAGACCTTTTGCTTTGTTCTCCTTCATTAACAAATCCTGCCCGTTGGGGAGCGAAAGGCTACATAGAGGCAGATTGAATGATCCATGAGTGATGCCCAAACACAAGGGTGTCAAATGAACTCCCACAAAGGCAGGATCCATGCCAGACTTTCAGGATATCCACATGAGATACCTTTAAATGCAATTAATCTGAATGAAAATAATTTACAAAGACAATGGTTATCATAAACTGACGGATTATGGCGGACGAAGGGTATCAATATGCTCTATTACTTGACGAGCGTGTGACTACAGAGGGTGCCACCCTTGTTACGAACACAAAGACATGATAGCCCTTTGACAGGGTTGTGTGAATCACAATCTTTTCACTTAGTGAGGTATGAAAGCTACACCCTAGCAAGGCACTGTATGCATGATTATATGCAATAACTAGGTAGGGATCATTCTCAGCTCTGAAGTAGGCCTCCGATTCATACAGGCATCCTAACGGGCCGAAACATGTTGGCTAATGATGAGTATGTATGAGCCATAGCACTTGTTGACCACCCCTGGTTTCACTTTTAATCTTACCTGGGGTACTCCAACGATAAAGAAATTTCTTTTTGTTTACTCCTGAGGTAATTATATTATTCTGGATCCCTGAACCTGTCCAGTAACCATTTATTAAGAACTCCTTTCTTATGGAGGCCGAGTCCATTTAAGTAGCCAATATGGGGTGAGGTTTCCCATGATGAAGCATGCACGAACGAGTGGGTGAGGTTTCCTTATTCTGATATTCTGGTACAATGGGACTCTAAACGTTGGACATAAAATTGAGGTTGTCGCATTGTGTGTGATGTACCATCATGAAAACCTGTCATGATTTGAACATAAAGTGGGCACTACGGTCATCAGGCTCTCTAGTACAGTCATGTGACAGACACAGGAAATATCCCGGCTAGACAGCAGCAGAGCAGGGGCTCAGTGACCACTTGAGAGGTAGAAATAAACAAAACTACACATTCCCTTTCTTGTGTTGTTCCACATACTATTTTAATCTATAGTTGTGGCATCATGCCCTGCTTTTGTTATAGGGACATTGCTGCAAACTTCAAGGAAATAACAATGAATGGCCACTCTGTGGTGTTGAGTGGTGACCCTAGTGAAGGAGAGGTTTCCTCCTGGACTGCCACAACAAGCTGTGGTGGACCTCCAGCATTGTTGCAACATTCCCAAGACCATGAAGAATTTTCAGGAAAGTCACAATGTAAAAAATTCACATTTCAGTTTTAAATGTTCGTTTGCTATATCCAGGTATCCTGAAAATCTGGCATAGCTTCAGCCACCGGGGAGCAACGATGGACATTCCTTTATATTCTGTCCTCAGTAAATATATTGCACAGAGGAAAGGCTGTGTTCCAGATCAGTGTGGCCAACTGTGACAGGATGAAAGCAGTCAAAGCTAACTTCTCAGTTTTACTCTCCTGAAGACTCTTTGGACTTTATATAGAGTACTGTGAATGTATTAGACAAAAAGCGGTGGAGATATTTGGAGTGCGAAGAGCCTTTGTGCACTCTGAATAGGGGCGGATGGCGCATCCAGCCAAACTCTAGAAAGGCTGTTTCTTCCTTTTACATTCACTTCTCAGTGGTGGTTTTAGTGTCCTACTGATGAAATCTGCAGCCATAACCATGTCACCTGTAAAGCTGTACTGCTATGCTGTGCACCGGGGCAGAGAAAGGCTAACTTAAGAACATACTGTGTTCTCCCAGACTGATTTTCTTGCACAGATGTACATATTACTCCTGACATACATGCTCTGTACACACTATATCAAGTACAATTCTAATGCTTTGTGTTTATTTTTATCCAATATTTGCAGAAATTGGAAGCAGGAATGTAAATGCTGTGTACTCTGTATCAGGGACTGAAAACTCGCTGGTGCGCAAGGCTTTGCTTGAGAAAGCTAAAGTGACGGAGGTCAGGAACTCTGAGAAAGGACCAGGCCCTAGCAGCAGTCCGCTGTGGTTAAGAAATCCTCATGACCTGGAAGGAGAGAAGTCGGCACCACGTGAAAGTGGTCGTATGCGTCCAGAACCTTCTCAATTGCAACAAGCAGCTTCTAACATACAAACATCTGATACTCTGAATGATTTTGAGAGAAATCTTTGGAAAGCAAACCTTCTTACATGCCAGCAAAATGCAAATATCATTGTCAGACCATTTGCGTGTCCTGAATGTGAGGCATTTTTCAAAACGAAGCAGGAACTTGTCGTACACCAGAGAACTCATGTTGTCATACAAAGCAAGTCCCAACTTGGAGAAAATAGCAGCCAAGAGAGACCTCATATCTGTGCAATATGTGGAAACAGCTTCAGGCTGAGGCACCATCTTATCCAACACCAAAGAACGCACACGGGGGAGAGACCCTATCAGTGCACTGAATGCAAAAAACGGTTCACTTTAAAAGGAAATCTTAACATGCACATGAGAACACATATGGTAGTATATGAAGCAAAACACCCATGAGACGTTGTTCCTAGGAGCGGCCCAACCTGAGGAACTAGCCATCAAACAGACCGAATGCCTGACTCAAGAATAATATGAATTCAGGTCAACGCAAACCTATACCCTTCATTGTTGTGGCCAACTCGAAAGACTTTAGTTTGTGTTCTGATAGGTTTATCACACGTTTAGGAGGTTGAGGTCTTGATGCTATTGCGTTTCTTCAGGGTGAGGGCAGAGCGCATTTCCAGGAATTCAATTCCTACTCGGCCATGTAGTCTAACCTGAAACTGTTATCTATGAAGAAGCAGCCATGATCCTAGCAGGCACACAAATGTGAAACTGTGCACCCTCCACAAAGAAAGGATCGAGCATTGAAACACTGCTCTGTTAGGAGGCTAGTGAGGTAATCCTAATGACCTGCCTCGTGAGAATCTCCCGGCCGGCAGAGACGGTGCAGTCGTTCTCAGCCACCTTCCCTTGTCACAATCACATAGACCTCAACACGGTAAAGTAGTACATCTTGAAGTTGTTTCTCACTAAAGTTGTTTCAACGCGCAGAGGCCTCGCGCCTGAAAAGTGCAACTAGCTGGAAGACCTTTTGCTTCAGTTGTTGGAAACTATATACCCTCTAAAGGGCTCTTTAAAAAAAAAAAATCTAAGTAATTGAGCCCTTAAGTAAAGTTAATGCAGTTCCTTCTATAGTGCATCTCACAGGCACGTTTTAGTGAGGCTTCTGACAGACTAAAATCCTTGAACATAGTCAACTGTCGCACCATTATTGGGCCAGCAGAGGTCATTAACCACCAGTGATGAAACGCTGCATTGCAAAGCCAAGATGCGAGTTCTAAGCCTGAAATTGGGAAGTCCTTTTATAATAGCAGCATCGTGACCCGAGCATACTTCTCTCTGAACCACATGCTGCTCTTGTGCACAGCTGCATTGCATACAATAAGAATGTTCAGTCTTTTTATGCCAGCAAGTGCATTCAATTGGCATAACAAGAAAATGGATTTACAAAAGCCATACAATGGCAGGAAATGCCCATTCAGAAGCTGTGCCAGCCCTATGCAGGCCAGCAGCATCAATGCGTCCATCTTCTAAGGGGGAGCTGCAAGGGGACATACAGGCAAGAAGTGGTACTTTCTGGGTACAGTCCGTCACGTCAACTGTCCACAGTGTCGACACTCCCTGTCTGCTGTCAAGACTTGGAGGCTGAAGCTGCTTTTATCCCAGATCCACAGTCACCAAGAGTCTCAATGTCCGGCAGCTGAAACCACGAATTGTCTTCTAAAGAGCGATGCAAAGCTATATGGGTAAAATAAAATGATGATAAACTAGTGCTGTATAAATAAAAAGGAATCTAGGTAACGTGTGAGCTGCCAGTAAATCATATTTAAGACTGGGAATCGGGGGGGGGGGGGGAGATACAGGATGCTGGTAAATGGCAAAATGCAAATACATCTGGTTCAAATGGATTAAAGGACAAATCCGGCTTAGCTGTGTGTTATGGCAGGAGCCACCACTCGAAAACTATATGCTTTTGTGGCAAATTATGACAAATCATCTGGATGAGTTGGCACAGCCCCCTTAAAGATGCAATGGAAACATGTTTGTGTATTTGTAATTTATAATGCAGCAACATGTTCCTTAGTCCGTTTTGCACCACACGGAGGAAGGTTAAAGGAGGAAGGAGATGTAGTTGTTTGAGAGAACAAAGTGGTGCATACGGAAGAATTCCAGGTGCAATAGTGGAACAGATGCCCTTTGGGCCCTGTCTGAAGGGAGGGGAATCCTTGGTACTGATGTACCAAGGTTGGAGGAGGCTTCCTTATACAGTTTTGTTTTAAGTACCCTTTTGAAATATGGTAGCATCATCATGGTTTGTGGATAAAGTTACCTAGTGTTCATAATCCAGTGCCCTGTATTCAACATTTGTCTTTCAAACCTTTTCTGAATTTCAGCAAGTCAGTCAGATTAATGTTACCTGATCTGAGCAGGTGGCCAGGTGTACTGCAGGGACAGTTTCTGGAGGTAGAGGTAACTCTGCAAGATCATTTACATATTGTACTTAATGGTGTAGTACATCATACTTTGAAGATTTGAAGGTGGTTCTTCATTGAGCCGGGAGCCAATGCAGTTGTTTTGGTGTGGACCTGAGTTTTCAAATTCACACAAATTTGTGCCACCTGGTTGTTGCCTGGAGCTTTTGTATTTCTTTCTGTGGTGCCTAAGTAGATTGTAATTCAGTATGGTACGTAGGGTAGGACTAGGATTCTTGACTGCTCCAATTTCTCTTAAGTCTTTTCAGGAGAAGGTGTTCTTCACTATGGCAAATACCTGATGATCGTCTTAGTCGAAACAGGCCCACACTTTCTTTTACGACAAGTGATTGGCTGGTGCAAGTTCAGAAGACTAGATAGATGAGATATCTTGGTTCCCACCGATTATCATGATTTCAGTTTTACATTCCAAAAAGCAAGAGAAGTCCTTAGTTCAATAATAGATGTGCCTCTTAGTCCAGAAAATAAAAGCCTCTTTCAGCAGTGCAGTGTTCTTACCGCTTATCTATGTGGCTTATTGTAACCAGAGAATAACAAAAAAGTCCCCTTTCATCATTATGCATTTCACTCCATACAGCCAAAAGATGTCAGTTTGGCACTATATTAAACTCTGAAAGAAATGAATAAACTTGCGCCAGTGGACAACAGAAAAGTGCAAATTAGACATATTGAGATGTGTAAATAGAGTTATTTCAAGAAGATTTACAGGAGTAGTCTGACAGGATTTGAGGATCTCGTTGGCATGTAAGCTCCCCAGATATCCTCTAAATCTAAAGGTGCATTTAAACTCTTTCAAGTCGTCACCTTTTTTATAAGCTGTGAGAGGACAGAGTAAGCAGTTCAGCAGTCTGAAAGACGCTGTCATGAAAAGTCCAGCAGAGCATAAAGACAAGTGTAAAGTCAATGAGTGATAGGATAAGTAGTGGGGCTGTGGACATTTAATGCTTTCTGATGTAGTGTTCTTTCAAGAGGGGAATCTCTCCTAAATTGGAGCAGTGTTGGGGCAGTCCCAGTAGATACAGGGAAGTCGTTCCAGATCCTGGGCGCATAGATCGAAAAGGCTTGCTGCCTTCTTTTTCTTTTTAGGTTGAGATTACTAGACAGTGCATGCGCTGTCTGTTGAGAGGCAAATTGGGATTTGCCATGGACATAGAGGTGCATGGACCCCACCCATCCCTTACCATTAATTGGCTTTCCTTGTCACTCTCATTTGCCTGCTGTAGGAAGCTGGCTCTTTACAATATATATCAAAAAGAGATGTACCGTGTAAAGAGTCCAGGGGTTTTATTACGAGTGGACGGGGCTTGCTCTAGCAATCCCAAAGTGCTCTCTTACGGCGTAGTGCAGTCAATAAATGATGCACACGACTCAAGAAGGAGATCCACACCAGTTTATCAAAATAACCAGTATCTTTATATATGTTTAGGCACCAGAATCAATGTGTTCAGGTAAGTACTTTTTTTCAATAGAAATTTTTTGAGTTCAAAAAGTCGACACTTGCAAAACAGCATCAGGTACCCAATGTTACTCTATGGGGATCGGTCTTCACATAAACAGGCTGCAGGATCGGACTGGGAGGCCAGTCGGGCTGAACCACCAGGGGTGCTCAGGCCTCACAATGCTCGGGACATAGGGCCACCTTTAGTCCTCTTCTCCACGGCCCAGGGGCGACGGGTGCAGAGGTGTCGTTAGGCGTCGGGTTTTCCTTACCGGGAGCAGTCGCAGTAGAGGGGGCCTGTGTGCAGAGGCTGCAGGTGATGTCGGGGAGTCCACAAGAGGTGTCACCACACTGGACTCGATCTCTGGAGGGCTGGGGGACCACGGTGCCACCGTTGGCCCACTTCAACTTGGGCTTGGAGCGAAGGGTGCAGTGGTAGCTTTAGGCGTGGGTTTCTGCGATCACAAAGTCCTCTCATAAGTCTTTAGATGCCTGCAGGATGCAGGGAAGTAGGTCAGCTTTTTTTCGGGAAGTCTTGGTTCCTGGGTGAAGTGCTGGCAGGTCTTTGGCTTTGAGGACTCAGCAGCTGTAGGACAAGTTGGCTTTTGGCGCAATTGGCAAAGTCAGCAGGCAGGACAACAGGGTTGTGCGCCAAGTGAGTTGCTGGGTCTTCTGTTCTTGCTGTGCAGCCCTTCACATCTGTCTCCTTTCTTCAGGTCGTCAGGATATGATTTTCTTTCACCAGGGACTCTCCTAAATACTGAATTTCGGGGCGTTAGGGGAGTGTAGGGTAGTAGCCAATTGGCTACCTACCCCTGGGGTCACTACGTCCCCAATGACCACTTCCTGTGGGAAGTGGGCATAACCTTTGTCCTACAATTCCGAAGTGTGCCAACACAAAGATGGCCCCTTCTGAAAAGTCATACCCACATCAGGTTAGGCAACTTTAGGGGTGGTTCTAGCCTGGGGGTGGGCACGCCTACCTAACTAGCTAATTTTCCCACCTGTCTAGGGTCCAAAGGGCTCTGGACAAAGGGGGTTGGCTTCCTCTCCTGTGAGGGGAGCCGGATTCGCATTTCAAAGGTGGCAACTTCTTTGAAGCTTGAAGGCAAATCAGCAGGTCATCCTGTGGGATCGGGTGTGACACTCTCTTCCTGAACAGGCTTTGTTCCTGACCTCCTGAGAGCAAAAGGCTCTCACCCTAGGGGGGTCAGAAACTTGTCTCGGGTGGCAGGCTGGCAGAAACTAGTCAGCCAACACACCAGAGGCTGGTAGATTTTCAGGGGGCACCTCTAAGGTGCAGTTATTAATACATCCATCACTGGAATCAGTGTGGGTTTATTAATATGAGATGTTTGATACCAAACATCCTTATTTTCAGTGAAGCCACCATGTAGCTGGGAAACTCATTTTCACCAGTGTTCAGCACATGTTCAAAAATGTCTGTCCCTGTTCTTTTGCACTGACAATAATGGGACTGACGAGCACAGGGGCATGCAGGTATTCCCTGACATGTAATGTAAAGCACCCTGCCTTAGGGTTGAAAGGCATATTGTAGGGATGATTTACAAATACTACTAATCACAAAAGAGAGTTATCCCAACAAATAAACAAGGAATACGAAAGAGGAAAAAGGGGAAAAGATACTCCTTTTAAAAAAGAACCCTCTCACCAACCTAGTTGGTGACATGCTTCATCATCGGGTTCCCACCCGAGCAGCCGAATGCCACTCGGGTGTGCTTCGACGCCTGATTATAGCGGAGCAGGTTGATGTTTTCTGATAAGGTGTAAGTGCGTGAAAAGAAAAGTGAATAAAATTGTCTTTATTGTTCCCTAGAGTTTATATAATGTAGCAATAAGACAAGCTTAAAAACAGAAGGGGATGCCTTCGTAGGTTAAATTGACCTGTGGCATCCGCAAAGGGCAAATAGTGAAAGGTACGGTCTACATGTTTCAGCCTCCAAATGTCAGTGCGAGGCTTTCTTCAGGACCACAAAAGTGACACGAGGGGTCTGCACACTAAGGTGCATCCGTCTCAGAGTCACACACACACACACTAACGCCTACTTACGGTAATCCTTTCAGCGTTCTGTGAAAGGTGCAATCATCTGGAAAACAAATGTATAAAGTCATCTGTAATGGTAGTTTTACATTGCGATGTATGGTCGCAAAACATACATAGACAACTCCTTGATCATCATCCGTATTCCTGCAGACGTGCATGAAATGCTCACGACTATGGTAGTGGGTGTACGTATAGTGCAAACATACTGTGCACTCAGCTCACGTGGTGACTTGGTGGTCAATCCTACTCAAAGGAGTATAGCTCAAACCCCATTAAAAAAATCATACCCACACACTCCAGTTTAGCATGTGGATGTCAGTGCGCTCATCAGGTAGTGAGCATATCAAGGTTTGGAGATCATGCGATATTTGTAACACACACGCATTCAAAGTACTGCCGTACTTGTGCCTGTGCATAAATATGACAAACATGGAGGAGAATAGAAAGATTTTTGGAACAGCCGTCCCCTGCTTACATATGACTATTTTTAGTCGGACTCCATGGAAACCGCGGGGGCGTCGGCTATTGTCACACCCTGTAAGGAAATGGGAGAAAACACAGAGCGTGGCATAATGTCAGATATCTTATTGGTCTGGGCTAGGTTGGGAAGAGAGTGGCAGCAAGCAGGGATACAGGTAACTTACTTCGTCAAACCGCATCGCCCGCCATCCTACCTACAGACCTTCCAGCGCGGAATCCCGTGACTCCGGCGTTTTTAAATGCAAAAGGATGCGCGTATTCCCACTTCCGCGTCCCTCACGCGGCACGTGATCATACGTGATGACGTAGTGGGCGTCACTGGGATTTCGGGCGCATGTCAAATGCAATCCCGATAGTTCGGCTGCAGTAACGTCTGTGGAACAAACTAAATGTTGACAGAATTTCAAAGAAAAAGGGGCGAGATCGCATGGATCGGGTATTAGTGTTATTAAGGCTATGTGGACCCAATGAGATACTCTGGAAGGAGTATTCCGGGCGTGTGTCTAATACAGTGTCAATAAAGTTAAATGTTGAAAAAAGGTCTTGGGGTCCTGAATAAAGGTTTAGGTTTCGTCACTACGGCAAGATTAGACAAGTTCACTTTACATTGCGAACTAGCGGAATTCTTTAGGAAGCTCAGACTAAAAACTTTCTTCGAAAAACAAAGGCCCAGAGAGAACACTGTGGACCTATGTGAGACTGGTCTACGTTTAAAATCCACATTTAACCCACCCCCCATTCGACCCCTGTGGAGGTCATGACTTTCGAACAGGCCGTTTTCAACGATGTGGAGAAAATGGAAGACAAACAGAAGTTTTTCAACATGAGTAAAGAGGAGAATCTGGCTCTGAAAAAGCTAAAGAGCTGCGATACCATCATAATAAAACAGGCAGATAAAGGCGGTGGGGTGGTGATACAAGATAAACTGGCTATCAAATGGAATGCCGCCGCCTGCTAAATGACAGGAAGAACCATACTCCCCTGAACACTAACCCTACCCAGGAACTCAAGAGAGAAATAAAAGCTTTAGTCGATTCCGCTGAAGCTAATGGACACATTTACAAACTGGAAGCAGATTTCTTGGTAACTGGTGATGAAACAATTCCTTATTTCTATACATTACCTAAAATGCATAAGAACAAAATTCCCCCCCCCCCCCCGGCAGACCTATCGTCTCCGGGATAGGGTCGCTTTTGGAACCACGATCACGTTTGTGATTTTTTCCTTAAATCACTTGTACAAAATACTGTGACGTACTTAAAAGATACTAAAAGCTTACTCAATCTCCTGAAGGAAATCAGGGTTGATGATTCTACCATTCTTGTAAGCTTTGACATAGAAAGCCTATACACCAGCCTCCCACAAGACGATACTTTGGAAGTATTGAATAGAGCCCTCAATGAGGTAGAATGGACACACAAGACACCCAAGTTCTTTATAGTGGAGTGTGCGAAATTAGCACTCGAGAAACTTTTTTGAGTTTGAGGGTGATCTGTACCTCCAAACCAACTGGACTTCCATGGGGAGCACTTTTGCCCCTAGTGTGGCAGGGCTATACGTGTTTGATTTCGAAAAGAAATACATTTTAAATGACAATAACCCGTTCAGCCACCATATCTCTTTCTGGAAGAGATACATTGACGATGTCCTTGTCATTTGGCAAGGACCAAAGGAGGGGCTATCGGAATTCTTCAACTGGATTAACAACTGCGACAAGAATCTAAGATTCACACACTCCATGGACACAAACACAATGGTCTTTTTAGACATAACTATCACAAAAGAGAATGGCCGGTTGGAAACTAAGACACATCACAAACCCACCGCCAAAAACAACCTCTTAAAATTTGATAGTTTTCATCCAAGGACCCTCAGGGAAAATCTCCCATACGGGCAATACTTAAGGTTGAGGAGGAATTGCAGCAAACTCACGGACTATCGGACACAAGCAGCTGATTTATCCAAGAAATTATCCCTTAGGGGATACCCAGACAGAATACTCAATAAGTGTCAGAAACGGGCCAGGAACCAACCACGAGAAGCCCTTTTGGAAGAAAAAACCACACCCAACAAGGACATACCACTAACCTGTGCGACTACATACAGTACGGTTTCCAATCAGGTGACAAAATCAATTAACAAGCATTGGGAGATCCTCCAGACAGGCAACTTGAAATGGGAAAAACCCCTTTTCTCCTTTAAAAAAGCGAGAAGTATAAAGGACTCCCTCGTTGCCACCCGCCCTAGGGTCGGAGATAAGGTTATGACCCCCACGGTACTGAATGCATGGGCCTCCCGAACATCACTGGACATTACCCCTGCGGTACCTGCAGTGTGTGCCACTTAACAACAGCCACGAAAACATTAAACCTGGAACCAGACAAAGTGTGGACATTGAGGACACACACTAATTGTAATACAATGAATGTGGTGTACCTTATAACATGCCCATGTGGCCTACGCTACGTGGGCATGACGGGCAGGAAGGTGAAACAACGTATCTGTGAGCACCGGACTACGATCGGGTGCAAAAAAATTACGACCACACCCACAGAACACTTCCTGCAGGCAAACCACACCACGAATGACCTGAGGTGGACCGTCATTGAGACAGGAAAAGCTAAAGAAAATATCCAACAAATCCTGTTTGAAAAAGAACAACGCTGGGTGTATAGGCTGTCAACACACAAGGAAGGTTTGAATGATAACATTCCGTGGAACTCTTTGAAGCAACTATAAAACGTCCACAGAGTGATGCTGCCTATTGTTAAACATACAGCACTTTATGTAAATTCCGCATTCTGCCAAAAAAAAGGGGAATTCTCTAATACACCGTTAACAAACTATCAATTCTTAAATTAATTTAGATGGAGACTCTAGCCCCATGATTAGTTGCACCATTTGTCATCATACATTCCCTCTCCTCAATTGGGGGGGCTAGTATCCACCAGAAGTATGGTATCTTATTCTTTCACTGTTGCGCAATGGCCCTAAGACCTTTTTTCAACATTTAACTTTATTGACACCGTATTAGACACACGCCCAGAATACTCCTTCCAGAGTATCTCCTTGGGTCCACATAGCCTTAATAACACTAATACCCGATCCATGCGATCTCGCCCCTTTTTCTTTGAAATTCTGTCAACATTTAGTTTGTTCCACAGAAGTTACTGCAGCCGAACTATCGGGATTGCATTTGACATGCGCCCGAAATCCCAGTGACGCCCACTACGTCATCACGTATGATCGCGTGCCGCCTCAGGGACGCGGAAGTGGGAATACGCGCGTCCTTTTGCATTTAAAAACGCCGGAGTCACGGACCCAGGTATCCTTGGGATTCTGCGCTGGAAGGTCTGTAGGTAGGATGGCGGGCGATGCGGTTTGACGAAGTAAGTTACCTGTATCCCTGCTTGCTGCCACTCTCTTCCCAACCTAGCTCCGACCAATAAGAGATCTGACATGCCACGCTCTGTTTTTTCTCCCATTCCCTTACAGGGTGTGACAATAGCCCCCCCAACCCCCCCGGAGTTCCCATGGGGTGCGACTAAAAATAGTCATATGAAAGCAGGGGACGGCTGTTCCAAAAATCTTTCTATTCTCCTCCATGTTTGTCATATTTATGCACAGGCACAAGTACGGCAGTACTTTGAATGCGTGTGTGTTACAAATATTGCATGATCTCCAAACCTTGATATGCTCACTACCTGATGAGCGCACATACATCCACATGCTAAACTGGAGTGTGTGGGTATGATTTTTTTAATGGGGTTTGAGCTATACTCCTTTAAGTGGGATTGACCACCAAGTCACCACGTGAGCTGAGTGCACAGTATGTTTGCACTATACGTACACCCACTACCATAGTCGTGAGCATTTCATGCACGTCTGCAGGAATACGGATGATGATCTAGGAGTTGTCTATGTATGTTTTGCGACCATACATCGCAATGTAAAACTACCATTACAGATGACTTTATACATTTGTTTTCCAGATGATTGCACCTTTCACAGAAGGCTGAAAGGATTACCGTAAGTAGGCGGTAGTGTGTGTGTGACTCTGAGACGGATGCACCTTATTGTGTGCAGACCCCTCGTGTCACTTTTGTGGTCCTGAAGAAAGCCTCGCACTGACATTTGGAGGCTGAAACATGTAGACCGTACCTTTCACTATTTGCCCTTTGCGGATGCCACAGGTCAATTTAACCTACTGAAGGCATCCCCTTCTGTTTTTAAGCTTGTCTTATTGCTACATTATATAAACTCTAGGGAACAATAAAGACAATTTTATTCCCTTTTCTTTTCACGCACTTAGACCTTATCAGAAAACATCAACCTGCTCCGCTGTAATCAGCCGTCGAAGCACACCCGAGTGGCATTCGGCTGCTCGGGTGGGAACCCGATGATGAAGCAAGTCACCAACTAGGTTGGTGAGAGAGGGTTCTTTTTGAAAAGGAGTATCTTTTCCCCTTTTTCCTCTTTCGTATTCCTTGTTTATTTGTAGGGATAACTCCCTTTTGTGATTAGTAGGATTATTTCAAGGGGACCGGGAGCAACCCCCCAAAAAAACCCTTTCTCTCTTTTTGTTTACTGATGATTTACAAATCCTACATGCAATGTTAGGAGACATGGCTCTCAGGGATGTATGCCATGTTGTGTTTTCACTGTTGTCTGCACCAAGACACACAGCCTGCGATGGCAGCCCTGCATGAGTTTGGTGAGGGGTCCCTTAGGGTGGCACAATTGGTGCTGCAGCCCTTGGTAGGGCCCTCTTTAGGACCTCAGACCCTAGGTATCAGGGGTACCATTTACTAGGGACTTACAGAGGGTGCTAAAGGTATTGGCAATTGGGGGGACAATTGTACAGTTTTAGTAAAGAGATCTGGCACTAGGAACCTGGACAGCAGGAACCCAGTGCACTTCCAGTCGAAATCACATCAAATACCAGTCAAAAAGTGGGGGTGACCATGTTAAAAAGGGGCACTTTCCTACACCTGCTTCTTATTCATGTCCCAGCTTCTCAACCTTGTGTTTGTCCCTCCCATGGAGCATTGCCTCTTTACCATGTTTGACTGGTGTCTGTGCTTGATGTTAGGGAACTATTTTTTTCTTTTTATGTAAGCACTCAGAGTGTGGATGTGTTTTTGATCTGTCTTCCTCATGAACTTCTCTCCCGGGTCATGCTGCTGCTTGTCCCCACCCCCTTCATGTTGCGCTCGCACGTGTGCTTCTCCATATTGCATTCGTCCCCCTTGCCTTCTCTATGTTGCTTCTGTGTCCTTCTGTCCTCCCTGTGCTGCTTCAGAATCTCATGCCCTTCCCTTGGTGCTTCCATTTCCCCTGCCCCCCCCCCCATGGAGCAGTAAAAACAAAAAATAAATAAAGAAGGCCATGGAATAAAAGTTTCTCAATTGTGTGAACTAGCATTAACAGTTGGTCTTGAAATATGGCTCATTTCCCGCACATCACAAGAACCACTAAGGTCGTTTCAGCATTGCAAGCTTTTAAAGTACCAGTACATGGTAAAACTAAACCTTTTTACCTGACTACCTTAACTATCCCTCCCCCTTCCTCCTCAACGGGGAAAGAAACCTCTGCTGCCGCACTAGCATAGTGTGTATCTACTTTCCCATAAAGACAGAATTCACATTTCAGTAGAAAATGTCATTAGAAATAGCCTCCTAGCCCAGTAATACACCCCCCTCCCTAGTAAAAAAGGCCCAAAGACCTCAAACGGGTGGAAGCACACTGTTCGATAGGCCCCCACACAACTGTTTATATAGAGGTTGCATTTTGCCTCAAAGCGAAAGTAGGACGGTTTATGTTGGAAGTCAGCTGTTCCATAGCCAGCAGAGTCCACAGTCTGTGGAACCATTGTGCGAGCGATGTTGGGTCTTTTTTCTTCCAGTTATGTGATGTGATGTCGTCATTGAGGTGCCCAGACATTGCAGCACCATGTGCCATTCAGGGCTCAGCATCGCTGCTAGCGTTACAACCCAGATATTCTTATTTCAATAACCTGTCCTTTCAGTGTCACAATTTTCAGATAATTTTTTATCCTATGGGACAGATGCTACTTACTTCTTGGTCAACCTCAACCCTCCCAGTGAGATTAATGTGCACACACTCCCTTCTTTCTCCCTGACAGGGGTGAAATTATACTGACCGTCTGTACTCAGCAGGTCTTGAATGCCTCTTTATTGTGGGAAATTGTTTCTGAACTTCCTGTCCCTTTTCTCTTTTGTATTACAATCGGGCCTAACATTATGTGATTGTGCTCTTCTAAACATTTCTAGGGTTTGAGGTTAACTTTGTGATAGCATATGCTGTCAATATTTTCCCCCGAACTCTTCTTCCCTCATACCTGTCAGCTGCTTTAGAAACCTCCTCCAGATGTAGAAGTTTGTTTTCCTTTGTATTATGCAGTCAGTAGCTCAAAGAAGAGGTATACAGTCCTTCAAATGAGTTCATCCCTGTCCCAACTAGACAACCTCTAGGTTGCCAAAAAAAGTGCCCATTTAATCATCCCACAGAATAGCTATCCAATCGTAGGCTTGCTCCTCTTTTCACATCCTGCTTGAGAGATTTCTTGGTCTGCTCACAAGTTATAGCAAAGTGACACTGTCTCTTACATTCTGTTCTGAAATAGCAGTGTCCTGCTCTGTTAGTAACAAGACAGCACCCCAGTTCTTTTGGGGCACCTGACACATGCCACTAGACACCTCAAATGCATTTTCATAGACTAGCATATCCAGACGTGCATATCTGGTGGTCTAATGGAGCCCGGAATAACAGATTTAAATTAAATCCTGGGAGCCACAGTGGTGGATTTATCAGGGTTGTTCTCGTAGACAACACATCCTTGGCCCCCTGCAAACATCTAGGGCATTTTTTCTCTCTAGGGCATTGTGAACAGAGCAAGAGGTGGTCTAGTAGACTCATTAATGTGTATATTGGGGCAGGATGGCCTAAACTTTATTGATCATTATGGGTGAAAAGTGTTGATTTATTTACTTGTGAAGCCTTTGGAGCTAGAAATTGATTGTCCTTCTTTGTATTCATTACTCCTAATGTGTAAATGGTGGGATAAAGTTTTCTAGTATTTTTCGTCTAGACACTCGATGTTCAAATTGTAGTAGATGTGCTTTGTTTTTTGTTGTTGTTTTTTTTACTACCTCACGTCTGTTCTGGAGGGAATAGGACAAGTCCTTTGTGTATTTCTTTCAATATAGGCTGGATTGGTTTTGTTTTTAATGTTGACTTTTTTTTTTTACAGACACAAGCTGTTGGAATTGGAGTGGGTTTTCCTGTATTTATTGGGTTTTTCAAACATTTTGTTGTAAATTTGGAAAACAAAAAATACAGGAATGAGGTAATTTTTATACCTTGATCTTTTTGGGGCCAGTATGGGCGCTGTGAACTCCGCAATTTCTAACACTCCAAAAATGATCTCTATCAGAATGGCCACAATTCCCTGGATCGGAGACGGTGTTAAACCTCCATTTCATGAGGCAGTGTGTTCCCACTGTAAGGTACCTCCCAGTGCATCAAAATATCAGAAATACAGACAGTTAATCAAATGGACCCACTCAGTAACTGAGCTCTCGATCAGTGGAATAGTTAAAGTGTTTTAATTACAAAACTCAAAAATTAGGTGCTAGAGGATCGATGTCATAAAGGCTCTCAGTGAATAGAGTAATACGGAGAAAGGCAAAATCAGAAATTAGCGTAAGTCCCAAGTGGGAAGCAAAATTGGGAGAGAAAAAAACAGCATTCCTGGTAGAACTGGAAATTCTTCCCCAACGTCTTCTGGCTCTCCCCTAAAATCGAGTTTTTATACATTATTTTCTCATATGAAATTAACAACTGCAGAATCATTGATTTGTGAGCAAATGTTTCCCTTTAGCCAGCAAATAAAAAAACCTCATATTACCTCAACACCTAAACACTATCCCATTACATGAATAATTGTTCTGCCTCTCTAAGCTTATGTCATGTGGAGATGCTAGAACAAACTAGATACATGAGCAAAAGTGTGTTATATGAATGAATAGACATAGTGACTCAGAGGAAAGACCTTGAAGAAATAGTTGCAGTTTAATGACTGAACCGAGGAAAGTTCATCGAAGACAGCATACAACAATAACAATGGAAATGCATAGCAATCTACTTTACTTCATGCTGCAGAAAGGGTAGGCTGTGAGATATGCGGGGGGTGAGGCATGAGTTACAAGGGCGACTTCCATTTTGAACAAAATGGCATTCAGATACAAATTGACGCCTAGGTCAGGAATACACACTTTTACACATCATAGAGAATTTGTTTAACAAACATTACTACATCAGTGTATACATGTGTAAAACAAAGTGTGAAAATACATCCATTGTTAATGATGCACAAAAATATAAACAGAAGAAAATCCTTAACAACATTCCTCTCTCTGATTAGTATACGACTAAAATACACAGTTAATAGAAATTAATCTAATTAGCAATTGTAACACATTCTGCATCACTTCCTCCTTCTTTTGAGTTGATTTTCTATCAATATTAACTAGTTATATACACGTTCCTTGGCATCCTTCATCTCAAATTCTTTTCTTTTTCTCTTTGATGATTTTCTTTTGCCCATAAACCCACTTTTTCTACACAAATGTAAGCAAGAGAAACAGGACAATTGCATAAATCATTACTATTACTACAGGGGTTACTGTTAGCCTTAGCACACCCCCTCTCAGACTATCAAACCATTCACCAACCTTACTAAAACCCTTCTCCATCTCACTTGAGCACTGCTTCGTACAAGCCATGTTCTTCTAAGATTGGACTTCACAGGAGGTATTGGTGATATTATTAACATATGCTTTAATAACCCTACTGTTATCGGGAAGGGAGGTGCAGCACTCTTTGATCTTCAGTACCCTGCAAACATTGCCTTCCTTCGCGGGGATATCTAGCGCTAGGCGATTTTGCATAATCATCACTCGCATAGCAATTAAATCGAAATAAATCTGGGTTAATGATCCAGCTTTATTAGAAGTAAGCCGTCCACAAACATCTAATCTTCACATCATTCATAGCGACACCTAATTATGCAATCTTACCTCCTAATATATCCAATCCCATCTGCCCAAAACCCTGTTTCATCCTCTTAAAATCAACATCATCATTCACTCCACTCAAGTGATAAACTCTAGGAAACACCAAAGCAAGATAACATGAACCCACCCGATTTACTCGCAGGTTGAAAACAGCAGTTTTACCAGACACATAATAAATCCCTCACAGAATTGTTTTTCACGAGCCAGGAAATTACCAGTAAAATAACTTCTTTCATATTCACTCTCACCAACATACTCAATTGATCTAACTCCCATAGGTTCATGATGCACCATACACAATTCATTCTTTCTCTCATTCTACATTCTCAATCTCAGGTGCAAATTTGACAATCTAAAGCCTTAATCTGCTCTTTTTTCCTCTTGTGTTTCCAACCTCACATTTTTCACTTTTCTAACATTATATTCTCTAACAAACTCTTGTTCTTGATTACTTAAACCATACACATACTCCCGGTTAGTTTTAACAATTTTCTTCTTAATATGTGCAACTGTATTCAGACATTTACCATATTTCAACCCATTTTGACACCTTCCGAAGTAGGTAGATCGTCCAGTGAGACGTTTAAATCCGACAAATAAGGAGATTGTTTGTTTGTTATAAATACAAACATATTTCAAGAAAGCCCATAAGACATCAAAAGTTGTAAGTAGGATGTGCCTTCACCTGCAGAAGAGGGAAGAAAAGTGCATACAAAACAATCTTTGACTCCCATAATATCCACATATTCACAAAGCATTTTTGTATAGCTGTCACCATGAAATACACTAACTAAGATTCCCATGTGCCATTCTGTTATTATTTAGCATTTTTATATATTGTAGTTAATACATCTTCTGTAAAGTCCTATCCCACCGGAGAAAGGAAGCACAACAGCAATCCAACTAAGAGAGATCAATAGCAAAAAGGAACATTGAACTTCAAAAGTTAACAAAAAGTCTTTAAAACGATAATAGAGCATTTCTTTATTTTTTTCTTTAAAAGTAATAATAAAAATCAAAAGTCTTCAAAGTTTATTTCCAGCTGTCTAGTTCAGTTCTTTCAGTTCATATTCTCAAAAAAAATATATTTTCTTCTTTGTCTAGATTGTCTCAATATTCTTTGATAGTTCAAGCTAATTTATTACAGTCACATAATATCTTTCACGGTGGTTCTTCCGGTTTGATTTCAAAGATGTGTTGGTAACTATTTATTGGACTGTAGGTTTCTGGATCTGAGTCCTTTTCTTCTTCTTCAGATGCAGATGCTGGATGCGCCCATTCAGGTAAAGCATTCTTTGTTTGGGATTCCTTTTCTTGCTAGTCTTTTAGCAACTAGAGATTCGCTTTCACCTCTTTCAGCCTCATCATCATCACTTCTGTTTTTGTCTTCATCATTGTTCGGAACAGGAAGCAGTGTTGCAGGATTTAGGAGATTATATGTTTTAATTTAACTATTTCCAGCTGCCAGTATGACTTGTTCACATCTGTTTAGATGAATGTCTGCCATGTGCTGAGTCTGGATAAGGGTCTGCAAAACCTCAACAGAAAACGGAACAAACACAATTAATATATGTCCCATCACAATTCCCTCACTTAGCTCAATTGCAGTGCAAACAGCTGCAACCGCTTCAAACAACCAGGAAGACTTGCAGCTACTGGATCCAATACAGCTGACAGGTAGGCTATAGGTCTCATAGACCCACCATGTTTTTGGGTCAAAACTGACAATGCACACACATTCTTTCATTACAAAAGAGGTCAAACTCTTTGCTATAATCAGGTATTCCGAGGGTGGGTGCTTCACATAGCTTCTTCCTCAATTCCAGGAAGGCCTCTAAACATTCATCAAATGGTACCGGGTCTTTGATATCGCTGTGAGTCAATCTTTCTAAATGCTGGTTATGTCCCTGTAGCTCACACAGGAGAGCAGCCAACTAGCCACTGGAGTCACTTCTGGTGGTCCTGGGATCATGGGGGTGATCCAGATATCCTTCAATCGGCAGGGCAGCAAGGCAGTCCCTCCAGCAGCAGCACAGTCCTTCTGGCAGCAGGACAGCAGGCAGTCCTTCTGAATCTTCCACAGGTCCTGGAGTGTACTGAAAAGATGGCTCAGGAGGTCCAATATTTATACCTGTGCCAGCCTTTGAAGTGGGGAGACATCCTGGCTACCCCCACATCTGGTCCTGGAAATCTCTTCCCTTCCCCTGCCACAATTCCAAGTAGTCTAGGGTGGCAAAAGGCTGATGTCAAGTTCCTTTGTGAGTGTTCTGGAGGCGACCCTTTGAAATGTAAGTGGAGCAGGAAACAGCTCCTCTCCACCCATCCTGGCAGATGGCCATTCCTTCCAACAGCTAGTCTCCCTTTGTCTCACTGTCTGGGAGGACTATACAAAGGCCAGCTGCCAAGCTATTCACAGTCATGTGACCTAGGACACCGCGACCAAATGGTTGGTACAAGAAAATTGCATCTTTCTAAAAGTGGCATTTTCAGAATTGTGATTCGCAATCTGACTTTACCAATGAAGAGGATTTTAAATTACAATTCATTTGAGTCCAAATATATTTCTACCTCTTCTCAATCAAACATTTGCACTTATTAAATGTAATAGAGTAATCCAATATTTCCCTATGGGAGAGGTATGACCTGGAGTAGTGAAAAATGAATTAAGGAATTTTTCATTACCAGGACATGTAAAACATAAAAACACCCGTCCTACGTTTTCAATCCACTGCACCATGCCCCATCGCCTGTTTAGGGCCTACCTTACGGGTGACTTACATGTATTAAAAAGGAAGGTTTAGGCCTGGCAAAAGGTTTATTTTGCCAGGTCAAAATGGCAGTTTAAAACTGCACTACAGGCTTGAGATTTTTTAAAGTGCTACTTTAGTGGGTGGCACAAGAAGTGTTGGAGGTCCACTAGTAGCATTTAATTTTCTAGCCCAGGGTACTTTGTATCCACTTTACTAGGGACTTGCAAGTAAATTAAATGTGCCAATCGGGTGTAGACCAATTTTGTCATGTTTAAGGGAGAGAGCACAAGCAATTTAGCACTGCTCAACAGTCGTCGTCCTAATGGCAACAGAAACAAAATTATGAAAAGAGGAGGGGCGAAGGCAAAATGTTTGCAGGGAGACCACACCAAGGATGACAGGTCTAACGTGTTCCCGTAGCTGAAAGTATGGAGCACTAACCACCCTCATTGGAGTTCTTATCACTAAGTCGGTCGAACCTGGAGAGACAATCCGAATTGTAGTGGCCAGCTCCAGAACGTAGAAGGAATTTTGAAGCGAAGTGGCCTGAGAACCGATTAAAGACCGAGACCTACCTGCCAGGCAATCTGCCAGTCAGCCTGAGTTTGCAGCAGGATTCAAGCTAGCCTGGCTGATGAGGGGTGATGCCTCGAAACCGGTCCCGGAATGCCTGCTTCCGGTCCAGGGAGGACTTGACTTGGCAGTTCGGAATGGATTGTTCCCATGAGGCACAGGCTCAAGACTGATTTGCATATGGCTGGGTTTAAACTGGGGAGGCATGGTGAGCAAAAGAACTATGGATTTAACCCAGATCTCTTGACGGGGGGGGGGGTTGAATGTTTGATTTGCTCTGCATTCCGTCCACTGTGTGTCTTTTGCTTTCTCGCCCTAAGTGCGCCGGGTATGTCCAGACGTGGGTCCCGGGCTCACTGTGCCACTGGATTCAAGCTAGCCTGGCTGATATGGGGTGATGCCCTGAAACCGGTCCCAGGATGCTTGTTTCCGGTCCAGGGAGGACTTGGCTTTGCAGTTCGTGCTGGACTGTTCCCATGAAGCACAGGGTCAAAACTGATTTGCATATGGCTGAGTCTAAACTGGGGTGGCATGGTGAGCAAAAGAACGATGGATTTAACCCAGGTCTCTTGACTGGGGATGAATGTTTGATTTGCTCTGCATTCCGTCCATCATCTGTGTGTCTTTTGCGATCTCCGCAGCAGCATATCCTATTCAGTGGGACCTCTGCAAAGGTACCTGGCCCGTGAAGCCTTCGGCGGCTTTAGCCTGCAGCTATGTCCTGCTGCACATTTTCAACTTCCAATAAAGTGCAATGTCTGAAGGTAGAAGTCTTCATTGCAACTCCATACAGCGGCTCTCCGACAACAATACCTCCGCGGACACCGCATGATCGCTTGCCCCGCTAAACTTCACCTTCTCAAGAACTTATCTTCAAAATTTCCACTAAGTCCAAAGTAAGCCAAGATCAGGCCAAATCACTCTGTGTATCCAACTTGCGCTCAATTGCATTCAGCCTTAACTTTTGACTTTGCCCCGGTCTCGCCTGAACAGATACCTGCGGTTGGTACTTTGATCTGCTATTTTTCAATAAAAACTTTTAAAAATTCATAACTCCGGTTCTACTGATTGGATTTCATTTGCGTCTTTTTATTTATTAAGATTTTGTCTAGTTTTCTTAATTTGTGCATGTTTTTCTTGTGTTGTGTATTCCCTTTATTACTGTTTGTGTGCTGCATAAATACTTTGCAAATGGCCTCTAAGTTAAGCCTGACTGCTTTTGTGCCAAGCTACCAGAGGGTTAAGCACAGGTTCATTTAGTGACTTATTGTGGTTCACCCTGACACAGATTGTGGTTGTTGCCCAAGTTGGGCTTTCACCCCTCTCAACCAATAATCCAATTTCCTACACAAACATTTCAGATCATGGGCCAAGACATCCTGGAGTTCAGGAAACACTTCTGAAATAAGCTCTCTGTTACGAAGTGAATGAGCCATCAGTCAATAGATGGTGCAAAGCCATTGGATTATTTACAAAAAGGTTTCAGAAACGAATAATGCATCACACTCGTTCATGGTCACATTCCACAAGGAGCGAGTATGACACTCCTGATAGGCAGCATGTGGATGTTCACATTTATAATGTGATAGATAAAAAAGGTTGTGGTGCTGTGTGTCAATTTTCCTGTTACTCTCTTCAAGACCGTCGTCTGGTTCTGATTCCTTTTTTCAGGCGTCTGGTTCCTTGATGCAAAAAGATTCTAGACAATTTTTTTTATATTTTTTTAAGCTTTTATTACGCACAATTCTTCTTAAATATCATATTTGTAAGATATTCTTTCCATTAGATGGTTAGTGAAACCGTTTCACTTGATAGCCAACACGTGTTTCACCCCATTTATTGCCTGCAAGGCAGGGACTTTTTCAAGGCTAAAAATCAACATATACTTTATTAAGTTGTACATTCTTCACAGAATATTACACCACTTGTGAAGCGTGGTGTCCTTATAAGAAATATAGTGCTCTCTGACTTACGTCCTTATAGTCCTGCTAAAAAAAAAACTTACATTGGATTGTAGAAGTGCCCTTTAGTCCCTTTAAAAAAAAAATATTCTTTAGGCATGTTTAGAATGAGAGAAAAAAAATACAAATAAAAAGAAACGGCATTACATATTGATTTCTGTCAACATACTTAAAGCTCTGGTGAGTGAACAACATAACTAAATGAGGTTAGAGTTAAACTAGATGACTGCCACTGGCGCTCTAAATTAGATGTTGACCTTGTTACCTTGTCAAACATAAAGATGGTAATATCAGGTCCTTTGTTATGTCCTTATTTTGAGATCTGTGGGAATGGTTGATAGAGTAGGAATAAGACTCCATGTGAAGGTAGGCTTATAGTTTATCTACTAAAAGCAACAAAGTCCATAGTCGTTGCGGTTTGTTACAGGTTAAGATGCTATGCAAGGTACCAACACTCATGATTGTCAGCAGATACGCTGAGGGATACACCCATATTGAGGCAGCCATTTATTTGCATAGTGCTGTAGAGCTTTATACTTAAACGTCAGAGCATAATCATGCATCTTGCCTATTGGTAACTGGGCTTTTGCTGCCCCCTTTTTAGCTGCTAGATGCTGGTTTTCGACTCTGACAGTGCACTGAGGCCTGCTAGCCAGACCTCACTGCCAGTGCTCCTTCCCTAAAACAAGGTTTTGTCTAATTGTGCTACAATTGGCAAAGGACTTTAGCACCTCTGTAAGCCCCTAGTAAATGGTACCCCGGGTACCTAGGGCATTGGTACTAAAGAGGGTCCCTAAGGGCTGCAGCATATCATAAGCCACCCTAAGGGTCTCATACAAATTCCATGCAGACCTCCATTGCAGGCTGCGTGACATGCTGCAAACCATGAGTGAATATACCAAATGACACACTCTTGTGTGTCATGCCAAAGTCACTGAATCTACTATACGTAGGTCACCCCTACAGCAGGCGTTTGAGCCCTAAGGCAGGCTGCATTATATTTTATGCGAGGACATATCTGCATGAGCAGATATGCCCCTTTGATGCCCAGTTCTATTACTAGATATTGCAAGTGATCAGGGAAGCATTTTAAAAGCATGTGCTGGACACTTGTGAAAATGAGTTTCCTAGCTACATGATTGCTTCACTGAAAATAGGGATATTCGATATCAAACATCTCCTATTAATAAACCCATACTGATGCCACTGTTGGGTTTATTAATACCTGCACCTTAGAGGTGCCCCCTTACAACCGACCAGCCTCTAGAGTGTTTGTTGACTTGTCTCTGCCACCCGAAACAGATGTCTGACCTCCCAGGGTGAGAGTCTTTGCTCTCAGGAGGTCGGAAACAAAGCCTGCACTGGAAGAATGTGTTCACACCCCCGCCCTCAGGATGACCTGCTGATTAGCATTCTAAGGCAGCGGAGCTTCAAAGGAGCTGCCGCCTTTGAAATGCGAATGTGGCTCCCCTCGCAGGAGAGGAAGGCGACCCCCTGTGTCCAGAGCCCTTTGGCACCTTGGCAGGAGGGAAAATGAGTCAGGCAGGCGTGCCCACTCCCAGGCTAGCACCACCCCTAAGGTGGTCTAACCTGATGTGAGTATGACTTTTCAGAAGTGGCCATCTTTGTGTTGGCAAACTTAGGAACTCTATTATAGGGTTATGCCCACTCCCTACAAGAAGTGGTCATAAAGGGGGCGTAGGGACCCCAGGGGTAAGTAGCCCATTGGCGACTACCCCTCACTCCCCTTAACACCCCTAAAGGGAGTATTTACAGGGCTACCTGATACCAGGACTTCAGATTTCGTTGGACACAAAAGAAGGAGTGGAAGAAGAGGTCTGTGGACCCCAGAAACGAGGAGCACGACTGACTTGGCACCAACCCCGCCTGTCTGCTGCATCCGACCTTCGTGGAGCAACTAATTCATCCTGCTGCTGTGCAGACCTCAAGAAGCCCAGAGGAATGCCAATGCCAGTGCTTCACACATTGCCAAAAAAACTCCCTTGAAGTAGAGGAGCTACTCCCCTGCAGCCGCAGGCACCAAAGAAGCAAGATTTGGTACAGCGACCTGCCACCAAGGGGGCTACCGATGCAGCAGCAGCCCATGAAGAGGTAGCAGTGCTCCCACAGGTCAGATCCGTCCTCCCCTCCAAGTGTGGGGACGTCAGGAACGACCTGAGCTGCGCAGTACCAATCCCTGGGGTACTGGACCCCTTGCAGCAGCCAAGACTTGTTGTGCCCAGTGTGCCCAGACCGGACATCAATGCCGAGGAAGACCGACCTGCAGTTCGAGTGACTTTAGTGACAGTAAGACCCACTTTGTGAGTGGCCCAACTGTCCTGTTTGCCCCTCTTCTGCAAAACAAATACCAAGACGTGACTTTGTGACCACCGCCGCCACCCAACGCTTCAAAGTCCCTATGCACCCGCGCTCCAGAGCCCGAGTCCAAGGAAGGTGATGGTGTCAACTTGGTCCTCAGACACACAAGAGCAAAGTCCACGCTTCGGTTTGCCCAGACTGGACTTCCAGTTGCCGCCTGCAGACTCTTTCTGCAGGCCCCCTCCAACCGTGAGTGACTCCAGCACAGAATTCCGACGCCAAAGACACCACTGCACCCGAGCCCCGCAGCCCTTTGGGGAAGTGGACCAAGGTTCTCCCTGTGTGCCCGAGAACCTCAAGGGTCGAGCCCCAATGTGGGTCCCCCCCCCCCCCACTGGTCCCCCAGTCCCTGCTTGCAGCCTCTTTCTGACCGGACCGTTCTCACATTGAAGTGAATGGGACACCCAGTGCCGTGACACACCTCTGCACCCCGACGCCTCAGAGCCCTCCAAGGTGACCTGTTGTTGTGGCCTTGGACCTTGCCCCCTACTCACCTTAAGTACAGTCCCGTAATTAGCTGCTAAGTGCCCAAATGCAATACATGTTTTTCCTCCATAGCATAACATTACCGACCCAGAAAATGCACTGTCCATTTCTGAAAACTGTAAAAATTCATAACTCGAAAAGTACTTTGCCGATTCTGATGATCTTGGTATCTACATTTATATAAAAGTATGTTATTTTTAGAAATTGGTGTCCGATTTCTTTATTAAGCCTGTGTCTCATTTTCTGCCTTTGTGTGTGTAATAAATGCTTAGCACTACCCTCTGATATGCCTAACTGCTCGGCCGCTCTACCACAAAAAAGAGCATTTGGGTTGTTATTTGTATCTCTGTCATTTCTTTGGGGTTTGCCTGGACTCTTTACACAGTGTACTTCTTTTTGGTCCTCTATATAAAGAGCCAGCTTCCTACATTGCCCAATGGAGATATGTGGGGCCACCATAGTTCATATAATCACGAGAGAATTGCGGAAAATATAACAGCGCCAGGTTTAAGCAAGACATCAAAGCCACAAGTGTGTGTGAGCAAAAGGCAAGGCACATCTATTGATTAGGCGGGCAAAAGCGAGTGCTAGTCAGCATTCATAGTGTAAGTTTTAGACAGCGTATCAAGTTCGCGTAAGCGACATGGTACGGTAACTTCACCCATTTGTTAAGCCAGACATGAAAGCTAAGAGACTTCAAGGTTTAAGTGGTAAGCTTCAAAATGCGCTACCGGCACTAGATAGAAACAGGATGGTACGGTAGCATACAAGTGTGCTACCGGTACCTGAAAGGTAGCAGCATTATGCGATAGCGTATGCATATTATGGAAAGAGCAAGCTAGCAGTAATGCTAACGTTGCACCAGCATTGCACCCAGTAGTCCTACCTTAGGATTCCTGTAAGATGTGAAAAGTCTCTGCGGTCCTGTTCGTCACTTCTATTCCTCTGCTGAAGCTTGTGTGCCGTTTACTTTGGGCTCCATTTTTAAATGGTTTGTGGATAGATAGTCCTACTTCGGTGTTAGTGATTTAATCCATATCAAGACTTTTTACTTCTCTAGGGCCACACCATCTCAGAGGGGAGTTTGTAGGATAACAGGAAAAAAAGCACTGACAAAGCCAATAAGTCTTGATTATGACAGCTTTTAGCTTTGTCAATGTATTTTAGCCATGTAAAGTACCACAGCAGCTGTGTAGCATGGCTGAAAGTTAGAAAAAAATGTGTTGCGATATTGCCACTTCTGGATTCGTCTTAGCGCTTTATTCTGCCTGGATGGGAAGGTGGGAGGGGACAAGCAACAATGTGTGATGGGTAGTGAGGACGTGACAGGGCAAGCAACGGCGTCGGACGGGGCGGGAGGGGGCAAGCACCAACGCGGGAGGGGGCAAGCAACAATGCGGGAGGGGGCAAGCAACAATGCGGGACGGGCAGGAGAAGGCAAGCAACAACACAGGATGCACACAACAGGATGGGAGGGGGCAAGCAATGGGATGGAGGGGGTGGAAGGGAGCAAGCAAATACACAGAGTGGGGTGGGAGGTTGGGAGACGGCAAGCAACAACACGGAGAGGGTGGGAGGGGCGAAGCAACTTCACTGGGTGGGACAGGGCAAGCAACAACGTGGACAGGGACTTGAGGGTGAGGGGCAAGCAACAACGCAGAGAGGGACAGGAGGGTGGGAGATGGCAAACAATAACACAGGGTGGGTGGAGCCGAACAACTTCAAAGGGAGGGACTGGGCAAGCAACAACACAGACCGGGACTTGAGGGTTGGAGGGGGCAAGCAGCAACGCAGAGGGACTGGAGGGTGGGAGGGGCAAGCAACAACATGTAGAGGGATGGGAGGGGGAAGAGGGCAAGCAACAGTTTCCTGTTGAAAACCAAACAGCAATAATCACTATAAACAGATTTCTGGAAACCCCAAAACTTCTACGGAGCACATTCCTCACAGATGAAGGAGGACACCTCTTTTGCATTTGTTGCTGCATAGTGCCTAAAGTGAATTACGTGTTAAATTTAGGATGGAACATGTGCACCACAGCAAGGACCCACTTCTGGGGCACTTTTCCCCTGTGCCTTGCTGAAGGCTGCTGGGTGCTTGTCTCTCACAGCCCACCAGTCAGTTTTCAAATGGAGTTTCACATGGAACCTCAAACGTAAACCCTTCAAATATTTTGGGCAGTAATGCTCTTTTACTAGATTCATGTATAAAGCAAGTAGTGACAATTCATTTGTTTTGAGTTTTGTAACATGACATTGGCAGCTGCCCTCGTACAAACAATAGGTACTGGGCACGTGGCGCAGGACAAGGTATTTCCAGACGCACAGAAAAGGTACAAAAGGGAGAGCATTAGTGAAAGCTTCCCTCTATCGAAAAACAGTTAGAACTCCAACGGCAGTGCAAATGTGTCTCTCTTTCTTACAGAACAGGTACAGCTGGGGCACTAGAATTGCAAGCTTCCTTTCCTTTTAGAACAGGTGCGACTAAGGTGGCAGCAAAGCAAGCTTACCTCTCTTACAGAACTGGTATGGCTTGGACACAGCAGCATAAGCTTCAATACAAGGTGGATCCTTAGAGTGCAAGCTTTCTTTCTTCACAGAACAGGCACTTTTTGACAGCAACAAAACACACTTTTCTTACAGAAGGTAGCAGCAGTGCAAGCTCATTCATCCATTTATAACAGACAGAGCTTTAGAGCAAACTTCTATCATTCATGTATACATATCTGAAAGAGACTAGTAGTTATAGATTCCTTACCTTAGAATTACCCCCAGGCGTCAGACTGTAGCTGTAGAATTTTTCTCTTAGAGGTACCCCTGCGCGTCATTAGGTGGCGTTGGTCGACTCTGCATCCGTCGGCGTCGTGGTCGCCGGGATGACGTTGCAGTGTCTACTTGGATGCCGCCCCTGCGCGTTGACGTCAGTTCTTTTTCCATGCCAGCCTAGCGCAGATCCAGAGAGAGCTTGCCCCTTAGTCATTTTTTGACTAAACCTTTTTTGACTTTTGTCTGTCTTTTTTGAGTCTATCGACTCCTGGTGTACGAGGGATGTCCCATCGTCAGACCGGGTTCAAACCGTGCGAGGCCTGTAACCACCTGATGTCGGATTACGGACCCCCACCTCGTGTGCCTTTGGTGACTGGAGCGTGACCACGACCCGAAGTAGTGCTCCGACTGCCGGGCCATGAACCCGAAGTCTTTGCGGGAGCGGTCCCGAAAGTTGTTGGAGGCCCGGCAGTCGGCTCTGCGTCGCTCAAGGTCCTGGTCGAGAGGAAGGTCTCGGGACCGGTCACGGAGCCACCACCATCACTCGTCATCCAAGTCTTCAAGTTCTTCGGGTAAGTTGAAGCACAAGAAGAAGGAAAAGAAGCAGCATTGCTCTTCACCTTCTCCCCGCCCGACGTGACGCGAGATCCGGAGCATCGTCGCTCTCCAGATCTGTCTTCAGAGCCTGCTCCAGGGAAGACTCCAAGTTTCCCTCCTTTTCCTGGTGCCGGAGGGTCCACTGCCAAGCGTTGAGCTTTCTACGAAGCACTTCATAGCATCTTTGGGCAGCCCGACTCCGGCTGGAACTGGATCGACGCCGGTCAACCTCACGGTACCTTCCCCGGCGCCGATCCAAACGACACCCCTGGCACCGGTCGGGCCCCCAACCGGCGCCGACCCCAGCCTCACCCCCGACTTGGACACGGCGCCGGACCGACATTGGAACCGGCGCTGGAAGGCACGTTTGTGCCTCTGTTCATCCCTGGTGTTCCTTTCAGGCCTGCTTGGCAACCAGAGGAGGGTTAGGAGGACTGGGAGGGGTCTGTGGACCCATTAGCTGACCAACTTGAGGAGCCGGACTGGCGAGAGGACCTGAGTGACACCAGTGGTCTGGAAACGTCTCCAGACCTTGGCATGCTTTCTCCCCCTACCGTGGCTACGGAGGAGGGAGCTTCGTATGCAGTGGTGTTGTGTAGGGCAGCTGAGGCCTTGGGCCTTGAGTTTCCTACGGTGGCAGTCAGGACTAACCTCCTGACGGAGGTGCTTCAACCAGCGGTGGCCTCTTCTGAACCCCTTCTGTCTTTCAATGAAGCCCTCACGGACGTCCTTCTGGGCACTTGGTCCAAGCCCAGCACAGGGGCTCCTGTGGGCAGGATGATTGCCCGTCGCCACCGCCCGGCCCCAGGCGACCCACTTTTCCTCTATGAACACCCGACCCACGAGAGCTTGGTGGTCCAAGCCTCGTCGTCTAAAGGCGCATTCCTTACTGCTCCCCCAGATAGGGAATCCAAGACGCTGGTCCACCTTGGGAAGATGTTTTCTAACGCCAGCTTAGCACTGCGGTTGGTGAATACCACATGCCTCTTGAGCAGTTATACCCATACAGTGTCTGATACGGTTGCGCAAGTGCTGCCACAGTGCCTGGAGGAGGCCCCGACCGTTCTCACCCGCACAGTGGCAGAGGGTAGAGATGCAGCCAAATTCATCAGATGTGGGCTGGATACCGCCGACTCACTGGGCAGAAGGGTTTCTACGTCAATAGCCCTGAGGCGCTACGCCTGGTTGAGGACACCTGGTTGTCCAATCCACCTTCCTGGACATGCCGTTTGATGGCCGTCGCCTTTTCAGTGACAAGGCAGACTCAGCGCTCGAGCGCTTCAAGGATTATAGGGCTACGGCCAAATCCTCGTGCCTCGTGGTGACCTCTCGTCCCTCGCAGTCTGCTTTTCGCCCCTTCAGTGGCTACGGAAGGGGTGCCCCACCATGTTTGACCCAGTCTAGCCACCGGTTCACACAAGCTGCCCAGCCCGTGCGTAGCCGCGTACGTGGGACCCAGCGATGCGGGTCTGGGGGCCAGCGGGCGGGCCAGCCCAACCATAACCTCCCTGCAGCACCCTCCAAACCCTCCTAGTCCGACCTTTCAGGACCACCAGAGGGCAGTGGGCAGCAGGATTCGCCATCACCTCACCCAGTGGCGGCTGGTGACATTTGAAGGTGGTGAGGCGTAAAACAATTATCGTACTGCACTGCGGCGAGCGAACGCGAACCACCAACGGGGGCTTCGGGGGGTTCTCCCCCCGAGAAATTTTTGAAAAAAGAGTGGGCAAATGGTGCATTTTCAAGCAAATTTGAGAAAGCAGGAAGGTTGAGCAGCACTCCTGCTAGGCTTAATATTTACATTCAATTTGTTCGCAATCGCACTACAGACATTTGCCTGGTTCCTTCTGGCACAGGAACAGCGATGGGCTTTGTGTCCTGGCACATATTGTAAAACTTATTTTATTTACCTTAGCACACAATACTATATCGGACTGTTTGGACTTAGGGGCACTGTGTAGGAGGTAAGCACTGCATCCCCTTTGGCATATTATCCTGGTTTGCAGCCACCTTTTCATACAGGTAAAAAGTTGGAGAGATACATTTTCACAAAGTTAGAGTTTTTGGCGCATCTACAAATCAAATCTGGAACCTCCCATAATCCTAAACAAAAAGCCAGCTTCCACCCATGACCAATAAAACCGTACATCTCTCCATTATTGCACTTGTGAATATACTGCACTACCGGCCCAATTAAAGCAGTGATCTGAATAATTCGGATACAAAGAAGTGAGCTGCCTTGGTCACAGAGTTTTTCAGAGAGTTAAAGTCTGAACTAATCACTGAAATTGTTCATTGATGCTCTAGAAAGCTACAAGTTTGAAACAATCGCAAGAAACTTCCAGCAGACATTCATTGGTAGCGTAAATGGTATAATTTTGTAAAACAATTTTGTAAAAAAATGTAGAAAATTAATAGATGTTATGAAGATAAACAAAACGAAGAGCATTACTTTTTTTAATAATGGCCCGTACTTGGGCCAACAAAACAAATTTTCCTGAATCTCCCGTATCTCCTGCCTTCCCCCTCTATACCGTAGCGTAGATATTCCCTGGGAGCTCTTCCGTGTCTGTATTGTTCCCCTCCTATTTTCACCCTTGTTCAATTCTCAGTTGCCTCATTGCCAGGTTAGAGCCCCACAAGTCCTGTACCATATATACAGGCATACATTAAAGAGCCAGTGCATGTAATTGTCTATTGGTGCAATCATCCACTTTCACCCACACCCATCGCAAACAGCATTAACACTCATATCGAATGTCCAGAGAAAAAACACTAGGCGCCATCTTGCAGAAGTCAGGCGGTGGAAATGACAGTGAAAAATGTGCCAGGCAAGGTGCAACCTATCTTAACAAAGACCTTTAACATACTGCGTGAGGCTGGTCCGCTGCTACTCCTCGAAAGCAAATACAGTAAAACACACAAAGGTGGACCGCGCGCGGCAGTGGCACGGGTTATCCGTGCAGAGGTCCACGCAATGCATCACAGCCACTGACGCTTCCTAACGTGTTCGACGCACATTAACTCCAGAGGGATGCTGTTCATGGGGCTGCTTGCCCACGCTGTGTCTGCCGCATCACTTGTTTTGTCACTGAAAATAAACATGCCCGTCTGGTCTCACGCAAACTGACAATTATTGCTGTTCCCTCTGTGGCAACACATTCTAGTAATTATTATAATTACGTTTGTGGAAGCAAACACTCATCGTTTTGAACTGGTTAAGTTGCATGAAAACAACGCACTCCTAGCTCTACCCCAAAGGCTTTCACTCTAAAACGCGCAACAAAAATAATCTTATCACATCAATAGCACTCACCCCTACAAACCTTCTACTCCAAGTCAGTCGCGGCCAGCATTACGGGCGGGTGGGGGGGGGGGGGTGGTGGAAATGGGGTTGGCAGGGGGGGGAGGCGGGAGGGGTTTAATTAAATAAAAATATAAAGTAAAACTTACTCAGCTTCTGGATGGGTCCGACTCCCGCAGTCCTGCGCCAGTTCCTGCAGCTCTCCTCGTCATCAGGAAAGGCAGCCTCCCTCCCTCCCCTCCGCCAATCACAACACTGATGAGGTGCAGGGGAGTGCGCCCCAGCCGCGCCATTTTCTCCTACATAGAGAAAAAGGGAGAGTGGGCAGTAGTGCTCGAGGGCAGGGGGGAGTGGCTTACCCACTGTTGTGGGTACTGACTGTTTGGTCGGCTCCAGGGGCCGACCAAACAGTACCCACAACAGTGGGTAAGCCACTCCCCCCCCCTGCCCTCGAGCACGACCGCCCACCCTCCCGCCTCCAACCAGGCACTTCTGCTTTCTCGCAGTGCGAGAAGCAGAAACATAAAATGGTAGTTTTTACCATTTTATGTTTCTGCTTCTCGCACTGCGAGAAAGTAGTGGGGCAACGCCCCTATGGAGGAGCCGCCACTGACCTCACCCACTGGCAAAACATCACGTCGGACAGGTCAGTTTTGCAGATAGTCCGAAGGGGCTACTCCCTCCCCTTCGAGACTACCCCTCCCTCCATGCCACCGTCCTTCCATCGCATGTCGGAGGATCACTTGGCCCTTCTCCGCCAGGAAGTTGCAGCCCTCTTGGCCAAGGGAGCTATCGAAAGGGTCCCTGTGCCAGAAGTAGGTCGTGGTTGCTACTCCCACTACTTTCTGGTACCCAAGAAGGACAAAGGCCTGCGGCCTATCTTAGACATCAGGGCCCTCAACCGCTCCCTCCGGAAGGAGAAGTTCAAGATGCTCACATTGGCTCAGGTCCTGTCTGCCCTCGACCCCGGAGACTGACTGGATGGTAGCATTAGACTTGCAGGACACATATTTCCATATCCCCGTCCTGCCAGCCCATAGGCGTTACCTACAGTTCACGGTAGGCCACGAGCATTTTCAGTTTACCGGGCTCCCCTTTGGCATTAGCAGCACCCCTCCGGTGTTCACGAAAGTGATGGCAGTAGTCGCAGCTCCTCTACACAGATCAGGGGTTCCAGTCTTCCCCCTATCTCGACGACTGGCTGTTGAAGGCGGGCTCGCCCCAGGCTGTCGTCTCCCACCTCCAGACTATGGCGGACCTCCTGCACTAGCTGGGGTTCACTATAAACGTGCCGAAGTCACACCTGACTCCCTCTCAGAAGCTTCTTTTCATTGGAGCAGTTCTGGATACAGCGCAGTTTCGGGCCTATCCTCCCGAGCAGCGAGTCCGGGATATTCGGGCTATGATACCGATGTTTCAGCCTCTATCCTGGATTTCGGTGAGATTGACCCTGAGGCTGCTGGGCCTCATGGCCTCCTGCATTCTGCTGGTGGATAATGCCAGGTGGCGTATGTGGGCTTTGCAGTGGGACCTGAAGTTCCAGTGGGCGCAGCATCAGAGGAATCTTTCCGACGTCGTCCAGATCTCGGAGGGGACTGCACGTCAGTTGCAGTGGTGGCTCACGAACCAAGATTGGGTCAGCGGCAGATCCCTCTCCCTTCCCCAACCAGATCTGATAGTGGTGATGGACGCATCACTTCTGGGATGGGGCGGCCACCTGAGAGAGGCGGAGATCAGAGGTCTCTGGTCTCCGGCGGAGTCCGGTCTCCACATCAACCTTTTGGAGCTCCAGGCGATTCGTCTTGCACTGAAGGCATTCATTCCTTCTATCAAAGGAAGAATAGTGCAGGTGTTCAAAGACAACACCACCGCCACTGGGTACTGCAACAAACAGGGCGGGGTGGGCCGTGGACCCTATGTCAAGAGGCTCTTCACCTTTGGACATGGCTGGAATATCAGGGCATATCCGTGGTGGTTCAACACCTGGCAGGTTCTCTGAACGTGCATGCATGATGGATCACGACTGTCGTCTTCACTCGGAGGTGGTGCAAGGTCTCTTTCGGCAGTGGGGAGAGCCTTGGTTAGATTTGTTCGCCACCAAAGAGAACGTGCAGCGTCAGCATTTCTGCATGCTGGAATTTCCAAGGCGGCACTCGCTCAGCTACGCTTTTCGTCGCAAGTGGAACTGCGGCCTCCTGTACGCCTTTCCGCCTGTACCACTTCTGCCCAGAGTGCTGAAGAAGATCAAGCGCGACCAGGCCCAAGTTATTCTTGTGGCTCCAGACTGGGCACGAAGAGTCTGGTACCCCGAGCTCTTGAGCATGCCCATAGATCCTCCGATCAGACTGCCTCTTCGGGAGGATCTTCTGTCGCAGCAGCAGGGGACGGTCCTCCACCCGAACCTGTCCAGCCTCCACCTTGCGTGGAGATTGAGCGGCGACAGTTGACAGCTTTTGACCTTCCTCCCGAAGTCTGTAATGTCATCTTGCAGCCAGGCGTCCCTCCACTAAAACGGTATACGCCTGTAGATGGAACAAGTTTGTGGCATGGTGCACAGCAAAGACTGTGGACCCCCTTTCTGCCCCTCTTTCGGAGGTTCTTTTGTATATACTTTCTTTAGCCCAGCAGGGCTCTGCCCTGGGCACTCTTAAGGGCTACCTTTCGGCCGTATCTGCCTTTCTTCACCTTCCTGATCAGCCTTCTCTTTTCCAGTCCCCTATTGTAAATAGATTTCTGAATGGCATCTCTTTCCTCCTCAGTTCATCATGCCCCAGTGGGACTTGAACCTAGTTTTAACCTATCTTATGTGCGCTCCCTTCGAGCCTCTTCACAACTGTCCTCTCAGGCTCCTCACTCTGAAGACAGCTTTCCTTGTTGCCATCACCTCTGCTCGCAGAGTGAGTGAGCTTCAAGCTTTATCCTCTAAACCTCCTTTTCTGGCTGTTCATCCGGACAAAGTGGTCCTTTGCACGAGGCCCTCTTTTATTCCCAAAGTGGTTACCTCTTTCCATATAGGACAGACCATCACTTTGCCCACCTTCTTCTCACCTCCACACCCTTCCAAGGAGGAGGAGAAACTCCACCGTCTGGATCCAAAACGTGCGCTCTCTTTCTATCTCGACTGCACAAAAGATTTCCGGGTGGACGATCAACTCTGTTGGCTATGTGGGCACCAAGAAAGGTCGGGCTGTGCAAAAATGTACCATCTCTCGATGGGTTGTCCTATGCATTAAAAATCTGCTATTCCCTAGCGAAAAAGGAAGCTCCATTGGGACTGCGTGCCCACTCCACTAGGGCTATGGCAGCTACTCCTGCCCTGTGATGTGGAGTTACACTCTTTGATATGTCAGGCGGCCACGTGGGCATCTCTACACACGTTTACTAAACATTATTGCCTAGACAGCCAAGTCAGGAGAGATGGCTATTTTGGCCTTTCTGTTCTCCAGGATTTTCTGGTGTGAACTTGGTTCGCAGACCCACCTCCAGGGTTGGCATTGCTGGGGTATCTATTCTAAGGTAAGGAATCTATAACTAATAGTCTCTTTCAGATAAACAAGTTACTTACCTTCAGTAACGATGTATCTGTAAGAGACATATATTAGTTATAGATTCCTTACCACCCCACCCATGCTCCCCGTTCTGCGAACTGACTTCTAGGGTAAGGGACTTCCTTTCAGGGCCCTAGTTATGTGCACCGATGGTCAGTGCCTTGCATGGCTCTGCGTTTCAGGTGTGGAAATTGTGTCAGAACTGACGTCAGCGCGCAAGGGCAGCGTCTAAGTAGACACTGCGATGTCATCCCGGCGACCACGACAACGGATGCGGAGTCGACCGACACCACCTACCGACGCGTAGGGGTACAGCTAAGAGAAAAATTCTCCGGATCCAGTCTGACGCCTGGGGGAATTCTAAGGTAAGGAATCTACAACTAATATATGTCTCTTATAGATACATCGTTACCGAAGGTAAGTAACTTGTACTTCAGGGTGAATGGTACATTCAGATCTCTGGAGTGATGTTGAATCAACTGAGATGGGTATATGGGTGAAGGAGTCAGGGAAGGAAAGTGTTGGTGCTGCTGTCACTTAGTTAGCATTCTTTATCACTGCACTTGTAGTCGCAATCTTTCATTCCTGATTTTACTTAAGATACTATAGAGATGCTTCATATCCTGAAACGTCTGTCACACGGACTCCTGCAGTTACCACCACTCCTACCTTTGTCATACTCTTGAGCCTTGCTGAGGTCACTTAGTCTTGCTTTCAGTACCTGCAGGTCTTAATGCTGGCAAACAACTTCTCCTGTCTCTGTAAGCGACTAATGCTTCCATCATACCCTGTCGTTCCCTGCTGCCGTCCCTCTGAGTGCTGCAGTCACTGGGTGAATCTCATGCTGTCCTGCTGCTGCTTCTGCACATCATCTACAATCCTGCCATCCACTGCCGATCCAAATTCCAATCCTCCTCCTGTCGCTCCCCTGGGCTTGGCTGGAGCAGGCAAATCCCAAAGTGAGTGGATGGAGGCGTAAAGCAAATAAATCTGTGAGCGCAGCTCAACATGAAGGGTAGCGGAGAAGGGGTTCCCTGCAGCAGCCTCCGTGCATGTGCGATAATCCTTGGTGTACGGCTTGGTGGCACCACATATGAAGGGGAGAGCTCCAATCATGGCGCCCTCAGTGGATAGAGGCTCTAAGCACCTCATTACACTTCTAGCTTTAACTGCAATCTTCCTGTGACAGAGCACCAGGCATCTGTCCAGGTGCAGGAACATGACTGCGCGCTGATAGAGGGTGAGGCATTGTGCACCGGCTAGAGCTATTGGAGCCCAGGCCTTCATCTGGCTATCCTCATGTGTCTCGGTCTAATCCTGCAGAAGTGTGTTGTGCAGCCCATGCTCACCACACAAAGAATAAACCTAATGTAGCACAACTTCAGCTACTTTACAAACATGGCTGCAAACATTACTTCCTATGGTGAATTTGTGTTGCGGCATGTGCACATTCAGATCTCAGAATCTTTATCCAACCCTCTTTCATTCAAAGAGAAAGGAACTGTGACTGAGGGCAAGTGCACATTTTGGTGCTTTCGCTGCAGAAAAAGCAGTGGTACAAAAACACATGTATCGCTAGGAACTGTGAAAAATGGGAAATATATCATGGTTGCCTGGATTTTGTCCTTTTGATAACCCCATAACCACTCCGCATAGCTTTAAGATTGTCCGGGCTAGTAGGATTACGCAGCATTAAAGACCAAATTATGCTCGAAGTTATCTAAATTATGCAACAAAAAATGGACATTTTGTGGCTTATTCTCTGGCAGTATTATTTACAAGAATTTGAGCTAGAAACAACATCTGTGGGGAAATTTACAAATTATGTGGCATACTCCGTAATTCCTTAAGTATGTGGTAAACTCGGCAGTGATAGAATTCCATACATTTGCTGATCTCACCATAGCCCATTGTTTTATTAGGAATGTATTTGTAATAACAAAACATAAACATTCTCCTTCTGATCGTTTCTCATTTTTAGCTGCACTTTGAAGAAAACTGCTTTTTCAAGCTAACTACCTCAAAATAACCAAGTAATATAAAAAATGCATGCCATGTGTAGAGCGGTCCTATATCGCCATCTTGAGGTGCTGGTGACATTCACAACCCACTTGGCCTTTGGCCTTGTGCTTTATGATATCATCTGACCCCTCTCGTTCGTAATATCGAAACATACTACACAGTCACCCGTATTGCGTCCCCCTCTTAAGGTATAATGTTAAGGACTAAACCTTCTGATATGCAGAGACACTGCTGGACCTTAAACAAGAGACCGTGTGATCGAGGTGCGTCCATGGAGAATATCTATGTACCAACATAATTTACTTTCGATCTACTCACTAGATAGTAATGAAATGAAATGAAATGAAAATCGATATTTGTAAAGCGCTAACTGTCACTCCGAAGGGAGCATCCTGGCGCTGATACTGAGGTGATATAGCACTCTAAGGGTCTTAGATGAGAGAGAGGCAGAGTTCGTCTGTTGCTCCGAAGATCCATGTTTTTAGAGCCTTTCTATATTGGGTTTCAGTTTTTTGCATTCTGAGGAACACGGCCTAGAGCCTATGGTACAATATCAATAGAATCCGAGTGTTCACAAGGATGGATGAAGGCCAACAGATTAAGCATGTTCAACTCCATTCTGAACTCCTACCATTTTTGAATGCTATATGACATTAACTTAGGATGGAGGTGTGGTCTAGTGGCTAAGCTGTCGATCCGGGGACTTCGGTTTGAGCCCATCATGGCACTTGACTGAAAATGTTGTAGTTCTGGGCACATCCCTTAATCTCACTGTGCCTAAAATGTAAATGTGTAAGATACTAGTGTATATGCGTGTGGAAATAGATGTAAGCCTCCACTTGATGTATACCATTGTGTATTGTCTTCCATTGCCTTCTATAATGGTCATTGCTCTGTTGCTCCCCAGCTAGGTCTGTGATACATAAATACCAAAACACACATGTTTTAACACTGTGGCCAGGTATCCCTCTTATTATGCTCTGTGGATACCGCTTCCCTTTGAGCTCCTGGTGCTTTCATGCCCACCAGGCCCAGGACTGGCTTTGTACCCACGACCTTGCAGACAACTGATGATTGCAAGTCTGATGTACGCTGTCTAAGCTCATGCGTGCTCATTGTCTCATGGAAATGCATTGGCAAAGCTAATAGATCTCGCTTTAATGTGCAGAAGCATGAAGATACAGGAAAGTACAAATGCTGTCTGCATGTGTTAGAGCATTTAAATCAGAGTTATTGGGTTTGCCAATGTGTGGTCTAATACTGGCTTTGAGCGTGTCACGACCCCCACCACTTGAAGTACTAGCCACCCCTGAAGTTTGGGTCTAGTTGTGCCCCTCACGACAGGCTCTGTGAGCTGCGCAAGGATTGCTCCATCCACAATCCACTTGGCCCTCAGGAGAGGCAGGATGGGCTAGTACGCGGGCGAAGTCCGAGCCAAGACCGGGCCCATCAGAGTCCAGCAGGTCACCCCTCTGAGATCTGTTATCTGATTACATTTTGTACCAAGAGGAATATGAAGCAATATGTTACCATCTGTAAAGAATGGCGCGTGAGTGCCTCAATAAAGGCCTGTTTATCGAATGCGATGGGGCTCATTGAATCCGAGATTGGAAACATCGAGGGGAGGCTCGAATCCACCCAGGGCTGTGGCTGGGGTGGTTGATGGCTCAGTAACCTCGGCATGGGATAATCCATTGCCTGCAATGCAGGGGTCTGTAAAGCATATGTTTGAAGGTGCAATGGACAAACTAAGCCCTTGGAATCTGTTTGAACTACTCTTCAGGGCGTATTAGATGTCTTGGCAGCGTGTCCCCCAGTAGGATTAATGACTGTCAGGTCACTTTTAATTTATGTAAATCTCAGCGGGAGAAGAGAAGGGGTTCGTACAGGAATCAATGATCCAACTGCACCCCCCAAATTACAAGATAATAGGGCCAAGATGGGGAATAAGACCCTCTGTTGCTAAAAACCCCCTCAACACCCTCTACCATAGAGATTTCTAGCAGCTGCTACACCCTGATTTTAAAGGGCTTCCCGACCGTTCACCCCAATCACACTTGCTGTGCTTTGAAAAATAGAACTAGTCATTGGTTTTATGAAGTGATGGGAACATGGAATATCAGATTATATAATGAAATATCCTTGGCCAGAAGAGTTCCCTGGATTGAACACACTGTGAAAGGTGCTGCATAGTTGTTGATCTCAGAAACCCCAATATGTAGGTTCCATTTTGAAAATCTTTAACAGCTCACTGCAGTATCCTAAAAGAATTACAGCAGTTCTATTGGGGTTTCTCTACAGACTGGGAAACCGAAGTTGAAACCAAGTAGTGCCACTTTATGAGAGAGGTAGTGGAAGACATTGGAAGGAGCTATAATGTGTCGACATATAATTGCTTTGATCATCTTTCTGCAATCGATGATTTCGAATTGACAGAACGATGTGAATTCGGCAATATGCTCATCTTCGATTATAGAGGACGTAGATGTTCCCGCCAAAGATGATGGTGTAGTTGGAGCCGTCCTGTTCCCCTAGGAAAATTGGGGAAAGGCAATCTTATTTTTGCTAACTGGAACGTGGCTGGTGGCGAATACAATTTCAAATGCTGATTGGATAACCCGGTTGTCCGACTTTAATATTATTTGCCGGCAGGAAACTTAGATTGAAAATAGTTTCTCTGTGGATGGGTTTAGATTGTAAGGTGCTCCAGCAACTCCTTCTGCCTCAGGTAGAGTAAAGGTAGCCTTGCGACACTGATATCGGTCCTATTACCAGTGGGCTCAATTGGATTCTCCCTTCTATCACCCTTTGTGCCATGGGTGAACCCGGACTCAGACCCATTAATCCCAGCTTGATGCCCAACGGCTTGACGCGGGAGCAGCTTTAGAACTTTACTTCATGTCTATTTGCAAAGACAGTCTGTTATTTGGGTGGGTGATTTTAATGCCCATTTATGGACATTCCCGCGGAAGGAGGTTTGTGGTTTTGAGGATCATTGTTGGACGGCCAGACCCACTTTGCACATACTACAGCCGGGGATGCTCTGACCACTCTTTTTACTAGGCTTAATGTGAATTTTGTGATTGATCTTTGCTGCGAAGGGTCATGTTTAGTTCCAATGTTTACTGGGAGAGGCACCAATAGTATTATCAATCATATACTGGTGTCCAGTAATATAACCTCCCTTACAAACTGGTATAATGGAATTCCAACTTGCTTGAGTCATCACAACCCATTTATCGTTGAGCTGAACATAGCGGTTTCCACGGCTGAGACAAAAGACCGCGTGGGCGATACGGAGGCCACAAGAGTAAATGATGTACGAATTAAACAGGCTGTGGTAGATCCTACCAAGTTCATATCTAAATTGGTTTCTTCCAACCTTTTAGATATCATGGTGTGCTTAGAGGAAGATCTGGCGCTCATGAGGTCAAAAATTCTTTGAAGTAACCTGTGCCTCCACATATGCCATGCTCATAAATCATAAAATAGCTAAGTATCATCACAGTAAAGGCTGGTTGATTCATCCTGTAGGCAGTAACTGAAGAAACACTCCACATTTTCTACCCAGATGTGGAGAATTGATCTCAATATGTAGAATAAGATATAAACAAGTACTGCAAGACAGGAAAAATAAAATTAGGGAAGAAACTTGGGAGAATTTGATTAAGGCGAGTAATACTAAAGATGTCACTTTATTTTTTACAAACAGTTAGTTCTCCATATGTTGGAGCAGGCTTCTCCAACGAGTAGATTGTGAGCTACTGGTAGCTCTCCAGCTACCTCTAAGTAACTCTCTGGTATGCAACCCAGCTCACTAAATTAGAAGCTTGTTTGAATTAATATCTATATACCAAGATTGAAAACTGAATATTCAAGATGGAAATGGGTATATTTTCAGAACTCATATCTGAGGTTTGGAGAAAAATGGTAGAATTTCCTCCTGAATTTCCATTTGAGTTTCCAAGTCAACCATTCCAAAAATTGAGTTGGGTAACAATAAACCTATGTTTTTTCATGCAAATATACTCTTTAGGGTGCACATGTATTTAACAAATTCACAGGTTATGTTACATTTAAAGCTAATATTTGAGTGATAAATCCAGCCGCATTGGGGATATCTATTATTACCTTGCGCCAGAGGCATTTCACTATGGCTGTTATGTATTACCCTTGTATAGGCATTGCAAATGGCTAACCAATTTTTTTACATTAATGCTGGTAAACCTTCCTGATGCACTGATGTGATAATTGCTGATAGCCTTGAATGGAATTGACACCAATGAATTCTTGTCTGATGTGGTCACTATAGCAACACTAATAATAGTAGCTAAGGAAGATTTTAACTGAACATAAGTAGCTCTTACTACAGAAAAGGTTGACCCCTGTCTTAGAGATTCAGTAACCCCTACAATAGATGCAGAAGTAAGGGAAGCAGATGGGATCAATCATTTCACTAACATTTTTAACCTGGAAAACGTTCTTTTTGATACATTAGCAATCCAAGATATATCATCGCCAGTACCTATCGGGCATGCTCCGTTCACTGTCACTGAGGTTCAGTCTGCCTTGAATAACAGGTGCACAGAGAAAGAAGCAGGCGCAGAAGGGGTCCCAAATGATAAATATAAGGAGACTAACAAATGTTTTTATATCCGGGGGAAGGGGACTTTGCCACCATGTGATCTCATCAGTAATAGTACCTCTTCTTTAGAGGGTTACAGAATGTACCCCAAAGGTTACCGCCCTATTTCCTTATTAAATGTATAGGTTAAATTATTTGGCCACGTTGTACTGGAGAAGTTGGAATCATGGGTGGAGGACATCTACATTCTGTCTGGTTTACAATATTGGTTCAGGAAGGGGTGGATACAGTAGAGCAGTGCCTGAACTTAGAACTTTTTATTTTTTTATGGCCGATTATAAGATTATTAGGGTTGATGAAGCAATCCTTCATCTATTAATACACATGTATGATGAGGTTTATGTCCATGTTGTATTCTCCTGAGCTTACTAAGACTGCACTCAATACTGAAGCTTTCTGTACATTCAGAGCACAGATAGTGCTTTTTTCCTTCGTGTGTTCTCTCGTGTTAGCTAACTCAGTTTTCACAATGAAGCCTTGTTGGCATTCACAGCATTGAGATGGTTCTTCTGCACATTTATTTTTGCATGTCCAGTTAGGCTGAATTTAGAAAGGAAGCTCGTTTGACATTCAGGACACTGTGAGCTCTTTTATGTTGATTCCCATTGAATTTATGACAATTGTTTTTTGCAATCAGTGCACTGACTAGTTGTCTCTACTCTGTGTTCTCTCATGCTGAGTAAGAGCAGATTTCTGACTCAAGCTTGTCTGACATTCAGAACACTGATATGGTTTTTGCTTGTGGGTTTTTGTTGCATCCTGGTTTCAATGTGTTCATGCTCTGCCAGTGAGTTCCTCCTAGAATGATGTAATATGGAATGTTGGGGGTCAGAGACTACAGTTGGAGAAGGGCTGAGCAGCATGCTGGCTGCTCCTGGTGGGGCTAGTCTTGGGCTGAACATCTGGACATGTAACTTGTACAATAAATACTCCTGAAATACTCATACCTGTCTGGACCAAGTTACTACATTTTATGGCGACGAGTTGACTCAAGAACCTGCGTCTGCTACCTCTCAAGATCAAGTGGGAGTAGCTGGTAACCTACTATCAAAGAAGCAACGTCTGCATTTACAGCTGCATATCATCAACTTACTGGCACACCTCAGCCCCACCAGTGACCCCACATTGGTCGCCCTCTACGCATCAGTGCCAGTTCCTGTCTCAACTGCAGCTCAAGTCATAAACAACGTCTCATGAACACAGTTCCTGCTGTCCCTACAGCGTTTCGACAAGCAAAGTAATTGGACTGCCTTGAAGTGTTCCTGTCTTCAGTGTCACACCCCACAGAGTGTGTGTCGCATCTATATGTTACCCGCTACCTGCAAGGCAATCTCACGGTACGTTGCATTAGAGTTTGATTTCAGTGCAAGGGTAGCATTTCGTCTTCATCCGGTGTGTTGGGCAATAGCGACTATTTTTAGGGAAAGCAACATTGCTGGTCTCAACCTGTGTTCTCGTTTGGGTTTTGTGTCGTTCTGCCGCTATTGTTGCGTGACTAGACCTGCTGTGATCTACAGGACCCAGCTGCTGTTTATCGCCGCATATTGTGGGACATTGCACGTGGTTCTTCTGTCATTTGTGGTGATTTTTGAGCCATTTTACAAACCGGCAGTTTATCCAGTTTGTGCTCTTTCAAATTCACCAGCACGAGTCTCTTTCAGCACACGCTCACCTACCTGCGCACTCTTGTCCTGCCTTGCCTGCCACGGATCCTCTGTGACGTGTGTTCATGGTGGAGGAGCTTTCCCGCTGCTGAGGACATTTGGGGGCACGGTGATGCTGGGAGCCATCCGGCGCAGCGTCACCAGTGCGCACCGCCATTTTATGTTTGGCATTCTTTATCAAGTCTTCTCATCTTCCTGTTTTGCTCTGCCAACCACGTTGTCTGCTTTTATAAAGTTTTTATTCATATTCAATGGCGTCGGGTTGCTTCCCATTTCAAGCATCGGTGCAGCTGTTGCGGTTCCTTCACTACAGGTACTGTTTTGCTTTAACATTCTGTGACTACTACGTGCTACCATCTTTCTGTTGCTGCATGATTACCTTCATTTCTGCCAACCACGTACTCCTGAAGTTGGAAAAACACGTTTTAGAGGCTGATCGGAACGGCGGTACAACATGAACAGTGACTCATTTTATCCTTGTTTTATCGAGTGGAACGTGCTATTGTTCAAAATGGTGGGGTGAGATTTTGTCTTTACGAACTTATTATCTTTCAGTTTTCTCTCCCCAGTGTTGCGCTGCCATCTAGTGCCAAGTTGGATTTCGACTGGTTGCTGTTTTCCAAGTATTCTTTTTCATTGTATTATACTTGGTGGGATTATTTACTGCACTGCTCAAGTTATTCTGCCAGTTATTTTTTGGTGAAATTGTGCCGGTCAAGCCTATTTATCGTTCCTGTTGTACAGTGCACAACCTCACTTAGTCTTCATAATGTCATTATCGTACAGTGCACAATATTTATTGTTCCTGTTGTACAGTGCACAATTTTTATCATTCCTTTTGGTACAGTGCATCAATATTTATCGTTTTTTTTTGTTACAGTGCACAATGTTTTACCTCAAAGTACACAGTGTGTTGCGTGGACTGTAGTCCCGCTCCTACAATGCACAACTCTTGACCTCTCCGTGAGGTGTGTCTGTTGGGTCTTCTCCCATCGTTATGTGCATAACACATGACCTCCACTCGAGGTGTCTCGCATGGGTCCTACTCCCATTGCTCAGTGCACATTGTCTTTACCTCTACACGAGGTGCGTTCTTTGGGTGGTTTCCCCATGGTTCGGTGCACATTTTTTCACCTCCACATGAGGTGTATAGCGTGGGTTTCAGTCCCATTGCTACAGTATAAATGCTTTTTGCCCCTTCACGAGGTGTCTCACGTGGGTCTTTGTCCCACTACGCAGTGCACAACATTTGACCTTTCGAGGTGTGTCTCACACTGTCTCTTACCTTCATTACATTGTGCACGTTTTACAGTGTGGGTGTTTCTTTATTGCAACAGTGCACAACGTCTTACCTCCTGTCGAGGTTACCCCTGCACAAGCGAGTTGTTAGCCTTTTTGGGTGTATGGTTTGGGTTCCAGTCCCATTTCCATAGTGCATGGTTTATATTACACTGGGCGTTTTTTTTTGTTTCATGTTTCATTAACTATAGCCCAGTCCTGTTCTCTATTTTGATTTGGTCTTCAATATGCGATGGAGAAGTATGTGTAATCATTTGTATTTCTCTGCTTCTCTGTCTTCTGGTTTCCTCCTGCTCTGTCTTGCCTCCTTGCATACCTGTCTGGCCAGTAGGTGTGCAGGTGGTAGTCATTGATGGGTTCTCTTCCTACTCTATTATTTTTTTTTCTCTCTGTCTCTTTCTCTTCTTTGGTTATATAAAGAAGGGAGGATGGGTAATGGATTATGTTTTGTTTATCTGTTTGCTTTGCTTTAACCCCTTCCCTGCTCATGACGAGCTCAGCTCGTCATGCTGCACGGGCGGGCTGTGCGCATGACGAGCTGAGCTCGTCACGACCACGCCCGCGATTGGAATGTCCAGCACCGGGCTGGAATTCCGCTCGCAGCGAAGGCGTTAATTTCTTTTGTTGTTTCCTTTCATTCTCCCACTGCTCTTCTTGTCTCTCCCTGGCTCACTCTACTCTCTTCCGCTTATCTAGCTTCTGCTTTCTCCCTATATCCACTATGGTGTTCTTTTCTGTTTTCCATTTGGGAAGAAAGGAGGATATGTTGTATCCTGGTTTCAATGTGTTCATGCTCTGCCAGTGAGTTCCTCCTAGAATGATGTAATATGGAATGTTGAGGGTCAGAGACTACAGTTGGAGAAGGGCTGAGCAGCATGCTGGCTGCTCCTGGTGGGGCTAGTCTTGGGCTGAACATCTGGACATGTAACTTGTACAATGAATACCCCTGAAATACTCATACCTGTCTGGACCAAGTTACTACAGTTTTGATATCTCCAAGTTAGCTTTGGTTTGGGTAGATACAATGTCAAGAATAAAGTTCATCCCATAGTCAGATTTTATGTATGTTTCGCACGTTGAACCGGATTGTTTCCAACTCAAGTGTTTCTGCATGGACGTCGATTCACCATCATGCCAGGGGTAGCAGAAGTGACATCACACACCTTTTGACCTTAACAACATCATAGGAAGTGACATCATATGACCTTTGACCCTGAATATTCCTAGGACGTGAGGTCACACGACCTTAATCCTAATGGCATGACAATAATTGACATAGCTGAAGAGGCATAACAACGGTATGATTAATATAACAACACAACACATACAAATGTCTCTTTTTGATTCCACCCATATTAGGGTGCTGACATGGTCTTAGAAAGCTGTGGGGCGAAATCCTTGCCCTGAACTCTAGCGAGCGAGAGAAGCAAGTGAGCCCAACCTTTACTATGGGAAGTTTGGCGTCTTTCCTGTGAGAAAACTTTGAAAGAAATTGAGTCAAATAATGCATTTTAAAGCACAATGTTCACATAAATTTGTTAAAAAGCTTTGGCTCTCAAGAGGCACTCACTAAATATTCAAGTCCTTTATGGTGTGTCGAGCCAATGAAACTTGGTGCTCCCCATTAGGTGACCCGTTTTTTCAAAATGTGCTATTGCGCCCCCATATGTCAGAATTGCCTCCAATGTGCCAGGTCCAGTATTTTGTCATAGGTGCCCCCATGTCAAATAATACACTAATAGGTCAGTGCTACAATGCTGCCATTAAGGCCATCCATATATCATGGGTAACCCATAGGCCAAAAGAATTACCTCTTGTCATTGTTGACCCCGCCCATATACCTTAGTTGTTCTCCCTTTTGCCAAGAATGACCTCCAATGTGCTAGTGCCAGCATTTTCTAAGGGTGCTCAAATGCCAAGAATTGCATCCGGTATGCAAGAGCGGGCATTTTACGATGGGTGCCCATTATTCCAAGAATTACCTCCACTATGCCAGTATTTTGTTAGAGGTGCCTGTCATGCTAAGCATTGCCTCCAGTATGCCAGTGCCAATAGTTTGCCATGGGTGCCTCTGTATGCCAAGAATTACCTTCTGTATGCTAGGGCTAATGGAAGACTCACCAGCAAAAAGACATATGTGCACTCACGATCACTTACATTTACTCACTCATTCTCACACTCATGGTCACTCATTAGTATCCACTCACTTACACTCATTTATTTCTCACTCGCTCTTGCACTCACTCTTGCATTCATTCACTCTCACTCATTACCATTGTGATTTACTCATACTTTCTCACCAACACTCACTTGCACTCACATTCTCAATCCTGCATGTTCACTCACTCATTCATTTACACTTACTCACTTTCAGTCACATTTACTCTGACTCATTCATACATTCTCACTCGCTCACAACTTGCAGTCACTTTAAACTTATTCTTACTTATACTCACTCTGACTCACTCATTCTCAGAGATACACTCACACTCATTGTCACTCACACGCCTCAACACTCCTCACACCCCTTCTTATTCATTCTCAATCACACAATCTCTTACCTGCAGTCACTCTTACACTGACCCATTCCAACTCACTCAAAATGAACGCAAACAAAACATGAACGCCATTTACTAAATCAGAAACTGTTAACTATGCAGAGCAGTCATATGAAATAGAATGTTAAGCATTGTGCACCGTTGCTTTTTGACCCTTCTCCCCCATTATGCAGAGGCAAAGCTTTATCAGAAGTACAACAACAAACAACACAGTAATGCAGGGGTGGTGTAGTTTGCAGTGTTACTACTCAGTCAGTCACCATTTAACAAGGATAAAGAGAATTTGGGGTACTCTAAAGGTTTTGGTTTAAATCCCCTTGTCTGATGGCAGTTCTCATAAGGTTTTCACATTGCTCGTGGTTAACATCTCTCAAATAAAAAATAATGTTGCTGTGGCTGCAATTTTCAGGACATCTGTATTGTGACCCATTCTTTTTCCTATTTAACATCAGAGCATACACACGATCAGGACCCTGCAGGCCCCTATGCACATCTAATGGTTACAACGTGCAGGGCTCGTGAGGGTCGTGCAGCTGGGGCCGCTCGAGGCTTCTGAATATTGCTGTTGGTGGGTTTGACAATATGAAAAACAAAAACCCAAGTTTTAGAATTTAATGTGACCCGGCTGTGAGCTGTAAACGAATGCATACCATGGCACTCACTTGCCCCTGCTGCGCGTGCGCTGGGAAATGCAGGTTTATTACCACTTTATTTCCAAGCACATGTAGAGTAGATTAAGCATAAAAAGGCACTGCCTCTCTTGTCCATAATTTTAATTAACCGAATGAGCTAACCCTCCTATCGCAGTCAGCTCTTACCTCCTCGCTTCTGCTACCTCTGGGATATTCTCCTCCTTGGCCTACAACGCAGCCAAAGTCTGCATTCGAACAATTGGAAGGACTAAATGTGAGCGTTTGATTTTGCATGGGCATGGAAAGCATCCAGAGTCGAGGTTGCTTGCAGGTCTTGTAGTTGACATGGCACCAGGGCCCAAAGTGTATATACATTGTAATACTTAACACAGCCTAACTCCACAAAGAGAAAAAACAGTAAACAGGGATTCTTGGCCTACACTTTGCTGCAAGAGCAGCACAGGCCACCGTGTCAGAAAGCAGCCCAGGAAAATCCACAGTCATTAATTCCTGTACTGCTCTAAAAAAAGGTGCCAGTGCACTAATATTCTCAGTGGCGCCAAAAATAAGGAGGTCGGAGACCGTAGTCTCTGCCTTCTTCGGTACTGATCTTGCCACCCCTCAGGGCAGGGGTTGCAAGGGCAGTACAAGAGGTTGCAGCTGCAACCCCTAAATGACGTCCATCTGTTTTTGGCATTCTCTGCACTTATAAGGGTTTTTTGCAAGGGTGTTTACTTTGATGCCATCAGATGAATTGTCCCACTGACATATGTCAGATATAGATAGCACTGATGGGGTTTTTGTCCTGTATTAGCCCTCATTCGGACAACCAAAAAAACTGGATATTTCAAAAACACAATAGGACTACACTTTTACATGACCAAGGGGCACAGAAAGGCCTGAACAATAGCGCTCATTAACATAAACACTCAGATGAGGCACTAAGGGGAATAAAATAAATGAAACATTTACAAGAGTATCGCCTGTGTTACTTAAATTGATTTCCGAAAAGGTTGCCAACTAATCCTGCATTGGGAAACATAAAAGCTTGCCTCCCTCTGTGCTTATTCGACCCTCTGTAAAAACCCAGACTTGTGCTGAATTTAGTAAAACCTGCCAGGAAAGGTGATGATAAACTGGGACTGTCTTGGCAAATCTGGGACGCCTGGGAACTCTAGCTCTCATGTAGAGTGAGACAAATCTTCTCTCTGAAGCATTTTTGATATTCAGTGCACTGATCGGGTTTATCTTCTCAGATGCTCATTCGTACTGGATTTGAGACTAAAGAGTTTCTTGTGCTCAGTGCACTGTAAGGCTTCGTCCCTGTATGTGTTCTATCATGCTGAGGAAGAGCACTTTTACGCCCAAAGCTTGTCTGACAGACTGTGCACTGATATGGTTTTTCTTCCATGTGCGTTTTCTCACGTTCAGCCAAAACACTTCTATGACTGAAGCTTTTTTGACATTCAGTGCAGTGATATTGGTTTTGTCATGTGTGTGTTCTCTCTTGTTTAGTTATGGAAACCGTGTAATCAGAAAACAGAGATTTCATAACTGGCTTCCTCATTGGCCAAATTATTTGCTCTTAGGAAATCATTTTTGAACGTATTCCTCTGCTCCCATTGACTTCCTAGACTGGGAACACTTGGAACCAGGCTAAAATCTGCAAGTGAGTGTGAGTTTAAAAAACTGGACTGGAACCCAGCACTCACTCCGATGACAGCTCACTTTCGAGATCTATTCCCAAAAAATGTGCTCTAGTGGCACAGCCAGAAGTAGAGATTTGCAGTCTCGGGTCTCCTACTTTACAACATCGTTTCACCTTGAGCAAATCATACTCTCCTTGTGATCCTCTCTCATAATCTGCCAATGTGCAAGAACTTCAAACAGGCTTGCCATCAAGTTCTGTATTCGCGATTACATTAAAATTTCAATAAAGAGGTGCAAAAATATGAAACTCTGACACATCCCACTGCTGGAAAATGGATTTCACAGATTACTGAACTCATTATGATGTTGCATGGATTTTAATTAAAAATAGATATTTGAAAGCTTATTTTAGTCTTCTGATTCTTTTTTAGAGATACGTGTACTATTTCAACTGTTAGCCTACCTCCTTCGGTCTTTCACCCTCCGGCCGACCGCGGGGGCTCCCGTTTGAGCGGAGAGAGTGTCACTCGATTCCTGATTTTGCTGGCCACCATTTTAGGTGGTTGGCGGTCCAGCTTCTACACTACTTCCGGGGGGAATATATTAAAAGGATGGGAAGCCGGATGCGCAGCGGACACGCTGAAGCTGCTCCTAAGGCAAGCCCGTATGCACCCGTCCGCGCCTAGTGCCAGGGATGCTGTCTATTTTGTTTATCCACCCAGTTGAGCGCAAGTCCTACTCTGGTAAGGAGCTGTGTAAATTAAATATTTCACCTGTTACTAGGCTCAAAGAATGTGTCTGCTTAGATCCTAGCAAGTTGACTTCAGAGAAACTGCAGGGCTGTGTAAATTGTGGCTTTTCATTGCAGCAGAATTTAGGACCTCACATTTCTCTGTCTTCCAATCTGCTACCAAGAACAAGCACCACAAGAGTCCCTTGTGTAACGCACTGTGCCCTCATCAACGCCCGGTCTCTGCCCAAACACAAGTTAGAGATCGCTGAGCTGATTGATGCTCAGCACCTAGACATGCTTTTTGTCACAATTGTGTAAAAATAGCTAACCATCTTTCATTTAAAGGGGCACTACTCTATCACCCCCCAGGGGGGAAAACTGGATTTCTTGCCGCACTTAATTGTCTGCTTGAAACCTGCGCTATTGAGAACTCAGTCCATATTTTGGGTGATTTTAATTTTCACCTCGAAGCTGACACGGATTTGAACACTGCCTCTTTAATCAATATCATGACTATGGCAAGTCTAAGTCAAATAGTTACAAGCCCTACACACCGGGCAGGCCACACCCTAGATGGAATCTTTACTAACAGCGAACTCACTGTGATTAAAGAGATCTTGCCATTAACATGGACGGACCATTCGGCAATCATTTTTGAGCTGAACAACCCTTCCACTGATATGACCAATAATTTGAAGCAATCTATTAGGACCTATCGGAACTGGAAGCAGGTTGATAACAATATGCTCTCTAACTTCCAACTTTCTCGCACCCAGAAAATGTGGAATTAGCCTCATCCCAATTCAACTTCTGGCTTACATCAGTTGCCAATAAGGTAGACCCTTACAAAAAGACCTTAAGTAAGAGAAAATCTACAAGTGCCCCATGGTTCTCGGAAATCCTCAGAGCTAAGAAACAAGAGTGTAGGCGACAGGAGAGACGTTGGAGATCTAGTTATAATATAAGCGAACTGTCCAACTACAAATCTCTACTGGTTGAATACAAAAGTTTGATATTTATGGAGAAGTGCTCTTACTATGCTAAGCAAATTGAGGAGGCAAAAAACTACACCAGGGAAGTTTTTCAGGTAGTCACCAAACTGTCGTACCACCAGAGAAAAACGCAACAGAGCATTCACAAGCCTTTTGCAACTCTTTAGCGCAACATTTTTTAAAGAAAGTAGAGCAAATATGTCACTTTTGACAACAAGACACGCTCAGAGGCGTATGCTTTGACAAATGACGGTTCCCCCAATGTTCCGACCTTCACTAAATTGAAACCGGTCACTAATGATAAGATTATAACTCTTATCCAGCAGGCCAAATCGGTTTTCTCCGTACGACCCGCTTCCTCCCAGTATGTTCAAACAAGCCCGAGATTCTGGGTCCTAGTCTCACCGCCATTTATAACGCCATGTTCACACAGGGCGTGTTCCCCTCTATTTGGAAAAGGGCATCAATTCTGCCCTTGCTGAAAAAATCTAGCCTTGATCCCATTGAACCGAACAACTACAGGCCTATCTCCTGTCTTCCACTTCCAGCTAAACTGGTGGAAAAAAGTATGAATGACCAGCTAACTCTCTAACAACAACTGCCTAGATGAAACTCAGTTTGGCTTCAGGGCAGAACACAGCACCGAATCTGCCCTGATTAAAGCTACAGACGAATTTAGAGCAGTCCTGGATGTAGGTGGTGCTGCTGCTCTGATTCTGCTTGACCTGTTGGCGGCATTCGACACGGTCGACCATAATCTGCTACTTAATCGTCTGAATTCTATCGGCATTTCCGATAAGGCTCTTACACTGGTTTCTTCCTTTTTGTCAGGGAGAACACAATCGGTTGCCTTAGGTAGCTACGACTCTCCTTCCTTTGTTCTTCCATGTGGGGCCCCACAGGGCTCTTCTTTGAGTCCCACTCTTTTCAATATTTGTGTCTGACTTAGCGGTACTTATTAGATCCTTCGGTTTGGCACTACCATCCTATGCAGACAACACACAAATTATCTTGTCTGTTTTTAAAAACAATCTGCCACCAATGCAAAGATTTAGGGAGTATATGCTGGCAGTCAATTCCTGGATGAGCTCACACAGTCTCAGGTTAAACTCCGGAATAACTGAGATAGTCATCTTTGGTAATTTCTCCCCAAGCTGGTCACAGAGCTGGTGGCCAGATGAACTGGGGACGGCACCCATCCCTGCCGCCAAGGCCAAGAACCTAGGTGTGATTATAGACAAAAAAATAGATTTTGAGGCACAAGTTAACGCCGTCACTACATTTAGCTTTTTCTTACTTAAGGTAATCAAGAAAATGTTACCTTTTATCCCCATGGACAGCAAGAAAACGGTAGTTACTTCACTGGTCCTTGCTAAACTAGACTATTGCAACCAACGGGCTCTATCTTGGTATGCCTGAGTTGCAAATGATTCAGAATGCTGCCGCTAGGCTTTTGTTAGGAATTCCCAAATTTCAATCAGTTGGAAAACATCTTCAGAAGCTGCATTGGCTACCAGTTAGGAGCCGTATTATTTTTAAGGCCCTTTGCATTACTTATAGGGCACTTCACTGTACTGGTCCTCACTTCCTTAAATGCTCGCTAAATTGGTATGTCCCTAGAATACATCTCCGCTCAGAAGGAGCAAAACTGATATCCACTCCCAGATTTTTCAAAGCTAGCTGGGGTGGTAGGAGCTTCATGGTAGCAGCCATTAAGCTCTGGAACAGTCTCCCCATTAGAACACTGCCCACCCTGTCTGCTTTTAGGAAGGCCCTGAAAACTTGGTTGTTTGATAAATAGAGGTCTTTGCTCACTTGCTCACTCCGGACTACCGGCACCGAGACACCGTTTGGTATTCGTGCGCTTAACAAATTTATTAACATAACATAAAGCGCTATTTATCATTATCACATATTGTAAAATTTGTCCAACTCATAGCACAGCACTAGAGTCTGAGGCTAATGTCTCCAGAGACTGGCTGGCTATTAAGTTAATCAGGTTGATTCAGGTCCTTAGGCTGCCTTAACCCCTTGCATACATCGGACGGGAGCCGTCCGACGCTACAGTGCTTGTGTGCGCGGACGGCTCCCGACCGTCCGCGCACATGGCATTGGAAATCCCTCGGGTGCAAGCACCAGAGGGATTTCCTTTGAACCAAAACAGCCTTGGAAGCTTCCCCAGCTCCTGAGGCTTCGGAGATGTGCAAATAACCACTGCTTCTAAACTCTTTATTTTGTTCCCATTTAGGAAATACATAGGTTTCCTGATACCTATTTTTCACTCTTTAAATTTTACCAAATGAATTGCTATGTAACCGGTACACAATGAAAAACCAGCTCAGTTTGGCTCTGGGTAACTCTGGTTCTTGTTGAACCTACAAGTCCTATATATCCCCACAATTTGAAGGGTCCAGCGGATGTAACGGTATATTGCTTTAAAAAATCTGCCATACTTACAAGAAGACTGGCAAAATTGGTGGGTTTTTTTCAACTCAATTTCAATATTTTTATATTTCAACTGTTAGTTTCTATAGGAAAACCTTAAAGGATCTACACAACTGACCCCTTGCTAAATTTAGATTGTTGTCTACTTTTCGGAAATGAACAGCTTTCCGGGATCCATTATTGCTTTCACACCCATTTGTACCACTAACTGTTAGGAGGTTGAAAGCACAAAAAATAGGAAAAATAGGCTATGTCCCAGTAAAATGCCAAAACTGTGTAGAAAATTTTAGTTTTCTGACAAAAGTCAGCCTGTTCCTGAAAGCTGGGAAGATGGTGATTTTAGCACCACAAACCCTTTGTTGAAACCATTTGCAGGGGGAAAAAACAGACGCTTTCTTCTGCAGCACATTTTCCCAAAAAACCCCAAATTTAGCTGCCTTTTGGCTAATTTCTCTGTCCCCTACAGGGCCATCCACAAACACTGGGTGCCTTTAGAATCCTCAGGATGTTGGAAGAAAAGGCCGCAAATTTGGCATGAATACCTTATGTGGAGAAAACGTTATGAGGCGTAAGTGCGAACTGTCCCAAAAAAAGGCTTAGCATTGGGGGGTGAGAAAGGCCTAACAGCGATGGGGATAAAGCCTTTGGCCTCTCTCACCTGCTCCCCAATGGAGCAGGGCCATTAACTATAAGAGCTCACTTCCTCCTCAATACCGTTGTGCTACTGCAGCTCATCTCTCCTAGCCATTCTGTAAACAAGCACTGGCCACCGAAGGGCACCCCTTACAGTTCATGGTGCTAACGGCATGTGGGGCTCAAAGACGACAGAGGGACTCCATACCCGGCCACAAGTCATAGCCTACTGCTCCTAAGCTGTTCTTTGGTTTATCATCTCTGACAAAAATTGGGACACTTAGCATCCCAAAGCAGCTGGTCGCAGGTCACAGGACATGTTTAGTAGCTACAACTAAGACTTTGACATCGAAAGGTTGTTTGAATCCCACTTTCTTTACTGAAAAGATTGGGTGATTCTGGGCAAGTCATCCTGTCTCAGTCTATTTATCTCATTCAGAGTGCATAGATGTATCTCATTTAGTTGTATGTGCTGTGCAGGTAATTTAAGAGTGAGCAATCTTTAGCCATGGAACAGAAACTTTAACAAGACAGCCTTCTGCCCTCCTGGGGAGAAGTGTGAACGACTCCCAGGAGCGGGAACAATAGAAGCTTGCTGTTTGAAGAGGTGTTAGCTCTCCCTGGCAGGACGCCACATAGGGTGTGAGCCCAAAAAGTGAGCTTCAAAGGTGAAGCCGCCTTTGAAGGGGAAAATGGTGAACACACACAAGAGGAGCTGTTCTTTTGTTGAGGGAGACTGGTTGGCTTTGGGGAGACCAGTTGCCAAACCAGTTTTCCTGTGGGGGTGCAGCCCTCAGGTAGCCACACCCTAGAATTGGCTATGGAGTACCATACACCGAGGAAGGGGTTATGCTATCTTGGGAGTTGGCAGAATAGTGCACTCTGGGCTAGCTAGATGCCACATATTGCAGGAAGATGTCATCAGACGGTAAGGTTCCTAGTAGCCCTTTGGCTGGTAACCGCCGCACCCTGAGGGCGCTTTTTGGGCATAAATATGGCACCCATGGCACTCAGACCTCAGATCTCCTTTGTACCGAAGAAGAGGACCGAAGAAGGATTACCCTGATAACCTTGGACCTGGCAAAGAGAGGATGCACTCAAGTCGGGCTGCACCCGCTGCTCCTTGGGCTAGGAAAGAGAGTACTGTGCCTGTGGTGGTGTGCTCATGGAGAAGTTGTCCTCTGAGCCCAGATAGAAATAGAGACTCGAAGAGTCAGCTGGCTGACTTCCTATTGCAGCACCAGGGCCAAAAAAGCTGGAGAAGCTTGTGAGGGTAACCCAGATCACAGTGCAACCTGGGAGACCGAGTCCCAGCACTCAAAAATTGCACCAAAATCTGCCAGATCCGGTGGAGTCATGGGAGTGCAGTTTGGTTGCCCAGAAGGAGATTTATCACCAGCAAAGGGGAACTGCTAGTTTCGTTGTGTCCAGAGACAAGCCCAGCAGTGAGAACTGAACTTTTGCTAGACCAACGAGGACTTTGAGGGACGTCTACCCCTGTGGTCAAAGGCGCCCCACCCGGACTGTGGACCTAGGAGTAGCTCTAAGAAGTCCCCACATCGCCCACACAGCATCCTCAGCATCATACAGCATCCTGTATCCCTTGCATCAGGACCACTACATAGAAGCCAATGGCAAGTTGCTATGAACATTGGAACTGGACTGGAGACTGCTTCCTCTTTGAGGAAACTGCTCTTTGGGACTTTGTTATACTCCCTGACCTGCTCCCTTTCGAAGTTAGTCAACCAAAGTATCTGGAAATCACAGCATTTAACTTTGACAAAAGTTTTCCTGAAAAAGTTTAAAAGTATCAAATTGTTGAATTTGCCATTGCTCTCCGGAACCCTCTTGTGGATCTTGTTCATTTTGGTGCCTATAGATTTATAAAAATTGGTGTCAGATTTCTTGAGAGTCGTGTTTCTTTCCTTCCCAATTCTTTTGTTGCTGTTTAAATGCTTTACACTTGTTCCTTTGTTTAAGCCTGACTGCTCGAAGCTACACCCATCCAGGTTTAAGCTAATATTTGACAAACTAGCCTGACAATGCCCAAGACATGGTTGTGAGTTTATTACATGGTGAGGTCTCACAACCACACTGTATAGTAAACCACATTTCCTCTATGGATTGATATACATTGTGCACTATGCCACTCCTTTGTACAGTTTTAAAACACTCCTGTGGCCTGGACACCCTTGTGCACAAATTTAGAACACTTCTGTGATCTTTGCCACCCTTGTGTATAGTTTGTGAACAGTAACAGTCTAGTGACTTTTGCCACCCTTGCCAGAGTTCCGTACCGTTTTAGAACACTCCTGTGAACTTTGCCACCCTTATGTAAAGATTTAAAACACTTCTGTGACCTTTGCCACAGTTGGGTGCCATTTTAGATCACTCCTGTGACCTTTGCCACCCTTGTTTACAGATTTGGAACACTCCTGTGACCTTTGCCACCCTTGTGTACAGATGTAGAACACTTCTGTGCCCTTTGCCAAAGTTGGCTAGCTACCATTTTAGAACACTCCTGTGACCTTTTCCAACCCTTGTGTACAGATTTAGAACACTCCTGTGACCTTTGCCACCCTTGTGTACAGATTTAGAACACGTCTGTGACCTTTGCCACAGTTGAATGCCATTTCAGAACACTCCTGTGAACTTTGCTACCCTTGCGTAGATTTAGAATTCTTCTGTGCCTTTTCCAACCCTTGTGTACAGATTTAGAACACTCCTTTGACCTTTACTGCCCTTGTGTACAGATTTAGAACACTCCTGTGACCTTTGCCACCTTTGTGTATGGAAGTAGAACGCTTCTGTGCCCTTTGCCACCTTTGTGTATGGAAGTAGAACGCTTCTGTGCCCTTTGCCACTCACCCGAGTCCAGTTTTAGTACACTCCAGTGACCTTGCCACCTTTGTGTGCAGATTTAGAACCCTTCTGTGACCTGTGCCACCCTTGTGGGCAGGTTTAATTCTGTGATTTTTGCCACCCTTGTGTACAGATGTAAACACTTCTATGAGCTGTACCACCCTTTCCCACCTGCTAATTCCAGCTCACCTGCTTCCAGTGAAGTGCAAACTGCCTAAGCAGAGGCCTGGAAGGGAATGAGGATAATAATTGAATGAGCAGCATTTGGGTAAGACAGTGAGATATCTCAGTTTGCACAGAGAAATGTCACTGAGTTTCAGTAAGTGTCAGATCTGCAACCTGCTGCTTCTTTTTGTGCCTCCAAGGCCTGACTTTTGGACCCCAGATTCAGGAAGTGTACAGGCCAGCAAAGCTGAACAATCACAGCCTCAGGAGGCTATATTCAAGAAACCATGTCCCCTATAAGGCTCTGTTCAGCTTACTCCAACAAGTGTCGCAAATGATCCAGACGTTTCCTAAGTGGAATCTCACCCAGGCCAGTGAACAAGTCGTTGCTTGTTTTTTCTCCTAAATGTCAAAAGCCCCAGGTCATGTGTTGCACGTCTTGCCGGTGCTGGCTCTGCTGGCAACACCATTATACAGGCTGGGATTTCTGAGCCCTTAGTTACAGTGATGCAAGCCTCACTGCAAGTCTGAGAGGCTTCCACCTTGGACACACAATCCTTCCTGTTCTGTGCACTTCCACCACTAAGGGCCTGATTTACATCTCAGGGGACGGGTTACTCCATCACAATGGTGACAGATAGCCCATCCGCCAAAATATAAATCCGACAGGATATAATGGAATTTATATTTCGGCGGACGGGATATATGTCACCGTTGTAACGGAGAAACCCGTCCGCCGAGATCGAAATCAGGCCCTAAGTTATACTTAAAGTCCACTTTTTTCAAAGGACATTATTTTCAGACTTCACCCATGTACATTTGTGGGAGAAGAATACACTGCTTGGACCTCCTAATCCATAGATATTTCTCTGTAACTAAGGAAGAGGAGGGAGGAGGAATGGGCAAGAGACCCCATTCCTCCTCCCTCCTCTTCCTTAGTTGTTCAGAAAAACTTAAAAGACCATTTGATTTGAAATCTCTTGGTCCTCCTATCTGCTGGACGATGTCCGTGGCTCACTGGTAGATTGCCTCGAGCTGGGACACAACCTTTTACTTGAGAATGAAAAGTGTAAACACCAGATGCAACCCACCGTCCTGAGGCTCAAGTGAAGCAGGCAAACCTCATTTCAGAATTACAGATGAAGAGTTACTCAAACTGCAAAGCTGATGAAAAGCTTTGGAGCCTATTTACAAAAACACATGCACATTTACTTTAAACTTTGTAGTAAATTTACTACTTTGGGTATTTATCATTTACATGTACTACAAAGTTTAGGCCTACATGTCTCCACCGCCTGAATTAAGGGGGTGGAGCCCAATTTACTTGTATAAAGCTACTACTAGTATGTTTTCATATGTCCATCCCTGGGGCAGAGATTTCCCTACACTAATATAGGGAAAAGTAAAGAAACACCTACAGTAAAACGTTTGTCTTTATCATGTAGTAAAAATGACTAAAAGTTATGTAACAAATTATTGAAAGTATTTTTTTACTTATTTATGTTTTAATTAGAAAAGGTTATTAAAATGTTTTCAATAACATAATTATTTTATTTATACATATTTTAAACATTTTATTATATATATATTTTTTAACAATTCGAAATACATTAATTTAACATTATTTCCTGTCAAGTCCCTGTCTCCATTATTTCCTATGGGAGGGTGTTGCAGTACCAGTGGTTGGCCATGTGTGGTGCTGGACTTACTCCATCTCTGAGCTGGAGTGCATTTACTACTGTTTAGGGACCACTTGGGCTGTAGTTGTTTTAGAAGTGCAATTTGTGAATAGGAATGGGCTCACTCTTTTGTGTGTGGGTGGTGGGAGGCATGTCCTTCCCTAAACCTCTCACTACTTCTCCCTAAACCCCACACATTTAGTAGTAAGTATTCCCCATTTTCCAGCCACTTTGACATTTACTACCACAATGTAGACATACAAAATGGAAACAAAACATGCAACTATCAATTGGGATAAATGCCTCGGACGATCCAAAGGTCTTCTGCACCCGTCTACACTGCTCTACATGCACGTTGTTGGGGGATATGTGCAGTGACGTGCAAATACCAGAGCAAACACCATCCGCTACAACCTTGATGAACGTCCTCAGCAGTCATTGGACCGAAGTCCTGTACTGTGCCTGTAACAAACCATATGTAGCCAGCCAGATTCAGCCACTTAAAATTCATACACAGGAACACTACAGATCAACCTCATATTTGGATGAGAATCATCCAATTGCAAAACACTATACTTCTCGTCACCAAAATGAAAATCATTGCAAATTCTTTGCTACTGAGTACACACCTCTTCCAAGCGGAGAATTGCTCTGGAAACGAGAAACACTGGATATCTGAGGGTATTACATCTTCATATAGACACTGGAATATTATGCTACTAGAATATTGCGGACAAACATTAAGGACCAAAATATCCACATGGTGAATATACATAGGTAAGTATAGGTTTACTTTAATTATTTCCACATATATGTACCTTGATGAGATGTATATTGCCAAGCTACATACAAGTCAAGCTTAGAATAGCAAATATATACTTCCCTACAGAAACGCACCCTATCGAAATGTTTCTCCTTGACATCTTGGCCATAGTATTTTGGTAGTACGATGTTGCCGTAGTTAGTAGTTGATATTTTGCAATACAATCATATCCAAGCTCAGAAGTGTGGACATGTGTCTTAACAAGGACCCTAAACTGTACACCCAACTTCTGTGACCTTAGTGACTGTTGTGACAAGTTTCACTAATACAACGTGACAAAGCTGTTATTCACACTCCTCAATAAATTCAGATTAATCAACACTGGCGATCTAATTTGCTTAGGAGCTGAAATGTTAGCATTTTAATGTCTTTTCTTTGGTATTAGTAGATTACTTGTTTCTGGTATAGCTACATTCTCAAATATTGCATAAAACATACAGCTCAAGCTCGACGGAGGCAACTGACTTTCCTGCTTCATATGACTTTTTTCAGGGACCCCTCTATTTTCACAATTTACCCTCCAATGAGTAATGGATGGAAAATGCTACGTACCCAGTATGCATCTGTTCTTGGCATATAGAGCTGTAGAATCATATGCTTTAGCATAGATCGCCATCTAGTGTTGGGTCCGGATGTTTGCACTTCGTTTTTCTTCGAAGAAGTCTTTCCAGTCACGAGGTAGGTGACTCCTCCTTTCGGTTATAGTGTGCATGGGCATCGACTCCATCCTTAGATTGTTTTACTGTAAAGGGTGATGATGGAGTTAGTAAGAGTAGTAAAGAGATGACCATGTATAATGTATCTAAGTAAGATAATACTGCAACAGATAAAGGTACCCGGGTGGGCGCATATGATTCTACAGCTCTATATGCCAAGAACAGATGCATACTGGGTAAGTAGCATTTTCCGTTCGAGGCATATGAGCTGTAGATCATATGCTTTAGCATAGACTATACAGCAGTTATCTCCCAAGCGGTGGCTAACCTGTAGCTGTTGCAGTGGTTTGAAATAGTGTTCGTAAAACTGCCTGACCCACACTAGCTTGCTGTCTTGCTAACACATCTACACAATAGTGCTTTGTGAATGTGTGTGGTGTAGACCATGTTGCAGCTTTGCAGATGTCATCTTGGGGTATATTCCCTAAGAATGCCATAGAAGCCCCCAGTTTGCGTGTAGAGTGCGCTCTAGGGGGAATTGTTAATGTGCGCTTTGCTTTAATGTAGCATATTTGAATGCACTTAACTATCCACCGTGCAAAACCTGCTTTTGATATGGGATTGCCTTTATGCGGTGGTGCAAAAGCAACAAAAATGGTTTTCCTAAAAGGTTTTGTTCTTTCTATGTAGTATAGTAAGGCTCTTTTGACATCTAATGTGTGAAGAGCATGCTCTGCCACTGAATCTGGTTGAGGGAAGAACACAGGCAACTCAACAGACTGGTTGATGTGAAAGGCAGAAACGACTTTCGGTAAAAATTTGGGACTAGTCCTAAGAACCACTTTGTTTTGGTGTATTTGTAAAAATGGTTCATGTATAGTTAGTGCCTGAAGCTCACCCACTCTTCTAAGAGATGTGATGGCTATAAGGAAGGCTACCTTCCATGTGAGAAACTGTAGTTCACATTTGTGCAAAGGTTCAAAGGGTGGACCCATGAGTCTTGTAAGAACTATATTGAGAATCCACACTGGAGAAGGTGGAAGTCTAGGAGGAATGATTCTTTTGAGTCCTTCCATAAAAGCTTTAATAGCGGGAACTCAAAACAGAGACAAGTGCTGTCTGTTTTGCAGGTAAGCAGCTATTGCAGCAAGATGTAAGCGTATGGATGTATACGCTAAATTAGAATGCAGTATGTGTAATAGATAGCAAATAATGTTTTGGATTAAAGCATCTAGTGGATTGATTTGATTGCTGTTACAGTAAACAACAAACCGCTTCCACTTTGCTGCGTAGCATGCTCTTGTGGTAGGGCGTCTAGCCTCTTTGATGACATTCATACAGTCTGGCGGAACATTAAGATAGCCAAACTCTAGGATTTCAGGTGCCAGATCGCAAGGTTGAGATGACTGGGATCTGGATGTCTTATCTCTCCATGGTTCTGAGTGAGAAGCCTGGGGGAAAGGTGTAGTTTTTGGTGAGGAACCACCAAGAGTTCCAACAGGGTTGTGAACCAGGGTTGTCGGGCCCATGTGGGAGCAACTAGGATTAGTGTCAGGGAATGCTGTTTGAGTTTGCGAACCACTAACGGAATTAGTGGGAGGTGGAAAAGCGTAAGCAAATTTCCCTGACCAATTGATCCATAGCGCATTGCCTTTGGACAATGGGTGTGGATACCTGGACGCGAAGCTTGGGCATTTTGCGTTGAGGTGTGTGGCGAACAGATCTATTTCTGGGTAGCCCCACATCTGGAAGAATGGGAGGAGGACTTGAGGGTGTAGTTCCCATTAGTGGATCTGGTGTCGCTGACGACTGATCAGATCTGCAATCTGGTTGTTTACTCCTGGGAGGTGTTCTGCCAGGAGATATATTTTTTGAGGTATGGCCCATCTCCAGATGCTTTGAGCTAGTTGTGAAAGCTGTAGAGAGTGTGTCTCCCCCTGTTTTTGTATGTAGTACATTGCTGTCATGTTGTCTGTACGAACTAGGACAGCTTTGCCTACTCAATGCTAGAAAAATTGCTAGCAGTTCTAGATGGTTTATGTGGAGTTGTTTTTGTTGTACAGTCAACATGCCCTGAATGGTATGTTTTTGAAGATGAGCTCCCCAACCAGTGAGCGATGCGTCTGCTGTTAGCACTATCTGTGGAACCGGATCGATGAACGACCGTCCCTTGGAAAGGTTTTGTATATTCCACCACTGCAGAGAGCGATGGGTGCGGCCGTCCACCAACACTAGATCTGTTAACTGACCTTGAGCCTGGTTCCACTGACGTGCTAAGTATTCCTGTATAGGACGCATTTGGAGTCTTGCATAAGGAACGATTAAAATGCAAGAAGCCATCATTCCGATCAATTGCATGAACACTCGGGCTGGTAATGAGTGTTGAGGATGGAATTGTGATATTAGATTTTGCATGTTGCGGATCCTGACTGGATTGGGGAATGCTAGTGCTTTGCGAGTATCTATTGTGGCTCCTAGATACACCTGTGTGTTGGATGGCTGGAGGTGAGACTTGGCGAGGTTTACAGTGAATCCCAGGTCGTGAAGCAGTTGAACTGTTTTCTGAGTGTGGTGTAGGCAGCTGTGTTGCGATTTGGCTTTTATTAGCCAGTCGTCTAGATAAGGGAAGACGTGAATGTGCTGTCTTCTTAGATGAGCTGCGACTACTGCCAGACACTTGGTAAAGACTCTGGGTGCTGTAGTTACCCCGAATGGGAGGACTTTGAATTGATAATGTTGTCCGTCCACTACAAACCTGAGATATTTTCTGTGCCCCGGGTGAATGAGGATATGGAAATAGGCGTCCTTTAAATCCAGAGTGGATAGAAAGTCGCCTTGCTGAAGCAGTGGGAGCACTTGTTGAAATGTGGCCATGTGGAAGTGGTCTGACTGAATGTAGAGATTTAGCTGTCTGAGGTCTAATATAGGCCTGAGAGAGCCGTCCTTCTTGGGAATTAGGAAATACAGGGAGTATACTCCGGTCCCCTGATGATGAAATGGGACTGGTTCTATAGCATGTTTTTCCAAGAGAGAGAGAACCTCTTGTTTTAAGAGGGTGAGATGTTCTGGTGACATTGCATGTGCTCTTGGAGGAATAGTTGGGGGAGTGCTTGTAAGCTCCAGGCAGTAACCATACTGGATAATTTGTAGTACCCACTTGTCTGAGGTGATTGAATTCCAGACAGGAAGGAATTGTGAGAGACGTCCCCTGACAGGGGTGGAATGATCGGGGGGTAGCGGAAGGAAGTCAGTGTTTATTTGCGGGGGAAGTGCGTGTGGAGTTACCTCTGTTTCTTCCCTTATTATTGTTTCCTCTATAACCTCCTGGAAAATAGCCTCTGGAAGAGGGGGATTGGTTGTTACCCTTGTAAGAGGAGGAGGGATTTTCGGTGGACACCGTTTTTGAACCACCCCTGTAAAAGGAGCGGCGAAAGGAACCCCAATTAGTAGGCAATTGTAAAGCCCCCATAGACTTTGCGACCTCAGTGTCCTTCATCTTTTCCAGCGAGGTATCGACAGCTGGTCCGAAAAGATGGAGAGGGAGGTGGAATGTACGGGGGAGAAGGGTTAGTACCCATGTCCTTTTTCTTAAGAGGTATATGATAGTCCTCTGGGAGATCAATCTTCCGTTTTTTTGGAAGAGTGGCATGGATGTGTCCTGTTTGAGGGTTAATGACAAGTTTTTTCTGTTTAGGATCCAAAGGTGGTTCATCGGACCGAAGCTCTTTGGATGGAGTGTCTTGTTCTTTATGTGCCGATTTCGGCGTGGAAGGTTTCGGCTCCGAGCCTTTGGGCATGGAAGGTTTCGGCTCCGAGTCTTTGGATTTAGCAGGTTTCAGCTTCGAGCTTTTCGGTGCCGAGCCTTTTGGTGTGGAAGGTTTCGGGTCTGAGCCTTTAGGCGTGGAGGATTTCGGCTCCGAACCTTTAGGTGTGGAGGATTTTGGCTCCGAGGCCTTCGGTGTCGAAGGTGCAATCTTCGGTGCCGGTGGTGTGGTAACCGACAGATGCTTTGACTTATGTTTCGGTGCCGAAGGTGTTGGTTCGGCACTAGAAAGGGGCCGGCTCGAGCCCAAGCCGGAAGGCTTCTCTTTATGTTTTGGAGCCGGGCTGGAGGGCTGGGCATATGAAACTTTTTGTCGGTGCCGACCTGAGCCCGAGGGCAAAGGGGGTACCTGAGCCTTTGACTTATGTTGACTGGGCATAGGGGGATCTGTACTCACAGTACGCTGACCCGGAGTGACGTGCTGTTCTTCTTCCATGTCGGAGTCGGCTTCGGACACAGAGACCAGTTCTTCGTCCTTGGCTCCTTCAGCTGGATGGTGGATATCAGAATCTTCGCCGAAGATATCCGGAACGGAGCCGCTGTGATGTTGCATCTCGTGGCGTCGAGCCCGACGATCACGAAGTGTCTTTTTCGATCGGAACGATCGACACGTGTCACAGTCTTTTTCGTCGTGTTCCGGGGATAAGCAGAGGTTGCACACCTCGTGCAAGTCGGTGCGTGGAAACTTAGCACGACACCCGGGACATAACTTAAATGGAGTCCGTTCCATCGACTGCTAGCGCGGTCGGCACGGGTAGGCCCGACGCCTGCCTCGAGTTTCCGATTGAAGGTTTTCTTAGTTGAGACGGGGAACTGCGATCGATAACAATACCGTCGAGGGTAGTGGACTGCGCGTCGAAGGGGACCGAGAAACGATACCGAACCGGAGCGCAGCAATACACATCCAAACCCGATGGCTGAAAAAAACAATCTAAGGATGAAGTCGATGCCCATGCGCACTATCACCGAAAGGAGGAGTCACCTACCTCGTGACTGGAGAGACTTCTTCAAAGAAAAACAAAGTGCAAACATCCGGAGCCAACACTAGATGGCGATCTATGCTAAAGCATATGATCTACAGCTCATATGCCTCGAACACATATTTACATGTATTTTCTTCTTGCAAGTTTTGCTGACAGTCATATAGTGCAATTTGCACAATTAAGCAATGGGCCTCTGTTATCTCACATTGTCCATCCATAATTCTGCCACCTTACAGCATTTACAATGGCAGTAAACACACCACTCCCAAGACGGGGACTAACATGCTACCTTGTCCTCTTACACTCATGCATTGCTGAGTGTGACTTCGGGTTATGTAACATATCACTCAAAATGGCAGGCAAACATGAAGACCACCTTCGTCCGAGACAGACAATGCCATAGACGTGATGAGTTCCTTGGAAGCGAGATATCAATGAGCGATAAGAAAAATAGATCAGAGGCCTGCCTGTAGCGGCTCTGGCCAGCAGTTACCATCACATGGACTACGAAAGGAATTTGACAGCCAATCTTACAGAATTGGTAGACTTTCCAAATAGACAGATCGAGCTATTCACAAAAAAGATGACTGGCAAATCGAATTTCTCAATTTGTCAACATCTTTTTGAATATGATATTTGCAACAATATCATGATGCTATTTATGGCAAGGGAAGCACAGTTATATCCAAACTAAAAGGTCTTTGATATCATGCTTTCCTCTGCATGCATGTGTGCTGTTGACATAGTGCATGTAAGCCATGAGACCTTAATCGGACAACCTATGCTGCAAGAACTCAACGCTCTGTACAACGCATCTGAAGGCTATCAGTTAAGCACGTCCTATCTTTGTGACTTATCGGCCTGATCAACTTATAATCACTGCAATTACACATTAACTTCTTTTATGGTGTTGAAACAAATTTACGTAGAGCTCAACAAGACGCAAAAACAAAAAGGCATTTTTTGCCTTTGTCGTGTACATTCCACTACTCTCATATGAAGGTGCCTGGAGTAATATTGTAATGAAAGAAGGGATCTGTCGACTATGCCACGGCTAGCTTGAAGTATCAGAGCACATCCTATGCCTACATCCCCAATTACAAGGTCTTTGCAAGAGGTATCATCAGCCAATTTTCCCCGAAAAAGGTTTTAGAAGGATAAACAAAGTGATTCAGATCTAAATAAGAGGCAAATCAAATAAGATAACCGGCTCTGCTGTAAAATGTCTTTATTTACAAATCGGGATGATTGTTTGAAGGATAAAGATCTTTAAGATGGAAGTTATATATGGGGAATCATTTGTTCATAGTAAATATGCATAGGTATGTAATGAGATGTTTACAGATCACACTTCCTGATAGTAGCTGTGACTAACAAAAATTAGTGAATTCTCTATTGGCAGGGCTGGTCCTACAATGCATTGTTAAAGCACAGTAGCCTTAACTTGTACAGACTTTACACCTCCACTATAGGGATGACACTCTCAATTTTGGTGCAAACTCTTTGCGGCCAAAAATGGATGACAATTCGGGTGCAAACAACTTGTGCGTTGTTTTTTAAACAATGTAATTGGGAATAATATGATATTGTTATGATCTTCCCCATTCCAAGGTGTCAAACTTGGAATCTGACGTATATTGCGTAACCCCCAAAAAGTTACTAATAATTTTTTCTTGTATTTAGCAGTCCATTTGTTACCAGGTCTATTTCTTTTCTTTTGTATTTCATTAGTTCTGTTTCAGCCTTGAAAAAGATCCCAGCCACATTAGCCTGAGCAGAAACACGTAGGATTTTAAAGCTGTGAAATAGTAAAGAACAATTGGCATGATCTTGCATCTTGAAGACTGAACACTTAAAAGCATTTACCTTCTCTACTTCTGCAGCAGGGTGCTGAGCCTCATCACCAAATGAAACTTCGCACCTTGTCAGTCTCTCTGCTCAGTCTCTGCTCTATTGGGTGGCTTTCCTACCCTGGAGACTGTCCAAAAGCTTTTCCTAAAATATCTTATTTTACCCCTCATTATATTTTTTGTTCAAAATAAACTTCCCCTTCCTCTTCATTTTAAGAATAACCAGGAATCATTCCAACTTCTGTTTATGATACCAAGCAGTCACTCTAAAATTGAAGCCTCTGACTTTGGCGTGGAAAAAAACGAAGGGGCTGTGGTGAGAAAAACCTGGATTAAAAAATTGCATTAGTAAATAATCAAAGCATTGGAATTTCCGTCTTGAGTGTCACAGTCCTTATTCTGTGATGGTGTCCACTGGCCCGTGGCTGTGCCATCAACAGCAAAACTGGTCTACTTGAATAAGCCATGTCACTTAACTCCAAAGCTGCAGAAGTGGAAAACAAATCAAACAAGATGGGAACATCTGGTGGGTGCAGTGCATGATAAAGGGTGGGTCATGCTTGTTTGACCTTGTGAGCTGGAGGTCAGAGAGAAAAGCCTGAGTGGGCGCTGATGCCGAAGGGAGATGTTGGTCCTCTCCTTCTTGTGCTGCTATAAAGAGTTGAATACTTCAATCAAGGCCAGACAACTATGTTAACAGCGCCCTCCTTCTAATCGCCCAGAAGTGGCCTAAGAATTTCGCAGTTGCGCAGGCGAAGAAAGGTCTAGCATCTGACTTTAGTATGCGCAAAGCGTCTTTGGAGTTGCGGGTCCCTAATTGTCTGCACACGGGCGCTAACCATTTGCTCCTTGGTTTGGCATAAGCTGTGCAGGCCAAGAAGACATGGCCTATTGTTTCTTGTGGGCATGTGCAGGAGGGACAGCCCTTAGGTTGGAATTTGTTTATCAGCCAAGAATTGTTAAAGGCATTGACGGGTAGACTACCATGTCTGAACTGAGTATACAGTTTCCTGTCCGCTGGCTTCTTGATAATATCAAAATAGCTTTCTAGTTGACAGGTAATTTTCAAGTCAGTGAAAGCGTCTGTTAGGCTGCCATTCTGACTTTTCGGAAGATAGTTCTGCTCAACCCATGCCCAGTACAGTAGCTTTACTTGGCCTCTAGAGTAAGATGGTGGGTGACCAGTATCTTCTTTTGGCAGGCCGATGCTTGACCGAAGGGTGTCTACTTGTTTAATCCACCCAATCTTTTTAGTAGTGTCCAAAGCAGAGACCTCGCTAAAAGCTGCTGCATATGGTACCAGATCGGGGGTGGTAACCAATCTGTGCCAGAACAGCAGTGGGCACAGCCTCGCAAGGTCATTGATAGACTTAATGCCCAGGTCAAGCTTCAGCGGGAGGAGAGGAGTACTTTCAGGGAGGGATACCATGTTCCTAAGGAACTTATTTTCCACTGTCGAAAGAGTATTTACATTTACTGTGCCCCACAGCTCTGCCCCATAAAGAGCACTGCTCACAGCCTTGCATCTGTACAATTTAAGAGCAGGTGCTACTGGCTTGGTATATGATAGGCAATGCTCCCGCTTCAAAGCCCCGGTTACCTGGGAAAATTTCAGAGATGCCTTCTGTAAGTGGTTCTTCCAAGCCATTCCCTCAGACAGCTTGATACCTAAATAGTCGAATGAGCTGACCCTCTCAAGCGGAACATTATCCAGAAGCAGGTTTCCCTTGAAGGATTTGTGAGGGTTCAACATCATTAGCTTGGTTTTTGTGGTGTTGATGACCAGGCCCCTCCCATCACAAAAAACCTTAAACTGATTCAGTAGTTTTTAGAGTCCCATGGGGGTTTTAGAAACCAGGAGGGTATAATCCGCGAATAGTAATGTGGATATTTTGTGGGTCGCCAAAGACGGGGCATCAGCTAGAATGGAGCACAAGAGGTCAGCTACTTGATTAACATACAGGGAGAAAAGGGTGGGGGCCAAAACACATCCCTGGCGAACCCCTCGCTAGATCATAATGGGCTCGGTGGTTTGACCCTGGTTTCCCCATCTCACACAGGCAAAATCTTCTTCATGTAACCTAATTAGAAGTTCCAGAATAGCCAGAGGCATTCCCAAGTCCCTAAGCACCCGCCAAAGTCCCTGGGCACAAGGTCGAAGGCAAGGTATAAACTACCCTTGCCCAGCACAACTACCTTCCAGTACAGCATAGCAAGACGAAACACTTGATCGATAGTGCCGGTCTTCCACCGAAAACCCGCTTGGAGTGGGGAGAGGATGTCGTTCTCATCCATCCAGTCCTGAATCTTGGCTAAGAGTGAACGGCAGAAGACCTTTTGGGCACAATCGATCAGGCTGATCGGGCGGTAGTTGGAGGGCTTTGACCTATCCCCTTTTTTGAAAATGGGTATTACTTCGGCCCCCTTCCAAGAATCTGGGATCCTCCCCCCGCCAGCTATGTCATTGGCCAATATCGTAAAATATGTTGCCCAGTTGTCCTTGTCTGCACGGAAGAGATCACCAGGGATTCCATCCGGGTCTGAGGCTTTCGCAGGTACGATTGCATTCAGGGAAGACAGAATTTCCTCTTTAGTAAATGAGAGGTTACATACTAGGTGACCTATGTCATAGGGCATCTGGGGTCTGTCATGGGTGTTACTAATGGAGTACAAATCACTAAAATGTTTGTGCCACTCTACAGCTGGGATGTTGATGGCCAAAGGAGGAGATCTTTCAAAATTGCCTTTGGACAGAAGGGACCAAAACATCCTGCTATCTGTATGCAGGATGTCCTCCCCAAGATCTTCCCATCTCCTTTTGTCCAATTCTCTCTTAGCTTTGGCTTGTGCCAGTTTATATTCCTTCCTGGCTGCATGTATCCTGGAAGCATCCCTATTTCTAATAGCTGCGGACAGTCTCCCTCTCAACACCCTACACTCCTTATTGAACCACAAGTTTGTTCCCAGTAGTCTGCCCTGCTTTTGCCTGGGCTTATGGGTGGGAGCATTAAAAAAACTGGCCAGATGGTCAAAAAAAATCCTGGTGGAGGATGCTACAGCCAGTCTGAGCAGTCGGGTCATTGGTCGCTATTGACAGTCTCCAACTGCTTTCCCAGATCACTTTTGATTAGTTTAATCTTAGGTTCGTCTGCCATAATAGCAGGCCATTTGAGCCGGCGTTTGTCATTTGAGGGGATTACCTCCTTAGTACTCAGTCGGATGGGGAGATCTCTCCCTTTTTCACCCCATGGATGGTCGATGGTCAAGCTAAAAGGTTTATGGTCACTGTCACAGAACGGGACAATGACTATGTCCCGTACTTGGGGCCATAAGGTGAGATCCACAAGTAGATAATCAATCCTGCTCGACCCGTTCGGTCCACTGAAGGTCATCCTCCCTCCTTTATCGGAGCTAGTTTTCCCATTGGTGGCCCTCAGCCTATGTTCCAGAGATATAGCGTTCAACTGTAGTGCTGCTTGCGACCATTTTTTAATAGGGGTAAGCTCCAGAGGTGGTACCCTCCAGACTTTATCCTCATCGCTCACCTCATTTAATTTTCATTTAGATAAATCTCAATGTAAAGACACCCAAACCCTTCTGGATACCTTAGGTTGCTGTGGTTTCTCGCAGCTGGTTACCAGTTCCACCCATACCGCAGGAAATATATTGGATGGCATTTTCTCCAACGATCCTCGGATCAAGGTGGGACTGCCCATACCTCTCTCATGGTCGGATCACTTTGCTATCCCTTTTAATCTTCCGACCTCAGCATTAAGTACGGTCTTAGCTGGTAAAGGGATAGTGGAGGAAAAGAGAAATTTGAGCCAAATCAGTAATGATGCTCTTGCCAATTATTTTAGGAATTTTCAGTTTTCTGAGCATTCAGATGCTAATGTGGCTGCAGATGAACTTTCTAGAGGGTTATCAGGAGCCATAGATACTTTTGCACCTGTTAAAAAGCACTATGTAGCGAGGAAAAAACCCTCTGTGCCATGGTATTCTGATAGGCTCAGAAAGTTGAGACAGTCCTGCCGCAAACAGGAAAGGATCTGGCGTATTGATCTCGCGCCGGCAGGTAGAGAACTACATAAACAGGGCTTGAGGGATTATAAAATGGCGATTATTGAGGAGAAAAGACTGTATTACTCTAAGGCTACTGAATCAATTAAATCTTCTAGAGAGCTTTTTAAGGTTATTAACTCTCTTATCTCCCCTCCGGTTGCTGATTCATCTGATCTTTCCCAAGAACTCTGTGACAGAATGGCAGAGTTTTTTCGCATTAAGATTACAGACATTTATTCCATCTTGGAGGACTGTAATGCTGGAAAGGTTATATCTGCTTCCTCTAAAACTAACCCTGTGTTATCAGCAACTACGGTAGACGAACCGAGGTTTCTTACCTTCCCTTGTATTTCTCATGAAACAACTGGTCATCTTTTGGAAGGAGTTACCTCAGGGTCTCCCTTGGATGCTTGCCCCTTAAGGTTTTAAAGATTGGAAGGGAAGTCATTGTTCCCCTTCTCACCTCAGTACTAAATATAGCTATTACTGAGGGGCAGTATCCCACTCTTTGGAAAACCGCGGTGGTCAAACCGCTTTTAAAAAGCCGTCTCTGGATCCTATGGAACTAAAAAATTATCGCCCCATTTCCTTGCTTCCGGTTCCAGCTAAGATTCTGGAAAAATATCTGAATTCTCACCTCAGCTCCTATTTATCGGATCACCAGCTGCTTGATGGTTCTCAGCATGGCTTTAGATGCCTTCATAGCACTGAATCAGCGCTAACTGTGGTTTTTGATAACATCCGGGTTCAGGTTGATGCAGGGTATACAACCCTGCTGGTCCTTCTTGACCTTACCGCGGCTTTTGATACCCTGTCTCCATTGAGGCTGGTGGAACGCCTCAAGGAGATAGGGATTGGGGGCTCTGCCCTTGAGCTTCTCTCCTCCTTTCTTAGTGATAGGGCACAAATAGTGAAACTGGGCCAATTTTACTCTTCTCCCAACCCATTGATTTGTGGAGTCCCTCAGGGATCCTCTCTAAGCCCCACCCTTTTAATATCTATGTTGCCCCACTGGCGAGGGTGGTGAGAGCCTTTGGATTTGAGGTGCTGTCTTATGCCGATGACACTCAAATCATGGTGTCCATCACTAACAACATCAGCGAAGCTGCCGCAAATTTCAAAAGTTGTATGCAGGCAGTCTCATCTTGGATGGTGGAGAATTATCTTAAATTGAATGGGGAAAAACGGAGATCCTGATTTTTGGCAACCAACACAATATATGGTCTAATGACTGGTGGCCTGACACCATGGGCAGTTGTCCCTCTCCTGTTTCCCATGGGAAAAATCTGGGGGTTATGGTTGACACTTCTCTGTCCATGAACCTACAGGTTAGCAAAACAGTGTCTATCTGTTTTGGAATAATCAGGCTGCTTAGGAAAATTTCACAGTTCCTGTCGTTTTCATCGCGAAAGCAGGCAGTGATTGCTTTGATACTGTCCAGACTTGATTATTGTAATGCCCTTTATTTGGGCATTAATAAGGGCCTGGTGAGACGGTTACAGATGGTGCAGAATGCTGCAGCGAGGCTGGTGTTGGAGTTGCCAAAGTATCACTCTGTTTCGGCCTCCCTCATCTCGCTGCATTGGCTACCTCTGGATCGTAGAATCCTTTTCAAGACTTTGTGCTTGACTCACAATGCCTATTATGGATCTGGCCCTGAGGCCATCCAGGCAATGTTTCAACGTTATATCCCTACCAGGCAGCTTAGGTCTGCCAGCAAGAACTTGCTGGTGGTTCCTAGGTTTAAGAAGGTTAGATGGGGAGGCAGAGCCTCCTCCACTGCTGCTGCCAGGCTGTGGAATTCTCTTCCGGATGGTTTATCGGGTCTTGAGTCATACTCTCTTTTTCGCAAGGCCCTGAAAACCTGGCTTTTTACACAGTCTTTAGCTTGAGCATCCTATCCGATTGAACGTTAGTCCTTTGCAGCGCCTTGATGCCCTTGGGCTAAGTTAGCGCTTTATAAATCTAATATTCATTCATTCATTCATTCATAGGACTCAACCCAGTCAAGTGGCTCAAATGTAACATTAAAGTCGCCACCGACTATTAGGGGGTGACCGACGTGCCTAGCTTCCAATAAGTTATCCAGACCAAGAAGGGTTGGAGAACTGCCTACTCTGGTGCTTCTGGCGTACACATTATAGATCTCAATAGACATGCCTTTGCCACTTTTTAATCTAACCCCAAGAATATCTGGGCTATTGGTGACCAGCTCCTTAATGTCAGTTTAGTGTGACGTTAATCAGAGTAAGCAGCCCACCTGACGGCCAGCCATGTTTAGATCGAATGGCCGGTCTGTGAAAAGTCATGAACCCAGGGATGAACATAGGGGTCAGGCTCCATGTTTCCTGCAATAGGTAGATCTCGTGTTGGTTGATGAACTCGAGCCAGTGAGGGCAACCAAGTTTCCCCCTTATGCCCGCCACATTCCACGACACTATTTTCAACGTCGTGCCGTTGGTTTTTGGGGGAAAAACCTGGGGCAACGGTGGAGCAATTGGATGAATCAACTTTGTTGGAGGATGGCTAAGTATATCTGGACCACTGACCAGCCCGGGGTCGCTCGTCGCTAGCATTCTGCCTGTAGTTGGGGCTGACTGTGTTATTAGTGACATGCTTCCAACCTCATGAAGGGGGCCCTCTTGATGGATGTGTGCTGTAGGGAGAGTGCACGCAGATCCTATACTAGAGTTGCACATGGGGTCCTTAACAAGGGGAGGAAGTAGTCAATCATTCTGAGATAAAGTTGAAATAGGGGAATCATCAAGGGGCTGGGGGGCAGCTTTAGCTCGTTCAATTGTGTGGGGGATGTTTAACTTCAGCCGTATATTTGTAAAAGATGGGGGATGGATCTAGCTTCCAAGGCAACTAGGTCCTGCACCAGATGGTCACTGACGTAAGCTCAATTGCATCTACTGTGCTGTGTTTAAGGACGCATCTTTTTGCCTGGACGATGTCCTCCCTTATTATGGATCTACAACCCCTGGTGTGCCTCAGCCAGTGAATGGCTTTATTTTTAAGGGCTTCACCGTTCATATACTTTAAGTTGTTGTTATCCACCTTGGGAATGTTGGTCAAATAAATTGGTGTAGGCGGAGAAACGGTATGCATGCGTCGGGGTAGTTGGGAGAGTAAAATCGCCCTACTTGGACTTGTATTCATGCGCTGAGGCGCTTGCCTCGTCAGCATCCCATGTTCAGCTAAGTCCCGTTGTGGGCCCCTGAATTTCCCACCATGATCCTCCTGTGGCCTGCCGTGGGCAAATAGTGGAGTATCAGGTGCCCTATCGTTGCAATCAAATGGGCCAGACTGGAAGACAGAGTTCATAGGCAAAGCATTTTGGCCGGTTTGCTTGCAAGTGAACGATACAGGCCCCATCCTTTGGTTGGCAAGATTATGTAAAGAGGGCACTGGAGGGGGTGGTTGGGCTCTGCTACATTCATCCCGTTTGTAGTAGATTTTTGACACTAGAGTGGTCAGAATCTCGATGGAACTTTTTAGAGCTTCAATTTCTCTCTGGAGGTCTAGGTACGAGGGTACCAATACGTTAGTAGCATCCCTTACTCCCTGGGCAGGGTTCGTACTCAGCTCGTTGTCTTTTGGATTTGTGTACTCCGAGTTGCTATGTACAATGTTTGTAGCCAAGTTTTCTGTGAGAGGGGCAAAGCGATTACTCAGTGGGAGGTCGACTAATATAGCGCTGTCAGAGAGACATACTTCACTTGTAGGACACTGAGGGTTACGGGAGCGCTCTTTCAAAGCTACTGAGACTGGCAGTGGCTGTATTTTTTTGGCCACTTTCTTAAATAAATTTGGGATATTCCCATACCCTGTGGTAACAGACCCAATAGGGGTATGTGGGTGGGGGGGCTTGGTGGCAATGGTTTCAGGGGTGGGAGTATCAATGGCTGGAGCCGATGACGTTAACAGCTCCTCACAGTCCGCAACGATGTTCTCAATGTGCTCTAACACACACACATTCTCCCCATGCACCCCTTCGCTCCCAGTTTCATGCCCTGAGGCCTGCGACCGTTTCTTGGACCTCTTTTTAGAGGCACCACCCAGGCCAGTCTAAGTCCCTTTCCTTTTTCCCATATTGGACAATCAAAAGTTAGACAGATAGTCAATAGGTCAAAACAACAGTCAATAATGCGCAGTATAGGACGAAACAAATATGGGGCGGTTGGTAGGTGAGGGTCGAATGCTCAAGCAACAGTACCTTAGAATTGACAGCCCAAGTCCTCGAGATGGAAATGACAGAGGGGTGGCCCAGCCTCCTCCGGGCGATGATGGGCACAGGACGGGCCCGCCCTTGGCCACGGGGGTTGAGGCAGCGCTTTATGCGCGGTCGGTGGCGCCTCTCCCTCACTAGTGGCCGCGGTTGGTTGGAGCGTTGCACCCTGGGGCTTATAGTCCTCCCCAGGGTGTTGTAGCGGTGAGGGTAGGCGGGTGGAGGAGAGGGCCAGCAGCGGTGATTTTCCTGCTCTGGAACAGCGGTCCCACCAGAGCGTTTGTACAACAGGAAGGTGCCCCCCTCACTCAGCAGCAAAAAGTGTCCCGCGGCGTGGGGTTTGAGGCAGCGCTTTATGCGCGGTTGGTGATGCCTCCCCCTCACTAGCGGCCGCGGTTGGTTGGAGCGTTGCACCCTGGGGCTTGAAGTCCTCCCCAGGGTGATGTAGCGGTGAGGGTAGGCGGGTGGAGGAGAGGGCCAGCAGCGGTGATTTTCCTGCTCTGGGACAGCGGTCCCAACAGAGCGTTTGTACAACAGGAAGGTGCCCCCCTCGCTCAGCAGCAAAAACAGTGTACTTGCCTGAAGCCATCTCCCAGAAGAGAACCACTTGCCATACTGGAGAAGAAGCTGCCACACACACATCCTTCCACCGCCTGTCTCCCACAAGAGCCCCAAACATCAAAATGCTGGAGACATGACCGCTAGATAAGAGATCCAGCCAGGAAAGAGGGGCACATCTGCCAGAGCCCACACTCGACACACCAAGGTATCCACTCTGAAGGACGGTAGAGGATGGCTGCTGGAGTTACCGTAGCCCCCTCCATGCTCCCATATTCAAAGAGGTGTTCCCTTGGCATATCTGCCGGAGCATTCGACACACACACGGAGGGGGGAGGAGGCTGCTGGAAATGCTGCTGCTCACACATCCCCATCCCTTCCCCATCAGAGTTGACACCCTGGTACATCTGGGGGTACAGGTCAGTGTTGAGTAGGTCAGGGAGCAGGACATCCAGGTATGCGTTTGCTTTGGGGGTAAGGAAAATGAGGTATGGGTCTGTTTTCGGGTAGGTGGGTTTCAGAACTAGGTGTGGGCCTAGTTTGGGGATGGGGAGTAGTATAACGACAATGGGGCACATTTTTAGAAGTGGAGTTGTTAAGATCTTCATGTATGCGTTCATTTTTTGGGATGTGAGGAGGACAACAGGTATGTGACTTGTACTGTGGTGAATTTGGGGACAGGCAGGATAACCATGTATGGTTTTTTTTTTTGGGGGGAGGGGTGTGCCAGCCATATAGACATCTATGCTCTGGGGGATTTTGGGAAGCCAGAACCGGGCAGGTATTTTACCACCTTTGGGGGTAGAGAGGAAAAAAGACAGTGAGATTTGCACCTGTTTGGGGGCAGGATAATCAGGTTTTCAAGGTACTTGGATAACTGGCTTATCTTCAGAAGACTACTCAAGAGTTGGCTCTTACACATAACTACCATACTCAAACAGATATATACAGCATATCCCTCTGTATAAAAGCATGTATTTGGACTATAGATGTGTACCTACATATGTGTGTTACTTTGTATAAACATGTATAAAAATTATGTTTATAAATATATATTCAATAGTTCTGCTTAACAAATGTACATATCACTGAACGTTATTCTGTTTTTAACATGTATATAAGTTACTGCATAAATAAGTAAATCTTTTATCATAACTATTTATCCACAACTGCTTCACTATTGAATTACAATAAAATATATAAAAACAAATAAATTAACTTAAAGTACAGCAACACTTGAACGTATGAGTTTATTAAACACAACTTAAATCTACATACATTACCTTCCTTATACATATATACCTCCATGTACTTATGTATCTTTATATTTATTACTTTACTTCCAATTCAGCATCTCCCATGCACTACCCTATATATCACCCTATACCTCTCTCAATATATCCTCTACCTCCACTCTCTGACTCATCCCAAACCCCATTCTACTACTATGATCCACACAATAACCCTTTCTAGACTGTCCCCTCCTTGCATCATCTCATACCTCTTTTACTGTTTAGATCTCCAAAACAAGCCTTTCTAAACCCTTTCCTCTGACTCTTCCCCTCTACTCATCCCAAACCTCCTTCTGCTGCTATGATCTTCTGCTGCTGTGATCTCAAAATAAACACTTTGTAGACCCTTGCCTCTTCTATCCCTCCACTATCCTTTTCAATCCAACTAACAGACTCACATGTCCATCGCTCAAATTAATTTCATATTTCCCTACACTAATTCCCCACTAATTCTATTTGGGTTCTGGAGTAACGTGCTACCTGCCTCATCTGGGGTAGTAAGCGCTGCTATATAAATGCAATTACAATATATGCATTTGGGCTATGGTAGGAGGCAGGGCAACCAAGGACATTGATGGGTGTCTAAGGGGTGTGGAAAGACAGTCAGCTTTAAGGTTGAGTTCTCAAGATTTGGAGAAGGGCAACCATGTATTAAGTGGATGGGAAGGACTCCAGCTGTGCAGATATGTTTGGAGGTTTGGAGAGACAGGACTACCATGTAAGTGGCTCTACTTGGAAGGTCTCGAAGGACCAACAACCAGGATTTAAGGGACAGCAGAAACGGATGTGATGGGGGGTTTGGGCCAGGGAATGACAATCAGGCTTGCAGTTGTGTATGGCGGGGCTTGGGCAGATAGGGCAATGGGATAACGTATCTTGCTTTAGGAAACCTTCATGTGAACTTTATGAACAATTCAAACCTAGCTCAGGGATCCATGGGACATTTTCTTAACACCTGCGCAGAGGTGAAATTGACTTCGACACAAATAAAAGGCTACTTTTTCGCACCACGGCCCCTTCGTTTTTTTCCACGCCAAAGTCAGAGCCTTGCCTGTACCCCGAAGCTGTAGGTCTGTCCTCAGGCATATATAGCAAGGTTGACTGACCTACTCTGGTATGGGATGGGTGATCGTCTGCCTGTGCTCTCGGCAGCGGTACTGTGTATAAGGACTGGAGACAAGTTTTCCTGGTGCAGGAAGGAGCAATTGCATCCAAACAATATGTTTAATCTGGGTAATAGTCGGGCTTGCATGTAATACATCGATACACACGGTGCACCTCCCCCCCTCTGGGTACTGGTTTGCCACACTGGATACACTATGAAAATAAGTAACCCAAGATACACAAGAAGGCCTGGAGGAGGATGAGGGACAGGCTCCTGATGACTGGAAATGTTGGACATACCCACAGGGGGTCAGATGGGTAATCATGCGGGGAGGATAAGGAGTGTTACCATATAGGTCACGAAGGAATGCAATTGAAATCTTAATTGTTGATATCTTATTGTAAGTGGATGCCTTACTGTTGCTGCTGTTGTATTTCACACATGAAAATTAATAAAGAAAAGTATTTACAAAACAATCCGGCTAATACTCACTCATACAGCAATCCACCTATGCACTAATGTTCATGCATTGTAACCTGCAGCGGGTTACTGGACAGAATTCAGGGCATGAAAGCTGTATACCATTAAAATAATGCCTTGGCCAAGACTCCAGAGTGTTGTCTCAAAGTGCAAAACTATCTGCTGAACTAAATCACCTTTTGGGACAGAAAACTAAGCAAAATTAAGCAATGCTAATAAAATAAAGTGCAACAAAATGCTGCTTGCACAAACATATAAATCTCTGATGCAGCAGAATGTGCCAATTCACACTGCAAAATCCTGGGTGTGATGAATAACACCAGACACTTTGGTCCAGATTTACAAATGCTTTCTGTTGGGTTTGTGTTACTTTTCTAACGCAAATCTGACGCAAAGTGTTCCAGTTGGATTTACAATCCAACGCTAATTGCGATTTGAGTTGTCTTGTAACACAAAGTTGCACAATGTGCTGCCTTGCGTTACTTGCCTCAAGGGGCGGTCCACAGGTGGTACATGGGGTGTTCCCATGCAACCACCCATTGGTTTTTACACAAAGAATTTTCGACAAAGATTTGCCCCAAATTCCTGTGCCTCCTTGAGGCAGGCGTAACAACAAGAAATGTTTTCATTTCTGCTCGTTTTTTCCACACTGCATGTCTGCTATTACCAGTAAAAAACACTACGCTTCAGACCATGCAGATACCCTTGCACTATGACGCAAGGGTGTCTGCGATGGTGCATGGGTGCCTAAAGTGGGTCAGAGCAGGGAGAGAGCATAGCCGCATCTTAGTAGATGTGGTGCTGTACTGCTCTCCCGTTCACGCAATGCACCAAAGCAACTTTACCTGCTGCCCCGCGTTGAGTGGCTTCTATGTAAATCTGGGCCTCAGTTCCCGTAGAGATTCGAGGGGGAAGATGAGACACAGGGAGAAGCAGCATTAGACTGGAAAACAGGGATCTAGAGTGATTTACAAGGGAAACTTTAAGTTTAAGATCTCGAGTAGAAAGGAGCCAAGGGTTTACAGGCGGAGAAGGGCTGAATTGTAGTAGTAAAAAAGAAAAGATGCAAGGGTGGGGCTGGGAGAGTCATGGAGGGTAAAAATTGTTAAGCAAGAGCTGACATGGAGAGAAAGGGGCTAAATTATAGTAAGAAACAAAGTCAAGAACAGATAAAGCAATGTGAGGATGAGACGGAAAGGCTGAAAAGAAATCAATTTAGAGAGAGAATAATCAGGTCAGTCAAGGAGAGAAGCCCACGTAGAGTTTAATCAAGTACGTTCAAATCAAATGGTAATGAGTTCCAAAGAGTTCTTCGCTCGTTGAGCAGTCTTAGTATACACGAAATGGGCGATTTGGTTAAGGATGGAAGGGTACGCTCCGGGGAGGAGGTGGTCGTTGGAGTAACGGGGCCCTCTGCACTAACGCAATTTTATTTCTTTAGGACACGACATGCTCTGCGCGCGGTTCTGGGCGACGAACTCCTAGAGCCATTGGAGCTCCCTGCCCTATCCATATTATTACGCTCCAAGTCACCAACTAGTTTCGCGCCTCTATGCCTCGTCACAAACCACTAGGAACACATCATACACTAAGGCGCGACTGGCGTGGCAAACTGACATCGGGGTTCCACTCACAGATGCTATCTGGTATTACTGCTGTGAGGCCACTCGAAAGGTCTCCCTTAATGGCCGCCTCAGATTGGCCCATTTCAAATTCTTACACAGGGTTCATTATACTCCACAACGACTATTTCGTTATGGGCTAAGGGACACTGATTGTTGCGAAAGATGTGATATGCCAGGGTCCAGGTTTCTCCATGTAGCTTGGCAATGCCCCCTCGTGGAGGATTTTAGGAGGAACATTTTTCAGGCATTAAATGATATTGTAGGCCTATCTCTCACTCCTGACCCCCTATTGGCGTTATTAGGCTATACGAAACCTCTCCGGAAAGGGGTTCAGAAGCTGGTCACTATGGGTCTGCTTCTGGCGAAACGTAGACTCGCAATGCGCTGGATGCGTGGCCCTGTACCAACAGTTGCAGAGTGGGAAAAAGATATGTTATATTGTAATACCCAGTCGGATGTTTATAGCGAACTGTTACCCCCATGCAGTCGGCCGAAAAGTTTCTGGGGTCTATTTGCACAATATCAAGTGTCACGACAAGATAGCAATGAGGATCACGACTGAACACTATCTATCCTGGTCTGGTATTGGGTGAGTGGGAGGATGGCTGCGCCGGTTGGTTTACTGATTGGCCCGCATCTACTGTTGACAGTGGTAGCCAAGTCGGAATATTGCTAGATGTCGACATGGCTTCCCATCTGTGCAGATGTGCCTGATTGTACTTTTACCTGTCGCTGCCTTGTTTGATATATTGTCGCTGCATGCTAGGTCAGTCCTTTTGGCCTGGGCATCTGCAGCCCCCTAAGTATTCAATTAAATGTGATACCTGATAATGTGATCTGATATCTTCTTTTCCTTTTTGTATTTGTTTTGCTTCAAAATTCAATAAAAACAATTAAAAAAAAAAAATGAGTTCCAGAGAGCAGGAGCTGCTCCAGAGAGGGGGGGGGGAGGGGGTGGAAGCTTTGTAGGAGTTTAATTTTGTGGTTTCTCGACTAACCCTATCAATACCCCTCAAATTATTTGCAAAAGCAGAGATTTTAAGAGAGGCTCTTAGATAATCCAGAGGCAGATGGTGGCAGGGCTTTCATGTGAAACCTGCTGTCAGACCACGTTCGGGGGCCATCAATCAGACAGAGGCTATAGGGCCCCAACCATGGTGCTTGAGGAATTTTGCCACTGGTGTCCTGGGGTCTATCCTACTAAGGCGGTGCAAACTGAGCCAAGTACAATCCTTTCTGCACTTAACTCTCAGGGTAACAAGAGTAAGCAAGCCAGGCTTCTCAGGGCGGTAGTATTGGGGACTAGACCTATGACCTCTACAGTTAACCAACAGAATCAATAATGTATTGTCCAGCTCAGTGCTTCTCTTTTATGGAAAATAAAGTACTTTTCTCTCACAGCCAAACTAAATACTGCACAATTCGAATTTAACAATAAAGTGCAGCACCCCCCCCCGCTTCGATGTCCACCCTCTCTGGAAGAGTCAGAACTCTGTGTCCATAAGTCCCCAAAACATTGTGGCTTAGGCATCAATCAATGATGTAGATAGCGTCAAATATTCTCATTGGTCAAAGATCAGTGCCTTTTACCCCTCTAGTAAAAATTTCAAGTGTGTGCAGTAGACTTGTCTGTACGCCAGTCTCTGGTCCTGCAGGCTAAGCCCCATGTTTACCTGCTGTTTATCGACAGAGCAGTAGCAGGGTGAAAGATGTAGTTCGTGCTTCCATTGTCACATAGGCTCCTCTCTTGAAGGGCAGTAGCTTCGCATTGGGATAGTCTTTGCTCCTTCGGCAGAGGTGGTCTTCCCTGCCGGTTGCAGTTTGGGTTTCAGATTTTGCAGTTATAGCCATGTCATTTGCAGTGGTGCGTTTTAAGCAGTGGTGGTGTTTGGGCCGATCAGGGCTTCTCGTTTTGGTGGTGAGCCAGTTTCACCCTCTCGGGATTCAGCAGCACCCATCTTTCGAGCCCATTGTGGACTGTTGGGTGTGTCATACTTACACACATACTTGATCTTTAACAGTCTTTGTGTGGCTCACACAGGAACCACAAAGAGAGGCAGATGTATCCCCTCAGGTCACTCCTTGCTTCACTCCTAGGAACCGTCAGCTTTCACTGGGTGCTTCACATGCAGGAAACATACTGTGCTTCTCCTTGACAATCTCTCCTCCTACAGGGCTAGGTGTGCTCCTTCCCTCTCTAAGCTGGGAGGCAGGATTCTAGGCACTTCAGGTAGACCCTCAGCTCTTCCAGCAGAAAGTACAGACTGAGGTGATGGGAGACTGGCTGCCAAGCAGGCAGCAGCCTCTTCAAGTGCTCTGAAAGCACTCCCTACCTTGATCAACAAGAACTGGAACAAAGTTGTGTGGTTTGGATCTCATTTTTATCACCTTTTCCAGAGGGGATGTAGAATCAATGTCCAAGACTTCAGAACCAGTTATGGTTGGTTCTCTTTTAATTTCTTCTTCATCCATCTTTATTTTGGTCATTGCCGTAAAAATACAAAATACATACATAAAAAGTATAAAATAAAATATTCATTTTTCCTTGCTAAAAAATTGGCTTAGTTAAAATAATCCAAGGTAAAAACAGATATTTAAACCGTTAGCAACAAATCTCCTAAAGTGCAAATGCAAGTAACAGCGGAGGAACAGTCATGAGTCAATTTTGGCCCAAGTGATCTCCACCCCCTGCCAGGAGTTCCTAAAGGGCAAAGGACATTAGTGCTGTCTTAGTAGGGGCCATACCCAACAAGCTGTCCTGGTCCTTTCCCTGAGTGCAGAATATTAAACTTGAGCATGGGTACTGGAATCATAGGAACTTCTTACGTGTACACCACACTGAAAATAGGAATCTTGAAACAGCAATTTCAAATTTAATTTCTGGGCTGGTCCTCGAGCACAGCCTTTGTGCAAAGTGATGGTTATCGCGGCATCTAGCAATTGGGATGGCTACACGCAGACGTATTCACAACATGGGCACAGAACTGGTATGGGTCTACGGATCCTGAGCCGGCTTGAATCGTTTCTCTTTCAAATATTTTCAGGTTTCTCCTCAAATACAGCCTTTGTGCTAAGTGATGGTTCTCACAGTGGATAACTATAGGGCTAGCTCCATGCAGAAGTATCCAAAACATGTCCACTATGACGTGTGAGATCTCTGCACCTGTCTGTTATCAGTCTTCCTGAAGCAGTAATCAAGGACAGGCAAGAGCGTTAAATCTGAATACAAATTTCCTCCTTTTCAGCACTGGCAGTTCTGAGGAAGAACTATTCAGAAGCCCTTTTGATAATAAGATCTTCACTGAATTTCTAAAGAAAGCCCATCCCTCTCACTTCAGTGTCTGGGCCTCCACCCTCTTGCCACAGCAATACAGAGAATACACTTCCACTTATTGGGGAACCTGTCCTGAACCTCCATCTTGTGCCTGCTAAACCAGGGGTATCCAATACAGATCCCACTGGACCCAGTACTCAAACTCGTACACCGCACAGGGCCCTACCATACAAGTGTTACACACTTACTGCACATGCACACAGGATGCCGGCACAAGGTTCTGGGTCCACACAACAGCAGAACTGTAACATGAGAGGAGGCAGTAGGCCACCTTTCCTTGGCACAGTGAAAAGGGCTGCTCATACTACGATTCACAACACACAGTATGCTGCTACCACTGTTTTGTGTGATACACCGATAGCATGGACAGTATTAGTACAATGCTCACTATAAGGTCATGCTCTTTGAATCCCACCAGGTCACACAACAGGTTCCTTACCTCACATTACCATGGAGTGGCCAAAACCTCTGCACACACACTAAGGGCCCAATTACGATGGCGTACGGAAAAGCCCTCCGACTGCCATGGTATTGGGAAAAATCCACCTGCATGAGCCGCGGCATTTCCGTCGGCCAAGTTACGATGCAATGTACGCAAAATCATACAGCGGCGGAGGGATGTCACAAAAGACCGTCCACCACGGTCGGAAAAGCTGCAAATCTGACCGCAGCGGATGGGGAAAGCTGTTCAACAGCTTGAAAAGGCCGCACCTGCCGCGGCATGACCTCACGGCGAATTACGATGAGAATGCGGAGCTGGCGGACCGAGCACTGCGTCCGACCACCGCGCACGCACATAGGCCAAATGAATGGCGGACGGAACCAACTTCACAACTATGCCCGAAGTGTGCCTGTACTCCCTGCCGCCCTCAATCACAACACACACGCCACAATGATACACCCCAACTTGCTCCTGGTAAGGAAATCCATGCGCAGCGTGGAAGAGACATCTGGAGGTCATCACTCATGTGGACACACCCACATACCACAGTATAAAACCAACCCCTTCCTGGACCAGCATCCTTTGCACACCACAAGCCGAGACAGAGAGACAAGACACCATTGACTAACACTGCACAACATCACACCCACCTATCTCCACACAACACTACTTCCACCCACACACCTCACATATCTCCACCACTACCTTGCACCCTGCACCCCTCATTCATTTGCACCATGCCCCCCAAGACAATGCCCAAATCCACAGACTCAGAGTTGAAAGTGATGGTAGAAGAGACAATCAGGGTAGAACCACATTTGTCTGGGCACCTGGTCCAACACACCCTACTTGCGCGCAAGAATCAGATGTGGGCAAGGATCCACAGCAAAGTCAATGCCGCAGGGACCACCCTACGCACTGTGCGTGACATCAGGAAGCGGTGGAGCGACCTCAAGGGCCGGGTCAAGCATCGGGCCCAGAGGAACCACGCGCCGGCCCAGAGAACTGGTGGCGGCCCTCCCATTCCACCACTAACCTACATATTGCATCCAGAGAGTCTCACAGGAATCGAGGGGGGAGTGGAGGCTGGAAAGTACTAACAAATGTCTCCCATCACACTGCAATGTACTGTTGTGCACAACAAGTGAGCCTCAATCGCCAGCCCACATCAAACTCATGTGGAATGCATGCTTTCAATATGAATGGATCACAAGGCGAGCATTTCCTTACTCAGCCGCACCTCACAGGTAGGTAGTCAGCTCATGCACCCTGGCCTCCCTCCCAAACAGCATGGCCCACCCTCCCCACCCCACAGCCATGTGTCAGCTAACTCCGTCGACAGTGCCTCCTAACTGGTAGGTAGCCATCTCACTGGGGAGGGGGTTGTTGAGCGCTGACAGCAAGACCACAACTCCCACAAGGCCCTCTGTCTTCCCTCACAGACAGCATGGAGCCAAATGACCCCCACATCCCGCACTTGGTAGCCAACTTGAAACCCCCCCATAAGTTGTAGGCAGTGCACATACAGCCAATACCATCGAGAGGCCACATGATTCACAGTATCGGTGATGAAGTCACATGTAACTGCAAAGCAAAATACAAGAAAGCCATCACAAAAAGCCAATGTGCAAGTCCCATTGCCTCAAAGCAGAAAGACTCGGGTCAACACAACACATGCATGGAAACCCTGTCAAACCTCACAAACCACAGGAGGCAAGTACAAAAAGCATAACACAAATCATGAAGTTGCGGCATAGTAGTCAGATACTCATTGAGAAGACACAAATGTCCAAGCATAAACTGAATCGGATGAGCAACAAGTTGGTACCAGAGGACATGTCCTTGGAAATACAATATCTGTACATCTGATTTTGTTACTTCAGCCATGACACATAGCCAACGAGCAATGTATGTACCTCCACATCACGTTCGACTGCTGACAAACTGTTATGAATGCATAGTAATGCCAAGCTAAAGAGTAAGGCCATCTCAAATGAAATGTGCAAAACATGAACATCAAAGTTGTGCTGTGTACTGAACATGCTGACAATGTAACCTCTCTGCAACAGGTGACTCGCCAGCAACAGCAGGCGCCCGTGCCATGGACGAGCCCAGCCAGTCTCCCCCCCCCCAGGAAGGTGAACCCTCGGATGCAGACTCCATGGTCTTTTCGGATGAAGCGGACCGACCTGGCCCCTCCGGCGTGCCCAGGACAGCCCAGTCTCTGGCCCTCACGGTCCCCACCACCACCACCACTACTCCCACAACAGCTGCACCACCAACGCAGACCCCTGCAGCAACGACCTGTGTGGCAGCCACCTCCACCATCACCACCGCTGTCTCCAACACTGTCCCTTTGCCAGCAGTTGCGAATACCACCAGGCAGACCGGGGATGCTGGGGACGGTGTGCTGCTGCAGCGCCTGGCACCGCCACCGGTCCGTGGCAGCAGAGCAGGTGTGAGGCCAACTGGGGGTCAGCCACAGGAGGACAATGAGACTGCGGCCCTGGACACCGTGCTAACTGTCCTTGGTGCATACCAGCAGAACCAGGGACAGATGGGCCAGGGCCATGAAGAACTGCGGGAACTCCGCCGGCTGCAGAGCTCCATGGACACTCACTTGGGACATGTGGAGTACATGGGCCAGTTTGTGGGTGTCCTGAGGGACATGCATGTGGCTCAAATCGCTGCCAACCCCCCCGTGGCCAGCCGGATGATAGTCACACCACCACAGCAGCGGCCACAGAGAGGGGTGAGTCACACCACGGTGAATCTTCAGACACCTCTGAGCATGCAGCAGGTTCCCCCCGGCCAAACGGCAGAGGGGGTGTCCGAAAAAGAGCCCGGGAGGATCACGTGGCACAGCACCGTGCCGTACCAGTTCTCGGAGCAACCGCTGATGTCACCACTGTAACACCGAGCATTGACTTTCGTTGTAAATACCAAACCACATTGCCACAAGGATGGGAGTGTTCGGTTGGACTTTGGAACTCTACGATTGTGTGTTCTACCCTAACTATCCGTGTACCATCACTTTCTACTTCACCCTTCACCTGTCACACATCGCAAAATAAACACAACTCACAACAGTATGCCTTCGTGTCAAGAGCATTCTCATCACAGTAAGTAGCATGTGGACTCACATTGTAATGTATCTGAATATGTAAAAGCGAAAATCCATTGAGAGAGTGGAGGAACCCGGAAAGACCCAAGGAAACAACAGTGCGTTGCCATATTATGCAATAACCGCAAAAGCACACCACGAGCCAACACTGTACAATATGCATTACAGACAACACCGGCAAACACCATCAACATGGACAGCAGGGGGACTGGAGCACACGACTGCACCTCCCAACACAGTTTAGCCCTTAGCATCCTGGTGAATGCAGTTCAGTTGAAAAGCTTACTTCTGTTACCATTGTCGTGTGTCACCAATGTTGTTGCAGGTCAGTGCTGTGAATCTCTAGACACGTGTGTCGCGTTATCCTCCCACATCAGTAGGGGTAAGATACATTGTGACCGGTGTCTGCTAAGGAAGCTGCCACAATCTACTCGGGTCTCTGTACCTCTCCCTGCCCAACTCAGGTGAAACACCTCAGTCACATGACAAGTAAGCATCATGACTGAACTGCATTTACCAGAATGCCGAGGGGGGAACTGTGCTGGGAGGTGAAGCAGTGTGCTCCCATCCCCCTAAGAACATCATCATGGACATGACGGAAGTTGTCACAGATCACACAGCGCAGAACAATGAAATCCTTAGCAGTGTGCCCACAAGAGCCAGCATCACAACACATTCTGTCATGTGGACGATGGTGACATTGTCGCATTCACACACTCAAGTACTGTTGCCCAGGGATTTTCAAGTGACATGTACGATCTATGCATGTTTACCCACATGTACACCAGTCCCTGACAACATACCCACGCTAAATCTGTTTTACAACCGAAGTTATCTTCTCCTGAATGGGCACAAGTGCTGCGGTCACAGGGCAGGCATCGCGTATATAGGAACTGTTGCACGCCGTGTTCCTTGCTGTAGCAATGTTATCCTTACTCCCCCATTTGTGATTGTGGATAGTCATTTGTGGCCTCACATTCCCACAGCAAAAGCGGACTTCAATAAGTGTGCAGGCACAATGGGCTTCTGTTTCAACAAGTAGTCGCTCCCACATCAGCCCTGAGACCTTCGAATTCCACGTGCTTTGACCGTCCTGCGCGATTCAGTCACTGCTGAACACGGCACTCTCATTTTTTTTTACGGGGGACTGATACAAAAATCATCGAAAGCCTCTGATACTGAAGGCCGTTGCACACTTTTTTTTAGGACTTGTGGGCTCTGGCCTTGTCCCTTCGTTTCATGCCATTTCTGGAGTACTACCGGGTGTCATTCCTCCAATTTACATACTGCAGGTAGCGGTTCTCAGATCACTACTTGTGGCTGTACAGCTGAGCGCTGGTTCTAGGAGTGCTCTCACGCCATGTCTGCCCCCTCCTGTGGTCCATGCTAACCCCGGTCAGTTGCAACTGTACCGTGACCGCATGCAGCTTCTCTTTGGATGTGTCCCATTAGCTGTGCTGCGCATCAGTTATAGGCTAACCTTCCGCTATGCCTACTTCACCTGCGTGCAACCTGTGTTCTACTGCCGAAGATGCCCCTTTCAGTGGTCCATGGATGTCTGCCTTTGCAACACATCCCTTGCTGCCCTGGATCATGAGCTGAGGGTGAGTCCTTGTTGGTCCAAGATCAGGACTGCTCCGGTGATACACGTTTGTGGGATGCCTTTCAATGTGTCAGACAGGCTGACAGCTGCGCCTGTGCGTTTGCGCAAATGCTCTTGTGCCAAGCCTACATCGAACCTCTCCCAGGTTGCCATGGGATGCTCCTTTCATCCTCGTGGTGCGAGGAGCACATCTGTTCCTTCATACTGCTGGATTGGATGGCGGTCCTTTTTGCTGGAGATGATTTGGATCGTCTTTTGGAACTGATTGCCTTCGAAGCTGCCTGTGCCTTCTTGGATTCGTAACTACTTAACAGCAACAGGAACTGTTGGTGACTAATTCAATGTCCTTTTACCTTTTTCACGCCTACTAACAGGAATTGTCATTCAGCTCTCTGACTTTTGCCCTATCTGCATCTGCTTTGACTCTGCTGACCTCTGCGGTCTGTTTCGCTTGGTACCACAGACCTGAGCAAGGGGAGCCTGTCATCTGACCGTCATGGACATTGTCGACTGGCATGAGCCCAGTTTCCATCATGCAGCAGTAGCGCACGAAATTACATGACGTAGTCGTTTTGCAAGTACATTAGTATTTGTCTGTCACATGAGAAGTGTCTGCAGAGCTTGTTCTCTGCGCGGTCCAGGAGTACTGCCTGAACATTCTGTCTGTGGTCGGAGGACATTGTCTGTTGTCATCCTGTTCTGGTCAGACCCTAGCACCCCCACTCAACAAAGTGTCACAGCTGCTAGAGGACACGGGTGCCTTTTAGATGTCATGGGGAGGCGGGCTAGTTGCCCCACACTTGGAGAGTGATCCATCCAGTGATGGGAGCGACACAGCACATGGGATGTACATTTCACCATGTACTGGCTGAGGAATGGGTCTGGCGACAAAGCCCATAGACCTGGGACATCTCATACAACTCCTCCCAGCAAGGGGTGGGGGGATATGCTCGTGGGTCTTCGTCCAGAGGGATTATTGATATGACATCTTGCTTCATGTGATATGGATGTGTCACAATGGAAACTGTATTTGTACTTATGCATTCTCAACTTGTTGTGGCACGTATGTTGCATGTTTTGACACTGTAGTAAAAAAAGCACATTTCAAAGCGTTTCTTGTCTTCAACTTATCGACTTGTGTACACGCGCTTGCATACCTCTGAGTGAGTAGGAGAGCTAGTGAGGCACTATAGCAATTGGGTCCTGGGCTTATGGGTGCTCACTCCCTGCCTGCCCAAGTTCTCTAATCCCGCGCATAGTCCTGTATGTGTACAAAATGCCAGCAACCATTCTCAAAGTTTGTGGGACAACAGAAAGGCACCCAGACACAGTCATAGTCGCTCATTGTTAACTTACACTCAACGGAAGTAGTTGACGATGAGCTGTTGACGCTGGTCAAGGCCTTCTTCCTCACCACTGTCATCGTCACTGGGCATGTGTGGGTTGGGAGCGGGGGGTTGCTGCTGTTCATCGTCGACCAGAATCAGCGGGATCCTTCTGCGCAAGGCCAGGTTGTGTAGCATGTAGCATGCAGCAGGCAACTACCATCTGGCATACCTTCTGTGGTGAGTACATAAGTGCACCACCAGTCTTGTCCAGGCACCCGAATCTTGACTTCAGCAGTCCAAAAGTGCGCTCCACCACACGACGTGTACTCCCATGTGTATCATTGTATTGGACTTCCCCCGGCGTTGTTGGATACCGCAGTGGGGACACAACCACGAACGATTGGGATACCCAGAGTCACCTAATTGTGAGACAAACAGTGTGATCTGAATATGTGGGGAGAGCAGCATGTCACACATACATCATAGTCATTGACACAGCCCACTCACCAACAAGCCAGGCCCGCTCGGGGTGCAGATTGGCCATCAATTGGGGGTATGGTGCTGTTCCTCAAGATGTGGGAGTCATGTGACGACCCAGGATACTTTGCACACACGTGTGGGATGACCTGATCCATCTGGCATACCACTTGCACGTCGATGGAGTGGTAGTGTTTGCGGTTCATATAGATGTGTTCACTTGCCTGTGGTGGAACGAGGGCAATGTGGGTACCATCAATGGCTACAACAACATTTGCAATGCCTCCCAGGTCATAGAACTCCCCCTTCACAGCTGCCAACTGTGTTTAATCTGGGGCGGTGACTTTAACATCGGCCCATGCGATTTAACTGAGAGCGGTAATTGTGGCTTAGTATTTGATGATGATGTTGATACCTCTCATTTCCCGCATACCACCTTAGGAGACCATCTAAACCACATTAAATACACCATGGACTTAGGCTTCGCAAACGCCTTATGTTCACCGCCTGTGCCGTTTAATGGCACTTTCAATGGCTGTGGTTTACTCTCAACTAGATTTTATTTTAGTTTCCAACAGATATGCCGACAGAAGTTTAAACTTTGACACTCATTCTGTCGCATTTAGTGATCATTATCCCATCAGTATCACTATGGACCTACCGGCCAAGGTGCTATCTGGGGGCTCTTCTGTCATATCTACACCTGACATAGTAATAAATAGAACCGATGGTTGTTCCATTAAATTGAAGGGAGTAGACACTTTGAAGCTAACCAAGTCCATACTATGTTCTTGTAAAATCGATTTTGCGGTCTGCCTCAACGAGACGGCTGCCGATCCCGACATTTTAAAATCTTTTTGTAATATCACAACGGCCATACAAAAAAGCCTGTCCCTGGACTTGAAGAAACGACCGACTACTAAGACAGGCTGGTTCGATTCTAACTGCAGGAAAGCACATGCTAGTTTAAAAGCTGCCTTATCTATACTTCCGAGAGACCAGGAAGCGATAAAAAGGGCAAGAGCCGCTTATAGAACTTCACTAAAAGCATGTAAAGAGGGGATAAGAAGGGATCTGTGGCTGTCACTCAAGAAAGCCTCCGAGTTAAGGGACTCCAAAGGCTTCTGGCAGGCTGTGAACGCTCCGTTCCTAGCCGCCAACAAGATGCCAAGTATTGAAATCACGGTTGGAGAGGATGATTGGGTAACCCATTTTTCGAAGTTATACCGTGACAACGAAAATCAGAGCTTGTGCGAGAACTCCATAACTTGGCACAAGAATCATCTTCCCATCGAAATTGATTTTAATGTAGATGAGGTGATTTTGGCCATAAATGAGAGTGTGGGGGGGAAAAGCCCCGGGACCTGACTGTGTCCCGGTGGACTTATATAAATCTTGCCCTCACCTATGGGGCCCTTTAATCACTATGGTTCTGAAGGCGTGTTGTTTACAGGGACTCACCGCAACCTGGACTGAGTCCATCCTTGTGCCTATTTTCAAAAAAGGAGATCGCAACGACCCAGCCTGCTACAGACCGATATCACTCCTGGACTCCATTGTGAAAGTGGCCGGGCGTGTTGTCCTGAATAGACTGCAGCAATGGGTAGAGGCTAGGGGTGTTCTTTCGGAGCTGCAGTATGGGTTCCGCCAAGGGCTTGGCACAATTGAGCAGGGCCTAAATTTAAGTCTCTTGTGGGGTAAATATGTAAAGGCCAAAGGGGAGAGCCTCTTTTTGTGTTTCGCTGACCTAAGCTCGGCGTTTGATTGTGTTACCCACACGAAACTCTGGAGTATCCTAGAATCAATGGGGGTGGAGGCGTCGTTGCTAAATTTCTTAAAACTCTCCTACTTAGACGCCCAGGCAAGCGTTCGTTATGGGCTAGCCGGAGAACGTAGCCGTAAATTCTCCATCCAGAAGGGCGTCAGGCAGAGCTGCGTATTAGCCCCCCTTCTTTTCACCCTCTAAATAAATAGTTTGGGTACCACATTGACGAGGGAGGGCCAGGATCTACCTAGAATTGGCAGTCGGCAAATTGGAGTACTATATGCTGATGACGCTGTCCTTCTGTCCCGTACCCCATTAGGACTCCAGAAAACTGTCTCGAGCTTTGTGTCTTTCATGACGAGACTGGATCTTAAGGTTAACATTACCAAAACCTTTGTCATGAAATGTGGCAAACCAAACGTTAAGTGTCGAGACATTCTTATAGATGACAGGAAACTTGAATTTGTTAACAACTTATAGCGCCTCTCCAGCTGGCCGAGAACAGGTTTTTAAAATATCTCTTGGCGGTCCCAAATAGCACAGCTACATTCATTTGCCACGCAGAGCTAGGCCTCCCATATTTAACTGATTTAATTAAAATCCAACCCGTTTTACTCTGGCACAAGGTGTGGACTGGCCAAACGACCATGTTAAATCGGGACGTGATTAACGACTGTCAGCATATGGAACGGGCTTTGAGCCGTGGCTTGCTTTTGTTAAAGATTTTATGAATGATTTGGGCCATCCCGAGTTTTATGCCAATCCTGACAGTCTGTCCTGTGTCACCAGGAAAGAGTTAGGATCGTTATGTCTTGAGCACCTAGAGATGTTAAGATTGTCTACCAACGTGATGAAACCATCTGTCAGAGAACACCAGCTACTCCTGACACGACCAGGGTTACAACCCTATTTGTCCTCATCTTTGGGTGAACATGACATGATGTTCCTGACATGCTTTCGTCTAGCTACCTTTCACCATAAGGTAACGTTCCCTAAGCTAAACGACTGGTCACGCACTTTATGTCCATGTCCTTGCGACGACCTATCGGCCCAGTCCACAATCCATATTACCTTTTTTTTTGCAAGTTTTATACCCTGATCAGGAAAAGATGGATATTGCCAATTTTAAAACGGCTTGGACTGAGACAGTGCCGCCCCGCTTTTATCAAGTTGCAGTTTCTTGACAAAGTGATGTTTACTGATCATATTGCCAAATTTTTAAAAGGGGTAGTTAGATTTAGAATGACCATGTAGGATTTTGCTTAAATCACAAATGTACCCGATCTTATCCTATCTTTTGGAGACTTTTAAGCATTTTATAACTAGTTTTAATCCTGTATTAATCAATGTCTTTATTGTTAAAGAACGATGAATTCTTTCTCTTTTAATGTTTTATTGTAAATGTTTTTTTTTTCTAAACTGTATTATGCTTTTATGATTTAATATTTTAAATCGAATAAAGTCTAATTGATTGATTGATTTCAGCAGTCCAAAAGTGCGCTCGCTCCACCACACGACGTGTCCTCCCATGTGCATCATTGTATTGGACTTCCCCCGGCGTTGTTGGATACCGCAGTGGGGACACAACCACGGACGATTGGGATACCCAGTCACCTAGTTGTGAGACAAACAGTGTGATCTGAATATGTGGGGAGAGCAGCATGTCACACATACATCATAGTCATTGACACAGCCCACTCACCAACAAGCCAGGCCCGCTCGGGGTGCAGATTGGCCATCAATTGGGGTATGGTGCTGTTCCTCAAGATGTGGGAGTCATGTGACGACCCAGGATACTTTGCACACACGTGTGGGATGACCTGATCCATCTGGCATACCACTTGCACGTCGATGGAGTGGTAGTGTTTGCGGTTCATATAGATGTGTTCACTTGCCTGTGGTGGAACGAGGGCAATGTGGGTACCATCAATGGGTACAACAACATTTGCAATGCCTCCCAGGTCATAGAACTCCCCCTTCACAGCTGCCAATTCATCCTTCCTTTGGAAGTAGACATGTCTGTACTTGTAAAGCATCAATGCTGACAGGACGTCACGCAGCACCATGCTGAACATGGGCTGTGACATCCCCTCGGCGCTGGCCAGTGTACTGGAAAGACCCAGTAGCTAAGAAATGCAGTGCAGCCATGAGCTTCACTGTAGCAGACAATGAAGCCGGATATATTCTTTTGGGCTTCAAATGGGGCTCCAACTGGGCTCATAGGTTTCGTAGTGTGCGGCGACCCAAACGGAATTTCTGGATGATTTTGATGTCTTCCATCGTCGCCAGGTCGGGGACAGGTCGAAAGATGGGTGGTCTCCTCCTACGTATGTCAGGGTACACATGCATGGGCTGAGTTGTAGATGAAATGTGGTGCACAGCTTACCCAGAGACTTAAACAACCACAACATTGACAGGACTCATGGTCACGTGAAATGCACAAGTGACCTGCATTCAGACGTTGTTTTTCTTCACTCACTCGACATACTGACACTGCGACATCCAAAGAAGTCTATGTGTATGGCACATAGTACACTGCTACATCGAGGATGAGCTGCCCTGTGGTTAGATGGCACAGCACTAGTGTTTCCCAGCATCAGTGCTGAGTTGCATGTTGCTGCTGTCACTGCACGGGTGCAAGCTTGAGTCCCACAATACACAACAACATTACGGGATGAGGGCAGTGAGTGTCATCTGGACAACGCAACATGGATGTTCAGCACGGTGGACAGACACATGTGGACATTATGGGGTCAGTCCTGCATGAGTGTGTGTGGAATTTGCGTGACAGACATTGCAATGTTCATCTGAATGAGGCACAAATGCACATGGATTGTGTATACATGCCCACATGGCTGACAATGACCAATGATGTCGGTCAGAGCTATGTTTGTTTGTTCCACATGTGCACTCCTATGACGTGTGTGGGAACATTTACAGGCAATGGCAGCTATGCACACCACACCAGTACGTGTGTTGGGAGGGCTAGGGATTACAAGTATGTCAGATTTGCAGACAGTGGACACCTCTGATTGTCTGCCTACGTCACTGGCCCTTCACAAGTCGACCCCTGGCCAAGAGACGCCAGTCAGATGTCAAGGGATTTACAAGCGATGTTCACAGGTTGGATGTTTCATTACACAACATTGGTACAGTGCGAGAGACCTTTGTCCTTTTTGACTCCTTCCCTCATTTCAGTCCATGCTGGCCACGGGGCAGGACTATGTATGTACTTTCACTCTCCTTTTCTTGGACATACCATGTGTGGAGACTTGACTCAAGGGTCACACTCATACCTTCACAGTGTAGTGACCAGCTGGTCACTGTTCTAGTTGTTCTGATGTACCAGCCACTCCCAGAGGGCTGGCTTACCCCCCACCCCACAGCCACCCAGCACAGGCGTCATCGGACATGTGACCCTGCCAACAGACGGGGCTGGACGCACGTGCCCCGGGCCAGTTCTCCTATACAAGTACGGTGTCTGTGTGGTTATTTTATATGCATGGAGGCCTCGTGCCCCACAACATTACACATGGGGTGCACCAATCACTACAGGCAAATGAGTTGTGATGTGTGATGTAATTCGCAGGGCGTAAATGCAGGATGTGTCCGCATGCGCGGTAGCTGGCATCCGCAGCGATGACACGCATTGGCCCCAATTGGATGATGCAGGGTTGCGGTCGCAGCTTCCCGCCCACCGCGGTGTGGCAACCACTAAGCGAATGAGCCATCAGCCAATGGGGGCCTTCGGCGTACATTTTTTGATATTGCGGTGTGCGCGCTCTGCAACTGCGGGGCTCGGCATTGGCCCCAATTGCCTTCAGGGGCCCGAGGGTCACTCATGGGGATTGGGTGGGCCTCGCACTTTGCATTTGGCAGGTTGCCACATTCATCGTGGTGCCGCAACGCTTGCTGGGAGTTGTAGTTGTTCAGGGTTTGCATGCGTGGCGATGTTGGGTACGTGTGCTTCTGCTGTTGGGCGCGGCAGCGTCTTGTCTGCCGGAGGTGCAGCAGGTAGTGCAGCGGGAAGGCCTGTTGCGCAGGATCCATGGCGGCTCCGGTGGTTTAGATGGGTTCTGTATCGGCTCCTCCTCTCAGTTGTTGTGTTTCCGCCATCCGCAACGTGGTGGTTTTTACGCGGCGGTGGGAATGGCTGTTTGCCACATCGTAATCTGGTTGGCGGACGGAACGTGTTTCCGTACGCCGGTCTTGCTCTGTTGGCTCCATCCGCCACCCTTGCGAACGCAAAAAACGTGCGAAGCCTGAAAGACCGCGGCGGACGGTAAATGGTCTCTGTTGGACCATTGTAATTCGGTGGTCGCAATGACCGCACCTGGAGCGGGAAGGTGAACGTTTTCCGCCACCAGTGCGGATGGGCTTCCGTCCGACATCGTACTGAGCCCCTAAGTTAGAGGGATACACGGGCCAAAATAAAAGTTGAGATATCAGTTTTGAATGCAGTCTGGCACTCAGGACAAGGGGTATATGGCTATTTACCATACATGGACAATTTCCGATCCAACACGTCAACTTACGTTTTATTCTGGATTCTAGAGGAAGTCAATGAGAGTCTTTTAGTACAAGTGATATGTTATGCTTTCTGGATCCGCCCAGAATGCTGATCCCTCAGCATAGAATGGCTTCCATAGATGTCAATGAAGAGCCTGACATGCTCGACATAGTGGAGTTTGCATAGTCAAGGCAAGTTATAACTTTACCCTGCACAACGGTGCAAGAGTCCTTAGAGTGAAGTAGTAGTTTATGTTTTTAGGGAGTGCAGGGATGTGCCTGATGAAAGAAAGGCAAACTGCTTGGCATGATGAAAGCTCTGTCTTCAGTTTTAACAATTTAATCTTTCTCTCACATTTTTTCGGTTTTTGAGCATTGGCACTCTGACAATATTATAAAGAGCTGAATGATGTTTTGGTTATAGCTGAAACATTCCTTAACAGCAAAAATATCATACTAGAGCAAATAATAACCAGACAGGTAATTAGAAATGCAGGTGTAACAGATAGATCGGTTTTATTTGAGTGGCTCAAACAGCAAACTGGTCCCAACGCGCACAAGTATGACTACAACTAGTTAATGGCTTGACAGACACAAATACAAAGCAATTTATTCATGTTTAATATGAGAGTTGCTTTACATTTTTCCTAATTAAACCAATAGAGCAAGACATTTTTCCAAAGTGCATTAAAATTCATCTCCTCTAATAAGCCTCTCTAGGATTTGAGGCTGTGATGGGACACAAGTTATATTAAGCATGAAGATGAACCTGAAACCATTTCAGTGATGTGCATCCATTCCCATTTTTGGCACATGGGGTAAGTATTCTGATATCTCCGACAGCCAGAACTGGAGCATGTAGTTTTCTTAGGAATCTACTAAATACCCTCTCCATGCTGTACACTTTTGTTAGGGCTGTTGATCTCAGTTTTGGATTTCTGGGCAGACCATGGTTTAGTATTGGGTATGGCCCAAAGAAACTCAAATGATTTTCTTCCTGTTTCATTAAAGAGAAATGTATTGTCTGTGCTGGAACTTATGCATTCGTGGGCATCTTCAAAAGGTGAAACGTCCCATACATACACCGTGAATGTACAGTACAACCAAGGACCAGCTAGTTGAACTGTCTCTTTTTGAAATACAATCACCTGCATCCTCAATACCCCATTCTACCAGTCTGTTTTCTCTGACACTTCTGGGTGTGGATGGACAAAATGATCCCACTCTTCACTCTGATTTTTCCCATCACTAGATGTGGCTCAAGACAAGCGGGATTCATCAGATTCACTTGTGTCAATACACAGGGTTGAAGAATACATGTATCATCATGTTCCTGTTTCATGATGGGCCGGGTACAACTCATCTTATGCACTGTTTGATTGTATTGTTTGGGCTGGAAATTGCTGAAGATAAGTACTGTTATTCTACTGCCCAATGAATGTTCACAATGTGTGCCAGGGTGAAGTGGGTGGAGGGTGTTGGACATCCGCGTCTTGACGAGAAATGCTCTTTGGCACCCTCTGTCACTGCATCAGTTTCCATCAGTGTGAAATACTAATCAATATATTTTCCGTCTTCAACTCATTTCCTTTAGAATACAAAAACAGATTGGTTGTATTGCGCCTGAACGGCACGAGGCATGACAAAGCCAGTTTCATGCAACTGGTAATGGTCTCGCTGTCAGTGCAGAGGTTCTGGACTGAGCCTGACGGCAATGTGGAGTTATATTGGCTTTTTGAAATGTAACATAATAACATTATAGTCAATGAACCAATAACAAATGAACTACTGAATACACTAAATGACCGAGCATTGTTAACCTTCTTCCGGTCACAACATGAATTTGAGAAACAAGAACATCTTTACTATTATTGTGTATTAAACCATGCTACTTCCTCTAAGATCAAATCACCCAGAAAACTGTGCATTACGCACCTTGACCATCCTCTCAATAGAAAAACGATGAAAAATAAACATACACATCCGAATATACTGATTTGACTCCTGCTTCCCTCGAGACATATCATCCAAACACAGATGTATCTTATTGTTTGTACTGTAAGTGATAGGCCTGAATCACTGTCCTTGTTGTACACTAGATTAGGTGAGATCTACTTGTGCTCAGACTACAATTTCAAAGCTGAACTCTTTTGGGTGCCTTTTCTGGTGCCTAACAAGAGAGTCCCTTCGACTCAATATTTTTCCACAATCTGCACACTCGTGGGGTTTCCTGTTGGCGCGCACATTCTGATGTCTACTGAGAGCTGCTTTGTCATGCAAGGGTTTCACAAGTAAAGGACGCAGGGGAGGTGTTTCTCTTGTGTGTAACTTCTGGTGTCTCAATAGAAGCCACTTTTTAGTGAAGCTTTTCCCACATGTCATACAATCATACGTTTTTTTTTCTCTTTTGTGTAATTGCTGGTGCCTACTAAAAACTCTCTTTTGAATGAAGTTTTTACCGCATGCACTACAGTGGTATGGTTTATCTCCTGTGTGTATCTGAACTTCCTTATCATTGACTCCTAAAGGATTTGGTGTTGATTGGTTAAGATTTGTTCTCCTGTGTCTTTTTTGGTGCCTGATGAGAAGTCTATTTTCACTGAAACTTTGCCCGCATTCACTACAGTCATAAGGTTGTTCTCCTGTGTGTATTTTCTGGTGCCTGACAAGAAGTGCTCTTTCACTGAAGCTTTTCCCACATTTGTTACACTGATATGGTTTGACGCCGGTGTGTATATTTAGATGCCTAAGAAAAATTCCCTTTTCACTGAAGCTTTTTCCACATTGAATACACTTATAAGGTTGTTCCCCTGTATGTGTTCGTTCATGTCGAACACGTTTTGACCTTGCAGAAAATTCTTTTTCACACTTTGCGCATGCATAGCGCCCATGTTCACATGGTGTTCTCCCGACTCTGATGTAACGGACATTCTGACACACAGTCTGTTCATTTTCAGGATATGAAAATAGGCTCAAACTTTGCTGTGCATTGAGATCACATGGCAGAACACCAACACTGCTAACAGCAATCTTGGGTACACGGTAGGCATCTGATCTTTGAGTACAGTCTGTTCTCTTACGTAAATAAGTATGTTGATTGCAATCACTCTCTTGTTGCATTATTTTTTCTCTCAGTCCCTGATCATTTTCTGGCCACATCGGATGCATTGGATGTATTTTTCGCTCAGATGACTGGCTCTTTCTTGTTCTGAGTGTTTGTGTTGTGGTGTTGAACAGTGTTGATTCATTATTGCATTTTGCTGAGTTTCTTAAGCTCCGTTTCACCATGCTGCCATCACCTGTTGAGTTATGGTAAAATAACAGTATTAGCCTTTTCAAAGTGAAATCATGTATGTTAAGAATTCATCAAGAGGTATTCTACTCTAGAGTGTGGTGCTGCCATGAAAAAAATGAAAGAGCTTCAGTCTCTAGGATGAAAAATCATATAATCGTGAAGCTCAGGTGTGTGGGCACTTGAGAGTAGAAATGTCAGGGTTTGCTGTAAGGTTGCCCGGTAACAGAGGATAATATTAACATTAATACACACACACACACACACAGAGAGAGATATATATATATAATTTTGCAAATATGAGAATTTAAATATATAAATTAATCAGACAATTAAAACAATATAAATATTTTTAAATGAAACCCCAGAGGGCAAACGACCATCCAAAGAACCCAAATAAAGCATCAGCCTTCACGACTGGGGATATTCCAGATTTGTTAGAGATTAATGAAATGTATAATGAGACATGATATGCGCAAGAAAATAATGACTCACAGAACCAAACCCTTAATAGGATGTGATTCTATAAGGACACTTCAATATCCAGTGGTTGTAAACCAATGAGTAAATATTGCCCACAAATGCAAGCAAGCAACAAAATTGATCTCTTCCATGTGAAGGTGGAAGAGGATATTAATGATTTAAGAAGGAAAAAGAAATGGAAGGAAAGGAAAGGAAGGGAAAATATAACATTCAAGGACTGGAATGATATCAATGCCCTAAAGAACGATGAGTCACTAATTATAAACCCATCTGACAAAGGGGTAATATTATTGTAATGAACAAGACAATGTACTTATTTGCGGCACATTGACAGTTGGGAAATACTGCACATTATCAACAATTGAAAGAAAACCCTGCAAAACAAATGATTGATTATTGATAACCTCTTTATCCTATGAGATGGTGAGTAATCAAAATTGGAAGAATTCATATTGAAATTGAATGACAAAGAATTTAATATCCAATTTACCAAGGCATACAGTAAGAATGATATTGAATTCTATGTCAGGACCAGAGCATCTGATTATGCTTCTCTTTCGTTTACTCTTCAACATAGCAGCCAATCAAATTAAAGTTTCAAAAACACTACATTTTCCATGACTCCATACAGTCACATGATAACCATAGAGACCCAGTCCTATATAGCCCCTGTGTAACAGCCCATCTTCCTCTTTCTTTGCTGCTTCGCAGCCAATTAAGTACCTTATTACTTATATGCTCATAATGTGCTGCTTTGCGAATATTGAGACTTAGTGTGCCTCTTTGTTTGCCTTGCAAATTTCGCCCGCCCGCACGTTGCTCTGGCATGCTTTGCCTTTTTCCACGTGCCTCGCAGCGACATGGGAGAACAGTTTTTCAACTTAGCAGGGTGCTTTCTTGGCCCTCGGTTACTTGTGTGGAGTGGGAGAAGGGGAGTGAGGCTGCGCAACTGCAGTCGCGTGGTCCTCTTTCTATACCAACTTCACTCTATGACATATGTCCTAGCTGGGAACAGGACAGCTCGGTGCCGACTGACTAGACGAATCGGAGCGAGGATTGTTGCAGATGGGGCGGAGTTTCGTTGGAGTGCGGCGTGGTGTTGTGCACAGACGCCGAGCCAAGTCGAGCTCCGAGCAGCGTGGCCAACTTCGTGCAAGTTGCGGGCTGGAGGGGCCCTACCCATCGACCCAGCAATCGGGGCTGCTGCGAGGAAGAGCTTGTGCTCCCAGGAGGGGCCAGCTGAAGGCTCAGCTGACGCAGAGCAAGCAGGAGCTGAGGAGAGGAAAGGCGCCCTGCGGCAGCCACTTTTAGTCCGAAGCCCGAGGGTTTTGTGTAAGCGGCCCAGCCATGACTGGGTGCGGCTTGCGGAAGGACCAGAGCTTGTGCCTCACAGCCTACACACCTACTCTCCTCTTGCTCCGACTAACCTGCTGTCTGCCACCTGCAAATGCTATCTGCTACCTGCCCCTAGCATCATCAGCCCTCCAACTTCTCACACTGGATAACATTGTGATAGTTTGCAATAAGCCGCAAAGAGCTGCCACCATAGAAAGGGCACACCAAAGGTGCAGAAAATTAATATAAAGTAAAAAGGATAAATTATTTTTGAAAAACCGCTTTAGCTCACCACAGCCACCACGTGCCTTGGCCACTTGGGTAAAAGCTACAAGGATTGCGCTGTAGATGCTTGCAGGGGGATGTCAGACCAAATCTGCAACCAGCAACAGCAATAATAATAACAACCGATCAACCAACCAATTAACTAGCAATTAACCCAAACGTTATACATTCAAATACTAAAGAACGGAAACGGAAGGAAAAGTAGCAAGTGGCAGCAATAGAGTGCAATAGAGAGTTGCTAATGCAGCGAACAAGGTCTGGTACCGAGGAGCGAAAAATCCACCTCAAATCACAATTACGTTAGCCACACCAGGAAGCTGCTACTTTCTGGGCTAACTGGAAGCTCTCACATTGGCTCTTTGAGAGCTGCAGGTGCTCCTTCTAAAAATGAAAAATACAAAAATCGTCGAGGAAAGGCGCACAAAGAAAAAAAAGCCTCACACCAAAGCCATTCAAAGACATCCCAACAGTCAAAGGAGGTAAGAAAAGGGAAAAAAGGCGGTGCAGCGTAATGTATGACCAACGTAAAAGGCAGACATACAGCGCACAGGAGGGGAGCGCCAAGGGCCCGAAGGAAAAACTCGAGACAGCAGACCAGAGTCTGGGATCAGCGACATCCAAAAACCTAATTCACAGGTACTTCATGAGGAAAAGGACGACGGTCGACCCCGCGCCTGTCGTCGGTGTTGTGGTCGCCGGGATGACGTTTCGATGTCTACTTAGACGCCGCCCCCGCGCGCTGTCAGTTCTGACACGACTTTCCACGCCAGAAGCGCGGAGCCATACAAGACACTGACCACTGGTACACATAACTAGGGCCCTGGAAGGGAGTCTCTATCCCTAGAAGTCAGTTCGCAGAACGGGGAGGATGGGTGGGGCGGTAAGGAATCTATAACAAATGTATGTCTCTTACAGATACATCATTATCGAAGGTAAGTAACTTGTTCATCTGAAAGAGACCATTAGTTATAGATTCCTTACCATAGAACAGATACTCCAGCAATGCCAACCCTGGAGGTGGGTCTGTGAACTAAGTTCACACCAGAAAGTCCTGGAGAACAGAACGGCCGAAAAAGCTGTCTCTCCGGACTTGGCTATCCAGGCAATAATGTTTGGTGATCGTGTGCAAGGAGGCTCACGTGGCTGCCTGGCAGATGTCAATGAGCAGAACTCCACGTCCCAAAGCAGTAGAGGCTGCCGTCGCCCTGGTAGAGTGGGCGTGCAGTCCCACTGGAGGTTCCTCTTTGCCAATGAATAACAGATTTTAATGCATAGGACAACGCATCGAGAGATGGTGCATTTTTGTACGGCTCGATTTTTCTTGGCACCCTCATAACCAACGAAGAGTTGATTGTCCACCCGGAAATCTTTCGTGTGGTCAAGGAAGAAGGACAGTGCACGTTTTGGGTCCAGACGGTGAAGTCTCTCCTCCTCTTTGGAAGGGTGCGGAGGCGGGAAAAAGGTGTGCAAAGTGATGGTCTGACCTATGTGGAAAGAGGTAACCACTTTGGGTAGAAAAGAGGGCCTAGTGCGAAGGATCACTTTGTCCGGTTGGACTGCAATAAAAGGAAGCTGTGAGGATAGGCCTGAAGCTCACTCACACTGCGAGCAGAGGTGATGGCGAGCAGGAAGGCAGTCTTCAAAGTAAGAAGTCGAAGAGGATAGTTATGTAGTGGCTCAAAGGGAGCACACAAAGATAAGCAAGGACAAGATTCAAGTCCCATTGGTGCATTACGAAAGGAGAAGGAGGAAAGAGATGAGTAATGTCTTTCAGGAATCTATTTACAATAGGGGACTTGAAAAGAGAAGCCTGATCAGGAAGGCGAAGAAAGGCAGATATGGCGAGAGGTAGCCTTCAAGAGTGCCCAAGGCAGAGCTCTGCTGGGCTAAGAAAGGATGAATAAGAGGACTTCAGAAAGAGGGGAAGAGAGGGGATCCACAGCTTTTGCTGTGCACCATGCCACAAATGTCTTCCATCTACAGGCTTTGGTGGAGGGACACCTGGCTGCCAAGATGACGTTACATACTTCGGGAGGAAGGTCGAAAGCTGTTAACTGTCGCCGCTCAGTCTCCACGCAAGGAGGTGGAGCCTGGACAGGTTCGGGTGGAGGATCGTCACTTGCTGCTGCGACAGAAGATCCTCTCGAAGTGGCAGTCTGATCGTAGGATCGATGGCCATGCTCGAGAGCACTGGGTACCAGACTCTTCGTGCCCAGTCCGGAGCCACAAGAATGACTTGGGCCCAGTCGTGCTTGATCTTCTTCAGCACTCTGGGCAGAAGTGGTACAGGCGGAAAGGCATACAGAAGGCCGCAATTCCACTCGTGATGAAAAGCGTTGATGAGCGAGTGCTGCCTTGGAAACTCAAACGCGCAGAACTGCTGACATTGTGCATTCTCTTCGGTAGCGAACAGATCTAACCAAGGCTCTCCCCACTGCTAAAAGAGACCTTACACCACCTGAGTGAAGACGCCATTCGTGAGCCATCATGCACTGACGGCTGAGTTCGTCCGCCCTGGCGTTCAGGGAACTTGCCAGGTGTTGAACCACCAGAGATATGCCCTAATGTTCCAGCCATGTCCAAAGGCCGAGAGCCTCTTAACATAGGGTCCACGACCCCCACCCTGCACTGTTTGTTGCAGTACCACATGGCGGTGGTGTTGTCTGTGAACACCTGCACTACTCTTCCTTTGACAGAAGGAAGGAATGCCTTCAGTGCAAGAGGGATCGCCCGGAGCTCCAAAAGGTTGATGTAGAGACCGGACTCCGCCAGAGACTAGAGACCTCTGATCTCCGCCTCTCCCAGGTGACTGCCTCATCCCAGAAGTGACGCATCCGTCACTACTGTCAACTCTGGTTAGGGAAGGGAGAGGAATCTGCGGCTGACCCAATCCTGGTTCTTTAGCCACCACTGCAATTGACGTGCAGTCCCCGCTGAGATCTGGCCGACGTCGGAAAGATTCCCCTGATGCTGCGCCCACTGGAACTTCAGGTCCCACAGCAGAGCTCGCATATGCCACCTGGCATGATCCACCAGCAGGATATCCGGTATCATAGCCCGAATATCCTCTCTGCTTGGGAGGATAAGCCCGAAACTGCGCTGTATCCAGAACTGCTCCGATGTAAAGGAGCTTCTGAGAGGGAGCCAGGTGTGACTTCGGCACGTTGATAGTGAACCCCAGCGAGTGCAGGAGGTCTGCCGTAGTCTGGAGGTGGGAGACGACAGCCTGGGGCGAGCCCGCCTTCAACAGCCAGTCGTCGAGATAGGGGAAGACTGGAACCCCTGATCTGCGCAGATGAGCTGCGACCACCGCCATCACTTTCGTGAACACCTGAGGGGCGCTGGTAAGGCCAAAGGGGAGCACGGTAAACTGAAAATACTCATGGCCTACCGTGAACCGTAGGTAACGCCTGTGGGCTGGCAGGAGGGGGATATGGAAATATGCGTCCTACAAGTCCAACGCTACCATCCAGTCTCAGGGGTCGAGGGCAGACAGGACCTGAGCCAACGTGAGCATCCTGAACTTCTCCTTCCGGAGGAAGCGGTTGATGGCCCTGAGGTCTAAGACAGGACGCAGGCCTTTGTCCTTCTTGGGCACCAGAAAGTAGTGGGAGTAGCAACCACGACCTACTTCTGGTACAGGGACCCTTTTGATATCTCCCTTGGCCAAGAGAGCTGCAACTTCCTGGCGGAGAAGGGCCAAGTAATCCTCCGACATGCAATGGAAGGATGGTGGCATGGAGGGAGGGGCAGTCTCAAAGGGGAGGGAGTAGCCCCTTCGGACTATCTGCAAAACCCACCTGTCCGATGTGATGTTTTGCCAGTGGGGGAGGTGATGGTGAATCCTGCCGCCCACTGGCGTTGCTGGGTCCCACATCCGCGGCCACGCACAAACTGGCCAGCTTGCGTGAACTGGTGGCTAGACTGGGTCGAACGTGGTGGGGCACCCCTTCCGTAGCCACGAAAGGGGCAAAAGGCAGGCTGCGTGGGGCAAAAGGTTGCCGCGAGGCCCAAGGATCTGGCCGTAGCCCTAGAATCCTTGAAGCGCTTGAGCGCCGAGTCCGCCTGGTCACTGAAAAGGCGACGGCCATCAAAGGACATGTCCAGTAAGGTGGGTTGGACATCCCCAGAAAAACCAGACGTCCTCAACCAGGCGTAGCGCCTTAGGGCTACTGACGTTGAAACCGTTCTACCCAGTGAGTCGGCGGTATCCAGCTCACATCTGATGGTGAATTTAGCTGCGTGGGTGAGAACAGCCCGGGCCTCCTCCGGGCACTGTGGCAGCACGTGTGCCACCGTATCCCACACTGTATGGGTATGACGGCCCAAGAGGCATGCGGTATTCACCGACCGCAATGCTAAGCTGGCGGAAGAAAACATCTTCCAAGGGGGTCCAGCTTCTTGGATTCCCTATCTGGGGGATCAGTAGAGAATGCGCCCTTAGAGGACGAGGCTTGGACCACCAAGCTCTCGGGGGTCGGGTGTTGGGAGAGGAAAAGTGGGTCGCCCGGGGCCGGGCGGTGGCATCAGACAATGATCCTGTCCACAGGATCCCCTGTGCTGGGCTTGGACCAAGTGCCCAGAAGGACGTCGGTGAGGGCTTCATTGAAAGGCAGAAGGAGCTCCAAAGAGGCCGCTGCCGGTTGAAGCACCTAAAAATGTTAAAAAAAAAAAAAAATCCGGTTTTTGTAAAGCGCGAACTACTCACCCTTACGGGTCTCAAGGCGCTGGGGGCCGTCGTGGAAATTAAGTGAGCTATTGCCCAGAGTCACATGGTGCTGGGCTGATCTGCCGCCGGAGCCCGGGATTGAACCGTGAGCCCCCGGGTTCGGGAGTCAGCCTCCCTGGCCTCTGCACCACACCTCTCCTGACTGCCACCGTAGGGAGCTCCAGGTTCAAGGCCTCAGCCGCCCTACGCAACACCACTGCATATGAAGCTCCCTCCTCCGTAGCCACGGTAGGGGGTGGAGAGCATGGCAAGGTCTGGGGAGGTATCCAAACCACTGGCATCACCCAGGTCCTCTCGCCAGTCCGGCTCTTCAAGTTGGTCAGCCAAAGGGTCCACAGACCCCTCCCAGTCCTCCTCACCCTCCTCTGGTTGCCATTCAGGTCTGAAGGGAACAACAGGAATGAACAGAGGCACAAAATTACCTTCGGGCGCCGGTACTGACGTCGAGCGACGTCGGTCCTGCGCTGTGTCCAAGTCGGGGGTGAGGCTGGGGTCGGCGCCGGTCGGGGGCACGACCGGCGCGGGAGGCGTCACCGGGATCAGCACCACAGAAGGGACCGTGAGGTCGACCGGCGTCGATCCGGATCCAGCCTGGATCCTCGGGGCCTTCTGGCGCCGGGGCCGGAGCCGCCGGCATTGAAGGCCCAGGGCCCCCAGCCGAGTCCGCGGGGCCCGAAGGAGCACCGGCGGAGTCGAGCTGCCCAAAGATGCTGTGAAGCGCTTCATAAAAAGCTTGAAGCTGGGCAGGGGACGCTCCGGGAAAGGGAGGAAAAGCAGGCTCCGAAGACAGAGCTGGAGAGCGACGACGCTCCGGGTCCTGCGTCGCGTCAGTCGACCGACGGGGAGAAGGCGAACAGCGACGCTGTGTCTTCGCTTTCTTCTTGTGCTTCGACTTACCCGAGGATCTCAAAGACTTGGATGACGAATGGTGATTGTGGCTCCGCGACAGGTCCCGAGACCTTCCTCTCGACCGGGACCTCGAGCAATGCGGAGACGACTGCCGGGCCTCCAAGAGCTTTTGGGACCGCTCTCGCAAAGACTTTGGATTCATGGCCCGGCAGTCGGAGCACGACTTCGGGTCATGGTCGGGCTCCATGCACCAAAGGCACATGAGGTGGGGGTCCGTAACCGACATCAGGCAGCTACAGGCTTCGCACGGTTTGAACCCAGTCCGACGAAGGGACATCCCTCGTAGACCAGGAGTCGACAAACTCAAAAAGAAGTTGACAAAAGTCGAGAAAAAAGTTAGTCAAAAAGTGACTAAGGGGTAGCTCTCTCCGGATCTGCGCTAGGCTGGTGCGGAGAAAGAAAGAACCGACGTCAGCGCGCAGGGGCGGGGTCTAAGTAGACATCGCACTGTCATCCCGGCGATCATGACGCCGACGACGGACGCAGAGTCGACTGACGCCACCTACCGACGGGCAGAGGTACTGCTAAGAGAAAAATTCTCTGGCTCCAGTCTGACGCCTGGGGGTAATTCTAAAGTCAGGAATCTATAACTAATAGTCTCTTTCAGATACAAAATACGGGGAAGAATGGAGGAAACATGGAGCAAACATGAACTGGCAGAAAAAGCTCTGTTTGAGGCAATGGAGATAACGGAGCTTGGTTCGACTAAACAACGAAAGAATGACACTCTTCCTGCTTTGTGGCAGAAGTTAAAATAAACAGGGTACCTAGAGGGTTGAGGATATTTGTGGTTCCAAGACATGAGAACCCTAGCCCTGCATTGCTTGAGACATGATTAAATCTTATGGCAGAGTCATTTAAAACAACAATGAGAAAGTATGCCAAACTAGATCTGGACGAGACATGCAAAAAAACGGAAGCTCTGCAAAAGTAACTGGAAGAGGCAAATGACAAAGCATGAGTAAATTTGGCAATAAGATTAGAAACGTTTGAGGAGGACATTAAGGATCCTGAGCGCAGAAATTGCTACAAGATAAAGTGGATTATGAACAGGGATGGATTCTCACCTATAGTAAAAAGTTTGATGTTGCTAGGAAGACCATAAAAACAATGGAAATTAAAAAACAGCAGGAGCTGATAATGACAGAAACTAGTTTGGATCCCAGCTCTGATTTAGACGCACAGAGTTATCATCTAATAAAGATAATTCAACACTGGGCACATTTTTAGAAACATTCCGGCTGTTACATGAGGTCAGATTTCCTCCAAGACGGGGAAAAGGAAGACCAAGAGGCAAAGGAGGAGACCACGGAAGAGGACGAGAAGAGGGGTGCGAGGCCCCAGGCCAGAATGCAACATCTCGTGGGAAGCAACAGATGGTCAAGAAACCATGCAAGAAATGATTATAATGGATGGCCTGGTCAGTGGCAAATGATAAGTACATGTGCCATGTCCTTTTATGGACGCAGTACATTGATCATCTATATATGATATGGGATACTGAATGTAGTTTGGCTGAACAATTTATTGCTGAACTTAAGATGAATTATTTAAATCTTTCATTTTCTAGTTGTATACATGAAAAAGAAATACATTTTCTGGATATACACATTTAGATACAGGGACACCTTACGCACACGCTTATATCGCAAAGAAACTTCTGGGAATAGCTTGCTACACGTAAGAAGTTCGCATCCCTCGAAGTTGAAGAATAGTATGCCATTTGTAGAGTTGATTAGGGCCAAATGAAACTGCACTTCCGAGGACCTATACATGAGAGGGGAAGGGAGGATGACAGAGGTACGGCCAGAGGGGATATTCCCATGAAACCATTAATAGTGCAGTAAAGAAATTGCAAGGCAAGAACAGAGGTAGCCTCTTATAATATAGGAACGAGACACAGAGTAGTGCACTTCCCACCATCAGATTAATCACCACCTACAATAGGAGGTCACCGAAAATCCGTAAGGTGATGGCAAAACACTGGGGGCCTCATTTATGAAAAGGGTTGCATCGCTGCGATAAAACAGCGATGCAACACTTTTCAGTGCGCCCTCCTTGTGACACCATGGATGCGCCGTATTTACGGTACGGCGCTCCATGTCGCAGAGATTGACAGATATGTCGGGAATCCTGATGTATCTGTTGGCGCAGAAATGATGCATTGCTGGAGTGTGTCTGGCAACAGACAACTCCAGCAATGTGTCATTTCACATCGGGCAAGCCCCATGTGAAAAGGCCTGCGTCACCCCATACGCCTGCTTCAAGCAGGCGTAAGGGTTTGATGCAGTGATGCCGTATAAGTGTTGCAGTGAAATCTCATAGATTTCACTGCAACACTTCTACGAGCCTTTTCCATGCCGGAACGCCTACCTTGCATACATTATACCTGTCGCAGGTATAATGTAGCGCAGGGGTTTACAAAGTGACGCATCTGCCTAGATACGTCACTATGTAAATATGGCGCAGTGAGGTGCATTTTTCACGCCACCGCAGCGTCACAAACAGTGACGCAACGGCGGCATAAGGGCCTCATAAATAAGGCCCTGGAATCTGGTTACATCTGAAGGTTGTCATAGATACACCACATTTAGCGGTTTCTTATAGAAAAGTCCATTCACTTAAGGACATATTGGTTCACAGTGGCATCAATGAAAAAGGAAAAACTACTCGGCTTCGGGACCCTGTTGGTGTTTAAATCTGTGGACACTGCAAACCATGTAGGAATGGTAAACTTAATTTACCTCTTGCTATGGCAGAGACCACAAAATCAAGAAGCACCTGACCTGTGCTTCAGATCATTGTATATATGTCCTCGAGATTCCACACGGACTTAGGTATATTGGCAGCACCATGTTTCCGGTACCGAAAAGGATACTGGAGCATCGTAGGGCCATAGAAAATGATGATCGTCATTTTCAAAGAAAAACATGAGTGACTGATTTATTGGTGCTTTTCGCCACTGTCAGGATTGAGCCACATAAATGGGGAGGTGACAGCGTGAAATTACCGGGAAGATTTAAGTGTTGCCTGATCATTACAGTAGGAACCAAGCACACATGGGGACTCAATAGAAATGACTGATCTGTCCACATAAGGGATTGAATTGTGGTTTAAACTCCCCCCCACTTGTTTCCCGACACTAAATAATGATCATTACTGTATTGGTTTTGGCATGTTATTCGTATTTTGTACTCTTTTATTCTGTTCACTGCTCTTTCCCTCTTTTTTGTGATATATTGTTCTGTTGTCGTCTTTTTTTCATTTGGAGTAGACCTTGGAACATTATGACTCAGTGGGTTTGTAACTTTACAAGAGGCAGACATGACGATGGTGGTTATCTTCTAACTTTTCAGCTATTTGGTTTGACTAAACAAATATGATTCTGATTCTCTGGGTATAAATATGTTGGGTTCACCACTGGGGCGTTGATGACAGTATGATGGGACAATATGACAACTGATGGGGTTGAAGTCCAGATGATACTAGTTGTGAATGGATTAGACAGTATTGAAAAGATGAGGATAAGTCATAACTGGAAAGAGTCTCTGTTACTTCTATTTATATTCTCATTTCAGAGCAATATCCATTACCTTGCTGGAATTCTCAGCGAGATACATAAATAATTATAGCACTATTCCAAGTAAAAAATGAATTCTAGAATTATTGCTGTGTTTTCTGACAAATAAGAAACAAGACTGCATGAGAGTCTTTATTCAGTGGTTATTACGTGGTGGTGGATATGTTTCTGTGGTTGGTTGGCACTATTATCTTACGAAGGCTGTCAAGCTGAAACGCGTCAAACAAATCATTGTGGTGAAAACATCCATTATGAAGTGCCGGCGTGTTCCACTGACAGGAGGATATATCTATATAGAGATAGATAGATATCACTGAACAAACCAGAGGTTAAAGTACGTATATGAGATTCTCCAGATCCAGTCTGGAGGCGCGGGGCAATCTAAAGGTGAGGAACATAGAGTTAGTCGTATGTATCAGAAATCGGAATTACTTCATTAAATGGAAAGTGGTTATTGCCCTGCAACAAAAGGTGGGTATTTCCTTTTTTATTTAACATTTTTAAATCTTTTCCTATATTTCTTACACATATTAGAGATGACAGGAAAGCTTCTACTAATATTAACTTCCTGCCACATGCTGTCTTATTAAAAAAAAAAAAAAATTCTACTCAATTCTAATTTTACACTGACCACCACATTATTACCAATGTCTGCAAAGAAGGTAGTTGAATTTGAAGTTGCTGAAGGAAAACCTGTGGCGGTGTTATGTCCATGCTCGATGCCCTTCTCACCTATTGTTTGTGCCAATTTCCTTGTTTCTGCCAGGAGAACATACATCTATTTCCCTACCATGAAAATATACAGAAGCTTTTACATGTGTTTTTCCAGAATACGCTAGAAGGCTTCATGTGTTGAAGAGAAAGTGAACTGAAAAGAGATATGCAGGTGAATAGGACTGACATAGAAGGTCTCCAAGACTCAAAGGAAAAAGTAACCAGATTATTAGCTAAAACAGTCAAGCTCATCTGCCCTTTATAGAATTTCACATGGCATTCCAGGAGCTGGCGGAGTTCAGGAGAAAATGTTATAAGAAGGGAGTCTGCACTGACAAGGGCTAGCCACTACTGGGCTACTTTCCGTAAGGAGCAACTGGTGGTAAATGACTGCCTCGTTAACACAGCTTGGGATCTGGTGAAAAGAGCATGAAGTTGGGTGAGAGACACAAGTGGCCTGTGTCAGATGTAATGCAACATACAAAGACGTGTATGTTTCTCTAGCAATCAATCACAGTGTGTGTTGGGGTCACAGCACTACCAGATGTGGCGAAACAGAACTTTGGAAGCCACATTTTAGACTTTAAAAAAATCTCAAAGGTAGCCCAGAGAAGGGCGGTTTGCAATATCCCCTCTAGTTGAAGAAAGGAGTTTCTTACCAAAGATAAGGCAAAATCCTTCCCAACATTTTCAGCTAAAAAAATAGCAGGGCTGGCAGTGCCACTCACCCATGCCCACAAGTCCGTTTGGTGTCTATTCAGATTCCAAAATGTCTCACTACTGAATTAGCACTGGGGCAAGACTGAGGGCATGATTTAGATCCCAGTGGGTGGGATATCCCACCGCCGTTATGGGATTTACATTTTGGAGGACGGGATATCCATCACTCTTGTGACGGAGTAACCTGTCTGCCGAGATCTGAATCAGGTCCTGAGTCTGGCTGAAAGCTTGTAGTTGTATCCCACAAAGAATGAGTATGAGAGCGTGTAATGAATATTACTAATCTGTCTTATTTTCAACCGTGTCACTCGATACTACACCATCCAATTACAGAAGGATATGTACTTAGCATGTAGGATAGTACCGATATTAAACTACAATCATAGAGAGACATGTACTTCGCATGTAGGATAATACTGATATTAAACTTCAATTTTAGAGAGACATGTACTTAGCATGTAGGATAATACTGATATTAAACTACAATCATAGAGAGACATGTACTTAGCATGTAGGATAATACCGATATTAAACTACAATCATAGAGAGACATGTACTTAGCATGTAGGATAATACCGATATTAAACTACAATCATAGAGAGACATGTACTTAGCATGTAGGATAATACCGATATTAAACTACAATCATAGAGAGACATGTACTTAGCATGTAGGATAATACTGATATTAAATTTCAATTTTAGAGAGACATGTATTTAGCTTGTAGGATAATACCGATATTAAACTACAATCATAGAGAGACATGTACTTAGCATGTAGGATAATACTGATATTAAATTTCAATTTTAGAGAGACATGTATTTAGCTTGTAGGATAATACCGATATTAAACTACAATCATAGAGAGACATGTACTTAGCATGTAGGATAATACTGATATTAAATTACAATTTTAGAGAGACATGTATTTAGCTTGTAGGATAATACCGATATTAAACTACAATCATAGAGAGACATGTACTTAGCATGTAGGATAATACTGATATTAAATTTCAATTTTAGAGAGACATGTATTTAGCTTGTAGGATAATACCGATATTAAACTACAATCATAGAGAGACATGTACTTAGCATGTAGGATAATACTGATATTAAATTTCAATTTTAGAGAGAGATGTATTTAGTAATACTGATATTAAACCCAGACATTCTCCAAGATAGAGGGGAGTCTGGGCATTCTCAGCAGATATAAAGATGCACGCTATCGGAGACATCATCTTTTAGGACGTCTTCTTGGTGCTCTGTCATTTTGGTTTCTGGTGGTTGTATGTATGTCTGTAATTATGAACTATAGACGTCTGGGATCAAATGCAAGGAAAGCAGAATGCCACGTATGATATGCAGGGAAAACTAACTACAATAATAATAACCTTTTTTGTAATATAATGCTCAGTAAAAGCTGACAAAATAATCCTTTCTATTTCATTAAAGGGTAATATGGAGTAATTTGTTGCTGCAATCAAAAACAAAGTAACATGTCATGTGATGTAACAAAGTAATCCCAATAAGCTCCCTCTGTAATCCAGTAACAGGTAAAGTAATCAGGCTAATACCCGCCTGCAATCAAACACAGAATGATCATAGAAATCTGATTCTGTAATTCAGTGCAGGGTAAAGGTCACTCTTTCAGCTGATGGACGGTAAATTAAGCGAAGCAATCTGCTTCTTTGAAGGGTAAATGTGTACAGTGGAATCGCCTTCGTAACTTGAAGAAGCTTGTACTGTGCCTGTCTCTGTTGGGTATGTTCCTGTTAGGGCACATGAAAGATGTAGACACGTGTGTGCTTATTTGTGTGGGCATATGTGTTTGAGAGCATGACTTTCTGCATGTGATCTGTGTGTGATAATATACAGTGCAGCTCCTCCTGTGTGAGTGAAGCGTGGGGCTCCTCCTGTGTGAGTGAAGCTTGGGAAAACCTTTGACATTTTGCCAAGGCTTGTTTACACAAGGGGTCAGCAGGAATAAAGGCGAGCAGATCGTGAGTGAGAGATGGTACAGAAATGGAGTGAGACTAGATGGAGCGCCATAGCTCAGGGGGCACTCACTAGTCACTCACCTTCAGAAGCACCGGTGCCCCCACAGCTCTCAGGGTGATGACGACCGATTACACAGGGCTTTGCCTCTTCCTTGAAGCCAGGCACGACAGCTCCTGGGACAACCAGTTGCTCTGTTATTGAAATACACAATACAGCCTTTAGATGGAAACTCAATACACCAATCATCAATGCCTGAAGAGAGTGCGGAGGGACTGAAGTGTGCAGAGAACCCAAACAGGCCGCGCCCTTAACAGGCCTGACCCTAGTACTGTTGTCATGGCTGTTCTCTCCTCTGACCTTCTGCTCCCACCCTCACCGGCAGAGATTTGTCCTCAGCTGAGAGCCCCAACAGGCTGCAGAGAAAATCCACAGAGGTGTCTCCTCGCCTGAGATACATCCGAATGTGAAGAGTGCCCTTCACTGCCGGGGCAGAGGTACTGAGTACAGAGGGGGTAGATTTTACAACGTTCTCATCCACCAACTCCTGACTGGTCCTGGTGCAGTCCTACATCCAAATATGTGCAGTCTTACATCGCAAGGTGTGAGGGTATACATTCCAAGGCGTGCAGTCACTCATTCCAAAGCATTCAGGCATACATTCCGAGGCGTGCAGTCACTCATTCCAAAACATTCAGGCATACATTCCAAGAAGTGCGGTCACTCATTCCAAAGCATTCAGGTATACATTCCATGCATGCAGTCACTCATTCCAAAGCATTCAGGCATACATACCAAGAAGTGCAGTCACTCATTCCAAAACATTCAGATATACATTCCAAGAAGTGCGGCCACTCATTCCAAAGCATTCAGGTATACATTCCAAGGCATGTAGTCACTCATTCCAAATTATTCAGGCATACATTCCAAGGCATTCAGTCACTCATTCCAAAGCATTCAGGTATACATTCCAAGGCACGCAGTCACTCATTCCAAATCATTCAGACATACGTTCCAAGACATACACTCACTCATTCCAAAGCATTCAGGTGTACATTCCAAGGCATGCAGTCACTCACTTTCGTACTTGACATAGGACAGAGATAGCAGTGCTAGAAGTCGCTGAAGCGATTAAGTTGAGTGTGGATGCCAGTCTAAATGTGGCACTGGTGCTGTAGGACCGGTCAGCAGAATCTGACACGGTGGACCACAGCATCTGGCTAAAAAGACTGGAACATCTGGGCATGGCAGACTCGCCCTTGAATGGTTGGGATAATTTCTAGAGGAAAGAGAGCAGGTTGTTTGAATGAAAACATACTCTTCCAAAGTCAATCAGCTGAGATATGGAGTTCAGGGATATGCTATGAGCCCCACCCTTTTAAACATTCATTTGTCCCCTTTGGCATACTGGGTGGAATCGTTCGGAATTAAGATGATTTCTTATGTGGACGATACACAGCTCCTGCTAACCTATGAAGGGGACTCAGTGAGCACCAAAGACACTTTTGCTCTTTGTTTAAAGGCGCTACTTAATTGGCTAAGGAAGAAAAAACTTCAGTGTAACCCAGACAAGACCGAGGTCCTGTTGTTTCTGCCAAATCCCATAACAGGAGCTTGGCCGGATAATGTTCCGCCCCCCACAGAGGTGGGAAGAAACCTGGGTATTCTGTTCAATTTGAATCTCTCTTTTAATGCCCAGGTTTCATTGGTTGTAAATTCTTGTCTCTGGATTCTCCACCTGCTCAGGAGATTTTTGTACCTGGTCACTCAAGAAGCCAGGTCACAGTGGTTAGGGCTTTGATACTATTGCGGCTGGATTATGTCAATGTTCTGTACCAGGGCATCCCAGAGTATTTTATCCAACGTCTACAGGTAGTGCAAAACAAGGCGGTCCGCCTACTGTATAAGCTACCTAAGCACCCATCTGTTTTTTTTTTCTGCAAGAAGCTTCATTGGCTTCCAGAGCACAATCGAGTAATGTTTAAAGCATTAACTTGGACACACCAAGCCCTCCACGGCAGGGTTCCTTCGTATTTGAACGAAAGGATCAAAGCTTACAGACCACGGGGACAACAGCGCTCAAGTCTGTGTGGGCTGTTAACAGTTCCCGATTTAAAAAGCAGAAGGGGGGGGGTTCTTCCTTTATGGTCCTGGCCTAAGGCTCTGTGGAACCAGCAGCCTAGTGTTAGAAATGGGGCCTTGAGTTGGGAGAGGTTTGCACCCTGTCCAAGTAGGGACCCTCACTATAGTCAGGGTAAGGGGATCACACAGCTAAGATAACCCCTGTTGACCTCCTTGGTAACTTGACACGAGCAGTCAGGCTTATCTCAGAGTCAATGTGTAAAGCATTTGTACATATACGCACACACACAGTAACACAGTGAAAACACAACAAAAATGAGTCCAGACCAGTTAAGAAAAACAGCCAATATTTATCTGAATAAAACAAGACCAAAAAGACAAAAAATCCAACATACACAAGTAAATATATCACTTTTCAAAGCATTCAGCGTTCATAGGAATCAATGGATGTGTTTATTTTAGCACAAAGTACCTTAGATGAGTCAAAATCAAAGATAGTGCAAGGCGCAGGGGAAGTGAGGCGCTGGAAAAACAAAGCGATGCGTTGATTCCTTACTCCCAAGGGAGGTGATGCGTCGGTTCTTCACTGCCAGAGGAGGTGATGCGTCGGTGCCTTGCTATACAGGGGGGGTGATGCATCAATCTCTGGACATGCGGCCTCGGTTCTTTGCTGCTGGGCAATGTCGATGAAGAAATCAGCGCCCAGAGACGATGCATCGAAAATACAGACGCAATGCATCAGTTCCACAGCGATGAAGCAGGCGCTGCTTCGGATTTGGAACGGTGCGTCATGGACTTCGGTGCTGCGGTGGTTCTTCTGACGCGCTGTGATGGAAAGCTGGGGCCTGCGGTGTAAGCCGTGGTCAATGCACCGATCGAGAACTACGCTCCGGGGTTGGCAGCGTCGATGCGTCAAAGTTTGTAGCAATGTGTCAATGAAAACAGACGCTGGGAGTCGATGAGTGGATTTCCTCCTTCAGTTCACCAGATTCTACTTCCATGGGACCACAAACTGGATTTGGCACCACTTGGCAAGTCAGGACTCTCAGTAGAAGAGCCCAGGCACTGGCAGGTGAAGTCTTTGATGACCCTGTGGCTTCTTAACAGGAGACAAGCACACACAAGGCCTTGGAGAACCTTGGAAGCAGGATACAAAAAGAAAAGTCCAGTCCTTTCACTCCCAGGACAGAAGCAGCAAGCAGCAGGCCAGCACAAAAAAGCAACAGAGTTGGCCGTCCCTCCTACAGCATCCAGCTCTTCCAGGCAGAATGTCCTCAGTCCAGAAGTGTTCTGATTTCAGCATGTCAGAGGTCCAATACTTATACCCCTTTCTGTCTTTGAAGTAGGCAAACTTCAAAGGAAAGTCTTTGTAGTGCACAAGACCCTACCTTTCCCTGACCTGGCTGCAGACGCATTACACAGGGGTGGAGACAGCTTTGTGTGAGGACAGGCACAGCCCTGTTCAGGTGTTACCTCACTGTCCTTCACCGAACCATTCAGTGCTCTGCAAAATTCATCTACACATTCTAGCCATGTTTGGGAATCAGGTTTCTTGCTCTGCCTAAACTGATCCCTGCACTTATCTGGGGTAAGACCACACCGGGTGAGAAGGGCATCCTTCATTTCAGTGTAGGTGAGTTCATATGCCTTCCCTAGGCCAACAATGTATCCATCCCCTCTACTGTGAAGTGATCCCACAATCCTGCCCCCCAATTTCTCTCAGGGACCCAATTCACGAGAAAAGCTGCCTCATAGCCCTGAAACCATCTCTGGATATCATCCCCCCTTGGTATACTCTTTCCCTACATTTTTAGGAATGTGCACCATTTTCTAAGACTGCACTGATCCAATGCTGCCACCATCTGTGCTGGATATGGCCTTCAAATCCAGCTCCTTTAAGCTCAGCTCCTGAGCTAAAATCAGCTTTCTCTCCTCACCGCTGACCACCAATGTTAGAAATGGGGTCTCTAGTTGGCAGCGGTTTGCACCCTGTCCCTCATTCTAGGCAGGGTACGGGGATCACACAGCTAAGATAAGCCATGATCACCCCCTTGGTAGCTTGGCACGAGCAGTCAAGCTTATTTCAAAGGCAATGTGTAAAGCATTTAGGATAGGATATATGTTTATAGAGCGCTCGATTGCCATGGCGTCTTGGCGCTAGTGTATGTGTAAGGGAGTACAGCCTGTATTACCAGGGGGACTAGGTGGAGGTAAACAGCCATGTTTTCAAATCCTTCCTAAAGAGCTGCCGATTAGATTGTACATACACACACAGTAACACAGTGAAAACACTACAAAAATGAGTCCACGCCAGTTTAGAAAAACAGCCAATATTTATCTGAGTAAAGCAAGACCAAAATTACAACAATCCAACATACACAAGTAAAGATATCACTTTTCAAAGGTTAAATAAGTTCAGTCCCTAGGAATCAATGGATGCGTTACTTTTAGCACAAAGTACCTTAGATGCGTCAAAAGCAAAGATGGTGAGAGGCGCAGCGCTTCCTTACTGCCAGGGGAGGTGATGCGTTGGTTCCTTTCTGCTACGCGAGAGGTGATGCGTCGGTTCCTTACTGGAAGGGGAGGAGATGGGTCTATCTCCGGACACAGGGCCTCGGTTACTTACTGATGGGCAGCGTTGATGAAGAAATCGGAGCCCAGGGATGATTTGTCGAAAATCCAGACACGCTGCGTCGGTTCCACAGCAATGAAACAGGCGCTGCGTCGGAGTTGGGGCGGTGCATCACGGACTTCGGTGATACAGTGCTCGAAAACTCACACTGCAGCGGTTCTTCTGAAGCGCTGCAATGGAAAGATAGGGCCTGCGGTGTAAGCCATGGTCAATGTGCCAATCGGGAACCACGCTCTGGTGCTGGCAACGGCGATGCGTCGATGAAAACAGACACTGGAAATAGATGCGTTGATTTTCTCCTTAAGTTCACCAGATTCTACCTCCAAGGGCCTAGGAACTGGATTTGGCACCACTTGGCAAGTCAGGACTCTCAGCAGAAGAGCCCAGGCACTGGCAGGAGAAGTCTTGCATTGCCCTGAGACTTCTTAACAGGAGGCAAGCACACACAAGGCCTTGGAAAACCTTGGAAGCAGGATACAAAAAGCAAAGTCCAGTCCTTTCACTCCCATGACAGAAGCAGCAAGCAGCAGGCCAGCACAACCAAGCAACAGGCAGAGTGGCAGTCCCTCCTACAGCATCCAGCTCTTCTTTCTGGCAGAAAGTCCTCAGTCCAGAAGAGTTCTGATATCAGCGTGTCAGAGGTCCAAAACTTATACCCCTTTCCGCCTTTGAAGTAGGCAAATTTTAAAGGAAAGTCTTTGTAGTGCACAAGATCCTGCCTTTCCTTGAACTGGCTGCAGACGCATTACACGCGGGTAGAGACAGCTTTGTGTGAGGACAGGGACAGCCCTGTTTAGGTGTCAGTGACAGCTCCTCATATTACTCTAGCTCAGGAAGGCCCATCAGTTAGGTGATGGCCCATCAGGATATACAAGGCACCTCTCAGCTCCCTTTGTGTGACTGTCAAGAGTGAATGCACAAGAGCCCAACTGTCATCCTAACCCAGATGTGGATTCTACAGACAGAGAGAGGCACAGAATGAATAAGTAAGAAAATACCGACTTTCTAAAAGCGGTATTTTCAAATACGCAATTTAAAAACCAACTTCACCAAAAGATGTACTTTTAAATTGTGAGTTCAGACACCCCAAACTCCAAATCTCTATCAGCTCCTAATGGGAAATGACACTTAAAAGATATTTTAAGGCAATCCCCATGTTACCCTATGGGAGAGATAGTCCTTGCAATAGAGAAAAACGAAATTAGCAGTATTTCACTATTAGGACATGCAAAACACACCAGTACATGTCCTACCTTTTAAATACACTGCACCCTGCCTATGGGGCTGCCTTGGCCTACATTAGGGGTGACTTACATGGAGTAAAAGGGAAGGTGTGGGCCTGGCAAGTGGGTGCACTTGCCAGGTCGAAATAGCAGTTCAAGGCCCAGTAGTAGCATTTGATTTACAGGCCCTGGGCACACTGGGTGCACTTTACTAGGGACTTACTAGTAAATCAAATATGTCAATCATGGAAAAACCAATCACCAAGACAATTTACACAGGGAGCACTTGCACTTTAGCACTGGTCAGCAGTGGTAAAGTGCCCAGAGTCCTAAAACCAGAAAAAACGAAATGCAGCACACAACCAAAAACAGCAGGTCAGAAGCAAAAAGACAGGGAAAATCACACCTAAGGATGCCAGGTCTTACACCTAGACATCAGAGATTAATGATAGAGGAAGCTAGTTTTAAAAAAGCAACAAAAACATACCTCTTTAGTATCATGGGTATTGGGGTTATCGGCTGGGTTCTGTTTCTCTGTATCAGCCTCTGATGCTTAGCGCAAGGACACTCTTGGAGAAGCTGCGCTATATAAATAACCTTCATTCATGCATTCCAAAGCATTCAGGCATACATTCCAAGACATGCAGTCACTCATTCAAAGCATTCAGGTATACATTCCAGGGTGTGCAGTCACTAATTCCAAAGCATTCAGGTATGCATTCCAAGGAGTGAAGTCACTCATTCCAAAGAATTCAGGTATACATTCCAATAAGTGAAGTCACTAATTCCAAAGCATTCAGGCATGCATTCCAAGGAGTGCAGGCACATATTCCAAAGCATTCAGGTATACTTTACTGGGCATGCAGTCACTAATTCCAAAGGATTCAGGTATGCATTCCAGGGCACGCAGTCACATATTCCAAATCATTCAGGTATACATTCGCAGGGGTGCAGTCACTAATTCCAAAGCATTCAGGTATGCATTCCAAGGAGTGAAGTCACATATTCCAAATCATTCAGGTATGCATTCCAGGGCATGCAGTCACTAATTCCAAAGCATTCAGGTATGCATTACAGGGCACACAGTCACATATTCCAAATCATTCAGGTTTACATTTGCAGGGGTGCAGTCACATATTCCAAATCATTCAGGTATGCATTCCAGGGGTGCAGTCACATATTCCAAAGCATTCAGGTATATATTCCAAGGAGTGCAGTCACATATTCCAAAGCATTCAGGTATGCATTCCAAGGAGTGCAGTCACATATTCCAAATCATTCAGGTATGCATTCCAGGGCACGGAGTCACATATTCCAAATCATTCAGGTATACATTCGCAGGGGTGCAGTCACATATTCCAAATCATTCAGGTATGCATTCCAGGGGTGCAGTCACTCCGTCCAAAGCATTCAGGTATACATTCCAAGGAGTGCATTCACATATTCCAAAGCATTCAGGTATACATTCCAGGGCACGCAGTCACTCATTCCAAAGAATTGAGATACATATTTTAAGCTGAGCAGTCACTAAATCCAAAGCATTCAGTTATACATTCCAAGGTGTGCAGTCATCCCATTGAAAGTGTGCAGTAATACAATCAACAAGGGTTTGCGGTCATACATTCCATGGGGTACATACATTCCAACGCATCCATGCATTCCAAGGCGTGTAGTCACACATTCAAAAGCATTCACAAATACATTTTAAAGTGTGTTTTCATCACTTCCAAAGTGCAGTGATATAACCAAAAGATGCAGTCATACATTCAAAGGTGTCCAATCATATATTTCAAGGAGTGTAGTCACACCTTCCAGGTATACAGTCATATATTATGAGGGGTGCATGCATTCTAACTTGTGTGAAGTATACAGGGTTTAGTCTGTGCAAGAATCTCGATGTCACGTGAAGGTTAACTTAGCTTAGTTAATGAATGTGTGTAAATGTGAAGACAGGCTATTTTCCCTGAGAACAGCTTAGACGTTTACCTTTGCTAACACATATCGCCAAGGATTTTCAGAGCAAGCTAAAAATATTGTCGGTGTTGCCCTATTTAGTTGACCAACATCTTGCCATGCTATGAGCTTATACACCATTGATAAGGATGGAAACTTCTGGTAGGATGTTTGCAACATTGAATATGTTCAAAGGGACAAGTAGAGGAGGCAAGCATCTGCTGTGCATGAACAAACAGCCAAATTATCAGAAAAAGAGCCAGCCAGCAAGATTAAATCATAATCTACCCTTTGGATCCATAAGAAATTAGTTACTTACCTGTAACTTCAGTTATCCAGTATTGGTATCTTTCATAGATTCACATGCTTGAATCATTCCCCGTTGTCGAGATGGGAGTCCCCGGTACATTTATAAGGGTAATGTCACATTAGACATAGAAGGTAACAGGCCTAAGGCCTTATATTTAGTAACATATCTAAGTCCTTATTTAAAAAAGGACCAAACTTAAGAAAAAACCAACCAGCTGACACCACCCTCTAGAACAGAGGTCTTCAATCTGTGGGGCGCGACCCCCAGGGGGGCCCCGGAGTCCTGGGAAGGGGGTCGCGCATTTCCAGGCCTAATTCTGCCAGGAATACAGAACGTGCTCTTCCTTTTGGACAAAGTCAAACGCGATCCTTAAAATGCTTCAGCTGAAGTTAATTGAGTGTCATGTGCTGTAAAAGGAAGAGGCCCGGCAGACAAATAGAACAATCCTTCAAATCAGCCTTCCTGCCAGGGTGCCTGCTTGCCTGAATGAAATTTAAATGTATGCTAGGGGTTAATCTGCAAATGTAAAGGATGCTTGGGAGTGGTTCTGGCTTTAATTGCTCGAATCACTTCAAGCATTGTGATGGCAAAGATGTGTGTTTTTGTGTGGTGGTTAGCAACTGGGTTGTGAAGTGTGTGCTTTTAATGATAACTGTATTTACACAGCGCTTAGTCCCCCTTAGTAGGTGTTGGAGGGACAGTTATGCAAAACAAATGCATTACTTATGGTCTGACATTACACAAATCTACATTTTGGAAGCTCCATTTTATCCTAAAACTCTTTGCACATTTTGTAGCAGTCTATCTTATAATGTGTGTAATGCAAGTATAAAATAATGACTTACACATTCACAGTGCTTTCTGTCACAGGCTGTGACCTCATAGCACTAAAAATACACAAGTCACTATTTTCCACTGCACCAACCAAATTTAATTCTGTGGCTCTCTGGTTGCACACAGACCTATGCAGTGCATTAAATAATAGAGGTTTTATAATGTACTATATAGTAACAACTTTTAAAATGTATTTTTCATTTGAGCTACCCATTATTTTATATGTAGCTACCTGATGGTAAAAGACCTAAAAAAGAACAAAATATTTTGGGGCTGATTTATTAGAGGCTTGCGCTGCTGCGTGGCCTCATAGATATGGAGTAAGACAAAATAGTGCAAGTCACTGCGTTTCCTTACTCTATGTCAAGAAGGCGTTTCATAGGCGTTGCAGTGGGTGACACAACGCCCATGGATCTTGACGCTGCCCCAGATTTACAAAACCATGTAAAACTGGGGCAGTGCCAAAACCTCACGCTTCCCCACACCAGGTGTAACTCTCCTTGTTTTTCTCTCTTTCCATGTGTGCTGCATGATGCAGCACACATGGAACGAGGAAACCCCTCTCAGGATTGTTTTTAAGCAGGAAGGTGCCCCTTCCTGCACAAAAACCATCCTGCCTATGATGGCGCTAGGCAGCAATTTGTGTGCCAACATAGGGGAAAAAGGACAAAAATGCACCATATTTCATAAATAAGGTGCATTCCTGCCCTTTCACATTGTCGTAGTGCAGCGCAGCAATAAGACTTGCGAAGCTGCCCTACGCCAATGCCTCATAAATGAGGCCCTTTGTTTTTAGCCACACCTTTGATCACGCCCCAACCACTGACCTTTGGTTTGCTAAACACTGTTTAATTTATTTCCCCAATGTATAAATGATTTGCTGTGGGAATTGGGGGCGTTTATGGTTGTCGATAGTTGGCAATGATGAAGAGGCCAAAGTTCTAGAAATTTTTGTCAGGAAGGGGTCCTTACGCCTAAAAGATTTTGACAGGGGGGTCTCGGCATCAAAAAGTTTGAAGACCTCTGCTCTAGAACCTTCCTGGAAGGAGCTCCAGTCCCTCAGATTTTCATAAGCACCGTGCGTAACCAGAGGTACAACTGAGAGGACTAAGTGAGCCCTTCTAAAGGAGGCGGTGGGTTGCATGTGAATCTATGAAAGATACCAATACTGGATAACTGCAGTTACAGGTAAGTAACTCATTTCTTATCCAGTATTAGGGTATCATATAGATTCACATGCTTGAATCAGAATAAAAAGCAGTAATGAGCCCATTTTGTCATATACATAAGTCGTACATATACGAATAGTCAACAACTATTTCTTGAGAATGAAATATAAAAGCATGCATACAGATAATTAAAATATGCATATAAATAAGAAATAGCAAATGCTTAGTTTCCAATATTGGCATAACAAATAGAAGAGAACAGAGAAATGTGCATTAGAAAGGTTGGTGGGATGGAAGGAAGGCTCACCTTTATTGAAATAGATGTCTTAGCACTGCCTGTCCCACCGCAGCATCTTTCATCAATTCGGAATCCAAGCAGTAACGCTTAGTGAATGTATGCAGCGTTTTCCAGGTTGCTGCTCTACAAATGTCTGCGAGGGGCACGCCAGCAAACAACGCCATAGATGTAGATATTTCCCAAGTGGAATGGGCACGAACTCTTGATTGTAGAGGTTAACCAGCTTGCTGGTGACAGAAGAGAATAGCACTAGAAATCCATCTAGATATGCTCTGTTTCGTTAAGGGAAAACCTTTTCTGTGTAAGCTACAAAAAGCTGATAAGACTTGCAGAAGGATTTTGTTCTGTCTAGATAAAATTTAAGGCAGCGCTTCAAGTCCAAAGAATGCAAGGCTCGTTCAGCTGCCGTTTGTGGATTTGGAAAGAAGGATTTTAAGACAATTGGCTCATTAACATGAAAGTCCGATGGGACTTTAGGTATAAATTTCGGGTTGGTATGAAGGATCACTCTATCGTTCTTAAATTGAATAAATGGTTCTTGTATTGTGAAAGCTTGAAGTTCACTAACTCTTCTTGCAGACGCAAGAGCTAAAAGAAGAGCAGTTTTCCATGAAAGGAATTTTAAGTCAGCTCTATGTATTGGCTCAAAGGGGTGCTTCATAAATAAGTTGAGCAAGTACCATGTTGAGTTGCCATGTTGGAGTTGGAGATCTTACCGGAGGAAAAGTTCTGAATAGACCTTTAAGAAACTGTTTTATCAGTCTGTTTGACCACAAGGAAGAACCTTTGGAAGGTCTTCGAAAACAGGAGATTGCAGCCAAGTGAACTTTGATCGAAGTATGAGCCAGACCTGAATTCGCTAGATGGAGGAGATATGGCAAGACTTCCTCCGGAGATGATTTGAGGGGATGCACCTTAGCAGACCCACACCAGACGCAGAATCTTTTCCATTTTAAAGAATAAGTTCTGTTGGTACTGTCCGCTCTAGCACGAGACAAAATCTCCCTGCACTCTTGAGGAATGTTCAGGTCTCGAAATTCCTGGAACTCGGGAGCCAAGCCGGATCCGGGTGCTGAACTTGTCCCTGGTTCATCGTTAGAAGAGAGGGAAACAACTTCAGAGGAATCAGCGGCTGTAAGGACAGGAGATGAAGTTCCGTGAACCACGCCACGCTGGAGCTATTAGAATTAGTTTGCAAGGTTCTGCTTTCATCTGTTTTAGAACCCTGGGAAGGAGAGGAATCGGTGGAAAAGCGTAGGCAAATACGCCGGACCATGCTATTGAAAACGCATTCCCCAGAGATCCCTGTTGGGGATGCCAGCTGGTGAAGTGTTGGCATTTGGCGTTGCTGTTTGAGGCAAACAGGTCTATCGTTGGTTCGCCCCACTGAGAGAAGATTCTGTTGAGAGTATCTTGGTTCAACTCCCACTCGTGGCAGGTTGTCTGTAATCTGCTTAATGAATCCGCTATTATATTTTCCTTTCCTGGAACGTACTCCGCTCTCAACAAGATTCCGTGTTGTATTGCCCATTTCCAAATTTGTCGAGTCCCTCTTTGTATGTTTAGATAGTGCATTGTCGTAGTATTATCTGTCCTGACAAGCACTAGAGAATTCTGTACCTTAGGTAGGAAAGCCTGAAGGGCTAGAAAGACTGCTCTTTGTTCCAAGAGATTTATGTGAAGATTCCGCTGAGAAGGTGGCCACTTGCCACTGATCTGAAGTTCCTGTAGGAAGGCTCCCCAACCTTCCAGAGAAGCATCTGTAGTTATCACCAGAGGAGAGGCTTGTGGAAGGAAAGGTAAGCCCTGAGACAGATTATGAGGATGGGTCCACCAAGTTAGAGAGGCGACCATTTGTGGAGTCACTTGGATTATGTCGTCAAAGGTCCCTTTTACCTGAACCCACTGAGCGGTCAAGGCTTCCTTAAGAGGACGCATGTGTAGACGGCAATGGGGAATCGGAAGAATACAAGAGGACATCGTGTCTAGCAGAGATTTGTACAGGCGCACCGAAAGAGACTTTCTTCTTGTATGCGGCTTGCTAACGTCATGAGTTTTTGTTGTCTTTCCTCTGTTGGATAGGCCCTTTTCAGAGCCGTATCTAGGATAGCTCCCAGGAATGCTATACGTCGAGAAGGCTGTAGGACTGATTTCTCTGGGTTTAGTGTGAGACCCAATTTGTTGAAAAGCCGCAAACAGGAGTTTGGAAGACTCCTTCGCGGCGTTGAAAGAAGGAGCTTTGACGAGCCAGTCGCCGAGATACAGGAAAACCTGGTGATGATGTTGTCTGAGATATGCAGCTACTGGAGCTAGGCACTTTGTAAAAATGCAAGGGGGCCGACTTGAGCCCGAAAGGTAAAACTCAGAATTGATAATGCCTGCCGGCTACAGCGAACCTTAGAAATTTGTTGTGCTTCTTGTGAATAGGTATATGGAAATAGGCGTCTTGGAGGACCAAGGATACCATGTAGTCGTTCCCATTGAGAAGCTGCAAGACTTCCTGAATGGTGACCATGCGGAATGACTGTTTCTTGAGGAATCTGTTTAGATTTCGTAAATCCAAAATTGGCCTCTACTTGTTTTTCTTCTTGCGCACTAAAAAGAAACGGGAATAGAGACTTTTCCCCTTTGATGAAAGGGAACACGCTCTATTGCTCCTTTTTGGATCATCAATGTTATTTCCAACTGTAACAGGCGCAAATGCTTGTGAGCCAGAAGTTGAGAAGGTGTTGGCAGAGGTGGCTGTATAAATTCTAGGGACTAGCCAAATTGTACTAGTTGTAGGATCCAGCGATCCGTTGTAATTTGCTTCCAGTTTTGGAGATAATGGGATATTTTGACTCCTACTTTGGGGGGAGGTGAAGACATTGCAACCGGCTGAAGTGGGAGGGCATTGACGTCTTGCAGAATCTTTTTGTCGTCCAGCCTTCCCTCGAAAGGAAGATTTATTGTAGGCAGTCGCAGGCTGTTGTCTCTGAGCGAACTGCGTCCTGTATTGTTGGCTAGAGGAGGTAAAGGAAGGATACCTATAATGCTGGTAACCTCCCGTGTAGGATGACTGGCTTTTACCTCGGGCACCACGAAAAGGGGTTCTTTTGTACTGGAGGGTGCCCAAAGCTTTGGCCGTATCAGTGCCTTTTTTGATTCCCTGAAGGGCTTCGTCGATATGCTTACCGAATAGTTCTTGTCCATCGTAAGGCATATCTAGAATCTTGGTCTGGACTTCAGGCCTGAATGCTGTAGCCTTTAGCCATCCCTGGCACCTTAGGGCCGCAGCTCCAGCTAGCTGACGGAAACCAGTGGAAGAGATGTCCATCGCGCACTCAATCTCTGAAGCAGAGAGTTCGCCCTCCAGTAAAACTTTCCTTGCCTCCTCCTTGATGTCTTGTGGGAGATCGTTGAGGTAAGGAGCGATGTCTGACCACATCTGTCTGTTGTAGCGCCCCAGTAGCGCTAAGGAATTGAATGCTCTGACTGTCAACACCGACATAGTGGAAAAACGTTTGCCGATGTTATCCAGCCTCCTACCCTCCTTATCTGGGGGTGCTGATAGCGGAGCCGATGGGTTCTTTGACCTGCGTTGTGCCGTCTGAGCAATCACGGAATCAGGTCTGGGGTGACCTATTAGACAGGCGGGCGCATCGTCAGGGGCTTTGTATTTTTTGTTGAGCCTTGGTAAGACCGGAGGAACTGTGGCAGGGTTTTTCATTATCTTAATGCCCTGATCCCAAATATAATCGATAATAGGCATAGACCTGACCGATGTTTTAAAAGGTTCCTTGAAGTCGTAAAGGAAACAGTCTTGTTGGTGAGTAGGCATTGGAAGCTCGAAACGTCTGGCTGCTCTTTCCAAGAGATTATGAAATCCTCCAATATCCTCTGGAGGAGAGTCTACTTGAGGCGGAGATGGTGATGCTGGTGGAGGGATAATGTACTCGTCCCATTGGTCTGGACGTGATTGTGTATCTTGGATTTCCCCTTCTTCTTGTTGCTCTTCTTCATCTTCGTCTGTAGATGGAAGCAGCTGCACGGGCACTTGAGATATAGGAAGGGGTGGAGGCTGAACTTGCACCACAGGAGGTGGAGAAAGCAATGGTGCAGGAGACGGTGCGGATGTAGGGAACTGCTTTTTGTAGTCCGACAGCATAAATTGTAGATCAGTTATCAGAGCGGAAGGAAGACAAATCATCTCTGACTGTTGCTGTTGACGTCGTTGGTCAGGGTAGTACAAATGTTCATCATAGAACTGATCATCATCAGAGTCTTCTTGGTATTTGACATTCAACTCCGAGGGGCTTTGTGCAGTCCCAAACAAGCTGTCTTCGTCCGAGTCATCAACGTCATCTAAAAGATGAGTTGGTAAAAAGGCTTGAACCCTACTAGGAGAAGTTAATGAGGATGTCAATCTCTCTTTTTGAAAATTTTGCTGGGAAATTAATGTTGCTTTGGATTTTGGTGTCGTCGACGAGGTCGTCGTCGGTACACATACCGTCGTCGAGGAACCGTCGACGGGCTATGCTATTGATGTCCCAGACATAACTGGCGTAGATGACAATACCGTCGTCGACGATGGAACTTTTGTCGTAGAGGCCGTCGACTATGCAATAGGAGAAATCGTCGACAAGAGGGTCGTCGACGGTAGACCCGTCGTCCACGCAGGCAATCCCGTCGACGAAGCACTCGTCGTCATCTTCGTCGCAATCTTCATTGAGGACGATGATTTTCTGATTCTCCTTATCGTCGACGACAATGAAGCTTGACTCGTCGACGAAGACGTCGTCGATGACGAAATAGACGCCGACGAGACTGAGACTGTGGCGACGGTTGTCGTCGACGAAGTCACTCCGACGACAGTAAGTGGAATTCTTGTCATCGTCTTCGGTACCGCCGTCGATGAGCTGTCTGTCGACGGGGCGGAGGAAGGCTTTTTAAAAGCATGTTTCACCTTCACTGGAGGAGTCGGGGGTGGGGGGGTCTGAAGCTGATTTCTGAAAAGATTTTTTGGTAGAAATCAAACTCTGAAGGGAAGGAGACGCCCTGGAAGGCAGATCTTGCTTCTTAGTAGCCTCTGAAGACTTTTTGGGCATCTTCTTTGGAGGTTGCTGTGAGGAGTGACCTGGAGAGACATCCCAAGGTCATTTTGAGGCGTCTTTCAGGAGGATCTTGAGAAACCTTCACTCTCCTCAGAAGATACAGGGTCCTCTCTGTCTTTAAGCCTCTGCAGCCATATTAATAGCCAGCCCTCAAGGTCCTTCAAAGTCTTTGAAGAAAAAGTGCGACATACCTTGCAATCCTTTGGTTTGTGATCAGGATAAAGGGGGATATGAGGGTCATCGATGTCTTTTCTTTCTGCAGGTACCACAGGGCCTAAAAAGGCCTTTTTAGGTCGAGCATTCGAGACCTCTTGTATATACTTTAGTATATACTTTAGTATATACTTATATGTGTATGTACTTTGTGGGCTCTGGAGATCAGCCCTAGGACTTGTCTGCTTCCGCTTAGGTACTTTTTTTTCTGTTCAACTGCCTCTATTTAACTGTCTTGATAGAAAACGACCAGCAGAGGTCAGTAAAATACCAGAATTGCTTTCTGCTGAGGGACTTTCTTTTTAAATTTTTCTGGCAACTGCCTCTATTTAACTTTCTTGATAGAAAACGACCAGCAGAGGTCAGTACAATACCAGAATCACTTTAGCATTCTCTAGATTCCAGTCCATAGAAATTGTCTTCCACGAGCACCCGTAGACAATAATATTTTTTTCAAATGTTCTATTTTCAGTGATATGACCACCGAAGGCCCTGCTTTTATATTAAAAACAAAGCTTTGGACTATACCATTTCCCGCTGAAAGGCAATATTTCTCTCCATGTGTTCCCATACCTGGCGTGTCACGCAGTTTGGTGCTTACTTTCGCTCCATGTTAAAGAACAGTAGATGTTTCAGCACCCAGGCTAATGTGCTGCATAGCTAAATACATATAAGGTCCCAAAGGCGAGACCGATTGCATTGCAAATGCTTGTTTACATGTGTCTGACATGTAGAAATTAGAGAACTTCACTCAGACAAAGGAATTATAGATGAAAAATACCTTGAATCCAAGAACAAATCTGTAGACAAGGGAAATTGGAAGATAAGATGAGAAAAACTGAGCAGAGCTCAGGGGAGACTCTCTTGGCACGACGTGTGGTAGAAAATCTGAGGGAATGGAGCTCCTTCCAGGAAGGTTCTAGAGGTTGGTGTCAGCTGATTGGTTGTTCTCTTAAGTTTGGTCCTTTGTTAAAAAAGGACTTAGATATGTTACTAAATATAAGGCCTTAGGCCTGTTACCTTCTATGTCTAATGTGACATTACCCGTATAAATGTACCAGGGACTCCCATCTCGACGACAGGGAATGATTTAAGCATGTGAATCCATGAAAGATACCCTAACACTGGATAAGAATGCTTGCCAACTTATTGGAAATAAAAGGCTGTAGCAACAGACATTGTTGAGACTTTGGTACTGTCAGTCTTCCTGCCATGGTGCCAGCTGTGAATGCTAGAAAGGGGTCTCCGGAATTGCTGACAAGAGATCTTATCTGTATTGTCTGCTTTATCTTGTCAATATTTAGTTATTCTTTGAATCCATGTAACTGCCATATGAGATCACCTGGGCTTTGTTTTTTTAAAATATATTGCTATTTCATGAATTGTTGCTGCATTGTAACTTCAGCTGGAGTGAGTGTTTCCGGTTATTTCTACATTGGTTATATTCACTCTTGCTGCATCTAAAAGAACATATTGGGTTAGGAGTTGCTACATGCGCACACCTTACAAGACAAAGTGCCTACGCCACAAGGTGTGCAGTCACACATTCCAAAGCATTCAGTTATACATTCCAATGTGTGCTGTCATCCCTTCCAAAGTGTGCATTAATGAAATAAAGATATACAGCCATAAATTCAAATGTAACAGCCATACATTCCAAGATGTAGTCATACATTCCAAGGCATGCAGTCACACATTCCAAAGCATGTAGTCACACATTCCAAGGAGTGCAGCCATACACTCCTCAATATTAAGAGACACTCACAATGTGCAGTCTCGCATCACAAGGTGTTAGGTTGTACATTACAGGGCATGCAGTCACACATTCAAAATCATTCAGGTATACATTCCAAGGTAAGCAGCTATCCGTTTCAAAGCACACAGTAATGCAATCAAAGCCGTGCAGTGACACAATTCAAGGTGTGCGTATACTCCAAAGATTACGGTTACACATTTCAAAGCATTCAGTTATACAGTCCTTTGTGTGCAATCAACCCTTCCAGAGTATGTAGTAATACAATCAAATACATGCAGTTCATTCCAAGGTGTGCACTCATACATTCAAAGGTGTACAGCCATACATTCCAAGGCACGCAGTCACACATTCCAAGGTGCGCACTCATACAATGCAAAGTGTTCAGTCATACATTCCACAGCATGCAGTCACAAATTCCAAGGTGTGAAGTTACATATTTCAAGGTGTGCAGTCACACATTCCAAGGTTCCGACATAGTGGAAAAACGTTTGCCGATGTAATCCAGCCTCCTACCCTCCTTATCTGGGGGTGCCGATAGCGGAGCCGATGGGTTCTTTGACCTGCGTTGTGCCGTCTGAGCAATCACGGAATCAGGTCTGGGGTGACCTATTAGACAGGCGGGCGCATCGTCAGGGGCTTTGTATTTTTTGTTCAGCCTTGGTAAGACCGGAGGAACTGTGCAGGGTTTTTCATTATCTTAATGCCCTGATCCCAAATATAATCGATAATGGGCATAGACCTGACCGATGTTTTAAAAGGTTCCTTGAAGTCGTAAAGGAAACAGTCTTGTTGGTGAGTAGGCATTGGAAGCTCGAAACGTCTGGCTGCTCTTTCCAAGAGATTATGAAATCCTCCAATATCAGTACAGTCAAATATTTCAAGGTGTGCAGCCACATATTTCAAGGCATTCAGCAACACATTCCAAGGCATTCAGCAACACATTCCAAGGTGTGCAGTCACACATTCCAAGGTGTACAATCACACATTTCAGGGTGTGCAATCACACATTCCAAGGTGTGCAGCCAAACATTTCAAGGCGTGCAGTCCCAGATTCTAAGAACTGCAGACATACATTCCAAGGCATGCAGTCGTATATTCCGAAGCATGCAATCATACATTACAAGGCATGCAGTTATACATTCCAAGGTATACAGTCATTCTCTTCAAGTACTGCAGGCATACACTCCAAGGCTTTCAAATATATCAAATAAACATTTGAAGACATTCAGTTATACATTCCAAGGAGTGCAGTTATACATTCCAAGTACATATACAAAGAATTCCTTGAGGAATTATTCACATAAGCATTTCACACTTATATTGGTCACAAATGTGATCCAGACAGTGAAAGAATTACAACTGTAATCAAGGATGTATTCCAATTTTCTCTGTATTTCTTTATATTTGAAGTAATTCATTGAGCATAACATCCACATTTCATGACAGAATATATATACACGTTGTGAGCTATATACACAAAGCCAATAGCAACACTGTAACTACCAGAACAATCCCATATGATACACCAGTTTGTTAAGGGATTGGCGGTAGTGTAGACACCCTTTTCCCAACAAGTAATATGGTCAGTACGAATAACAGCCCATATCTATCACAATTCTTGATATTCAAAACAACTTTAGATCAATTTAAATCAAGAAATTCAAAGGCAAGAAGGGTGTGTAGTCGACGTTTCGGTCTTTAATGGCTACATGGGTCCGCAAGACCATCCTCAGGACTCAGCGTTGCACATAGGGAAACTCCCGTGGATACTTGCTGGTGTCTCACTCACATATATTGAGATTTCAAAAAGGATTCTACCAGACCATCACGCAGACCTCATGGAGCAGCCGGACGCTGTTTTGTTGAAGATTTATTCAGTTTAAAATAAGAGGTTTTCTTGAACAAGTTGTGATGGTCTGGGTAGAATCCTTTTTGAAATCTCAATATATGTGAGTGAGACACCAGCAAGTATCCACAGGAGTTTCCCTATGTGCAAGTTTTTGAGCAGTACTCCTGCGTGCCATTAGGTGGTGTCGTTCGGCTCCACGTCGGCCATGCTTGAAATGACGTGCGTGGTACTGATATAGGCGCCGCCCGGCACGCCGATGTCAGTTACGTTCATGTTTTTCCACACCAGAAGTGTAGAGCCACGATGAGAAAGGACCACTGGTGTGAAATACTAAAACCCCAAGAAGGGTGTCCTTTACACTGCATTGGGCTCGCAGAGCATGGAGGATGGGAGTGCCGGTAATGAATCTGCGGCTAGTCTCTATCAGATAAAACGTTACCAAAGGCAAGTATTCTGTTCATACGATAGAGACGTCTAGCTACAGATTCTTTACCTTAAAATAGATACCCAAGCAATGCTTCCCCTAAGGTGGGTCTGAAAAGCCAATTTAAACTTAAAAGTCCTGATGGACGGAACAGGCGAAGTGCTTGTTGCAACAAACCTGACTGTCCACAATAGTGTTTGGTAAACATGTGCAAAGATGCCCACGATGCTGCCTGACAGATGTTAAGGACAGGGACTTTGAGAGCTAACGCAGACTTGGCTCTGGTGCAATTATCATGCAAACTCTGAGGGAGTTGCTTCTTGGCCATTGCGTAACAAATCTTGATGCAATATATATATTGAGATGGCCCCTAACTGCGCAGCCTTCCCTTTCTTGGCTCCTACGCACGTCACAAAGAGTTGATCCTCCAACCAGAACTCTTTTGTGCGATCAAGATAGAACAACAACGGTCTTTCTGGGTCCAGACAGTGGAGTCTCTCCTCCTCTTTTGAGAGGTGAGGTGGAGCAAAGAAGGTAAGAAGGGTGATGTTCAAGTCTACATGGAAAGGAGTTACAACTTTCGGAAGAAGGAGGCACGTGTTCAGAGGACCAGCTAGTCCGGTTAGAAGGTAGTGTAGGGAGGGTGCGCAGAGAGTGCCTGCAATTCGCTCACCCTCCTTGCAGATGTAATGGCCACTAGGAAAGCAGATTTGATAGCCAATAGCCGAAGAGGCAAATAGAGCAGAGGCTCAAAAGGTGCACACAATAAGGTAAGAACAAGACTGAGATCCCACTGGGGCATGATGAATGTCCTGGGGGTAAACATATGCTGCAAGCCTTTAAGAAGCCTAGACACAATAGGTGACTTGAATAAAGAAAGTTGGCCCGGGAACTCCAAAAACGCCAAAATGGCTGACAGATAACCTTTAACTGTGCCCAGAGCCCTGATGGGCCAAAGATAGAGCAAACAGAAGAACCTCAGAGAGAGGTGCTGAAAGAGGGTCGATGTTTTTAGAATCACACCATGTAACAAACTTATTTCAATAGCAGGCATATACCAACTTGGTGGAGGGATGCCTGGCTGCCAGAATAACATCACGGACTTCGGGAGGAAGGTCGAAAGCTGCTAACTGTCACAGCTCAATCTCCACACATGAAGGTGAAGATTGTGCAGGTTCGGGTGCAGAACCCTTCCCTGTTGCTGTGACAGAAGATCCTCTGGAAGAGGCTGTCTGATCGGGGAACGATGGTCATGCTCCAAAGATCAGGATACCAGACTCTCCATGCCCAATCCAAAGCCACAAACACAACTTGGGCCCAGTTGTTCCTGATCTTATTGAGAATTCTGGGCAGGAGTGGTACAGGCGGAAAGGAGTACAGGATGCCAAGCTCCACTCGAAACTAAAGGCGTCTCAGAGCGAGAGTCGCCTTGGAAACTCCAGCGCACAAAACTACTGACATTGTACGCTCTCAGCGGTGGCGAACAGATCTAACCAAGGCTCTCCCCACTGCTGAAAGAGGCCTTGCATCACCTCCGGGTGGAGCTGCCATTCGTGATCCGCTAGGCATTTTCGGCTGAGTTCATCTACCCTGACATTCAGAGAGCCCACCAGGTGTTGAACCACCAGGGAAATGCCCTGGCGTTCCAGACATGTCCAGAGGCGCAGAGCCTCTTGACTAAAGACCCTGTTTGTTGCATTACCACATGGTCATGGTGTTGTTCGTGAACACCTGCACTAGCCTTCCCTTGATTGAAGGAAGAAAAGCTTTCAGTGACAAGCGAATCACTTGAAGCTCTAACAGGTTGGTGTGGAGCCTGCACTCCGCCAGAGACCAGAGTCCTCTGATCACCACCTCTCCCAGATGGCCACCTCATCCCAGAAGTGACACATCTGTCACTAGAGTCAGCTCTGGTTGGGGAAGGCAGAGGGGTCTGCCACTGACCCAAGCGTGGTTCGTCAGCCACCACTGCAGATCTTTCGCAGTTCCCTCCGAGATCTGGACTGTGTCAGAGAGATTTCCCTGATGCTGCGCCCACTGGGACTTCAGGTCCCACTGCAGAGCCCACATATGCCAAAGGGCATGGGTTACAAGCAGGAGGCCATGAGGTCCAACACCTCAGGAGCCTTTTCACTGAAATCCATGATAGAGGCTGAAACATCAGTATCACAACCTGAATATCCTGCACTCGCCACTCTGGAGGATAGACACGAAACTGCACAGTGTCAAGGACAGTTTTGATTAAAAGGAGTATATGGGAGGGAGTCATGTGTGACTTTGGCATGTTGATAGTGAACCTCAGCGAGTGCAGAAGGTTCCCGGTGATCTGGAGGTGAGAGACCACTGCCTGGGGCGAGCTGGCCTTCAACAGCCAATCGTCGAAGTAAGGAAAGAATGGAACCCCTGACCTCCGCAGATGAGCGGCAAACACCGCCATCACTATCGTGAACACCTGAGGGGCGCTGGAAAGGCCGAAGGGGAGCACTGCAAACTGGAAGTGCTCTTGGTACACCATGAAGCGCAGGTAATGTCTGTGGGCAGGCTGGACGGGGGTTGCGAAGTTGTTAAAATATGCATCCTGCCAGTCCAATACTGCAATCCAGTCTCCCGGATCCTAGGCAGACACAACTTGCGTGGGTGTGAGCATTTTGAATTTCTCCTTTTTCAGGAACAGATTAAGAAGGTGCAGGTCTAGGATAGGACAAAGGTTTCTGTCGTTCCTGGACACCAGAAAGTAGTGGGAGTAACAACCATGACCTACTTCTGATGCCAGCCCCCTCTCTATGGCTCCCTTGGCCAAGAGAGCCAGAACTTGCCTACAAAACAAGTCGAGGTGGTCCTCCATCAGCCCAGCCGTGAGTAGATGGCATGGGTCGAGGGGTGGTCACAAAGGGGAGGGAGTAGCCCGTTTGGACAAGCTGCAAAACCTAACAGTCAAATGTTACTGACCGCCAGTGATGCAGGTGATGGCGTATCCTGCCTCCCACTGGATTCCCATGATGGTCGGAGGGCAAACCGAAGGGGTTTGGAGGCTGCGGCTGCCGGAGTGTGGTGAACTGGCCTGACCTCTGGCTACCTGTCCCACGTGGTCTATGGGACCCGTGTCCTTGGCCGCAAAAAGGCTCGAACCCTGTTGGGCATGGTGGCTGGGAGGATATGGAAGCGTTTAGAGTCCCCTTCTGTGGCCACGAAAGGGTTAGAAGGCAGCTGGGGTTGACAAGGGGCCATAGACAAGCCCAAGGATCTAGCTGTAGCTCTGCTGTCCTTAAAGCGCTCCAGAGTTGAGTTCGACTTCTCTTCAAAAAGACGACAGCCATCAAAGGGAATGTCTATAAGCCAAGCTTGACCATCCCCAGAAAAGCCAGTGGTTCCCAGCCAGGCGAGGCGCTGCAAGGCTACAGATGATGAAATCACTCTACCCAGCGAGTCAGGTGTGTCCAGTCCGCATCTAATGGTGAATTTTACTGTGTCTACCCCATCAACAATAACTTGGGAAATTACAGCTCGGGCTTCCTCCGAGACCATAGGCAGCACTAGCGCGACCGAATCACAGCTCATATGGGAGTATTGGCTCAAAAGGCATGCGATGTTCATCGACCATAATGCAAGGCTGGCAAAAGAGAATATTCTCTTGCCAAAGGTATCCAGCCTCTTGGATTCCCTATTCGGTGGAGTGGTAGGGAACGCGCCGGGTCTGATGCTAGAGGTGGAGGTTTGGACCACCAAGCTTTCCAGGGTGTGGTACTAGGTAAGGATACTGGGGTCCCCAAGAGCAGGGCTATGGTGGCGAGCAAATGTGCTATGCACAGGAGCCTCTGTGCAGATCTTGGACCTGACCCCGAGTAGGACGTCGGTATGGGCTTCATTAAAGCGGAGTAGGACGTCGGTATGGGCTTCATTAAAGCTGAGTAAAGGTTCGAAAGAGGCGATTCCCAGATGAAGCACCTCTGTCAAGACATTTGTCTTGACTGCCACTGAGGGTAGCTGAAGGTCCAATACCTCAACTACCCTACACACCACCACAACGAAAGAGGCTTCCTCCTCCGTACTCACGGTAGGAGAGATCAATCCAGTGTCAGGTGGGGTGTCTAACCCACTGGCCTCCACCGGTTCCTCATACCAGTTTTTCTCATTCTCATCCAGAGGATGCTGGTACCCATAAGGGACCTCAGACCACTCCCATTCGTCTTCCTCTCCAGGCCTGTCAAAGTCAAAAGGCACTGGCTCCGATCTGGAGATCTTGGTCCTAGTCGGTGCCCGAACCAGCATGGGACGACGCCAGTGTGGCTCTGTGTAAATGTTGGGAAGGACGATAGGGATGGCGCCGCCGTGGGGTGTCAGCACTGGAGCCGGCACCAAGGAAGGTCTAGGGCGGATCCATGGGGTCCAAAGGTGCTCCAGCGGGGCTGGGCCGCCGATATATGAGGTGCATGGCTTCATAAAATTTAGTTAGGGTGGGCGGGGGTCGCAATGGTACTGGGAAAGTCAGGGAAGTGCATAGCAGACCCTGACTCAGGCTCCGCCAAACCGCAAGACCTGGAGTGCTGACGCTCCTCTGCCTCGTCAGAAGACTTCGACAGGCACAGCAAAGTCGAAGCCCTCTTTGACTTCTTATGATTGTGGAACGTACCTGATGACTGCGAGCTGGACAATGATTGCGAAGTGCAGCTCTGCGAACGGTCCTGGGACCTTCATGCGACCAGGATCTTGAGTGTTACCAGGTCGCCTGACGTCGAGAAGCTTGAGGGATCGCTCCCTCAGCGGCTTCGGGTGCATGGCGCGGCAGTCCCCGCAGGTCTTGGAGTCGTGGTCCCTTTCCAAGCACCACAAACACACCAAGTGGGGGTCTGTCACAGACATCTGCCTGTGACAGGCACCACATTGTTCGAAACAGTCGGCTATTTAGGGTTACACTAGTTTAACAAAAGTCCAGAAAAAAAGTCAGTCAATAAATGACTGAAGGTAGCTCTTCACGAATCAGCAATATCTGGAGCGGAAAGAACGGACATCAACAAGCCAGGGTGGTGCCTATATAGCTACTGCGCACATATTTTCCTGCGCAGACGACGAGGAGCCAAATGACGCCACCTACCGGCATGCAAGGGTACTGCTCAAAACTGTTCGGATACAGTCTGACGCCAGATAAATAGTCTAAGGTGAGGAATCTGTGGCTAGAAGTCTCTATCAGATATCAATCAATTAACAGGCTAGATCCACTGGAACTGCTGGAGTGAAAAAAACAGACTTGCCATCAAGCAGTGCAGAAGGCAGCAGCTATATTCACTGTGCACTCATCCGTGTACAAATCGTACATGGAAGTGTAGACAGTGACACACGTCCATGTACAATTCATAAACAGTAGTGCAGACAGTGATGACTGCTGCCATCTTCTGACCCAACCTATCAGTGAGCTGTTTTTTTCACTCCAGCTAATCCTGGTTCAGCCTGTATAGTGAACCCATAATTTCATATTTTAATTGAAGAGGGCTATATACCATTCATATATTCCCCTACGTTTTAGATCGAAGCTGTTTCATTTGCAGGGACTCATAATAGGGCCCAATACCATAACTGCAGGTCATTAAATGTTTCCTTTCCTGCTGACGTCTCACTGATAAATACATAACTGATCGCCACATCAACATTATCCATTTGGACTGAGTTACAAGAACTCCTTGGGACCTTTAGCCCCTAACCAGATCGCTACCTTTATTTTATTGTGGGACATAAGGGAACAGCTACTTGCCTTGTAAGCATCTGTTCGAAGTGTGTTGTGCTGTAGATTCACATGACCTGCATACTCCTGCCATCTAGTTTTGGGCTTGGACATTACAACTTGTTTTTCTATAAAGACGTTTCGAGTCACGAGATGTGACTACTCCATTAGTCCACAACGTGCATGGACAATGACTCCTCTTTAGATTGTTTTTCGTTCAGCGGGTTAGCAGTGATAGTGGAGTGTACAGTGCGACTGTTGTGATGTGAAGTGCACATTGGAAACTGGTTGAAACGTAGTGAGAAAAGTAAACATGTGCCATCACTGCCAGCTTCTTCGGAGGAGGGTGGCCACGAGTGAATCTACAGCACTACATGCTACAAACAGATGCTTGCACTGTAAGTAACGTTTTCAGTTCATAGCTTGTGTGCTGAAGACACGCATGCTCTGCATTGACTGCAAAGCAGCTTCCTCCTAAGCAGTGCCTAGCGGGTAGATGATGCAGCTGTTTGGAATTATGTTCGTAACACTGTTTCACCAACCATAGCCTGTTGGGCCGGAGTGTGCACACAGCAGTGCTTCGTGAAGCTGTGTGGAGTTGACCAGGTAGCTTCCTTGCAGATGTCTACGTACAGGATATTACCTAAAAATGTCATGGGTGCCCTCTTTTTGGGTGTAGCGTGTGCAGTGGGAGGTACAGTGAGTACACGTTTGGCTTGGATGTACTTGACAATCCATCTGGCAATGCCTGCCTTGGAAAAGGGCTGACCTTTATGTGGCTTTTACTACAAAGAGCTGGTTAGTTTTGTGGCAGTACTTAGTTCTGTCAATAGCATACATTTGCAACCGCTTAACATCTAAGCTGTGTAACAACCTTTCTGCTACCACCTTTGGTTGTGGAAAGAAAATATGCAGCTCAGCAGTCCTGTTAATGTGGAAAGGTGAGTCTACTGTGGCCGTGTTCTTGCACGAGAAGGTTTGGCCTAATCGGTAGCTTCCTATGGAGACTGACGGACATCTCCAGGAGCATTGAGTGCAAGGGCTATCTGCCCCAAGGTGGGGCAATCAAGATGAGGGTCATGGGCACATGCCTCATCTTCCTGTTCACGAACATGACGCGTAGGAGAGGTGGAAAAGCATAGCCAAATAACCCTGACCAGTTCATTCATAGTGCATTGCCCATGCAGTCTGGGTGCAGGTACCTGGAAACAAATCATAAGCATAGACATTTTGCTTTTTCTAGGGTGGGGAAGAGGTCTATGGCTGTGTTCCCCACCACTGGAAGCACTTATGTAGGACTTGTGGGTAGAGTTCCCAGTTGTGAACTTGTTGATATGTCTTGCTTATAAAGTCTGTAAAGTCGTTGTCCACGTCCAGTAGGCGTCAGCTACCGGGAGGATCGCCCAGTGCCAGATTTCACGTGCTGTCGCAGGCAGCTGGCTCTGTATGTAATACATGGCCACCATGTTGTCTGCTGTTATGAGGACCACCTTGCTCTGAACAAGCTTGAAAAAGACTGACTTGTTGATCCATCCTGCTTATCAGGTCTGCAAGGTCATCCACCTCCGATAGGTGCTCAGCTAACAGGTGGATCTTGTCACGGATCTCCTAGTGCCAGATCTCATGTGCTAACACAGACAGCTGGTTCTGTATCTAATATATGTCCGTCATCTTGTCCATGTATGAGGACCACCTTGCCCTAAAGAAGCGTAAACCAGGGTTTGAGGGCTCGGCCGATGGCCACCAGGTCTACATAGCTGATGTGTTGACCCTGAGGGATACGAGTACCTTGCACACTCATGTTTCCGCACCCAGTGAGGGGTGTGTAGGTGGGGATGGCCACCTGTGGAAGAAGGGTCTGCCAAGCTACGGATAGTTGCTGTTCCACCTTTGCAGACAGCATTGATTGCTGGACTTTAAAAACAGTAATTCTTCCCAAAGACCGCTCTGCTAGTGACCACAGCCTTGTGAAATACTATTGGAGTGGGAGATGTGTAATCTGGTATGTGGAACAACTGCTAAAAGAGGAAGCAGCTGCTTGAAATACCATCTCCCCCTACTGGTTGTGATAAACGTTCCCTATGACAGCGATTAACACTGAGCGCAAAAGGGCTGGATCTGCTGGGGTTGGAGGTGGGTTTCTTTGTGAACCATAGACTGTGCAGTAGTGTCACGGCTATTTGAGTGAATAGGCGGCATTGTTGCCTGATGCTGCTCTTGATCAGCCGGTCATGTGAATGTGTTCCCACCACTGCAAGGCACTGTGTGAACTTCCTGGGAGCCTTTGAAATAGTGGTGCTGTTCACTTACCACAAAATGAAGGTACTGGTGATGTGCAGGGTGGATGGGAATATGGAATTAAACGCCCTCAGGTCTAACGCCGTTATGAAGTCCCCTTGGCAGAGCAGCAGGATGACGTCCTGCAAGGTTTTCATATGAAAGTGCTCAGACAGGATGTACTGCTTTAATGGCGTCAGGTCTGGGATAGCCAGATAGAACCATCCTTTTTTTGGTTAAGGAGGTACAGCAAGTAGATGCCTTTGCCTCAATGGTGTGATGGAACGAGTTGTATGGCACCCTTTTGGAGGAGCGCATGGACCTCTTCTTCGAGAAGCGTGAGGTGGTCTTGGCTGAGGATGAGGCAGTGGGGTGGCATGTTGGAGGGCAAGAGTGGAATGCTAAGTAATAGCCCTGCTGAACTACTGCTAAAACCCACTAACTAGTCAGCAGATTGAACTTCGCTATCTCAGTGTCCTTCTTAATCTTTTCCAACATCTCACCCACCTTGGACCAAAAGAGATGCTCCCCATCGAATGAGATGTTGAAGAGGTGCTGTTGTACCCACACAGCTTGAATCCCGAGACACGTAGCCAGGCTTGGCACCACAGCAAGATACTGGTGTCAACATGCACAACGGCTATTCACTTTGGAAATTACCTTCCCCATAGCCACCAGCCGCCCCCGGTAGATCTCAGGGTGGTATCTCATGGGGGTGTTGTACCAGTGCGTCCATTTCCTTCCAAGGGAAGCTGTTCTACCTTGACAGCAAGCCACCCCAATTGGACTGACTTTAGCATACACTTGAGCATGAGCATGTAGAGGTGCTCTGCCTTGGTGTGGGGGCGTTTTACAGAGCGGGGTTTTGCCTCCTAGCTTTCCTTCGCTTACGTCATACTAACACCCCATGGACTCTGACAAGGGCCCTGCTGAGTCCACGCCAAGGATGCCCCGACTTGGTCTTCTCTTTCACATGCACAAAAAGATAGCGTCTAGAGTCTGGGTATCAGTTTTACTGCCTGGATCCCAGAGGGTCCAACCTCTTCTTCCTCGAAACCGAGAGGGTCCCGTTCTCTGAAAACGTCAGGGATCTACAAGGATGACTGATGCTGCCTCTTGGTGTTCACTCTGCGCTGTTCCCTTTAATATCTTAACCTTTGTTTATAGCGAAAGGCGAGGCAGAACTCGCAGGGGGGTCTCACTGTGGGCTGGTCCACCGAGGATATTTCGTGTTGCACCTTGGATAAATTTAGAACTGTGTAAGTTCCATCACACCCCTTCCTGTATGCATTCTTCGAGCGAGCTCCGCAGGTTAAGTTAAACCTGTATTTTCCCCTCGCTGTGCAAATAAGTCCCCACTTTAAATGTCGCAAGCACACCACAGGTGTATTTACAATATTTAAAGTGATACTTCTCTTTGCCTCATGACAGTGGCATTATTGACTCAGATTAGTTTGATGTCAGCCCTGGTATGATGATGGACATTCATTTTGATTTGTGATTTTACTGAAACAGCTAAGGACTTTTCATCCACAGTATTTGGGCCTGATTTAGATCTCAGTGGATGGGTTACTCAGTCACAGCGGTGATGGATATCCCGTCTGCCAAAATATAAATCCCATAGCGTTAGGAACCCCAATGTAGGCCTAGGTAGTTGCACAACCTTTTACCTCCATTTGTCCTACCTTTCTCTACATAACGGTTCTGGCGCTGACCTTTTACCTAGTTAGGTGCCGCATAAATGTCGTGTGGTTTTCTCCAAAAACTAGCCTCATTTATAATGCATGAGGATTCTCAGAATCACAGCAGGATTACCATCTTCTGCATAATAACTCTGTATAAGGGTCACCTCTATCGTCATCCTTGCCCGACATGCGCACAGTACCATGACACATCTAGGTAGAACCCCTTAGGGTACCTTTCGTCTATATAAGTACATCTTGCCTGGGCAAGCCAGAGGAGAAACATTTACATGCGGGGTGTTCAGCTTGAGACCAAGACGGGGTCCTTTGTTCTCTCACATCAGGTAATGGGGTTGGCTCTTTCCTAGGGGGATTCTTGGCTATACACCTACATACATGCTAGGTACACTTAGGTACATCTAGTTAGGGTTTGCAACGTAGGAGTACTCATGATTACTGCCATGTATCTATATGCCTGCATATATTCACTGTCTTAGCACCATGGTAGAATTCTACCTTTTATTTACTCTGTTGGTGCTTCTAATCGTATATATCTGTTTCTGTCTAATTGTTGTTGCAGCACACGTACTTTATACTAGAATGACGCTGGTTCAATAAATGCTTATAGAAAACGTCCCCACCGTTAATGCCGTGTATCTCTCTGAGAACAAGTGAGCACATGTGATGAGCAAAAAGTACTGTACTGTTTCCACGATCCCTGAGGGATCAGGGTTGTCATGTTCTATAGTTGCCAGACACTATTCGCTCCTTGGTAAGGTTAGGGGGCTTATAGTGGCACTGTGAGCTAGCTGGTCTACAGGCTAACATATCCTTTGGGGGTGTCTGGAATCAGTCTGGACACCAATCCCTTAATTTATGTTGTCTAAAAGCACAGCTCCTATATAGATTTGTAGGAACTACATGACAATAGGATATAATAGAATTTTGATTTCGGTGGATGGAATATCAGTTACCGTTATGACGGAGTAACCCATCCGCCGAGATCTAAATCAGGCCCTTTGACTGTGCTGTAGTTAGCGTTCTGGGTATATCAACATCTTACAGAAATGTGCAAGATGTGTGCCCTTCCTAGCTTCAGTGGTTTGGTGTAATCGTCTACTACCCCCTTCTTTGTGTCAGATAGGTCTCAGACCTTGCAGCCACCCTGCAATATCAATCAATCAGGGATTTGTGAAGTGCGCTACTCACCCGTGAGGGTCTCAATGCGCAGGGAGGGCTGGGAGGGGTGTTATGCAGCTCCGATTCAGCCAAAGAGCCCGGTCTTGGGGCTCTTCCTGAAGGTGTGCAGAGTGAGGACCGTCTGATGTTGAGCGGGAGTTCGTTCCAGGTCTTTTGCCGCAATGTAGGAGTAGGCTCTTCCGCCCGCTCTGCGGATGCGCGAGGTTTCGGCGAGGGCGAGGTCGGCGGAGCGGAGGTTTCTCTTGGGTACATGGAAGGAGATTCTTTTGTTGAGGTCCGGTGTTGTGGAGCGATTTGTAGGCGTGGGGGAGTAGCTTGAAGGTTACTCTCTTCTCGATGGGGAGCCAGTGGAGGCCTCGTAGGTGCTGGGTGATGTGCTCATGTCGTGGGATGCCGAGGACGAGTCTGGCAGCGGTGTTCTGGATGGTCTGGAGTTTATGGAGCAGGGATTTGTTGATTCCCGCGTAGAGAGCGTTTCCGTAGTCCAGTCTGCTTGTTATGAGTGCGTGGGTGACGGTCTTTCTGGATTCGGGGGGGATCCACTTGAAGGTCTTGCGGAGGATGTGGAGGGTGTTGAAGCACGTGGAGGAGACTGCGTTGATCTGTCAGGTCATGGTGAGGGAGGAGTCGAGTATGATGCCGAGGATCCGGGCGGGGTCCGTGGGAGTGGGGGGGTTGCCGAGGGCAGTGGGCCACCAGGTGTTGTCCCATGCTGAGGGGGTGGGTCCGAGGATGAGAACTTCTGTCTTCTCCGAGTTGAGCTTCAGGCAGCTGGTGCTCATCCAGGATGCAACGTTTTTCATTCCTTCCTGGAAGCTGAGTCTGATGGTGTTGGGGTCCTTCGTGAGGGAGAGGGCAAGCTGGGTGTCGTCGGCGTAGGATACTATGCTGAGCCCATGCTGTCAGATGATGGCGGTGAGGGGGGCCATGTAGATGTTGAAGAGCGTGGGGCTGAGCGATGATCCTTGGGGTACTACGCAGTTGATCTCTGTGGGTTCGGAGAGGAAAGGCGGGAGGCTGATTCTTTGGGTTCGGCCGGTGAGGAAAGAGCGGACCCAGTCGAGGGCGGTTTCCTGAATGCTGGCGTCGTGGAGTCTGGCGGTAAGAGTGCTGTGGGAGACTGCAGAGAGGTCTAGTAAGATGAGGGCCGCCATGTGGCCCTGGTCGAGGAGAGTGCGGATGTCGTCTGTGGTGGCGAGGGGCGGTCTCGGTGCTGTGGTTGCTGCGGAATCCGGATTGGGAAGAGTCAAGGATGGAGTTGGCTTCGATGAAGTTCGTGAGCTGGATGTTGATGATCTTCTCAGTGACTTTAGCCGCGAAGGGGAGAAGAGAGATGGGTCTGTAGTTTCTGAGGTCCGTCGGGTCTGCGGAGGGCTTCTTGAGGAGGGGCTTGACTTCTGCACGTTTCCAGTCGTCGGGGAATATGCCAGATTCGAAGGTGGCGTTGATGGTGCGTCGTAGTTCGGGTGCTATGGCGGCGGCGGCTCTGTGGAAGATGTGCGGCGGGAAGGGGTCCGTGGGGGCTCCTGAGTAATGCTCTTCATGGTGGTGGTGTGTCTTCAGTGGTGACCTGGGTCCAGGCAGAGATGGTAGGCCGGCTGGCGTTGCTGGAGGTGGCTGTGGTTTCAGTGTCTGGTGTCTTCGTTGTAATTGTCGTAGAGGGACTTGATCTTGAGATGGAAGGAGGAGCCGAGTTTGTTTTAGAGGTCCTGGGAAGGTGTGACATCTGAGGCTTCGCTGGGGGTGGTTTGGTGAATTCCTGAATAATGCTGAAGAGTTCTTTCGAGTTATTGGAGTTGGTAGAAGATTTTGTCCTGGATGAAGATTCTTTTGGTGGATCTGATGCGTTGGTGGTATTCTGTCATGGCGTTCTTGTAGGTGGTCCGAGCTTCTGGGGTTTTGCTGTTTCTCCATATTTTCTCGAGACGTCTGCAGGTGCATCTGGATTCTCGGAGGTCGGTGGTGAACCAGGTGGCTTTCATGGGTGCTGTCTGTCGGAGTTGCGGAGGGGGGCGAGTTTATCTGCGCAGTTGGTGATCCATCTGTGTAGTTCGTTGGCTGCAGAGTTGACGTCGGTCGTGGTGGGAGGGGGATCGTGGTTGAGGGTGGAGTTGAGGTGCTCCTCGGTTACCTTGCTCCAATTCCTTAACGGAGGGCGTGTTGTAGGTTTGTAAGCTGTGGTTTTATTGAAGGAGAAGTGAATGCAGTTGTGGTCCGTCCAGAGGGGTTGCGTGGTGTGGCTGAGGTGGATGTTGTTCCCTCCTGCGAAGATGTGGTCGAGGGTGTGACCTGCCTTGTGGGTGGGGGTGGTGACGAGCTGCTTCAGTCCGATGTTGGTAAGGTTGTCCAGGAAGGCGGTGGAGTTGGGGTCGCTGAGGTTGTCGAGGTGGAAGTTGAGGTCTCGAAGCATTATGTAGTCCATGGAAGCGATGGCGTGGGGTGCGATGAGGTCGGTGATGGTCGTGGTGAACGCGGTTCGTGGTCCGGGAGATCTGTAGGCGAGGGTGCTGCGTAGGGTCGTTCTGGGGCTGGTCTGGATCTGGAAATGAAGATGTTCCGTGGGGGACGGGAAGTTGTTCGTGCTGGGGGTGGTGAGTAGGAGGGAGTTCTTGTGCACGATGGTGAGTCCTCCTCCTGGGTGGTTCTTCCTCTGGATCTTGTATCCGTCGGGTATGGCGGTGGCGATGTTGGGGGCGGATGTGGATTTGGTCCAGGTTTCTGGAGGAAGGCGACGTCTGGCGAATGGGTGTCGAGGAGGACCCAGATCTCTACTGCGTGTCTCTGCAGGGAGCATACGTTGAGGAGGATGCACCTCAGGGGTTTGGGTGCGCTGGTGTCCGGAGGGTGGGCGGTGGCCGTGGTGGTTCGGAGGTTGGTGAAGGTTCGGCGGCAGTGTCGGCAGGAAAACTGGCCGTGGGTGGTGTCTGGCATCGACAGCTGGCAGTTGTTGTTCCTTCCCGGGTTGAGTGCGTGGAGGGCAGCGGAGTCGTAGCAGTGGGTGGTCGGAGGACCAGGGTCAATGGCGCTGGTCGCCTCGCAGATGGGCTTGCCTTTGGCGCGCCTTCGCCATTAAGTAGGGGAGGGAGTACAGCTGGGAGGTGAAAGTGGTAACCGGCGGGGAGGGAGGGGCACAGGGGCAGCAGCAGCGAGATAACCGCGAGGAAACTACACAAGGGGCACAATACTGTAAGGCAGAATAAACTTGAAAAACAGTACAAAGAATAAGAATAAACTGCAATTGAAAAAGACAGATAGAGAAACAGGAATAACAGAAAGCAGATAAACAGAAAAGACAGATACAGCGGACCAGCAGAAGAGCAAGGCTATCCCACTGGACCACCAGGGTTAAGGCGCAGGCAGGAGCCTATGGGTGGCGGATGGCCTTGAACACCTACCTGAGACCAGGGAGCTGCAGGGGGCAGCGGCGCAACGACGGAGCTGCGCAAGGGGAGAGCAGAGTTCCCTGACCAGGAGGTCAGAGGGCTTGAGAGCCGCCCGTGCATCTCAAGTTATGGGGCTGGCACTACCTGTCAGCTATAGGGTGAATCGTTGTGAAGAGGAAGTCTTTTTATATGTTTTCCAAGCCACAAATTAAGTTATAATGTCATATCAACAATTATCCAATCATTTTTTGGGTCTTTACATGTGTAGTCAAGTAGGATGCACACTTGTATGTCTTTGTCTACTCAAAGGTCCTCTTATGCTTCTAAATGAAACCTGTTCTTATGTAAAGGACCTTGTCACCTGGAATAGAGCGCTAGAGCTGATGAATGTGACACCAATGAACAGGCAGTGGCTCCCGGCGAGAACAGATGACTATTCTGAACCATGAAACTGCTCGGGAAGCCAGCACCAATACTGCGCCAACAGCGAGGCATCACGATGAACAGCGGTGACCTCCAACACAGGGGACGGGCATCGCTTGATTATCAGACCCTAAAGCCCTGCTGTGCCCCAAGCTATGGTCCTGCCTAGCCTTGAGTAGACTTCATGTGTAGACAGCTACATACTCCTAGGATTGTACGGTGATGGAGATGTCCATGTTTTAAACAGTTTGTGCTAATCACTTAGTCAAAATTAATCAAGGCTGATCTATGTATCGTGCAACTGGCCCAATGTAACATTAAACTGCTCTTATATACTGCAACTGAGGCAGAAACGTACAAAAGTGTTCCTGTGTAGAGCACTCTCTCACCCAGAGATGTTGTCCGCACTACATAAAACTGCAATTAAATACCTACATAACTGATGTCACACGTTTAAAGAGACCCTTTTGTTCAGATATTTTGTTGACTGTTTCCTTTTTTTTTTTTTACCTGTTTTTATTTAATCACTGCTTCCAATGTATCCAGAACAAGGACATACATGTGTATTTTCAGAAACTATAGCATAATATACATCCAGCGCTATTAACATCGTATCCTCTGGCTTTGCACGGACTCACTACTCATGAGCCGAGTTACTCTTATTTGTAGTAGCAGTACAATTGTGTTAACAATAGAACCAATATCCTGAATGACATAGGAACAAAAATAATCACAACAGGGAATCTAGTTTCCCTCTCTAAATCTTGTTGACTGTTTCTTAACAGGAAACAGGACAGTGCACTACACCTTGCTTCAAGTTTGCTTTCACTTTCTATCTGCCCCCACATTGCGTAAAAGAAGAGGACTGGCAGGGCTGATGGTCTCATGGTGTGTTGCAGGTATCTGCTGCTCCGGACCTCAAAGTCCCAGGTTACATTTCTGGCCTAAACTGAGGAGGCAAGACCTTGATACTAGTGTTGAGAGGTAGGACCTTGATACCAGTGTTGAGAGGTAGGACCTTGATACCAGTGTTGAAAGGTAGGGATAGGACTCCTCGTCTCTCACTTGTTGAACCCGCCATGGTTGTGAATGACAGCTCACCCAAAGCTGCCAAGCGGAATCCTTACTGATGAGCAGAAGTGTCTACCAAGACACTTCTCCTCAGCCACTAAGAATAAAAGCTCCAGTGCATCTCAGGAGCAGAAGGGGGGTTGGCAGCACACTGTCTCACATCCCAGCACAATTCGCTTCTTGGTATTATGGCAAATGCAGTACACAATTAGCGCTTACTTCAAAATTATCTGAGGAGCATATAAAAGAGGATCTACAGAGAACAGGAGGCTAGATGCAGGGGTACCTTGGAAGTGAGAAGCTTCTATCCAAAAGTCTGTACAGTCATACGACGGAGAAACGTCTGCCTGCATGAGGGGGCAGCATCGCGCCGTATTACAAGCTGGCCAGCTACCTCCGAGGTGTTACTCACAGATCCATTCATACGCTGCTGTGCTTTATCAGTGCAGAGCATAAGTCAGCTCGCAGCAGTCCCAGCCCAGCTGAGGCACTCTTTGTATGTACACCAAGCAAATTGTGCTGCCAACAGAGAGTCTTTCATAAAGCAATCTTATTACAATTATAGAGAGGAATTCTGGACACTTCCAAATATCTCTAGGGCAGAGCCAATATACATACATTTTTAAGCACTTACAACTTATTGCACATTGAAGTACCACTTACTAAAATAAGATCGAAGTTACCAGTTGTTAGTTGAGTTTCTATTATTTTTTTATTCCAAGAGAGACATTGCGCCAGCTCAGCCTCTATGTGCTCATGCTATATGCTGATCCAATACTCTTGTGATGTTTTTCAGCTTACCTACTGAGGTGTGAATCACATTCTGTTTTAACTCTTTTCGAATTATTTTGTTTGGCTTTTATTTCATCTGTTATGTTGCTTAAGTTTTCTTTGCAGGAACTGTCTCTCGTGTGATGCGTTATTTCTCATAAGTAATCCAGTGAGCGGGTATTCGTTTGTTTGCTCTTCTGCTGGTCCGCTGTATCTGTCTTTTCTGTTTGTCTGCTTTATGTTATTGTGCCTGTTTCGTTAAGTCTAGTGTGGACATAAAGGCACCTTGTTGTGGAAGGGGAAGCACTTGTTGAAGGGTAACCATTTGGAAGTGTTCTGAAAGTATGTATAGGTATAACGGTCTGAGATCTAAGATTGGTCATAGAGACCCGTCCTTCTTGAGGATTAGGAAGTAAAGTTAGTAAACTCCTGATCCTTGGTGTTGTTAAGGAACTGGTTCTGTAGCTCCTTTTGTTAGAAGAGCTTGTACTTCTTGTTTGAGGAGCTGTTGGTGTTGTAGCAAGGGTTTGTGAGTGTGAGGTGGAATATTGGGAGGATTGATGATAAGTTCCAGGCAATAACCATGTTGGATAATGTCTAATACCCATTTGTCTGATGTTATTAATTGCCAAATGGGAAAGAATTGTTGTTGTCTCTCCCAGACAGGTGTAAAATGGTTGGGGGGAATTGTAGGCAAGTCACTGTTTGTTTGCAGATGGAGAGGTATGTTTTGGGGTGCCTTTACCTCTGCCTTTGAAATTGTTTCCTCTGTACCCACCTTTATAAAAACCTCTTGAAGGTGAGGGTTGTGTGTTTGACCTGTATGAGGACACATTGGGATCTGAGGAATTAACTTTGGATCCTGCTCTGTAAAATGAGCGGTGAAAGAAGCCTCTATTGGATGGCGACTGAAGAACTCCCATTGATTTCGCCACTTCTGTGTCCTCCTTCATTTTCTCAAGTGACTCATCTGCTTGAGGTCCAAAAAGATTCGGTTTGTCAAATGGGGCATTAAGAATAGTTTGCTGAACCTCCGGTTTGAACCCAGAGATTCTGAGCCATGCATGCCTTCTAAGGAAGAAGAATGCTGGTGTTAATTCCCCTTGCTGCAGTATCAGCAGCATCTAGTGCACATCTGATAGAAGAATTAGATATTAATTTCCCCTCCTGCACTAATTCTTGTCCTTTTTTCGTGTTCTTCTGGGAGATATTGGGAGTAATTGCTCCATTTGATCCCAGTGGGCCCTGTCATAACTTGCTAATAGGCCTTGTGTATTAGCTATACGCCAGTGGTTGGTGGATTGTGCAGCCACCCATTTCCATGATGCATCTATTAACTTAGACTCCTTGTCTGGAGGAGGTGCATCTGCTGATGTTTGGGAATTTGTCCTTTTCCGAGCATTGGACACAACTAAGGAATTTAAAGGCAACTGTCTAATAAAAATTGGATCAGTTGGAGGAGATTTGTATTTCTTGTCAACCCTAGGTGTTAAGATAAGAGCCTGTACAGGGTCTTTAAAAATATCCTCAGCATGTCACATCATGCCTTTTAACATAGGTAAAGATTGTGCCGTTCTATGTTCCTAGAGTTTCAAATAAAAAATCCTCATCTAAGGATTCCTTATGTAGTGTGACCCCATGGTATGAAACTGCTCTGGAAATTAACTCCTGGTATGCTATGTTGCCATCAAGAGGTGATGGCTTTGTAGGGTATAGGTCAGGTTCATTATCTATTGGAGGATCCATGGAGGATCAATGTTATAATCATTCCATGGATCCATTGGTGGTGGACTATCATCACCCCTATAATCAATATCAGGCTGTGTGTGTGGAGAATGTCTAAAGTATTTGGGTCTAATGGTGGTGAAGATGGTGGAGGGGTTTGAGGAACAGGGTGGATAGGACTTGTAGCCATGTCTTTTTTATTCTTAACAGGAATTTTGTAACTTATATCCTCTGAAGGAATGTTCCTTTTGGAAGGTGTGAAATGTTTAGCTAGTATGTGTCCAGTGTCTGGATTAATGTAGATTTTCTTCTGCTTAGGATACAGTTTTTCTTGCATAATGCCCAAGATCAGTACTGGAGGCTTTTGAGGAGCATCCTTTGTTTTAGGTGCCGAAATTTTCGGTGCCGAACTGGACCTGTCCTTTTTATTCTTTGGAGCCAAAGGTTTTGGGGCCGAAGGTAGTTTTTCCCGACTCAGTCCCAAGCCGGAAGGCTTGACTGTTTCTGTGCCGAGCCCAAGAGCGGGGCGTTAGAAGCAGTGTTTCGGTGCTGACCATGGCCCAGAAGCCCTGTGTTTGGTGGAAGAAAGTTTGAGAGGCAAAGGGGCTTTGTTACTCACGGCACCCTGTCCCACTGGAACGTCTTTGGACTCTAACTCGATTTCCGGTTCCGAATCTGATTCTTGAATAGAGAAGGCCCCCTTTTCTTCCGCTGCCGACATCTCCATTTTGTTCGTGCTCGGTATCTTCTCCGAAGATATCCGGGGTGTGTTCAATTTTCTGCCGCTGCATGTCCCTTCATCGAGCCCGACGATCCCGCAAAGTCTTCTTTGATCGGAACAATCGACAAGCGTCGCAATCTTCTTCCCTGTGCTCCGGTGAGAGGCACAAGTTGCAGACTTTATGCAGTTCAGTGTGCGGATACTTGGAGTGGCACCGAGGACAGATTTGAAACGGAGTCCATTCCATTGACAGATGACTGGCTAATATGGAACAGAGTAGAAGACGACCGACGCGGCTAGGCCCGAAGGCCGCCAACGATGTCTTCTCTACCGAAGATCAAGAGTTTTCCTATTTCTCGACACGTGGAAAATGATAAAGCGCGTATGAAAACAATCCCGACGAGGGTACAGTGGATTGCGCACCGAGCGGATCCCAAAGAACGGTTTCTAACCGGAGCGCCGCAAACATATCTGAACCCGATGGCTGAAAGAAAACAATCTAACAAGAGAGGCGATGCCCATGCGCACTATCACCGAAAGGAGGAGTCACCTTACCTCATGACTGTAAAAGACTTCTTCGAACAAAAACAACTTGCAAACATCCGGACCCAACATTAGATGGCAGGAGTATGCAAAGCATGTGTATATACAGCCCACATGCCTCGAACAATCTATTTTTGCTTTTTTGTGTTTATACGCTTCTCTGTTTTGAAAAGATGTTCTTTTCTTGATGCAATGCAGTTAAACCATGAATTCAGTCACCCTGGGACACAGTTTTGCTTCTGTAATTCATCAAGGGCTTGTACAGCTGAGTTAGCCAGGTCACCAGTAGACATAAGCCAGTGTTGTGCAGGTCATCTGGTAACAACCCTTGGATGACGCCAGCTTGAGGTGGGGTGTTGACCAGTCCACTGATTGTTAATGAGACAGAGATACATTGCTTGTAGCAGAGGTCACGGGGGAGACATAACATAACACATGTATTTGTAAATGCACGTTCACCCTGAAGGGTATCAAGGTGCTGAATAAGAAATGTTTATTGTCACCCATCTCAATGGTGCTAATTTTATTGACCTCGGAAGGAAGAAAGGCTGAGTGGGTCCGCTGGCATTTGTACCTGTGACCAGGAGGTCGAACACAGCTCCCTTCCGGTAGACACATTAATCCACTAAGCCACCAGACCCTGCTAACCAGACAGGCACTCTAGTTCAACATATTTTACGGAGCGATACATTCTAGATTAAAATGGATATTTTATACAGTAAATAATTAATCGCAGAAAGAAGAGCAAAAGGCAGATTATCTACCACGTTTAATTTCTCCAGCTAAAATAAGGAAGAAGCCACAAATGTAGGATTTGCGCCACAGTTTGTGTTTAATTTGTATCGGATGGACTTTGTTTGGCTGCTGCAGCTTTTTGTCATCAAATTCCCCTGGCATTATTGGACAAGTTACTTACCTTCGGTAACGCCTTATCTGATAGAGACATGATCTAGCAGCAGATTCCTTACCTCTGAACTTCCAGACGTTAGGCTGGATCCGGAAGATTTTTCTTAGCAGTACCTCCACGCACCGGTAGGTGGCGTCGGTCGACTTTGCATGACGTTGTCGGCACCGTGTTAGTCATCGTCGTGACGTCCGTGTCATCAATATAACCCCCATTCCGGCGCGCTGACGTCAGTACTTTTCACGACTTTTCATGCCAGAAGCGCAAAGCCATGAAGTGACTGACCATGGTGTGTTAAAAAATGAACAGCTAGGGCCTTGAAGGGGAACATCACTGACACTTAAAAATAACTCTGCAGTGCGGGGAGGATGGGTGGTTCGGTAAGGAATCTGCGGCTAGATCATGTCTCTATCAGATACGGCGTTACCGAAGATAAGTAACTTGTCCATCTGATAGAGACATCTAGCTGCAGATTCCTTACCTTTGAACAGATACCCAAGCAATACCATCCCAGGAGGAGGGACTGCGGAAAGGTTTAGACCAGAAAATCCTGCAAAACAGAGCGACTGAACAGGCCTTCTCTGCGAACCTGGGAATCCAGGCAGTAGTGTCTGGAGAATGTGTGCAGTGCTTGACAGATATCAGAAACGGGAACACCACGCTGAAGAGCCGTGGTGGCCACTTTTGCCCTGGTGGAATGGGCTCTAAGGGCCAGATGTACGACCCTTTCATTTAGCGCCTCGCAATTTGCGACTCATTGCGTATGTACAACAGTGTTATTACAGTTTTGCGATTCCCAATGGGGTCGCAAATTGCGAGGCTCTTTAATATTAATGAACCTCTCGCAATTTGCGAGCCCATTGGGAATGCCAGCCCTCCCAGGGATGGTGTCCTGCTGGGCTCAGCAGACCACCATGTCTGGGACTGCTTTTTAATAAAGCAGCTTTTTTTTTTTTAAATGCAGGCCGTTTTCCTTAAAGGAAAACGAGATGCATTTAAAAAAAAAAATGAAATGAAACGTTTTCGTTTCATTTTTTAAGGGCAGGCAGTGGTCCCTGGGACCACTGCCTGCCCTTAAAAAGTATTTTCAGAGACAGTCACAAAGTGGAAGGGGTCCCCTGGGGACCCCTTTCAAATGCGACTGCATTACCACCCTCTTGAAGAGGGTGGTAATTTGCATGTGTTTTCTCGACCGCAATTGCGGTCACAAAATATTCACACATAGCCTTGCGGACGCAATTAGGAAGGGACCGTCCCTCCCTAAATTGCGACTCGCAATGCCTAAATAGCGAGTTGCAAATAAAATGCGACTCGCTATTTAGGAATTGTACATGGCCAACAGGGATTTTGCATGCGCAAACGAGTTCGCAAACCCGTTTGTGCATGCAAAATCACGTCATATATCTGCCCTAAGCCCTTTAGGGGGATCTTTCTTCACTAAGGCGTAACAGATTTTTATACAGAGGATAACCCAGCGGGATATAGACCTTTTTTGGACAGCATGCCCTTTCTTGGCACTCACGTACCCTATAAAGAGTTGGTCATCCACCCGGAACTCTCTGGTTCGATCGAGGTAGAACAATAACGCTCTTTTTGGGTCCCGACGATTGAGACGCTCCTCTTCCTTGGAAGGGTGCAGAGGTTCATAGAAGGTGGGTAGAGTAACCGACTGCCCCATATGAAAGGGTGTTACCACCTTAGGCAGAAAAGATGCCCTTTGCAGAGCACCACTTTGTCCGGAAAGACCATAAGTAAGGAGGCTGTGAGAACAGCGCCTGCAGTTCACTTACCCTCCTGGCAGAGGTTATTGCCACCCAAAAAGCTGTTTTGATGGTGAGCAACAGCAGAGGGCAGTTGTGCAGTGGCTGAAACGGTGCACACATCAGGAAGGTGAGAACCAAATGAAGGTCCCACTGTGGCATAATAAAAGGAGGAAACAAGTGGGTTAACCCCTTCAAGAATCTCTGCACCAGGGTGATTTGAAAAGAGAAGGCTGATCAGGCAGTCATAGAAAAGGGCTGAAAGATAGCCCTTCAATGTGCCCAGAGCAGAGCCCTGCTGGGCCAAGGAAAGTATAAACAGAAGACCTTCAGATAAAGGAGCATATAGGGGGTCAATAGACCGGTCTGTACAATATTTACAAAATTTGTTCCATCGGCAGGCGTATACCGATTTTGTGGAGGGACACCACCAAAATAACCTCACAGACTTCAGGAGGAAGGTCGAAAGCGGTCAACTGTCGCCGCTCAATCTCCACGCAAGTAGGCGGAGAGTGGACAGGTTGCTGCGACAGAAGATCCTCCCGAAGGGGCAACCTGATCGGAGAATCAATAATCATGTCTAGAAGCTCGGGATACCAAACTCTCCGTGCCCAGTCCGGGGCCACAAGAATAACTTGTGCACGGTCGCTCCTGATTTTCTTGAGCACTCTGGACAGGAGAGGTATGGGTGGAAAGGCGTATAGGAGGCCTGAGCTCCATTTGCGGCAAAAAGCGTCACCGAGCGAGAGCCGCCTTGGAAACACCAAAGCGCAAAATTGCTGATATTGCGGGTTCTCTTCGGAGGCAAACAGATCTAACCAAGGGTCTCCACACCACTGAAAGAGACCTTTTGCCACCTCTGGAGGGAGACGCCATTCGTGATCCGCAAGGCACCTTCGGCTGAGCTCATCCGCCCTGGCGTTTAGAGAACCGGCCAGGTGTTGAACTACCAGGGAAATGCCCTGTTGTTCCAGCCAAGTCCAGAGATGCAGGGCCTCTTGACAAAACGTCCACGACCCCACTCTGCCCTTTTTGTTGCAGTACCACATGGCGGTAGTATTGTCCGTGAACACCTGTACGAGCCTTCCCTTTATTGATGGCAAAAAGGCTTTCAGTGCCAGTCGGATCGCCCGTAGCTCCAACAGATTGATATGGAGCTTGGCTTCCGCCGGAGACTCGAGTCCTCTGATCTCCAACTACCCCAGATGGCCACATCCGTCACTACTGTGAGATCTTGGAGAGGGGTCTGCCCTTGAACCAATCGCGGTCTGTTAGCCACCACTGCAGGTCTCTCAGAGTGCCCTCTGAAATCTGAACCAGGTCGGTGAGATTTCCTCGATGCTGTGCACATTGGAACTTCAGGTCCCACTGCAGAGCCCGCATGTGCCACTGTGCATGGGTCACTAGCAGGATGCAGGAGGCCATGAGGCCCAACAGCCTCAGAGTCATTCTCACCGAAATCCAGGATAAAGGCCGAAACATCAGTATCATAGCCTGAACATCCTGGACTCGCCGTTCAGGAGGATACGCTCGAAACTGCACTGTGTCCAGAGCCGCTCAAATGAAAAGGAGCATCTGAGAGGGGGTCAGGTGTGACATCGGCACGTTGATAGGGAACCCCGGCGAATGCAGGAGGCTCGCCGTAGTCTGGAGGTGGGAGACAACTGTTTGGGGCGAGCTCGCCTTCAACAACCAGTCGTCGAGATAGGGGAAGACTCGAACCCCTGATCTCCACAGATGGGCTGCGACCACCGTCATCACCTTTGTGAACACCCGAGGGGCGCTGGTGAGGCCGAAGGGGAGCACTGCAAATTGAAAGTGCTCGTGGCCCACCGTAAACCGCAGGTAGCGACGATGGGCAGGCAGGACAGGGATATGAAAATAGGCGTCTTGCAGGTCCAACGCTACCATCCAGTCTCCTGGGTCCAAGGCAGATAGGAACTGAGCTAGGGTGAGCATCTTGAACTTCCCCTTTTTGAGGAAGTAGTTGAGGGCTCTGAGGTCAAGGATAGGACGAAGGCCTCCGTCCTTCTTTGGGACCAGAAAGTAGTGGGAATAACAACCACAGCCCACTTCTGTCCCGGGAACCCTCTCTATAGCTCCCTTGGCCAAGACCCTCTTGACTTCCTCGCCGAGTAGGGCAAGGTGATCTTCCGTGAGTCGATCGTATATTGGAGGCATGGATGAAGAGGTAGTCTCAAAGGGAAGGGAGTAACCTCTTCCCAAACCCTTCAGAAAAGGGCAGGTTGAACGAAATGGTGCCGTACGGCTCAGTCGGCGACGGTGTCGGGGGATGCCTGACCGGCTGTGTGTCGTCGAATATGAGGAATGGGGAGGCGCCTCCGAAGTCGAGGACCTCGGCGCTGGATGCAGCGCCGGGGAAGGTCGCTGTGGAGGTGCGACCGGTGCCGGTCCGGATCCGGGAACGGGTCCAGACGAAGGCCGGAACCACGGCACGGAACCCACAGGGACTCCTCTATTATCTGAGTCTGCGGGGCCCAAAGGTGCGCCGGCAGGGTCAGACCGCCCAAATACGGCACACAAAGTGTCGTAAAACTCTTTGAGCTGGGCGGGGGTCACTCCCGGACCTGGAAAGGGAGGGAAACGGGGAGCCGACCCCAGCGCCCGCTCCACGGAGCGGGATCCGTGTCGTGAGACGGGCGGGGTGAAGTCAAAGCACGCTTGTGATTTTTGTGGTGCCTCTTACCTGACTTCGACAACTTTGACGAAGAGGACTTTGATTTGCCGGAACGGTCCTCGGACCTTCCTCTCGTCCGAGACCTGGACCAGGATCGAGACCAACGAGGCGACCTCCGCTGTGCCAGACGCCGGGCCGCAAGTAGCTTTAGGGACCGCTCCCTCAAAGCTTTCGGCGCCATGGTCGGCAGTCGGAGCACGACTGAGTCGTGTTCGCACTCCAGGCACTAAAGACACACTAAATGTGGGTCCGTGACCGACATGGAGTGGTGACAGGCGCCACACGACTTGAACCCCGAGGTCTTCTTATATGACATCCTACACACCAAAAGGAGTCGACAAAAAGATGAAAAAAGTCTGTCAAAAAATTACAGGGGGTAGCTCTCTTCAAAGGATTGGCCCTGGCTGGAACAGAAAGAAAAGAACTGATGTCAGCACGCCGGAGTGGCGGTTATATTGACGACGCGGACATCATGATGAATACGACGCCAACAACGTCACGGGGAGTCGACCGACACCACCTACCTGCGCGCAGGGGTACTGCTAAGAAAAATCTTCTGGAACCAGCCGGACGCCTGGATGTTCAAAGGTAAGGAATCTGCTTCTAGATATCTCTATCAGATAGGGGCTGAACAAGGGGTTTGTATTCTGGACTCATGAGTACCTCCAGCTGGCATGTGCAGTGTTTAGGACCCGCCTGAACCATCACCTCACACTAGGATTAAGCCTTCTGTCCAGCCTCAGATGTTCTGCATACAGTTTGCCTTCACAATAATGCAGACATTCTCTGGCTAGACGTTCAGTGTTAACCGCACTCTCCTAGGCAGCAGCAGCCAGGGGCTCAGATAACACAGCTTCTGTACAGTTTATGCCCCGCACTATAGGGGCAGGGTTCTCTCGCTGGTGGCAAACCCGGCCAAACATAACTGAGTAATACTGTAAGTGGCCCTAAGGTGCGTGGCCAGGGCCCCCCTCCTTCATTGCACCATGAACCCTGCAGGCCAAACCTCTGCCACATTTGACCCTGAGATCTGAGCATCACATGCACTGCACCTCAAACAGGGGCTTCCCATTTTAGTTACTTACAGAAAATAATCTTGATATTCTCTGAGTGTCAAGACAAGAGAAGCAGTGGCTGCGGGCCCAGTGCCTCTTAAATTGACAAAACGTTCTTCAGAGATTTCTCCTGACCTGGGATGAAGTGACCACTTGGCTCTCTTCTCTCTTCGTCCTCGGGGCCCGGGCCACGGTGGGTTTCTTCTCTGTTTATTCTAAATGAATCTTCAGGGTGACCTGCCAAACAAAGAGCACATTTACTACCAATTTTCCTTTCACATTTGCCTGTTTTTTTTCCACTCTGAAGCCACATTAATGTCAGTTCTCAATAGAAAAAGTTACTAAAATGTCAAAAATAATGCGCCCACTCCCACACACAGCACATTTTTTTCCTGATAGGTGTCATACCCAATCACCAAAAATTTCATAAGAGTTTCACCAAAACAGGTGAAACGAACAAGTTACTTAACTTCGGTAACACATTATCTGGTAGAGACACGATCTAGCTGCAGATTCTCTCTCAGGCGTCAGACTGGATCCGGAAAATGTTTGCGTGAGCAGTACCCCTACACGTCGGTATGTGGAGTCGATCGGCAGCGCTGTCCACATCAGAAGTGACGTCCACATCACCTATATAGGCGCCACCTTGGTGCGCTGATGTCAGTTCTTTTCTTTCCGGACCAGTTCGCGTTAATCTGGAGAAAGAGCTATCCCTCAGTCACTTTTTGACATACTTTTTTCAAGTGAGTGTCTAGTTTTGCAGAAAACTGAGTAAATCCTGACATCACTGACAATGTAAGGACGCAATATACTGTGGGACTGATATACAATGTCCTTAAGGTGCAATCGAATGAAAAGTTATTTTTGTCATTTTATGCTAAATAATTTTGATCTGAGCTATCTGACATGACTTTGCTCATTAACCCTTTGATGTTAGGATGCTTGCGCACTGCAAGGGCAGTTGTTTTTTTCACATCTTCATCATGATGCAACTCTAACATACAGACCTCTCTCTTGCAAAATATCCTAACAAATGATATTATTTTCCAAACAAAAACGGCTAATATTTGGTGCAGCCCTCTGTAAACACAGGTAAATTTACATAGCGGTTGCGGTCTCACAGGCTCTAATGACATGCGTGAAGTGGCAGATTTCATCTTCAAGTCGCAACCTAAGCAACTATCAGAAAACCACATCTTTTTCTGATTCTGAGCATTGTGAGTAATCTACTGTGGAGGGGTGGCGGGGGAAGTGGCGTGGGCGGGGGGGGGCGGTAGAGCTCACTCAAGATACTGAAAAGATCTAGATGACCTTGCACAAAATATATTTCTTTTTGTCCATGAAATTTCAAAACACTGAAATATCTCTCCCGCCGCCAGAGGACAGTGAGGAAGTTGTGGTCAGATAGATCCCCTCTGGTGCATGTGTGTGTGTGTGTAAAGGGATGTCAAATGTGTAGACTTTTAATTATGAAACAACAGGTGGTTTTGGCAAAACCATATCTTTTCAGGTTCCAGAGGGTCTAAGAAATGAATTGGTCAGTGGAATACCTTCCTCAAGATTAGATGAAGGAGAGTCCTTGTAAAATATGGAATTTCATTTGTTTAAATGACAATCTGCAAAATTAGACTTATTCCTTCCTGATGCAGGATCATGTGTGTAGGGAAAAGAGACCTGTACAGTTACATGGATTTCTCATATTTAATTTTGATAAGTGGGGGCACAGGATTTTAACTGCTGGTGGAACAGACAAATGGCAGGAAAGCAGTATTTAGAGAAGCAGCCAGCTTGAAACAGGCTCTTTTGGTGACAGATATCACCCCAGAACCAGGAGGATGCATATGTTCACATTCATCTAACACTAAAGAGTCTACAGGTGGCTGATAGCCCACCATGCCTCTGACTGACTGACTAGGAGACCACCATGGATACGGTGCCACTGGGTTATTGCACAGAACGACTGTAATGCTGGCATTTTCTCGTGCAGAAAAGTATTAGAAAAACAGGGGGGTTCATGTATTTCCACAGATATCCTGAGTGGAGGGACACTGGGCACGAATAGGTTTTGGGCAGTATTGTGGTCTACCACATCCATATTATTGGTGCCTCCTCTAAATACATGCTTATACAAATTCAAAAACATTGAGGTGATGGAAAGAAGGCTTTAATTAATCTCCGCCACTGGTGATCGCTTGTGGTCACATTCTAGATCATTGTTTTTCACCAACTGTGCCACTCTAGATAGAGACCTGCCTTCTGCAACCAGTCATAGGAACAGTCCAAGCTGAACTGCAAGGCCAGGTACCCTCCAGATGGAAGCACAAAGATCCCCTGACAGGTGTAGGGTGTCTACTGCAAAAACAACAAGGTGATGGAAGGAATGCTTGAATAAATCTCAGCCAGCCACTGGAGATCGCTCGTCAGTTCGGGCTGAAATGTTCGCTGGGCTGCTCCTCCTTGACAGTCTCATTTTCTGCAGGCCAGGAAGATTCCTTTCCTCTCTCAGCAGGCTGGCAGGCTTCTAGGCAGACCCTCAACTCCTCCAGCAGAGTGCAGACGACAGGTGATGTTCCCTCACATCTAGACACCACCCTGGTCACACAGCAGTCCTTCGAGCAGTCTGCGGAGCACTTGCTTCTGTGGTCCTGAAGGACGCGGAACTGGAACGAAGTGGGGTGGTTTAGATCCCATTCTTTTAACGTTTTTTTTTTTACAAACTTTCCAGGTGGGAAGATAATCTATTGTCTCATGCTTCAGAATTGGTGTGGGCTGGTCCCTTTTCAATATCTCTTGCAGGATGCTCTCCAGACAGCCTTTGTATAAAGTGATGCTTCTCATAGCAGGTAGCAGTGAGTCTGACTCTGAGCAAGGAGTACCAAAACCTGGGCACAATGAAATGTGAGCTCTGTGCACCGAATGTCATACGCCTTCTTGAAGCAGTAATCAGAGACAGACAAAAGGGCAGGCCGGCCTATAAATCTCCTCACCTTGATCAAAGGAAACTGCAGTCCTAGTCATCACCTCCTAACATCAACCAAATGGCTTGGGAAGAACTCATCAGCAGCCCCTTGATAACTAAGGGTCTAATGTACAAAGCATATTTGTGATCGCAAACCATATGATTCGCAACTTCAAACGGCTTGGGACCACAAAAGGGATTGTTAAGTTATGTTATAAGGTATTTGTAAAGCGCAGCTTTCACTCCGAGGAGCATCATGGCGCTAAGCGGATCACTAACAGACAGGGTGACTGAGACTGGGAAATGATTTAGAGGAGTGCTCTGCATAGAGCATCGGGGGCCGTAAAGATCCAGGTTTTCAGAGCTTTCTTAAAAAGGGTTTCTGATTGGATGAAGCGTAGGTGATTGGGGAGTTGGTTCCAGGCCTTGGTCCCAATCACTGCAATTGATTTACCCCCTTTTGAGACTCATCTGAAAGCAGGGGGTTTTAATAGATTTGAGTTGGACGATCTGAGAGTACGGCATGGCACATCGCGTGCAAACCTAGGCCGAAGGTAGTGGGGGCCTGAGGAATGAAAGATTCTAAAGGTAATTATCAAGATCTTAAACAGGATTCTTTTGTGGATGGGTAGCCAATGTAGAGCTTCCAATGCGGCAGATGCTGATGAGCTCCTAGGCCATTTTAGTACTAGTCAGGCTGCAGCATGTTGTACCATCTGTAATTTGTGTAGGACCGACTTATTTGCTCCTGCATAAAGGCTGTTGCAATAGTCCAATCTGGAGATGATTAGGGCCACTGCGACTGCCTGTCTTGCCGTGCAGGGAAGTAGGTCAAAGAACTTTTTAAGTGACTTTATCAGATGGAAGCAGGTCCCGGCCACTGCTAGGGATTGCTGGTGGAAGGATAGTGCTGAGTCAAATTTGACCCCCAGATTCCTGGCTACCGTTACTGTATTGGTGGGAGGAGGAATGTCAGTGGGCCACATAGACTAGGGGAGAAGATGTTCACTTTCCCTAGTGGCATGATTTCAGTTTTTTCTGAGTTACATTTTAAGTGATTTGCTTTCATCCAATGAAAGACTGCTGTGAGACATTGACAGAGATTTTCCTCAGCCAGTGTGCTATTGTTATCTAAGACCAGAATTAGCTGCGTATCGTCCGTGTATGAGAAGGTCTCGATGTTGAAGGACGATATCAGAATAATCAGGGGGGCCATATAGACATTGAAGAGCACTGGACTGAGAATGGACCCTTGTGGAACCCCGGAAAGCAGGTTTTTTTTGGCTGACTGGTAATGTCAGAGAATGATGATTTGTCTTCGGTTTTGTAGAAACGATTTTAGCCAGGCCAGGGCGAGATGAGAGATACCACATGACGTGATTGGGAATGCAAAAGGGCTTTTCTTTACGTACAAAAGCCATTGACAACTTGGAATTTTTTTCATGAATATTGAAAGAACTATTGCAATCCTATCCAAATGACAAATTGAAGGGGGAGTGAAAGGAGTGTCCCCTCCTATTTCCAATTCAAAAAGTAATGTATCAACGGCTTACGGCTGAAATTGCAATCACAAACCAATGATTCGTTACCGACCCCCAAACAGTGTTGGCAGCCTTGGGGTTAGTTAGTAGGTAGTGGTTCAAGGGAGCAGGACCACTGCCTACTTCCCCATATGTTTTCTAAAACAGATTTTTTTTTTTTTTTATAAAAAGCAGCACCGGTTCCTGTAAGAAACACAGGCTGCTTAAAAATAGGGTTCTGTTTTGAAATGCAATCATAGGGATGGTGATCTGCTGTCCCTTGCAGGCCACCGTCCGTGTAATTGCAGACTATCACAGTGGGTCATAATGAATATGAATTAGGCAGGTCACTCTGCGACCCCTGTGAGTCATGTTTTGTGAACTGACCTATTATTTCATAGGTCGGTTCTCAAAACCCTATTCCATTCACAAAAAGTAAGTGTACAAATTGCGCCCACTTTTCGAGAATCCATAATAGTACATAAGGCCCAAAGTCTACATGGGGCTTCCAAAAATAGAGTTATTTCCATCCTACCCACTTCAGTGCCTTGACCTCCAACCTCCAGACACAGGAATACACACATTACACTGTCTGGGGAAACTGTCCTCATCCTCCATCTTGGGGCATGCCAACCCTGAGCAATCCCAAGCTCGCTGTATACACTCTCACACACATACTTCACATGCATGATGGATGTGAGTGCAAGGCTCGGTGTTTCACATAACAGCAGAACCTTACACTAGAAGGGCCGAAAAAGGTCTAGTCAAACTAGAAATCACAAAACATAGTATGGTGTCAGTATCACCTGACATGATACAACCAGAACAGGGACAGACGTCACCTATCTCTATGAGGGCATGGGTGATATCCCCCTCCAGGTCACAAGGCAGGTCCTGGACCCTGCACTGTCATGGTCAGGCCTAGGTGCATACGCTAGATTAGCATGACCCAAGGGGCAAAATAGTCAGGCTACCAGTTTCACATGCAGTCGGGCACTCAGGGCAGGGGTACACCCCTGTTTATCCTGCAGGGGACATTCCAGTCCCAACAGAGGTGATAATGAATGCACTATTGGGCCACTGCTACTTAAGAAACCACAGAGACCAGCAAACCCTGTCCTCATGGATGCTCAGACTGCAATGATTATTGGGAAACATCTACTCATCTGCAGGGCAAGAAGTAGTAATTGTATTTTCCATACATTTGTAACCTCATGTCCTTACCTGTAGGACTAAAGATGACCTCCCTGAAATCAAAGTCCTGGTGGTTTTCAGAATAGGATCCACCCTCTTCCTTAAGTCTGAACTGAACTCCTGTTGGGATAACCATGGACTCTGAAAATAAAAGAAATGTACCCTGATGCCTCACATAGAAATACATGTGCAGCAGTACAGCCGGATATGTGCAGCAATGCATTCCAGAGCATGCAGTTATACATTCCAAAGCATGAAGTTATACATTCCAATGCAAGCAGTTATACATTCCACGGCTTGCAGTTATACATTCCAAGGCTTGCAGTTATACATTCCAAGGCTTGCAGTTATACATTCCAAAGCAAGCAGCTATACATTCCAAGGCTTGCAGTTATACATTCCAAGGCTTGCAGTTATACATTCCAAGGCTTGCCTAAAATATATTTGTAGATAGGTGACTTGTGCCAACTGGACGTATGCACCGTATTACAATAATCTGTGAAAGCAAACCGCAGGACTGTAAACAAGGTGGGTAACAAGGACAAAGTACTCCCAGCACACCGCACCTGGTGATCAGGTCAGAAGACACCACGGTATTGACGCCCGCAGTGGCCAAATGATGATGAAGGAGGAGGAGGAGGAGGGACCTTGTCTGGTTCCCTCCTGGAGGCTCTTTACCTGGTGGCCTGCTGCTATTTACAAGTAGCATGCCCACTGTGACACTGGCTCACCTGACACCGCGTCCTGGCCCACTTGGGAGCTCTGTCCCCATACCAGCACCAGGAGGCTCTCTTTCCTTCCTTTAGGGTGTCGTGCTGTGAGGTCGAAGTGGTAGGCCATTCCCAGAGAGCACACAGACTGTGTGGAGTACAACAGATGCACGTTTGAAACAGCCACAGTCAGTACCTCGAGCTGTTCTTGGCCTAGGACAGAGCTGTCGACATTGGAGCCATTGTTTTCACTGCTTAAGTGTTGATCTTGTCTCCCATCACCAGTAGCCTCTGAGAGGATAATCTCATCTATATTTGGCACAGGCAATGCTGCAGCATGTCTCCATTTCCCTTTTCTGGAAAATCTCAGCAATACATGTGACTAGTAGTGGTGAAGAAAGGAGTATGCAACAGAAATGAGAGAGAGGAGATCTTTCTTTCATTGATGTCCTTGGAAGAGAGAAGCAGCAGCAGGTGGCAATAGTTTTAATAAATGTCTACAGCTCTCTTCTTCTTTGAGCAGACTTCAAGAAGTGAAAAGGGCAGTGGTGTGGGGAGGGGATCCTCGATACACAAAACCGTTGATTGTTGGTCATGGGGCACACAAAAGAAGGCAGTCTCTCTTCCCTCGCCAACCTTAGTAACTGTAGTAACTGTAGAACCTGAAACTATCCGTCCTTTTGTATGCGAGCTTTCAGTTGATTTTTTACCTGTGAAAGTAAGCTACTCATCCGCGTGCCCACTCCTACAGCGACACAGATGGAGGAGGCTAGAGCAAATAATATGCATCAATACTGTCCCCTTTGTGGTACCCAGAAATACACAGGTAGCAGAGAGTTTCATACCCCAACGTTATGATCATATATGTGTGTGTGTGTTTCAAGCACAGCTTCTCTCCCAGGAGGTGCAGAGATAGAATATTGACGTGGAAATATCGAACTGCAGTAATATCGAGTCAATATAACAGCGCCGAGATGCCCTAGGGTGATTTGTGCGCCATATCAAGTCAAATTAACATAACATAACAAATTAACAATATCGATGGTTGAAAATATCGCAGTAAATTTTCTCGTGAAAAATATCGAATTTAATGTTATGCAAAAATATCGATTTTGTAAATGTTGATATCAAAAATATATTTGTAAAAATATCGTTTTTTTTCATGTTAGTATTTTATTTTTATTAAATTAGTATTAGTTATTATATGTTTAATAGATTACAAAAATAGGACTATCTTCATGGTCAAGGGTCTAGCAGGTCTGTTTCATTTACTATATACTAATTTTATATATTCATGATTTTTAAACCAATGTAAATAGGACGTTGTATGATGCTTTTTATTGAATGTGATTTGAAATGTATATTTTTGTGATTGTAACTTTTTATGGCTCTCAGCCGAAATAAAAGGTTTGATGATTTGATGAAATTAGTATTAGTTATTATGTGTTTAATAGATTAAAAAACTATATGTTAAAAACTTTGGGGGTGATTACGATGCGCCATTGTGTCGGGGAGTGGGACCGCCCGCCTACAAGGCGGCGTTCCCACTGGTGGTATTATGATGCCACCGCCACTGTGGCGGTCGCATCTACCATCTTTAACATTGCGGCGGGTGCGGCTAGCTGTTTACATGTCCCTGCACTACGTGGCAGGCACCACGCGGTGCCTGCCACTTAGTGCAGGGACATGTAGGGGGGTACCATGGGTACCCCCCCAGTGCACCCCACCACACCCCCCACGGCGGCCTGCAACGGGCCCCCAAATAAAATCCCTGCCAGCCTGTAAATGTTGTTGTTTTGGTAGTTTAGTGTTTTACGAGTTTGCCGTAGTGTTGGATTAGAGTATAGTGTTATGCAGTGTTAGTTATGTGTTGCTTAGTTGTGTTATGTTGTGTTTATTGTTAATGATAATGTTTGTGGGTTTGTACGTGTTATTGTGGGAGGGTGTTTTATTTTTTTTTGCAGGTTTTCCTGATTGTGAACGGATGGTGGTCTCGACCCTTTTTTTTTATTTACAAAAAGGAAACGTTACTTTGTTGAAAACAAGATTTTTTACATTTCCTTTTATTTTACGGGTTTGTTGGAGCGTTTTTTTATTTATAACTATTTTTCGGGATTTTGAATGTTTCGTAATTGATTGGATCATTTTGTCTACAGCTGTATTTTTGCATTTTTTTTATTTGTTATTTATTAAATTATACATGGCAGTTATAATTTTTTTTTTTTTAAATAGTTGAATTATATTGTTTAAATGTTTTGAAGTTTTAAATGTTTATGGTGTTTAGTATTGTTGTTGTTTTAGGGTTTAGATTTAGCTATCATGTCTAAGTATTCTAGACCTTTGGTGCTTGCGAATAGTCTAGTTTTATGTTGCAGGTATTCATACATACTTTTAGTTTGTTTACTTAGTTTAGGGCCGATTTTTGTTAGGGATTGCTCTAGTCTGAGCTTTTGATAGCTTTGTTCTTTTTTAATAGCTTCTATAAGTTTATGTAGGGTTGGTTGTCCTCTTCCAATTGTGGCTTGGAAGGCATTGTGCCATCCTTCCACTGCATTGTTTGTTTTTGCCTTTTGAGCTAGAGTACTATCATATACGTTCCACCAAGGTATTTGGAATTTGGGTTGCCTACGGTGCCCTGACCTTTGTAACCTTTCCACCCAAGTATCTACGAAGTAGTCTAGGAAGGGAGTTAGTTTAGTTTCATTTGCCTGATAGAAGGGGCTTTCAAGAAGTAGGTTGTAATGGTTTGCTACTTCAGTTGTTGGTACATAGGCCAGGACTATTAATTTCTTAATTTGGTAGACGAAGTTGCTGTTAGTGGCGTACTCTATACTTAAAGTAGATCTTGTAGGCGCCTCCAGATACTTTGATTAAAGTGGTAGTAGCAACCTTGTATTGCAATGTGTGGGTATAATTTTAAAATTGATTGTATCATTGATTGTTTAAAATCAATGATGATTTTTTGCGGAAAGTAATTGTCGGTGTATTGTTTGACTATTGTTAGGAGCTCTATGTATGTGGTGTTCTGTTTATTAGGGAGTAGTGCGTATAGGAAGGGGATGTTAGTATTTTCATATTCACCGTGGATTGTGTTTAATTGATAGAAAGGCTTGGGACAAACTTTGAATGTGCCATCCATCATCCACGTGTCGCAGTTTTTTAATTTTTGTAAGTTGGTATGTGTTGCAAAGATGAGAATTCGTTTTTCATGACTTTTGTTATCATGGAGAAGGAACTTTTCATCTTTGTGAGTGATGGTATATTCAGGTAATATTTGTATTTCAGCAAAAGATTGAGGGGTAGGTGGTGTTTGAGCTGTAGCTCTTTTAGTCCAGGAAATTAATCTCTTTAGAGTGGGGATAGAAGGCAGTTGTCCTGTAACATGCTCAGGTACCCTAGTAAACACATTTTTAAGTATTTGGGTACTTGTTTGTTGTGAGCTGGTACTTGCTTCTCTTATTGTCTCGAGAGCATCTCTAACTTCAATTTAAGTTACATTTGGGGGATGGTTATGTTCTTTGACATTTACTACATTGGTTTCTATTGTAGTGGCTCTACTATAACAAGAGTTAGAGTAATATTTACTGCATTTCCAATGTGTTTTGTTTCCACTCATTTTCTCTTAGGTATAAGTGTACCCCATGTAGCAGAGTAGTAGTTTCCCTTTTTGTGAAGTAATGAATTTTGCTCCTTCTGCCATTTCTTGGTTAATCTGTGAATATATGTATATATATGTATTAATTATACTAATTTGAACAATAAACAAAGTGTATAATTAATATGTTTGAAAGACACATGTATTTTGATTTTATTTTCTTGAAGGATTTTCTTTCTGTTGTTGATGTTTACCCATTTGGGTTTTTCTGTCGGCATAAGAGCAAAATGTTATTGTTATTAAAGTGTTACATTTTATTGTGTTATTTTATTTATTTAGCTTCTATTTTTATTTTGTTGATAAAAAAATACTTACTATTTTTCGTTCATGATGTTATTTTCGATGATTTTGTTGTAGGTTTTAATTTGTAGAAGCTGTCAAGAGAAAAATATTTGGCAGTTATATTTGCATTTTAATTTTGTTAATTACTTTGTTGTATTTGTTGGTTAATTTATATACTTAATTTTATCTTTTTTCTGTAGCTTTGCTTTTGTTTCTGTTTTCAAAGTTAATTCTTGCTTTAAGGTGGACTTTTATTGAAGTGTAATCTGTGAAATATAAAATAGAAGGTTTTAGATTTGGTTTATTTGTTTGTTTAGCTTTTTTAGTCTATTTAATTTATTGGAGAAATAAAAATACTTACTGAATGCAGTTGGTGAATTTTCTTTCGTTGATGTTTTTTTTGTTGAATTTTGTAGAAGCTGTTAGGAGAAAAGTATTTGTTAGTAATAATTTGTTTTTTAATAAATTTATTTTTTCTAATAGTTAGGTCTGATTGTTGGTTATTTTATATACTTACTTTGTATTATACATTTCTATTATTTTGAATTTGGTTTTCTTTTCAAACGTAATGTTTGTTTTGGGGGTTTTAGGTGGAGTTGTGAATTATAATTTGTGAAAAACAAAAGATTACGTTGCAATTTTAGTTAATTTCATTATTTATATTATTAAGTGTTTATTATTATTTATTTGTAATTAAATAAATATACTATTTAATACAGTTTGTTATCAACAATATAACTATGGCCAAACCCCTAGTTGCCAAAGGGTTCATGACCAGGAACTGGAATAGTGTTGACAGAAATCTTTTGCTGAATACATTGACAAACACAGTCCCTGATACCCAGCGATCTATTACTACCAGTGAGGAAGCTCTCGCAGCATGGCTAACAGCGGCCAGCAACGAACACGCCCCTCTCAGGACAATAAAATCTGCAAGGCGCCATGAAGCCCAGAGATTGTTCACTACTGATCTAAAAACACAAAAATTAGCCCTCCGCCAATCCGAAAGGAGATGGAGACGCAGCTACTCCCCTAATAAAAGAGAGATTTATTCAGACCAGCTTAAACCATACAAAAAATTAATCTCTAAAGCCAAGGCTACCTATTCTTCCAATAGGTCAAAAGAAATATTCTCTATTATCAATTAATTATCCAACCCCGACAGAGTTACAGTAAAACCAATACCATCTCAAGCACTTTGTAATTCCCTTAACACCTTCTTTATTGATAAAATTACCGCGATTAAAGCCAGTATCCCCACCTGCAATACCCCTAAGGCACCTCCATCTACGCCGAAAAATTCCAATTCTCTTGACCAGTTCCCGGCAATAGACAGTCCAATATTTCTGAACCTTCTGTCCAAAGTAAAATCTGGGTCACCCACTGACAGCTGTCCGCCCCACATCTTAAGAGAAGTTTTCTCTTTACTACCCAGGCCTGCCCTCTCTCTGCTAAATGAGTCACTGTCTCGGGGCTTCGTTCCAAGAGCCTTTAAAGAAGCGATCATTGTTCGCCTCTTAAGAAAACCAGGGGCTGACCCCCAGACTTTGACTAACTACCTCCCAATTTCGCTGCTCCCCTACTTGGCCAAGGTATTAGAATCCCATGTGGCTAAATGCCTTTGTGCCTTTATTGAACAATCGAAATATCTTGACCCCCACCAAGCAGGATTTCGTCCAGCTCATTCAACAGAGGCAGTGATACTGACCGTACTAGACACACTTCGGAAAGAGGCCGATAAAGGATCTCCCCAGGCTCTGGTGCTGTTGGATCTTTCCGCTGCATTTGACACGGTCGATCATGGTATTCTGATCAATCGTGTCCAGGATGCTGGCCTCCAGGGGTCAGCTCTTAGCTGGATAAGGTCGTTTTTGGAGGATCGTTCCCAGTCACTCCGCCTAGCTCAGTTCACAGCACCTAAAATGAGTTTAATATGTGGAGTACCCCAGGGTTCATCATTATCACCTCACCTGTTCAACCTATATCTCCTTCCATTGATTTGGTCCTTAAAAGAAAGGAAGGTGTGTACGTACAATTATGCTGACGATCTACAATTAATGTTTACCATCAACAACACACCCGATTCTGTGTCCGAATTCCTAACTACTATGTTGTACATCCGGGACTGGGTAAACAGCAACCATTTAAAACTCAATCCGGACAAGACCGAACTCATCTCGATAGGGGGCACTCAGAACCCATAGAGCTACCATTTTTGGCCAACTGAGTTGGGCTCCTCCCCCATTCCATCCCCCTCAGCCAAGAGCCTCGGGGTGATAATTAACAGCGACCTGACCATGAAAACCCAGATTGGATCAGTTACCTCGCCTGCTTCCTTCAGTCGAGAAAGATAAGGAAGATCAGTAGACTCCTTACTAGGGAGACATTGATATAGGCTGTCCTAGCCATGGTCATATCACATATAGATTATGCCAACTCTCTATATTTTGGCATCCCATTATATCTCACTAAAAGACTGCAACTGGTGCAGAACCAGGCAGCAAGATTGATCTTTCAGCAGCCTAGATGGCAACACGTCTCCCCTCTCATGAGGAAGCTACATTGGCTCCCCATCCCACAACGATCAGCATTCAAAGTCGGCTGCCTTATCTTTAAGTCCTTGCACGGCATAAGCCCAAAATTAATCTCCAGCCTTATTCAAAGGCACACACCTACTCGCAACCTGCGCTCATCCTATATGAACCCTTTGGCCACACTCTCTTACAAACTGAAGCGCCAAGGTGGATGCAGGTTTGCAGTGCTGGCACCCAGATTCTGGAACTCCCTTCCATCGGACATCAGAGCCGGCACGCACCCTTTGAGATTCAGAAGGCTCTTTAAGACATGGTTATTTACCCAATCCTATGACTGAAACTTAACTTAAGCACCCGATAAACTAACAGGGCTTCAGCAGATCTCAGAATCAGCGCCAAGAAACCAATCGGTGTACGTGCGCTTTACAAGAGACTTTAACATAACATAACATACTTACTCTTTTTAGTTGATGGAGTGACTTTAGTAGATGTTCTGCTTTTGTCGATTTTTGTAGAAGCTGTTAAAAATAAAAGAACATTTGTTAGCTATGTTTTGTTATTTTATTCAGTTTGGTTTTTTAAAATAATTTACGTTAGTTGTTGGTGAAGTTATAAACTTACTTTGTGTTATATTTTATTGTTGTTGTGTCCTTAAATCTTTGTGCAGAAATTTCTAGATGCAATTTTAGTGATGTTGAATCTGTTATATATTAAGGAAATTATATGATAATATTTTACAAGTTATTTTAATTTATTTAGTTATCAAGTTTTGTGCTTACCTTTATTGCGGGATCTTTGGAATAGTTTTTCATGTAGTTTATTTTCGTTTTGTCTTCTCGCTCTCAAACGTTCGTTCTTCCTCCGTAGTCATCCGTCATACAGTAAATTTGATGTTAATTATTTCATTGTTTATATAGTGTTTAATTAGTTAGAGTTTTCTATTGGTTTGTGTTAGTGTGGTTTAAATGTATAGGTTGAGATAGCTTTTTTGAATTTTTTAGCTGTTACCTTGTTATTTATTTAATGTTTATTATGTTTATTTATTGTTTGGTTTTATTTTCTTTATTATTATTTAATTTTATATGTAGATAAATGTTTTATATTTTTTTCTTTATTATATATAAATAGGTTTGTTTATGTTTGTTAATTTTAATGTATTTTATATATAACATTGTTTGTTTATTAATTTGTTTAAATTAATGTGGTTAAATTGCTATTTATTGTATTGTTTATTTACAGTAATTGGTATGTCTTATTTTATTATCGTAAATAGTATTTTTTTATGTTTAAATTTTATTTTCGATATAGTTAAAATGTATTTTATCGATGTTTGTGTTGTCGATATTGTTTGTATCGATATTTTTGATGTTTCATTTTAATTTAATGTTATCGATATTTTTGTGTTCTATATTTTTGTTGTCGATATTTTTGTCATCGAGATTTATTTCAACAATATTTTTTATTCGATATTAGTGATATTTCTATTTTGTGTATTGTGTGTCGATATTTTTGTTTACGATATTGTTGACTCGATAATTATGTAGTTCGATGTTATGAGAGTCGATGTTGTATCAGTGCTCCCTCCCAGGATTAACAATAATATGTCCACACAGTATCAGTGCATGTTAAGAAAGGTGTATACTGAAAGAAACAGAAATTCAATGATATTTCTAATTGAGCAGTTTTACTAATGCAAATCCAACTACATCGCAAGTAGCACAAGCAGTTATGAAGGGCTGGCAAGGCCATGGGATCATCTTGAGATATAATGCACATAAGAAGCTAATGAGTGATATACCTTGCTTCCCTTGTGTTTCACCATTATCTATCTGCACTATGGCCATCATTGTCTCCTTGTGCGAGGGTACTGCTCTTCGGAATTATTTACTAGTTCCTCTTAATACCAGCCAGCTTCTGAACACTGGATTTTGACAAGCAAACACACCCAGTGCTAAAAGCATTTCACTCTTGATACAGACCAGGAATCTCCAAAGCTGACATCACTTTCAGCTCGACCATCGAAAGCTCGAAGAACCATCTTCTAGACACTCCAAATCCCAAACCTCTCCTGAATAAGCCTGCAGAGTGTACTAACATCGAGTGCTGTTTGCTCCACAATAAACAACCTGGGTATGAGAATTTGTGGGTAGAGAGTATATGTTTGTGGTATCTGTAAAGCATGAAAGGTAAAGAAGGATGGGTTCCGAAAGTAGAAATAGACTCTTACTTCATCGTGATGCAGTGTTCTTCAAAGACGTTTCTCTTCGGGGGCGCTGGTGAGCCGGCGGCAAGATGGCTGCGCCTTAGTGCAGCTCTGCTGGCCGGGTGTACAAATCTGACAAGAATGCTTGCTGTGGAACGCCATCCGAGCGGGAGAGTGAGAAACCCGCATATATAGACTGGAAGGACTGCCTAGCCCTCTGAATTTCGTGCCATAAGCCGTGTTCCGGAAGTGGAGAGTGACGCAGTGGGATGGCCGCGAGGTAAAATGGCAGACACCTGACTCAGCTAAACCGGCCCAGAAACCTGATCTGGCCGCAAAGGCACCGGACATAGTCAGAGGTGGTGGCAGACGTCGGCCAGCACAGAGTGCAGTGAGCGACTCTACCCGGAATTATAATTGTAAACGATCCAGTTGTGGGCTGTGAGCTGCGGCAGCCGAGCAGCCTGTGCTGAGGGAGACGGGCACCTGTGCAGCTCTGAGGCGGTGCGGCCGCAAAAGAGTAATTGCCCGCCCCTGATGGTGTGGAACGCATCGGAGGTGCGGGGAGCTGCGAACGCCCGAGGGCCTGCTGGCAGGACAGCGAGGTGACGGTGGAAGCTCCGGTAAGGAGATTGTTTATCTCGTGGTCTTCAGGCAAGAATCGGGGCAGCCCGAGGCCGAGAAGTGAGGGCCCCGGTGAGCTGTGTGGGTGTGAGCTGCCTGGTGGTAAATGGGAGGGCCCTTCCCCGCAGCAGTAACCCAACAAGAAGAGGGAACAAAGAGTGCCCAGTTCTTGGATCGGACCTGTGCAACGGTCTGCAAGCCAAAAAGTGGTGCGAGTGGACAGGACTGTATGCTGGTACGAAGGGGGTACGGAGGAGGCACGAAAGTCACACATACTGCGCTAGTCAGATCGAGCTGGGGTACAGAGGAGGACCTGGCCTTTCAACGCAGCGATGCTAGACAATCAGCGACTGGGAACACGAACTCCACGAGCACCATGGGGAAAACAGACAAGCAGCAGGCACGTCTTGATTTTGAAGCGCGGTAACCGACCAGAACACAGCACGACGCGCACTCATATTCAGAACTGGAGCCACAGGGGAAGGGCACTACAGCACTGGAAGCAACGCTGTTAGCGATGCAAAACAGCCTGCAGTCAATCGATGGTAAAATTGACGGATTGAACTTACGTATGGACCACCTGGCGGCTAAGTTAGACAAACAATGGGCCAGGCTGGGAGAAGCTGAAAAGCGCATATCAAAACAGAGAATGGCTTACAAACTGTTACCTCCAAGTGCCTCAACATGGAGAAAGTGTTGGTAGTGATTCAGGTCAAGAATGAGGACTCGGAGGCGCGGTCCCGGCGCAATAACCTGCAAATTACTGGGCTGCCAGAAACAACAAACATGGGTAAGCTGGAGCTATACTTTGAGACAATGCCCAAGGAGATATTTGGACCTGAAAACCTGTCTACGATTTTAACAGTTCAAAGGGCCCACAGGTCACTTGCGGCGAGGCCTGTATCAGGAGCCCCGCCACGCCGATCAACGCAAAATTTCTTAATTATTGAGATCGTTATGCGGTGCTGCGTCTTGCCAGGGAGAAACAGACTATCAACTACAAAGGGAATGATATTGCATTCTACCCGGATTTCACTGCCTTGGTTCAAGCGGCGCAGTGGGAATTCCTGCCAGTGAAGAAGAAGCTACAGGCCGAACATCTTCAATACGCAATGCTTTACCCTGCCGGCCTGTGCATAGAGGCTGTGGGCAAGACTAAAATTTTCAATTCACCGAAAACGGCAATGGAGTATGTCAAGTCACTATCTAAGAACCGGAGTGACCACGCAAGCAAATCAGGAGAGGAGGCCTCTGATGGGGACTAGCCAAGTGGCATGAATATTTGGGGTGGGCCGGTCAGTGTGACCTGGGGCTGGGTGGGAGTCTGGTCCTTGGGTCCGCTCTTGCCATCGGAGATATAAATTTACTGGCAGTCGGAAGGGCGGTCTGTGTTGGGGATGGGCTTATGTTGCCTGAGGTGAGCTGCAGAGGAGAACTGCTACAAAGACGTTTCAATTGAAAGGTACTGTGTCCTGAATGTTGGATCCGGCCGCCATGGGCCCTGGCTCTTGCATGTCTAATGCATGTTTAAAATTACCGTATAAATGGGCATACCCGGCCACCTCCCCTACTACCGGGAGGACATTTAGGCACAAGTGGCCCCTGGCGGGTATACCCCTACGGCAGATGGCGGAAGTTGTCCAAATTTTGTATGAGTGTTTGTTACAAAGGGATGGCTTTAGCAAGTTGGGGGTGCTGAAGTGGGTGGAGGGAGGGTTAACTGTTTGGTTTCTGATGCAAATGCAGTACATGTCATGCATGATGAAGACCCTTAGGCTGCCCAACTTGGGCAGTGGGAACTCTTCCAGGTTTGATAGGAACATTGATGTGGAATATCGGGGCGGGGGGGGGGGGGTGATTAGACTATTAACATGGAATATCCGTGGTCTTAACAACCCCAAGAAAATAAGGCAAGTATTGGCATACCTTGATAGACATAACATACAGGTATCTCCCTTACAGGAAACGCATCTCACAAAACACACTGACCAAAACGTAGGGAAGAAGTGGGCTGCTGTTAGAGTGACTTTGTCCTATTCCTCTTATTCTAGGGGGGTGCTAATACTAGTTAAAAAAGGGACCCCCTTCACTTCACTTTAACTCACACGGAGACTGATGAACAGGGTAGATTCCTCCAGATACAAGGCTGTTTGGGTGGTTCAAGGGTATTGTTGATAAACACATATCCTTCATCCATGGTGATATGGGGGGGGGGGGGAGGGGGGGACTTGAATGTGTACTTAGATCCTCTACTGGATCGTTCCGCGACGACTGCCTGGCATGTGAAACAAGCAGCCGGTATATTGCGGGACATCATGGAAGCCGAGGGATTAGTAGATATTTGGAGGTTTCGAAATCCCAATTCCAGGGAAGGGACTTATGTATCTTCGGTACATGGTCCCGACTGGATTACTGGCTAGTCTCAAGAGAGGTGTGTACATGTGTGATGGGAGCATCACATTTAGCTAGGACGCTGTCGGACCAGTCCCCGTGTTGTTAGAGCTGGAGGTTCCCACGCACATCAGACCCCCATTTCAATGGAGGCTACAGCCTGCGTCATTGCTGAACCCTGTTTTTCGAGGCTCTATAGGCACCGCCATACACATATTTTTCAGGAGAATGAGGGCTCTGTGCGGAATACTGGGCTGCTGTGGGAGGCCTTTAAAGTTACAATACGAGGGGAGTGCATGGTGGTGAAAGCAGGAATTTTGAAATCATTACGGAATAATTTGCAGGATATCGAGAGTAAATTGCACACCCTAGAAAGAAGATATGAACAAAGACCCTCATGTGACATATTAGCACAGATAAGGGATCTAATCTTGGAACACACGAAAATCACTGAGCAGGAAGTGTTCCATAGGTCTAGGCGATGGAAGGCAAGGATGTATGGGGAAGGGGGGAGACCAGGGCGCTCGCTCGCCTCCAAGTTAGCAGAGCCAAAGGCACAGGAGCACATAACAGAAATCGTAGGCCATGAATCTACATCACGATACACGACGCCCGAAATCCTGGCAGCCTTTTCGGAATACTATACCGAACTCTACAGGCCCAGGCCAGAGGCACTGGATAGCGAGGTAGTCAGATATTTGGACGACATAGCTCTGGGATGGTTGTCCGTCAGCCAAAGAGAGTATTTGACCCAGCTCATGACGGAGGAGGTGAGGGACGAAATTCTAACATTGCCAAATGGGAAGTCGGCAGGGGCAGATGGGCTACCAGGTAAATTCTATAAAGCTTATGTGGATAAGCTGGCTCTGCATCTGCTGGGCATGTATGCAGAAGCATATGAGGCTGATGCTTTGCCCCCCACCCTCCGGGAGGCCCTTATAATCACACTCCTCAAGTCGGAAAAGGACCCATGCCGTTGCGAGTCCTATAGACCTCTCTCTATGATAAATATTGATACCAAAATCCTGGCGAAAGTAATTGCCACTAGACTCCAACCTCTAGTGCCCAATTTGTTCCTTCCGGATCAGTCGGGGTTTGTGGCGGAGAGATCTACGACTCATAACTTACGAACCCTGTTCGCTTTGTCGCATCAATTAAACCCGGAGCTGAGGGCTGTGGCGGTAGTTCTTGACACCGCCAAGGCGTTCGACTCCATACACTGGGGATATATGTTCACAGTCCTACAGCGTATGGGGATGCCGAGCGCATTCTTGAAATGGGTACGCATGCTTTACACAAACCCAACAGCGAGGATACAAATAAACAATTTAATCTCGGAGGAGATAGGGATCTGTAGGAGTACTAGACAGGGATGTCCGCTATCCCAGATGTTGTTCTCCCTGACTCCGAAGCCACTGGCTTGTAAAAGTTGGCAGCGACATGCACGTGCTGTACTAAGATTCTGCCAGAGCCCTCTTGCCATCTCATTGTATGCAGATGACATGCTTTTATATGTCCGGGAGCCGGAGACGGATCTCGGGGCCCTGATACGGGAATATGTAAGGTTTGAGCGATACTCCTGTCTAAAGATTAATTGGGATAAATCTACAATATTCCCCCTCACACAGTGCACTGTTCCATTTGAGCTGGAGTTCCCGTTGGTGTGGACAGTTGACCCGGTGAAATACTTAGGTATCTGGGTGCATCGCGATCCAGAGGTAGTGATCCGGATGAATTATGGAAAGGCCATGTCAAAACTAACGGATCAGGTTGCGAGATGGATCCATCTTCCATTGTCGATGGCGGACCGTTTTGCGATCCTGAAAATGACGTTACTCCCCAACTTGTACTTATTTGTGAATATACCTGTAATACTGCCCAAAGCTGTATTTAGATCTCTCAAAACATGCATGCTGTCATTAGTATGGGCGGGCAAACAGCCCAGATGCAGCTGGGATACGCTGACAAAACCATGTGAGAGGGAAGGCTTTGGCGTACCGGATGTGAGAGTATATTACTTATGTACGCAGGCCCACTTTGCACACTATTGGCACTTTCCACAACGCTATATGCCGCACTTGGCGGTGGAAGCGGATGATGCCCACCCTACCCTGCTTACCGCCATGATACTATTTAGTAGGCCATGGATCCTGAGATCAGAGATTAACACAGTGACCAGCACCTCCAAAGCCTGGAGCGAATTGCGCAACAGGGCGGGCAGGAAGCACCTCCAAAGCCTACAGCGAATTGCGCGACAGGGCGGGCAGGAAGCATATATATGCACCGGCCATGCCCCTGGCTGCTCACCCTCATATATCAGTCACACATGAAGCTAGAGCATTAGAGATCCTGGAGAAAGCTTGGGTGACTACGCTAGGTGATCTATACATGGATGGTCAATTTCTGACACAGGAGGTGCTCACAGCGGTGCAGCCCAACACGGCGATGCTCGGATTCGTCTACATCAGACTACGCGCCGCTGTGTGGGCAATATACCCTGAATTCCCAAGTGAGCCGCAGACACTAAAAGCACTAAAGTTGTTATTGACCACTGCAGAGCGAAAGGGGTTAATAACAAGATTATATAACACAACACTATGGGAGAACCCAGACGTTAGCTCGACTGCCCTCGACAGATGGAATGGGGTGCTGGAGACGCCTGTGTCTTGGGAGGAATGGGAGTCCTGTTGTGCACTCATGGGAAGGCTCACAGCAAATTGCAATCTCCGAATAATACACTTCAAGTTCATCCGGCAACTGTAATACACGCCTGCGCGCCTTCACCGCTATGGGGTAAGGGAGAACTCTCAGTGTGTGAGGTGTGGAGTGGATATGGCGGACTTCTTGCACCTCTCCAGGAGCTGTAAGCCTATCTATGACTATTGGGTTCAGGTGGTACAAGCTGTATCACAGATGGTAATGGAGGAGGTGCAATGCACTCCGCAGGTGTGTCTGCTGGGGCTTGTTAAATCACTGAAGCCATGCAATCGCATGCTGGTAGCTATTACTATGCTATTAGTTAAAAGATTGGTAGCGACCAAGTGGGGAGGGAAAAAGGCCCCTACGGTGACGAGATGGCTAAGGGATGTTGTATATTGTAGAGAACAACTGACCAACTATGCGTAGGAATTGCCTGTTTCTTCCAGACCTAAGGACATATGGGCCCCACTTACAGTTTTTCGATTGGAACACCCTGATATGATATGAATGTTCAAATTAAGCGATGAGGACCCGTATGGATATGTAAGAATGCTGTATTTCTGTTGGGTGGGTGAGTGTGGGGGGGAGTTGTATTGTCGTACAAGATTGCACATTACTGATATGATGCATAAGACACTGTACTGCATAGGTTGTAACCTCTCTGAGGTTGAATTTTCATTTCCTGTTTTGATTTATTTTGGTTGTTGATACTGTATGTGATACATGCTAAACGTCTCAATAAACAAATATGTAAAACCTCCCCTCCCCCCCAAAAAGACGTTTCTCTTCATTGTACTTCATGGATATAATGCACGTCGCTACCTTTCAAACAAGCACATGTTTGGACAGGTTCCCATGCTCTTCATTCTCCTTCCCTGGTCATTGTTCGAGTAATGTGTGTCTACAAGGCACACAGTACTGTATAATGTCGAGGTGTTGGTTGATGTACTATTGTACTGAACACAATGTCTTATTTGACCTAGTCGTGAGCTCGGCCTACATTTGGTGTTATTTCTTCTGGTACCATACATGGTAATGCACGTGTGTTCAGAGCAGATACCCGAGTGACCGCTACTAGTACTCACTGAATAGACACATCAAAGATTTATGTGATGTTCCAGTACTTGAAATATCTTTCTGAATGACATGCAAGGTGTTCAATGTTCTCCTTCTAGCCCAAGCCTGCTACAGTGGGTGAGAGGACCTCAGTAGCTCTCATCAGTGACAAGCCGGGGCCAGCAGGGAATGTCCTTCCTCTGCTTGCTTAGAGTCCTGCTGTATTCACGCTCAGGATAAGACCAAGGGATTGTCCGCCAGGTTTCTAAAACTATCTATGCTGACCGATCCATCTGGGGTGGAGTCAACTCTACAGTTTGCACTGTTCTCTCAGATGTACTGGGCTCCCCATTGTGATCAGCTACCAACACTGCTAGCGGGGGGTTATTTACAGCTTCAGAAAAGACTGAATATACTCCTTACGTTTGTTGTACTTGCAGGACTTGGGGATGGATATGGTTGCAGATCACCCCGTAGAGCTTACAGAGGGCTTTACATGAGCATTGATATTAGACCAAATCTTTTCTTTGATTTCATGCCCCACAGTACAGTGCATGTGCGCAACAAGAGAATTAACCTAGGTAAACGCCACCCGGGACAAATCCACTTTTTGAATCTGGTAAAATAAATAAACAAAATAAATAATTTAGAACAGCAAATATTAAATGGGTAAACAATTGCTTTGTACTATTGGCACATAAGGGGCACCATAGTAAAATCCTGCTGTGAGATGCAGCCTTCATCTATCTAGTCAGACAGCATAATGTTATTAATCTTAACGCTCCATAAGCTCCACTGACATGCCATGCTGCAGCTGGGCAAGGCTTTAAAAAGGGGTTGCCAATCAGGCTAGATAAATAAAAATGAAGACCGGTAGTTCCCAGTCTTAGGAAGGGACGCAGTGTAGTAAAGGACAACGTGCTGAAAGGATCACTAGGGAGCACAGCAGGATGCCACAGAAAGACAGAAGGGCAGCAAAACTCTCACAGCTAAGGAAAATGGCAACATCTTCAACCAAAAATACCATCTTGGTCCTGCAGAGGAAATAAAGTGAAAACAGTGAAACCAGAGGGAGTAACAAAAAGGTCAACAATGAGAAACCCATTGTGAACATTTATCAAAACACAGTGCTTGGGTCAAACAAAAGTTACTGTGCTTCCCCACACAAGATGCCTTGCACATCTGTGTGCCTTCCAAACTCCCTGATAAAAATAAACAAAAATTGTGCAAGGATAAAGGTTCACCTGCAATGCCATAGCCCTACCCAAATGTGAACTCCCTACAGCTGCTTACAATAACACCACATGTTGGACTTGGCCCTCTCGGCAGGATCACCCCCAAACCTTTTCCCTTCACCCCTCCTATTTTTTCTGCATTCATTTTTATTGGCCATAGGACTCTGTTCAATTTGCCACTGCTAACCAGTGCTAAAATGCTTGTGCTCACTCCCTAAAACATGGTAAAATTGTCTCATTTAATGTACTTATAAATCCCTAGTAAGGTGATTTACCATATGCCCAGGGCCTGTAAATAAATTAAATGCTATTAGTGGGCCTGCAGCACTTTTTGTGTCACCCACTGAAGTAGCCCTTTAAAACATGTCCCAGGTCTGCATTATAACCTGTATGCAGTTTTAAACTCCCAAATTGACTTGACAAAATAACCCCCTTGCCAAGCCTTAAACTCCCCTTTTCTTACATATAAGTCACCCCTAAGGTAGGCCCTAGGTAGCTCACAGGCCAGGGTGCATTGGAATTAATTTTATAAGTATTAGCTTTTGATTGAGAGCAGGTAAGGACTTTATGTTTGGTGCCTTGAGAAACTGTAATTTAAAATCCTCTTTAATGGTAAAGTCGGATTTTAAGTTACAATTTTGAAAATGCCACTTTTAGAAATTTGGCACTTTCCTGCCCTATTTGGTCCCTGAGCCTGTTCCTGGGTCACATGACTGGGTGTAGTTGGCAGTTGGACTTTGTATATTCCTCCCAGACAGCCACACAATAGTATGATTAGGTGTGCCTGGGTGGGACATCACTGGCAGAAAGGGGTGGCGGAGCTTTGCCCACTTGGAAATCATAAGGCTGTGCCCTGCTTTTACACAAAGGACTTCACACCACTTAATTCTTCATGCAGCCAAACTGGAGCCAGGGCAGGGGAAGCAGGAACTCCAAGCACTTCAAAGGGAGTTATCTAGAAACGTCTCCTGCTTCAAAGAAGGCACCTTGAATAAAAATAAGACCCTCAGACCCACTCTTTAGTTCACTTTCTGGACCTGTGGAAGGACTGCCTGCTGCTGTGACCTGCTGTGTATTTCAGGAGACTGCTTTGCTGCACCTGGAAGAACTGCTTTGCTGCCTGAAGCCTGCCTCGAACCCTTAGAGGCCTGAACTGCTGTTTGAGCCCAGGACTACCATAGTGACTCCAAGGGTAGTTGGATGGCCTTCTGATCAGAGCCTCAGGGACAGAAAAGGCTCCAACCATCTTGAACCCGCACCTGGACCCAGCCTGAATGAGTTCCAACCCTCCAAGTGGTGCCTCTCCAGTCCTGGACCCTTGTCAGTGGTCATAAAGGTGCCCAGATAGGAAAAATCCAAAACTTGAGATACTTAAAAAAGTTTGAGCTAAAAACTGCTTTGAGAACTGAGAAGAGTCCGGGACCAACCTGCAGCGGTATTTCGCAGAAGGGGTATCTAACCTTGTGGAATCCTCATCGACTACATTCACCAGCCTCGTCTTGCTGAAGATTTTCGACTTCCCAAAAAGAGATTAAGTCCGCATGTGGAAATCTTCACTGCAAGTTCGTCCAGCAGCTCCCCGATGATGACGCTTACTCCTTGGACACCGCCTGCCACCTTGCCCCTCTGAACTTCAACCTTCTCTGAACAGTTTTGTAGAAATTTCTTCTAAGTCTGAAGGTTAGCGCCAACCAGGCCCAATCCACTTTTTGTATCCAATAAAGTCTCTGAGCACCCCAAAATGAGTCAGCGTTGAGTTTGTGATATCAACAGCCTTTATTTTTTCCACAATGTCTCTCAATTCTCTGCCTCGCCCTCGAAAAACATGTGTTTTATCTCTCGCTGCAGATGTAGCAGCAGACTTCCTTAGGGCTTCTAGTGCCTGCTGATTGTGTATTCGCAAGGTCACTATTCTATAGTTATAAGTCTGATCACTGGGGCGAGTGCTCCCAACCCTTCGTACAATATTGCAGGGTGACGAAATTGTACAAGGGGTCGGGAGCACACTCCCCAGTGACTGGACTTATAACTATAGAAGAGCAACCTTGAGAATACACAATCAGCAGGCGCTAGACGCCCTGAGGAAGTCTGCTGCTACATCTGCAGCGAGAGATAAAACACGTGTTTTTCGAGGGCGAGGCAGAAAATTGAGACATTGTGGAAAAATTAAAGACTGTTGATATCACAAACTCAAGGCTGACTCATTTTGAAATGTTCGGAGACTTTATTATTTATCAATTGGACTTGTTCCAGCAGAGGAAGATATGGTGGCTCTTCCTCCTCCTTGAGCACCGGACACTTGATAGCATCTGCTGATTGTGACATTTGGAACTTTTTCATTACTACAGTGTATGCGCTCTTATCCACAGCCACCAACCTGGGTTCTTGTACACTTTTTGTATCTGATTCGCACTCCATCGCGGTCGGCCATATTTTTCGACTCTGACCCAGTCTCGTGCGACTAGATGTCCGCAGTTGGCTTTTTGATCATGACTCCGGTTCTACTGACTGGATTTTTGTTGTTTTGGTGTCAAATACGTTTATTACAATCTATTGTAATTTTCTAAATTGGCATGGGATTTTTCTTACGTCGCGTTTTGACTTTATTACTGTCTGTTAGCTGCATAGATACTTTACACATTGCCTCAAAGTTAATTCCAACTGCTTTCTGCCAAGCTACAAAAGGTTTAAGCGCAGGTTAATTTATTGACTTCAGTGGTTCACCCTAACACAGATTGTGCCTGTTGCTTGAGCAGGATTAACACCCCACTTAACCAATTTCTCACACCACAATATTGGTAGGCGGGACAGATCCATAAATACATCCCTTTGAAAGAACCTTCTCATTCATTAAAACATGACACCGCCCCTCTAATCTCCACCAGATTAGAGAAACAACATCTTAACAACAAAACACATTCAGACAAGCTGTAATTTTCAATTACAAAGGGGCTCATGGCCTCAAAGTCCAAGAAACATTCCAAAAACGTAGAGAAATATACAAATAAAGTCTACCCTAGCAAAGCACAAGAAGCTAGGGAAGGACAGACTGCTAATCTCTCACTGTAGAGTTTACTGGATCAACAGAAATCCTATGGACCGAAATACAGTCCTCAACAGTAATAAGGGGCTAGAAACTACACTAAACCCGACAGATGAGGAAACAAGATAACAAAACACCCGTTATTACCTCACTCTAACATCATAAAATATGCCAGTGTTCAAACAGACTGCACGTAACAGCTAAGCTTCAACACCCAGACTAAAGAGAGGGAGCACTGACACCATGAAGAATGACTAAGAATTCCCACTGGTGCATGTCGGTCATCCTCCTCCGAAAGTCTGCATCAGCACTGACTTAAGACTTCCCAAAGCCCTAACAACTGACCCCTCCACATTTTACCCTAAGAAGCACAGAACAGATCCATACCAATATTATGAATGTTAGAGCGTTTTTATTAAATAAAAAGTACTTTATTTAAATGTGTTTTAGTTAGCATAACCAGGCTCAGTTGACATTGCCTAAGCCAAAAGCAGCCTGCATTAATATTAGTTTGCAATGACCAAAAAATATGTTTTTTAAAGTTGCATGAATAAGTTTTCTACGTGCCTGTTTTTTTCTCCTGTGTTCTCCTATGTCAGAAAATGTGTGAAGTAGACTTCATTATCATGGTGATGCTTTTCTAGTGTTGTATAAAATGTATTACCTTTTGTTCCATGAGAAGGAAGCCATGTGCCTCATGAGTGGTCCTGTATTTGCAACGTATTCAAGGTCCTTTGCCCAGGTCTGCTTGAAGCAGTGCACTGTGTAGACTTTTCACTTCTTGAATAAATGTCACTTTATTATTTCCCATTTCCTGCGTATAATTATGCATGCGAAGTAGGTGTTCCAAAATGTTTCTTGTCTCATGTATTATGTTTATATGAATGATGACTTGTTCCTAGCCCTACACTCTCACTTCACACCATGTTGAGAGTGTCTTTCACTGTCTGAAACCCTTCAGAATGTGCCCTTTTGGAGAAACGGCTAGACTTCTCAATTTCTGAACTGCAGACGCCTAGTTTGTCTGTCTATATGATTTAGTTAATATATTAATAATAATAAATAATCTATTTTTAGTTAACTCCCCTGACTTTCAACTGAGCAGATTTATGCTATTCCTTTGCTAAACTATATTTTAGTTCCGCCTATTTACTTGCTTGGGAGAGAGACCATATGTTATTTCCTCTTGCAATTGGCTTTATTTGATGCATTACTTATGCTGATTATGAATATGACTAATTCTTTTTGGTTTTGACTTTGAATTTTGTCTGGTACGGTTTTCTTTATTGTCCTATGGCTGCCGTCTTGTGGGACTCCCAAGTCTCCAATCCCGTGTCGCAACACTTCTACCTTTTTAGTTAAAGTATTGACACATGCAAAGCAATCTATAATACACTACAGAACATAAAAAAAGCTAAATTTAAAACTTGACCTAAATAACATGACAACTGCAAACTCACTCTCTCAATACGAAAACAGAAAGAACAATCCTCACCGCTCTAGCTCACCAAACACCCTAACCAAGAAAGAACAATTCACAACACACACGTGATCACAAGAAAATAAGGAGGATCCTAAGGACATCCCTAAAGTGACACAGTACAGCACCTAGTCTCACAAGGACAGCAACGCCATAACCTTATTACTGCAAAAAAAAAATCAAAGTCAAATATCATGGCCACTATTAACAGCATGCACCACAACTGCAGGTCAGCTGCAGCAGCACACAACAGAAATAGGAGCGGCTCATCTAATACAAGGCAAACAAATAACACCACGCAACACACCAATATACGCGGGCATTATCCGCCACCCACTGGGTGATATCAGCTTGCATGTGTAGGTGTTCATGGGACATACAATACCAAAGAATATCTGCAAGTATATTTTTTTGTATGTGAGGAGATGAGACTGCCTTATTTGGCGAGGAGTGGGACAGCAGCAATGACGTTACTGGTCCTCTCAGCGATACAACAGAACTTCCCATCGTGGCCGCCAGATTGTGGAAGGATGGTATTCGAGACCTCACATCACCCTCTGATATGCGGGGTCCCCCAGGGTTTGTCTCTGTATTCTACCTTGTTTTTCTAAGTGTGGCATCTCAAGTGCATCTATTTGTTTAGCTGGCTATATCTTTTATTGCTACGATGATGACAAAGAAATTGCAGTTGAATACCAACAATGTTTCTGTAATATTTCAATTTCGTACCTGTCTTTCAGTCACAGCACGCTAGATGCAAAACAAATAACTCATATTCAACAAGGACAAAACTAGTGGCGATCCTGGGGCAAGAGGCCTACAATGTGAACTGACACCCGGCAACCTACATTCTGAAGCAATATGCCTATCGACTAAGGTCATAAATGTGAGTTCCGGCTAGACTGAGATCCTGTTGTTATCTGATATATCAGATCTCATCCACCTGATTTCTACTTTTTAAAATCTTGTGAAAGGCTCGCCCTCTTCTCCCATTGGACCATCGTAGAACAGTGGGGCAGGCAGCCTCTTCAGCCAGTCTTAAATACAACAGCTCATTTATCTCGGCTTGCATATACCACCTGAATAGACTCCAACCTATTCAGAATTTGCTGCTAGACTGATTTCAGCTCTTCCCACATTTTCTCCAATACCTGACATTCTTGTGAAGCCACAACTGATTACCCTGGAAAGCCAGGTTCTGATCAAGCCCGCGAGTTCTCGTCACTTATGGGCTAGTGTCTGAGTGGCACAATTTCATTACAAGACCGGAGGCTAACATTATGCATAACATCTTTTATTGCCAATCCTGCAGCACCTTCAAAGACTTCACAATAGAACAGAACACTAGAACTGGAACACACAAGTCCTTTAAGTACTCCTACATCCCAACATTCTTCCTCTTTTAATTGCTGCTCCTGAAACAGATAAGTGTATATTTTTCATGCTCTATTTTAATGTGAGAGACATATTATTTAGATTTAAATTAGAAATGTATGTAAAGTATAATGAACTAGCTTCTAATTTTTGGAAGTAAGTTGAAATGAGATTATAGTTTTGAGTAGGATTTTATAATTTGAATGTTTAGAATGTATTTTGAGGTTTAAGGAAATATGTAAGGTTGTTCACTGTACATTTTATCGAGAAATAACGTAGATTACATGCAAAGAATGGATGTAAAATGATGAGAAAATGTTTACCGTTCATTTTGGGTTAGGAGTGTTGTTAAACGCGAGGTACGAAGTTTAGCGTACGGTTTATTTTTAAATGAGCCGCACGCGAGGAGGAGCGAGAATTTTTGCGTGCCAGGATCACGTGCTAGTACTCTCGTGATGTACGCGGGTGGAGCGAGAGTAGAACGAATTATTTCTATAAAGGACACTTTGATCGCGAGAGGGACGTTTTACGTTCTCTCGCGGGATCTTGTCGGCCATTTTGGATTGGGCAAAATGTAAGCAAAAGCTATGATTTAACGTTAGCGCATTAGACGGTTAAGATCGTTTAACATTGCGCAGATTGATTTTAAGGTGTAAAGGTGTTTTGAAGTGAACGGTAGGAGAAATAAGAGGAATTAAATAGATTTAGAGTTTTGTTTGATGACAAAAGAAGGTTTTTGCTATAAGGAGAAGAATATTTAAATATAGAAGGATTTTAAAGATGGAAAAAGAAATGAGTAGTGGAATTGAAATTACTAATAATAGAATAAATGAAGAAGTAGTTAAAAAGTTAATAGAATTTGAGATGAAAAAGCAAGTTAAAGAGTCAATGGAGAAATATATTAAAAATAGAAAGAGAAAAGAGATAGATTCAGGAGAGGAATTTTATTCATTATCAGAAGGTGAAGGAATGAGTACTGATATGGGAAAAAAGAGAAGTAAAAAAAACAGACATATAGACGAGTTGGATATAACGGAGAGGGGAAAGGTTGGTGAAAAATCAACAGCAATGAAAGGTGTCCTTGGCGGCACAAAAAGAGTAGGTGTCCTTGGCGGCACACAAAGAGCGGATGCCCTTAGCGGCACACAGGAGGAAGAGGATTATGATTACCAAAATAAAATGTCTGGAATGGAAAATGAAAATATGGATAAATATGTTTTGGATTTACAAGATGATGATAATTATGAGGATTTAGAGGAAATGGAAGTTGAAGCATCAAATGAGAGCATAAAAGATCCATTTGGGGGTGAAATGTTTAGTCCACTAAATATCAAACACCCGCGAAGCGGGGAGTGGTGGCCAATGGATCATGTGGCTAAGTTTATTAAAACCTGGATTAATAAACCACTTGATAGAGAGATGCGTAGGATGATGAGAGCAGAATGTTCAAGACCAAGGATAGAAGAGAAGGTTTGTGTGACACCTAATTTGGACCCTGATCTGATCAGTTATTTATTTAAATTTGGAAGAGATCCAAGAAAAGGATTGGAGAGATCTTTAAAGATCTGCCAAGATAAATTATTGGATGTGTTGGGACCGCTAGGAAGTATTTTAGATATGGCAGAGGATGCTTACGCTAATGAGGAACAAGTTGATGTGGATTTGTTGAGAGGATGCAGCCAAAGGGCATTAGTTTTACTTGGAAATGCAAATGCAGGTATATTACAAGAAAGGAGGAAGGCGATATTGATGAAAATAAATCCAAAATTAGGAGATATGGCACAAAAAGAGGATAAGGAAGATACAAAAGGATTGTTGTTTGGAGATGGTCAGGTGAAGGGAATAGGAAAGTATGTTGGAAATTTCACTGCGTTGGATAGAGCCCAGGGAAATATGAGAAGAGTGTTTGGTGTTTTTGGAAGGGCCAGTAGGCGGGGACCCTTTACTGGCCGGGGAATGCAGAGGTCCCAATATGGTACACAATTCAATTCACAATATGGCTGGCAAAATAGGGGTAGAGGATACCAGTATGGTGCAGGATTCTATCCGAGTAGGTCAAGGACAGGAAGGAACAGAAGATATTCAAGAGGACGAGGATCTTACAATAATGTAGGACAAGGTGAGTATGGAGATTTCAATTGGTTCTTCCCAAATAGAAGTAGGAGGAAGATTGAAGTTATTCAAGAAAGAATGGGAAAAGATAACAAGAGATCCATTGGTATTGGAAACTGTAAATGGTTTTATAATAGAATTTACAGATCTTCCTTTTCAGGAAAAAGAACAAAGAGAAATCAAAATGTCATTAGAACAAGAAAAAATTGTGGATTTAGAGATAGTTTCAATGATTACAAAGAATGCAATAATAGTTATAGAGGAAAAAGAAAAATGTTTTGTAAGCAATTTGTTTCTAGTGAAGAAAAAAGACAAAGGGTGGCGTCCGGTGATAAATCTCAGGGATCTAAACAGGTTTTTAGTGTATCGACATTTCAAAATGGAGGGGATACATTGTCTAAGGGACTTGTTGGAAGAGAGGGATTATATGATAAAGTTAGATCTCAAGGACGCTTAATTTACAATTCCTATGGCGAAGGAGAGTCAAAAATTTTAGCAATTCAGATGGAAAGGGAAATTGTATCAATTCCGATGTTTACCTTTTGGTCTATCCTCAGCACCGTGGTGTTTCACGAAGGTGATGAGAGTAGTGGTTGCTTATTTTCGGCAGAGAGGGATAAGGATGATAATATATTTAGACGATGTCCTAATTTTATCGCAAAGCAAGGAAGATTTGGAGAGAACAATGCAAGAAGTGGTAAAGAAATTAGAAGATTTGGGTTTTATTCTGAACAGGGAAAAGTCTTGTATGGAACCTACACAGGAGATAGAGTTTTTAGGTTTTCAAGTGAATACAAAGACTTGTCAATTATGCTTACCAGGGAAGAAATTGAAAATGATAAAAAAAAGAAATCCAAAATAGTTTAAAGAAGGAATCAATTTCTTTAAGAGAGTTGGCAAGGATAATAGGTTTATTATCATCTTCAGTGCAGGCAATTTTTCCAGGACCGCTGCATTATCGTGCACTTCAGAGATTGAAAGGAAATGCCTTGAGGAAAGGTTTTGGTATGGAGACAGAGTAGCTTGGGATACGGAAGCAAAGGAGGAGCTTTTATGGTGGTTTGACAATATGGAGGCTTGGAATGGGAGAGCAATTTTTGGAATGACGCCAGATTTTGTGATGGAGTCAGATGCGAGCTCGACAGGTTGGGGAGCCCCTTTGGGAGAATTGGAGACGGGAGGTATATGGTCGAAGAAAGAGAAAAGCAGTCATATAAATTGCTTAGAATTAACAGCAGGTTTATATGCTTTACAGAGTTTCAAGGAGAAGATAGAAGGACATATGGTTCTGATGAGAATGGACAACTTGTCTGCAGTGTCTTATATAAACAAATTGGGGGGGGGGGGCGAAGTACCGAAATTTAGCAGAGTTGGCGAAAGATTTTTGCCTAGAACACAAGATAGGGATAAAAGCAGAGTATTTACCAGGAGATCTGAATGTGTGTGCAGATTGGAATTCAAGGAATATGAGGGATTTCTGCGACTGAAATTGGACAGGAGTTGTTTTTGCAGAATAAACAGTGTGTGGGGTCCTTTGGAGGTGGATTTTTCTGCAAGTCGATTGACTTTTCAGTTGAAGGAATATTTCAGTTGGAGAGCGGATCCAAAAGCAGCTGCAATGGATGCATTTCAACAGGTATGGAAAGGGAGGAAGGGTTATGCTTTTCCACCTTTCGCAATGATTCAGAGAGTATTGTTGAAGTTGAGACAGGAGAGGTGTCAGATAGTCCTTGTGACACCGTTTTGGGTATCTCAAGTTTGGTTCCCATCAGTAATGGAGCTGGCTTGTGCGGAACCATTTTTGATGCCTGCCAGAGAGGGACTACTCAAGAATGCAGAAGAAGAAGAGCATCCTTTGGTTTTGAACGGGGTTTTGAACCTTCTTGTTTGGAAAGTGTCCGGAGATCTAGCGGAATCAAGGGTCTTTCGGAAGAGGCTGCAGAATTGTTGGAAGAGTCATGGGCCCCTGGTACAAGGAGTAGATACAAAGGTGTTTGGAGAATTTGGAGTAGTTGGTACATGGAAAGGAGTCTGGATCCCGTGGAGGCTCCTATAGTGGAAGTTGTGAATTTTTTAACAAAAAATTTCATGAAGGGTTGGAGTATAGAACCATTAATTGTTATAGATCTGCGATTTCGGCAGGGCATTCTTTTATAGATGGGAAATCTGTTGGTAGAAATGTTATGGTATGTAGGATCATGAAAAGTATGAGGTTAAGGAGACCAGCTAAGATTCGTTACAGTGTTTTATGGGATGTTAATGTTATGCTGTCTTTATTTTTGGAATGGCCATCTAATAAGTATTTAGAAGTCAAGAGACTTACGGAGAAGTTGGCGTGTTTGTTATGTTTGGTATCGTGTAAGAGGGTTTCCGATGTTAAAGCTTTGGAGATAGATAAAAAAGTGGTAGGACCAGATGGTGTATTTTTTGAGATTAGTAAAAGAACTAAGACTATGTCAACTTCTGTTTTTTATCCAGAATTTAAGGAAGAGAAGAAGTTGTGTGTTGTGAGTTGTTTACATGAGTATGAAAGTAGGGTCTTAGAGAATAGGAGAGATGGAGATAATCAAGTCTTGATTTCTTATGTGAAGCCTTATCGTCCTGTTAGTACTGCTACTATTTCAAGATGGGTGAAAAATGTGATGAAAGAGTGTGGATTGGATGTAGGTATATTCAAATCACATTCCTTACGTGGTGCAATGGCAAGCAAAATGTATTTGTCAGGTGGAAGATTGGAGGAGATCTTGAAGGCTGGAGATTGGTCAAATGCAGGGACTTTTGCAAAACATTACTTCAGACCAATTGAGCATGTTTCAAATGTTGTAATGAGAGGCTTTGAACATGCATAATGTTAGCCTCCGGTCTTGTAATGAAATGGCGATTCTCCAAGCATAGTGAAATGAGAATCAAAATTTCATTAAAGACGCGGAGGCTAACATTATCCCACCCTCCACGCCCCTTTGGGTAATTGTGGAGGAAATAATTGTTTGGAATTAAAGTGTTTGTATATGATGTGTTAAGTTTAATGTTTAAAAAAAAAAAAAAAGGTTGGTTTAAGTGTTAGGATTAATTTTATACAGAATAATGGAAGATTTATTAAGAAGAAGATGGACGATTTCAAGAGGAAGAGTTTATTTGAAGAAGTTACAGTTCACTGCATTAAAAGAGGAAGAATGTTGGGATGTAGGAGTACTTAAGGACTTGTGTGTTCCAGTTCTAGTGTTCTGTTCTATTGTGAATTCTTTAAAGGTGCTGCAGGAGTGGCAATAAAAGATGTTATGCATAATGTTAGCCTCCGCGTCTTTAATGAAATTTTGATTCTCATTTCACTATGCTTGGAGAATCGCCATTCTATGATACAGCCCGACTATAGCTCTTACGTCACCTTCCAAATTCCTACTGAAATTCTCTTCTTCTAAATGCTCTTAAACGGGTGGGTGATACTTCCCTGTGGTGACTGCTAACATGTGACATGTTCTTTTGTTTTATTTGCTGTGCAGCACAGATCAGCTTTCATTAAGTCAGATAATATCTTTTTTTCTACATGGTTCTATTTCATCTCAGCATCAGAAAAAACATCAGTGTATTAGTGCGATTTATGCAACCAAAATAAAGCAAGCAAGTATTGGTCATTGTGTTTACAGAGAACATAACATCCAGAAACTCCTCCTAACCTGGTCTCAGATAATCACTTCTCACCCATGGGTCTTCCTCTTGGGGATTCGTTAAAGGGTGATTTTCTTCTCTGTCCTTTCCAAAGGAATTACCCTGGTCACCTGTAAATTAGAGAGAACAATTTTTCCCACACTTTCTCACATTAATCTGGGTCTTTTCCCTTCTATTATTCTAACTGGTAATGGGAATAATCGGGTGAAAACAGATAATAAAATGGAAAATGATTTGTATTTAGCATAGCTTTACTCGCAAATGAACTAAAAGACGACAAGTGAAACAATCCACTGCAGCATCACTTCCAACTTGATAAGGTGGACAAATGTCTCTTATTTGAGCTGTTGTCGTGAAGAACAAATGACTTACCTTTAGACGGTAAAAATGCCACTCCACACAAGGGGGAGGCGGGAGGGCAGTGAGGAATCTGCAATTAGATACAGCACCCACCAGAAAAAGCATTACTGAAGGTATGTAACTTGTTCTTCCGATGGGAATTTCTAGTTGCACATTCATCACCATAGAACAGATACCAAAGCAGTACCTCTCAAAGGTGGAGTCTCTTTAGAGTGGATACAAACCAAAAAGTCAAATGGGCGAGGAGTCTTTTCTGCAGCATATTACTCTCAATGTAGCAGTGCTTAGTGAACATATGCAAAAAGAACAATTGATGGACAGAATGCAGAACAATGTCATACATTCACCCCAGTACAAAGATCTGGGCCTAAATCCATCGTTTTTTTGCTCACCATGCCTCTTCAGTTTGGACTCAGCCATTGGCAAATCAGTCTTGACCCTGCCCCCAATGGGAATAGTCCTGCCTGAACTGCCAGCCCAGGTCCTCCCTGGACTGGAAACAAGCATCCTAGGACCGGTTTTGGGGTTTCACCCCTCATCAGCCAGGATAGCTTGACTTCAGTGGCATGGAGAGCACGGGACCCATGTGTGGGCATACCCGTCCCACTCTGGGTGACAAATGCAAAAAGAACAATTGATGGACAGAATGCACAACAATGTCATACATTCACCCCAGTACGAAGATCTGGGCCTAAATCCATCGTTTTTTTGCTCACCACGCCGTTTCAGTTTGGACCCAGCCATTGGCAAATCAGTCTTGACCCTGCCCCCAATGGGAACAGTCCAGCCTGAACTGCCAGGCCAGGTCCTCCCTGAACTGGAAATAAGCATCCTAGGACCGGTTTCGGGGTTTCACCCCATATCAGCCAGGATAGCTTGACTTCAGTGGCATAGAGAGCACGGGACCCACGTCTGGGCATACCCGTCCCACTCGGGGTGACAAATGCAAAAAGAACAATTGATGGACAGAATGCAGAACAATGTCATACATTCACCCCAGTATAAAGATCTGGCCCTAAATCCATCGTTTTTTTGCTCACCATGCCTTTTCAGTTTGGACCCAGCCATTGTCAAATCAGTCTTGACCCTGCCCCCAATGGGAACAGTCCAGCCTGAACTGCCAGGCCAGGTCCTCCCTGGACTGGAAACAAGCATCCTAGGACCAGTTTCGTTGTTTCACCCGTCATCAGCCAGGATAGCTTGACTCCAGTGGCATTGAGAGCACGGGACCCACGTCTGGGCATACCCGTCCCACTCGGGGTGACAAATGCAAAAAGAACAATTGATGGACAGAATGCAAAACAATGTCATACATTCACCCCAGTACAGAGATCTGGGCCTAAATCCATTGTTTCTTTGCTCACCATGCCATTCCAGTTTGAACCCAGCCATATGCAAATCAGTCTTGACCCTGTGCCCCATGAGAACAGTCCAGTCCTAACTGCCAGGCCAGGTCCTCCCTGGACTGGAAACAAGCATCCTAGGACCAGTTTCGTTGTTTCACCCGTCATCAGCCAGGATAGCTTGACTCCAGTGGCATTGAGAGCACGGGACCCACGTCTGGGCATACCCGTCCCACTCAGGGTGACAAATGCAAAAAGAACAATTGATGGACAGAATGCAAAACAATGTCATACATTCACCCCAGTACAGAGATCTGGGCCTAAATCCATCGTTTCTTTGCTCACCATGCCATTCCAGTTTGAACCCAGCCATATGCAAATCAGTCTTGACCCTGTGCCCCATGAGAACAGTCCAGTCCTAACTGCCAGGCCAGGTCCTCCCTGGACTGAAAACAAGCATCCTAGGACCGGTTTCGGGGTTTCACCCCTCATCAGCCAGGATAGTTTGACTCCAGTGGCATGGAGAGCACGGGACCCACGTCTGGGCATACCCGTCCCACTCGGGGTGACAAATGCAAAAAGAACAATTGATGGACAGAATGCAGAACAATGTCATACATTCACCCCAGTACAAAGATCTGGGCCTAAATCCATCGTTTTTTTGCTCACCATGCCTTTTCAGTTTGGATCCAGCCATTGGCAAATCAGTCTTGACCCTGCCCCCAATGGGAACAGTCCAGCCTGAACTGCCAGGCCAGGTCCTCCCTGGACTGGAAACAAGCATCCTAGGACCGGTTTCGGGGTTTCACCCCTCATTAGCCAGGATAGCTTGACTCCAGTGGCATGGAAAGCACAGGATTCAAGCTAGCCTGGCTGATGAAGGGTGATGCCCTGAAACCGGTCCCAGGATGCTTGTTTCCGGTCCAGGGAAGGCCTGGCTTGGCAGTTCGGGCTGGACTGTTCCCACAAGGAACAGGGTCAAGACTGATTTGCATATGGCTGTGTCCAAACTGGGGTGGTGTGGTGAGCAAAAGAATGATGGATTAAACCCAGATCCTTGTGACTGGGGGTGAATGTTTGCATTGTCCAGCATTCCGTCCATCAATTGTTTCTTTTGCATATGTCACCCTAAGTGGGAAGGGTATGCCCAGACGTGAGTCCCGTGCTCACTACACCACTGGATTCAAGCTAGCCTGGCTGATGAAGGGTGATGCCCTGAAACCGGTCCCAGGATGCTTGTTTTCGGTCCAGGGAAGACCTGGCTTGGCAGTTTGGGCTGGACTGTTCCCACAAGGAACAGGGTCAAGACTGATTTGCATATGGCTGTGTCCAAACTGGGGTGGTGTGGTGAGCAAAAGAATGATGGATTAAACCCAGATCCTTGTGACTGGGGGTGAATGTTTGCATTGTCCAGCATTCCGTCCATCAATTGTTTCTTTTGCATATGTCGCCCTAAGTGGGAAGGGTATGGCCAGACGTGGGTCCCGTGCTCACTACACCACCGGATTTAAGCTAGCCTGGATGATGAAGGGTGATGCCAGGAAACCGGTCCCAGGATGCTTGTTTCCGGTTCAGGGAAGACCTGGCTTGGCAGTTCGGGCTGGACTGTTCCCACAAGGAACAGGGTCAAGACTGATTTGCATATGGCTGTGTCCAAACTGGGGTGGTGTGGTGAGCAAAAGAATGATGGATTAAACCCAGATCCTTGTGACTGGGGGTGAATGTTTGCATTGTCCAGCATTTCGTCCATCAATTGTTTCTTTTGCATAGTGAACATATGCGTCAACGGACACGTCGTTGCTTGGCACAAATAAATAACAGGTATCCCTAACACAAAAATAGTGGTAGCAGGCTTGACCCTGGAAGAATGTCTCTCAGATCTTCTGGGGGTTTGCTACCTGGCCAGTGGATATTCGATCTTGATACAGAGGACTATCAACCTCAGCAGAGGCTTCCGCACCGCCTTCCCTTTTTTGCTCTGGAAAACAACACAACAAGCTGATCGCCCATACAATTGTTCTTGGTACGATCAATGTAAAAACATAAATCTCGTTTGTCGTCCAACTGATGGAGTATCTCCTCCTGAAGCAATGAACACTGGTAGGGTGATCCACTGCTCAACATGGAAGGGAGTCACAACTTTCGATAAGATGGCTGCCCGAGTCCTCAGCGCCAATTTGGCTAGAGAGAACATTGTGTAAGTCGGTTGCACCGAAAGTGCCTGCAGTTCCCTCACACGAGTTGATGTAATTGCAATAAAGAAAACAGTCTTCAGAGCCAGGAGATGCAGCAAGAAACTATGGATAGGTTCGAAAGGCATACACATGAGGAATGCCAAGACCAAGTTAAAGTCCCACTTGGGCATCACAATTGATTTGGGAGGGAACATGTGTGTCAAACCGTTAATAAATCTCATCACATTAGGTGATTTAAACAAGGACGGTTGGTTTGTTCAGCAAACGCAGAATGGCCTGAAAACAAACCTTTGTCTGGCTGGGCTAATAACAAAACACACAAACTTAATGTGCTGTAGTCCTACTATCTTTAAAGCATTCCAGAGTGGAATTCGCCTTCTCTACGAAGAGGTACGACCCATAGCATGTCCATTAGCGATGCCTATAAAATCTGGTTTAACTCATCCATAAGTGATGCCAGAAAATCTGATTGATCTCATCCGGATGTGTCTGCGAAGCACCACACTGGTACTGATTGCCCTACCAAAATAGTCTGTGGTACCCAAGGCTGTGCGGAAGACGAACTTCGTTACATCTTGCCCATCATCGATTGTCTGAGCCAAAGAGGCTCTAAAGTCCTCAGGGACCATCGGTAAGATCTCGATGGTCAAGTCCCAAAGAGCATGTGTATTGGTGCAACAGAAAGACTGTGTTTACAGATATCGGTGCAAGGCTGGCAAAAGAAAACATTTGCTTGCTGAAGGCATCAATCCTTTTCGATTCTCTACATTGGGGATTGAGCCAAAATGAATTACTGGTACAAGCCAGTACACTGAGACTTCGGGGTATTGTGCTTAGTGAGACCACCTAATCACTGGAAGCAGGCATATCTTGCCTGGCCATCTGCCAACAAACAGTCGGGCAAGAACATGGTTTCAACCAGGTAACTATCAAAGTATCCATTAGGGGCGTCTTTTAAAAAAAGCAAGGGTTTTGATGGTGCTAGCCCATGCCGCACCATTTCTGTCAAAACATTTGCCTTTGTCTCAGTGGAGTGCAGCTGTAATTCTAGTACCTCAGCTGCCCTCAAACCACCAAATGAGCAACTTTCTTCTGTTTGTGGTCTATGTGGCGACCACCAACTACTGTTTCAGTGGAGGGATCAGGGCCAATGGAAATTTGTAACTGAAGGTGTAAGCCATCATCAGTATAATGAGGGTAGAGAAGAAATCATCCTGAGCATCATGTGCCCTAAGGCCCACCATGTTCTGGAACAGGATGAGTCAGAGTCAAAAAGACAATGGAGCCTCTGAGGACAGCAGCGTCACATTAGAGGCATCGGATTAGAGTCAGGCTGCAGTATAACTAGTTGCGCATTTGTTATTTCACAGCGTGACATTGGTGGAGCTTGGGCTGATTTCGATTCAGAGTCCGACATGGGTTTTGACCCCAGATCATAAACCAGCGCCAATGGAGTCAGTATTAGAGCCAGGACGGCGTGGATCTAGGGCCGGAGTAGAAGTCTGTAACGAAGTTGGTATGGGCTCAATAATGGGTCCCACTGGGACAGGCATCACTGGGGAAAGACCCGCTGGTAGTAACAAGGCAGGAGGCCTCGGCGATTGCCTGAGGCCCTAAGGTATGTCAGAGGGAAGAAAAAAAAAAAACACAGGGTATGAGGCAATTTGAGACTGCACTTATCGCTATAGTAAGGTCATGTATTGCATTTGCTCCTTTTGGTGCATAGGACCTGAGGCTCAATACCCTTAAACCTCCTAGGATTAAAAAAACCCACAAATATCACAACAACAATTTGGTCCAGCACTCTATATTACAGTTTCTCACGTTATATCACATGGTTATACAAAAACAATGATTCAGCAGGTATTATTACCTTCTGAATCAATATTTTTTGTATAACCATGTGATATAACGTGAGAAACTGTAATATAGAGTGCTGGACCAAATTGTTGTTGTGGTATGTCAGAGGGAGCAGGATGTGCACTCAAGATTTGCAGCATGGCCTATTTGAAGGCCTTGATCTACAGTTGGACAGATGATGGTCTAGTGGACTCAGGGCACGTCGGGACTAATTGAGGTATCAATTTGGTGACTGGTGATCTTGAGGAAATGCAACTCAAATCTTGACACCTTCTTGTTGGAGTCAAAGTCGCAGGAAGAGGTTGAATCCCCCCTTTTCTTTCTTATGATTTCGCTTGGACTTCAACTTACCTGACGATTTTGAGTGGGAAGTGGAGAGGTTGCGGGAGCAGCCTTGTGAAAGGGCACACGACTTGGAGCGGGACCTTCATGAAAATCGCAACTTCTTATGTTTGGCTGTGCAAAGTACTACAGATGGAGGGGTGGGGGGGGGAGGGGCACACCAGCTCTGCAGGCGCCTGGATGCAGTTTTTGTTGGCTACTTGGCCTGGCTTTCTCCAGCCGCCCGAGTTTATGCTGAGCAGCCATAACCCTTTTAACAGGTGACACAGGCCCAAATATCCCCTGCCAAACAAGAGAGAAGCTCAGTCACTTTGCAGGGGAAAGCTCTGCCAGTGAGTTAGGAGTTGGGTAGTGTGGTGTATTAGAGTTGTCCCTTAGAGTTCATTTTCAAGGATACTCAGTGGTGCAGTTAATTATAAAGGGGGCAAGAGGTAAAGAGGCACACTCTGCAGCGTCACACTTATCCTTGGCACTATAGAGCAACCATTGCTGCATTTTTTAGTTTCTAAACAGCAGCGTGCTCCAGAAACTTATACAGAATCCATACGGGCAGGTCCCAGAGTAACAGAGCTCCCTGCTCTTAATTTCAGCTAGCCTCAGTCCTAAGCAACCACCTGTAAGTCCGGGGAAAAGGATTGAAACAATCTCAAGGCCCAGTTGTGGCCAGCCGAGGAAACGCACTCAGCGAACAGAGGTGCAGAGACTCATCACAGGACCTTGCAGCACAGTTCTTCCCCTGGACGCAGGAGTGCAGGTATCGCCTTGATGAACCCGACTCCGTCTTTCTTCAACTCTTCTTCCAGGCAATTGAGCTCAGCTTTCGTTTAGTCTCTCTACTCCTGCAGAAGCACTTCCAGCACTTGTGTGTCAGCAGCAATAAGAGGGTCCTCCTCTTACCGGAGGTCCTCAGCACTTTCAGCAGGATTCTTTGGACCTGGTGGTCAGAGACACATGCGCTGGATCACATATGTTTCTCCAACACACTGCTGGGGTGTTGCCTGGGAACTGGTCAATGAGAATTCTTGGAACACTGACTTGGACTTTCAGATCCATACTTATACTATATTTCCAGACAAAGTTTCTTTACATTTCTGGGTCTATTCCATTCAGATTGGCCAAACCGCAGTCTTTGTATTCGAACATCAGTAGGAAGGCAGTATCAGACTCGGCGTCTTCAGAGAAACCAAAACACGGGCACAAATGAGACAGAAGTGTTAAGACTCTACCAGATATCAAGCTGAAGGAAATACGATCTCTTTGGGAACAAAGAAGTAGGACACAGCAAACTATTCCTGTCTCCTGTTCTCCCACACCCCAAAACTTGATTTTCGACGGGCCTCAGGAATGATTTGGAGGAGCCCAACCATATAAAATGCCTGTCTAACAGGCTACCTCCATCATCCATCTTGTACACCACTGACACAGAGACAATCCAAAATAGATCCCTTTTTGCTATCAGTCAGTTATATCACATACACTCGGTACAACTAGATGGAGAGGAGGACCCAATTGTAGGGGACTGGTAGCCCAATTTAAACAGGAGGGGGGCGTAGAAAACTCACCATGTGCAGGACACATGCACAAAGCTCTGTCCTGCCACTGTAATACAAGGCTGCCTCTACCTGGAGTATCCAGGGCAACAATGCTTCGTAACACATCCGAGGGTGGGTTGGGTTTCCCCCAATACATATAGGTGGTCTAGCTTTGATCTGCACTGGACTGGAATCACAATGAACCATAATCCAAATGGCAAAGGATGGGTCATTGTTAAACAGAGTTTCTCCCCAATCACAATGCCACACCTCCTATGGGTCTTATAGAGCAAGGCCGACACCGGGCACTCTCCTAACCACATTGTGGATATTGTTATAGCACTGGCAACAACTCACATGGAAGACAGCACCCATTATGTTTCCCTCTCTGATGTCCCTGACTATACACAATACTGACATTCTCAACCCAGGCTTCAAACAATGGAATAACAACTACCCTCGACTGTTGGGGGATCTCTTTTCAGACGGGGGTCTTAGATTCTAGGGACGAAATTCAAGAGGACCTAGGACTGGGTCTGGAAAATGATTTCAAATTAGCCCAAATCCTCCCCTAGGCGGGTACCCGCAAGGTACTGGAACTAGCCCAAAGGGAAAAGCATGCTTGAATTGATGTTTTATAACAAGCAGACTCGTAAAGGGATATCAAGGCTCCAACAGCGCTTATCAGATTTATTTTATGTGGCTGATGTAGAAACTTACTACATGCTTTGGGTCGAGCCTATGAAGCCTCTCCTCCTGTGGTGGAGGGAGAAAGGATGGCAGGGTGATGGAATGTCCCAGATGGAAAGGAGCCACCACCTTTGAGAGGAATGCAGCTTCAGTTTCTAACATCAGCTTGTCTGGGAAGATCACGTAAACAGGAGTTAGACAGACGAGGCTTCCAACTTGCTGACTCGGCGATATGGTGACATCTAGGAAAACTTTTTTAATGCCAAATGCCTCAAATGTGCATGGGCTGAAACGGAGCCCCCATAAGAAACGTTAGAACCAAATTAAAGTCCCACTGAGGCATTATAAAAGGGGTTGGCAGATATATGTTTGTCAGACCTTTCAGAAATCTCATTAACACTGGAGACTTAAATAGGAAGGGTTGACTTGGCATGCAGAAGAAAGCGGACAGCGCTGAGAAATGTCCCTTGACTGTAGCCACTGCACACCCTTGCTGCGTCAAGAACAGTGTGAGCTGTAATCTCTTGGTAAGGGATGCTTTTAAAGGATCAATCCTTTAACCCCTTTCATGCGTGAGACGGCCAGGAGCCGTCCGACGCCACAGTGCTCATGTGCTTCGGATGGCTCGCGGCCATCCACATACATGGCACTTTAAATCCCTCTGGTGCTGGTACCAGAGGGATTTCCTTTCTCCTTAAACAGCCTTGGGAGCTGGGGAAGAGCTTCTCCAGCTCCCGAGGCTGTTTAGTTTTTTTTCACTTAAATGATGATCAGCGCGGAAGTCGCGCTGACGTCATTTCAGTGAAACCAAAACTGAAATGAGCCGATCAGCTCGTTTCAGTTTCACAGCCTCGGTCCTCAGGGGGCTATCTCAGCCCCCTGAGCACCGAGGCAGATGGGAGAGGTACCATTGGAAAGCGGAGAATCTCCCCTTTCCAATGGTACCTCTCCCTAGTGGATCCCTGCTTGGGGATCGCCGCAGGAGGGCGATCTCCAAGCAGGGATTCACCCACTATGCACCAGGGAGGGGAGAGCGGCCCCTTGAGCAAGGGCCCTTCTCCCCCCATTTTTTGGGCCATATTCAGTCTTTCTGCCCCCTCATCCCCCCCCCCGGGGCACATGGGGGCAATAGCCCAAAGCTCACTAGACACCAGGGATTTTTTTATAAGTAAATGTAGGGGTGGGGGCTGCCTAAAATGGGCATGCCAATGCCCCCACCCCCAAAATAATTTGACACAGTCTTTCTGTCTCCCAACACTTTCCTACTCAAAATCCCCAGAAAACACCAAATTTAGCTTTTAAAAAAATCAAATTTTCCTCACTTTTCTGTGTGGGAAAGTTGTGGGATCACCGGGCCACCACAAATTTCCTACCACCCAGCGTTTCCCCAGGTCTCCCAATAAAAATGGTACCTCACTTGTGTGGGTAGGCCTGGTGCCTGCAACAGGAAATGGCCCAAAACTTACTGTGGAGACTTCAAAATTATCGATTGCAAAATGACCAGGTTTTACAAGCGAGTCATCTGCGTTTTTGGTCCCTGGCTCAGTGGCCATTTAGGGAATCCTACCAAACCCAGACATTTCTGAAAACTAGACACCCAGGGGAGTCCAGGGAGGTGCGGGTTGCGTGGATCTCCTACCATTTGCCTACCTAGAATCCCATCCAAACCTCAAATTTAGCTAAAGAAATCACATTTTCCTCACTTTTCTGAGTGGGAAAGATGTGGGATCACTGGGCCGCCACAAACTTCCGACCAACCAGCGTTCACCCAGGCCTCCCGATAAAAATGGTACCTCACTTGTAGACCTAGTACCTGTGACAAGAAATGGCCCAAAACGTACTGTGGAGACTTCAAAATTATAGATCGCAAAACTACCTGATTTTGCGAAGCAGTCACATGCGTTTTTGTTCCCGGGCTTAGCGGCCATCTAGGGAAACCCACCAAACCCAGACATATCTGAAAACTAGGCACCTAGGGGAGTCCAGGGAGGTATGGCTTGCGTGGATCCCCCAATGTTTTCCTAGCCAGACTCCCCTGCAAACCTCAAATTTAGCTGAAAAAAATCAAATTTTTCTCATGTTTCTGTGTGGGAAAGTTGTGGGGTAATCGGGCTGACAACAATTTTCCTATAACCCAGCGTTCCCCCAGGTCTCCCAATAAAAATGGTACCTCACTTGTGTGGGCGGACCAAGTACCCGCGACAGGCAAGGGCCCAAAACGTATTATGGAGACATCAAAATTACCTATCACAAAACGACCTGGTTTTGCAAGGGGGGACATCTGGGTTTTTGGCCCCAGACTCGGCGCTATCTAGGGAAACCTACCAGACCCAGACATTTCTGAAAACTAGACACCCGGGGGAGTCCTGGGAGGTATGGCTTGCGTTGATCCCCCAACGTTTTCCTACCCAGAATCCCCTGCAAACCTCAAACTTAGCAGAAAAAAATCACATTTCTCTCATGTTTCTGTGAGCGAAAGTTGTGGGATCACCAGGCTGAAACAAATTTCCTACCACCCAGCATTCCTGCCACCAGTTTCCTTAGATGTCGGCCAAGCCCGGGGCCAAAAACCCAGGTGACCCCTCCCCTTGCAAAACCAGGTCGTTTTGTGATAGGTAATTTTGATGTCTCCACAATACGTTTTGGGCCCTTGCCTGTTGCGGGTACTTGGCCCACCCACACATGTGTGGTACCATTTTTATCGGGAGACCTGGGGGAATGCTGGGTGGTAGGAAATTTGTGTCAGCCCAGTGATGCCACAACTTTCCCACACAGAAATGTGAGAAAAATGTGTTTTTCTTAGCTAAATTTGAGGTTTTCAGGGGATCCCGGGTAGGAAAACATTGGGGGATCCACGCAACCCACACATAGCTCGACTCCCCTGGGTGTCTAGTTTTCAGAAAAGTGTGGGTTTGGTAGGGCTCCCTAGATGGCCGCCTGCCGGGCCAAAAACCCAGGTGACCCCCCCCCTTTGCAAAACCAGGTCGTTTTGTGATAGGTAATTATGATGTCTCCATAATACGTTTTGGGCCCTTGCCTGCCGCAGGCACTTGGCCAACCCACACAAGAGAGGTACCATTTTTATCGAGAGACCTGGGGGAATACTGGGTGGTAGGAAATGTGGGGGCTTTTTCAGTTAAATTTAAGGTTTGCAGGGGATTCCGGATAGGAAAACATTGGGGGATACACACAAGTCACACCTCCCTTGACTCCCCCGGGTGTCTATTTTCATAAATGTGAGGGCTTGGTAGGTTTCCCTAGATGGCCGCGAGCCTAGGAACAAAACGCAGGTGCCCCCCTTGGAAAACCAGGTCGTTTTGTGATAAGATAATTTTGATGTCTCCACAATATGTTTTGGGCCCTTCCCTGCCGCGTACACTTAGCCCACCCACAAAAGTGAGGTAACATTTTTAGCAATAGATCTGGGGGAATACTGGGTGGTAGGAAATTTGTGTCAGCTCATTGATCCCATACCCTTCCCACACAGAAATGTGAGAAAAAAGTGATTTTTTCAGCTAAATTTGAGGTTTGCAGCAGATTCTGGGTAGGAAAACTTTGGGGATCCACGCGAGTCACACCTCCCTGGACTCCCCTGGGTGTCTAGTTTTCAGAAATGTGTGGGTTTGGTAGGTTTCCCTAGATGGCCGCCGAGCCCGGGACCAAAAACGCAGGTGGCCCCCTTGCAAAACCAGGTCGTTTTGTGATAGGTAATTTTGATGTCTACACAATACGTTTTGAGCCCTTTCCTGCCGCGGGTACTTGGCCCACTCACACAAGTGAGGTTCAATTTTCCTGCAGCACTTTTTCCCCATGTTCCCCCCAAATTTTTTTTGCTGTATTTTGGCTAATTTCTGGGTCCCCTCCAAGGGGAATCGACAAACCCTGAGTACCTTTGAAATCCTCAGGATGTTGGAAGAAAAGGATGCAAATTCGGCGGGTATACCTTACCTGGACAAAAAGTTACAAGGGCCTAAGCACAAACTACCCCAAATAGCCAAAAAAAGGCTTAGCACAGGCATAGCAGCGAAGGGGTTAAAACTTGTTCCAGACTGTGGAAAGGCAACACGCCGAGAGGACCATGTTCACCACTTCCGGTGGTAGCTGCAACGCACTCAATCTCCACGCATGGAGGTGTAGGCTGTGAAGATTGGGACGTAAGACAACAGGTCCACTGTGAGTGGAAGACGAAGTGGGGCCACAATCAACAGGTGTAAAGGGTAGAGGCGAACGCGAATGGAGGGGAAACTTCCACTCAAATGGAAACACATCTCCCCAGGCTTGCTGGAGGGCTTCAAACCTTGGGCAGTGGGCATGTCTTGAGGGGCAAAGAGGCCCATGAGAGTTGTGGCTTAAAGTGAAAAGATGTCTTGTACTACCTCCGAATGGAGACTCGTGGTCTGCAAAATGGCGCTGACTGAGACTATTGGCCCTGGTGTTCAGTGAATCTGCCAGCTGCTAGGCCAAAATTCACGGACTGTGTTGTGTGCGCAAGACTTGAGTCTCGGAGCTTCTAGACAGAGAGTTTGAGGCCTTACTCCTCCCTGCTTGTTCAGGTTCCACATCACAGTCCAGTTGTTGGTCAAGATCTAGACCAACTGACCAAGAAGTGCCGGGAGGAAGACCTTAGTTGCCAACTGCATTGCACTCAGTTCCAGCAGACATGACAACTCTGGTGTTTTGGAAACCAGAGACATCTCATCTCCAGGTCATTCAAATGCGCTCCCCACCTTCAGGTGGAAGCATTCGTTACAACTGTGGCCACTGCTGGAGGGAAGCAGAAAGGTCTTCCTTGCAAGAGGTTCTCTCTTCCCTACCAGCTCATCTCCGCTGCAGCATTCCTGGAGATCACAATGGATTCTTCCAGATCCCCCTTAAGTTGGAACCACTGCTTCAAAAGGCACCACTCACTGCAGAGCCCTCGTGCCAGCGTGCATGAGTGAAGCCAACAGACCAAGCAAACAAACGACATTCAGGACTGAGACGAGCTCACATTCGAAACATCAGAATCGGAATCATCTTCCAAATGTCCCATATCCTCTGCAAAGAAAGGAAAGCTTTGAGCAAGATGGTGTCCAGTACTGCCCGAAGAACAAGAGGTACTAAGAGGACCCCAGGTGAGATTTGGGACGACTGATTGAAAACCCCAAGCCAAACAACAGGGAAGCTGTTAACTACAAATGATGGAGCATCAGCTAGGGTGACTTTGCTTTGATCAGCCAGTCACAGTCATCCAGGTACAGGAAATACTGCGATTCTCGACCGACCGGGATGGGCCCCAACCACTGCCATCACCTTTGTGAAGACTCGAGGTGTTGAAGTTAATCCAAAAGGAAGTACAGTGAATTGGTAATGGCAAATACCCACCACAAACTGCATGTACTTCCTGTGGACTGCAGGATTGGAATGTGAAAGTATGCATCCAGTCTTCTAACTCCAACAGCAATATAACCTAAACCAGGAGCAGCATCAATAACTTGTACTTTCGAAGAAATCATTTCAGGACCCTGAGATCGAGGATATTCCTGGGAACAAGGAAGTTACAGACAGTAGCACTCCTGTCTTAGTTCTTGGACTAGCATCAGTTCTACTGCTCCTTTCTGCAACAAGATCTCTGCCTTCTGCTGCAGAATCTGCATGTGTTCTTCCAGTAACTGAGAGAGACTGGGAGGAGAGCTATAGAGGAAGGGTAGGGTGTACTTCTTTTCTACAATTTTTAGAACCAAGCGGTTTGAACTGATGTACTTCAAGGCTAGTAGAGAAAAGGACACCCTTCTTCCCAATGGTATGTTGTGCTCCTTCCCAGGCATACTACTGCTGCTTCTCTGTTGGTACTGAGAAAGAAGAAGAGGAGGAAGATGGAGGGAGGAAGCTGTCTTTCATGGCCCTTGCCTATCCCTCTGTATTACTGCACAAAGAGGTTCCTCTTATGTTGCTGACCTGGCGTGGAGGCTTGTGACTTCTTTTGGAAACAACTAAAGAAGGAGTATGGCCTCTTGAAGGAATGATAAGTCCAGAGAGCAGGCTGCAATCCTAATGAGTGCACTGTCACTGTACCTTCTTTAGAAAGCTTGAGTGCCTCATTTGCTTTTTGACGGAACAATCTCTCTCAAACGGCGTATCTTACAGTGTGTTTTGCACATCAGAGAACCCTATGAACCGTAACCACGCATGGAGCCTTAAGATCACTGATGTGCCCACTAACCTGACCACACTGTCCGCAGTGTGTAGGCCATCCAGCACTATGTAACTAGAGGTATCATGCTCATCCCTTACCACTTCTGAAAAGTGATCCTTCAGATGTCCTGGGAGATTTGGGCTCACCGTGGCTGCCATGTCCATGACAGCATGGGTATATCTTCCTAAACAATATGGCAATAAGGGAGTGAAAGCTGTCAGCCGACAAAGCCTTTTTACCTATGGTTTCCAGACTTTTGGGTTCCCTATCAGAAGGATGTGTTGGAAAAGCCCCTGTAATCCCCTGTATGTGGATGCTGTGGTGAGGAGTGAATGGTTAGGAAGGCTGGATGCCCTGGTGTTCATCTGTACTGGCAAGCAACACCCCAGTTAATCACCAGATGCGAGGATGGTTTTGTCCAGTGTTCCCTCAAGGAGTACCTGAGAGCCTCAATGAATGGGAGAAATGGTTCTGAAGTGGACGGCGCCATCTGTATATATCCATGAGCATATTAGCTCTTTGCTCTACTGAAGGTAATGGTAGGTCTTGACTGTTTTTCACAGAGTACAGCGAGGCTGCAGTGCCGAGTCCAACGCCGTGTTGGACTCAGGATAGGGTGATGTCTGACCAGATCTGACGTTTCCACCAATGCCAGTCCCAAAGCTGGAGGGTGAGGTAGGGGCTCAAAAGAAAGGGACGGCGCCAGATAGAATTCATGTGGTGCCAAGGGCACTCCCGGAATAAGACCCTATAGCCCTCTTACTGGTCCAGTAGGCCTAAGGGTGATACAGAAGGGACGGCCGCCCTCCTGAAGACGTTCATTATGGTCTGCATGAAGGCCAACAGATCCATGCTCGGCGCCCGGAACTTCAGTAAAATGGACACTGACGCTGCTTAAGGAGGAGGAAGTGGGAGTGGAGATAATGGTGCCTGCTCAAGAGGGGTTGGCGCCACTGCAAGGTAAATCTTCACTAACTTCAGCTCTGGAGATGGAGCCAGAGGAGACCTGGATTGGACTTCCACAATCTTGACCTTTGACAAGATGAGGAGTGCTTTTTCTTCTTCTTAGGCCTACTGTTTCTCGAAGATCTAGTGGATGAGGAATACCCCAATGCTGACCTGGTGCCTGACTGTGACCTCATTTTGCGGCACTCTCGGCAACCCTTTCAGAGCATAAAAAGCTTGGCCCTATGCTTCTTGATGGCCTCTGGGTGTGTCTGCTGGCAGAGGTCACACAGAAACGTGTCATGCTTCAACCCAAGGACCTAGAGATTGCTGAAGTGCGGATGGTTGATGGACCTCAGGTCCATTGCACCAACGACAGGGCTTGACGTGTCCCTATATGCACAAACTTAAAAATATTTTGTGAAAGAAAAATCTCCATGGAGTGTGAGAGACCGAAGCTCCGGACACATCCAATGGCGTGGAAAAAACAGAACTGACCTCAGGGCACCGGACTTATTGCAATATGCCAGATGACATCATCACAACCTATCCCCGACATCGTAACAGAGCCTGTGCCCGCTACCGGTGCTAGAGTGCTATTGCAAATGTTTCCGGACCAGTGGGGGTGTGGTGGATATTCAAAGGCGAGGAATCTGCAGATAGAAGTATCCATCATAAAGTAACAAATGTAATCACCAGAACTGGGCTCCTTGGTGAGATCTTTAAGTGATTGTGGGATCAGGGCATGGAGGGTTGTCTTAGTTTTCTGGCAAATGGGCGTATAGTTTGCTATTGTTCTATGCTTTACATATACATATAACATACTCCACTCCCTAGAACTTACATACTTGTTTAGGGGGGAAAACTGGATCTTTAAGAAAACATGATGCTGGCTAGAGAAGGGGGGGGGGGGGACGTCACACATCTTGGAATCAGACTCAACAGTTGTCAGGAAAGTTAGTTTCCAGGTTCAACAGTTGTTGCCAGCATTAAAAGGGAGCTCCCCCTCCCCGCATCATGGTAAGACTGAATTGTGAAAATTTGAATAGTAAGCAGACAGGTAAGCTTACCTCACATTTTTTATCATGATTGTTTAGTAGTTAATGGTACTGACTGTTGGGATAGAGTGGGAAAAGTGAGGGATACATTCGATCGGCACTTGGCCAATGGTGAGGATAAAAGTAAAAAAAGGGGCATTCTGAACATGTTTACAAAATAGCCTTCAGAAAAGTGGTCTCTTGAAAAAAGATCAACATAGGGTGAGACATAGGGCATACCCGATTGACTATTATTCCTCTCCTAGAACAGAGTAAAATGGGTTGGCAATATTCATTAGGAGACTTTGTACAGCCATCCCTTGACACCAGATGCAATTTACTCACCTAACTCCACACAAGACACACTTTTGAGTGGATTCTTTGAATCTCTCATGGGAATTGGGAAGGGAGAGATCATAATTACTGGAGATTTTAACCTTATGTGAGAGGCCTACAAGGACCTCTAGAGGGGTCTAAACCAGCAGGGGGTTTCTCTCAGAAATTCAAACTGGCTTTACAAGAGATGAGAACTAGAGACGCCTAGAGGTAACTGCACAGACAGAAAAAGGAATTCACTAACAATTCACATGTTCATCACTCGCACTCATGTACAGATAACATATTAGTGAGAAACGCATTAATCTCCAAGAGACTACTGCTGTTGAAATTGGTTCAATCTCAGTCTCTGACCATGCCTCACTTTCCACAAATCTACAATTAGGAATCAAACCCTAGCAACAAAATATGGAGACAACAACCTTCACTATTAAGAAACCCAAACTATAGGGATGAGATGAGGTAACAAATACAAAAATACTTTCCAATGCACAAGGAAACAGAGGTCGCCTTTGAGGGAGTTTGGGAAGTTTTTAAAGCAGTGATTCGGGGGAAGTGTATTGTGCCAGAGTTAAAACTTAAACATAATTTAAACTCCAACCTTCTACACATGCTCGTTGCACACTGATGGTAGTAATGGGTCAGCTAAGAATTATGTGTATAAATACAGCTGAACTATTACAGCTACAGCTGAAAAGACAAGCACGTGTGACTGGAGACATAGTGGGCACGCACTTTGCTAAATTACTGAGAGGCAAGAGAGCGATAGCATACATTAAAGAAATAAAACTACCACTGATAGACTATTATCAAAAGACAAAGAAAAACTGGAAGAGTTTAAGAATTAATACGATGCTCTAGGACATCGGAAGGGACCACTAGGTGATGAAACAGCAACAGTATCTAAAGTGAGCTCGTCTCCTGCACCTCATGATGGAACAAAGAGAGGAATGTGATGCTCCAATTCAGGCTGATGAAGTGAGGTACCTAAAACAAAATAAGGCACCAGGACCAGATAGGTTCACGAGGTCCTGTTATAAGACATACTCCACTAAATTAACTTCCAAATGAATGAATTATTTAGTTACAGTGTTGAAAGTAAGACTGACACTAGGCCAAAGGGAGAAGCCATAATAATGGTCATTTGCAAGCCAGGGAAAGGCATGAGGCACTGTGCCTATATAGAATAAGCACACTTCTTAATTTAGGTCCCGAACCATTCACGATAGCCTGGCCACACTCTTGAATGAGATTTTGTAGATGCAGGTTGATACCGACGAAAGAACGTTTATGAAAAATAGGCAAGCACACATTAACATAAGTGGGGCGATACAACTGATTGAAAAAGTCAACAAGAAAGGAACACCTACAATCCTGCTTTCCCTTGATGCGGAGAAGGACTGCGATGAGGTGGATTGGCCAGTCGAACAAATTGGCCAAATCCGCTCAACTAACAGCTCAATCGGTTCTGAGCTGTGAAGACTTTTCAGCATTTTTTACTTCCAAACCTAGCTCACTGGAAAGAGAACTCAAGGTTATTGCTGACAAACTCGTGACTCAAAATAGTACTAAAGAAAAGCAGCCAGCCCAGCCTGCACAAACAGTGCCCAAAAATAATGCCCATTGGTCAACCTTCAAACTTTATGATCAGGAAGACATCGCTAAAACCTTACTGTCCTTAAAACCGAACAACCATTACAACGATCCTCTTCCCGCAAAATGTTGGCCTATGGTCAACCTCATGGTCATCCCTAGTTGGACTCAAATTATTAATGCCTCGCTTTCCCAAGGTTCCTTTCCTGACTGCCTAAAAACAGGCCGGGTCATCCCCCTACTGAAAAAACTTACCGAAAATCCTTCGAACTCAAACAACTTTAGGCCAGTAACAAACATTCCCTTACTGGCCAAGGTTTTGGAAAAATTTGCCCAACAACAACTGAACCATCACATCACAGAATGTAAGCTACTAAACGACTGCCAATCAGGGTTTAGACCAGACCACAGTACGGAAACAGCAATTTTGCACATAGTTGATGATGCTCTACTTGCTCTGGACCGTAACGAAACCTGTCTACTAGTCCTCCTCGACCTATCTTCAGCATTTGACACTGTGAATCATGGCAAGCTATTAGACCAACTGGAGATTAGGATGGGTCTCTCGGATAAGGTCCTAAAATGGTTTCATTCCTTCTTAAAGAACAGATCGCAAAGATTCTTGGTGAACCACATGCTATCCCTTCCATCCCCGAGTCATGTTGGAGTTCCTCAAGGTTCAACTCTATCCCCATCCCTATTCAACCTGTACATTGAGCCACTCACTGAGGTACTGCAGCAGGCTAACATCTCCTTCCACATGTATGCAGACTACACTCAACTGTATATGAAGATCACATCGCCTGAAGAGATCAACATAATGAACCTAGCTCTACAAAAGACCGTTCACTGGCTTTCAAGCAATCACCTTAAACTCAACTCACAGAAAACAGAATTCCTTCTGATCTCCCCCCCTAAATCCTCCACGATGATCAAGGAATGGACCAAATTGATCACAGCGCTAAATGGTACTCCGACGCTAGTTGATTCTACCAAGTCACTTGGAATCACGCTGGATAAGGATTTACACATGCGAGATCACATCAACAATATGGCTAAAAATGCCCGATTCCATCTGAGCTATCTCAGAACATTGAAACCGTTCATCGACACTGCTGACTTGAAAACAGCTGTCCAAGCCTTGGTTATCTCAAGGATTGAGTATGGATGCACAACTCTAGCAGGGCTTCCTAAGATTTCTACAGCTCCACTAAAAGCCTGCCTGAATGCTGCTGCGAGACTAGTAACGGGTACTAGAAAATTTGACCACATCACTCCACATCTGAAAGTGCTCAAATGGCTACCGTACGAGGCAAGAATTCAGCTAAAGATGGCATGTATTACACACAAAGCTCTACATTATAAAACTCCACTTTACCTTGCCCAGAAAATTATGATCTTAGGAGGCCTTAGATCTTTGAGGGCGGCCGCTGATTTCCTACTGAAACCTGCAATTTTCCGTAAGAAGAGAACTTACGACAGAGCATTCTCGGGAGCCGCTCCTAGAATTTGAAATGCGTTGCCACCGAAGATCAGACGAATAACCTCGGTCTCGCAATTCAAAAAAGAGGCCAAGTCCTTTCTCATGAGTAAATTCCTCCCTTAACTAACGAGGGCCCTCTCTTGGCTCCTCTGAGACCTTTAGTCATTCCTGAAGCTTCTTTTTTTTCTCAGATGTGCTAATAGGTGAAGATAAACAGGTTGATTATACTGCTATTATCAGAGTAACGACTCTGAGGATTGCACAAGTCTGGGGGCTTTCATCGAGTCTCTCATATGGTCCTCAGTCAGACCTGTTGGGATACCCTAGTCCATACGCAAGATTCTGGGATGTTGGCTAATGAAGGTACCTCTACCAAGCCACATGGATATTGGTCTGGTCCTGCAACTGTCATCCAGTTCTGACTCCACGTTTTCTTTAGAAATGATTTTATATGCAAATAAGTCTTGTCATGTACTACTTTAACCCGAGTGATCGCCTAGAAGACGCAATATGTTTATTATTTGTAATTTGTAAACTATGAACGAAACTAATTGCTGTTGAGTTGTAAAGCGCTCTGACACCCTGGATTGGGTCATGTTCGCGCTATAGAAAACACTAAATAAATAAAATTGGTCTTTTCTGCATCGGGTCTTAGATGGAATGGGCTGCGACCCAAAATCCACAGATATGGTCATAGCCAGCTACATATATATCTCACACCATGAAACGCCCAAAATAGCCAACTCTCACATCCTTTTTGCTTGTATAGAGGTACAGGACATAATTGACCCCCTGTCCCATTTACCCTGGTTACTGAACCCCTAGCAAACAAGATTATAATATTAGAGGAATCCTGTTAGGCACAGGAGAGCATAAGATCAATTTCTAATAGGGCAACATCCTCTTCACTTTAGGGACGCCCAAGATATCACTACTATAAGGTATCAAACAGTTACTAGTTGAAAGGATGGGGCTAACAAAGCTAACTTTGATAAATCTGAGGTACTAAACCTGTCACTTTCCCCTGAGGTACAACACCTTGAAAAGGTAAATACTTTTATATGGGCAAAGGGGTATATGAGAGATTCTAGATTACATCTTGAATATCGGATCCGTACCAAGTGAATTATCCTCCCTTATTAGCAGAAATAAAGGAAGCCTGGTTAATATTGTGCATCTCTAAATGGTCCAAGCCTATCGATATCGACTGAAAATTCATTCATGGCACAAATGCAGAAGCCAATATCATAATTCCTATAAACTCTCCCAAAGATTCCTACAGTCACCTAGAATAAAAGGGGGGAATGGGCAATGGTCCATATCTAAGTCCTACAACAAATTGGCCCGCATGGATCATGCTATAGTGGCCAGAGCCCTTTAGGACCTTATATGGTTAGACAAGAAATACAGGCCCCGTAACACGTACTGGATTACCCCAGCTAGCACCAAGCTTAGGGATTGCATTGAGATGGCGGTAAAGTGTCAATTTATACCAGCTATGAAAGAATCTCCCTTTCACAAATGGCGAGGGGTGGGAGGGGGCTGGAGAATCAAGACCAACTCACAATGCAAAACAGGCTTTCACTTGAATGAGCAATAGCAACTTTGATATGCTCAAATAAGACATTGGACCCTTCGCCCTCAAATCAAACGTGCAGCTAATAGAGAAAGGACTCAATTCTAACCCTTATTCCTCATAGTAATGGGAATCCAGGGAGCAATTTCCAAGCTAAACCTAATATTTATAGACACCATCTCCTGATCTAGCTGGCAGAACGTGTTAGAATGGAAAAGGGCACCGGGTAGGGAGATTTGCCAGAGAAGGAGAAGGGATATTCATAGTTGTTTCATATCCATTAAAAATTAAGGAAATGCACCTGAAAACCTTTAAAGATGAGATCACACGCCCTTCCACATTCAACTCATGCACCCCCAATGATAGTCAAAACTGTTTGAGGGGTTAGTGGGAGACAGGGAAAGCCTTACACAACTGGTGGGGATGCCAGAGAATAAAGGAATTGTGAGCAGAAGGAGTCAGAACCATGTGCAGAGCACTGGACTACAGGATAACGCTGCAACCTGACATAATGGTCTAAAAGGCTCAGACCAGAGCGATACGAGGGTCTTACAAATCATGATCATGAGTGGTACACGGTCTTGCAGTGTTTAGATGCAGCAAAGATGAGCATCTGATTTAATTGGTAAATCCAAACACAACAGCAATTTCTTATTTATTTGAAAAGTTTTATATAGCGCTGGCTAGACCCGGAGGTATCAGAGCGCTTTACATGAGGACGAGCATTGTTTCAGCATAGTTACAAGTTACATAGTTACAAGTTACACAGTTTCAAAGCATAGTTACAAGTTGCTGGAGCGTAGTTACATGCGTTAAAAACATATACGTAAGGAAAAAGCAGGCAAGGGGAGAGATTCAGGGGAGAGGGGATAGGAGCTGGGGAGGTAGACAAAGAATGAAAGAGGGAAAGAGGAGGGGGAGGGTGAAAGAAACACAACCGGGAGACGAGGAAAAACAGTGTCCAACGTCCGGGGTGCTGTGATCCCAGTGGAAATGGTGTCATTCCCACACCTCCGTTGTGTGTGGCTCCCTTTACGCTGTGGACTCTCTCAGAGGGGTCTCTGAGACTCCAGGGCATACATACTGGAACTCTCCCCAACAAGGGGAGAGGGAGTGCTTTGGCAAAGGGCGCTATTCCCACACCTCCGCTGTGTGTGGCTCCCTTGACGCTGTGGACTCTCTCAGAGGGTCTCTGAGACTCCAGGGTATAAATGCTGGATCCCTCCCCAACAAGGGGAGAAGGAGTGCTTTGGTAAAGGGCACATGGTTACAATAGTTAGAGTTGCAAAAGTCTGATACAGAAGAAACAAGTCACCCAGGAGAGGAAAGAGGGAAGGGGGGAGAGACAGGGGGAAAGGGAGGGGGGAGAGACAGGGGCTGGGAAGCGGGTCAGATCAGCAGTGGGAGTGAAAAACCTCGTGGGGGCCCAAGAAGGTAGAGTAAACGGGCCCAACGCTTAGATGGGGTTTCATAGTCATAAATTGAAGTCTGGGCGCCATTTTAGAGTCAGGCAAGTCCCGGGTAAGGAGAGATGCTTAAGGGGGACTGATTAACCCCGTGACTCAGCAGTTTGTCTTGTCTCTTGTACTGAGATTCTTTATTCCGTAATGCTTTTTGACCAGTTAAAAACCTCGGGATCCTCCCTCACCGATGGTATTTCCCTGGCGGGCGCCATTTTGGTGTCAGGCAAGGCTTGGGGTCTTCTTTGGTGAGAGCCATGGCAGTCGTGGGATCACCGTGTTCAGGTGGCTGTCTTTAGTCTGTGGGGGGAAAAATTGGTGACCTAAGTTGTCGCCTTCTTTGGCAGCATAAGTGCGAGCCCCGCTCCGCCCTTTGTGTGGCAGGTGGTGTCGCCTTTTTTGGCGGCATAGGTGCGAGCCCCGCACCGCCCTTAGCGTGGCAGGTGGTTTTGCCGGTCACGGAAGGCAGGAGCCTCTTTACTCCTCGAATGTAGCACCGTCAATGGAGGTTAGCGAAGACAAAGCTCATTCACTTCTGTCACCTTCCCCTTGGTAGCGCAGCGTTTCAGGCATAGGATGGCAGGCACCGGTAGGAGGGGTATGGGTGGTGCTGGGCCGTGTCAGTGGGCTTGCACATACCATGAAGGCGCGGGATTTTACATGCCTCCTTGCTTTAAGGGCGCTAGCTGGTAGTAAGTGTCCCGGATGGCAAGCATGGAATCAGGACAGCCATCAGTTAACTGCTCGACGAGATGCGAGCCGACATCTTAAGGTCAGGCAGAGTCAGGCGTGGAGTTACCGGACACTGAAATCCTGCTCGGTGCCCACCGGACCAAGTCCCCTGGGGTCCCGCTGCTCCACACTCCCTCCAGGCTGGCCCGTTGTTGCTCCTACCTTTCTTGCCACAATGGAAGTCCCCACTCGTGTGCCTTTTGATGTAGATCGCGGTCACTGCTGCGCTCCTCCGAGTTCTGACGCCACCTGGGTTCACAGCAGCACTGGTATTGCGCTCCGGGGGTCGTACAAGGGAGGGGTCGCGCCAGTGAATTAATCGATTTTCCCGCAGAGGAGAGCCAGCGTTTAGCAGCCGTTTTGCGCTGCAGACCTGGCGGCCGCCATTTTGTGAGGTTTCGCGGCCGGCACAGTTGAGGCCCAAAAGGCTCACATCAGCATAATTGCGGATTCCCAAGGCCCCTGCGCACTCGCCAACAGGTCCGGTGCAGATGGTGATGTCCGGGAGCGATTTTGGCGAAGGCTGTGGGTGATTATAGACTCGAGCCACCAGCGTGGACCGGGAGCCGGGACGATTCACGTCTGCTCCCGGTGTAGGCTCCGCCCCCTTTCCAGATGGTATCCTAGGTAAAGGGTCCTCCTTACAATAAAGTGATTGTGCAGTTATCTTAACAGCACACACAAAGTCCGAAAACATGTGGAAGCCCCTGCTAGAAGGCATGTGCCCATGTTGTTTGTTATGTGGAGGATCTTTTCCAGTAGTGGTGCTTTTTGAGTTGTTTCTCAGAGTGAAGACACAAAGAAAGCGTGGAAAAGACACTAAGATAACAGATAGACTGGTGAATTTATTGGATGATGGGTTTGTCGATCATGGTGGTGAGGGGAGAATAGTTTTTTCCTTCCAAGAGTTTATGGCGTAAAGGTAATGGTCTGTAGCAATAAATGAGCAATACACCTGGTTTACTTCTAATGTTTTATTGTACTATTTTTAAAAAGACAAAAAAGCATTTGTCATAGCTATCCAGGGCACTAAAGGGAACTACTTTGTGTGTGGATGTGCTCCTTGTGAAAGAGCAGGATACTGTCACTCACAGTGAAGTTAGCCAATGGCTGAAGTGGGCTGACCTACTTCCCCAGCATCTATGCTGTAGTGAGAATTAGCCGGGCAGCAGAGTTCTGAATGATTTGAAGACTCTGTATTAGGAAAGCAGGCAGGCCCGAAACAAACTAATGGCGTAATCCAACCTGAAAGTAATCAAGTAATCAAGGCATGGACAATTGTCTTGCGAAACTCCACGGAAATAAGATGTAATCCTTAAGAAGGATTTAAGGGGTAAGAAGCAGGTGGCAGAAACTGCTTTGATTTGGGGCTCAAAGGTAAGGTCGGAATCAAACTTCACCCTGAGATTTCTTACCACTGGAGTTGGAAGGGAGGGCTGATGGCCACCAGAAGCTGGGATCGAGGGAGGTTTTAATGACGAAAAAGAGAATCTCCGTCTTCTCTGAGTTAAGCTTTAAGCAGCTTACATTCATCCACTCAACCACTGATTTAAGATGAAAGAATCCAGGGTAGTGGGGGCCTTTTCCTGAAAGGCCAGGAGGAGGTGGGTATCATCCGCATAAGAGACAACTCTCACTCACCATAATTCGACAAGTTTCGCCAGAGGCTCCAGATATATATATTAAAAAGAGTGGGACTGAGAGCTGAGCCCTGAGGGACTCCGCATTCTAATGGTTTAGAAATAGAGGTAAAAGGAGGGAGGTGGACAACTTGGTAGCGTTCACTAATAAAGGATTTCAACCATTGCAGGTCTTGGTCTCTAATACCAATCTGTATCAGTCACTCAAGCAAAATAGTGTGAGAGACTGTATTGAATGCAGAGGAGAGGTCAAGAAGCATATCCAAAACAGAAGTGCTTGAATCCAAATTTTCTTCAATATATACAGAGACCTCAAGAAACCTGTATCTGTGCTGTAAATCACACGAAAACCTCATTGGGAGTCGTGAAGCAGACGATCAGACTCGAGAAATTGAGATAGCTGCCTATTTACGTTTTTCTCAAGTAGCTTAGCAACAGTAGGAAGAAGTGAAATAGGTCTAAAATTGCTAAGAACCTTAGGGTCAGCGGAAGGCTGCTTAAGCAAGGGGAGCAGAAGATCTTGTTTCCAGCTGGAAGGAAGCAGTACCTGCTCCAAGGATTCATTCAGCAATCTGTTCAGGATAGGATTTACCACCGGGGCAGCAAGTTTAAGAAAGGTCGGTCGGCAAGGGGGGAAAAGACTTGCAGTTTGTGAGTTCAGCAGCGGATTCCCCTAAGGTTAAGGGGACGAATCTAGATAGTGATGTGCCAGTGTGGGGGTAAGAAAAAGCTCCTGCAGTAGAGGGACCATCCCCAGAAAATGATGATAGATGGTTTGAATCTTTTTAAAGAAAACGTCAGAGAGGCCCTCACATAACTCCCTAGACGGAGAAGGGGTACTTTTAGTAGCAGAGGGAGAGAGGTCTTGTTACATTATTCCTATTTGTAGGGTGCACATATCACCCAGGTAGGTATTCTGGTGCCTGTGAATGGGGAGCCTTGGCCAGTCTGGGGCCCTACTGAAAGGGCCAGGTTTTCAGTTTCTTCCGGAGGATGGAGCTGCTGCTTTGATGTGGTAGGGGAGTTTATTCCAGGATTTAGGGGTGACATATGAGAAGGCGTGCCCTCTGGCTCTAGCCCGTCGAATGTGGGGGACATAGGCCAGTGGAGTTCTTTGCGGTGGTTGAATATACAAGTGCATTGGGGAAGGTTCAGTATGAGTCTTGCATCTGCATTTAATACTACTTGGAGACCTTTGGTGAGTTGGCCTGAGATGCCAACTTAGAGGCTGTTGCCATAGTATACCATACTGGGGAACCATTCAAAGCCTTTCCTGAGCAGTTTGAGGGTTTGGAGGGCTGTGTTGACTTGACTGGACATGGAGATTTGGCAGTCAATCACAAAGTAGAGGTTCCTGGCAGCACCGGATGGACGGGGAGTTAGTCCTAGCTCAGTTACCACCAGCCAGGAACCAGGGCGTTCTGACTTTGCAGTAGAGGAGCATTTTGATTTTGTTACTGTTGAGTTTGTGGCAGTTCCTTAACATCCAATCTGCTATTGAGCACATACAGATGACGAAGTTTGCTTGGGTAGTGGAAGTATCTTCTGAACGGGAGAGGATGAGCTGTGGGTAGTCTGCATATGAGACAATGCTGGATCTGTGTGAGTGAATGATGCTGGCGAGGGGGGCCATGTAGATGTTGAACACGTTGGGGCTCAGGGGAGAGCCTTGTGGCAAATCGTTATTCAAATTTATTTGTGTGATTAATAAAAACCATTACAAAACATGAATGCTTTTGGTATAATAAGGATTTCTTTGGGTTTCGCTCTTTGTTATGTGCACTTTAGTAGGAGGGTGCAAATCCAGATGCCCTGATCTCTCTCGCTCCGCCCCTCTATTTCCTTGAGGTCTATATTTTATGACATGAGGAGAATATCCTTCTCTTTCGACCATTCTTCTAGTTGGTATAGAAAAATGCACGCAAAGATTTTTGCTTTGCTGCCCAGTAAGGCTGTAGGTCTATAGTTTTTGGATATTGTAAGCTTCCTTGCTTATGCAGCGATGTAGAACTGAACCCCTCCCAGAATCGGGGCTTATGGCTACCTCCTGAATGGAATTATAGAGGCGACATAGTGGTTGTTTCAAAAACGCAGGTTGGTTTTAAATATCAAAATGGGAATACCGTTTGGTTCTGGGGCACTATTTATGCAACATACCTCAAGTGCTTCAGTGATGATCAATGTTCCAACATCCTTAGCTTCTATGTCACATCTCAATTGTCCATCAAAATACAAGTCTGACACACAGTGAATCTAGGTCTCTGCATCAAGAGATTTGTGTCCCGGTTTGGTTTGTTCTAATGTTCTTACTAATCCCCAGAATGTCTTTGATTCATGATACTCTGTCCATTGCTTAACGTCATGCCATCTTTTTAATTCAAAGGTGTTCTTTTACTGCAGCATTTTCATTTACACTCTACTCTTAGCTCATGCTGCATTATTTGTACTGATGTTTTATTCTTTTCATAATCCCTCCTGAGACAATTCAAGTTCTTTTCAAGCTTGCCAGTTCCACAGTACACCAGGTACTGGTAAATTTATGGTGACCTCTATTTCCTTTTTGTTTGTCATCCTTAGTGACTTAGAAATCAAGTAGTGAGGAGAGAGCTTCTTGCCATCTGTTGACATCAGTCTGTTTTACAATTAGTGAAGTTCTTAACTAGAGTGCCTATAAGCTGACTGATCCAACCATCAAATGCCCTCTCCAAATGGTTACTCCATTTAATTTTTCGCACGCTAGATTCAACCTAGCCGTCTGCTATTGTTAGTGCACCTGATCTCCAACTTGAATTCAACCATCTGAGGGCAATGATCACTCTCTTTTCCTATCACAATTTGAAATGACTCTACATTTGTAGTAGGGACGGTGTTACTAAAGTATAGGCTATGAGATTACCTTTTGAGGCCAAAATATGCGATGACCTTGCAGGAGTATCTGGAAAAAAACCTGCCCTTCCCAACGAATACTGAATAGTTTCAACCAAAAAATGGAGTTGACCCTACTTGAAGATTTAAAAACAGATTTCATAACCGGTTTCTCCCAGAAGGTTTGCAGTTCTTTCACTGAATCAGGGATGAGGCGCTTAAGATCTATCATGTCATTTAAATCTCCATGTATTAAGTGCTCAGCGTTAACTAATCACAATAACTGTTTCTCAGTATGTTAGAGTAATACATTGAGTGGTATTCATTTATATAACATTTGTGGTGGATTGTAGATGTTGTATACCAATAAAGTTAGAAGGCGAGTAGCAACATGAACGTTAAGAAAGTAATATATAGTTTGACTCAATGGGTAATATCATGTTGGTATACTCCAGGCGTGTGGTCATTGGGGTTACCAACCCACCTGACAATCTAGCCTTAACGATATTTTAACTGCTGGCTTGCTCCAAGATGTGAAGTTTTGGAAAACATTTGCATTTTTTACCCAGGTTTCCTTTAAACATATAATATTGTGTCTTTTACAACGTTTAATACCTCAGTGTTGGTTTTTATTTTGTGTGCCCCTGTTATATTACATGACAAAACTGAGAAATATTGTTTATTTGTTCCCCATTTATCTGTCAAAACTTTGGCTGTAGCTATGTCACACAGCTCCCAGAGGCAAGTAGCCCTGGTAGCCAAGCCCAGTCCTCATTGAAAAGTCTGGTATTATCCGTCAAACATTTTTTCATTGCATCCTCACTTGCCTTTTCACTGATGTGAGACTGTAATAATATTATTATCTTGCTGTTCCCAAGTGGCCTTCTAAGGCAAGATGATGACTTTAAACTTCAGCCCAATGTATCTTATTGGTTTTACTGGACTGTCACCTCAGAGGGGAGGGCTAGGTGGTTATGACCTCATCCTTTATGTCTAGTCCCCAATTTAGAAATATATTTTTATGTTCACGTATCAGATTTGCATTTTCCTCCAAGATACAAAGTAATTTTGGTCGATTCATGGGCCAATCCCCCTTCATTTTGATCCTGGGAATAGATTCTACAGACTGTATTATCAGTTGTTTTTATGTTCGCTAGAGTTGGAGCAGCTGCGAACAATCGAAGTAGCGTGTCTCTGTTGAGTATATCGTATGATCCTTTACTTTTATAGAGGGGACCGATTATGAACCGAATCCCGATAACCTGATTTGCTGTTGATACCCTTTCCATTTAGGGTTCAATGTACTCAATTGTTATCTTATTATCTTCCCGCAGCCTAAACAACTCAGTGATTTTTTTCTTTATCAATGGTATACAGACCGATTGTTCCCACTTCCCTAACTAATACTTTCCTTTTTAACTGGAATTCCGAACACTTAAATTTCTGAGATTTACTTTCACATAAACTAAGCCGCATGACAGATTTTCTGTTTCATCATGTTTAGACCATCAGTTCTGTCTTCTCAATATGTGGCCAGTATTAATTTACGCCACAGGTTCCATCTTAGTTCCTTCACACTGCACTCCTTGATTAAATACGGTTCTTTGCAGAATAGGATCAGAGGCTTAATTTTTATTTTTGCTTTTAGAGATCTCGTCATTAGTGCTATTAGCTCCACGTCATTCACCTTGAGGTGATGATAGTGTTTGTAGTGTCAACTTGGTCTATTGCTTTGTGACCCAGATCCACATGTAAAAGTACTTTTTCATCCCTCTTTTGATGCTGGAGGCTTTATTCAGTGCTCGAATAGGAGATGGCGGTGGGCAGAGATAAGTTGAGTATGGGTGTAAGGGCTTCGCAGATGGGTCCAGCCCTTTGGGGAAGATGCAGTGCGGGCAGGGATCTGATGGGGCTCCTGAGTGGGTAAAGCACATGGTGTTAGAGGTGTCTGTTTTGTTGATGGCTTGGTAGCAGGTCAGTGCTGGTTTCCGGGGTGTTGATGTCTTTGGAGTGGAGCACTCTGAGGGTGGAGAGGTCCTTTTGGCACGGAGGGGGACACGTGGGGGGCTGGGAGTTGCAAAGTTGGTGTCGATGGTATTGATTTTGTCAATAAAGTTGTGGGGAAGTCGTGTGCAGAAATCATGGGAGGGAATGATTATCGTGGAGCTGACAGAGGGGAACGTGGCTTCCTTCATGATGGCAAAGATTCCATTGATGGAGTTGGAGCTGTTGTGTGTCTGTCTGGTGAGGGCTAAGCCCTTAGTGGTTTTGAGGCGCTGGTGGTAGATCCGGAGGGCTGATTTGTAGGAACCTACATTGGTGTTGTAGTGGGAGTGGCGCCACTATCGGTCCAGTTGTCTGCAGTGATGTTTCGGGAACGGGAGGTCCTCGGTGTACCTGTTGGCTTGTGGCTTGAAGAAGGGTGGGGGTGATTCTCAGAGGAGCCAGAGAGTCTACCCAGGAGGTGATCCACGTGTTGAGGTTCATGATGCAGCATGCTAGGTTGTCATGGTGTGGGGGGCATCGAGACCGGAGCTCAGAGATCCATATGTTATCAGGGATTTTGCTCCATTGGCCATCAGGAGGTCTGGGTGTAGGACGTTCTGGGCTGGTTGGGCAGGTGCATGCTGAAGAGAACAAAAGGGGTGGTCCATCAGGTGAGCTGGGTGGGTTTGTCTACCATGATATTGGAGAAGTTTACAAAGATAGGGTCGAGGAGGTGCCCAGCCATGTGGGCGGGGTCGTTCACCCACTGGAAGAGCCCTGAAACGCTGAGGTCTTCCAGAAGAGTGGTGGAGTTTAGGTCGGTCTGGTTCTCTAGGTGGAAGTTGAGCTCGCCGAGCATAATCAAGGAGTTATGGGGGCCATGAGTTCTGCAAGTGTGTAGCTGAAATTGGATATGGGTACTAGGGGGCAGTATACTAGAGATCCTCCATGGGTTGTGGTGTTGGAGATGCTGATTTTGAAGGCCATGTGTTCTAGCAAGTTGCTAGTGTGAGGCAAGGTGATGGAGCAGTTGATTCTCTTGCAGTAGATGATGGTGAGTCCACCTCGAGTTTGCTGGTCTGTCTTGTCTTGTGATTTTGTAACCATGGGGTCAGGAGAACGCACCTTCAGTCCTTGTGGGAAAGGTCTGGGCGCAGTGCGGATACGGGTGTCGAGGTTGGTGGGAGCGGAGGGTTTTGTCCGAGTAGTGTCTCACGCTGCAATGGCGGCTGGCAGCCAGGCCAGGAGTCTTGGTACTGAGAATAATGTTAGGGTTAGTGTAAGGGTATCATACTGCATGAAAATACATTTGCATTCATTCAGTTTATTTTAAATAAAGATGTAATGTGAGCGTTTGGCTTAGCATTAAGCTTCTAGAAAGAGCCCCCTAATTTTACTTAAATACGTTTAATAAAAATAATAAAATTAAAACATTAAAACTTTCTGTTTGACTGAGATGGTGGTAGGGATAGGGGAAAGAAAATGAATTTGAAATTAATTTAATTACATTGATATAATTAAATATTTAAGATAGGTGAAGGTGAGAGTTAGGGTTAGCAATAAGATCAGTGAAAGGACACATAAGTTACTTTAAATTAATTACAAATAATACTATAAAACAAAAATCAATTACTGGTTAGGGTTAGATAATAGAAATGATTAAAAGCTCAGAACGAGGCGATGGTGGTGAGCTAGTGGTATAAATATTGTTAATTACATGCTGATGCGGTCATGGTAAAGTGAGGAGGACAAGGTAAACTTGTCAAGATAAGGCAGCCGAGGTAATGGCCAGAGAGGTAAAGGTCTCCAGGTGCTGTCTTAAAAATTTCTGTTACCGGTCCTTAAAAACAGTTCACTGTGTCACACTAAATCTGAATTTTGGCTCTATATGTGATTTAATGGACAAGTTACTAACTTGTGTAACGATATATCTGTAAGAGACAGTAGTTGGTGACAGATTCCTTACCTTAGAATATCCCCAGGCGTCAGACTGGATCCGGAAAGTTTTTGCGTAGCAGTACCCTTGCGCGTCGGTAGGCGGCGTCGTGCGGCTCCGCGTCCGTCGTCGGGACCGCTGGGATGACGTCGCGGGCAGTACTTAGACGCCGCCCCTGCGCGCTGACGTCAGTTCTGTACACGACTTTCCGTGCCAGGAACGCAGAGCCATGCAAGAAGCTGACATAGGTGTCTGAAAATTACTAGGGCCCTGAAAGGGATGTCCTTAACCCTAGAAATCAGTTCGCAGAACGGGGAGGATGGGTGGGGCGGTAAGGAATCTGTCACCAACTACTGTCTCTTACAGATATATCGTTACACAAGTTAGTAACTTGTGCATCTGAAAGAGACACGTTAGTGACAGATTCCTTACCTTAGAATAGATACCCCAGCAATACCAACCCCGGTGGTGGGTCTGTGAACAAAGATCAGACAAGGAAGTCCCGGAGGACAGAACGGCCAAAGAAGCCGTCCCTCCGGACCTGACTGTCAAGGCAGTAATGCTTTGTAAATGTGTGCAGCGAGGCCCACGTAGCTGCCTGACAGATATCCTGCAGCGGAACACCGCGGCCTAAAGCCGTGGTAGCAGCCGTTGCCCTGGTGGAATGGGCACGCAGCCCAACAGGAGGCTCCTTCTTAGCCAAAGAATAGCAGGCTTTGATACACAAGGTTACCAAGCGGGAGATGGTTCTCTTGTGCACCGTCCGACCTTTTTTGGCGCCCACGTAGCCAACAAAGAGCTGGTCATCCACCCGGAAGTGTTGTGTGCGGTTGATATAAAAGGAAAGCGCACGTTTTGGGTCCAGATGGTGGAGCCTCTCTTCCTCTCTGGAAGGATGCGGAGGCGGAAAGAAGGTGGGCAAAGTGATGGTCTGCCCAATGTGGAAGGCAGTAACCACCTTTGGCAAGAAGGACGGACGCGTCCTAAGAACAACCTTGTCTGGATGGACAGACAGAAAGGGAGGTTTGCATGATAGAGCCTGGAGCTCACTCACCCGCCGAGCGGAGGTGATGGCCACCAGAAAGGCTGTCTTCAGAGTCAGAAGACGAAGAGGACAGTTATGTAGAGGCTCAAAGGGAGCGCACATGAGAAAGGTAAGAACCAAGTTCAAGTCCCACTGAGGCATCACAAACGGAACAGGAGGGAAGAGGTGTGTAATGCCTTTTAGGAACCTGTTAACAACAGGGGACTTGAAAAGGGAGGGCTGATCAGGAAGCCTGAGGAAGGCCGAGATGGCACAAAGATAGCCCTTGATGGTACCCAGGGCAGAACCCTGTTGGGCCAGGGAAAGAAGGAACAGAAGAACCTCAGAAAGAGGGGCAGAGAGGGATTCACAGCCTTTGCTGTGCACCATGCCACAAACTTGTTCCACCTGCAGGCGTATACCACCTTAGTGGAGGGACGCCTGGCTGCCAGAATCACATCACAAACTTCGGGAGGCAAGTCGAAAGGAATCAACTGCCGCCGCTCAATCTCCACGCAAGCAGGTGGAGGCTGGACAGGTTCGGGTGGAGGACCGTCCCCTGCTGCTGCGACAGAAGATCCTCCCGAAGAGGCAGACGGATCGGGGGATCGACGCTCATACTGAATAGCTCGGGATACCAAACTCTTCGAGCCCAGTCCGGAGCCACAAGGATGATTTGGGCCCGGTCGCGCCGAATCTTCTTCAACACTCTGGGTAGAATTGGTAGAGGCGGAAAGGCGTACAACAGACCGCAACTCCACTCGCGCCGAAAAGCGTCGCCGAGCGAGTGCCGCCTTGGAAAGTCCAACGCGCAGAACTGATGACATTGCGCGTTGTCTTCGGTGGCGAATAGATCTAACCAAGGCTCTCCCCACTGCAGAAAGAGTCCTTGCGCCACTTCCGAGTGAAGACGCCATTCGTGATCCATCATGCACCTGCGGCTGAGTTCGTCTGCCCTGGCGTTCAGGGAACCTGCCAGGTGTTGAACCATCAGGAACATGCCCTGATGTTCCAGCCATGTCCAGAGGCGCAGAGCCTCCTGACAGAGGGTCCACGACCCCACCCCGTCTTGTTTGTTGCAGTACCACATGGCGGTGGTGTTGTCTGTGAACACCTGCACTACCTTCCCTTTGACAGAGGGAAGGAATGCCTTGAGTGCAAGTCGGATCGCCCGGAGCTCCAGAAGGTTGATATGGAGCCAGGACTCCGCCGGAGACCAGAGGCCTCTGATCTCCGCCTCTCCCATGTGACCGCCCCATCCCAGAAGGGACGAGTCCGTCACAACTGTGTGCTCTGGCTGGGGAAGGGAGAGGGATCTGCCCATGACCCATTGCCGGTTCGAGAGCCACCACTGCAACTGTTTTGCAGTCCCCTCCGAGATCTGGACGTGATCGGACAGGTTGCCCTGGTGCTGCGCCCACTGGAACTTCAGGTCCCACTGCAGAGCCCGCATATGCCATCTGGCATGATCGACCAGCAGGATGCAGGAGGCCATGAGGCCCAGCAGCCTCAGGGTCATCCGTACCGAAACCCAGGATAAAGGCTGAAAGATCGGAATCATAGCCTGAATATCCCGGACTCGCCGTTCGGGAGGATAGGCCCGAAACTGCGTCGTGTCCAGAACTGCTCCGATGAAAAGGAGCTGTGGAGAAGGAATCAGATGCGACTTCGGCACATTGATGGAGAACCCCAGCGAGTGCAGGAGTTCGGCCGAAGTTTGGAGGTGGGAGACGACTGCCTGGGACGAGCCCGCCTTCAGCAGCCAGTCGTCGAGGTAGGGGAAGACTGGAACCCCTGGCCGGCGCAGATGAGCTGCGACCACCGCCATCACTTTCGTGAACACTCGAGGGGCACTGGTAAGGCCAAAGGGGAGCACGGTGAACTGAAAATGCTCGAGGCCTACCGTGAACCGCAGGTAACGCCGGTGGGCCGGCAGGACGGGGATGTGGAAATAAGCGTCCTGCAAGTCCAACGCTACCAACCAGTCTCCAGGGTCGAGGGCAGTCAAGACCTGAGCTAGGGTGAGCATCTTGAACTTCTCCTTCCGGAGGAAGCGATTGACGTTCCGGAGGTCTAAGATAGGACGCATGTCCTCCTTGTCCTTTTGGGCACCAGAAAGTAGTGGGAGTAGCAACCACGTCCTACTTCTGGGGTCGGAACATGCTCGATGGCCCTCTTGGCCAAGAGGGCCGTGACTTCCTTCTGCAGAAGCACCAAGTGATCCCCTGACATGCGGTGGAATTGAGGTGGCATGGCTGGGGGGTGGTCTCGAAGGGGAGGGAGTAGCCCCTTCGGACAATGTCCAAGACCCACCTGTCCGAGGTGATGGCACGCCAGTGGTGAAGGTGATGGCGGACCCTGCCCCTACTGGCGTGCTGTGCACCTGAAAGGAAGGACTAGGAGGGCTTGGAGGCCGCGGACGGGGCGGAGTTGGTGGCCTGACCCGCACGCTGGTTGCCCGACCCGCCACGGCGGGAGCCACGTCCTCGGCCACGCGAAGACGCTTGCTGCGCGGGCCGGTGGCTGGGCAGCGGACGTGACTGGGCGCCCCTTCCGTGGCCACGAAAGGGGCGAAAAGCAGAGGTTAGCGGAGGGCGCACAGCAGAAAGGCCCAGGGACTTAGCAGTAGCCCGTGAGTCCTTAAAACGCTCCAGCGCATGGTCTGCTTTGGAACCAAAAAGACCGACTCCATCAAAGGGCATGTCCATGAGTGTATTCTGGACATCAACCGAGAAACCAGTTGTTCTCAGCCAGGCGAGGCGACGCAGCGCCACCGTCGTTGCAAGCGATCTGCCCAGCGAGTCGGCGGTATCAAGGCCACAACGTATGGTGTACTTTGCCGCATCCCTACCTTCCGCAATGGTGCGGGTAAGCAGTGTCTGGACCTCCTCAGAACACTGGGGCAAAACGGCCGCCACCGAATCCCACAGAGAGTGGGAATATCGGCCCAAAAGGCAAGCGGTGTTGACGGACCGCAAGCCAGCACTGGAGGAAGAAAAGGCCTTCTTCCCAAATTGGTCCAGGCGTTTGGATTCCCTATCCGGAGGGGCGGTAGGGAAAGCGGTTTGGGAGGCAGAGGCTTGGACAACCAAGCTCTCGGGGGTGGGATGTTGAGAGAGAAACAAGGGGTCGCCCGTAGCAGGGCGATGGCGTCGGGCCACGTTCCTATCCACAGGAGCCCCTGTGGTGGGCTTGGACCAGGTGCCCAAAAGAACGTCAGACAGTGCATCATTAAACGGCAGCAATGGCTCCGAGGAGGTAGCTGCCGGCTGAAGCACTTCCGTCAGGAGGTTAGTCCTGACAGCCACAGTAGGCAATTGGAGGTGCAAGGCTCCAGCTGCTCTACGCAACACCGTTGCGAAATTTGCTCCCTCCTCCGTAGCCACGGAAGGAGGAGACAGCATGCCAGTGTCAGGAGAAGTGTCCAGACCACTGGCATCCCCAAGTTCCTCTGCCCAGTCCTGATCATACTCACACTGCTGTGTGAGAGGGTCTTCCGACCGCTCCCAGCTCTCCTGGTCCTCCTCCGATTGAAAATAAGGAGGAGGGGGGACGTCAGGGACCCAAGGTCTCATTGGCGCCGGCGTCGGGCGACGTCGGTCCGACGCCGCGTCCGGATCTGGAGAGAACCGGGGAACGACGCCGCCCGGAGCCCCAGACGGCGTCAGGAACGGCACCGGGGACGTCGGCGGAGGCGTGGTTAGGTCAACCGGCGTCGATGGGGGTTGCGGTACCACCGGAGCCGGGATCGGGGCCGGGAGCGAGGCTGGTGAGACAGGCGGCGCCGGGACCGGAGTCGTCGGCGGCGCCGGGGCAACCCCTTCAGGGCCCGCGGGGCCCGAAGGCACACCGGAGGGACCTTGAGGCCCGAAGAGGCGGGCCATGGCCGACAGGAATGTCTGCATCTCGGCCGGAGTCGCCCCTGAACCCGGGAAGGACGGGTAATGCGGGGGCGGCTCCATAGGCACCTCCGGAGCCGCGGGGACGATGCCGACAGGGGCCTCAGCCGAGTCGCGAGACTGGCGAGGCGAAGTCTTAGAGCGATGGTGCTTCTTAGACTTTTTGTGCTTCGACTTACCCGAGGAGTGCGAAGACTTGGACTCCGACGACCGGCGAGGACTCCGCGACCGGCCCCTCGACCTCTCCCGTGACCGGGGCTTGGTGCGGCGCGGAGCGGACTGCCGGACCTCGAGTAGCTTTCGAGACCGCTCTCGCAAAGCCTTCGGGTGTAAGGCCCGGCAGTCGGAACACGATTTTGTGTCGTGGTCGCGGCCGAGGCAGTAGAGACACTCTAAGTGCGGGTCTGTGATCGACATCATTCGACCACAGGCGTCGCATGGCTTGAAGCCGGGCATCCCTACCGACACCTCGGAGCCTAGATGACTCGAAGAAAAACAGTGAAAAAAATCACCAAAAAGTTTAGTCAAAAAATGACTAGGGCACTGCTCCTCCCGGATCTGCGCTTACTGGCGCGGAAAAAAGAAGAACTGACGTCAGCGCGCAGGGGCGGCGTCTAAGTACTGCCCGCGACGTCATCCCGGCGGTCCCGAAGCCGACGACGGACGCGGAGCCGCACGACGCGCAAGGGTACTGCTACGCAAAAACTTTCCGGATCCAGTCTGACGCCTGGGGATATTCTAAGGTAAGGAATCTGTCACTAACGTGTCTTTTTCAGATCTAACTCTTAATCTTGTATTACTCATGGTGTGTGTCCAATAAGCCCATCAGACGTGTGTGAATCGATGTACAGTATCAGGAGGCTGACAGGCACCATTGTGAATGCTGCTCCTGGATTGTGGTTATCATAAATTAAAAACACTGTCCAAGGTTTACCCTGAAAGAATCTCTTTGTGATGTTATTACTGATCTGTCTACACAAAAAACATCACTCTTGGCTCACCTGTGGGGCTGTTAATGGTGCGGACGCTCCCAGTGTCCTGATGGCCCATTTCAAAGGACTCCACCTCCCTTTAACGCTGATTTGAACAGGTGGTTCTGATAATGAAGCAAATATGTCCTATTAGTTCACAGAGAAATATAAAACAGGTTTTATACTATGAGAATTAGAACATGGCACAGTATGACTAGCCAATGAGAATGTGAATAAAATATACATACTAAGAGGTCTCTCACTGAGACTCAAACCCAACCTGTTTAATCTACTTTTACACTTCCCTGTGGCTCAACGAAGAGGTCCCTGTATCTGCCTTGCGCTACACAGGGGAGACGAAGAGCTGGGTGTCTGTAAATAATACATCCTGCCACCAAGGACACTTGTTTTAAGGACAGAGAAAGGTTTGTCTCTGCCCAGAGCTCTCTTGGCCCTTCCTAACTCCCACACATATGGGCCACACTGGGTGTGAAGTGGGAGTGAACACCACTCCCGCACATATGGGCACCCTGGGTGTGAAGTGGGAGTGAACAGCACTCCCGCACATATGGGCCACCCTGGGTGTGAAGTGGGAGTGAACAGCACTCCCGCACATATGGGCCACCCTGGGTGTGAAGTGGGAGTGAACACCACTTCTGGGGCTTTCACTGAAATCCGTGTCTAGGCCTCCACTGGAGCAGCATTTGTAAACCTCCAAGCACTGAGTGATGCACTGACTATTAAAATTATCAGCATTTGAAAAGCAACAGACTGCCTTGCTGTTTTACATAGTGTTACACCAGTAGGTACATTCCTGGGCCAGGAACCCTCCTGGCTGCTGCCTCCATACAGGGGTTGGATACCTGACACGATAGAGGCCAACCAGAGCAATGAACAGCCCTGGGCTCTCAATATTCAATTTACAATCTGGCAGCAATGATAACGCAATGTTACTTGTAAAAAAGCACTGTGTTTCACTAATGACAGGCAGAGACAGCAAAGGTTTTTTGGACAAGGCATGCATGAACAGGCCTAAGGGAAGCCTTGCTGAGTTCTGAAGGCATCTCGAACTAGTGGGGTTGCCAGTTTCCCTAAGTGTTTGAGGTTAGTTTGGGGGTAATTCTACGGTGCTCTAGCCACAGACTCCACCTGCAGGTTAGATCCAACTTTGGAGGCTCAGAAATTTCTCAGATGAAACAAAGCACCCAGTCCCCATGCTTGATCTGTACTGTTTCATCACTAGTGCTTGGTGACGGTATGTAGTGCTGACCAGGTGGCTGCTTGCAAATATCTTCAAAGAGCTTACATTTCTTCTCAGGGGGGTTGGGGAAGGGTGGGTGGGGCGAGGGAGGGTGTAGGATTGGGTGGGTGGGGCGAGGGAGGGTGTAGGAGCGGGGGGTTGGGATGAGGCCCTGACTGGATAATGGTCCAGGTCTGGATCCTCTGGGGGATCTACGCTGTAGTCATCTCAGGGGTTCTCAATGGGACTCCCGCCTGTTGGCTGATCATAGGAGTCGAAGGAGGCATAAGCACTGCCTTGCTGTGAATCCGAAAAGTGAGACCCCTCTGGTGACTCTGGTGCAGGTAGTGGAGGAGGGGTGCTAGGGCATGGAGGAAGTAGTGGTGGAAGTGGGCTATGTGGTAGGGGGACAGAGCTAATAGCTGTGTCCCTATGCTTTCTTAGATGTTGGTTCTGGGGCGGGAGACCTGGAAAAGTTCCTCCTCAAAAGCAAGTCTTCTTTTATGGGTAACAGGCTCCAAAGCTGGTAGTGGAGCCGGTGGAGGCGGCTTTGCAGAGGTTTTACCAGTGACAGGGTAAATGGAGAGGAGTTTTTGTCTAGCAACTAACTTTTGTCGAAGAATTTCCAAGATGGGGATGCTTGCTAAGGGCTGAGGATTTGAAGTCTTTCTCCTTTACCTTCGGCTCCAGAGGAGCCTTGGGGTTGGGCACCGATTGAGGCATTGGTGCTGGCCTCTAATGGGACCTCTGGTGCTAGACGCCCTTGGAGCGGTTGCAGCTCGACAGGTAATGGAGGTTGACGTCATTGGCTGGAGACTTGGCAGACTCCAAAGCCCTCTGCCAGTGCTGACCAGAGCCAAAAGGCGACAGGGTCCTGTGGCTGGCATTGTCCTAACTTCAGTGCTCAGGGCTTGATGCCCGACTTCCTCAAGAACATTGCTCTGCCCCGACATGGGATCTTTTATGTGGCTTCATCTTGGAGGAGTGAGTCTCAGGGGCCCAAGGCATACTCATGGGGCGTGGTCTTCACCAGAGGCCCAGTCTTTAGCACTCGGTGGATGTCCCCCATGTGCTGGTCATCAGATTTGCTTGACGATACAGTTTCAGGGCTGGGTGATAGTTGCACTTCGTTGGAGCCCCGAAGGCCCGACCTCCTCGTATTCTTGGGTGCTATGGGGATCTTCCGCCACTCATCCTGCAATGTGCCAAGTGGCATTCTCTTCGCAACCGACGGGTCCTTCTGGAGTGCAAGACGAGGCACGACAGGCAGCAGGCGTCCTTTGGGGACAAGCACAGATTTTTCGAGTGACAAGGAACTGGAAATGGTGCAGGGCCCCGGAGGAGGGGGCTAGGCTCTTGACATCTCGAAGTGTCGACGATGGTCTTCAATGCTGTTGAAGATTGTTCATGTCAGACAGAAGATGATGTGGAAGCTTGGTGAAACCTGACACTGAGTTGGAAGAGTAACCAAAAGGGCTTGAGAAAGACATGTTAGGAAGACGATGACCTCAGAGTCCACTCAGTGCACATCCAATACCAATGGCGGAAAAAACATTTAACACTGAGTCAGTGCCCAGGAGCAATGTACACTAAGAGGAGGAGGCACACCATATCTTGTGACTCGAAAGACTTCTTTGACAAAAAACAACTTGTAAATTTACTCTATATGTGGACTTCTTTTTTATTCAACATGGAGCAAAGGTATAGTCTATTAAATCAAGAAATACCAGACATGCTAAACTTGTATATTTGAATGCGCTCTCGAATGTGATGAAGAAAAAGGCGACTCAGTGAAAAAAAATATTTGCTTAGGATCACAGAATGTGAGACTAGTATATTGGTCAAGCGCATTATAATTAGGTCGAGTACATTATTCAAATCACTAAACCTGCGGATCTAGTTAAACAATTTTATTTTACGAAGCCTGACAATGTGTCCTGTGTCTTGCCGTGGTTGATTCAGTTGAGGATCGGGCAGTGGAGACTTATTCTTAGCGGCACCAGAAGAGTCGGGACAATACATCTACTAAGGAAATTAAACCTGTTCATGCAGCACTGAAAACACCTGCACAGCATTATCCTCTTTTTCACAAACGCACCAAAGGCCCTGACAAATTTATGTGGCAAGTGTTCATAACCGCATGAGGCAAGAGAAAGCCAAGCAGGTGATTTGTTCATGTAACTAAGATGATGTCAGCTATGGCGAACCCATCATATGCTGAATCTGCCCTTCAAACATCTGACCTGTTAGTATATAACACCTTCAACATAAGAGCCTCTTAGTCATGGAGATTGGTGCCTTAAAGTGGCCACACTGTATGGCTGGATATCCACAATCCCTTACTGTGTACAGACGTGAACAGACTGTGCAATGTAGGATCACAACAGCACTGAGGTGTCTGCAGGTAGGGAGGCCTTGCATCTTGAGTGCCATCACACAAAATGCAAAAATAACTTGTTTTGAACGGTTGTGATATATGTTGTCGAACACTATGTCGTTCCACCAAGATGGGTGCTCTACTTTCCAAGATTAACCATACCAAAAAACCCCCAAAGAAATACATTTAAAAATATTAGTGAAAAGGGCACACTACATAATTAGTAAAAATTAAGTGAAGTCCATTCATATGTCTTGAGCAATGTTAGTTCAAAGAAATTATGAGTTCACAGCACTCAATATATTTTCATAGGTATCCTTTATTACATTTCACAGTCAAATGAGGAACAGAGCCAACGTGTTTCATCCCAAAGAGACAAGAGGGACTTCCTCAGGGCTATCTCATGTTCGGACCAATAATATCTATATTACATCAATGATCGAAACATCAACATCTTTTAATATCTATTATCAAGCAGCATGAGTCCCTGTGTCACTATCCAACCGGTGTATTACTTCCGCCTTGTTGCCCACAACATGTTTAGAAAAACAGAGCAATTTTTAATAAATAAAACAAGACCAAAATTACAAAAATTCAATTAGTAGGACCAAAGTTATGAATATTTAAAGATTTTAGGGTAACATAGCGGCAAAAAGCACAAAGTGCCAACCGAGGCTATCTGGTAGTGTGAGACCAGGAGAAAGTCACAAGTTCAGACCGGACGTGATGGAGCATGGGTAGAGTACAGGGACAAGGTTAATCCTGCAGAAAAGTTGCCTTCTCAGTCCAGAGCCAACAGCCCCATTCACGGTGGAGGGGACTACAAAAAGCAGGGAAGCGTCGCGGACAGTTATCGATGTAGCGCGAAGGGCAGGCTGCAGATCGATGTAGCGTGAGGATACTGTTGTCATTGCAAGTGGACGGGCCAGTGCTTCGAGGTGTTGCTCCACGCGAGCGGTCAATGCAGTAGCGCAAAGGGTAGGGCAGACAGAACTTCACATTGCCAGGCTGTGTGGGTGTCAGGGATCTGGCGCCACCAGACCTGTTCGCCTGAGCGACAAGCCAAAAAACTTCAATTCAGCCTCTCTGAGGCCCCATCAAGGGTCCAGGACCTGGGGGTCACCGCCTGCTTCAGCTGGATCGGCATGCTGGTGATCGGAAGCCTATTATGTCCCTGTGGCTCAGAACAGGTTGCCAGCAGACTAGCTCTTGGAGTCACTCTGGGAGTCCTGGTTTCAAGAGGTGCGGGTCCATTTCTTCTCACCCAGACAAAAGGGCAGCAGGTAGCAGGTCAGCACAGCAAGGCAGTAGCCCAGCAGAGCAGCAGTCTGGCAGAGTGGCAGTCCTTCAGCAGCTCAGTAGTCCTTCTTCCTGGCAGAGTATCCACAGGTACAGAAGTGTACTGAAGAGTTAGTGTCTGAGGTCCAGTAGTTACGCCCAGTTGTGCCTTTGAAGTGCGGGAGACTCTTCTGGAGGTATCTCTTTAAAGTCCAAAGGCATCATGCCTCCCCTGTCCTTGCTTCAGATTAACTACAGGAGGTATGCAGCCCTTTGTGTGGAGGCAGGACACAGCCTATTCAAGTGTAAGTGTAGCTGTGCCCAGCTCCTCTATCCCACCCTGCCAGTGATGACCTACCCAGGCACACCTAAGCTCCCTATTGTGTGTGGCTGTCTAGGAGGAATACACAAAGCTCAACTGCTAGCTACACCCAGTCATGTGATCCAGGTATAGGCTACAGACACTAAATGGCTAAGGTAAGAATGTGCCAACTTACTAAAAGTGGCATACTTCACCTTAAGTTAGGATTTTTCACTACAATTCCAAAGACACCAAATATGTACTGGGCGCCTGCTCCCGTTTGGAAATTACATCTTATTAAATGTAATAAGGTAATTCCAATGTTAGTCTTTGGGAGAGGTAGGCGCTGCAGTAGTGAACAACAAATGTAAGAGTTTTTCACTACCAGGACATGTAAAGATTAAAAGTACATGTTCTACCTTTTAAATACACTGCACCCTGGGCTGTTCAGGGCCAACCCTAGGGGTCACTAACATGTATAAAAAGGGAACTTTTGGGCCCAACAAAAGGATTATTTTGCCAGGTTGAAATGGCAGTTAACAACTGCATACAAATGCTGCAATGGCAGGTCTGAGAAATGTTTAAAGAGCTACTTAAGCGGGTAGCACAATCAGTGCTGCAGGCCCACTGGTAGCATTTAAGTTACAGGCCCTGGTACATGTAGTACAACTGAAGTAAGAACCTATAAGTAAATTAAATATGCCAATTGGTTATAAACCAATTCTACCACGTTTTAAGGAGAGAGCACAAGCACTTTAGCACTTGTTAGCAGTGGTAAAGTACGGATAGTCCCAAGGCCAGCAAACACAAAGTCAGCAAAAAGTGGAGGGTAAAGGCAAAACATTTGGGGTGACCCTGCAGAGAGGAGAAGGTCCACGAGGTAGCTTTCCAGCAACATGATCTTCGTGGTGTTGCTGACAGAGTCTCAGAAGCTGAGGGAAGAAGAGGGACGTATTGCTGAACTGGAAGATACAGTATAGGAACTCAATTTTATGGTCTCTCATCTCTTGACAATATTGAAAATCCGAGAGAACCGCGTTGAGAATCTGAGAGTAGGGTAAGATGCTGCAACCTCTGTTTTCTAGGGTTCCCCGAGGGAGGAGAGGGCTCGGGGGCAGTAGTTTTTTAGAATTGTGGATCACAAATTGGATGTCTGCAGTTTGGTTCTCCGCCTGTTTTACTGCTGAAAGAGCTCACAGATCTTTGGCACAGAAACCATTCCTGAGGTTCACCCACGGCCAATGATCGTGAAGATATTGAAACGCAAGGGAAGGGACTGGGCAAAAGAGCAGAGGCTCTTTAAATGCAACCAGTCCCCGCAGCCCCCCTCCCACGTGGGAGTTGGCGGCTCAACAAGCTGGATTTGAACCTGGAAGGCAACCTGGTAGAAGCAGGAAGTTGCAAAGACAACGATGCATGACCTCAACTGCACAAGCCTTATTGGACTCGGAGGAGGATCAACTTGGCACCAACCCCTCTCCTACACAAGACATGGCGCAACACATGCCATCCCCTCTGCTGGAGGAGGTAACCACAGGACAGGACACGATGACTATTGAATAATTGTCTTCTTTGACCTGGAATATTCAACATGAAAGCACCATTATATCACTTTCATGATACTCCTGTACAAGTTGAAATAGGAGAACGTCAGTGAACTTACACTTAGTTCTAGTTATGGGAGGTTGACAGATGCTTCTGGGGTGGTTGTGTGGGGCGAGGGACTGGTGAGGGGAAAGAGCTTGGTTTTTGGTATTTGTTTGCTCAGTTCTTACAAGATACAAGTTCCAACACAATGCTCACTTTGCTGCATGCACTCTTTAACAGAGCAACACTCACACCTTATGTGCATCCCACGATAACTGCAACTTGACATGGAACGTCAATGTTCTGAATGACCGTATAAAACTTGGGGCGGTTCTAAGATTTGCAAAACGCCACACTCTGGTCACCCTGCTACTACAGAAGACCCACCTTATACCACTTCTTGACCGTTATGGCTATGATAGAGTATACCACGCTGGACATACCCGAGGGTCCAGAGGGGTGGAGATCCTCCTTCACAGGGCGTTCCGTCTTGCTGTCTCCTGTGTGAAGTCGGACTCACTGGGGAGATACACTATAGTCAAGGGATCTCGTGATGGCTGCCATTATAACCTGCTAAATGTTTATGTCTCTCCTTTGCTAGCTAAATCCACTCTTGAAGTACTTAAGGAGGTGCTGCGGTTACCCCTGGATTTCACCATCATCATGGGTGACTTTAGTGACATAATGGCTCCCGAAGTAGACTCTACCGCAGCCAGATGGAAGAGAGGCGAGACTAGGGGAGGGTTGCGGGCGGTGCTTAATTTGAGCTGGTGGTTGCCGGTAGGGGACACCAGCACTTATTTTTGGGGACGGGCACTTAGCTTTCCGTATCCAATTTATACTAAGTGCAAGAGAGGGAAAAACACACAGATCGATAAAACGGAGGAAGAAAAAGAAGGCAAAACTGTCACAAACCGAAACCGGGAACCTGCAAGAGCGAGAAAAAGGGGCAAGGAGTGTCTGGTACTGGATTAAACACAACATGCCTTGGTATTCTGACATTTAATGGCACCAACCGCTGGCTTCTGAGCAGAGCTTCGGGCATCAGCATTCTCCTACAAATTAAGCATTGGTTGCGGGACTGGGCCAAAAGCCTGTGGTTCTATGAAGCGTGTCAAACATGGAATCCACAAGCTCTGGGTCATACTCACATGTCTGCAGTGCACAAAACAATGTTTCGCATCAATTTACTGTTGATCCCTGCCACTGACCTCATCCATATGACCAATTCATGCATTTTACCCCGCGGTATATCAGACCACTTCCCCATGGTTCTGCACTTTGGCGTCCGTGGAGCAGGCCCCATCTTGTCTGGAGGCTCAATGCCTGGTGTTTAGCAGAGAAGGAATTTACACACTATCTTGCCCAGGAGTTGAGGGCCTACTAGATCTTAACAAAAAACAGTATATTCACTTGGCACACTATGGTTGGCAGGGAAGACTACTGCCATTGCCAGGTTGTATCAGAGAGGCAAAGAAAGGGATAAATGGCACCAGATATCTGTGCTAGAAACCAATATTTTGGCCCTGAAGTGAGAAAACCAAAGACACCAGACAGAAAAGGTGCGGCAGGTTTTCCTGTGGAGCTGGACCATTGTAGCGCTCTATAAACTACGTCGACCACTGGACCAGTGTGCCTCTTATCAGCCGATCTCCCTCACAAATGCAGAGATTAAAATCTATTGCAATGCCTTGATAAAAAGGCAACTCCAAGTATTCCCACACTTGGTCCATCCAGGCCAATGTAGTTTCATCCCTCACCGTAGCACCAGACACTGTATTCACAGGGTCAAAATAACCAAAGCACATCTAGATGATCTGAAAGAACCCACCACCTTAATGCTCATAGATTTATAGAAGGACTTTGATTCAGAAGACTGGACTTTCCTCGAGGAAGTCCTACAGAAAATGTGAATCTGACCAAGGTTTAGGTCACATGTCTGAATTCTCTATGCTCGCCCAGAGGCACAGGAAAGGGGTCAATGGAACTCTCTTCTCAGCATTCCCAATTTGTGGAGGCAAAAGAAAGGGGTTCTTTTCATCCCCCTCCTTTTTATCTTGGCCATAGAGCCCCTAGAGGTGTGGATTCGGTACAACGCTCACGTATGGCGATTTGACTGCGGGTGGTGACGGAGGATGTATTGCACTCTAATCGGCTGACATCCATTTCTCTCTCGATCCTCTATCACTGATCCTGACACTCTATGGTGAGGCCTCTGGTCTTACGGTTAACTGGGCCAAGTCCCTCTGCTCCATTGAAGGCGGATAGGGATGCTGTGGATTGGCAATCATTGCTGCCGATCCAGAGACTTAGCTTCCAGTATTTGGGAATCCATACTGCTTAAGACGAGCGGATCTCACCAAATGGGCTAAACTTCCACTCAATGTTCTAGGCGAGGTAGCCCTATTTAAAATGACGGTGTTGCCAAGAGTGTTGTACATCCTCCAGAATTTCTCCCCTACACTTGGTTCAGGAAATGAATGGAATCAAAAGATTCAGCTCGAAAAGATCTTGTGGCAAGGCAACTGGCTGCAGCACATTGTAGCCCTTGGAGATTTTGAAGGGTGAGATCTTATTGGTATATTAACAGTAGGCAGGCTTTGACAAGGTGCACAAATGAAATCATTTTATGATCTCCAAACTGAATTTGATTGATAGAAATCTCACCTTTATCGATATTTACAAGCAAGCCATTCACTCATGTCCCATGGTATTTTTTCGGAAACATGCCTGAAAACAGCCCACTTAAAGCAAATATCTTAATGGGCCCCTTAGGGAAAAGGGGGATAGTGCGGTTATACAGGCCTCTGGTGATCAACTCCATGGATCTCTTCTTGAAACTGAGAGCATGTTGGGAGGAAACAGATTTTATTCAAAGCCCTTGTTCTGGTCCATAGGGCAGTGTTTCTGGCCAGTCCAGGGTATCTTGCTAGGAATTCAAACCGTAACGCCCTTCCAGAATGCTGCGTTCAGCCTCCGCCTCACTGCTGATTATTCCTCGCATTAGGCGCATGAGGGGGAGTGGTAAAGCCTTTTCTTTTCTCGCCGACAAAGCTTGGAATGAGCTCCTTCATGAACTGTGTCAGATTCCTCAAGGCCACAATTCTTAGAAAATTAAAAACTTGGCTTTTTACCTCTGGGCTTTAGGGCTTTGTTTGTTGTGTATCATTTGTCCATCCTCTAGCGCCGGGACGCTTCTCTGTACAAATCTCCCCCATTCATTCATGCACGAATGGTGGGGAACACTAGATAATTATGACTGGAGAGATGCCTGAATCTCCCACGGGTGCTGGTTATCTCCTCACCTCTCAGACTTATCCAGCTTAAATACCTACACATGACCTATTTTACACCCCTGGGACTGTGGCAAGCTAACAAAGTTCCTGAACCTGTGTGCTCCTGTTGTCGACAGAACAGGGCGATTTTTTCAACATGGTATGGGCAGGCCCTGTTATTGCACTGTTTTAGCAGAGGACTTTTGCTGCTCTCTCACCTCGAGGGTCCTTGGAGGAGTATTCTGGAGGCTCTTGGGTGAAGCCAGGGAAGACTGTGCTTTTCTGAAGATTGGAACCATACTCGCTAAAAGAGACATTACCTGACACTGGAATTCAGCAAGTCCCCTGTTTATGGCCAAATGGTGGACGGCAATGGACGGATGCGCTAAACTAGAGGAGCAGATATATGTAGCCAGGGGTTGTCCTCAGAAACACAAGAAAGTTTGGGGGAAGTGGTGGGCATATTATGAGTTGGCTTTCTGAATAATTGGACCCTTTATATTGGATGTTAGTGGTGGAGACTTCTTTACTATGACAGCGGTGTGTACTGATTTGTCTTTGTATTAAAACAATACATTTTGGTTATTAAAAAAAATAATTTTAATAAAATAAGATTTCCTGACCTGCAACAGAGTCAACACGTCTTTCACATTCCTTGGCATTTGGTGGAGCAGTTAAGTGCTGATGTTCTTTCAAAATTATATGCAGTGACACTTCGGGCTCAGCTGCTAAAACAAAAGAATATCCATGAGAAAGCTTCTTTTTTTTTAAATCTTTATTTATGATTTTGTGAGAGATCTTGTAATTCAGGGAAACAGGTACACCATTCCAGCACAGGCAAACAATTGTTACATCTTGTATCATAATACATAATTGGAAGTAGACTCGGCACCAATATAACACATAATACATTAGCGGCTTGCCTCCCCAGGCATATTACAACAGGACAGTCTAGCATTTTAATACATCATTTAGAACCATACCAAGACATTCTACAGGGCCTGGTGTCAGTGTGCTTAGCGTAGCATACGGCCAGCATAGTACCCGTGCAAGTCAACATATCTATTCTGCAGACGCAGAATGATCCTCCACTTCTAGGACAGGCGTGGCCTCATCATTCGGGCCCCCCCTAAGGTGCAGCCACTCCACAAAGGGGACCCAGATGTCCTTAGGACGTGACGCTGTAGGCATTAGATCCCAATAGCTTGCCAACTGCTCCTGACAATACACCGCATCTTGTATCCATGTTTTTACTAGCGGTCTAACCGGTGATCCCCAGTGTATGGCCAAACGGCGGCGAGCAAGGACCAACAACATTGCAATTAAGCGGCGGCACTCCAGTTTATATTGTTCCACATATCCCAGTAGCAGGATCAGTGGGGAGCAACCCAGTGATTGGCCAGTAATGTCTTCAATTACAGACGATACCTCCTCCCAATACTGAGAGACGACAGGGCATTCCCAGGCTACATGCAAGAAGGCAGCGCCTTCACGCCTACATTTCCAGCAGGTTGACGTGGCGCGTAGTCCTATTTTAAATAGATGTAGTGGGGTGTGGTAGTAGCGCTGCAGAAATTTAAAATGTATTAATCGCAGCTTATAATTGGGAGATAAATGTTTCATTTGCAAACTGCAGAAGGACCATATGTCATCCGTAAGCTGGTCGGGGAGATCCTCGCGCCACTGCTGAAACGCCCCAGGGTCTATCCATGGCATGTAAGATTGTGTATAAGTGTAAAGCCTGGTGACCAATTTCCTCGGTGACGGAGAAGCCAGTAGGTTAGCTAGAGGATGTAGTGTTGGTGGGGGAACTGGAAAGGAAACATGTAGTTTCTTGCAGGCAGCTTTAAGTTGATGGAATAGCAATCTCTCAAGAAACGATATAGAGCCCCCGGTTGTGTGACAGGTTCTGGCAAAAACGACTCAGCCGGATATAGATCACCCATTGTTTTAATTCCCATAGTGTGAGCTGTCTATGGCTCCCTTGTCTTGCAAAAAGGGGAAATTGGGATGATGTGCTACCGGCACAGAGGGAGCGTATAGCAAAGGTACTTGAGCGCGGCGTCTCAAACCCTCCCAGGCCCACCTGACCGTCTCCACAGTGTTGATTTCGTTTGGGGTCCTACGATAGGGGTGGTATACCGCTGTGTGCAACGGAATCCTATCTGCGACATCCCGCTCCGTCGCCACATGCGGCTGAAATGGGGTTGGATAAATCCAGTAATGTAAAAATTGAGCTTGCGCACTCAGAGCGTATAACTCAAAGTCGGGGGCTCCCAAGCCGCCGCTGGATAGCGGACGCGTGAGGATGTCCCAGCTCATTCTGGGCTGGCCACCCGCCCAAACCATGGATATCGCGGCAGAGCGCAGCTGCTTAAAAAAGGCCTGTGTTAAAGGGATAGGAATATTCACAAATAAATACAAAAATTTAGGGAGGACGATCATCTTAAGTATTGCTATCCGACCTGCTAGCGACAGAGGAAGGGCGGACCAGAATTTAATTCTATCCAAGAACCAGTCCAACTGTTTCCCAAAGTTGAGGCTCCAGATGAGTTGTAGGTCTCTACTGAGCCATATTCCCAAATATTTAACTGCTTCCTCTTCCCACTTCAGTGGGAAGTCCAAAGTTTTGTTGAAAGGAGCGGCAGTTAAAGACAGTATGGAGGATTTTCTCCAATTTATGGTAATACCAGAGAGGCCACCAAATCGAAGCAGTTCGCGCAGCAATGGATTCAGATTATCGTCTGGGCGCCTGACATACAGGGTGATATCATCCGCATACATAGAAGTGATGAGATTGCGGTCAGTAAAAACTAATCCCCGCGCCGAATGGTATTGTCTAATTTTCGCTGCCAATGGCTCCATTACTATTGCAAATAGCAAGGGGGAGCGCGGGCAACCCTGCCGAGTGCCACGAGAAATCTCAAACGCCTCCGAGATGAGTCCATTAGCAAGTAGGCGAGCTGTAGGCCTTGTGTAAAGTAATTGAACAAGTTTAATAAAGATAAGACTCAGTCCCAGTCTGGGAAGTACAGTAAACAGGTATGTCCACTCCAGGGAGTCAAATGCTTTGGTCGCATCTAGAAAAACTGCCGCGGATGGGAGCTTGGGGTCTATTTGATGTATGACCGAAAAAAATGTTCGGAGATTATGGGCCGTCGATCGTCCTGGTATAAAGCCCGACTGATCAGGTCTAGCAATGAGGGACATCAGTGGTTGGAGCCTGTTAGCTAGGATTTTAGTGTCCACATTTATCAGGGATAAGGGCCTATATGAGTCACAATTTGTTGGTGGCGTGTCTGGTTTTAAAAGAGTTATAATAACCGCCTCCCTCATTGATGGGGGGAGGATCCCCGCCTCTAATGACTCCTGGTAGACATCGGGGAGCAAGAGTCTCGACATAGGTCTTATAAAAAAGCGTGGTTAATCCGTCCAATCCAGGCGCCTTACCCGATGGGAGGCCTCTGATCACCTGTGTTATGTCCTCTAAAGTAAATGGGAGATCTAAATATTCTCTGTGTTCAGGACTCAACCATACAAGCTGTAAAGCATCTAAATATTCCGTTAGGTCAGTGGGAGCAGTGTTGCATTGTAGCATAGAGGGTTGTATAGTATGACGTCAGGTGGGCATGTGTGTCCAATTGGCCTCGAATTGGCGGGGCGTCCGCAACCGTCAGTTCAGAGATAAATGTAGGTGTAGTTAATTGCCGCAGCAGGCCAGCTTGGGTTCTGCCTGGTCTGTCACCCTCTCCATACCCCCTGGCTTTGGCCTCCTTACCTAAAAACCGGGCCTCCCTCTCCGCTTCCCTTTCAAATTCTGAAATAGCTTGTCTGATGGAGGCTAAGATAGTTACGTCCTTTGTGGCATAAAAGGTGGTTTCTAGGTCCTTTATGGTGTTCTCAAGTTTCATCAGGGTAGTACGTATTGACTGCAAGACCCCAGATCCCCTCGAGATGCATGCGCCCCTTATAACTACTTTGAAGGCCTCCCAGAGTGTGGCTGCAGAGTCGACCGAGCCCTCATTAGTGGCAAAATATTGATCTATGTCAGTGGCTATGTCTTCTCGAAATGCCGCATCTAAGAGGGCGTGAGGGGGTAGCCGCCAGCTAAATGCCCTGGGAAATGTGCTCGGGATGCGCCATTGCATCAAAACTGGGGCGTGATCAGAGAGTGTGCGCGGAAGGTGGCGTGTCCCCACCATCCACGACAACACATCTGCTGAAAGCAACCAATAATCTAGGCGGGACCAGGCTTGGTGGTAAGGTGTAATACAAGTTCCCTCTCTTAATTGCGGGTTAAATGCTCGCCAGGCATCTCGTAGTCTGTGCTCCTGAATTATGGAGTTTAATAGCTGGGTTGCTTGGGAGTGTGGGTTGCGTGCCGTACCCTCTCTATCCAGGACGTTGTCCAACACGACGTTGAAGTCGCCACCCCATATAACTGTATCACAGCCCATAAGTGTTATTTTTGCCCAGACATCTAAAAAAAACTGCGGGTCGTCAGTATTAGGGCCATATATGGCTGCAAGTGTGACGCGTGTCGAATAGAGGCAGCCAGATACCAAAACATAACGTCCCTCCCTATCTGCGAGTGTGTCAAGTGTGGTCCAACCCAGCCCCCGTCTGATCAGTATGGAAACCCCTCTCGCGTAATTGGAAAAGGCCGCAGAATGGATTTCACCCCAGTATCTATGTTGGAGCTTGGGATCACTATTACCGCGTAGGTGCGTCTCCTGCAGAAAACAGATATCAATATGGTGTCTACGCAGATATGCATGTACCAGTCTAGCCTTCTTGAAGTCGTTTAGCCCACATATGTTCCACGTCAAGCAGTTAGCAACCGACATGAAAGGGGTAGTAAGTTGGCGAGTGAACTACATGCCAAGGGATATGTTCAGCCTTTAACCTGGTGTTACCAATACAGTTACATACCGTAAGCCGAATCTTCCCCTCTTTCGTGTCCTGTGCTAAAAATAGTGTCCAAGAAGTATCATCTCTCATTAAGTGAACCCCCAGTCCCCCTCCCACTACAACCTCCCAATCAGGTTGAGAATATAGACTCACCCCCCCTACAAACCAACCCTTGAACAAGTGTTTGAAATACGAACACATAGGAGATCTCCCTGTGGGGACGGGCAACAACGGTGAGCACCCACCAGTAGGCAGGGTGGTCGGGCTAAGGATAGTGTCAACAGCAATGACCCAAATCCGCTCACCCCAGACATCCAACAGAGGGCTACTAACATGTTAAAGCGATCAGTGCAATACATTCGCTTGACCCCTCATTGTTCCCGGAACTGGCACATGGTAGCGATGCTCGCTTCAAATACAGTCAGCCAACGTTGCAAAGGGCGTTTTTAGTCCCACATACTGGGGTGGCAGATGAGGAGCCTGCAACAGGTTAGTCATTGTCATCAAGTGTCGGCGATGAATTCTTGTCTTTAGGCGAGCCTTGTTGTGGTTTCCGAGGACAGATGTGCTTTGCATATTTTAAAGCCGATTTGGCATCTGTAAAAAAATGCGCCTGGCCATCGTGGGTAATTTTGAGTTTCGCTGGATACAGCATTGAGTATGGAATGGAGGAGGTCTGTAACATTCGTTTTGTTGGAAGAAATTCTCTCCTCGCCGCCTGCACAGTTGGGAGTGTAATCGGGGAAGAAGGATAAAGTGTTGCCCTGGTGGTTAATTGGGCTCTTCACTCTTGCCTCTCTTAGTATTGCGTCTCGGTCTGCGTAGTTGAGTAAACGCGCAATAATGGGACGTGGTGGCAGTCCAGGTGCCGGCCTTGGGCCCAGCGAACGATGGGCGCGCTCCACGGTCATAAGTGGTGACAAGGCGGGGCCAAACAACTCCTGGAGGAGATTGGTGATATAGGGCTCCATTTTTGTTATGGCTGTCGACTCCGGAAGGCCAATTAATCGAACGTTATTTCGTCGAGAACGTGCTTCCAAGTCCTCATTTTTCGCTCTGATCACTTCCAACACCTTTTCCATATTTAATATCTGTGTTTTGGCCTCAGATTGAGAGTCTTGAGTATCGGATAGCCTGTTTTCCAGAAGGTCCAAGCGTGTCTCATGGATGTCAACTTTTTTCTTGACAGTGTCTAGGCTGGCTGTTAATGAATCTATCTTCCCATCGATGGTCTTCAGACTAGAGCGTACATCCTGTAGGATTGATCGCAGGTCCTCTTCGTGATTTTCAGACTCATCCTGCGGCCCCTGGGCTCCCCCCTGTTCAACCGGGGTGTCCATGGTGTGGGTCTGGCGTTTCTCAAAGGGGATTTTCGGTTGTTTTGGGTCTGTCTTACCCATGCTGCCACGGAGCAGATCTCAGGGGGGCCGCTTGTGTATTAGAGGCTTTGTATTAAGGTGGAAGCGCCTTGATCCTCAGGGATTGTCCAGCCAGCACCACCCCATCCACAAATAACCACCAGAGCAGCTGCAAATAAAGAGACCTTGGCACTGGTCGTCAGAACGGACCACTCAGGCACAATGCGTGGTACAGCTTAAAGGAGACTGCGCGCAGGGGACAAAACCAACAAGTCATGGTCATAGTGTCCCAGTCTCCACCGCTTCCCCCCCGGCCCGCGGCACCAGGTCTTAGCCCCCCTCCGGTTGTGTACGGCCGTGGGGAGCCGACCAAGCACCAACGCGCCAGAAGGGGTCCCTAAGTGGGGGCGAAGCACCACACCTACCTCTTCTGCAGGCCAGCTTATCCTCTCATCCGCGTCTTCCCCTCGATCGCTCAGCAGGGCCTCCACGTCGTCGGAGCAGTCCAGGCCTCGGGCCCCCGCAGCACGGCCGGTGGCAGGCCAGCGCTCGCTCCTCCAAGGGCAGCCCCCCAGTCCGTCCCTCGGGCCTCCGGTAGAGCGCTCCGGGTCAGGTGCTTCAGTATTTCAGGCACCAGGGCCCACGTTGAGGATAATGAACACCTCCCGACAACCAGATCCGCCACACAGGTCCGGGCCTGGGATCTACGCAACGTCCACAAGTGTGCGGGCAGCCATTTTCTCCGCAACTCCGGTCTTGGCAGCACAGGATCAATTCAGCAGGATCCCGGCCAGTACAGCGTGCCAAACTTCCCCCAGGGTTACTCGGGGTGTCGCGTTGTCGATACCCGCTGTGTTCTCCGGAGTCAGCCGATCCGGGCCATGGTATTTACCGGATTTTCAAGCCCGACCTGCAGAGCCCCTTCAACAGGCGGCCATCTTGCAGCACGTCGTGGCCACGCCCCCCTCCATGAGAAAGCTTCTTACTGAAATTTGAGTTATCATTTTAATGTTCTTAGAAAGACAGGAGAAAAATGGGAAGATTTAATATTTTTACACTGCTAAATGATTTTACAGTTTTGCACAACTGGTTGAGGGTCTCTGGCGCTCTCTCAACCATAAACTGCTGTGAGGCCATTGCAGGCAGGTAAGGGATTGGCTGTCATATTGTCACTCGACCATAGTCACTGAATGTGAAACGTTTGGTTTATCCCTCTACCTGTTTTTGGTGCCTTCACTCCGTCGCACTTGTCACTCTGTTTCATGGCCTCTGGTAATATCCAACCTGAACACCCTTTGAGTGTGCTGTCAATATGTGATGAGGGCACTGCATGCAGGATTTGAGTAGGGGAAAGCCAAAACAGCCACGTTTCCTCTTCTCACCCCCTTTGTGTCCACAGAAGGAGCAAACAAGATAAGGGTGAACTTTTGTGCCGCTCAGATGTAAGGACTGAGGACATCAACATCTATCCCACACTGGTTTCCTGGCATCAAACTGTGTCCATTTATGTGATATTCAGTCCACCAACCTTTCCCAAGCCAGCCAAACATCACACCAACTCCCAACCCTCAAAGCCACCAGCAGAAGCCCTCCATCATCGCAATATTTTACCACAGTCCGGACAGACTTGACCAGCCATACACTCTTGCTAATCCAGATGACAAAGGACAAGATGGTGTTGCACCCAGAGGTAAAGGGACCAGAAACAGACTGCTGAAAATTGTGATCCTGTGCCTCTCTGCTTGGAAGGTCAATCTCGTTTGTTTGGTTACTTACGCTACAAAGAGAGCCTTGTCATCTGCATGTGTCGCTAGCAGTAAGGACATTGTTGATTACCTGTAACACTGGATCTGGTGCTTGCAGCCTTACAAATTCACTTGATGTGCACTCTCCTGCCATTTAGTGTTGTATGCAGAAAGCCTAGCCTCGAATTCTATGGCCCGATGAAAAGATAAAGAGAAGACAGGCCTTTACCCAGTGCAAGAACTACCTATTGTTCAAGAAAAATGGGCATTACATGCAGAATTGGTGTGTTCAGCACCAAATTCCGAATACAGCACAACATAGAGGGCGTTTTCCCCTATTGCATGTCAGCAGGTTTGACCTGTTGAAATTTACCTGAAGAAATAGCAGAGGTGTGGTGTTTGCTGCACAACGTAGAATTCTGGTCTCTGCACAAACAGGGGTTTGCATAAGGATCAAAATGTAACCCCATATGTAGAACTGGGGCCTACGTTTCCATTTCATGAATGTGTTATGTGACTGGTGATCACATACCCAAACCTCACAAACTCCAGGCACCCACATGCCAACTTCCATTGCAGTGTCTGTCTCCATCAAAACTCGTGTCTGTGTACATGAGCTGTATTGGCTAATTTGAGCACTATGTAAAGTGGTTTCAGTACAATGTGCTATTTCTGTACAGCCAGTTAGGCGGAAGGTCTTGTGAATCTACAACATGACAAGCTGCAAACTGAGGTTAAAGGTATGAAAAGTTTCTCTGTACATCATGTGTTCTTTTAGATCTCATACAGAAGAGCAGGTCACATGCTTTAAATCTCAGATTTCAAAACCATTAGCCACTCCCTTCAAAGCGGTGGTCTGCTGAAAGAAGCAGTAAAGGAAGCAAATAAAGTCTTTAATATCGTTTGACCCACTTGTAAATGTTGGCAGGTCAGTTCTTCCATTGATATGGACAAGTTACACCACCTCTGGTAGATACTGCAGGTGTGTGCAGAGAACAATCCTGCCCTTATGTGCCTGCAGATAAGGTTCTTCTGCTGATAATGCTTGTAACTCACTAACACGACATAGGGATGAAACTGTTCACAGAGGACAGCATTCCATATACGGTATTGTAATGCGGATGAGAGCAAAAACTCAATGGTGATCTCTTGAAATGTGTAGGGACAATGTTTGAGTCCAATGAAAGAGCTAGTAAGCCTACCAGTAATAATTATTTTAAGCCCTTCCATGAACATCTTGATGACTGATGTCTTAAAAAGACAGAGATGTCTGTTCTCAATGCCCGCTAAGTGTACCCATGCGAGGGGTGACTTTTGTAAGGACAATAGCTATGTGAAAATAATTTGTAGAGATGCCAGAAAGAAAAGCACACGCAATGTACAGTAGTTGGCCAACCGTTTTCACTTTGCACTATAACATGTTGTTTTAACATATGTTCTGGTGGAAGGTTCAAGTTAGGTTTATGTTTCTTTGCAAGTAAAACACTTAGTATATTTTCTACACAATTTTTGGACAAATTACAATTCTTTCACTGTTTTCCCATCATGCTGCTGTACATTGTTATGCTTTACTTTTTAGGTACATGATTTCACGAAGTGTTTCATTACGATTTCTTGGATTACGTTTTCTAAGTATTTGATCTTTTTGATGTTTGTTGATTTATACAATTAATGCACATCTCCTATATGGACAACAGTATGTGTATGCTATATGGCTCTATCCCATGTCGATTCGGAGACTGCAATGTTTAAAAAAGCTCATAATTGTGCTTCATATGAACTGCCCACTATGTTGTGGTATGATATATAGGAATGATGGTATAGGTACAGACTTGTGTACTTGATGCAAAATGAGAGAGATGAAAATAAAAACAGTTTGTTAAAGTATTTCTTATTTCTCGGCAGCAACCTTCTGTTAAAATGTATTTTGGCCCTTGCCTAGCCCTGAGAATGTCCTGTAAACTCTGAAAAGGGCCAAAACGTCAACTCACTATGACATCAAAGAGGTTGGCTGTGCAGGAATAATCCCCAGTGGCATATTTTTCCTTGAAGGACTCTGATGAAATAGCCTATATCTCTGTGTTTTTCTTCATGTTTCACACTCTCCCCCTTTTTTGCTCTCATGTGTGTTTTGATACGTTGTTTTTCTTTAAGAATAATTTTTGATGGCAGGGTTGAATGGCGGGGCCTCCTCAGAAGGCTGCAAAGGATATACAAATATATTTGTATATCTTTTTGTAATAAATTGAAATATTTTGTGGAAATTCTACTTTTGATGATTGATCGTTATAATATGGCAAAATTGTGTTGTACAAATTTGGTCTGTATATAATTATTTGTTGCCAATGGGCATTCTTTGTAATGCTTGATATGCTTGTTACCTCCGCCCTTCTGCTATTTTCAGGGTACACCCTATTTTGCTGGTGGAAGGGTGGTGTGCATCCTATTGACTCAGCCATACACTCAGAAAGCAGTTCTAAATATTGAAACTGTGATATCTCAGTTGCCAGACTGCTACATTAATGACGTGGATCAGGATCTACCTTTGTTGACTTAACAAGTTCTGTAAGAATGGCATTTTTTGGAACGAGTAAAGCAACATTTTCAGCAAGTGGAAATACCTCGTTGACTTGCCCACATTATAGTCGCTAGGAGCCTTGTCATTGAGGTATGAGGCATCTTGTGTATAACATAGCACATTAGAAGCAGCACTGGAAAAGCATAAGCATATGTTTCTAACCAAACTAACCCTATTCGTTATAGATTGTGTGTGTGTGTAGATACCTAGTGGTATAAAGTTGTATTTTTTGTAATCGAGGATACTGTTTCTGAGTTCTCAATCATGTATCTCTTGATGGTTTTCCTCAGGAGGTCTGGAGATCGAGGGAGAGAGAGAGAGACAGAGAGAGAGAGAAGAGAGGGACAGAGAGAGGAAGAGAGTGAGCGAGAAGAGAGACAGAGAGGAAAGAGAGAGAGAGTTTAACTCACAGTTATATTTGCTTCAGTATCACGGCGTGCTCGGAGTCAGAATAGAAAATACACACTCCATTATGGTTATGACAGGTCTTTGTATATTCCGGTATGTCATGCTGCAAGTCTGGCTGTGTGTCGAATACAAAATTTGCTGAGTTTTGTTGGACAACAGCCTGGAAAGTGTGCCTCTCCTGAGTTGCATGTTGTACATAATCATCAGGTTGTTGGTGCGAACCATTACAACTTTGTGTGAAAAGTGTTGAGTACTAGCTACACTGCTGATAACTCTAGTAAGGAAAATTTTACTCACCCAGTAAGCATCTGTTTGTGGCATGTAGTGCTGTAGATGCACATGCTGCGCACACTCCTGCCATCTAGTGTTGGGCTCAGACGTGTACAACTTGTTTTTGTTTGAAGTTCTTTTGAGTCACAAGGTATAGTGACTCCACCTATTGCTGGTAATATGTTATGTTATGTTATAACAATTTGTATAGCGCACTACTACCCATAGGTGTCTAGGCGCATTGCGGACCACATACTGTAAGCGGGAGACTAGTTTTTAAAAAGCCAGGTCTTAAGGTGTTTTCTGAATTCAAGCAGGGATGTAATCTTCCTAAGAGAAAGCGGAAGAGCGTTCCATATCCTAATGGTACTATGTCTGAAGCTCCTACCCCCCCAGTTCATCATTTCAACTCTGGGGGTGAGCATTAAAAAGGCATTAGCTGATCGTAGTGACCTACTGGGAGAATACCAGTTAAAAACGTGATGAAGAAATTGTGGGCCGTCTCCATGAAGTGCCTTGTGTGCGATGCAAAGTGCCTTAAATTTCATACGCTGGCCAACTGGAAGCCAATGCAGATCTTGAATTCCCGGCCCTGATGGACTGGTGTTTAGGGACATCCAGAACCAATCTAGCAGCGGCATTCTGAACTGATTGTAGTCTTCTGAGCTGGTTGGACTGCAAATTGATATACAAGGCATTACAATAGTCCAACTTGGATAAAACGAAAGTGGTTAAAACAGTTTTCCTAGCCTTTCTAGGAATGTAGGAAAGGATTTCATGCACCGTTCTGATAGTAAAAAACGCTGAGGACACCACCTTTGAAATCTGAGATTTAAAATGAAGCTTTTCGTCTATTATGACCCCCAAATTTTTTGCTTTCGCCACCGGAGTAGGAAGGGGGCCCAAAGAACTTGGCCACCAGGCTGGTGACCAAAGAGGAGAAAGCTTTCCAAACAGCACCACCTCGGTTTTACTCGAATTTAACTTCAAGCAGTGCCTACTCATCCACTTACTCAAGGAGACCATACAATCATGGAGTTTGGTAGAGTAGTTAACATCCTTGTCAATGGTTGAGATCACCAATTGGGTGTCATCAGCATACGAGGTCGGGATTAAATCAAAGCTTCTAATCAGAGGTGCTAATTCGGACACATAAATATTAAAAAGTGTAGGGCTCAAAGAAGAGCCCTGTGGTACCCCACATGGCAAGATAAAAGGTGCTGATTTAAAATCGCCTAGTTGCACTGTCTGAGTTCTATCTGTTAAAAAAGATGTTAGAAGCATGAGAGCATTTCTTCCCAGACCTATGTATTTTAAGCGTTTTAACGGTCCACGGTATCAAATGCCGCGGACAAGTCGAGGAGGATGAGAGCCGCCGAACCACCCCATCCAAAGCGGTTCGGATTTCCTCTGTGGTCTTTATCAGGGCTGTCTCAGTGCTGTGGCATGACCTAAAGCCAAACTGACTGTGATCTAGGATATTATTTTCTAAAATATGTTTGGAGAGTTCTGTATTTACAATGTTCTCCAAAATTTTAGCCGGAAGCGGAAGCCTCGCAATAGGTCGATAGTTAGCCGGATCCGTTATTTCTAAATTGTTTTTTTTTTTTGTAGCGGTAAAATGCAGGCTTGTTTCCACCTGGTTGGAAATGTTCCTTGTGAAAGCATCTGATTAAATATGTCAGATAGCCGTGGTCTAGCAAGATGGCTAATAAGATGGAGAATTCTTGGAGGGCAGAGGTCCTCCGGTGAGCCAGATTTGGTTTTTGCAAGAAGGGTAGCAATTTGCACTGGAGATGTAAGGGAGAAGTTTAAAGGGGCGTTGTAATCATAACTTCCTGTTCTGTGGAATTTGAGTTTGGCAAATGTAAGGCAAACTGGTCATAGATTTGATCAACCTTTGATTTAAACGCCTGTGCCAAAGTATTACAAAAATCTTGAGTGCAGTTGGCAGTATCCTCCTTTTTAACAGTTGTCAGATTGTTTATAACCGTAAAAAGTTCTTTACTTGAGTTACCTGCTTTTTCTATTTTCGATGTATAATATTGGCTTTTTTCAGTAATAATTTTTTTCTTGTAATCGGCTAGCATTAATTTATATTGCTCTTTCTCGGCTGCATCATAGTTTTTCCGCCAGGTTCTTTCTTGCCTCCTACAAGCTTGTTTGTCTTATCTAAGAGCCTCGGAGAACCATGGTGCTGATTACCATGGTGGTAATACGCATAGGCATCGGCTCCACTGTTAGACTGTTTTTCCGCACTGCAGGTGAAGTTGGAAATGGAACGTAAAGATACACAAGAAGATGACCGTGCAAAGAAAGAAGACACACGAAAGAGAGAAAGGCAACAACCCAAGGCTTCCGGGGAAGAGGGTGGGCGCAAGTGAATCTACAGCACTACATGCCACGAGCACATGCTAACAGGATAAGTAACATTTTCCGTTTGTGGTATGTGTAGCTGTAGATACAAATGCTGTGCATAGACTGTAAAGTAGTCCACCCCTAAATGGTGACTAGCCAGAGGATGTTCCAGAAGACTAGAAAAGTGTACGCAGTACAGCCTGGCAAATATTGACTTGTTGGCGTGCTAAGACATCCACACAATAATCCTCGGTAAAAGTGTTGGAGTACACTAGGTAGCTGCTTTGCAGATGTCAGCTCTAGGGATGATACCTAAGACGTTTTTGTGGGTAGAGTGGGGTGTGGGAGGGATAGGGAAAGGTCTCTTTGTTTTGGGGTAACAAGTCTGCATGCATTTGATCAACCATCGTGCAATTCCTGATTAAGAAACAGCACAGTCCTTGTGTGGTTTGGAAAAAGAGACAAAGAGCTGCTATGTCTTACGGAAGGGTTTTGTCCTGTCAGTGTAACACATGAGAGCCCCTTTGACATCTAGTGTTGAAGTCGAAAGAAGAGACCACCTTTGGGAGAAATTTGGGGTTTGTCCTAAGAACTAGTCTATTGGTATGAACTTGGAAAAAAGGTTCTTCCAGGGTAAGAGCTTGAAGCTTACTTACATGCCTGACGGAGGTGAATGCTAGTGGTAAAGCTACATCCCAGGAAAGGAACTGCAAAGGGCATGAGTTAAATGTGGTTTGAAAGGATGGCCCATGTCTGGTGAGAACTCTGTTGAGATTCCTTGCGGGGGCAGGTGGCACCCTCTCAGAGGAATGACTCTTTTAAAGCCTTCCCTAAAGGTTTTAATGACTGGGACCCTGAAGAGGGAAACAAGTTTCCTAATCTGAAGGTAAACAGCATCTGCAGCTAAATAAAGTCTCATGGAGGTGCAAACTAGGCTTGATTGTTGCAAGTAAAGCAGATGTCTTAAAGCAATGTGTTAGACTGCTACTTGGAGAGGGTTGATGTGCCTGGGGATACAGTAGTGCACAAAACTCTTCCATGTGAAGGCATAGCAGGCTCTTGTTTCAGGCCTATGGGCCTCTTTAAGGATGATTATACAGTCCAGGGGTAGGTTGAGGTAGCCAAATTCTAAGACCTCGGGAGCCAAATTACAAGGTTTAGCTGCTTGGGGTTCGGGTGTCTCAGTGTGCCCTGGCTCTGCGTGAGAAGGTCCAGCCGGTTGGGCAGCTTCTTGTGAGTCACTAGTGAAAGGCTGAGGAGGGTGGTGAACCAGGGCTGCATGGCCCATGATGGAGCGACCAGGATGAGGGTGAGGGATGTTTGCCGAAGCCTCCGAATAACGAATGGAAGAAGTGGGAAAGGAGGAAAAGTGTAGGCAAATACCCCTGACCACTTCATCCATAGTATATGGCCCAAGGACTGTGGGTAACTGGAGACAAAGCTTGGGCAGTTTGCATTTTCAGGCAGTGGCAAAAAGGTCTACGTCGGGGGAACCCCCAACAACAGAAGCAGAGGAGTAGGACTTGCAGGTGGAGTTCCCACTCTTGGACTTGTTGCTGCATCCTGCACATTATGTCTGCAAAGTTGTTGTCTGCTACCAGTAGATTCTTCACCAGTAGATGGACTCGGTTATGGAGTGCCCAATGCCAAATGCCCTGAGTTAATGCAGACAACTCTTGAGAGTGAGTGCCGCTCGAGGGTGGTGCTCGGCCTCCATTCGATGTCAGGGAGGTGGAGGAGGGTGAGGTGTTGTTCTCACGGCTGATGTTTTCTTTTTCTGGACCTGCAAAGACTGAAGGTCGGATAGCGCTCCAACACCATGACAGTAAGTGATGTGGTGATTGCTTTAACGGTGGGTGTGGAGGAACCAAGGAGGCCCAAAGATGTGCTGCAGCAACACTAGATCTTCACATTTCCATGTTGCGTATCGCCCTGACGCATCAAGCATTCTCGAAGTGTGCCTATTAGTGAACTGACAAATAAATGTAAGATGCTTTTGTCCTCTAAGGCTTCATCACTATTCCGCAAAGTCTGGCAAAAAGGAATACCATTTTGAAATGTTAAAACAATCTAACGTCGGAGAGGCTTTCGTCTTCACCAAAATGAGGACTGTTCCAGAAAGTAGTGAATCTGAATCCGGCGAAAGTGAGATTCGTTTCACTTTGTTTGTGAAGCCCTGAATGATCACGAATGTCATTCCTGGACTGAACTCTGGTTCAACAGCCAATCTTCCAAGTAAGGATATACATGAATAACTGGCGATGAAGATGCGCAGTTACACCTACGAGGCATTTGTTAAAAACTCTGGGAGCAGACTTTATGACGACAGAACTTTGAACAAGAAATGTTTGCCATTTACCATAAACCAGAGATATCTGCAGTGCGCTGGAGGCATATATCTTTGTGGATGTATGCACCATTTAGATTGAAAGTTGCTATGACTGTATAGAGTCCTGACATATCTGTAAGGAAACGTTAAGTGTATGATGGACCTGAGAGATCTGTCCTTTTTATTAGCATAAAGTCTAATGAATAATTCAATAAACACTTTTCTTGGTTTCAGAAAGGGGACCTTAGATTACCTCTTCTAGAGTTAGTTGTAGTTGATGTTTGTTTGTTTTGAAATACCCATTTTCTGCTGTTAAAAGCACCCATCAGGATCCGGTTATTCTATTCCATATGCTTAGGAAGAAACTTAATCGACACCCGAAAGGTGTAATGTCACCGAGGAGTAAGAGAATGGAGTCACAGCTTATTGGTGAAAGGCCCTCTATCTTGGAAACCTCTTGATCTGCTGTTGTCATGAACATTTGTGCAGCTGCACTGCTGCGTTTGGCAGTATCCTTATGCCTGCTGTCGCTGCTGGCAGTGTGTGGCGGATTGAAGAGACGGTCTCAGGGAGCAGTGTGTCTGCACACTGGAGATTATGTTTTTATAAAATGCCATTTTTGTTGTAAAGCCCTTAAGGATTTTGTCTTTATAGTGTCTTTTTTTAATTTGTCAAGAAGGCCATATACCTTAAGTCCACAAAGATGTTCCTTATTGAGAGACATACTTAGTCCTCAAATACTAGTGTGCAGTATTAATTACCATATTACCCAATCCGTATATAACATGAGATCAAATGTCTTGTTTATATGAAAACAATAAAAAAACACATTAAAACAAGTATGGAGATGGAGAAATAATGGGGATTACAAGTTTTTGGGGAATAACTTGCAGGAATTGGAGTCTCCATGCTGATCGGTATGTTTCCCCCAGTCTTTCACACAGAGGTTTCAGCTACTTCTAGTAAAATTCTGATGTACCTTGTAATTTATTTTACCAATCCCATTGGAATTTAAGGGTCTCTCACAATGAGGGCCTCAGTATGCGCTGCTGTACATCAAGTTTAAAGGCTTAAACTGTCATCTGAGCAGCAGTAAGTATCAGCACAGTCTACTGAACCCCTGATGCCCACACTGGAAATGTTGCTCTTGGATTGTTTCCTGTGCTCTCTCTCTATGAGGCTCTCGAATGAGTGGAAACAGCATGTGCTCTCCTTGTCTGGAGGCCTTCCCCAGGACCTTGTGACAACAAAAGCTTTAGACTGTATTGATGATCATGCAGTCCAGTGAAACATGGTTCTAATCATGTAAATGGGTTCGGTGGACCATCTTTACATTTCTATTCAAAGCATTTACACTTGGCAGGAGAAACACCCAGACAAGGAAGCAAGGGTAAGAAAGCATCTAACACCAACTTACCACCATGGGGAAACAAACCCCCTTTTACAGCCACTGGTACAGGCAGACAGACACAGGAACACAGAGACAGGTTCACAGAGTCAATTGGACATGTGAACAGTTGCAAGAGCAGGAAACATGCATCGACACTGAGACAAGGACCCCAAGTTGCGTGTATGTTGTCCAAGTCCAGGTACACACAGACAGTAGATCAGGGAAGACAGTACTCTGAAACTAGGAAACTGAATGTGTCAATATTGAAAAAAGTTTGTTTGCAACTCTCTGAAGTCAGGCAACGATGTCCTTGACAGCTTTGTTCAATGTCAGTAGCATCCCAGCCTCAGGAGATGCTTATGGAGACAATTCTGAGATTATAGTGACACGTTAGCCAGGTCAAGAACACGGGGGGCACATACTGTAAGAGCATGTGCAAGGACAATGTGATCCTTATGGCTAGGATGGCGGTGGCAGCCACAATCAATGTGTGGAAATGTGCATTGACAACAGGGAAGTTTAAACAAGAAAGGAAAAGAAGAAGAGAATCTTAGGGAACTTACTGCATGTTAATTTCTCACCCCAGAGGTTCTTGAACATCTCTCGCAGATTCCCATCCTTGGTACAACAACAAATTGCTCGCTCACATAGAAAAATGTTAGAGGATCAGAGAAGCAATCATTGACTCATCACAATGTGTCTTGGGCTACCTGGGCAAAAGGCAGCTGATTCTTGGTCTTAACCATGCTCCTCGCCACAACAGGCCTCAAAAGAGCTGAATTTTCAGAGTTGTTCAGGTGAGTATGGTCAGATTCTCAGCGTACACATTAGAGTAGGATACCTCCTCTCTTAAGGTCACAGCCAGTGTCCTTAGTAAATCCTACAGTCAATGTCAGACTCCTAAATGAGGACATCAATACAGAATCCTGGCCCATGACCAATTAGTTCCACTATGCAGAGAATAGATCCTTGCTCAAGTCAAAAGGATAAACCATGTTATGACCCCAAAGACCAGCTTACATCCCACAGTTGAGGCAATAAGAAGCAAACCCATGACTGAGATCTTATTCATTCATTCATTCATCTAGCGCACATCCACCAAAGGGCATCTTGGTGTAGATTTGCTACATGCTTTAGAACAGAAAGAGGCCGGGTACCAGTGCCTTATAGACATGCTTGATGTACTACAGAAGAAGGAAAGTGGAGTGCAAATTCGAGAGGACTGACAGACATGAGTAATTGCCATGGCAAAAGAGTGTTCTGTGCCGCAAAATGCTGAATCCACAGGACTTTAAATTTCCCACTTTGAGTCACTAGCAAAACAACAGATGCGAGTTGTGCATAGGCAGAAGATGTCTGGTCTTTCAAACGGCAAGGTAGTGGATCCTCTGTGGGCTTTTTTAGACCATGGTTGGATCACCTAGATACAAAATGCTGCAATAGTCCAACGTGGTGGCACACACGCAAAGACCGGGCTTGAAGATTCAGATGTACAAAACAGAGTACCTTCCCATGTGTTCTGAATATCCTAAAGCATGAAAATGTTGAACTGAGGAAAGATCTTCACCATGGTAGACTCCAAGAGATTTGACATGGGAATAAACAGATGCAGGAATGTCCAAATCTGTAGCCCACACATAATTGTCACCACCAAGTTTTTGATTGTCTATCAGCATCAACTCGGTCTTCCTGCTGTTAACCTTCAAAATGTTGGTGGTCTTCCATATGCAGCAGGCACTGGTGGAAGGAGGTGCAATGATCTGGCACACGTTGGTCTATGTTAATAATCAGCTTCCAATAACTAGCATAAAAAATTGCCTTGCCTCCAGAAGCTATAACAAGCAGCGACAAGTCATCTAAGATAGATGTTAAAAAGCATTAGGGATAGGGCCGAGCCCTGCGGAACCCCACAGAGCAATATAAATCTCTTGAAATTGTACGGTGGCATGCTTAGAGATTGAGAGCAATCTGAAAGAAAAGATAAGAACCGGGTTTCAATGGCCCGCCGGAGATGCCCACCTCCTTCAGTTTATGCCCTAAGGTGAGAACATTGATTGTGCTGAATGCAGCGTAGAGGTCTAGCAAGACCAATCCAGAATCATCGTCCTCGTCGCCCCTCAGCTCATCCACGGTGAGTGCCAGCGCCGTCTGAGCCCCTCAAATGGTGAAAGTCGAGCTAACCAAATATCAAGAAGTTCCCTCTCTTCTAAATACGCTGATAGCTACTTAGTGGTTTTTTTTCTCAGACCTTTTTCTCAAGGCGAGGAGTAGGGCAATAGGGGCGCAGTTTTCAGGGATGGCTGGATCCAGGCTATTATTTGTTAACTAAGGGGTAACTACCTCAGATGTCCACTCTGCAGGGACTACACTAATAACTAAGCATAAGGTTGTCTGATGTTCTATGCGAAATTCCAGTGAAGAGTGCTTTTAGCCTGGTTACTGGGCACTGTATCAGGTGAGCCCTATTTAAGGTGACCCATGAGCATCCTTGAGGCAGGTAAGAGCAAACATCAACCAACAGTGTGGAGCTGGTGAAAAAGGTACAGTGGTTGTCCTAGTTGGGCTTAAAAAATGTTGCCAGGTTGTAACAGGAGCATCAGAGGCAGGACTGTTTACTATGGTGGAAGGAGAATATGCAAAGCCCTTCACCACCTTAACAGTTTATAGGGAAACTTTCTAGATGTGGGAGCACAAAAATGAAACCTTAACTCTAAAGTAAGGTCCTTTACAAAACTTAGCTTCGAAATCTGGAGGGAGCTAACCACATTTAATGTTCCACAGAAACTAGGAATTTCATGAGAATTAGTGTCTCATCGTCACGGTCCAGATGGGCCTCTAGTTTGGATCTGCAGTTCACCTTCCGAAGGATAACACAATACAGAGGATGGCACAGAGCCCATCCTTTTCCAGTGAGAATAAGTGACCATCCCTAGTGCTTTTTACATTTCTTCATTTCTTGCTCAAACCAGTGGAGAAAACAAAGCTCCACTGTGGCATGTGTTGATCAAAACTAAACACACACCGTTAGCTCAATTGGTCTGTGCAGGAAGGGAGTGAGAGTAATGAGCACTGCAGTGACGTGCAGGGACGTGCAGTGAGGACAATGGGCGACAGTCACCAGTAGGGTATACAAGCCTTAAAAATGGCCACCCATCATTCACTGTGGAACTGCACACAGAAGTCACCATGACCCCAAACTCTCCCACCATACCTCCCCAAAAGCCTGGCAGGTGCACAAATCCTCATGAAAGCACTGTGGCTACTAAATATATCTTACACTTGGGGTAAGTTAAGGGTTCCAGTGATGACCGGCTGCATGGATTTTAGGAGGGATGGCCAGTAACAGGTCTCCCCATTGAGGCTTCTTAGTCTAATTACACCAATCAGCTGTAACAAAAAAACAGCGTACAATGTCCTGAACATGGGATTTCTAGTAACCAATGTAAAAAGAGGCCAGACTTTGGGCAATCCTCCAGAAACCAATGTAAAAAGAAGCCAGACTCCGGGTGATCCTCCAGAAACCAATGTAAAAAGAGGCCAGACTTTGGGCGATCCTCCAGAAACAATGTAAAAAGAATCCAGACTCTGTGTGATCCTCCAATAACCGGTGTAAAAAGAAGCCAGACTTTGGGTGATCCTCCAGAAACCAATGTAAAAAGAAGCCAGACTCTGGGTGATCCTCCAGTAACAAATATAAAAAGAAGACAGACTCTGGGTGATCCTCCAGTAACCAACGTAAAAAGAGGCCAGACTTTGGGTGATCCTCCAGAAACCAATGTAAAAAGAAGACAGACTTTGGGTGATCTTCTAGTAACCAATGTAAAAAGAGGCCAGACTTTGGGCGATCCTCCAGAAACCAATGTAAAAAGAAGCCAGACTTTGGGCGATCCTCCAGAAACCAATGTAAAAAGAGGCCAGACTTTGGGCGATCCTCCAGAAACCAATGTAAAATGAAGCCAGACTCCGGGTGATCCTCCAGAAACCAATGTAAAAAGAGGCCAGACTTTGGGCGATCCTCCAGAAACCAATGTAAAAAGAAGCCCGACTTTGGGTGATCCTCCAGAAACCAATGTAAAAAGAAGACAGACTTTGGGTGATGCTCCAGTAACAAATGTAAAAAGAAGACAGACCCTGGGTGATTCCCCAGTAACCAACGTAAAAAGAGGCCAGACTTTGGGTGATTCTCCAGTAACCAATATAGAAAGAAGCCAGACTTTGGGTGATCCTCTGGAAACCAATGTAAAAAGAAACCAGATTTTGGGTGATCCTCCAGTAACCAATGTAAAAAGAAGCTAGGCTTTGGGTTATCCTCCAGTAACCAATGTAAAAAGAAGACAGACTCTGGGTGATCCTCCAGTAACCAATGTGAAAAGAGGCCAGACTTTGGGTGATCCTCCGGAAACCAATGTAAACAGAAGCCAGACTTCGGGTGATCCTCCGGAAACCAATGTAAACAGAAGCCAGACTTTGGGTGATCCTCCAGTAACCAATGTAAAAAGAAGCCAGACTTTGGGTGATCCTCCAGTAACCAATGTAAAAAGAAGCCCGACTTTGGGTGATCCTCCAGAAACCAATGTAAAAAGAAGACAGACTTTGGGTGATGCTCCAGTAACAAATGTAAAAAGAAGACAGACCCTGGGTGATTCCCCAGTAACCAACGTAAAAAGAGGCCAGACTTTGGGTGATTCTCCAGTAACCAATATAGAAAGAAGCCAGACTTTGGGTGATCCTCTGGAAACCAATGTAAAAAGAAACCAGATTTTGGGTGATCCTCCAGTAACCAATGTAAAAAGAAGCTAGGCTTTGGGTTATCCTCCAGTAACCAATGTAAAAAGAAGCCAGACTTTGGGCGATCCTCCAGAAACCAATGTAAAAAGAGGCCAGACTTTGGGCGATCCTCCAGAAACCAATGTAAAAAGAAGCCCGACTTTGGGTGATCCTCCAGAAACCAATGTAAAAAGAAGACAGACTTTGGGTGATGCTCCAGTAACAAATGTAAAAAGAAGACAGACCCTGGGTGATCCTCTGGAAACCAATGTAAAAAGAAACCAGATTTTGGGTGATCCTCCAGTAACCAATGTAAAAAGAAGCCAGACTTTGGATGATCCTCCAGTAACCAATGTAAAATGAAGCCAGACTTTGGGTGACCCTCAACTCATGGGTGGTCCTGAAAAGGATAACACCAAACAAGCACCTGATTCTGCCAAAAAGAAATGGGATAATAAACAACAAAAGAATAGAGAGAATAGATCACAATCAAGGGGTGGGTCTCCTCAACAGGAGCCCTCCAAAAGGAGGTACAACCTTAGGAATCGTGATAACATTAAGAAACCTGACAGGTATCAGGATACTGATACACGTTCCTCTCATTCCTTTCAGGGTTCATCAAAAAACTCCAAGAGGGAAGGACGGTCAGAACACAGACAAGAAGAGCGTACAAAGTCCAGAGACACCCAAAGTGCTTCAGACCTGAATATCAAAAAGGAAGATAATCAAAAATCAAAACCATAATTCAAAAAGAAGAGAGTGGCAGGTCTTAGAGTAAGAAATGCCAAGGATACTGAGGTCTCAACTTCTGAACGGGGAATGGGCTCTGACGATGTTAGACAGCGCGGCAGAAGTAACTATAGCTTGCCAGAACCTGATGGAATTTCTGTTGACAGCGGCGTTGAATGAACATATCACAGTGGAAACACCTGATACAAGAGTAAGTGTCCCACATCAGTTATACGAATTAACACTCCACATGGAGGGGGACACACCCAGGAAAGTAAAAGGTCTCTTTTAGGAGAACCTGACTTTTGGATACGACATTCTTTTAGCAGAAAAAGATTGGCCGCCTGAGTTTGTTATGGATTGCCCAAAATGAGAAACAGTAATTTTACCAGCTTTCTCTGACCTCGTTCCAGAATCACTGAAACATTCATACGCGCAGGAGTGGGGGGTAGCATTGGCTCCTGCATTATACCGCAATCATGTAGGGTGGGATGCTGAGTCACCTCACTATGTAATCGCTGTTAAAACTACTCCGACTCCCCAGAGACAGTACCCAATAAAACTTGACACGAAAAAACAAGTCAGGGAGATCCTAGATCAACTTGAATACCAAGGTGTAATAAACAATTGCACCTCCTCCATGAACAATACCTTGTTCCCCGTAGCAAAACCCGACAATTCATATTGTTTAGTTTTAGACAACAGGCATTTGAACACATGCACAAAGACATTTGCAGCACAAAATGCACACAGCGCCGCGCCAATGAATAACATTGTGCGGAAAAAATACAAAACACTAGAAATCTCAAATTGATTTTTATGCCAAAATAGATCGCCTGGAAGCAGGTTTTTGACAGCATTCTCAGCCTTAGGCTCCCAGCATCAATTTTGTAGACTGCCCCAAGGGTATAAGAATAGCACCAGGTTGTTATCATCTAGAGTAACAGAGTTACTTCAAAATTTTGATGAGGAGGCATTGTCCTATGTAGATGATATTTATCTGACCGATGATGATTTATTGGATCATTTGACCAGGGTGAGCAACATAATTTTGGGATTCGCCTCTGAGGGCTACAAATTCAACTTTAAAAAAATCAAAAATAGCCCACCTCAATGTCCTATTTCTGGGATACGAGTTATCAAATGAAGGAAAAAGCCTAGCAGCTAACTTTTTAGAAAAGTGTGCGCTGCTCCAACCTCCAACAAGCATTTGCAATGCAGTAGGTCTCGCATTAGTTAAATGCAGAGCTATTGGCTTTGCAAATGTAAAAGAAATACGGCGGACAAAACTTTTTTTTCTATTTATTCACTTTTGTAACAATGGCGGCACGCGGTGCAGCGTGCCGCCATTACTACAAAAGTGAATAAATAAAGGTTTTTTTAAATTGTTTACCCGCCGTATTACTTTTCCATTTTCAAAGCCAATAGCTTTGCATTTAACTAATGCAAGACCTTTTGCATTGCAAATGCTCGTTGATGTATGCACTGCCAGTATGATGCATTTGATTTGACACACTGTTGGCAACTGAGGATAAGTTCTAACCCTTTTCTTTCTAAAATACAATAAATCTTGCCCTTGTGAGGCTGTTAGCCAAAATATTCAAAGAACTGAAATATCAGTGATAATAGGAGTGAGAGAGAAAATGGCAACTCAATAGAGAGAAAATCACAACAAAACAGAGAAAATGAAAATAGAACACAGCAAAGAAGAACAGGGGACTGGGAAAGAATGAGAATAGAAGTCAGAGACAAAAAGGTGAAGAATCGGAGACAGAAAATGAGTTTAAAAGGCAGAAGGAACGCGAGAATAGGTCACAGAAAGTAAACTATATTACAAGACTGGAAGAAAATCAAAATAAGAAACAGAAAAAAGGGGCATCAATAGAAAGAAAGGAGGAAATTGTAAGCATGCAAGAAAAGCAACATATTTATCGAGTTAGCGGAGGAGGAGCCGAAGACAGGGTGAAAGAAGAGGAGAGAAGAAAGAAACAAAATGTGAAAGGGGTAGGTGGAAAGAAAATGAAAGCAAGCATGTGGGGTTGAAAATGTAGGAGAAGGAAGAAATGAGGGGCAAAAAGTGGAAGAGATGGGAGGAAAGAGGGCAGATAAAATCATGAGAAAAGGAGTTCTGTAGGGAGTAAGAGTGCTTGCCCCAAGTGGAGGGGGAGCAGGTGAGAGACGAGGGAGGGGGCCAATGTCCTAAGAACACGAGAGGGAGAATGCCAGGGAAATGCCAGGGTGCCGAGAGAACATTGATCGCTGCCATGCGGACTTGATATTTAGTCTGAAACGAAGAATGAAACTGTTGGGTTGTCAAAGTGTTGATAGCGAGTAAGGAAATAACCGCCCATTCAAATTATCAAAATATACTGGAAATAATGCGTGCTTGAGAGGCTGCACAGAGGCTGTAAGCCCAGTGGGAGAAGAGAAGGGGGCGCGAGGGAAACGGGGATAGGCAGCGGAGGTCTGGGAGGAAAGAAAACAAGCAAAAAAATAAATAAACAGAAAAATACCTTATCCCGGCCGGCCGCAAGCGTTGTCTCCTATGCGGCGCTTATATCAGGAGAAACCTCCTCGTTGACCACAGAGCGCGAGAGAAGCAGTAGGCAGGAAACAAATTAACAAGCAGTCTTCAAAAAGGAGACGGAGAGGGCGGAGCGAGTGGGCGCGCGGCGGCAAAAGTGAAAGCAGCTGCAGCGTCCACACGCTTTCTGTGTGCCCGCGAGCGATGCGCTGAGCGCATGACGAGAGAGGTAAGCCAGATGGCGCCTCTGCTCGTAACTGTGCGCGTAACCGCACGCTCGAGGCCACACAGAAAGCGTGTGGTCGGATTTTTGAATGCCCACTCACTAAAAGTCTCGCCAGAGCAGCACATGCGCTGGCTCAAGCGAGACCTAAAAACTCTGAAAAACTTACAATCCATATTGGGATTCCTCAATTTTGGCAGAACATACATTTTGGATTATGCAGAAAAAGTTAAACCTTTCTACGACTTAATTAGACCTGGTTTTTCAGTTCACCATTGGACAGGGGAACACACAAAAATCCTACATTCCTTACAAGCTGACATGATAGTTTCCAAACACTTACACACATGTGTAAACACTACGAATTTGGTGATTCGTGTAATAGCGGGTCAATCAGGGTACACATACCTGACCTCAAATGAAGGCGAAACAGTACCAATTGCATACAAATCTCATTTGTACACAAACGCTGAGATGTGCTTTGCATCTACGGAAAAGATTCTAACAGCAGTACAGACTGCTGTAGTGAGAGAAGGAGCACTGGCACAGGGGAAACGAATAATTGTCGTAACTCCATTACTGGCCTTAGAGGCTGTCACAAAAGCTAGTGTTCCAAACGCAAAAGCACCGCATCCACGATGGATACAATGGGCTAATTCTCTCACTGCAACAGATGTAGGCTACAAATTTGAATCTACATTAAAAACTCAAGCATTTCTGCAATACAAACAAGAATATCCTTTCCCGAATGAAATAATGCCTCTAGATCAGTATGAATACATTATTTATACTGACGGTTCTGCTCAGCCTGCCATAGGAAGTAAACAGCAATACAGCGCAGCTTGTGCGATTGTAAAAGGACATATGCAGAAAGGCAAGTTCCATCCTAGCAGTACGAAGACACAGTCTCTAGGAGACTGCACGGCACAGCTGGCAGAATTAAAAGCCCCATTACTGGCACTAATAAATACGGATCGGGAATTCCCCACACTTATAGTGTGCGATTCATTTCATTGTGTCCAGTCTTACAATGAATATCTTCACTACTGGGGTCAGAATGGGTTTAAATACTCAAAAGGTTGCACAATAAAGCACAAATTGCTTTGGGAACAAGTGGCAGAGCTGAAAAAAGACTTGCTGAGAGCTCACGTGATACACACACTGAGTCTAAACGTGATGGCATTCACGTTGAAGGGAATTCATTGGATGATAAAGCCGCCAAGGTGACACTGCGAACTGCTGCCGAAGCTGCAATCACTCGTTTTAGCACGAGAATAATGGTAGCTGTCATCGCTTCACGCAAAAACAGCTCAGCCGTGCCAAAAGGCTTTACACTCAAGTACTCCTACAAGTTAGATGCGAAAAATATTCCGTATGCTCAAATTCCAGGAGTGGGGGATAGAGTAATACCAAACACGGATCGCAGATTAGGTTTAATTCTAGCTGCACACAAGGGTCTGGGCTCAGCACACGCAGGGATTACTGCGACAGTTTCACTACTGAAACAATGCTATGGGTGGCCAGGTTTAACGAAACAGACAAACGCATTTGTCCTTAAGTGCGACATCTGTCAGCAGATGAAGGGTTCGACCGTAGCACGTCCACCACAAACACCACTACTAATATCAGACAGACCTCTGTGCCCCATTACAATCTGATGGGGCCTACAAGTATATCTTAGTGGCAGTGGATTCATCCTCTAGATTCCAGTGGGTTTGGCTCCAGCACTCGGCTGACGCCCGAACTGTTATAAAGGATTTGTGAGTCTTCATAGGGACATAGGCAGTTGGCACATTACATTCTGACCGTGGCCCCGCGTTTAGCTCACAGGCTTACAAGGAGGCCATGGAAGTTTGGGTGTTGATTTGCGGTACTCATCTCCGTATCATCCTGAGGGAAATGCGATAGTGGAGAGGAAAAACCGGGACTTAAAGCAATCTTTAACAGCAAAGGTATTAGGCTTGGGTGGTAGTTGGGTCAATCACCTATATGGGGTCCAGAGGGCACTTATTAACATGCCAAAAAGTTCCCTCGGAGGCCGTACTCCTTACGAGGTCCTATTTGGGACGAGAATGTGGGTACCTGACCTTGATTGTGGCAGCACAGTGGAGGATGAAAAACGATTTGACATTGATAACCGTTTGGCTGTTTTACAGGAACTCATTGAAATCCGGGCACTACAAAGCAACGTCCAAGTAAAACGCACCGCCACTGGGGAAGTAAAATCAGTCACGGCAAGACCTGCCTGGGTCCCAAAAATCGGGGATCTGGTCAGAGAAAAGATTGTGAAAAAGAAAGAATTTGGACCATCTTACAGAACACCTGTACCTGTCCTGGCTGTCGAAGGAACAAGAACAGTACTTCTTCCGCCTCTTGCCGGCAAGAAAGAAAGATTCGTCTCCATTGATCTGATCAAACCACACTATGTGGCCGATACTGAATAGCAGGCCACTTGGGCTCCTGGGTAGCCGCCGATCTCCTCTCACTACCATACAGGAGGTTCAGACAGAAAGACTGATAACATTTGAAGAGTCTTCCATACGTAGTAATGGAGTTACTAACAATGAAATGGAACTCGTTCCTATTGAAATTGAGCACCAAAGCACAAATGAAACCGATATCAATTCGGCCTACCACCGACATATACATCAATATGCCTCTACAGGAGACAACGGCAAGTTCAACAAAACCTGCTGAGCTACCAAAGATACATCGAACTGCATCTGGCTATTTCATTGATTTTAACACTTTTTGTCTGTATCCAAGTGAACCTGAGTCACCGCCAGGTCCAGTTTCCCGCAAAGAACAACTTCATGAATTCTACCTTTGGCTGAGAAAGACATACCTAGTCTCACCATGGCTACAGCTCTGGATAGCAACTGGCATACTGCTTCTACTCTTCTGGATATGTGTAGTGACTGTCTTTTTCATGCTCGTCAATGGACACTATCTCCTAGAACGCTCCGCATATCACATGTGAACTTGGTACTGAAACCTGATACACCATCTCATCGTGAACAAAGAGACCTGTCTTATGTGAACATTACAGCAGTTCCAGTTCCTGACGGAATATTTTGGGACAGAGTTTCATTTAATGTATTTGGTCCCACTGAACTTTTGAAAATACCACATGTATTTAAAATTTCTTTAAATGATATCATCACCTCCAGTACATCCTCTGACGATTGGGATTTTGAAACTGTAAATAGTATGCTGTCTGATTTAGAACTGTCTGCAGCATTTTCAAAAAATGAAATGTTTGATGATTTATCTGGATTTTGACACCATGTATTGTTACCAACACTATTGTCATCATTTTCTGCATAAAACAAGTGCACCACGTAATGTTTTCACATACCACCAATGGGAACATTGCCCAACACTACCAAAAAGTAGTTCACAAACTTTTGCACAAAAGTTTGCTTATTTTTCTGGGTTTAATATATCAGATCCACGCTCATATTATTATAAGCTTGCACCTACATCAGTAAAGAAAAGGAAAATGCTACTTACCCAGTATGCATCTGTTCTTGGCATGTAGAGCTGTAGAATCGCATGCTTACGCATAGATCGCCATCTAGTGTTGGGCTCGGATGTTTGCACTTTGTTTTTCTTCGAAGAAGTCTTCATAGTCACGAGGTAGGTGACTCCTCCTTTTGGTGATAGTGCGCATAGTCATCGACTCCATCTTCAGACTGTTTTCCCGCAGAGGGTGAGAGAATGGAATAGTAGTAAAGAATAGAGATGTCCATGTGTATGTATGAATAGTAACAAGAGAACTACAGCAGCTACAGGTACCCGGGGAGATGGGTGGGCACATGAGATTCTACAGCTCTACATGCGAAGAACAGATGCATACTGGGTAAGTAGCATTTTCCGTTTGAGGCATGTGAGCTGTAGATCACATGCTTATGCATAGACTATACAGCAGTCTCCCCTAAGCGGTGGCTATCCTGTAACTGATGGAGTTGTCTGAAACAGCGTTTTAAGTACTGCTTGGCCCACATTAGCTTGTTGTCTGGCTAACACATCTACACAATAGTGCTTGGTGAATGTGTGTGGTGTGGACCATGTTGCAGCTTTGCAGAGGTCAGTAATAGGGATGTTCCCTAAGAAAGCCATAGTAGCCCCTAGCTTACGAGTGGAATGTGCTCTAGGGGGTACCATTAGTCCTTTTGGCTTTTGCATAGCAAATCTGAATACATTTAACGATCCACCTAGCAATACCTGATTTGGATATAGGATTGCCCTTGTGAGGTGGTGCAAAAGCGACAAAGAGTTGTTTGGTCTCACTAAAAGATTTCGTTCTTTCAGTGTAATACAACAGCGTTCTTCTAACATCTAAGGTGTGTAGAGCTCGTTCTGCAACGGAGTCAGGTTGAGGGAAGAAAACAGGTAATTCAACCGACTGATTTATGTGGAATGCAGATACTACCTTAGGTAGTAATTTGGGATTGCTACGAAACACCACTTTATCTTCGTGTAGCTGGAAAAAAGGTTCTTCTATGGTTAGTGCCTGAAGTTCACCCACCCTCCTCAATTAAGTGATTGCAATGAGGAAAGCTGTTTTCCAAGTGAGGAACTGTAGTTCACATTTGTGCATTGGTTCAAATGGTGGTCCCATTAACCTTGTGGGGACTATATTAAGATTCCACACTGGGGCAGGTGGAAGTCTTGGTGGTATAACTCTTTTCAGTCCTTCCATAAATGCTTTGATTACAGGCACTCTAAAGAGCGATAAATGTTGCCTATTGTGAAGATAGGCTGCAACTGCAGCGAGATGCAGTCTGATGGATGTATAGGCCAATGATGACTGCTGCAAATGTAACAGGTAGCAGATAATGTTTTGTATGGAAGCATCAAGAGCGTTGATGTTATTGTTATAGATAACAAATTGCTTCCATTTGGCTGCGTAGCAGGCTCTTGTGGTAGGCTTTCTAGCCTCCTTAATAATGTTCATACAGTCTGTTGGAAGGTTCAGATAACCAAACTCTATGACTTCAGGAGCCAGATCGCGAGGTTCAATTGTTTGGGATCTGGGTGTTTGATTTCTCAATGGCTCTGTGTGAGGAGACTGGGAGTTAAATGTAATTTTTGATGCGGTACCAGAGAGAGTTCCAACAGGGTTGTGAACCAGGGTTGAGAACCAGGGTTGACGTGCCCATGTTGGAGCTACCAGTATTAGTGTGAGGGATGTTTGTCTGAGTTTCCGAACCACTGATGGAATGAGTGGGAGAGGCGGAAAAGCGTAAGCAAATATCCCTGACCAGTTCATCCATAGAGCATTGCCTTTGGACAACGCGTGTGGATACCTGGAGACGAAGCTTGGGCATTTTGCGTTTTGGGGTGTTGCAAACAGATCTATGTGAGGGACTCCCCACGCTTGGAAGTATGGGTGGAGAACTTGAGGGTGAAGTTCCCGTTCGTGTATTTGATACCTCTGTCTGCTGAGGAGGTCCGCAATCTGGTTGTTGACTCCTGGGAGGTGTTCCGCTAGGAGATAGATATTGTGGTGAATAGCCCACTTCCAGATGTCTTGGGCTAAGTGGGACAGCTGGAGAGAGTGTGTCCCCCCGTTTCTGTATGTAATACATAGCTGTCATGTTGTCGGTTCGAACCAAGACAGCTTTGCCAGAGAGGTGATCTTGAAAGGCTTTGAGAGCTAGAAAGATCGCCATGAGCTCTAAATGATTGATGTGGAGCAACTTTTGTTGGTGGCTCCACAGGCTTTGCACTGTGTGTTGTTGAAGATGAGCTCCCCATCCAGTAAGGGACGCGTCCGCTGTTAATACTGTCTGTGGAACTGGGTCTATGAACGGCCGTCCTTTTGACAGATTTTGGGTGTTCCACCACTGCAGAGAGCGATGAGTACGGCCGCTTACCAACACTAGATCGGTTAATAGACCATGTGACTGGTTCCACTGACTGGCTAAGCATTCTTGAAGTGGACGCATGTGCAGCGTGGCATGGGGAACGATCATGATGCAAGATGTCATCATTCCCAACAGTTGCATAAACATTCGAGCTGGAAGTGATTGAGTGGCTTGAAATTTGAGAATTAGCGCCTGAATGTTTCAAATTCTGGCTGCGTTGGGAAATGCTAGAGTCCTTTGAGTATCCAGAGTGGCTCCTAGGTAGTTCTGAATTTTGTTTGGCTGAAGATGTGATTTTAACATATTGACTGTAAACCTTAGCTGGTGAAGTAACTGCATGGTTACAGAAGTATGGTTGCGGCATTGTTGGTACGTGCTGGCTTTGATGAGCCAGTCGTCCAGATAGGGAAAAACATGTATGCTCTGTCTTCTTAGATGCGCAGCTACTACCGCCAGACACTTTGTGAATACTCTGGGGGCAGTGGTGACTCCGAATGGGAGTACCTTGAATTGGTAGTGTTGACCTGCTACCACGAACCTGAGAAATTTGCGGTGAGCCGGATGGATTGGAATATGAAAGAAGGCGTCTTTTAAGTCTAGAGTAGAAAGAAAGTCGCCCTTTTGCAAAAGGGGTAGAACCTGTTGAAGTGTTACCATGTGAAAATGGTCTGACTGTATGTAAAGATTTAGTTCTCCGAGATCTAGTATTGGTCTGCGAGAACCGTCCTTTTTGGGAATTAGGAATTAAAAGGAGTAGACGCCCAACCCCTGATGTTGTGGTGGTACGGGCTCTATAGCTTGTTTTAGAAGCAGGGATTGTACGTCTTGTTTGAGAAGGTGTATGTGATCCGGTGAAAGTTTGTGCGACTTTGGGGGAATGTTTGGAGGAGTGTTGATGAACTCCAGGCAGTAACCAGAATGGATAATTTGGAGGACCCACTTGTCTGTTGTTATTGACTGCCACTTTGGTAGAAATTGTGACAGTCTTCCCCCCACAGGTGTTAAGTGGTCGGGGGGGGCTAACTATGGGCAAGTCACTGTTTTGTATTGGAGGGGGAGGTACGTGTGTTGGAACCTCTACCTCTGCCCTTGCCGTTGTTTCCTCTATAACCACCTCTGAAGTAAGTTTTGGAACCTGAGGGTTGGTTATTGCCCTTATAGGTAGATGCAGTGTCCGAGGAAGTGGTTTTGGACCCTGCTCGATAAAAGGAGTGCCGAAAGGAACCACGGCCTTGTGGAGACTGAAGGGCTCCCATTGATTTAGCCACTTTGGTATCTTTCTTCATCTTCTCAAGTGAAGAATCAACCACCGGTCCATACAGGTGTTCTTTATCGAATGGTGTGTTCAATATGGAGGTCTGAACCTCCGGTTTGAACCCCGATATGCGTAGCCAGGCGTGCCTTCTTAAAAGGACACTAGTGTTCACATCTCTGGCAGATGTATTAGCCGCATCTAGGGAGCATCTAATTTGATTGTTGGAAATTAGTTGTCCCTCACGTACCAGGTCTTGCGCTTTAGATTTATGTTCTTGGGGTAAAAATTGGATAAGTTGTTCCATTTCATCCCAATGCGCATGGTCATATCTGGCTAGCAGCGCTTGTGTGTTAGATATGCGCCAGAAGTTAGCTGCCTGGGAGGCTATTCTTTTCCCTGAATCATCAAGGAGCTTTGACTCTTTGTCTGGGGGTGGTGCGTCTTAAGTAGTCTGGGAGTTTGCCCTTTTGTGTGCATTAGAAACAACTAATGAGTCTAAGGGTAATTGTCCTCTTATGTAGACTGGATCAGATGGTGCAGGTTTGTATTTTTTATCCACCCTAGGGGTAAGGATACGTGCCCTGATAGGATCCTTAAATATGTCGTCTACATGTCTGGTCATTCCTTTAAGCATGGGCAACATATGTGTGGATTTTTGTATGCTGTCCGGTTTTTCGAGCGGATCACCGAAACTATGCTTCTTAGGTGACTTTGGTGTATCAGTCTGTTTCGGCGCCGAAATTTTCGGTGACGATGGTTTTGGGGCTTGTGTTTTTGGATCCGAAGTGGTTTTCAGTGCAGAGTGGTGATGATCGAGCCGGACTTGATCTTCGATCCGGAAGGCTTTGGCTCGGTGCCCGATTTGGAATGGGGCTTTTCGGAGCCGGAAGTTTTTTTGGTAGGCTTCGGTGCCGAGCCAGGAGGCGGGGCGTCGGAAGCGTGTTCTCTGTGCCGACCGGGGCCCGAGGACGCGGGTTGGTCCGGAGCCTTCTTTTTTGGTTGAGTTGGGGCGAGTAGGGCCTATACTACAGTACGTTGTCCATGCGGGATATCTTCATCCTGATCGGAGCCATCGTCGGAGAGGGAGATCTGTTCTTGCTCCTCCTCGGCTCCGATAGGGTTGTCGGCCTCTTCATCCGATTCAGGTCCGAAGAGTTCCGGAATGGAGCCTGTGTGTTGGCTCTTCATGTCGCGTCGTCGGGCCCGACGGTCGCGAAGAGTCTTTTTGGAGCGGAAAGCTCGGCACGCGTCGCAGTCCTGTTCACTGTGTTCCGGTGACAGACACAGGTTCCACACCTCGTGTGAATAGGTGCGCTGATATTTCGCGTGGCACCGAGGACAGAATTTAAAAAGGAGTTCGTTCCATCGACTGCGAGTCGAACCGGGGGCTAGGCCCAACGGCCTACCACGAGCTCTCTGATCGAAACGAGTTTTTTGTAAGAACACGATCCGCGAAGAATGGATAACGCGATCGAAAACAATACCGTCGAGGTTGAGTGTTGTACGCACCGAGAGAAACCGAAGGATCGGCGTCGAACCGGAGCGCAGCGAGTCACATCCGAACCCGATGGCGGAAGAAAACAATCTGAAGATGGAGTCGATGACCATGCGCACTATCACCGAAAGGAGGAGTCACCTACCTCGTGACTAGGAAGACTTCTTTGAAGAAAAACAAAGTGCAAACATCCAAGCCCAACACTAGATGGCGATCTATGCATAAGCATGTGATCTACAGCTCACATGCCTCCAACATATGCTTACTAACACGAAACAGATACACTATGCATCCTTTATTGCTTAACTGTCTGAACAGGGTTTTGACTTATGGAAAGACACTATAGCCATAAAATCAGTCTGGGGTACTAAGGAATGGCAGGTTCAGTGAACCGAGGCACTAATTAGAGCATGCCTCATACCACAACAAATTATCTTCCTGAACGGCACTGTGCAACAGACTTCCTGTCTTGGGTTAGCCAAGATTAAGGATTTGAACACACCTCGTATTCCCTCGCTTTCACACTTTGAGGGATGGCAAAACTATACAGAAAATGGTGAGGGTACACTAGATGACATCATGCATGGCCTATCGACACAAATAGGTGTCAGTCAAGATTCAATGGTACCACCGAAGGGTTTAGTATCCATAGGCCTGACTTACGCTATGTACACCGAGAACATCCGGGGTGACGACATCATACAGTGTTGGGAAGTTATGTCTAGATTGGCTAAGAATCAACACTGTCACAGGTGAAACAACACTTGTCCTCTCAGATGACATGGATTTAAGGGATTTTTTGCTAGGTCCCCGGAAACCACGTCTTAAACACATTTTATACGCTATCTATAATGAAATTTGGAAAATCTCTCAACAGGAAGCTACAGAGAGATTGCGTGAAATTGACAGAGTTAACTTAGAAAAGGATTTGACTGTGGTTGACAATGGTATGACCACACTGACATCCAGGATTTATTCACTGGGCAACATTGTATCTTCTGCAATAGATATAATGGAACAGGATCTGTCCATCTTACAACACGGGCAGTCACAGTTACAATCCATTCTATTATTAAGCTGGACGCTACAGTCATTGCACTCTGGTCATGTGCCCTGGCGATATATTAACGGTACGTCTCTATTCTCTGCATATAATCTATCAGAGAGACAGACGACAATGGCACAAAGAGATGCAAAATACACAATGCTGCACACTGAAAAATTAGACCAATTACCTTTCACCGTGGCAGAGACACCGTCCACAGAATGGTTCATTCATGGCCATATAACATTGCCGGTAGCAACATTCCAATTTCAATATTGCCTAGAACACCACCAGGTAAGCAGATATGAAGCAATGGGTAAGTACTTCATCCATGAAACTTGGAAATTACTGTATAGATTTAGATGCAGGAATGGGGACACTGAAGTGTTTCTCAGCGGTACAGACTGCGAGAATTCATTGAGTGGATCTCTCATTTGCCAGGATATTATGCGTAATGGAGCCTGTAATGGTTCAGTTGCAAACTTATCCTGTCATTTGAAGGGGTCCCCAGCTGCCGTGATTAATCCAGTGTTCAGGCTGCTCTCAACCGGGAGTTACTTAATGCTGAATGATCAAGGTTGTTGCGGGATGCTTCCAGGCATCACATATCTTGTTACAGTAAGTTCCAGGGTTACTTCTTGTATGCAAGTATTGTTTTCACCGACCCACAGTCAGAGAGGTGCTATTATGGCCTTCGTTGAATGTTTCCTTTATACGATTTGATACTCTGAGCCAAATGAAAGCCATGCTTTTACAGAAAGATGTGCCCTTGACCTCAGCCCGAGAGACTTTTGATCTTCAGGTTGTAAGGTCCTCAGCTGAGATACAGGCACTACTACGAACTAACTGCCCCTTCCATTTCGGAGAAATGGTACAGCGTATCTTTAACGTGTCTGATACAAAAGGTGTAGTACATCTATTTAAGACCATAGGTTCTGGACTGTTAAGCACCTTTCAGACAGTCTTCGGAGTGATTCCAGCTTTTAAACACTTCGTATTTGGAAGCATTTTTGAAGGGCTTCCGCTAATACTGGTAGTGGGAATCCTGATTTTAATTTTTTGCTACGCAATGGAAGTCCCAGTTAATAAGGAGATGGGAAAAACGCTCTTGGAGCGACGTTACCGTGACCGCATGGTACTCCATTTGGGCACACCTCGACTTCGGGAGCTAAGCGAGTCTTGGTTCTTATCATTCCGATCAGTCTGGATTGACTGTGTTTTGCCTGTTCTCTGCTGCTTGCTCTGCGGACAAGAATGCGTGTTGGATCTCTGTCTAACAATTTCATCGGTTGCGCCACCGGACGTGGATGTATTGCTGGACCCGTTAAAGGCCCACGTAGTGCAGTGTCCTCAGCGTATTCCCATGTTAATGTCGGCATTCTTTGAGCCACCACGGGATGCTTCAGCTCCCGTTGGATCGGATACTGGCTCTATTACAGGCACACAGGCTGTGGCTGTTTCAAATGCTTCCCCAACATCGGCTGTGGGAACCGAAGAAGATCATCTTTGCTCGATTGACCTGATCTGTGAGGTGTTACAGGGACTGTCGTCTGCGAAGGCAAGCAGCAGTGATGTTGCGTCTCCCGCACAGGACACAAACATTTGGCTCTGTGTGTGCTGGGAAGAATTCGGCCTTTTTTCCAAAACAACCAAAATTGGAATTTTGTTTTTTCTTTTCTCGCTTTTACTGAGCACCATGGCTTTCAGACGCACTCAGTCGCTCAGACTATATATGAACATATTTAAAGGACTTAAAGTTTTTTGGCATTTTTATAACTTTTTATTCTGAACATTTTAACAATGTTTTTATGATTGATTAGAAGGACATTCCTTTTTTAGTATATCGTCTGGTCGGATGAGGAGTGGGTGTTATGATTTGTAATGTACCCCAATATAGGCCTGGGTAGTCACCTAACCTTTCACCTACATTTACAGTGACATTGTACTACTTAACGGGTTTGTGCTGACCTTTTACCTAGTTAGGTGCTACATAAATGTTGTGTGGTTTTCTCCAAAAACTAGCCTCATTTATTATGCATGAGGAGTCTCAGAATCACAGCAGGACTACCATCTTCTGCATAATAACTATGTATAAGGGTCATCCCTTTCGTCATCCTCGGCCGACATGACACAGCAAGGTAGAACCCCTGAGGGTACCTTTTGGGTATATAAGCACCATATCTTTGCTGGGGCAGGCGGAGAAGAAAGACTTCCATGCTGACACACTGAGACGCTGAGGTTCCTGCACGCAGATACTCAAGCACGCAGTCGTCTGACATCTCTTGCAGGGTGTCCATTCGGGACCAAGACGGGGTCCTTCATTCTCTCACATCAGGTAATGGGGTTGGTTCTTTCCTAGGGAGATTCTTGGCTCTACACCTACATACATGCTAGGTACATCTAGTTAGGGTTAGCATTGTAGGAGTACGTATTCTTCCTGTCATGTATCTATATACCTGCATATATCTATTGTTTTAGCACGATGGTAGAAATCTACCATCCATTTACTCTTTTGGTGCTTATAATCGTGTATATCTGTTTCTGTCTTATGGTTGTTGCAGCACACGTATTTTACACTACTCTTTCTGTCTTATGGTTGTTGCAGCACACGTATTTTACACTAGAATGACGCTGGTTCAAAAAATGCTTATTGAAAACGTCCCCATCGTTAATTCTGTGTACTTCTCTGAGACAAAGTGAGCACGAGTGACTGAGCGAAAAGTACTGTTCTGTTTCCACGATCCCTGAGGGATCAGGGGTGTCATGTTCTAGAGTTGCCCGAAACTATTTTCTCCTTGGTAAGAGGAGTTTACAGAGGCACTGTGAGCTAGCTAGGTATACAGGCAAACATACCCGGTGGGGGTGTCTGGAATCAGTCTGGACACCAGTCCCACAGTTTATGTTGTCTAAACGCGCAGATCCTACATAGATTTATAGGAACTACACGACACCTGTGTCAGTGCTATGCAAGAATAAACATTCAAGAGGACTGACAGACTAACTACCTTTGCAAGTGCCATTCAAATGTGCACATTCGAGAGGACTGACCGACTGACTGCCCCCGCCAGCGCCATGCAAGTGTGCACATTTGAGAGGACTGACAGACTGACTGTCTGTGCCAGTGCCAAGCAAGAGTGCACATTCGAGAGGACTGACAGACTGACTGCCCGCGCCAGTGCCATGCAATAGTGCACATTCGAGAGGACTGACAGCCCGCGCCAGTGCCATGCAAAAGTGCACATTCGAGAGTACTGACAGACTGACTGCCCGCGCCATGCAAATGTGCACATTCGAGAGGACTGACAGACTGATTGCCCGCGCCAGCGCCATGCAAGTGTGCACATTCGAGAGGACTGACAGACTGCCCACACCAGTGCCATGCAAGAGTGCACATTCGAGAGGACTGACAGACTGACTGCCCGCGCCAGTGCCATGCAATAGTGCACATTCGAGAGGACTGACAGACTGACTGCCCTCGCTAGTGCCATGCAAGTGTGCACATTCGAGAGGACCGACAGACTGACTACCTGTGCCAGTGTCATACAAGAGTGCACATTTGGGAGGACTGACAGACTGACTACCTGTGCCAGTGCAATGCAAATGTGCACATTCGAGAGGACTGACAGACTGACTGCCAGCGCCATACAAGTGTGCACATTCAAGAGGACTGACAGACTGCCCGCGCCAGTGCCATGCAATAGTGCACATTCGAGAGGACTGACAGACTGACTGCCCGCGCCAGTGCCATGCAATAGTGCACATTCGAGAGGACTGACAGACTGATTGCCCGCGCCAGTGCCATGCAAAAGTGCACATTCGAGAGGACTGACAGACTGACTGCCAGTGCCATGCAAGAGTGCACAATCGAGAGGACTGACAGACTGACTGCCCGTGCCAGTGCCATGCAAGAGTGCACATTCGAAAGGACTGACAGACTGACTGCCAGCGCCATACAGGAGTGCACATTCGAGAGGACTGACAGACTGACTGCCCGCGCCAGTGCCATGCAATAGTGCACATTCGAGAGGACTGACAGACTGACTGCCAGTGCCATGCAAGAGTGCACAATCGAGAGGACTGACAGACTGACTGCCCGTGCCAGTGCCATGCAAGAGTGCACATTCAAAAGGACTGACAGACTGACTGCCAGCGCCATACAGGAGTGCACATTCGAGAGGACTGACCGACTGACTGCCCGCGCCAGTGCCATGCAATAGTGCACATTCGAGAAGACTGACTGCCAGTGCCATGCAAGAGTGCACAATCGAGAGGACTGACAGTCTGACTGCCAGTGCCATACAGGAGTGCACATTCGAGAGGACTGACAGTCTGACTGCCCGCGACAGTGCCATGCAATAGTGCACATTCGAGAGGACTGACAGTCTGACTGCCCGCGACAGTGCCATGCAATAGTGCACATTCGAGAGGACTGACAGACTGACTGCCTGTGCCATGCAAGAGTGCTCATTTGAGAGGACTGACGGACCGACTGCCCGCGCCAGTGCAAGAGTGCACATTTGAGAGGACTGACAGACTGCCCGCCCGCGCCATGCAAGAGTGCACATTCAAGAGGACAGACAGACTGGCTGCCTGCGCCAGTGCCATACAGGAGTGCACATTCGAGAGGACTGACAGACTGACTGCCCGCGCCAGTGCCATGCAATAGTGAACATTCGAGAGGATTGACAGACTGACGGCCTGTGCCATGCAAGAGTGCTCATTCGAGAGGACTGACAGACCGACTGCCCGCGCCATGGCAAGAGTGCACATTCGAGAGGACTGACAGACTGACTGCCTGTGCCAGTTCCATGCAAGAGTGCACATTCGAGAGGACTGACAGACTGTGGGGCAAGTGGCTTGGTACCGGGGGTACTGATTCATAGTGGAACAATTGACGTGATTGTGGCATGTACTTATGACCGTGTCTTTCATTACTCAGATGTATACGATGGAGGTTTGTTATCGCTGACTATGGTTTCTGTCAATTCCAATGTGACCTGTTATACAATTCAGAAAACAATCAAATTACTTATCAAAAAAAACATTTTAATAAGATCATCTGACCTGCAGCAAGTTTATCCATTCCTTCATGTTGCTGGCTTTTCGAAAGAGGTGTCAATGGCTGAAGCTCATCGCCTATTACTCTCACTGCCAATTCAGGCTCACCTGTTTAAACAAAGGAAAATCCATGACTCCACTTCACAATGAACTGGGTTGTGATATGAATATCCGTTATTAGCCCTAAAATAGCGAGATAAACACCAAATTTCCTGTCCATAAATTAACTCGCTTGCACAACTGTCTGAGCACCATATGGGACTGATTATATTCTTGAGCGGAGAACCAGCGCAGTTGTCCAATATGTACGCTGGCCCGAAAAAAACAGTGTAAAAAGGTGAGTAAATTAGAATAAGAGAGAACTTTACATGCTGTAATTGTTCTTTGAATGTGAGGGAGGCTTGCATTGCTGCTGCCTTTGCTATACACATTTGGTGAGAAATGAACCTGTACCAGCTGCTGTGTTGTAACTTGTATGAGATGGAGTGAAGCTTGGACTCAAGATACCCAAGCTTTATCTTTTCTGCGATGGAGGGAAGCTTGGAATCAAGATACCCAAACTTTATCTTTTCTGTGACAGAGGGAAGCTTGCACTCAAGAGACTCAAGCTTTGTCTTTTCTGTGACGGAGGGAAGCTTGGACTCAAGATACCCAACCTTTATCTTTTCTGCGATGAAGGGAAGCTTGGACTCAAGATACCCAAGTTTTGTCTTTTCTGCGACAGAGGGAAGCTTGGACTCAAGAGACTCAAGCGTTATCCTTTCTGCAATGGAGGGAAGCTTGGACTCAAGATACCCAACCTTTATATTTTCTGCGGTGGAGGAAAGCTTGGACTCAAGCTTTATCTTTTCTGCGATGGAGGGAAGCTTGGACTCAACATGGCCAAGCTTTATCTTTTCTGCGATGGAGGGAAGCTTGGACTTAAGATACCCACGCTTTATCTTTTCTGCGATGGAGGGAAGCTTGGAATCAAGAGACTCAAGCTTTGTCTTTTCTGCGATGGAGGGAAGCTTGGACTCAAGATACCCAACCTTTATCTTTTCTGCGATGAAGGGAAGCTTGGACTCAAAATACTCAAGCTTTGTCTTTTCTGCGATGGAGGGAAGCTGGGACTCAAGATACCCAAGCTTTATCTTTTCTGCAATGGACGGAAGCTTGGACTCAAGCTTTGTCATTTCTGCGATGGAGGGAAGCTTGGACTCAACATGGCCAAGCTTTATCTTTTCTGCGATGGAGGGAAGCTTGGACTCAAGATACCCAAGCTTTATCTTTTCTGCGATGGAGGAAAGCTTGGACTCAAGATACTCAAGCTTTGTCTTTTCTGCGATGGAGGGAAGCTTGGACTCGAAGCTTTATCTTTTCTGCGATGGTGGAAAGCTTGGACTCAAGCTTTATCTTTTCTGCGATGGAGGGAAGCTTGGACTCAACATGGCCAAGCTTTATCTTTTCTGCGATGGAGGGAAGCTTGGACTCAAGAGACTCAAGCTTTATCTTTTCTGCGATGGAGGGAAGCTTGGACTCAAGATACTCAAGCTTTGTCTTTTCTGCGATGGAGGGAAGCTTGGACTCAAGATACCAACGCTTTATCTTTTCTGCGATGGAGGGAAGCTTGGACTCAAGATACCCAAGCTTTATCTTTTCTGCGATGGTGGAAAGCTTGGACTCAAGCTTTGTCTTTTCTGCGATGGAGGGAAGCTTGGACTCAACATGGCCAAGCTTTATCTTTTCTGCGATGGAGGGAAGCTTGGACTCAAGATACCCAAGCTTTATCTTTTCTGCAATGGAGGGAAGCTTGGAATCAAGAGACTCAAGCTTTATCTTTTCTGCGATGGAGGGAAGCTTAGACTCAAGATACCCAAGCTTTATCTTTTCTGCAATGGAGGGAAGCTTGGACTCAAGCTTTGTCTTTTCTGCGATAAAGGGAAGCTTGGACTCAAGATACCCAAGCTTTATCGTTTCTGCAATGGAGGGAAGCTTGGACTCAAGCTTAGTCTTTGGAAGCTTGGACTCAAGATACCCAACCTTTATCTTTTCTGCGATGAAGGGAAGCTTGGACTCAAAATACTCAAGCTTTGTCTTTTCTGCGATGGTGGGAAGCTGGGACTCAAGATACCCAAGCTTTATCTTTTCTACAATGGAGGGAAGCTTGGACTCAAGATACCCAAGCTTTATCTTTTCTGCGATGGAGGGAAGCTTGGAGCTTTGTCTTTTCTGAGATGGAGGGAAGCTTGGACTCAAGAGACTAACTTTATCTTTTCTGTGATGGAGGGAAGCTTGGGCTCAAGAGACTCAAGCTTTGTCATTTCTGCAATGGAGGGAAGCTTGGGCTCAAGAGACTCAAGCTTTGTCTTTTCTGCGATGGAGGGAAGCTTGCGCTCAAGATAATCACTCTTTATCCTTTCTGTGATGGAGGGAAGCTTGATTCAAGATACCCAAGCTTTATATTTTCTGTGACGGAGGAAAGGTTGGACTCAAGATACCCAAGCTATATCTTTTCTGCGATGACAAGAGGCTTGGACTTAAGATACCCAACCTTTATCTTTTTTGCGATGGACGGAAGCTTGGACTCAAGAGACTCAAGCTTTGTCATTTCTGCGATGGACGGAAGCTTGGGCTCAAGAGACTCAAGCTTTGTCATCTCTGCGATGGAGGGAAGCTTGGGCTCAAGAGACTCAAGCTTTATCCTTTCTGTGAAGGAGGTAAGCTCACACTGCTGCTGCTCATACTGTAGGAATTAAGCGTTAGATAATGGCATGCACAATCAGTCAGATTTTGGTATTACAAGAACCTTGACTTCAGTAAAAGAATTTGTATTCATTTCATGCTGCGTCTAAGATATGGTATATATTTTCTGTATCCCAGTAATTTAACTAAACTATTTTGATAATCACTCCTGACCTGCACTGAGTTCTCCAAATATTTTGCTTTCCTGAGTGTTTGGAGGAGATGTTAGAGACTGAAATCCATCTCCTGCTATCATCACTGACACCTTGATCTCTCCTGTGGAAACAAAGGAAAACCCATAAAATATTTTCTCATTGACATCCAGATTGTCGCATAAATATTTTACCTCAGTCAACAGAAACATTTTCAAACCAGAAAATAATTTCACAGTTTTGCACAAATGCACGAGAATGATTTTATTCCTGAGCAGAGAATTAGTAGGGAAAGACATATATTGGCCCCAGAATGCACTGTCTCTGGCACAGTTAATACATGGACAATCAAGTTGTGACAGGAAACCATAACTGCTAATGAAGGAGAAACTCATTTGACCACTGAACACAATGGCACTGAAAGAAGGCATATCTGGACAATATACATATACATTTTTAATCAATCATTTCACTGTTCACTGAGTGCCCACACTAGTACTGGGCAAATTGGCCCATTGAGTTGCCATACAACTCAGGATCATGCAGCCTTATTATGAACTAACAGACACTTCATATTTGACTCTTTAAACTGAGGTTTTAGAGTATACTTTGCTCCTAACCAAGAAGGCGAAGGTTTATCCATTTCAGGCATGTGCATGTATAGATGCCTTTGTTATGTTCTAGTGCTACAATAAATTATGGTTTCTGTTAAGAAAATATCAGGTTTGATCTTCCAACGTGAGATCTTATCCATTTAATGTTTTTATTAAGATTTACTATTCCATACATGTTTCTATAGGGCAAGAACTTTACTAAGACTTTTTGGTAAGATCTATCAACCTGCACATGGCTCACCAATAGTTTCGCATTCCTGGGTATTCAGAGGGAGCGTCAAAGGCTGAAGTTCATCTCCAATTATCATCACTGCCACATCTGGATTAGCTGGTAAATCAGAGAAAAATTGATACCTTGGCGTCACTCTGAATTCTAGATTAACTTTGAACTACTTTGTATTAGTAAAAAGAAAAAGGGATGAACACCCATTTTCACAGCACTTAATTGGATCTGCAATTTTACACAAATATATAAGAACCAGATGAGGCAGGAGTGTGGATGTGTTGGGGTGGTTGGGTGAGGCAAAGGAGCAGGCGAACTCAAGGTGGCGAGGTATTTCAGTAGTGAGGGTGAGGCAGGGGTATAGAAATGCTGTAGTGGTGCGGGTGAGGCAAGGGAGTCGATGTGTTGCAGTGGTGCGGGTGAGACGAGGGTGTGAATGTGTTGTAGTAGTGTGGATGAGGCAGGAGTGTGGATGTGTAGGGGTGCAGGTGAGGCGTTGGTGTGGCTGTGCTAGAATAGTGCAGGTGAGGCGAAGGTGTTGATGTGCTAGTCTGGATATGCTGGAGTGATGTGGGTGAGGTGACGATGTAGATGTGTTGCAGTGGTGTGGGTGAGCCAAGGGTGTGCCTGTGTTGTAGTGGTGCAGGTGAGGTGATGGTGTGGATGTGCTGGAGTGGTGCGTATGAGACAAGGATGTCAGTGTGTAGTAGTGGTGCGGATAAGACAAGGTTGTGGATGTGCTACGTTAGTGCAGATGAGGCAAATGTGTTGTAGTGGTGCAGATGAGGTGAGCATAGCATGTAGATGTGCTTTAGTGGTGAGTATGAGACAAGGGAGTCGATGTGTTATAGTGTGTCGTGTAGTTCCTATAAAAAATATACAGGATCTGCGCGTTTAGACAACATACACTGTAGGATTGGTGTCAGACTGATTCCGGACACCCCCACCGGGTATGTTGGCTTCTTGTACCAACTAGCTCACAGTGCCACTAGAATCTGCTCTTACCAAGGAGAGAATAGTTCTTGGCAACCATCGAACATGACAACCCTGATCCCCCAGGACAGTGGAAACAATATACTACCTTTCGGTCAGTCACTCGTGCTTACTTAGTCTGTCTCAGAGAGATACACATAATAAACAGGCTGGGCGTTTTCAATAAGTATTTATTGAACAGTCGTTACTCTGGTGTATAATAGATGAGCTGTGCCAACCATTAGACAGTATAAGACATAAATGATTAGCAATACTATAAAGGTAAATGGATGGTATAGTTCTACCATCTTACAATAATCATGAATACATAATAGTATATAAAACACATGATAAAAGTTGCATACTCCTACGATGACTCCCTAACTAGATGTACCTAAGTGTAACTAGCATGTGTGTAGGTGTTAAGCCAAGAATCCCTCTAGGATTTAGTCAACCCCATTACCTGAAGTGAGAGACTATGGGACCCCGTCCTGGTCTCGAGCTGGACACCCCGCAAGGGATGTTGGACCACTGCGAGCTGGAGTGTCTGCATGCGGGAACCTCAGCGTCTCTGGTCAGTGTGTCGGCTGGGAAGTCTCGGTCTCCTCTGTCTATCTTAGCAAGATGTGATGTATATATACCCATAGGTCTCCCCAGGAGTCCTACCTTGCTGTATTACTGTGTCGGCATAAGGATGACGTCGGGCATGAACTTTATACATAGATTTTATAGAGGAGAGGGCAGTCCTGCTGTGCTTCCAAGAACCCTCATGCATAATGAATGAGATTTCAAACTAGGGAAAACCTGCGTTCTGAATGCAGTGTCATATCTAGGTAAAAGGTCAGTTCCTGTAAACCGTGACAAGTGTAATGTAGGGAAGAATATAGGTGAAAGGTAATGAAATTACCGAGGCCTATATTATGGTACCTATATGGAATATAACAAGTGGTACAGATGAGGTAAGCATGTGGACGAGCTATAGTGGTGCGGATCGGACAAGGGTGTGGATGTGTTGTAGTGGTGTGGGTGAGGCAAGGGAGGGGTGAAGCGAGGGTACAGTGGTACTGTGGTATGTGAGGCAAGTGCATGGATGTGTGCAGTGGTGCACGTGAGGCGATGGTGTGTGCTGTAGTGGTGCGGATGAGGCATGGGAGTCGATGTGTTGTAACGGTACAGATGAGGTGAGCATATGGATGTGCTATAGTGGTGCGGGTGAGGCAAGGGAGTCGATGTGTCAGTGGTGCTGGTGAGGCAAGGGAGTCGATGTGTTGAAGTGGTGTGGGTGAGACAAGAGAATCGATGTGTTGTAGTGGTACAGATGAGGTGAGCTTGTGGATATGCTATAGTGGTGCGGATCAGACAAGGGTGTAGATGTGTTGTAGTAGTGCGGGTGAGGCAAGGGAGGGGGGAAGAGAAGGTACAGTGGTACTGTAGTAGTCTGTGCGTGAGGCAAGTGCATGGATGTGTGTAGTGGTGCACGTGAGGCATTGGTGTGAGCTGTAGTGGTGCGGATGAGGCAAGTTAGTCGATGTGTTTTAATGGTACAGATGAGGTGAGCATGTGGATGTGCTATAGTGTTGTGGGTGAGGCAAGGGAGTCGATGTGTTGTAGTGGTGCGGGTGAGGCATGAGAATTGATGTGTTGTAGTGGTACAGATGAGGTGAGCATGTGGATGTGCTATAGTGGTGCGGCTGAGGCAAGGGAGTCGATGTGTTGTAGTGGTGCAGGTGAGGCAAGGGAATCGATGTGTTGTATTGGTGCTGGTGAGGCAAGGGAGTTGATGTGTTGTAGTGGAGCGGGTGAGGCAAGGGAGTCGTACAGATGAAGTGAGCATGTGGATGTGCTATAGTGGTGCGGAAAAGGCAAAGGAGTCAATGTATTGTAGTGGTACAGATGAGGTGAGCATGTGGATGTGCTATAGTGGTCCAGGATCAGACAAGGGTGTTTATGTGTTGTACTGGTGCAGGTGAGGCTAGGGAGGGGTGAAGGGAAGGTACAGTGGTACTGTAGTAGTGTGTGTGTGAGGCAAGTGCATGGATGTGTGTAGTGGTGCACGTGAGGCAATGGTGTGTGCTTTAGTGGTGCGGATGAGGCAAGTGAGTCGATGTGTTTTAATGGTACAGATGAGGTGAGCATGTGGATGTGCTATAGTGGTGCGGGTGGGGCAAGGGAGTCTATGTGTTGTAGTGGTGCGGGTGAGGCAAGGGAGTCGATGTGTTGTAGTGGTGCGGGTGAGGCAAGGGAGTCGATGTGTTGTAGTGGTGCAGGTGAGGCAAGAGAATCGATGTGTTGTGGTACAGATGAGGCGAGCATGTGGATGTGCTATAGTGGTGCGGGTGAGGCAAGGGAGTCGATGTGTTGTAGTGGTGCGGGTTAGTCAAGGGAGTCGATGTGTTGTAGTGGTGCGGGTGAGGCAAGGAAATCGATGTGTTGTAGTGGTGCGGGTGAGGCAAGAGAATCGATGTGTTGTAGTGGTACAGATGAGGTGAGCATGTGGATGTACTATAGTGGTACGGATCAGACAAGGGTGTGGATGTGTTGTAGTGGTGCGGGTGAGGCAAGGGAGGGGTGAAGTGAGGGTACAGTGATTCTGTAGTAGTGTGTGTGAGGCAAGTGCATGGGAGTTTGTAGTGGTGCACGTGAGGCGATGGTGTGTGCTGTAGTGGTGCGGATGAGGCAAGGGAGTCGATGTGTTGTAGTGGTACAGATGAGGTGAGCAAGTGGATGTGCTATAGTGGTGCGGGTGAGGTAAGGGAGGGGTGAAGTGAGGGTGTCAGTGGTATTGTAGCAGTGTGCAAGAGGCAACTGCATGGGTGTATTGTAGTGATGCACGTGAGGCGATGGTGTGGATGTGCTGTGGTGGTGCTGTTGATTAATAAGTGGCCAATACGTACACTGGCACAGGAACAAAATGTCTCAGGGACAGTAAGCACGTGGTAAAACATTCAAATGAATGCAGAACAGCTACGGCCACTAAATCAAGGAGACAATCGCTGGACCAAGAAACACTAATACTGAGAAAGGGAATACATGGACAACGAGACACTTACGCCAGGAGTGAAACCTGTACACTGGAACAGGGGAACCACCAACAAAGTGGCACAAAGGTTACTCATAGTGACAGAAAAAAATAGAAACTAAGACTAAATATACATACATTAACATGGATGAATCTACTGACACAGAGAGGCACTGTGTTGTAGTGTTGCACTTGCATTGCACAGTGCTTTATTGTACTTCCCTCTAGTGTTCCACTGCTCTGGAACGTTATGGTTGCGGGATTCCACCAGAATCAGTTACTCCGTGGCTGACGAAGGTGGAATTACGCTTCGTGTTGCTGGATGCCAATAAAGCCTACTTAACTCCTTCACTGTGTCCTGGTGTCACTACTACATTTTTGGCGACGATCGCCAGCCACATGTGGTGACACCTCAGCAGCACCGAAGCGTGAAGAGAACTGCGGCGAGCCCGTAAGCGGCGTCAACCCGCAACTGAGTGAGGCCTGAGACGAATCATCTAAAGAAAAACGGCCTGAAGTCGAACTGAGGCCCGCAACGGAAACGGCTTGTAGTGGTACGGAGGAGGCGGTCTCCCGCTGTGTGACTGCACACTGCCCCGCCTTTCAGTCTCCCGAGGGTGGCAGAACCCTTGACTGCCGACACGCTACTGCCCAACACTTACGACCTGAACAGTAACTGCCTAATCTGCAACAGTGGTGTCAGGCTGCCGGTCTCAAGACAAATGGAGGTGCCAGTTTGCTGCTGCGTGTCCACCCGCTCCCCCACTTTCCTGTCTTCCGTGACATGTGTGACGCCTGACTGCTGCTGTGTCGGTTGCACTCTCCGCCCTGAGTCTCCCTGAGGCGAGTGTAACCATTGTCGTGCTGCGGGACGAACGCGTCCCGCATGCAGAGGACGTTGATGATCAAAGAGTTGGGCCTGTACACTTTCACAAGGTACTGCATTGAGTGTTTTTAATTTCCATTGGGTCTTGCTTTCAAGGAGAGCCGCCCTTGCATAATTGTTTGGATTCTGCCTGGTGCTTAATTGCGCTTGGTTCACGGCTCATCGCCTCACCGTGTGAAGTGTCCTTACCTCGCCTTGTTCTCCCTGGAGCGTTGTAGTACTCGCCTGACTGCTTGGGGATCTGGAACGACTCAATACCCTTCATTACGCTGCAGTTCCTCCTGTGTCATGCCCATGTGACCCATTAGAGGAAAAGAGCCTGTTTCAGCCTAAAGAAGATATTAAACTTCACTCCCCCTATTGGATGTCAATAGCAACTTGCTGAGTACTCTGTCGAAAGCTCAGTTTCACACTTGCATTGTTTGTTCCTTTCTTGGTTATGGTCAAATGCACTTGTTCTCCTGAACATGGCCGTTTCCTCTATTGTAATTCCACCCCCTTTTCTCGCACAACCAGGTCAACCATCCATACAGTGGGAGGAGTGGATTCATATGTTTGACAATTACATTATAGCTCTTGATAGTCTTGAGTTTATGCCTGAGAGGAAGAGAGCACTTTTGTTAGGAACTATTGGGAAAGAGGCACCTCGCATTTTCAAATAATCACCTGAGATGTTGGGAAACGACAATCAGCCGGTGGAGGATGTGTTTAAGGAGGCCAAGCTCCTTTTCGAGAAACGATTTGCCAAGGAAGAGAACATTGTTATGTCTCGGTACAAGTATTACACCAGGTCACAAAAAGCTGGCGAATCTCTGGATGAATTTGTCTCTAGTTTACGGGAATTGTCAATAAAAACGCAAATTTGGGCAAATGACCAATGAGCTCATCAGGGATCAGCTGACAGTCCAATGCCATAGCAAAAAAGCACAGGAATGGTTTTGGGCTGCAAAGAACCCCACTCTGAAGGATGCCATCTCCATTGCCAAGGTCGTAGAAGAATTGGAGCGTTGTATGAAGGAGATGGGCAAGAAGGACGGTGTTGAAGGGGATGTTGCGGCTGTTGGAAAAAAAAGAAGAAATCTCCAAGGGCAAGCCCTATCGCAAAGCACCGAAGTCCACCAGGTCTAAGGGTTGTTCCAGGTGTGGTAGCGCTTACCATGGTAGTGACTCAAGATGGTGTTTGCTACGAAGCAAGACTGCAGGAAGTGTGGTCGGAGAGGTCATTTCGCCCGAATGTGCAAAGACCACAACAAATCCCGGGTTGCTGTTGCAGAGGACTTCAGTGTGGATGGGGACATTGAGGATCGTGTGTTGATGGTTCTTCCTGGCAGTGGAGAAACCGAGAGAAAGCTTAGTCCGAAGGCATTTTTTGGGATCCTGGGCAAACAAGTCAAACTGATGGTGGACTGTGGTTCATTGTACACCATCGCACCGAAGTGGAAAAAAGAGTGGCCTCTGGTTTCTCTACTACCAAAGGACATTGATCCTAGGGGGTACCAGGGAGAGAGAATTGACGTGTTGGGGTACTTTTCTTCTTCTATTGTGTTTAAGTCACGGCAGGTGGTGGGGAAGATCTATGTAGTGGAAGATGGTCCTGCAATCTTGGGTTGGGGGCACCAGTTTGACCTTCATATTATTGATCCTCATGCTCCTGGTCAGGTTTTGTGCTTGGCCGATGTCACCACGGAACAAGTTTTGGGGGAAATGGAGGATGTGTTCAGTGGGAAACTTGGAGAAATGAAGGGGTACACACATAGAATTGTGTTGGAGGAAGGCACCATCCCGGTCAAGCACAAGCTGAGAAGGGTCCCGGTAATCGTGAGGGATGAGGTAAAAAAAATGTTGGAAGACATGCTCAAAGAAGGGGTCATTCAGCTGGTTGAGGCCTCCGAATGGGTCTCTCCTGTGGTCATCACCAAGAAGAGTGATGGGAAGCTCAGGTTCTGTGTGGACCTTCGGAGTTTAAACCAGCATGTGGTTACTGATACCTTTCCACTCCCCAACATCAACAAACTTTTATTGCTTAAGGGTGGTAAGTACTTTTCTAAACTTCATTTGAAAAGTGCTTATCACCAAATTAAGTTGCATGAGGAGTCGAAAAACCTCACGGCTTTCATTAGCATGGAGGGCACTTTCCGCTTCACGAGGTTGCCCTTTGGGTTGACCTCCGCGGCCAGGGTTTTTAAACGTATTATCTCCGAGATTTTCAGGGGTTTGGACAACGTAAAATTTGTCCAGGACGACATCCTTGTTTTTGGTGGGTCAATTCAGGAGCACAACAACACATTGAAGGAGGTCCTAGGCAGACTGAGGGAGGCGGGTCTTACCTTAAGGAAGAATAAGTGCAAGTTTCTAGTGGAGGAAATAAAGTATCTTGGCCATACCATTTCTGGGCAGGGGGTACGTCCAAAAGTTGGCCTCTTAGAAGCGATCAGAGATGCACCCATTCCCCATGACAAGGATCAGTTGCAGTCGTTGATGGGTTTAATCGAATACTATGCCAAATTTATGAAGTGTTTTGCTAGCAAGACCGAAGCCCTCAGGATGCTGTTGAGGAAGGGGTGCACTTTTATGTGGAGCGATGTCCAACAACACGCTTTTGATATGAGGAAGGACGTTTGGGAGGCAGGGTTTCTAGCACCCTTTGATACACGCCTTAAAACTTTTCTGACCATTGATGCGAGTGCTTGTGGTTTGGGGGCTGTGCTTTCCCAAGTGCATGCAGGTGTTGAGAGAACGGTGGCGTTTGCATCACGGTCTTTGTCTGAATGTGAGGGTAACTATTCAGTCGACCGTGAAGCTCAGGCTGCGGCCTGGTCAGTCGAGCATTTCAGGACCTTTTTGTGGGGTGTTGATTTCTGTATTCGCACTGACCACAAACCCTTGGTCACAGTGTTGAGTCCTGGCGGGGTGGGTAAGGGCTCTGCAAGACTGGCCAGACTTGCCTCTAGGCTGCAGGAGTATCAGTACCGGGTGGCTCACATTCCAGGGTGGAAAAATGCACAAGCTCATTGTCTGTCTCGCTTGTCGTTGAAGGGCACTGGGAGCATAGACTTGGTTCGTCTTGGGAGCAAGATGGAGCTGTGGCTTCTTTGGGAGATGTTGAGGAGTGTGTTGGTTCTGCATTCTTGGCGGATGAGTGGCGCAGGTTCATGGACCAGGACGTTGTACTTAAAGAGTGTGGAACATATGTTGGTGCAGGGGGTTCGGAGGGAGAGCACTTTGACTCCCTCGTAAGACCGTTTGTGAAGATCTTGGATGAATTGAGTGTGAGTGACTCTAAAGTCCTCATGAGGAATGACAAGTTTGTGCCACCTGAGGGCTTGAGGCCCAAGATTATCAATTCGCTCATGAAGGGCACCTCGGTCAAACCATGACCAAAAAACGAGTGAGAGAACATTTTGGTGGCCTTGCATGGATGGACAGATCACGTCCTGGGTTGTAGATGTGTCGTTTGCAGGGAAAGTGAAAAGAGACTCAAGACGGGTAGTCATGCCGTTCAGTATTGTATGTTTAGATTTTATTGGTCCGATGCAGGGTGTGGACGAGAGGTTGAGGAATGCCTTGGTGCTTATTGATGCACATTCTAAGTGGCTTGCCGTCAGATTTATGTCTGATGTTACGACTAAGAGGACCATTGACCAGTTGAAGGTCATTTTTCAAGAAGAGGGGCTACATCGTATCCTTGTCGCTGACAATGGCACTCAACTTGTTTTGCATGAGATGGGGGCCTTACTAGATAAATGTGGTATTATCCACTACCGGTAAAAAAACAATATTCCCTTCTGTGTCGTAATGTAATTCTATTATGGAGATCTATATAAGTTGCACATGAACCAACAGAAATAGAATATTAATTCTCATTTAATATCACACACCGTAATTCATTTTGCCACTCATGTATTTATTTATCACTTTGTAAGTCCAAACTGAACTTTTTTATAAAAAACCATGTAGTAAAAACCGTATTTCTAAACACATTAAATAAAATCATTAAAACACATAATGCCTATAGTTAAAAACAATTGATATCGAAGTGAGAGATAATTAGATACTGCTTTAAATTACATCAAGGCTTTCCTTTTTCAATAAATTCCTGCCTATATCCATTCTACTTAGAGACTAATGTCATACTATACAGCTTCAAAACCTTATCAGGTACTGCACTCTATTCAAAAATACAATCCAATCTATAGTGTGAAACACTAACATGTGCAAAATTACAAATATTCAATAAAAACAAAACTTTATTGTTGTCCAATAGTCTATTTTTGAATTTTTGAAAAAAGTTCAGTTTGGACTTACAAAGTGATAAATAAATACATGAGTGGCAAAATGAATTACGGTGTGTGATATTAAATGAGAATTAATATTCTATTTCTGTTGGTTCATGTGCAACTTATATAGATCTCCATAATAGAATTACATTACGACACAGAAGGGAATATTGTTTTTTTACTTGTGAATTGACCCGGTCCCTTTCTGGTTTTACCTGGGTAACTCTCTTTATTTTGGAATCTATTATCCACTACCGCACAGCTCTTTACAACCCTCAAGACAATGGTATGGTGGAGCGGGCTAATCGCCTGTTGAAGGGTACCATTAACATGGCTCTACAGAGTGGGAAGAATGTCAGGGAGATGGTCAGTGAGATGGTTTGGGCTCATCGTACGACCGTCCACATTGTGACTCGGTTTACCCCGTTCGAGAAGATGCGTGAAAGAAAACCTGGCACCAAACTTTTACGTGCAAGGCTGGTGTCTCCCGGTCATGAGTCCAACCAGGTGGATGGTGTCAAGTTTGACGGCAAAGGTGTGTGTGCCGGTGACTGGGTCAAAATTAAACATGGCAGACCTTGCAAAGGCTTGTCTAAATTCTGGGAACCCTTCAAGGTGAGGCAGGTCTTTGACAACTACGTGCTTCTCGACAATGGTAACAAGTGGAATAAACGCAAGGATGCGTTGTATCGCAAGGGAGAGGGGGTGAGTTCTAAAGTGACCGAACCCGGGTGTGTCCGTTCTGGTGACAGTTTGAACGGGTTCATGTTGATGAGTGACGCGGAGTTGACCATCAATGGGCTGGATGCCAGAACTGATGGTGGCTCTGGGGATGCTTCCACTTCCTTTCCCTGTGACCTTCCTTCTCATGTGGGTGCCAGAGTTGCCCGTTCTCCTAGATCTCGCAGACCACCTCGCTATTTGGAGGATTATGTGCAAACATGAGGAGGTCTTTCCCCTTATCCTCTGTTCTGGTACTTTGCTTCTTTCTTTCTTTTGCCTTGACTTTAACTTGCTATTGTAATTCCTTTTCTGCATTTTGTTTTGTTTGTGGGTAGAAGGGAGGGGGGGGTGTTGTAGTGTTGCACTTGCACTGCGCAGTGCTTTATTGTACTTCCCTCTAGTATTCCACTGCTCTGGAACGTTATGGTTGCAGGATTCCACCAGAATCAGTTACTCCGTGGCTGGCGAAGGTGGATCACGCTTCGTGTTGCTTGATGCCAAAAAAGCCTACTTAACTCCTTCACTGTGTCCTGGTGTCACTACCACACACTACCTCAGGACAGGCAATGTGTACATAAAGACACATACACTGTACACAATATAACTGTATAGAAAACTCACAACCACTAGGAGAGAACACACATAGACACAGTCATGAAACCACTAAGGGATAAAGATTAACCAGCAGGGAAAATGCTAACACTGGGGTAGGAAACATTCTAACACAGAGAGTGTCTACTTGTAGAGGAATACTTTTACACCTTGATAGGGAAGTCTTGGACACTAAGATAGAGAGTGTGGGATGCGCAGACACACCATTGCGATAGGAAGTGCAGTGACACTGTGACAAAAGAATCCAGGGACTCTACATCAGGAGACAAGTACACCAGATATGAAACTCACCTACATCCTAATAACCGAACTGAGCCTCACCAGCACTCCGAACTCTAACACAACATGTGAACTCCATCCATAGCCTAACCTCAACTGCACCACTACTACACATTCACATGTCCTTGATTCATACACACTATCACATGAACCACTACAACACTATCTCGCTTCTCCCACACCACTACAACACTTCCACCCACCCTTGCCTCACTCATACCTCACTTGCACCACAACACATCCCATAACCTCACCTCACCTCTACCACTAAAACCCATCCACAACTCTGCCTCACCTGCACTTACATCTCCACCCTCTAGCCACACCAGCATCCTTACCTCACCTGGACCACTACAACATATCTACGCCCTTGCCTCACCAGCACCCCTACAGCACATCCACACCATCACCTCAAGTGCACCCTCAAACACACCCATGCACTTGCCTCACACACACTACTACGATACCACTATATCCTCACTTCAGCTCTCTTTTGTTCCACCCACACCACCTACAACACATCGAATACCTTGCCTCATCCGCACCACTGAAGCACGTCCACATGCCCACCTCATCTGTACCACTAAAACACATCAGCACATTTGCCTCACCTGCAACACTACAGCACATCCACACCATCGCCTCACATGCACCACTACAACAAACCCATGGACTTGCCTCGTGCCCACTACTACAGAACCACTGTACCCTCACGTCATCCCTCCCATGCCCTCACCCGCACCACCTACAACACATCCACACCCTTGTCTCATACACTCCACTAAAGCACATCCACATGCTCACCTCATCTGTAATACTAAAACACATCAATTCTCTTGCCTCATCCGCACCACTACAGCACACACCATCGCCTCACGTGCATCACTACAACACACCCATGCACTTGCATCACACGCACACTACTACACTACCAGTGTACCCTCACTTCACCCCTCCTTTGCCTCACCCACACAACACATCCACAACCTTGTCTAATCCACACCACTATAGCACATCCACACGCTCACCTCATCTGTACCACTACAACACATCGATTCTCTTGCCTCACCCGCACCACTACAACACATCAATTTCCTTGCCTCACCACAACACATCGCCCCACTTGCCTCACCCGCACCACTATAGCACACCCACATGCTCACCGCATCTGCACCACTACAACACATCCATGCATTTGCCTCATCTGCACTAACGTAGCACATCCACAACCTTGTCTTATCCGCACCACTACTACACACTGACATCCTTGTCTCATACGCACCACTGCAGCACATCCACACCATCACCTCAATAGCACCACTACAACACAGGCACACCCTTGGCTCACTTACACTACTGCAACACATCTACATCGTTGCCTCACTCGCACCACTGCAGCACATTCACAATATCGCCTCACCCACATCGCTCCAGCATATCCAGACCAGCACATCAACACCTTCACCTCACCCTGCACCACTCTAGCACATCCACACCCATGCCACACCTGCACCCCTACACATCCACACTCCTGCCTCATCCACATGCTCACCTCATCTGTACCACTACAACACGATTCTCTTGCCTCACCCGCACAACACATCTATTCTCTTACCTCACCCGCACCACTACAGCACACACCATCACCTTATGTGCACCACTACATACATCCATGCACTTGCCTCACACACACTACTACAGTACCACTATACCCTCACTTCACCCCTCCCTTGCCTCACCCACACCACTACAACACATCCATAACCATGTCTAATCGCACCACTATAGCACATCCACATGTTCACCTCATCCGTATCACTACACACATCGACTCCCTCGTCTAATCCACACCACTATAGCACATCCACATGCTGACCTCATCTGCACCACTACAACACATCACCACACTTGCCTCATCTGAGCTAACGTAGCGCATCCACACCCTTGTCTTATCCACACCACTACTACACACTGACATCCTTGCCTCATACGCACCACTCCAGCACATCCACACCATCAACTCACCTGCACCGGCTCACACACACTACTGCAACACATCTACATCGTTGCCTCACTTGCACCACTGCAGCACATACACACTCTTGCCTCACCCACATCACTCCAGCATATCCAAACGAGCACATCAACACCTTCGCCTCACCCTGCACCACTCTAGCACATTCACACCCTCGCCTCACCTGCACCACTACTGAACGATACCTAACACCAAGCCTTCTAGAAGACAATGAACATAAGGCTAGCCTCTGCAAAGCTTTGAGAAGCTGTACTACCTGCCCTCGTATGCCTCTGGGACAGCCCTGCATTTTTTACCCAGTGAGACAAACAATCAAACAAGCACAAAGGTGGTGCTGCCTGTGTTTTACTTTATTAGTGACACCAGAGTTGAGACTTCAGTGGAACACAAAAAGTTACCCCGCAGTTTGAATGAAAGTGGCTACTGCTATCTCAACCCAGGCCATTTGGAAAATGAAGGTGGTGGAAATATTCATCTCACCTTCCACATAATAAACTTCTCAGATGGTAAGAATGTGGACAGGTACACTTACAACCTAATAGGTATAGGGAACAACTTAAATGGGAACGGGTAGGTAGGAGTCTCAGGTCACCGAAACAAGAACAAAGGATAAGTTGTGCTGACTGGAGTCTTGGAGGCGACACAACAGCTACAACAGTAGCAGGTATGATTCAGAACGCTTACAAGGTTCTGGGGATCTAAACAAAGTAGGAACCCAAATGTCCACCCAGAATAAAGAAACCAACAAGGGGACTCTCTTAAAGACAAAGGGGCACATGCATCAAGAAAAGGAATTGAGAGTCCTTAATAGCGATTTTTAAGGAATCGCTATTTAGGAGTCGCAATTCCTTATGCATGTAGGTTTTGCAAAAATAATAGCGATTCCTACACATTCCCTAAGAGCGATTTGCCTAGAGGCCCATAGGAATGAATGGGAAAGCATTCGCAATTTGCGATTACCAAATAGGTCATCGCAAATTGCGAATGCAAATCCAAGGGTGCTAGGGGGCCTAAGGCCCCCCTGATGCACCTCCAAAACAGGTAAGTGTGCACATGTGGCGCACACACATGCCTTGTGCATTTTTCTAAGGATTTGCAAATTAACATCAACTCTAATTTGATGCTAATTTGCGATTCCTTAATGCAAAGTCGCATTTTGAAAATGCTTCTTGCATTGCATTTAGGGAAACGCAAATTGTGATTCCTTAAATGCATTTGCAAAATAGGTAATCAAAAAAATTGTGATTACCTATTTTGCAAATGCATTTTGGGTTGATGTATCGGAAATGGCTTTTTACTGGTCGCAAACGGGCCGATATGCAGAACCGGCCCGTTTGCGACCGGTAAAAAGCTTGATGCATGTGCCCCAAAATCAGCTAACCAGAAAAAAGCTAAAACAAGGAAATAAGCATGAGAACCCATACTTTCATTACTGTTGAAGCCCAAATTGGAAGATAAAGCAAGGGCAAGGAAAAACTCGGTCTGGAATGGTTTATACAGTCGTAAAAATGTGAACAAGCCATACAGAAGATGATTCCCCGTACATGATGGAAGCGATATCACCAATTAGTTCCTAAGTAGCAGGCTCTCTGTTTTACCTGACAAAAACATAAGGCCATTTGACTGAGATTTCAATGCCATTAGCTTTCCGTTTGCTGAGGAAGACCTGAAGGGTGCGAACAGCAGCGAATAGTATCAGACAATGGGAGAGGTCGTAAATGGCCATAGCTCCCACCGAATTTAATATTAGATCAGTAATTACTAGCAAACCTCTGGACCAGGAAGACCCTCCACCTCCCAAGAAACAGCAAACCACACCCCAGGAGGCACTCATTTTCTACTGACTCTAAACACCGTAATACTGTGCTCTTCTAGGACACACTAACACTGTCCCCAGAACGCAGTGTACTGCCCAATCCCCAAGACTCCATTCACTTTACCCTGGACATTGTTCTCCGCAAAGCCAACACTCCATATTCCCCCAGAGTACAAAGCCAACAGGTCTAGTGTTAATTTGGTAGCATAAGGAAAAATAGGCATTCACAAATGCAGCTGTCTGCATTAGTACATTCAAGCCAGACGTGTTGACTTTGCCAATGCCTTTTCTAAATACATTTATTACACTATGGAGTACATCCAGTTACAATGTGCGTGCATCATTCAACCTTAAGAAATGTAAGTTTGATTGTTCAAAACTAAGGCATTGGGAGGCTCAGTGGCTTTGCTAAAGAAGCATGTGGTTTAACCAGATTCTGGCACACAAAAAGCATCGATCAGACTTGGCTTTTAAAAGACATGACTTATGATGAAGCATACATGTAATAACAAGTCCTAACAGATGGTACTATAAAGACGCTCTTTGTAATTCAACTTGTTAATTCAACAACCTAGTATGATGTCCTGATCTGCACTAAGGTCGTCGATGCTTTCACTATTCTGGGTGTAAGGATGACACTTCGAAGGCAGATCTTCTCCTATTATCCTTATAGACAAGTCACTTTCACCTAGTAAATACAGAACAGAAAAGACATGAGTATCTTCACACTTGACTATCATTGGAATAGTCATTATCAGGAAAATACTAAATTGGTTGTATACATGCTATACGCCCAGTTGCATGGGTTTTATTCTTGGAAGAAAGAGGCGTGTGACTGCTTCTTGATTTGAAAACTTCAGGATGGAGGATGACATCCCTTGTCTTGGACAATGGAAAACATATAGTTTCCTGCATTAAACAGACCAGTAGTTCTGATCACAGTACCATGCTTACATAAACTAAGAGTTTCTTAAGGCAAGTTCTAAGCTGAGATATAAGTGAAGCCCCGAGGTAGAGACAAAGGTATAGTTTCTTACCTGTAACTCCAGTTCTTTCGTAGGGGTATTTCCATGATAGTCATAAGCGTTGAATAGTCTGGCCCGCCGGCGGGGGCCCCCGGAGCACTTTATCCAATATAACTTCCTAAGAGCTGAAGTTCGCCTTTCTTCGGGAAGGCCTTGAAAAGTCACTTAAGAAAGTCATAATGCAGCCTAAGAATCAGTCTACAATGGCCAGAATTCTTCACCTTGGAGTGGTAAAAGAGGAGACTACAATGAAATATGCTTTTAGCGCATAAAGAATTGTATAAGGGCACAGAAAAAGAACCTTCACAAACCCTTTTCCTATGAGAGAAACAGAGATGAAGTAGGGCAGGGCAATGTAGCCCATAGGCTGAAGAAAAAAGAGACTGTGTCTTTAAGAGCAGAGAGACCTCCAATATCCCATCATGCTCAGCCAGAGGCAGTTACCTCAGTTCTTTTTGAAGGCTGTACTAGCTGATTAACAGCGGAGCATGAAAGTGTCTGTCTACTCCACCGGGGAGGAGGGAGGGTTGCTTATGACTATCATGGAAATACCCCTACGAGAGAACTGGAGTTACAGGTAAGGAACTATACTTTCTCTCGCAGGGGATTTCCATGTATAGTCATAAGCGTTGAATAGAGCAGCAAGCTTACCCCCCTGAAGCGGTGGAGTCGACAGAAACCAAAAGGTATGGACACAGCTAGGCAAACAGATTTCTGAGAGATGCCTGTCCTACTTGAGCATCTGCTCTAGCATCTGTGTCAAGCCAGTAGTGTCTAGAGAAGTGTGGACTGATTTCCAAGTAGCTGCCTTGCAGATACCTGCCAAGGGAATATTCATCATCAAGGCTGTATGTGATGAGTCCGCCGAGGCCCCATCCCTCTCTGACGTGGGGAGCCCCGGGCACTCCAACATGGCCGCCGAGATCACTCCAACAGGAAACGATAGTTACGGTCCAGGAACACCGAGACCACACCCCTCGAGCCAGGACAAAAGACGGACAGCGAGGACGGAGAAGAGCGCGATCGAATGCCGACCGAGGAGAGTAAGCGAGAGGCGAGCAACGCGACTGGAGAAGGCGAAGGAAAAGAGGAGGACGGCGCGGACGAGGACAACGAGGCGGACCGACCACAGAACCCGGGAGACGACTTCCAGTTGACCGCGAGCGAGACCGACCCTCCGAGGAGAGAGAAGGAGGCCGGTTCTCACCACACCACGGCCCCGGAGGGTCGTGGTTCAAGGCAAGTAGCTGCGGCGCATCCGTTTACCTTAAAGGGGTGGTGGGCTGGGCTGAGGGCCACACCAAGCTCGACACCTCGACTACCCCTCACCTAGGGACCTCACAAATAGGGACACTGGTGGTGGTGCACAAACCCTTTCCCCTTTGATGTTAGAGCAACAGGACAGTTGCCTTAAAGATTTCCTTTCTTTCTTTTCCCTATTGCCCTGCCATTTCATCCCCGACTGCTGCAACCCGGACAAGACAGCCCGAGACCCCGAGGAGTGGAAGCGGATCCCCATCGACCGAGAAACTATCGGAAGAAGGAGGACTGAGCCACCCAGCACTGTACACTTCATGTTGTGTAGCCGTAGTGCCTGAACGCCTAAATAAACACCTCACACCTAAACCGACGTCCCTGCTTCCTATCTGCGCACCTCAGGGGGGCGTCCCAGCCGGGGTAGACCATCACAGTGGTGTCAGAAGTGGGATTTCGGTCCTGATACAATGACCCAACCCGTGACCATGGAGGCCATCATCACCCAACTCGCCGAAGGGCAACGACACCTGCAACTGGTCATCGAGCAACAGACCAAACAGGCTAAACATGACCGAGAGGAACTGCGCGCAGCTCTTAAGGACCAGGCCTCCCTGATGACCAATAACCAGCAGGTACAGGACACGGCCATTCTACGACTGACGGACGCTATCTCAAGTGCTAGGGTGCATCCCAACGTGCCAGGGTCAGTCTTACAGAAGTTCCAAAGCGGGGACGATCCGGACTACTTCTTTGTCAATTTCGAGCGTGTAGCTACAACCGCCTCCTGGCCCCCGGAAAGATGGGGTCAATATATTGCTCCCCTACTTTCCGGTGAGCTACAAGCGGCCTACCAGGCCGCCAATCCGGCAGGGACCACCAGCTACCCAGACGTCAAGAAAGCCATCCTAGAACGGCTGGGATGCGACCAAGAGTATTACCGCAGCCGGTTCAGGAAAGAGAGATGGAGCCTGGGGGACAATCCCCGAGCACTGTATTTTCGCATCCGGGATCTCGGAAACCGTTGGCTGCAACCCTCTATAGCAACCCCGGATGACATAACAGAGAAGATCTACCTGGAGCAGTATCTCGACGCCCTCCCATATAACACCCGAGCATGGGTCAAACCGCACCCCAATCTGTCCGTGACTTTGGCAGTAGATCTGGCTTGCGCATACCACCGCTCTCCTGAATTCAAATCCCCAACCCATCGACCTTCCGTCTCATCCCCGAAACCCCTAACCAGAACCCCCACACCCCAGACAGAACCCAAGGGTCCCTTTCTGCCAAAGACCCCCTTAAGAGCCCCCATCACAACCCCGACACAGGGACCGCAATGCTTCCACTGTGCTGAGTGGGGGCACATAGCCCGTAACTGCCCTACACGCCACCCAGGCCCGGAACCCATGGAGGTGGGATTTACACGCGGGCGGATTTTTGGTCACAGGAGACAAACCCCTCCGATACAAGATGAAGGCTTATGTAAACGGGAAGGCGGTAACAGCCCTCCTGGACACGGGTTGCCACTACACCGTCATCTCCAAAGAGCTAATCCCTGAGTCCCTGCTATTGACGGGCAAGTTCGTTCAGGTCACCTGTGTTCATGGGGAGAAAAAGCTATATCCCTTAGCCGAAGTAGTGTTGGAGATCAATGGGGAGCCCCAGCTGAGGAAGGTAGGGGTTGTCCCCACATTACCCGAGCTAGCGCTCCTAGGAACCGACTTACCTAGATTCCACGAATACCTCCACTCCCTGAGTTCCCCAACCTCCCTAGTGGGGTGGCTAGAAAGCGCACCCTTTTCAAACGACGACATAAGGGCTCCAGCTACCAAAAGAGCACAAACTCGGAGAGAAAGGAGGGAGGAGAGAGCACTGTACAGCCAGTCTAAATGTGTGCTACCCGTACCTGTCCTTCTTTCCCCAGAGACACCTCAAAAGCCACCTCAGAACTTCCATCAGGCCCAGAGAGACGACTCTACCCTGCAACATGCCTGGGGTCAAGCCCAAGACGAACAACCAGGGAAGGTAGGTCCCTATTTTTCAGTCAAAAAAGGCCTTCTGTACAGGCACACACATGAGAATAACCATGGGAAGGTGCAATTATTGGTCCCTAAAGCATTTCGCGAACAGGTGCTGTCTCTGGCCCATAGTCAAACCGGGGGAGGCCACTATGGGAAGGAAAACACCCTCAAGTATCTACTGGAGAGGTTTTATTGGCCTGGCGTGTATCAGGAAGTGGCCAGGTACTGTGCCGCATGTGTGCGATGCCAGTTGGTAAACAAGCCTGTATTACCCCGAGCCCCTCTCCAGCCTCTTCCGGTCATCGATGTCTCGTTTAGAAGAGTAGGGATGGACTTGGTAGGTCCCCCGATACCCTCTGCCAGGGGCCACCGGTTCATACTCGTCTTTGTGGACTACGCCACCCGGTATATGGAAGCGTTTCCCTTGACGACCACCACCACAAAAGCAGTAGCCCAAGCCATGGTCACTCTGTTCTCTCGTGTCGGGTTCCCCCACAAACTCCTGACGGACCAGGGAACTCCCTTCATGTCCCGGTTGATGAGATAGGTGTGCGACCTGTTAGGTATCAAGCAAATAAGGACAGCGGTATACCATCCACAAACGGATGGCCTTGTGGAGAGGTATAACAAGACCATCAAAACGATGCTGAGAAAGAGCATCGACCGAGCCGGGAGGGATTGGGACCGACAACTGCCCCTGGTCCTTTTTGCTATACGGTCCCATGAACAGAAGTCTACGGGGTTCTCGCCGTTTGAGTTGTTGTTTGGAAGGAGACCCCGTACCCTCCTGGACATGACATGTGAGCAGTGGACCGAGGAAGAGGACGAGGCAAAACCTCTACTGCAATATAGCGCGTCCCTTAGGGACACTTTGTCCTTGCTATGGGACGAGGTACACAGAAACTTGGAAAGGTCCCAGAACCAACAAAAACGGTGGTACGACAAACACCAAACTAAGGGAATTCAAGGTAGGAGACCAGGTTCTAATCCTATTACCCACCACAGAAAAAAAGATGTTAGCCACTTGGCAAGGCCCCTTTCCTATCCTAAGTAGAGTAACCCCTGTTACCTACAGGGTAGCCGTCCCCCACAGAAACAAGACAAGCCAAATATATCACGTCAACTTGCTGAAGGCGTGGGAGGGACCGGTCCCGGTGTCGGGGTACGTGACTGCCCCTATACTCCATGTTGCCCCGAATAAACCCCTGGAAGTAACCCTAACACCCCAGAAGACCACCGAACAGCCCCAGCCTAACTGGGGACCCCAAACCACAGCCGAACAGAGAAGCCAATTGAGTGCGTCGTACCAGTTTGTCCTGTCCGGCGTTCCCGGAAGGACATCCCTAGGTGAGCACGACATTATTACCACCACCACCCAACCGATCAAACAGCGGCCTTATCGGATCCCGGCTGCCCGGAGAGGGGCCGTAGAACACGAGATAAAGGCGATGCTGGAGGCAGACATAATCGAACCCTCCCACAGCGCCTGGGATTCTCCGATTGTGTTAGTCCCTAAACCCGATGGGAGCATACGTTTCTGCATCGACTTCCACAGACTTAACGCAGTGTCTAAGTTCGACGCATACCCTATGCCACGGGTGGACGAACACATCGAGAAACTCGGTAACGCCAAGATACTGTCCTCTATCGACCTCACAAAGGGGTATTGGCAAATACCGCTGAAACCAGACATCAGAGACAAGACCGCCTTTTCCACGCCCGTTGGCTTGTTTCAATTCAAAGTACTCCCCTTCGGTCTCCATGGGGCTCCAGCCACTTTTCAGAGACTCATGGACTCGGTCCTCTCTTCCCACCAGTCTTATGCCATGGCCTACCTTGACGATATCGTTATCCATAGCCCCGACTGGGAGACCCATCTACAACACCTAGAGAACGTCCTAAAAACTCTGCAAGACTCAGGCCTTACAATGAATCCCAAAAAGACGACACTGGGGGCTGACCACATCGAATACCTAGGATACGACATCCGGGCTGGACAGATCAGACCCCAAGTGAACAAGATAGAGGCCATTACCCGAGTACCCCGTCCCACCTCCCGGAAGGACATACGTTCCTTCCTCGGGCTGGTCGGGTACTATCGAAGGTTTATCCCGGCTTTCTCCGAAGTAGCCACTCCACTCACAGACCTCCTCGCCAAGGCACACTCTAGTAGTAAGATACAGTGGACTGAGAGACACGAACAGAGCTTCCGCTTCCTGAAAGACTCCCTTTGCCACAATCCTGTGCTTGCTTGTCCAAACTTCGACTCCACCTTTGTGTTACAAACGGACGCATCAGACAGGGGTTTAGGAGCCATTCTGTCCCAGCCCGATGCCCTCGGTGATCTCCACCCCATCCTCTACCTTAGCCGCAAGTTGTTTCCACGGGAGGTGGGTTATGCTACCATTGAAAAAGAATGCTTGGCCATCAAGTGGGCGGTGGAGGCCCTTCAGTATTACCTCCTGGGTCGCCACTTCTTACTGCTTACTGATCACGCTCCCCTCACCTGGCTGGCCCTCCATAAGGACACTAAACCTAAGGTTCTCCGATGGTTTCTTGCTCTACAGCCCTTCACGTTTTCCGCCCTCCACGTTCCGGGACGTCTGCAGGGCAACGTGGATTTCCTCTCGAGGTGCCCTATGACCGAATGGCCCACACGTCCATTCCTAGGGGGACGGCAGTGTGATGAGTCCGCCGAGGCCCCATCCCTCTCTGACGTGGGGAGCCCCGGGCACTCCAACATGGCCGCCGAGATCACTCCAACAGGAAACGATAGTTACGGTCCAGTCTCGTCGGCTCGGAACACCGAGACCACACCCATCGAGCCAGGACAAAAGACGGACAGCGAGGACGGAGAAGAGCGCGATCGAATGCCGACCGAGTAGAGGAAGCGAGAGGCAAGCAACGCGACTGGAGAAGGCGAAGGAAAAGCGGAGGACGGCGCGGACGAGGACAACGAGGCGGACCGACCACAGAACCCGGGAGACGACTTCCAGTTGACCGCGAGCGAGACCGACCCTCCGAGGAGAGAGAAGGAGGCCGGTTCTCACCACACCACGGCCCCGGAGGGTCGTGGTTCAAGGCAAGTGGCTGCGGCGCATCCGTTTACCTTAAAGGGGTGGTGGGCTGGGCTGAGGGCCACACCAAGCTCGACACCTCGACTACCCCTCACCTAGGCACCTCACAAATAGGGACACTGGTGGTGGTGCACAAACCCTTTCCCCTTTGATGTTAGAGCAACAGGACAGTTGCCTTAAAGATTTCCTTTCTTTCTTTTCCCTATTGCCCTGCCATTTCATCCCAGACTGCTGCAACCCGGACAAGACAGCCCGAGACCCCGAGGAGTGGAAGCGGATCCCCATCGACCGAGAAACTATCGGAAGAAGGAGGACTGAGCCACCCAGCACTGTACACTTCATGTTGTGTAGCCGTAGAGCCTGAACGCCTAAATAAACACCTCACACCTAAACCGACGTCCCTGCTTCCTACCTGCGCACCTCAGGGGGGCGTCCCAGCCGGGGTAGACCATCACACTGTAGTAACTGCTTTGCCTCTAGTAGAGTGAGTCTTGGCCTTACCAGTAAGAGATTTATTAGCTAGCTGATAACAGCAGAGGATGCAAGAGACGATCCACCTGGAGACTGACTGTTTGGGGGTAGCTAGACCTGTGAGAACTGGGCCATAATTGATAAAAAGCTGTTGCGATTTGCGAATGGATTTGGTTTTGTCCAAATGAAATTTTAACACCCTCTTTACATCCAGCGAGTAGAGGGCTCTCTCTCGCTGGGGAAGATGGATTTTGAAAGAACGTGGGTAAAAAGCTAGTCTGATTTACATGGAAATTTGAGACCACTTTAGAAAGGAACTTGGGACGGGTACGCAACACTACTTTGGAAGAGTGAAAAGCACTACATTCAGCTCCCATGAAGGAGATGGATGCCTAATGGGAGGAAAAACCTTCTTCAACCCCTCTAGGAAATCTTTAGTAACTGGAATCTTAAAGAAAGAGATTTGTGAAGGACTTTTCCTGTATGCCGTGGGTGCAGACAGGGGGACTCTGATGGAAACGAATTGGAGGTCAGATTTAGCCAGGTGTAATAAATATGGGAGAATTACCTCCTCCTGCCAATAAGGGGGATCGATCTGCCTGTAGGAGCACCAAATGCGAAATCTTCTCCATTTAAAGGTGTAAGCAGATCGTGTAGCTGGTCGCTTTGCTTCCTTTAGAATGTCAAAACAGTCCCGAGGTAGGTTTAGATGACCATACTGCACTGTCTCAGGAGCCATGCTGCCAAACTCAAGGGCGAGAGGTTGGGGTGTAGTAGTTGACCTCTGAACTTCGTGAGAAGGTCTGGCCTGCATGGCAGCCTGAGATGTGGACGGATAGACCGGCGAAGTAGGTCCGGAAACCACAGTTGTCTCGGCCATTCTGGGGCGATGAGGATCATTTTGGCTGTTGTGGTTGACAGTTTGTGCAGGACTGCCGGTATCAGCGGTATTGGAGGAAAAGCGCAAAGAAATTTGTTGGACCATTCGATCCATAGGGCATTCCCTAGTGACCTAAGATGGTAAAATCTGGCAGCGAAGTCGCGGCATTTTTTGTTTTCCGCTGTGGTGAAAAGGTCTGTAGAGGGTGTGCCCCACAAGTTGAAGATATGTTGTGCAACTTCTTCGTTCAGCACCCACTTGTTTTTTGTCGAGAACCCTGCTGAGCGCATCCGCCTGGATGTTCTGCACACCTGGCAGGTGAGCAGCTATCAGCTTCAAATTCCTGGCGAGGAGCCAGTGTCAGATCGATTGAGCTTCTTGTGACAGTGCTCTGGACCATGTTCCCCCCTGCTTGTTCAGGTAGTACAGGGTAGTTGTATTGTCTGTCTGAACAAGCAGGGTATTGGTCGTGAACGAAGGATGAAAAGCCTTGAGTGCCAGGTGAACTGCCCGGAATTCTGTTCTCTCAAGGACCATATTTGTTGTATCTGCAGGTGATCTATGTGGGCTCCCCACCCCAGCAGCGAGGCATCCGTCAGAATGATGTGTCCTGCTGGTGAAAAGACATTCCCCTCAGGAGATTTTTCAGGGAACACCACTACTGGAGTGATCCTACAGCATGAGTGGATAGGATGATCTTGTCTTCCCAGTTCCCCGAGAACTGGTTCCACTGGTCCTCCAAGCACTCCTGGAGAGGGCACATGTGGAGGCGAGCATTGGGAGTCAGAAATATGCAGGAGGCCATCGAGCCGAGGAGTGAGGAGACTGTGCAGACTGTTGGACGGGCCATCGGCTGGAGGTTGAGGCATTTCTGGAGAATGGATAACTTTTCCTATAAAGTTTCGATGGTAGCTCCTAAGTAATGCAGTGTCTGGACTGGTGAAAATTGATGTGAAGACGCAAGCGATGAAGCAGATCGCAAGTCAATTGATAAAGCTCTTGGGCTTCTGGGAAGGTCGACGCCTTGATCAGCCAGTCGTCCAGATAAGGATAGACAAAGATTCTGTGTTTTCGTAGGTGCGCTGCCACCACCGCCATGCATTTGGAAAAAGTCCTGGGAGCTGACTTGAGGCTGAATGGTAGAACCGAGTACTGGTAGTGGTTCTGCCCCATGATGAATCTGAGGAATTTCCGATATGACTTTGTGATGGGAATATGAAAATAAGCGTTGTGTAGGTCTATTGACCAGAGCCAGTCTCCCTGTTGAAGTTGAGGGTAAATTTGGTGTAAAGCCAGCATCCTGAATCTTTCCTTGCGGATCCACTTATTTGCGATTCAGAGGTCGAGAATAGGCCTGAACTCTTGTCTGCCCTTCTTTGGCACGAGGAAGTATCTGGAGTAAATACCGTGACCTCTTTGGTTTCGAGGGACTGATTCTACGGCTTTCTTGTGGCATAGCGTTTTGACTTCCTCCTGTAGAAGCTTGAGGCGAGACGTGGATGACCTCGGTGGAATTGATGGTGGTGGGGGAATGAATCTGAGACGATAGCCATGTTCGACAATATTCAAGACCCAGGGCGTCTGTTGTTATGCGTTGCCACTCTGCCAGGTAATTTGCAATACTTCTCCCTACCGAAGAGAGGATTCAGGGTTTTGATGCTGCGGGTTGTCGACCTCCCTGTTTAGCTTGTTGAGAGGTACGTCCCCTTTGTTGCTTGCGTTAAGACTGGTAGGGCAGTTGATAATGCTGTGATCTTCCGGACTGCCATTGAGGGGTTTGAACCGTCTGTGAAGGGAAACGACGGTGATAGGGTCGGAATGAACGTCTCTGTTCTTTAGATTTCTCTAATCCCACCACTTTTAAAGTATCCATATCCGACTTCATTCACGCCATTTTGTCATCAGCAAGCGAGCCGAAGGGAGTGGAGCCCGAAAAAAGCAAATTCTGAAGACGCAGCTGAGCGTCAGGCTTCAGAGATGTCAATCGAGGCCATGCAGGTCTACGTAAGGAGACTCTGTGACAGTAACTTTGGGCTGCTAAAATCGCCGAATCCGCTGCCGCATTGATGACCTGGTTGGAGACCATAGCTCCCTCCTGGAAGATTTCCAGAACATCCTCCCGGTGTTCTTTTGAGAGATGATCCAGGAAATGGAGATCGTACCTTCCTAGAAGGGCAGTGGCGCTGGCTGCTTTCATGGACGTAGCCGCCATATCGCAAACTTTGCGTCCCGGCGAGTTGACTTTTTTGCTCTCCTTATCAGGAGAAGAAGTAGCATATGGTGATGTGGCATGGGATTTTCGTGCAGTTAATATCACCACTGAGTCAGGTGGAGGATGGGCACGTAAGAACAGCGGATCTTGTTCCGGTGGGCGATATTTCTTCTGGAGCCTGGATGGTGCTGATTTTGCGCAGCTGGACTGAGGAACAATTCCATGGCTAGCTCAAGAAGGACCGGCACTAGTGGGAGCAGAGGTCTTGAGGCCATGCGTTGGTGAAGAGTTTCAAAGATCACAGAAGTTGATGGAGTGGGGACCACCATAGGTATATTCAATTTAGATGCGCCTCGAACCAGGACCTCTTGAAAGGTGTTGATATCAATTGGTGAGGACCGAGGTTGAGGTGAGTTCGACAAGGTAGGAGAGTATCCCCTGGCAGAAGAGGACGTATCCCCATGACGATGGCGTTGGGAACGTGATCTTGACCTGCAATGAGATCGGCGATACAACCGTGATTGGCGTGATGTAGTAGAGGAACGTGAGTGTCCGTGGCGAGAGCGATGGCGTGTCCTTGATCGTGATCTCCTAGGCGCCGGTGTGATAGGAGCCTGAGGCACCGCAGGAGGTAGAAGGACAGGTGCTAGTAGAGCTGGATGAGGTAGTATTGGAAGTTGAGGTGTCGGCGGAGGAGGAAGAGCTGGTAGAGCCGGAAGTTGGGGCGCTGTGGAAGCCGATGAGTCCGGTTGAGGAGATACCGGGATGGGAGAAGAGGGTACCTCTACCAGAGATGGAGTTCTGGAATGAGAATCAGATGATGAGTAGATTCTCCTTCTGTTGGAGGATTTTCGCTGTCTCCTCGATGTCGATGATCTTCTCGACGTCGACCTCTGTCGTCGACTGGTTTTTGACAACGATTCGCTTCTCGACGTCGACCCCTGTCGACGTAGGCTCGACCTCAATGTCGACTGGCTTCTTGACATCGACCACTCTCGTCGTCGTTTGGCTCTCAACGTCGACGGCCTACTTCTCGGTGACAGTGAGTCGGAATCCCTCGATGTCGACGCATGTTTTGACGTCAGTTGTCGGTGTGAAGTAGTTCTGGATGTTGCTCGAGTGATTCTTGACGTCAAGCGTCGACATTTGTACGACGTTGAGCCAGTCATTGACGGCGATAATGCCGTCACCGTACCTCCTCTTGACGTCGACCGCCTCGATGTCAACCAGGACCGATAGCGTTTTCTGCCTGAAAAACGCCTCTCAGGCCTCCCATGTCCACTGGAGGTTGAGGGAAGAGCTCTGGAGGAAGAGTTACCTCCCCCTCGCTCAGAGGTCCCACTGGCTTCTTGCTGTCTTCTTCTTTCTTCCCTTCCCTAGAGGTGAATCTTCTCCCTGTCACGCAGGGTTCGTCTGGAGAAGGTCGTGCAGAATTCACAGGAGGCAGGAAGGTAACAAGATGGTAGACAGATAATACAGACCTCGTGGGGGTCTGTTTTGGCCTTTTTCCTGCCACAGCTAGGACATTTGTCAAAAAGAGATAGCATTTTAATTAGGAAAAAAGCCTTTTTCCTGTCAGGAAAACACTTTACTCAACAGAGAAAGACAAAAGCCGTCAAGTGAAGCAAAAAACACTGAACTCTGAAGTTCTATATTGAAGAAAAAAACCTAAAAAGGTCGAGTTCAATGCTCCAAGGGTCCTGTGACAGGAGCCGGAAAAAAGAACTGAGGTAACTGCCTCTGTCTGAGCATGATGGGATATTGGAGGTCTCTCTGCTCTTAAAGGCACAGTCTCTTTTTCTAGTACAATAAAGGGAGTCACTGTTCCTTGTAAAGGGAAATCAAAGAATGAAGTTTTGTCCTGTGCTACTCTATGTGTGGGGATAGTGTGTCCTCATCATGATGCCCTCACACACCCCGAAGGATGTCATGCTTCATCATAGGGCTTGTTGCTCCTCGTCGGGCCGGCGCTGCAATGCCCTACGGGTCCCCCGAAGGGTCTCTTTATCGGAGATCTTTTGATGAAGAAGCCGTATGGGTGCGTGCGTGTGAGTGGTAGTGAGGTCTCAAGTAGTGTTTTTTAAAAATGACTGGAGGGGAGTGAATATTTTTATTAAGGTGATCCCTCTGTCATTGTTAAAAGGTGTGTGGTGCTGCTCTGGGGGATATTATGTCCCTAGGTAGCTAGATATACGTCTCTAATGGGCGTATAAGGTGGTCGACAAGTTTCACGCTCTCTGTGGCCTCAGGAGGAGATCCAAAGCGTTTCTTCAGGACCAAGGTAAGTTTAGGTATCACTAGCGGCCTGGATTTGACCTGTGCTGCTAGGTTAATGAGAGGGAGTAGCGTCCCTGAAAAGAGAAGAGGGTAGGACAGAAGATATGTTGGTATTTCTCTATAATGAGTATTGTCCGGTGCTCATTATCGTTAGCGTGAGTCTTATCTCTACGGTTTAGGCATTGGTGCATGTTTAAAAAGAGATTCTATTTTACGTGTTTTACATATTATTTACAGTGAAGTGAAAAGTGAAAAAAAGAATGATAAGCAATAATCAGCAGAGTTTCAACATTCTGACATGTGGGTTTATAATAAAGAGATCAATGATTGTTATATGTCAGGGTCACTCTTTTGTCATTTGATTCCATGCAGTGCCACTAGTAGTGGTATCCTGTTTTGAATAATCTAAGATGACTCATATTGGGCGTATGATAAAACCGGTGAGTCAGCGCTGTCTGGGTAGGATGTGAAAGAGATAGATATATATATATATATATATACATAAACAATAAGTAAGTGTCACTGAGTGGGCCCCACCATTGATGGCAAACCTTTAGACTCTGTTTTGGTCACTGCATAGTGAAAAACATATTGCTCACCCCTTATTTTTACAATTATTGCCTCATGAGATTGGTGAGGGCAGTCGGGAGCTGTAAGGAAAACGAGAAGAAGGAAGCGTGGCCTAATCATTAAGAATATAACAATAACAATAAAGTTTCAATTGTTCAAATAAAGGTGCAGTTGTCACAGTGGTCCCTGCATGTTGATACATCCTGTATATTGAGAAGGAATCAAATCTTTTATTTATCGCGGCATTTTCTGCAAAATGTAAACGGGCTCTAAGAATATTAGGAAGCTAGATTGGCGTTTTGGCTCCCTGTTTCATAAAATGCGATATATAGATGACATACTCATGCTATGGACAGGCACAAAAGAACGGTGCATAGAATTCCATAACTGGATCAATGAACAGGACCCTTTCCTGAAATTCACTCTAAGCTCCTCAAGTGAAGAGATTCCTTTCCTGGACCTATTAATCATCCTGAAAGATGGAAAACTACTGACCAAAACGTACAAAAAACCGACTGACAGAAATAGCTTGTTAACCTATGACAGTCACCATACAAAAGCCCTTAGAGAGAATCTCCCCTTTGGGCAATTTTTGAGGCTCAGAAGAAACTGCAGCAACACCTCGGATTACGACACACAAGCGGCAGAACTCAGTCAGAACCTGGAACAGAGGAACTACCCCAGGAGGATCATAAAGAATGCACAAAAACGTGCGCGTAACAACCACCGAGAAGCACTATTAGAAACCGTGGAAAAACAAAAGGACGAGATAATAACATGTGTTACAACCTACACACCTCAATCAAATCAAGTAAAAAGGATTTTACTCAAACACTGGAATATTCTACATGCAGGGGAACTACAACTGGAACGCCCAAGATTCGCCTTCAGACGGACACAGAACATCAAAGACATAATTGTCCACACGAGACCCCAAAACAAACAGTTGGACAACCAAAGGACACTGTGGGACCTACCAATGGTCAAAGGACATTACCCATGCGGGACTTGTAATATTTGCCCTTTAACAAGACATACCAAAACGTTGCAAATGAATAATCAGGAATGGACACAGAAAAGACACACGAATTGTAATACCAAGAACTGTATTTACATGGTGAAATGTCCATGCGACTTTCGATATATAGGAATGACAACCAGAGCCATAAAGACAAGAATAAACTAACATCGAAGTAACATATGATGTAAGAAAAACACCACCAAAATGAGCAGATACTATATTGAGACAGGACATACGCCAGACCAACTAAACTGGACCATCATAGAATCTAATCCTACATGGACAAGCAGGACACTTTTTCAGAAAGAACAGAGATGGGTCCATTGTCTACGGACGAACATTGAGGGTCTGAATGATGAAATACCCTGGATCGAATTAGTATAGTAACACTTCCATGGCACCAGTAACAGAATCCCTCTGCCTTCATCCTGTAAACCCATAAAATAATGACATACTGATAATAAAGGCAGAAAACAATTTTGACCAATCCAAAAACAATCCAGCAAAGTCATCCAAAAACAAAAACAATTTTGACCAATCCAAAAACAATCCAGCAAAGTCTCCTTAAAATGTAGACAATAACTATAAATATACCTTTCCAAAATGGCACCCAAAAGAGTGAACCACATACTACTTACACCACTCAGAGACAGCGCGAGAAACAATTAGCCTGGAAATCACCCACAAACACCATGTTCAAATTTGAAACAACACATTGATGCCTTTAATTCATAGCCATATGACACTCATACATAACCAAGACCGCAACAGACTAAGACAGACCCAAATACACCTAAACATACTCCACTACAAGATGGCGCCCATGCAGCACACTATACACTCCCCAATTAACCTTCTAATTGGCAACACACTTCCACCATAAAAAGGGCGGCAGCCACTGCTCCAGTATCGGCGGAGATGGAGAGAGGCAGGCAGGTAGGTGTACCGGCACAGCTAAATGGGAGAACAGTGAGTACTAAACGAATGCATCTTGTGTTAACTGCCACCTTTGAGAAAATACTCTGGGTCTGAACTAAGTGCCCGGACAGAGCTCTCTCTTATAATTGGAAGCCAAAAAAAGCACTTTAGAACAAATATCTGCCTCACTTGTATCGCTGGCATTTTATGAAACAGGGAGCCAAAACGCCAATCTAGCTTCCTAATATTCTTAGAGCCCGTTTACATTTTGCAGAAAATGCCGCGATAAATAAAAGATTTGATTCCTTCTCAATATACAGGATGTATCAACATGCTGGGACCACTGTGATAACTGCACCTTTATTTGAACAATTGAAACTTTATTGTTATTGTTATATATTTAATGATTAGGCCACGCTTCCTTCTTCTCGTTTTCCTTACAGCTCCCGACTGCCCTCACCAATCTCATGAGGCAATAATTGTAAAAATAAGGGGTGAGCAATATGTTTTTCACTATGCAGTGACCAAAACAGAGTCTAAAGGTTTGCCATCAATGGTGGGGCCCACTCAGTGACACTTACTTATTGTGTATGTGTATATATATATATATATATATATATATATATATATATATATATATCTCTCTTTCACATCCTACCCAGACAGCGCTGACTCACCGGTTTTATCATACGCCCAATATGAGTCATCTTAGATTATTCAAAACAGGATACCACTACTAGTGGCACTGCATGGAATCAAATGACAAAAGAGTGACCCTGACATATAACAATCATTGATCTCTTTATTATAAACCCACATGTCAGAATGTTGAAACTCTGCTGATTATTGCTTATCATTCTTTCTTTCACTTTTCACTTCACTGTAAATAATATGTAAAACACGTAAAATAGAATCTCTTTTTAAACATGCACCAATGCCTAAACCGTAGAGATAAGACTCACGCTAACGATAATGAGCACCGGGCCCTCCAATGGTAGGCACGGACAATACTAATTATAGAGAAATACCAACATATCTTCTGTCCTACCCTCTTCTCTTTTCAGGGACGCTACTCCCTCTCATTAACCTAGCAGCACGGGTCAAATCCAGGCCGCTAGTGATACCTAAACTTACCTTGGTCCTGAAGAAACGCTTTGGATCTCCTCCTGAGGCCACAGAGAGCGTGAAACATGTCGACCACCTTATACGCCCACCTTATACGCCCATTAGAGACGTATATCTAGCTACCTAGGGACATAATATCCCCCAGAGCAGCACCACACACCTTTTAACAATGACAGAGGGATCACCTTAATAAAAAATATTCACTCCCCCTCCAGTCATTTTAAAAAAAAACACTACTTGAGACCTCACTACCACTCACACGCACGCACCCATACGGCTTCTTCTTCAAAAGATCTCCGATAAAGAGACCCTTCGGGGGACCCGTAGGGCATTGCAGCGCCGGCCCGACGAGGAGCAACAAGCCCTATAATGAAGCATGACATCCTTCGGTGTGTGTGAGGGCATCATGATGAGGACACACTATCCCCACACAGAGTAGCACAAGACAAAACTTCATTCTTTGATTTCCCTTTACAAGGAACAGTGACTCCCTTTATTGTACTAGTTATCAATCGGGAGCAAGGGTCACTGGACCTAACAATCAGCTCCTACCGTCCCCCCCCCCTCTCTATAAATAGGAACAGTCTCTTTTTCTTCACTGATAATGGCACCCTATGGGCTACATTGCCCTGCACTTCTTCATCTGTTTCTCTCATAGGAAAAGGGTTTGTGAAGGTTCTTTTTCTGTGCCCTTACAAAAAAATCTTTTTTTTTCATGTACTAGGCGCATATTTCATTAGTCTCTTCTTTTACCATTCCAAGATGAAGAATTCTGGCCATTGCAGCCTGATCCTGAGGCTGCATTATGACTTTAAGTGACTTTTCAAGGCCTTCCCGAAGAAAGGCGAACTTCAGCACTAAAGAAGTTATATTGGATAAAGTGCCCTGGGGTCCCCACAGAAGGGCGGGATTATTCAACGCTTATGACTATACATGGAAATCCCATACGAGAGAACTCATCCTTTGGAAGGCAACTGACTTGGTTTCACAGATAGGACAGGCATGCTTGATATGTCACCAACAGAAGATGACTTAACATTGGTGTTAAATGCTGGCAGAAAAATAAATGACATGTAGTTCAATGAATACAGGTTTGCGTAAACAAATCCCAACAGACAAGTGCTAATCCCAGTAATGGAAATCACACTTGTACAGAGAAATCTGACATCTCCGAATGCAGCACACAGGCCAGCCTCTATGTTTTCATATTGAGAGTAAACCTTAAAATATGCAATGGGAACTAAAATATTTAAAGTTAATTTTCAACATCAAAACACAGAGGTTCTGAGGGCGTAGCTTGTTTAGCAGTAGACTATCTGTAAAGGTTTAGCTAGGTGTGCAGTGAGGTTTACTCACTAATACTGTCTTCCTGTATTTTTACATTGCATGGGTATACTGGCTTGGTTAATTTACAGTTGTATGGCCCTTGCATATTCAATGATTTGTTCTTAGATTTGTAGATAAGAGTATCTTGCTCTATATGTTGGCATATTTTGCAGTCATTTCATTGAAAGAAATGTTGACTTTTATATCTGTTCCAATAAAAGTTTGACTGTAATTAGGCCCTGTGACCAAAGGAGTGGTAGAACAGATAAGTTGTACACTGATTGGCAAGTCTGCAACCGTCCTCCTCAGATACTTCACAGTGGATGCAGTTTGATATCATGTGTTTACTCACATGTTCCATAGTATTCCCCAATATGTTTGCCAATATGTCCTTCTGCATTCTCCGCAAGACCTTCAAATAGATCCCCCCCCACCCCCCGAATCCAGAAAGTCCGTCACCCACGAACTCATAACCAGCAGACTGGACAACGGGAACGCCCTCTATGCCGGGATCAACAAATCTCTACTCCTCAAACTCCAGACCACCCAGAACACCACAGCCAGACTCGTCCTCTGCATCCCACGACAAAACCACATCACCCAGCACCTGCGAGACCTCCACTGGCTCCCCGTCAAAAAGAGAGTGACCTTCAAGCTGCTCACTCACGCCTACAAATCCCTCCACAACACCGGACCCCAATACCTCAACGAAAGGATCTCCTTCTACGCACCCAAGAGAAACTTCCGCTCCGCCGACCTCGCCCTGGCCGAAATCCCACGCATCCGCAGAGCCAGAATGGGAGGAAGAGCCTTCTTCTACATCGCGGCCAAGACCTGGAACGAACTCCCCCTCAGCATCAGACGAACCCCCACACTGCAAGCATGCAGGAAGAGCCTCAAGACCTGGCTCTTCGGATGGGACGGAGCTGCTCGAAACCCCCCCCCTTCTTCCCCCCTTAACGCCTTGAGACCCTCACGGGTGAGTAGTGCGCTTCACAAATCCCTGATTGATTGATTATGTTTAAAAGCAGTCTGGCTGCTGTGCACCCATTCACAACTTGCAAGCTTCAGGGGTTTATTGGTTTTAATTCGTAACCATAACTGCACTTTACAGGGCTTGGACCGTGGCCAAGCTCAGCTTCCACCCCGCTACATGTAGCCAACTCCCATGTGTGGCTGCTGACCAAGCGTAGACGTAGTGTACTGAATACGTTTTTTCATATTTTTTCACAGGATTCACAAATACTATCCTGAAGCCCAGGTGATTTGTGAATCTAGCATACAATTTTTAAATCTCACAATAAAAATCATATTTTTAATAATCCTTTTTTTGCAAAGGGGGTGTCTTTGTCTCCCCCCCCCTCCCCCACATGGACCAAGGGTTAAGGTAGTTTCACCCTTTCTCCTTATGTTTTTTATGTTACTCAGTGTTCGTTATTGAGTAATGGTGGCTGCAAAAGAAATGTTTTTGCGACATTCAATCAGACTATGGCAGATTTGCAAATCCATTGCCAGATGCGTGAATCCAGGATGAATTACAGCAGAGAAAGTTCCCTAGTCCAACTAGGTGCCTTTATTTCATTTTAATTGGAGCCACAAATCCTCCATGGATGCGCATATCCATGGAGGATCCGCACATTAATGGTCCAGATAGCTCTAAAACAGTAACAGCTTCATCTCCCACCCAAGCACTGGAAACTACTGAATGGATTACACCAAACTGAGCACAGGCACCTCCTTGGGTAAAGTTTGCATTCATGCCAAATTTACTGTAATCTGTTCAGCTTTTGGTTTCCTGTACTGAGAAGCAAAGAATCCTATGGGAATTAAAATGGAAAATGGCACTTTTCTGGTACCCTCTTCCCGTTTTTCTTGGACCCTGCTTGACAAATCTGCACAAAACGTGCTATAAAGAAACCAAAGAAGATGTACTTTTTCTGGAAAGTTTCATGCATATAGGTCGAACATTTGCGAGTTAGTGTTACTTTAGGGCGGCGGTACTCAAAGTACGGCCCGCAGGCCAGTTGCGGCCCGCCAGACCTTTCCATGCGGCCCCTGTGTAAAACAACAGACGGTTCGGAATCAACTGCAATTCCGCCTGTTGTGATTCCTCGGGGGCCGCATTCACTGGGAAAAGCATGAAAGAAGCAAGCGCAGAATCAGTGTCTCGCAAGCTCACCTGCAAAAGGTCATCCTCCTGCAGCTTCCAATTAGAAACAAACTTGATATACATCTGTTCAGGCGCGCAACACCAATTGGGCTCAAAGGGGTTCAGCCGCAATGGCCCCCCTTCCCGCCCCTCCGTCGTCGTGTGTGTCAGCCCGGGTGAGACAGCTTCCCGGGCACACACACAGACAGCTTTTGAGCTGCTGTAGGCTGGCTGGTCTGGGGTCCGTCTTACTGCAGCCGCACCAGAGTACTTCACAGGTCTTTAAAAGACCATTTACGTGTTAACGAGGCTTTGTTGTTTTTCACCCCTTCTTAGAGCCCCTGCATCTCCAATTGCTGTAAGAACCAGCCCTCCCCCCCCCGAAATATTTTGTAGCCCCCCGAAATTTGACTCTAGTTGCGCCTCTCCATCTGTTGGTGGTAGGTAAATAATATATATTCTTTTAGGGCAGGAGCATGAGAAGGAGAAACTGCTGTCATGTTGTTGGTGTTGTTTTTCAGTTTCTAACTGCCACATTGAAAAGCCCCCTTGATTTGTTTGCTTTGATGCGGTGGTTTAATGATTGTAAATAGATGTTCCTTCTTGCCACATATTGCTCCGGACAAAGATGTGAATAAACATGAGAAATAAAGCATCATTTAATTGTCCTCTGATGTTGCTGGGCTGTACTGGTTTTCCATTTTACAAAAGTAAATGACAGAAAAACATTTTTAAAGTACGTTTGGCCCATATGCATAAGCAAGACCACTGACCCATTGTCCGTGAAATTGCTCCCCCTTCCTCGCAGCTCCACCATTAAGTGAGGCCTGCCCCTGCACTCTCGAGTGTTTGGTGCTCGAGGCCCTCCTCCACCCGCAGGTTTCCCTGCGCCTCATACCTGGTGGTCCAGTGGACCTCTATCTCCTTTCTCTAGCTCCGTTTTTCACTCGTTTTTCTACCCTATTTTTCTTCTCCTTTCCGCACTTTTCTGCTCCTTTCTGCTCTATTTCCTTTTTCCTTTACTCCTCCTTTTCCCTCCTTTCCTGCCCGCTTTCCCTGCCGCTGCTGCCCCCTCCCCCCCAGCGAGACCGGCCCAATCCAGCTCCCCTCCCCGCCTCCCAGCTGTCCAGCCCTCCCCGACCCCCACTTAATGGCGGCCGCGCCAATGGCAAGCCCGCCTGCGCCCGTCCGCGACCCGACCAGCGCCAGGAACCCTGGACCTCCGCACCGCCAACGCTACGACCCAGCAGCACTCCACGCACTCAACCCAGGCCGAAACAACAACTGCATGCTAGCCTCACCAGCCGACACCCACGGACCCTTCAGCTGTCACCGCTGCCGACAAACCTACAGCACCGCTAGGAACACGGACCCAGCACAACCCGACCGCAAGAACACACCCGTACCGAAGACCTTGCAATGCATCCTCCTCAACGTCCGATCCCTCGACAAACACGCCACCGAAATCTAGGACCTCCTCGACAGCACCACCCCGGACGTAGCGTTCTTCACCGAAACCTGGACCAACACCACCTCAGGGCCAGACATCGCCATTCCCCAAGGATACAAGATCTCCAGGAAGGACTGCCCCACCCGCCCGGGAGGAGGAATCGCCATCGTCCACAAATCCACCCTCCGCCTGAGCACACTCCCCGACGAAACCACAGACCTGATGGAACACCTTCACTTCAAGATACTGACCAGCCCTACCACCACCCTCCGAGGAACTCTCATCTACCGACCCCCTGGACCACGCGGACCGTTCACTAACTCCATCACGGACATCATCTCCCCGCATGCCATCGCATCCACCAACTACACCCTGCTGGGAGACCTCAACTTCCACCTCGACAACCAACTGGACCCCAACACCACATCCCTCCTGGACAACCTCCACAACATTGGACTCCGCCAAATCGTGACCGAACCAACGCACTCAGCAGGACACGCCCTCGACCCCCTCTTCACAATAGGAAACTCCATCACCTTCAGCCACACCACCGAACTCCCGTGGACTGACCACCGATGCGTCCACTTCACCTTCAGAACACCCACCATCCACAGACACCAGCACCTGCTCCCACTAAGAAACTGGACCAGAATCACCGACGACCAGCTCACCACCTCACTCAGCAACTCCACCCCAACCATCGCGGGAAACGACGACCCCAACACCGCAGCCCGAACCCTGCACAGATGGATCTCCGACAGCGCCAACACCATAGCCCCCCTCAAGAAAAACAACACCCACGCCAAGAAAGCCAGATGGTTTACCACCGAACTTCCGCCGCCTCGAAAAGGCCTGGAGGAACACCAAATCCACAGAAGCACACAACAACTTCAGAGCCGCTAGCAACGCCCACTACCAACTCATCAGAAAAACAAGAAAAAAAGCGATTGAAGACAGAATCTCCACACACGCACACAACAGCAAAGAACTCTTCAACATCATCAAGGAGTTCGCCCAACCCACCAGCGAATCGACGGACATTCCTCCCTCACAAGACCTCTGCGACAAACTCAGCACCTTCTTTCACCACAAAATCAAGAGCATCTACGACAACTTCGACGAAGACAACCAACACACTGAACCCCCGCCAACCACCCCCGACACCCTGAAGCCAGCGATTGACAACTGGACAGCCCTCACCACCGAAGACACACTGAAGACAATGAAGTCAATCCACTCCGGGGCCCCCAAGGACCCCTGTCCCCACCACATCTTCAACAGAGCCGCCGACACCATCGCACCCATACTCCGCCACACCATCAACCGCTCCCTGGCGACCGCCTCGTTCCCCGACGACTGGAAACACGCCGAGGTCAACCCCCTCCTGAAGAAACCCTCGGCGGACCCCATCGACCTCAAAAACTACAGACCCATCTCCCTGCTCCCGTTCCCAGCGAAAGTCATCGAGAAACAGCCAACTCACCACATTCATCGAAGAGCACAACATCCTCGACTCCTCCCAATCCGGCTTCAGAAAAAACCACAGTACGGAAACCGCCCTCCTCGCCGCAACAGATGACATCCACACCCTACTGGAAGAAGGGGAAACAGTAGCCCTCATCCTCCTCGACCTCTCAGCGGCGTTCAACACAGTCTCTCACCGCACCCTAATACGCACACTCCTCGACACAGGGATCCAGGACAAGGCCCTCAAATGGATCCGCTCCTTCCTCTCCGGCAGAACGCAGTGGGTCAGACTCCCCCCTTTCCTCTCGGACCCTACACCAACCACCTGCGGAGTCCCTCAGGGGTCCTCCCTCAGCCCTACGCTCTTCAACGTCTACATGGCTCCACTCGCCCCCGTCAGAACCTACGGACTCAACATTGTGTCATACGCAGACGACACCCAACTCATCCTCTCCCTATCCAACGAACCCAACACCGCCAGACACAACTTTCGAGAAGGCATGGAAGCCGTCGCTAAATGGATGAAAAACAGCTGCCTACAACTAAACACCAACAAGACAGAAGTACTCATCATGGGCCCAAACCCCGACGCCTGAAACGACACCTGGTGGCCCCCCGCCCTCGGAAACCCGCCCACCCCCACGGACTACGCACGCAACCTGGGAATCATCCTGGACTCAGAGCTCAAAATGGACTGCCAGATCAACTCCGTCTCGTCCTCCTGCTTCCACACCCTCCGCCTCCTACGTAAGACCTTCAAATGGATCCCCCTCGAACACAGAAAGACCGTCACTCACGCCCTCGTCACCAGCAGACTCGACTACGGCAACGCACTCTACGCCGGAATAAACAAAAACCTCACCCGCAAGCTACAGAACATCCAGAACGCCGCAAGACTGGTCCTCAACCTGCCAAGACACTGCCACATCTCCCATCACCTGCGCACACTCCACTGGCTCCCCATCGAGGCCAGAGTCACCTTCAAGATGGTCACCCACGCACAGAAGGCCCTCCACGACACCGGACCAGCATACCTGAACAGCCGACTCAATTTCCACGCACCCCAAAGGACCCTACGGATCAGCCCAGCTCTCCTACGCCGTGGTCCCCCGCACCAGAAAGACCAGATCGGGAGGCCGCTCCTTCTCCTTCCTCGCGGCCAGAGCCTGAAACGCCCTTCCGCTCCACCTCCGACAGACATCGCTTCCCATCTTCGCAAGAAACCTCAAAACCTGGCTCTTCGACAGACCCCCTCCTTGATGGACTGGAACCTGCACTACCCCCTACCCCCAGCGCCTTGAGACCCTTAAGGGTGAGTAGTCGCGCTTAACAAACGCCTGATTGATTGATTGATTGCTTGTATTTGTGGGCTGGCAACTGCCAAAGATCACCAATGACGCCAAAAATCAGCACGCGGAATCTAATGTTCAACCTGTTACCACTGACAGTTCAGCATGGCCTCTAGAACTTGGCGGGTTTTAAAATGGTTGTGCGTTTTATTTTCGTCACAAGGACAATGAGTTCTCTTCCGTGCACTCTGATTCTTTGCCTCATTGAACAATTCTGACATCAGGGGTGTGCTTGTTTCCTTAATCCTTGCATCAACTGTGCGAAGCCTCTGTGTACCAACCTTGTGTGTTCTTCTGAGTGCGGTGAAGGCTGTCTGACCTGAGTCTCTGTCAGAAATAACATGCTTAACTCTTACAGGAAGACATGATATTTTCTGAATGTGAAGATTGTATACCCTCATTTTCTGTATTTTAAAGATTGTTTATCGCACATACAAGTTATAAACAACTTGCAGCCTCATTTGAGAGCTGCGGTGAAAATGGGCGTAGAAATCTCTTCTCGAAATATAAATTTTACCCTATCCAGTGGGGAATAGAGCTAGGAAATGGTCTTTGAAACTGGTTTCAACTTTTACCTTACTCTATCCTCGTTACGATACTGTGTTTTTCCCAAGCAATTTTTGCCAGATATTAATTGAAGGCAATTACAGATAAAAAACACAGCAAATAAGCTAAATTTGCACAAAACCAATGATTGAAAAAACAGGTGCAAACCATGATTGTGCCTGATTTTACAATTACCATCGCACCCAGAATGAGCCCATTATAATTGTGCTCTTTATCTTGGTGTTGTTTTTTTCTCATGATGTTACTGGATAAATCAAAATGCAATGGCCAACTCGTAAAGAGGACCAGAAACACATGCAGTCACAAACAGCCACCCCTTTATACAATGGATTAATGACTCACAACAAAATAAAGGTACAACGGTTTGGCCATGATTCTCTGATGTGAGCCTCAGGAGCAAAGGCACTCGAGTCAGACAAATGGGTTTTTCTACTTTTTGGGTAAGTTGATGGCGCTCACTGCTGAACTCAGTGGCATAACGCAAAATGATGGGGGCCCCCCTGCAGAATGTGATGAGGGACCCCGGAGTCTCCCTATATCACTGATATTCATTGGCCTTTGGCTAAATGGTGGGGCTCCCCTTGAACGGCTGCCCCCTCCGCCCACCCAGGGACTGCAGGGGCCTGCGTTATGCCCCTGGCTGAAATCATTCCTGTTGGACGGCAGTACTCAAAGTACGGCACACGGGCCACTTGCGGCCCCCATGGAAAACAACAGCAGTCACGGAATCTACGCCATTTCTGCTTGCTGTGATTCCTGAGGGGGCCGCATTCGCCTGGAAAAGCATGAAAGGAGCATGAGCAGACAATCAGCGTCTCGCATGCTCACCCGCACCCCCCTCACGCCCTCATCTGCCTCTCTGACGTCACTTGCTCATGAGTGGTGAACATTGAGGGCAAAACAACAGGAGAAGAGAAAAGTTGTGACAGAGTGCCAGGCTGTGGGATGGGCCAGGAAAAAAGTAAATTATTAAGCCCAAAGTGGTGGGTAGAGGTAGGATGGGGGTAAAGTAGAGGAATATAGCAAGCATGAAACCCTGGGACCCTGAAACAGTAGGGTCAGAGTTAGAGCGCAGGGTCAGAGTGAAAGCCTAGGCTCACAGCAGACCCCATGAGCAGAATCATTGAGTGTAGGGCTCAGAGAAGAATAGTAGTAGACATGCTGCCTGATACATGCATTTTTATGAAATGACATGCACCTACCTGAGATGATAGTCATTTTGGAGATGACACTACAATGCCTCTGCTGCATTTTTGCAAGTACTTTCTAAGTCCATTACCAATATGGCAGCCTGCTGTCAGTTATGCTTTAATTGCCTGAGGTTACATGCATGTGGTAAGTTTTATGAGCTGGGGTTTGTATCGCGGACTGGACAGAGGACAGGAAGCCTACCTCTATCAATTTACTTTGCATTTACACCTCTGAGTTTTGCAGGATGATCTTGGGGCTTCGTACTGTAAACTCTCAACAGGGCCATTAAGGGGTTGTTCGGAGCAATTTTAAGAGGCATAGGGGTAGGAGTTGAGTCTTCTACTGAGAGACAAATGAAGGGTGTGTCCAAGAACATTTAGTAGATGGAAGTGAAAAGTGTCACTCAAAATGCCACACATAAGATGCAACAGCGTCACACATAAGCAGTCCTCAAACATGGAAATGTCACACATAAGCTAACTGAAAACTTGGCAGCCCTGCCAAAGCATAGTGGTTTTCCTTGGCAGGTTTCTCCTGATTTATGCAACCTATGATGCAAATAAGGTGAATGTTGATTTGGTCCGTTTTAAAAATCCACGTAAGGGATATAACTTGTGGTCATTGGTGTAATGCCAATGAGGACATAGCTGGCAGGTTTTCAGATTGCATGTGTGTGCCATTGTCAAGGTTTCAGTGTACATATAAGTTCTGTTTCACAACCAAATGTATGCCACTTCCAGTGACACTTTCTTGCAAGCGAACCAAAGCAATGAAGTCCATGGGAAAAGATAAGGAAATTACACCATTTTGAGCTTGGAGAAGCTCTAAAAATATCTCGAAACTGATTCAAATCCTCTGAAATGGAAGGTCACTAAACAAGACGTTGCTAGGATGTGGGCCGGCTGAACAGACTTCCTAAGGCACTGCCCTTGCTAGGTGGTAGGGGCGAAGGTGGAAATGCAGATTCCCTTGTGCAAGGCTTTGCAACATCCATAATTAGATGGCTAATGAACTTCAGATAGTACTCGTTTACATATGACCTTGTACATAGCATGCAAAATTTCCCCCCAATTATGATATGCCCCCTGGTGGAAGGTATACTATTGATTATTTGGGTTACGCATTCTCACCAAAACTACTAATTTTCACATTTCCACCGGGGCCATGAATTTACTGACCAGAAGAACCCACTAGGTAGTAGGCGTGCACCAATTAAGTTAATTTGTGAATGTAAGCGAGAAGATTTATTGCTGATCACCATGTGGTAGATCCACTCTGTGCAACTGGGGGCCTAAGAACAGGGAACTGGGTGTTTGTCAAAACAAGGCAAAGATGGCAAGCTATGGTCAGAAACACACAGACCCCAGTAAAAATAAAAATATTGACAGTATTTATTAGGGCTACATACACACATATATTGCATTTTGAAATACAGCATTGTCTATTAATGTTTTGGAAATGGGTGGTTTTTTTGAGCCCAGTAACCCCGCCTCCACTTACCCCGCATCCCCACCGACCCCACCCCCATCTCGCAGGCCCATCTGTGCGGACCTCGGCCACAAACCAGACTGTAATTTTGGCCCCCGAGAAAAAGTTTGTGAGTACCCATGCTTTAGGCAATAAGTTACATTTACTTGAGATAACCATAACTGGTGAATGTCAGTGGTTTTCTTAGTTTGAAACATTATATATTAACTGCCATTTTCACATAAGGAAAATGCTACTTACCCAGTATGCATCTGTTCTTGGCATATAGAGCTGTAGAGCCATATGCTTTAGCATAGATCGCCATCTGGTGTTGGGTCCGGATGTTTGCAGTTTGTTTTTGTTCGAAGAAGTCTTTGTAGTCACAAGGTAGGTGACTCCTCCTTTCGGTGATAGTGCGCATGGGCATCGACTCCATCCCCAGATTGTTTTGCCGTAAGGGTGATGATGGAGTTAGTAAGAGTAGAAAGAGAAGTCCATGTATAGTGTATCCAAGTAAGATAATACTGCAACAGATAAAGGTACCCGGGGAGACGGGTGGGCGCATATGGCTCTACAGCTCTATATGCCAAGTACAGATGCATACTGGGTAAGTAGCATTTTCCGTTCGAGGCATATGAGCTGTAGATCATATGCTTTAGCATAGACTATGTAGCAGTTACTCCCAAGCGGTGGTTAACTTGTATCTGTTGCAGTGGTCTGAAATTGTGTTCTTAAAACAGCCTGGCCCACACTAGCTTGTTGTTTAGCTAACACATCTACACAATAGTGCTTTGTGAATGTGTGTGGTGTAGACCATGTTGCAGCTTTACAAATGTCATCTAAGGGTATGTTCCCTAAGAATGCCAAGAAAGCCCCTAGTTTGCGTGTTGAGTGCACTCTAGGGGGAATTGTTAAGGTGCGTTTAGCTTTAATGTAGCATATTTGAATGCATTTAACTATCCACCGTGCAATACCTGTTTTGATATGGGATTGCCTTTATGCGGTGGTGAAAAAGCAACAAAGAGTTGTTTAGTTTTCCTAAAAGATTTAGTTCTTTCAATGTATTAAAGTATTGCTCTTTTAACATCTAACGTGTGAAGAGCACGTTCTGCCACTGAGTCTGGTTGAGGAAAAAACACGGGTAACTCAACAGACTGGTTGAGATGAAAGGCAGAGACGACCTTGGGTACAAATTTTGGGTTAGTCCTAAGAACCACTTTATTTTGGTGAATCTGTAAAAATGGTTCTTGTATGGTTAGTGCCTGGAGCTCACCAACTCTTCTAAGAGATGTGAGGGCTATAAGGAAGGCTACTTTCCAAGTCAGAAATTGTAGCTCACATTTGTGCAAAGGTTCAAATGGTGGGCCCATAAGTCTTGTAAGGAATATATTAAGATTCCACACAGGGGAAGGTGGAAGTCTAGGAGGAATGATTCTTTCGAGTCCTTCCATAAAAGCTTTGATAGCGGGTACATGAAACAAAGACAAGTGTTGTCTGTTTTGTAGGTAAGCCGCTATTGCGGCAAGATGTAATCGTATAGATGTATATGCTAAGTTAGTACGCTGTAGGTGTAAAAGATAGCAAATTATGTTTTGAATTGAAGCATCTAGTGGATTGATTTGATTGTTATTACAATAAATTACAAATCGTTTCCACTTTGCTGCGTAGCATGCTCTTGTGATAGGGCGTCTAGCTTCTTTAATGATGTACATGCAGTCTGGCGGGAGATTAAGGTAGCCAAACTCTATGATTTCAGGTGCCAAATCGCAAGGTTGAGTTGATTGGGATCTGGATGCCTTATCTCTCCATGGTTCTGAGTGGGAAGCCTGGGTGAGAGGTGTAGCTTTTGATGAGGAACTACTGATAGTTCTAACAGGGTGGTGAAACAGGGTTGTCGAGCCCATGTGAGAGCAACTAGGATCATTAGTGTGAGGGAATATTGCTTGAGCTTCCAAACCACTAATGGAATTAGCGGGAGAGGTGGAAAAGCGTAAGTAAATTTCCCTGACCAATTCATCCATAGCGCATTGCCTTTAGACTATGGGTGTGGATACCTGGACGCGAAGTTTGGGCATTTTGCGTTGAGGTGTGTGGCGAACAGATCTATTTCTGGGTAGCCCCACATCTGGAAGAATGGGAGGAGAACTTGAGGATGTAGTTCCCTTTCGTGGATCTGTTGTCTTTGACGACTGAGCAGATCTGCAATCTGATTGTTTACTCCTGGAAGATGTTCTGCTAGGAGATATATTTTTTTTTAGGTATGGCCCATCTCCATATGCTTTGAGCTAGGTGTGAAAGCTGTAGAGAGTGTGTCCCCCCCTGTTTTTGTATGTAGTACATTGCTGTCATGTTGTCTGTACGAACTAGGACAGCTTTGCCTACTAGATGAAAAGCTTTCAATGCTAGAAAAATTGCTAGCCGCTCCAGATGGTTTATGTGGAGTTGTTTTTGTTGTATGGTCCACATTCCCTGAATGGTATGTTTTTGAAGAAGAGCTCCCCAACCAGTGAGCGATGCGTCTGCTGTGAGCACTATCTGTGGAACCGGGTCGACGAATGGCCGCCCCTCGGAAAGGTCTTGTGTATTCCACCACTGCAGAGAGCGATGGGTGCGGCCGTCTAGCCGTCTACCAACACCAGATCGGTTAACTGACCTTGAGCCTGGTTCCACTGACGTGCTAAGCATTCTTGCAGTGGACGTATTTGCAGTCTTGCGTAAGGGACAATTAGAATGCAAGAAGCCATCATTCCGATCAATTGCATGAACACTCGGGCTGGTAATGAGTGTTGTGGTTGAAATTGTGATATCAGGGTTTGCATGTTGCGGATTCTGACTGGGTTAGGGTACGCTAGAGCTTTGCAAGTGTCTATTGTGGCTCCTAGATACGCTTGCGTGTTGGAGGGTTGGAGATGCGACTTGGTGAGGTTGACAGTGAATCCCAAGTTGTAAAGCAGTTGAACTGTTTTGTGAGTGTGGTGTATGCAGCTGTGTTGTGACTTGGCTTTTATTAGCCAGTCGTCCAAGTAAGGGAAGACGTGAATGTGTTGTCTTCTTAAATGAGCTGCGACCACTGCTAGACACTTGGTGAAGACTCTTGGTGCTGTGGTTACCCCAAACTGGAGAACTGAATTGGTAATGTTGCCCGTCCACCACAAACCTGAGATATTTCCTGTGAGCTGGGTGAATGGGAATATGGAAGTAGGCGTCCTTTAAGTCCAGAGTGGACAGAAAGTCGCCTTGTTGAAGCAATGGGAGCACCTGTTGGAGGGTGACCATGTGGAAGTGGTCTGATTGAATGTAGAGGTTTAGCTGTCGGAGGTCCAGTATGGGCCTGAGAGAGCCGTCCTTTTTTGGAATCAAAAAGTATAGGGAGTATACTCCTGTCCCTTGATGACGTAATGGGACCAGTTCTATCGCATGTTTTTCTAACAGAGAGAGAACCTCTTGTTTTAAGAGGGTGAGATGTTCTGGTGACATTGCACGTTCCCTTGGAAGGATGGTTGGGGGAGTGCTGGTAAGTTCCAGGCAATAACCATATTGGATAATTTGTAATACCCACTTGTCTGAGGTGATGGAATTCCAGACAGGTAGGAACTGTGAGAGACGTCCCCCGACAGGAGTGGAATGATCGGGGGTAGTGGAGGGAAAGTCACTGCTTATTGGCAGGGGAAGTGCGGGTGGAGTTACCTCTGCTTCTTCCCTTGTTATTATTTCCGCTGTAGCCTCCTCGAAAATAACCTCTGGAGGAGTTAGATTGATTGTTACCTTTATACGAGGAGGAGGGATTCTCTGATGAGACTGTTTTTGAGCCACCTCTATAAAAGGAGCGGCGAAAGGAACCCGTTAGACGGTAATTGTAATGCCCCCATGGACCTTGCAGTTTCGGTGTCTTTTTTCATTTTCTCTAATGAAGTATCTACTGCTGGTCCGAAAAGATGCTCTTTATCAAAGGGCTGATTGAGTATGGAGGATTGTACCTCCTGCTTGAACCCAGAGATTCGAAGCCAGGCGTGCCTGCATAACAATATGCTAGTATTAATGGCACAAGATGCTGTGTCTGCTGCATCTAGTGCACATTTTATGGAAGTGTTGGTGATGAGTTTCCCTTCCTGAATGAGGTCGTTGGCTTTAGTCTTATACACTTCTGGCAGATGTTGCATGAGTTTTTCCAACTCATCATAGTGAGCCCTATCGTACCTCGCTAACAGAGCTTGAGCATTGGCAATACGCCAATGGTTAGCTGCCTGGGAAGCCACTCTTTTACCTGAAGCATCAATAAGTTTCGACACCTTATCAGGAGGAGGGGCGTCGCCTGTGGTTTGAGAGTTAGCTCTTTTGCGGGCGTTAGATACAACAAGAGAGTCTAAAGGCAGCTGGCCTTTTATGTATGCAGGGTCTGTAAGAGCGGGCTTATATTTCTTATCCACTTTAGGCGTTAGTATTCTGGCTCTTACTGGGTCTTTGAATACTTCGTCTGTATGTTTCAACATTCCCTTGAGCATGGGCAAAGTGTTGGTAGACCTTTGTGAGTGTGTGAATGTTTCTACCAGGAAATCCTCTTCTAGAGGGTCTGTATGTAGCTCCACCCCGTGGTATTGAGCAGCTCTATTAATAAGTTGCGCAAAGCCAATGTTGTCATCAGGTGGAGAAGGTCTGGAGGGATACAGATCAGGGTCATTATGTTGATCTGGATCCTTATTATAATCTTCCCAGGGATCAGTGTCCTGTGGTATGTCCTGATCTTGTGGGATATCCTGATCGTCATCCTGATCCTCATCCCCATAATCTTCGTCCTGTGGCACAGGTGGAGGTGGTGGTGAATTTGATGGTGTAATTAATAACTGAGGGATAAAGGGGGGAGGAGAGGGAGTTGTGTAAGGGGGAAAAGGTTGGTACCCATGTCCTTTTTCTTTAGAGGTATAGGGGAATCCTCTGAGAGTTCCAGCTTCCGTATTTTGGGCAGAGTGGCATTTAATTTTCTGTGAACTTCTGGTATGATTTCTATTTTTATGTTTCATACGTGTATTTTTTTACGAATTTAGTTAATGATGAAACAGAAATAAACAAAGTCTAGTGCAAAGGGCAAATCATGGAATGAATGGGTACATAAGATTCTTAATATGTTGTTAAAAAGCGGTCTTCGTGCTTATTTACACTGGTTTCTAAAGTATTTCACCCTCATGTTCATGCAACAACGTGTGTTGTGGCCACACACCTATCAAAAGCTTCAGACCGTCAAGTATGTATGTGTCATTTTATAGTGACAGCTCTTTTTTTGGTCTCCTCTTGTGCTGTGAGCCTTAGAGTTGGATTTCACGGCTTATCTGACCCAGCACAATGGAAGGTTTCAATAGCAGACAGTCTTATGTCAAATGCATTAGATCACTGTAGGTATGTGTGGCAAACATTTACTCACACCCACTTCAATGCAAGGCCTAATTATGGCTTGCCTCATTTGTAGCTCATCAGAGGAGTGTGGCAGTGCCAGATTGTAAGTAATCAAATATTGATGCTGCATCTTGCTGACAACAATCAACCTAGGCAAAGAAATGACTGCAGTGGACCAGACTGGCCACATCCTAGTGGGGAAAACGCTATGCATTAAACAAGAGAGAGAAAGTCAGAGCAACCAATGAAAGATGCACTCCGTGCAGTGGAGAGATGTCCCGCCTGGCACACCGTGAGGTTTTCAGAGAGTCGGCTTACCTGAGGTGGGAACAGGAGTGTCTCGGCTTTTCTCCTTGACCTGCACATCTGGCACTATAAACTGTTCCCCTCCATTCATTTGGAGCAGGGTGCCATGAATTTTATAGCCTGTTTATAATAAAAAGACATGCAGGCTTAATTTCAACACATGCTAAATGTTACTGTTACCTCATACAGAGAAAGCTTTATGCCATCATTACTTTTTGGGATCTAGTTAACCACTTTCTGTCTGTATGCTGATCCCGAAAAAGCCTTGGTAATTACGAGTGTATGTTTTCTTCAATGTTGATCTTTTTTCTTATGAATCTCATATAAGCTTTAAGGCCAGCACTTTCCAAAAGGTACACTACACCAGTATCTCCTACTGTTGGCTCCCTATCAACCCTAGGATGGTGCACTGGACCCTTGGCGTCAGACATATTTCTCTCAGGGCATCCCTACAACAGAACTGACTGAGGACAATTAAAAGCCAGAAAGTAGCAACCCAAGAATCAATCCTGTCTGTGAATCCTCAGTAGCATATACGTAAAAAATTAATGGAGCAGATCCGAACACAAGCAATAAACCCTGCCAAAGTCCTACATGCTGCACCACAGCGTAGCAGCCTCTTTGTAAAAGGGCATCTTCAGCCCCAAATCTGGCACTAACAGACATATATTATGACCTAAATGAATAGTATTCATTTTACTGACTTCGGAAGGGTGAAAAGTGTGAGACCAAGCAGGATTCAAACCTGTGAGGTCAAACACAGGCCCATGGAGTGGATGAACTAGCCCAATTAACCACTAGACGGGCTACCAAAACTACTGTATCAAATATGTACTTATCTAGTTAAAATATGTAAGAAAATAAAGTAAACTGAATAGTAATTTCAATAGACTCCAAAAAATCTTCTATTCTTAGGGCTCTTAATTAATACCTATTCCAGCAAAACCAGCAAAGTCTTCCTCAAAGACAGTCCGCATCACATGCATCTGGGTATGTCATTCTGGGCTCTTCAACCTAGCAGCTGAGCAGATTTCCAGACCAGCCTGTTCACTCTGATCATTACCTGCTTTCTCAGATTACACTTGCAAACCTTTATGAAGCAGCAGTCCTATGCATCACACCAGGCCTCCTGAAGGATCCTCTGACTCCTACTATTCTGAAGCAGCAGTCCTATGCGTCACACCCGGTCTCCTGAAGGATCCTCGGACTCCTACTATTCTGAAGCAGCAGTCCTATGCGTCACACCCGGTCTCCTGAAGGATCCTCAGACTCCTAATATTCTGAAGCGAGCAGTCGAATGCGTCGCAACTGGTCACCTAAAGCATCCTCGGAATGATCACCTGAAGGATCCTTGGACTACTAATACTTTTAAGCAAGCAATCCTATGCGTCACACACAGACACCTGAAGGATCCCCGAACTGATGATCTGTAGGACCCTCAGACTCCTAATACTCTGAAGTAAGCAGTCTTATGCGTCACACCCGATCACCTGAAGCATCCTCAGACTGATCACCTGAAGGATCCTTGGACTCCGAATATTCTGAAGCAAGCAATCCTATGCATCGCACCCAGTCATTTGAAGGATACTCAGACAGATCACCTGAAGGATCGTCGGAATCCTAATATTCTGAAGCAGCAGTCCTATGCGCCACACCCGGTCTCCTGAAGGACCCTCACACTCCCAATATTCTGGAGTAAGTAGTCTTATGCGTCACACTCGGTCACATGATGGATACAAGGACTCCTAATATTATGAAGCAGCAGCCTTATGTGTCGCACACGGTCACCAGAAAAATCCTCGGACTGATCACCTGAAGGATCCTCGGACTCCTATTATTCGGAAACAAGCAGTTTTATTTGTCACAGCCAGTCACATGAAGGATCCTCGGACTGCTAATATTCTACAGCAAGCAGCCCAATGCGTCACACCTGATCACCTGAAGCATCCTCAGACTGATCACTTGAAGGATCCTTGAACTCCTAATATTCTGAAGCAAGCAGATCTGTGTCACACCCAGTCACATGAAGTAGTCTTGTACTCCTATTAATGTAAAGCAGCAGTCCTATGTGACGCACCCGGTCACGAGAAGGATCTTCAGACTCCTAATACTGTGAAGCGGCAGTCTTATACGTCACACCCGGTCACATGAATGAGCCTCGGACTCCTAATATTATGAAGCAGCAGTCCTATGCGTCGCACCCAGTGACCTGAAGGATCCTCAGGCTCCCAATATTCTGAAGCAAGCAGTCCTATGCATCACACATGGTGACCTGAAGGATCCTCAGACTGATGACCTGAAGGACCCTCGGACTCCTAACATTCTGAAGTAAGCAGTCTTATGCGTCACACCCGGTCATATGAAGGATCCTAGGATTCCTAATATTCTGAAGCAGCACTCCGATGTGTCACACCCGTTCAACTGAAGCATCCTCAGACTGATCACCTGAAGGATCCTCAAACTCTTATTCTTAAGAAACCAGTCTTATGCGTCACACTAAGTCACATGAAGGATCCTGGGACTCCTAATATCTTGAAGCAGCAGTCCTATGCGTCGTACCCAGTGACCTGAAGGATCCGTAGGCTCCCAGTATTCTAAAGCAAGCAGTCCTATGTGCCGCAAATGGTCACCTGAAGGATCCTCAGACTGATCACCTGAAGGATACTCGGACTCCTAATATTCTGAAGCAGCAGCCCTATTCGTCACACATGGTCACCAGAAGAATCCTCGGATTGATCACCTGAAGGATACTCGGACTCCTAATATTCTGAAGCAGCAGCCCTATTCCTCACACATGGTCACCAGAAGAATCCTCGGATTGATCTCCTGAAGGATCCTCGGACTCCTAATATTCTGAAGCAAGCTGTTCTATGGGTCACACACGGTCACACGAGGGATCCTCGGACTCCTAATATTCTGAAGCAGCAGTTCTATGCGTCACACCAGGTCACCTGAAGGATCCTCAGATTCCTAATATTCTGGAGCATGCAGGCATATGAGTCACACCCAGTCATCTGAAGGATCCTCAGACTCCTAATATTCTGAAGCAAGGAGTCCCATGCGTCGCACGTGGTCACCAGAAGGATGCTTGGACTGATCACGTGAAAGACCTCGAACTCCTACTATTTTGCAGAGGCAGTCCTACGTGTCATACCTGGTCACCTGAAGTATCCTTGGACTGATCACCTGAAGGACCCTCAGACTCTTAATATTCTGAAGCAAGCAGTCCTCTGCCTCACACATGGTCACCTGAAGGATCCCCGGACTGATGACCTGAAGGACCCTCGGACTCCTAACATTCTGAAGTAAGCAGTCTTATGCGTCACACCCCGTCATATGAAGGATCCTTGGACTCCTAATATTGTGAAGCAGCAGTCCTATGCGTCGCACCCAGTGACCTGAAGGATCCGTAGGCTCCCAGTATTCTAAAGCAAGCAGTCCTATGTGCCGCAAATGGTCCCCTGAAGGATACTCAGACTCCTAATATTCTGAAGCAGCAGCCCTATTCGTCGCACATGGTCACCAGAAGAATCCTCGGATTGATCACCTGAAGGATCCTCAGACTCCTAATATTCTGAAGCAAGCAGTCTTCTGTGTCACAACCGGCCACATGAAGAATCTTCGGACTCCAAATATTTTGAAGCAGCAGTCCTATGCGTCACACCCAGTCACCTGAAGGATCCTCAGACTCCTAATATTCAGAAGCAAGGAGTCCCATGCGTCGCACATGGTCACCTGAAGGATCCTTGGACTGATCATGTGAAGGACCTCGGACTCCTACTATTTTGCAGAGGCGGTCCTCTGTGTCGCACCAGCTCACTTGAAGGACTCCTAATGTTCTGCAGCAGCAGTCCTACGTGTCGTACCTGGTCACCTGAAGTATCCTTGGACTGATCACCTGAAGGATCCTTCGACTCCGAATATTCGATGCAGCAGTCCTATGCGTCGCACCCGGTCACCTGAAGGATCCTCAGACTCCTGACATTCTTAAAAAAGCAGTCCTATGCACAGTACATGGTCACCTGAAGGATCCTCAGACTGATCACCTGAAGGATCCTTGGACTCCTCATATTCTGAAGCAAGCAGTCCTACGTGTCACAACCGGTCACGTGAAGGATCCTCAGCCTGATCACCTGAAGGATCCTCGGACTCCTAATATTCTGGAACAGCAGTCCCACACATCACACCCGGTCACCTGAAGGATCCTCAGGCTGATCACCTGAAGGATCCTTAGACTCTGAATATTGTGAAGCAGCAGTCCTATGCGTTGTACCCGGTAACCTGAAGGATTCTCGGACTGATCACCTGAAGGATCCTCTGACTAGAAATATTCCGAAGGAACGGTCGTATGCGTCGCAGCCGGTCACCTGAAGAATCCTCAGTCTCCTAATATTATGAAGCAAGCAGTCCTATGTGTACACCAGGTCACCTAAAGAATCCTCAGATTCTTAATATTCTGAAGCAGCAGTCCTATGCGTCGCACCCGGAAACCTGAAGGATCCTTGGACTGATCACCTGAAGGATCCTTGGACTCCTAATATTCTGGAGCAGCAGTCCCACGCATTGTACCCGGTTACCTGAAGGATCCTCGGGCTGATCACCTGAAGGATCCTTGGACTCCTAATATTCTGAAGCAGCAGTCCTATGCGTCTCACCTGGTCACCTGAAGTATCCTCGGACTGATCACCTGAAGGATCCTCAGGCTCCTAATATTCTGAAGCAGCAGTCCTGTGCGTCGCACCCGGTCACTTGAAGGATCCTCGGACTCCTAATATTCTGAAGCAAGCAGTCCTAAGCATTGCACCCGGTCGCCTGAAGAATATTTGGACTCTGAAGCAGACAGTCCTAAGCTCTGCACCGTATGGAAGTAGGATTTTCACTGTTGTACCAGCTGAGTTTATCAGAGTGTAGAGTTTTTCTACATTGGTCCTGTTCAATATGCTCAGAAGTATCTTCCTGAATGTTTCCATAGACTAGCACTCTAAAATAGTCTGTGCTCTCATTAGCATTAGTTTACTGCTCTATGTCTTTCTAGTACCAGCTGTGAACAGACCTGATAGGTGGCGATAGAATAAACAGACACTGTGCAAGGACGAAACTTCCTTGATCATCATAACCTGGAATTGTTTTGCCTTTTCCCTTTCAAGTTACTTCTTTGTGAGCAAAGTTTTCACTCGGTGATCCCAGACCAAGGTCACTCATCTGCACTGTGTCATTGTTGTGGATCAGGTTGTCATTGTTTCTTCGAGGATCAGAGATCATTTTACCAAAGTACCCTCACACTCACCCCATCCTGCCGCAGAAATAGCACAACATGCCAGGCTTGGGTCTGGATTCAACATCGAATTTTGTAAGAAACTGGTTTAGTTACTGCATAGGCAGACACCTAACAAGTCACTTTAGACTGAAAGTTTTCTGCCAGGTTTTGAGACCAAGCACTGCTCGTGAGTGGAAGTGCCCCCACTACTCAGCATCCCAAAGCAGAATGTATACTTGACCCTTTGAATCACAAAAATAAGAGAGGGGTCCTACTTACCAAAGGGACAGGACACCAAATTGACAACAAGTCAAAGTAACAATTTCGCTCTGGATTGTATTAAAACACACTATCTGTAATTCAATACACATCCATACACAGACATACCAGTATCACCAGGGAGTGTCACAAAATCTCCAAAGCTAATATATAAATGTTTTATTTAAAGAATCTTTTTTATATAGTATAGTAAAAAAAAAAAAAATACATTAAAACATCCCACAAATATATTGCACAGTAGATCAATTATCGACTCTAAGAAATCACATACACAAATTTATACACATCAAAATTCAATCCGGGAGACTGTAATAGACATTAAACTTTTGTCATTTGAGGCACTAATCCACCAGTAATTTCATGGTCAAAATATCATTGTATACAATTCTTTTTTCAACCAAACCACTTAGATTTAGTGCTTTTTTAGTGTAGCAGCGCGACGCGTTTCGGTGGTATATACTGATCCGAGCACCTTCTTCAGGCAGAAATATTATATCTCCCAAAACATCACCGAAAGTGGTGATATAATAATCATCAATTCTTAAGGGATCTAGATCCTCCAGATGAATAGACGATGGGCCGTTTCTAGCATGTGTCCCGGGACTAAACAGCCTCCTGACACTCTCCGGTCTCAGGGGAGTGTTTAGTCCCGGCAACTGGTTTTAATTGAAAGAAGAAGTAGTTGCAGCAAGGAGGTTTGAATATCTGAAGACTATCTTGGCACAGAATTACAGACTAGTCCCTTCTCATTTTCCTTTACACCACTAAATTGCAGGCTCCTAGAGAGTCCCCCCGTTGGTTTAAATCAATCACGGGACACATGCTAGAAATGGCCCATCGTCTATTCAGCTGGAGGAGGGAAATTGTTCCTTTGACTTGTTGTCTACTTGACCCTTTGAACCAGTCCATTGTAATTAACCTCAACTTGCTCTGCATGACTAGTGTGCTTGTCAGGACAAGGAAAAACTCTGTGGCCTACCTCCCTCAACAGTCATCTAGACTATTTGTGATAGCTATTGTGTTACATTTTATTTTGATATCTATTGTTGTAGGAAAGTAGGATCTGCTTTCATGGTCACCCCCACTTTTTGCTGGTGTCATTATGTTTTTACTAAATAGTCTGACTGGGATCCTGCTAATCAGGACCCCAGTATCTGTGCTTCTTCCCTAAATTGGACATGGTGAGAACTTAAGTACACTCCAGATTGGCTACTGGTGTACCCTTATAAGTCCCTAGTATATGGTACTAAGGTACCCAGGGCATAGGTACACCAGGGGTCTCCCATGGGCTGAAGCATGAATTATGCCACCCGTGAGAGACCACTCATATTGTGTCTACAGGTCTGCCATTGCAGTCTGTGTAAGCTGGTGCTAGCACCACTTACGACAGATATAAGTTTCCATATATCTGAGGTCACTGCACTTAAAACCTAAAAGTCACCCCTAAGGCAGGCCTTTCAATCCTGAAGGCAGGGTGCTCAGTTCTAAGTGTGAGGGTGCCCCTGCATGAGCAGGACACTCCTACAACCTTCGGAGTCCATTCTCCCGGGTTGTAAGTGCATCAGACATTAAGATACATAGAGTGGCCATGCATCATTACGTGATGGCTATCTCTAAACTGACTGTAACGAACTCTGTCCTGTTTGGTATCAAACATGTTGAGATCATACCCCCACACCGTAACCGGTGTGGAAGGTATGATTCCATGCACTGTAAAGCTCCTCCGGGAGGCCCTCAGTGCTCCCGGTATCAGTCTTCTAGACCCGGACAGCAAACTATGGCTGCTGCCAACCAGAGACACGATTCTGCCCTCCTGCTGTTGAGCCAAGCTCAAGCAGGGGAAGGCAAGACAATAGGTTTCTTGTCACAGGGAGGTGTGACCACCTCCCAGACAGGACTTAGTGTATTGGGACAGGGTGGGGGCGCTTGCCAGCGCCACTCGTCAGCTTTGAAGGGCCCATTTGGTGCCCTCCTTGCATACTCCAGTTGAAACCAGTTCAGCCGTTGGCTCCCGCTCTGGCGCGAAACAGGACAAAGGACATGGGAGTATCCTCCCCACTGTCCAGCCCCTCCTCTGGGAGGGACCCCTGAATCGTCCCAACCCTTTCCTTAGGGTACTTAAGGGATTTCCTGTGGGTGGGTCCCTAGATTCACCTTGGGACAAGATTCAGATCCGAAACCACTTCAACTTCAACCGTCTGGGCACTTTGGACTTCGTTGCACTTAGTTTTGGGAACTGAGACTGCTACTGGGAAGACACCTGCTGCTCCTGGTCCCGTCGTTCTGCAAGTCTGCTGCAACGGCTGTGCCCGTGCTCCATAGGGCCTGTGGACATCAAAGACACCCAAAGGAATCTCCCTTGGAGTGAAGAAGTCACTCCCCTGCATCTGCAGGCACTGCAACACAGCTGACCGGTCTGCTGATTCTGGACTCCTACGGACTCCGAAAGGCTCAGCAACACAGGTGGTGGTTCTGCAACTCCCTCGAGGCCTGCACTGTCTTCTCACCGAGTTTGAGGCCAGTATCCCTCATCGGAACCGCTGGAACAGAACCCCTGTGCACGGCGTCGACTTGCCCTTGCCAAGGCTTGTTGACTCCTCCAGAGATCTTCGGGCTCCAAGAAGCTCCAGCCTCAAGCATCTCCTAGAGCCAAGATCTTTGCCTGCACCACATCCTTTGCACCGTGGGCCTTCATCCTTTGGTGAGCTGCTCGAGGTCCTGTTGCGACTCCTGTGCCTCCGGCCTGTGGGTCCTCTCGAGGGTCTTCTTTGGCTCCAGTGGGCTCCCCTGCTTGCTCGGGCCTGCTCTGACTTACCTGCTTGAGGTGAGTCACTTGAACCTTGCTGATCCCGACACCGCACCTTTTTCTACAACTACGTTGTTTGCCGTTGCCAAGGCTTGTTGGTGCCCCTGTCGGACACTGACCCCATGGCTCTTGACATCCGACGTGGGACAGCTCGTGAACGGCTCCTGGTCTTTTACAGCGTCGCCTGGTCCGCACAGCTGCAACTGCAAGGGCACCGTCAACTCTCCTGCATCTCCGACATTGGTGGGCATTCGTCTTCCTTGCCTCCTGGTCACTCCAGAGTGGCATAGACTCTGTCCCCTCTGCTTGCAGGTACCTCTCATCTTGAATCCACCTTTGGATTCCACCAGACTCTTTCGCCTTCTTCGCCAGCGGCATCTTCACTGAAGTCCTACATTGTGGTCTACGGTGGTTTATGATGTCACTTAGCACCTATGCACCCGGCTTCCTTGGTGTAGGTATCCTGGTTCCTGGGGTATCCACGGGTGGGGTGACTCTCTAACCTTCCATCTTCCACAGGGTTTCTTCAGGGTCCACTGGGAAGGGTCATTTTTCTTTATAACTGCAACCGCGACTTACCCATTGACTTGATTTGATCACGCGGTCGTGTTCCCACTCTGCACACGACCTCCGTGGGGTTCCTAGATACTCACCTTGGTGGTTCCTTGTTCCCATTCCACTATTTTAGTATAAGTTTGGTCTCCCCCTGAAGACCACTGTGTATTTGTGCTACTTACGTGTTGTATTTCCAAAGTATTTGTGAGTATTGTGTTTATATCTCCGGGTAGGAGATATTGCAATGTGTTAGTGTTTATAACAAATACATATTTTTATAACTATACTGTGTGATTCTTTTTCACTCAACCTATACCATAAGATTAAGTACTGGTAAAACAAGCTGCTTTACGCTCCCTCTGGACTAAGCCTGAAGGCTGCTCTCCACAGCTACCACTTAGAGAGCATTCTAAGGTTGTCTAAGACCACTAAAATCATCTTAAGGGCTGTCTGGATTAGTGCAGGGTGCTACACTTACATAAGTGTGCCCTATATACTAAGCCAGCCTCCTACAACTGTGTTACATCTTATTTCTACTCAAAGCCCTAAAAGCCTGCTACTGTAACTTGGGACTGCCTGGCTACAACTACCACTGAAAAGTCAGGCATATAAATGGAGTCTGGCTAAATATTGCAAACACCAGTATCCAGGACCTAGCTATAGTGAGGACAACAGTGGTACTGCCCCAGGACTCGCCATGTTTGCCAGAAACTGGAAGTCTGACATTTAGTAATACGTCTTCTGAGAAAACCTTACAGACTCATAAAGTCCCCTGCCTAGAATTCAAGAGCTTCTCAGGCTGGGTACCCAGACTGACTAGAATAAAATCACCCTTCATAACCATTCTAGGTGTCTTATATCATCCGACCTGCAGAGGCTCAACACTATCACTGTTCATGTGAAGAGGGAGAGGAAACACACCATCTTCTATCCAAAGCTTTGAAACCAGTGCCCTGTCCTCTTACATCAGTGCTCTTTGCACCTTAGCCTCTTTCACAAAAGCTGTTAAAAATACCTCTAAACACACCATCCCCTCTGTGTACCTCTAGACATGTCATCCCCGTTAATGTGCGATTCACAAACCATCTACCTCAGTATGTTACTGTTTAACTATAAACATCGGCACACATCATGACCTTTTCTAATAGTTTCTACAATGTATAGGTCTGTCCAACTATACAAACTCGTAAAAAAAAGGAAAGAAATATTTTGTAAATTTTAAGGAAATTAAATGATGATTTTATAAAGCACTGTTCAAACCATAACAATCACATTGTTATTTTGTTTGGCCATGATATGTCTTAAAACAATCTCATGAAAGAAGAAACATATTCATTAAAAAGTTGAATAGCTGGACTTTACCCAGAGAAATCATAGCTTGGTGAATTTCCTTCATCACATTTCTATAAAGATCCTTCTGCCAATCCTGCAAAAGTGTCCACTCCTCTCCACTCAACTGGGCAGAGAAATCGTGTAGTGTAATAGGTCCCTGGAATAAAATATTTTAGTAGAAAATAAAGGAATCTGTGTCGTGTTCTGACCAATAAAACATTTCATGAGCTATTTGTTTCCCATTTAACTGTGGCACCTTCTTCTCTGCAAGTCTACCCTTTTACAATTATATTTTAATTATAATTGGGTATGCAACATATCAGAGTGGTTACAAAATTAATCTTACATTTGAAATCACAAATGACACTTAAAAACGTAATGGTCACAATAAAACGTATTTAATGTACGTATGTATTAAGAAATACTTACATGCTAGTAAGTCGATTGGCATGGCGATCAACATTAAATTTGGTGGCCTGATTATCCTCTGGCATGCCAGGGGCACTAGCAGATATAAATGAGGTTCAGCAGTCAGGCAACCAAATCTTAAATGGGGCCTTAACCTTCATATAAGATCAAGCTATGGATCACCTGAGTCAATCGTGCAAGCTTTTCTAAACAATATTGCCATGAGAAATCCAAGTACACTGAATAAATGCACATTATATATTCAAATTTAAATACAAGGCCTAATGAAATGTGTGACTAATAGCATATGTCCTTCCATCTAACAGTCACAAGCCATTCCCAATACAAATGCAATATAATATTTCCTGTCGCCAGGGTGTCTACGTTATACCCCTGGCTTAAAGTATAGCTTCTCACGTTTACAATTTCCTAACATAAAAAATTAAGTAAAATGTCCACCTATGAAAAGTCTTGCAGCAATCATTAAGGCTTCTACCACCGCTCTATAGCACTCGCACACCATGTTTTAAGTTCTGTCCTTTCATTTTATAACCAGTGTATTCTGTGATCTGAAAGCCTCCTTTGCATCCACCAAACGGACAGGACCAGACCCCAGCCGAACAGTGATTCGAAAGAGAATCTAGCTCTGAAACATGGTGCCCTGTTGATGAGGCCAGAGGCAGCAACCCTATTCATATATATGCCTTGTTTCTCTAAATATGCGTTAAATGTACAAATTTCCTGCTAATCAGGTTATCACAAACTTTACTTGGTAAAACACATTACCACAGCCCTGTCTTTCCTTTTACAAATCATTATCACGTATTAGTTACATTCATTCAACAAAGAAGAACCAAAGGCTGTAAGTCCCATATTGAAGCAATTATTAAGTGTATGCTCAGAACGGGGTACATGCCGCCCTACTTACCTGGGCGATATGGAATCCATGCAGCATGACTGCTTATCTGTTTTATTACAGAGACGACATACTGCTCTGCTCTTCCTGCTGGAAACAGGCATACTTGTTTTGCAGTTAATCCTATGAGGTGCTATCTACAGATAAAACTAAAAAATGTATCTTCTGGGCAAAACCTTCAGTTTTCCTGCCTTTTTTCCACTTCACTGAGCTGTTTGTTATCCTGTGTGCTGATGGGGAAAACGATGATACAACAACTATCCTATGTCAGTGCTTAGTTATGTTTGCTGAGAGAGAGGAGCAGGCTCTACCAGTCCACCGAGTTCAAGGACGCTGTAATAGAAACAAACTAATAATGGAGAAAAGCCCCAATGTCACGCAATGGACCTCAGCTATCATGTCGGGGCAGAACTCGAAACTGTTAATCACCTTGGTCACATACAAGAATGCTTGTGTGCTGCCGTCATGCTTCTACATACTAGATTGCTATCATAGGAGAGTCTTTACAAAATACTACATTGAGGCTTGAAACAATGTCATGATGTGGCCATGTGCAGGGTCAGAGGGGAATGGAGAACATTAAAAGTGAGTACCAGTGGAGTGGTAATTTTATTCCCTAACTGTTTCTTGGTCACACTGCTAAAAGTAAACCCACACGTACTGCACCTTTCTAATAGACAGACATATTTTGGCGAATACTATCCCACAACTTCTTGAACAGTGACAGAACTAACAGAAGCTCTTCACTTAAATAATCGATGCTAAGCTGTTATTGACTGGACACATTTCAGTCGAACACTCAGCAACAGGGATGTGGAATTTTATAAAATATCTATTTGTCTAAAGAATAAGATGGTTCAGAAATCTACCTGTCTGGTTAAAAAAAGAAAAATCCACAAATCCCATTTAGTGGCATGAAGTGAGATGAGAATTTTAGTAGCATCCGTATTAAATCACAGCTCTAATAATAGCTTTACTGGTTATGCCAGGGCCCACAGCTAAATCCAGATTTGGATGTTAGCAAGGCTCTGATTATACCACCTTTTTGGTTGCACTGGATTCACAACATGCCAACACTCCGTTAGAATCAAATCTTTGACTATACACAGGCTTCATGCATACAGAGGCTGTTTATGAATGGAATCTGCTCTGGGCACCTTTCAGATCACAGTCGGGCTTTAAACATGCCATTCTTCTCATTATGCCCGAATTCGGATTATAGCAGAGTTTAGGATATATCATTTTTTTACTGCACCATTGTTTTTTTTTAATTTTTTTAATTCTGAGGAAGCGTCTTATGCGTTACTCTGGCAAATTTACTTTTAGGACATTTACTTTATTTCACAAAAAGTTACTGTAAATAAACCTAGATTATACCTCCAACCTAGTTATTAGGCTTCCAACGGAGCATTAACGAGACGGCTCACAGTCGGGCCTCCTCACTTTTACACACTGTGTAATTCTTGGAGAAACTACTTCACTTCACTATGTTTCAATTCCTGTGGTTTTCCTACCTGTGAGCATACACTTAGCACTATATCAATGACTGGACACTAACACTTTGAAACTAGATCAAGTCTGCAAAGTCACAGTCAAACTGCTTTGGGCCGATTCTCAAAGTTATGTGTGTAAGTTTGACATAGGTGAGCAAGAGTTGGTTATGCCCTCCTTAAAGGATTTACACACCATGAAGATTTTTGCAAGAGCACATTTAGTCACAGGGGCTGGAAGCAGGTGGAAGGTCCTAGTTTCAGACCTGCACACTCACATATGTTTAAGGGTATTCACCACCTCCTCTCACACCTTCTCACCCTGAGAAAGGTTGTTAATTTACTCATGACATGGGAAGGAGTAAAAACTTTTAAGAGTGGAAAGGGACACCATACCTCCTATAAAAGGTGTGGGGTACGGGAAGGAGTTTCCCCGTGAAAGAAAATATTTTCCAAACGAAATATCACTGATTAACCCAATCACGAAGTCACATGGATCACAATATATATATGTATGCACCTTGGTGAAGTGGAAAAATCCTTGTACATCTCGAGGCCCTAAATAGGAGACATCTCAAAACTACAAGGGTGTAACTCAAAAGTTAAAAAGTGGTTCCTCTAGTACAAGCCAAGATAACCAAAAGGGTTCTTACGTAGAACATACTGTCCGAGAAGTGCACATCTATTTAAATGACAGACACCAGTTCAGAAGGAGGAGGAGGACACTGTTTCGTCAAGTGGCGGAGACATCTCACGGGAGCAACAAAAGAGGACAGGCACTCATCAGCTCCCAAAAAACAAGAAAATACTAGTTAAACAAGGTTAAGTAGTATTGTTAAACACACTATGAGCTCCATAAGACCCGAGAGCTTGGAAACAGGCCTATAGATGACTCTGAACGGTGGCTACCAACATTTGGGACAGGGGGAATTCAATATCTGAAGATTCAAAAAGAAGTGTGTCAAGATTCCGGACTAATCACGATATTGATGTAAAACGTATCCAAGGGGTACATGAATGTAATACTACACCCTTAGTACGTGATAAAAAGAATCCAACATTATGACATCCCTAGTACATGATAAAAAGAATCTAACATGCTATTGACCAAATGTTTAAGGGTGGTTGACATGTTTCATTGCCACATTTATTTCAGAACAATTTCCTTAAGACAACGATACAGGTCAGAAAGCACCATGTCTCCGAAAGTTAAGGCACCTGGACCCAAACAGCGCAGTGCATACCAGGTTTACCAAAGAGAGATCCAAGGTGCCTCAGACGGTTAATAGCCAGTCTGAGGTAGAGACAGGCGGGCGTCCATGTTAGTCAATCGTGGCTGTTTAGACAGGGCGGGACAATGTTAGTAGGTCTCCAGAAGAGGCGCGGACGTGCACTCTCAGTTAAGTGGGTGGAAGTACTCTGCACCTCTTTATCCAGCAGGACGCACCCCCAGGGGAAAAATGTTTTAACAACAGAATGCACACTCACTCTGAAGATTTTTACATGCTGTTTGTATATTTGTTCATGCAAAAATGCTATCAACAAATATCTGCTAGTACACCGACTACTTCTGTAAACTCCTTTGGATTCCTGTCTGCACTCAGACAAGGTTATATGCCTGCAGGTGCATATTTTTGCTGTATTCAAGAACTGGTACTCTATTTTGTTTTACATATTACACGTAATTGTTGTACACTCCTTTCACATTATTATTATTACTATTGTTTACTACTGGCCCATGCCTACCGTTTTATTAAACGAAGCACCAGGAAAATGGCATATAAAGGTTTCTTGAACACAGCACCAGTGTTTATCGAACTGTTAATAACCTTCATCTGTTTTTCACTAAGATGCAAATATTTGTTGGGAACATTTTATTTTGAAAGGAAACAAACTAGACACAAATTTAGCAAAACTGTCTGCAAACATCATCCATTTATGCCAAATTGCAAATATTTGTGGGTATATTATTTTCAATGCAATTAATCACCAATCTTACTTCCGTTTTTCTGTTTGTATTTACATACTATCAAGGAGCATTCTAAACAGTCACAAATGGTTATATTTTGCAAATGTGTGTAAATTGGAACCACCGTTGGTTAAGCTAGCTGAACTTATACCTCACAGTATTTTTTAAGAGCACTTCACTAACAGTAAAGGTTTGGCATTAATAAATTATATATACAAATTTTAATCTCTTAGGCATTGGAAAATGTATCATTCTTAGCAGCAGCAGACAGCCCTCTCCAACTATACCGTAAAGTGCTCGCCAAAGAGTGTGTGCTCCAGGAGTTGGCCCTTCTTGTCCGAACAAAATAAACACAAAGCCTTGTTGTCCTTGACGACAAATAAATTCTGCGTTTTGGAAGATAGTAATTCCCCTCCTCTGAGGCAATTTCCACTACCGCACATCCGGAACTCCTGAAGTGTACGGTAGTGATATATACTTTGAGATTGGTTATATCTTGAGATGAGGAGAAAAGCACAAAGTGTCTGCTCAGTACAGGAGGCAGGCAGGCTACAGTGAAAGGCAGTGAAGATCACTGAGGATTCTAAGATATCAAGCTATCAGGTCAATAACTACTTTTAAAGCATTCGGAGGAGAGTTATTATTCCTGGATTTTCACTCTCCCTTCGCAGTTGTACAAATAAATGTTTTAAATTTGTGGTAGAGCATGCCACTGGTGCCCTGGACAATTGAGTGTACTATGCAGCACGTGCAGAAGATGCAGTACCAAGGTCGAATCACGGGCATAAGAGTTTTGTACTCTTACCAAATGCAGCCTCAATCACTGTAACTCAATCCTGCCAGCTTTTTACTAAAAGAAAATTTTTTCATGGAATTACTATGATTTTCAAGACCAGGTAAATTTCCTGCTTGTGGCTTTCTGCTTGTGAAATTAGTGTCTGCAGAAATGTATGGTGATTATGTTATTGTACTTTTTTACCCTTTGCAGGACATATAAATAAGTGCTGGATTTTTTTTGTTTTTTTTGCTGGGGGCGCACGGGGCAGACAGTGTGGTGGAACCTCTAGTGGGGGCTCAATGAAGTGGTGTGGCTAATGCATGAGAGAAGACCTGGTTATGGATGAGTTGTAAGGATAACAATGACAAGGAGGGATAAAAGAAGCTGAGAAGAGACTGGGGTGAAAGAAGATTGAGAGCTTGGGGACATTGGGATTGGTCTCAGGAGAGATACGGAGACTATGGCGAGTCAGAAGACTGAGGAGAGAGAAGCAGAAGAAAACGGGCCGAGGAGGGAATGTGATATGAGTGTGAGTAAGCGGGTGATGAGACAATGGGGTGGAGGAGAGACAGTGTGAGAAGAGAAAGGGTGCCCAAGAGACGAGCGGTGAGGGAAACTGGGGAGGACTTACGAGAGACAGAAGCAGAATTGGTGGAGAAGAGTCGGGAAGGGGCTCAGAAGAGACAGTAGTTAAATTCAGAATGGTAGTTGAGAAGCACGAAGAGGACAGGGAGAAACTAAAAAAGCTTAGGAGGCAACAGAACCTAGGAGAGGCTGAAATGAACAAGTAGAAGAGAAGGAAGTGAGGTAGAAGAGGATGAATATACAGAAGTGGCTATGGCTTTCGAAGGGCTGGAGATAACGAAGAGTTAGAGAACAAACAGAAGATGAAGGTGGAGAAAGTAAGGTATGACAACAAACAAAAGATAAGTAAAACTTTAGAGGAGTTGTGAGAGCCAGGGAAGAACTGAGGAGATTCAAGAGTTTTAAGAGAGACAGAAGAAAACAAAGAGAATCAAGATGAGATTATGGAAAGAGTAAGGCTGTGGAGAGATACAGAACAAATGCGACAATGACAGGTGCTGAGGACAGAAAGTAAACAAAGAGAGACATTCGAGAGATTGTAATGTAGTTATGTATATATTTGGTATCTGTGCAGCACAATTCTTGCCAAAAAGCAGCAGAGCACTGTACAGGGTGAAAGGAAAGCATTAAGTCAAGGATATGAGAGGTAGTGGGTTATTGTATTGTTATTGCATTGAGATATATTGTTCTTTAAAGAAGTTTAACTTCAACTCTTTCCTAAATTGGAGCAGTATTTGGGCGGTCCGCATGGGTACAGGAATGTTGTTCCAGGTCCTGGTACATAGATGGAAAAGGCCTGCTGTCTTGTTTTCTTTTTTTACCTTTGTTAGTCTCCAGTCCGATTGGTGGGCTGCCTGCGGATGTGCCAAGAGCCACCAGAGATGGTGAGTTTGTCTGCAAAATAAGTGGGGGTGCTGCTCATTATGGCTTTATAAATGATTGGAGAGTGAAGGTTTTCCTCGATACACCGAAGAGGATAAGGAAAGTCATTAGTATGATCAAGGGGTGCGAGGTGCTGAGAAGCGATACAGAAAAACTGAGAAGTCTGGTGGATCTAAAAAGAATAGAAACTAGGGGGAGACAACAGAGGGGCTGGAGGGAAAAAACAAACTGGGAAGGCTAGAAAGGAACTCAGGAGAACTGTGCGGATAGAGAGGAGATGATTAGAGATTGAAGGGTCAGAGGAAGGGTCAGGGAGGTTAGAGTGCGAGCGCATAGGAGATATAGAAGGGTCGGAAAATAGACAGAAGATGGGGAAAGTTATCAGAATAGTTGAAAGAGAAAGGTTTGCGGATAAGGAGAGTCATTGAAGGGACTGGAGGATACATGTCTTTAGGATAGAGGTATTGGATGGGCTAGAGTGATGGGCTGAGGAGAAATACGGAAGGAACCAAGACACATTTAAAGGCCTTAGGGTTGAGAGAAGATGAGGGAAGGCATTAGAGTTGGAGAATTAATGGTTTGAGGATATAGAGCCATTATACGGACCGCAAAGTTTGTAGCAGTAGATGCAAGACAGAGGAGTCAGAAAAGGGTGAATGAAGTGGGCATATGAGGATCTGGAGAGGGAAGAGAGATGGTTAAAAGGTTGTGTTTTCGGCAGTGAAGACCACGTGAGATGGGGGGAGTCAGAATGGGGTAAAGGAGGAGAGAAGGTGAGAGGCTGGAGAGTGAAGGGCTGAGGATAAGCTTGAGAGAAGGGTGATCTGAGACAGGAATCAGATGAGGATGAAAGAGGAGGATCATTGGAGGAGTCAGATAAGGATGAAAGAGGAGAGTCATTGGAGGATTCAGGAGAGGATGAAAGAGGAGATTCGTTGGAGGAGTCAGGTGAGGATGAAAGAGGGTCATTGGAGGAGTCAGATGAGGATGAAAGAGGAGGGTCATTGAAGGATTCAGGAGAGGATGAAAGAGGAGGTTCACTATAGGAGTGAGATGAGGATGAAAGGAGGAGGGTCATTAGAGGAGTCAGATGAGGATGAAAGAGGGTCACTGGAGGAGTCAGGTGAGGATGCAAGAGGGTCATTAGGAGTGAGATGAGGATGAAAGAGGATCATTAGAGGAGTCAGATGAGGATGAAAGAGGTCACCAGAGGGGGTGACGGTGTGAGATGGGTATTTTTGGATAATGACAGCATGTGAGATGGGAGGCATTAGAGGGCCTGGGGAGAGAGAGACTGCTGTGGTTGTTCTGTTTGGACGCATATGCCTTCCAGTGCCGGATTAAACCCTGTGGAGGCCCCTAGGCAGACGACATTTCCTGCCGCTAATTATCTCTCTCCTAATACCCAATGCACCGGATGTTTTCCCAAACTGATGGCACCCAGAAGATGAGCTTCAAAGAGACAAGCCGTCATGTGAGTCGGATGTCTCTGGTTTATGTACTTCACGTTGTAATTTGATCCGTTGTCGCGGGGCCCCTAAAAGGCCTACTTTGCCTCATTGGTAATCCGGAACCTGTGCCCCCCTGGTCCCCCCCCCCTGGTCTCTCCCCACCAGGATCCCTGATGTAACTTTAGTTTTGGGTAATATCTGTGTATATCGTACGGGTCTGTTCCACGCCATGACTCACCGTCTCGGGCCCTCGCTGGGGCATGCTTCCCTGACTCTCACGGGATCAAAGGATGAAAGGAGGAGTCTGAGCTAGAGGCGCTGGAGAGCTGTCTAGGCGCTACTAAGCTAAAGCTGTGGAGGGCTCCCTCGCCGAGAAGGGGAGGTCAGGCACACACATGCACGCAGACACAGCTCTCTCTCTCTCCCCGGAGCTCACGGGTGAGTTCACCGGCCCGCCTTGGCCCTGTTCGCCATTGAACGCACATGCTTCGAGCAAGGAGACGGCCATCTGCGCATGCTCCGTGGCACCTAGGCGTGGCAGGCTTCTGCGCATGCGCGGCACCAGGAGTGTGCGCAACAGCACGAACATGCGTCTACGCCACGCTGGAACAGGTGGCGCGCACTCTGAAGCATGCGTGCGCAGCATTAAGCTTCGCGCGTGCGCTAACGCGTTTTGCGCATGCGTGCAAGTGGTGTGGAGTGAGCGTGCAGGGACTGGAGATGCATGCATGCTTCTGAGTAGTGCATGGGGCAGTGCTTTAAATGGGCCGGTACTCACCGGTACGGAGTACCGGCACTTCTTGAATTTATCACTCCGAGTACCGGCACTTCTCTACTGCCGAGGAGAGTACCGGTACTCATGAAAAGGTAGGCTGTGAGTGCTGGTGAGCAGGAGTGAAACGTGTTTCTGGCAGCCAAGGCGCCGCTTCTGCATCCCCGATCTGAGCCCCAGCTGAGCTATTCAGCAGGGCTCATTTGAATAATGTCCGGTGCTCACCATCACGCTGTGCTTGACAGAGCAGGGTCCGTTCAGGCCCTGTGCTGTCAATCACAGTCACATTATCGTGTGCGTTCGTGCAAGCACACCCGGGCAGTGACAATCAGGCTACGGCCAGTCCGGCCCTGGTGGCAATTAAAAAAGCCATGGTAGGTGAAAGGTATAACATGGCTTTTATCATACCTAAGTCTTTTGTGTGCCTGCTATGTTTGTGTGTATGCCTGTTTTCTATAAGAAAAAAGTGAGAGAACGAGAGAGAGAATCGAGACACTCTCAGGAGGTTTTTAAAGAAAATGGGTGGCACTTTGTACATGTCTGCTCTGCGACAAAGATTCATACCTAACGTAGTAGGGAAGGTTGGTGGGTGGGTGAATGGATGGATGAGTGAGCAAGGGTGGATGTATAGATGGATGAATAGATGGATGGATGAGTGAAAGGATGGGTGGGTGAAAGAGGGTGGATGATTGGATAAAAGGGCGGATGATGGGTGGATAAGTGAAAGATTGGTTGGATGAATGAAAGGGAGGGAGGATGGATGAAAGGGTGTATGATGGATGAGTGAAAGGAGGTATTGAGTGAAAGGGTGGATGGAATGAAAGGGTGGATATAATAAAGGAGTGAAAAGGTTGATGGATAGATGAGCAAAAGGATTGATGGATGAGCGAAAGGGTGGATAAAGAGATGGATGAGTGAAAGGATGAATGGATAGGTTTGGAGATGGTTGGATATGAAGGGTGGACAGACAGAATGGTGAAAGGCTGAATGATGGATGAAAGACTGAATAGACGACAGAATATAAAGGTTAAATGGTGGACATCAGCAGGCAAATGGTAGGATGAATGGATAGATCGATGGAAGAGACGAGAGATATCTTCTGGGGAGGGTCATGATGATTTGCTTCATTTGCTTGGTGCCATAAGAGCTTTGGATCGAAGTGGGGTATTTTCAATTTCTTCCTACTCACATGCTCAAAAATATGTACAATTGTGCCAAACAGCAATTAACAGTATGGCATTAAGAAGGTGCAATTATTGCAAAAATAGGAAATGTTAACATATTATTGCACTTCTCTTTCGTTTTGTGTAATGAGTTAACCTGCTTTGTTTATATAAACACATTTCTCATGTGTTTTGGTATGTGCTGCAACTAATTAGAAGTCGTTAAGTATCATCATGTCTTGCCCTTAGCCCCGCCCCTTGCCCCGCCCACTCACTACACCTGTAGCTCATTTTAATGAGTACCTGCACTTATTTTTTTCCATTTAAAGCACTGGCATGGGGTGACCGTCCGGTACATTTATGGCACGATGGTGCTGTTCACCCGCACATTTGGTTTATTACTGTTCTTTATTCTAGCCAGGCACAGCAGGCTATGTCCGAGAACTCACAAAGGGTTATTTTTTAATCCTGCAAATACATGCATGCCAACATTTTAGAAGAGGAAAGTGGGAGATTTAAAATAAATGATCAAAGAATGTATTTCTCCCACTGACTTCTACTGAAGGAGAGGTATTTATTTTCAGGCAGGAGACAGCCAAAAGAAAGCAATTTTTTGCTTTAAAAATTGTGAGTCCCCCGCCTGAATGAGGTCTATTGGCAAGTATGGCTAATATGAAAGGACGCGTGGCCCAGTGAGGAACTCAGCATTTGAAACTGGTACTGTCCAGGACATACAACTCATTTTAATGTAAAGGAAACGTATGAGGGGATGCCCAGGCAGAAGCCTTATAGATGTTGTACACAGACACTTTCCCACGTACACTAGAAAGCTGCCTCAGCACAGCATCTCCTTCCAACTGCCCAGTTAAACTCAAATGACATTCTAGCACCCACCTGCATTCACACATTCATTCACTCACTCACTCACACCCCTCCCCCACTCTCATACATGCTCCATTTCAAGACACACATTACAATAAACTGCAACACTTTCTTTATCCTCTAGCAGCCTTCTCCAACACTACACACTGAAGCCATTGTTGGCATGCTAATCACTGGCTGCACCTTCTCTACACACCGAAGTATTTTGTTTATACCATTCTCCAACTGATCAGGTTGAGAGATCAGCTGCTTGGTAAATAAGAAACAGCTTTGGGGGGGGGGGGTGCCATACATATTCTTTTTGTTTTGCCTTCATTTATCGATTGATTTTAGGAACAAGATAACATTACAGTTCAGTTACTTGTCCCATCTCCCCCACCCCCTAAACAAGGAGAGATCTGTGAGTCACACCATATACAAATGAATATAAGTCCATACATAACATTTGGATTGCTTTGGCAGCACAATTGGTATCATTATATGCATCGGTGCCATGCATATTCTGAGTACTGAACGGTCAGGCTGGGAGATATTCGCATCCAACTCGGGTAGGTGCCCTGCAGAGACCCTTTAGTGCCTCTGGGGCAAGTGAAATCTCAATGGTGCTATCTCCTGGCTTTTAGCTCGTGTACAAATGCTGAGAAAGAGCTATATGAAGTGGGATAAACTGAGAGACCCCACATTGCCAGGTCAAGGGAATGATGACTTGGCCATGGGAGGGGTACCATGATGGGTCTAACCTGGGTTTTAGGGTAGTTCTATTCTGAAACTTGTTTTCCCCCAACTCCAGTACCCCTCTGCGAACCTATGTTTTGGCCATGATGGGTACAGGACTTTCATCTGCGCAGCTCCTGACCAATCTATTCAGCAGATGACTAACTGAGAGGCAGGTGGAGAGCACTGGTGAAGTATTTCAAGACAGGACATAGAGGATGAGGAGTTTGTTGGCAAAAGTAATTCATGGGTTGCATGATGGGACACTGAAATCTACTGAATACATTCAGGATGACAGGAGAGTGAATATGATGGAACGGTCAGGGAGAAGGGTGGAGATTGGTAAGGGAACAAGAGGAGTAGGAGCGAGGCAGTTGTTGAATGTCCTGGGCGTTTGATGGCAACCACAGCATAAGGGAGAAGAAAACAGAGCCTGTCTTCATGCTGCTATGACACTGGCTATACAGGGAAACACTTATGACAGACACTAACCCGGCAAGGAAAAGGAAACCACCCTAACCTAAACTGCTGCATCAGCTGTGAGGTGAGAAAATGGGAAAGGCCTGACCATGACTCCCTTCAGATAAAGGGAAACCCATTTGGTTACGCATGCTGTGTTTCTTTGTCTTGAGTGCACCTCGGTCAGGGATGCGTGCTCAGTAGTTTTTCATGTCTATAGGCTTTGTGCAGATATCTGTTGGGTCTGTGGGTGTGGTAGTTATGGCTTGTTCTGTCTGTCCTGTTCTAGTATGAATAACCCTGCATGGAGTGAATCTTGGTCAGAACATCTATTAATTTAGATCACAAATTGAACAGGAAATATTAGACAGAATGCCACATGTATACCATACACTCACAACAGCACTCCGGTCCAAGAGAGAACATACAAACGCTCAACACAACACATTGGCTATCCATCCAACCCAATCTATGTGTTGCACTGGGTATCAAGGAGCTTGCAACAGCACACACAACAATAAACAACAGTGCACCCTAGATGAGTATACACATGATGGTGTAGAGCTGTGCAGTTGTCTCAGGCAACAGTATATCGTTGTGTACAGCGCAACACCTTCATTTAGGAAGAGGAGGGGAGTTGACCTAACGGCTAGGATGATCGTCCTCAAATCTGGGGAACCGGGTTAGAGTCTCGGCAAGGACACGCAACATCCTGCGATTCTGGGCAAATCACTTAATCTCCCTGTGCCTAACAAAAATGAATGTGTCCTCATGTAACGCAACCGGTGCTCGTGTAAAGCGCTCTGATACCCAATACCTTCGGGTCAAGTTTGCGCTATATAAAACTCAGTAAAAAAAATATTTTAAAAAAAATAACAACATCTAACAGAGCCCACCAGACAGAACACACATCCAAAAATTCAATACACTTGGCTATCACCAAGCTCACTACAGCACCAACCAAAATGATAAATAAACTTTAACAACCCAATCTGACTACATTAGTCAGAGCAAAGCAAACGTACACAACTCAAAGGCACCATGAAGCTGGACCTCACCAAGCTCACAACACTCGACTCTTCATAAAACAATATACCATTCCACTGGATCACTACACCTACACCCATCCCATAGCTCGACAGGTTTAAAGGGATACTGGTGTCGCTAACAAAATGTCATACACTCAATTTCCTCCAACACATACTTCAAGTGGGCAATGCCTATATCTATCCTCCTACAAGTAGTAAAGAACTCCAGCTGTAGTCAACAAACAACACTAACATTGCCACACGCATACAACTAAACATACACAAAAGCTTACACAAAAGCACCAAACTACTGATGACCCAACTCAAACACTTGAGAAACCTGACAGCTCTGTTACATTGCGACAGCACCAAATGTTACCTAGCTTCCTGATTCAGGCATTGAATCAGGCAGCCTGAGGCACTAGTGTGTTTCCTGCCTTGATCTCCCTCCTCTGCCAGCCCGACCAGGCCTAGGGCACTTCAACAAAGCCTGCATTGCTTTCACTGTTCTCAGATGTGTTGAATCCTGTTTGACGAATGTGGCCATCAAGCGGTTGGTGGAGGTCCCTCTTCTCATCACACTCTTCGTGCTACATTCTTTAGGGCGTAAAATCTCTCCTTTTACACTTACCCTGTAAACCTCAACATGTCTCCTCTACAGTGCCACCTTGTCCAAAAACCAATCTGTAGTGAAGGCCTTTAAGGGACAGAGGATCGCCTCGTTCCTAGTAATACTCTCAGGTGCCCAGGCCATACCAAGACAATATTTATTCAGGGGTGAGGGAAACTTAACTCATAGTAAGGGAACAACAACCATGCCTTCTAAACAAGAAAAGTGCAAGCGTTAAAGAAAACAAAAATTGGCAAATCTATTGGCTTTGACAATACTTTTTTTTAGACATGTTGCACATCTGCTTGAGCTGCTGTGCAACATGGTTTAAAGTTTTTTAAAAAAAAGCACTATTATGCAGCCAGCGTTAACTATGCCATGGCGCTTTTTTTCTTTAAGCCATGTGGCATAGCAGCATAAGCTGCTCTGCCACATGGCTTAAAGTAAAGGGAAAAAAAAGTGCCAGCATTGACCGCGTCACAGTGCTTTTTTTCTTTAAGCCATGTAGCGCAGCAGCTTGTGATGCTGTGCAGCACGTCTAAAAAACATTGACAAAGCCTACAGATGTCGCATTGGCAAAACCTATTGGCTACGCCAAAGCTTGTTTGTGACTCAGGGGCACTGTTAAACCTGACAATGTCATTGTGAGGCAGGGGTACTTTCAGGCCCTACCCAGCTTTTGTGACGCCGGAGCACATTTAGAACTTACTCTAATTCTGATGCCATTGCACGATTCTATGATGCACTATCACTTTTTGGCCCGGCCTGTTATTGTGACGCGGGGCACTTTTAGATAGGACTCTAATTAGGATGTTGGGGCTCTTTCAGATCACACTCTGGAATTGTGACGAGGAATACCAAACTGTTGGTAGCTTGGATTACAAAGATTGGGGAGCCTGTTCATAATTCTAGAGGGTCCACAATTTAACTCAAGACAGGTCGTAATTTCTTTGTGCCTACTTGCTACGACCCGAGGGATAAATTCTTCCCTATTAATGTTCCCCCACTTTAGTATGATCCCATTTTGCCTTGATACATAAGGTCTTAGACGTGTTAACTGAGGCCTACGAATCCCCTCCCAGTACAAATGATATTATTTAAAAAGCACCCATTAGCAATAAAAAAATACACACGGAAGAAATAATACATGTTAAAATAAGGTTATGATGCAATTCAACAATGTATTATTTTAACATCTTACATCAGCAGTTTTTATATTTTTACTTTTTGAAAAGGCAAAAATCCTTTTGACCTCCGCCTGTGAGGAAGAGCCTTAAAAATAAGTTATAAATACAATAGCAAAACAAAACATCATTTTAAATAAAGACTTTGGGCCTTATTACCATGTCGGGCGGAAGGCCATCCAACAGCTCGTCGGTGGCCTTCCGCCCGACATCTGAGGCACCGGTCTGACCACCGTATTATGATACAGGCAGTCCGACCGATGCCTGCGGGGAGAATTCGCTCCACCTCTGACAGGCTCAAGCAGCCTGTCGGGGCAGATCTAATCCCCAAAATGGAGGCGGTGTCTTCTCAGACACCGCCATGGGTATTACGATGCAAGTTTCTGACAGCCTTTCTAAGCGATCCGACTGCCATAGAAAGGTTGTCGGATACAGACTTTGGGGGCCCCTAGTAGGGCCCCCGTCCCTCCCGCAGCCTCCGCTATGAGGCCTGGTTGCACCTGTGGTGCCCCCCCAAACATTTATGCATCGTGTGGCAGGCACCACACGGTGCCTGCCACACATCGCATGGATGTTTAAAAAGTGTATTTTTCTTATTGCGGCTTGTGCTGCGGCACCCAGCACAAGCCGCAATAGGATACATACACTTTCCGACTGCCGTGAAGGTGGTCACATCGTAATTTGGGAAGCAGGACTGCAGACTTCTTGTCGGGCGGTCCCGTTTCCGACACAATGCCGGTCGGATACTTGTCCGACCAGCATCGAATGAGGCTCTTTGTTGGTAGTCTATTGAAGTATTATCAAGTAGTTAACTTACCGGCCCAACTCACCATAATATTTTTACTGGTGAGCTCTATAAGAAGAGCCTTGGTGGAAAATATAATAAGAAATGCATATAACTAGAAAGTAAGTGGTTGTTAATGATTACTTTCACCATTTTAACTTTAAGTATGGAAATGTAATATCTAAACAATGAAAAACACTAACCACATGAGGGGATTGTAAATGAAACTTTCAGAGTCAGCTGGTCAGAAATGTGTATTTCACTTTTTGAAATAAGAAGCATATCTAGTCAAAACGAGCTCACAAACAAAATATATCAGGCCTGTCTCGAACCATGTACAAAAGTGAAGACGTACATTCAAGTGCATCAAAACACCAATGGGATGACATGTAAAGATACTAAACAAATGTCATAGATTCTGAAGTTCAATAGAATGGTTCAGATCAGGCAGTGCACATGGGAATTAAGATAATAATAAGACAGGTTGCTGTTCACATGAAGTCACAGGTCCTGCGGGTGTTGTCTATGTGTGGCGTTTACACTCAACACAGAACTCTAAAGCGCTGTAGCCAAATTAATTATCAGAAACCTACAATACAATGAACACATTTGTTGTATGACAAGTCTACTGAGATTTGTAAATTTTCATTTGAATTTTCAAATGTTACTGAGCTTGTGCCAGGTTACAGCAAACACACGGTACCACATTGTTAGAAGCTAGCCTATTAGGTTAACTCTGTATCAGAATGTTCCTTCCCTGTTATTCTGTGCACATAGTTAGAAAGGTGGGTTCTGAAGCTTGTCAGTTTGGAATTGCAGGACTGCTGACAAGACCTATGGTGACTTGTATGCTCAAACATAGAGTAATAAATAACTGGCACTTTACCTGGCTCTGTGTAAGTTAAACATAACAATTTTGGCGACAAGGATGGGATGTAAGTCGGCCATTCAAAAAACCCACACGGTCATGCAGCTGTGCTTCTCCCACAAAGTGCAGACGCAGTTCCTGCAGTCTGGAGAACTGATGGCGATTGCAGGCGACAAGTTCCATTTCCACATACGAGGCAGCGCTACATTGAGGAGTGATTCCCAGGCTTGACATTTGTCTGGTGCGCAGAGCGCCGATGAAGTATGCGTGAGCGGAGTTGCTGGCAGACAAGCCCCACTACCCTTAATAAACAGGCAACGTCATCTGACATCCATCTTCATCAGTTGGCAACACAAGTTTTATCAACGCATCCTACTTTATACAAAAACACATACTTTGTGCGTACCGGCCATCTTTAAACTTTGGGACAGTTTACGCGCCTCTTCATTGAATGCATACGCAACATCTACACAGTCTGTGCATACCATTTTTAATTTCTTCTGGCGGTCTATTAGTGCCTCTCAGCGGTGACAGGCACACCTGTGTAGTTCTATTGTTATTCCCCTTGTTAAATGTTTGTATGTATAGTTTAAACTCTTCTTCATATAATTTAAGTACATCATTTATTTCAGAAGCGAAGTGATTCTGGTTATACTGTCTTTCAGAACACAGCACCATCCACAATACACACTAGTCACACCTGTCAGAAGGGCTTTCTTCACGTTTCCACATAACATTTATATTCGTTGCAGGATTTAGCATTTCGTGTTCTAGTGGACACTAAACCATACACAGATTTCAGATTTAATAAAACCAAATAGGGTGAAAGCGGCCTCCTGGCGAGAGCAACCAGGGAAAGGAATCTTCTGCCATCACACATAAGATTGGCGCCCTCTCTACAGGTTTTCAGAAAGCTTCTGAAGACCTGGCTTTTCACTCTATAGCCCTCTGTCGGCCTCCCTCTGCTTTCTGTTGAGATAGCGCCAAGACACCCTAGGGTATACGTAGCGCCTTACAAGTATTTTTAACATAACACAGTGGGGGGTTTTCATATGCTGGACACCAGTGACACACCCCCTATTTTATTTCAACTGATTTATATATTGTCTTGCTTCGTATTTAGCAAACAACAGCAACATACATACCTAATTCTGTTAGAGTGTCACTAGAAACATAACAGTGAAACACACACCAATATTGTATAATCTTTTGTGATATTCCAACCTTTTTACACTATTTTAAGGTATATTCCTTTTTATTACGTATCTTCACTAAGCAGTCTGCAAATCCATCACCTCCATTTTTAGAGGTACCAGGTGTACCACATATTCAATGGAAACAATGGAATGATGCAATGGTTCTCAACCTTTTGACTTCTGTGGACCCTCAATTAATCATTACCAGAACCAGAGGACCTCCCCAGAATCATTATTGGAATCCGGGGACCCCCGCTGTGTCATGACTACTAGCAGAGGGCCCCAGCCTAAGCAGTGTCGATGATTTGAACGCAAAATACACAAAAAATACAGAAAAAAATATTCAAACAAATGACACATTTAATTTAGTTCACAAACACATAAATAAATACAAATATTTTAATATGAAGGTTGGAGCTTTTCTAAATTTAATTGAGACCACTAATCATCCATACTATATTCTGTTTGATGCACTGCTCCCACAAATCAATGAGTATACTAATTTAATTTTTAATCTCCAATTTCAAATTCCTTCACATTTACAGTACATTTTAAAATTGTCAATTTAACATTTAGCTTCTTTTATATACGCTTTATTAATCTGTTAATATTATTTAATTTTCGAAGTAGTCACGGACCCCCTGAGGAGGCTTCACGGACCCCGACGGGTCCCCGGACCACATGTGGGAACCACTGGTATGAAGCATTTCAAATGTATTTAGGAGCCATTGGTGCAGCTCGTTTCAGGCTAAAAAGGAAAACATTTTTTTTACTTCATTCGTTAGGCTTTGAGGGAAGGGAAATTTTCAATCATCTCCCAGACTTTCTTGTGGTAAAAGGAGAGATATTGGACGAATAGCAGGAAATAAGGAAGAAATTAGAACAGATTCAACATTTAACCTAGTTTAGTGGTTTTGCGTCATAAATGTTTCAAAAGGACGCAATCTCAAAGTGAAAAAATAGACACCTTTATCAGTTCTCTACAGTAATTGAGCTCATAGTGTCAATTTTACATACCAATTAATTAGAGATCTGTTCATTGGAAACTGTCTCGATAAACACACTCAACAAAAGTTACTAACCATGGGCAATAATTTGTTAGCAGACGCCTGAGCAGTAAAAGCATAGAACTTTCCCATATTTCCATAAAAGTATTAAGTGATTCACACAAGGATGCTGTAGCAGAAGTAATTTTAGGTCAACCTCAAAGAAGGATTCCAAACCTAGCTAAAAGAGTTTTTAAAAATAATGCAACATTTGTTTCCGATGTGGCAATGTACCTAATGTGTAACGTGAAAGGGAGAAAACAACGTCCATCAAGAAATGTTTCATTTAGAATTTGTTCAAAAGTTGGACATTTTACAGAGATAATCGAGAATTCACGTATCTCTCTGCGGTCCACGACTCCTATTCCAGAATTGATTACCTCTTTGTTCCCCAAGTGGTGGTAGGTAGGGTGGTGGAGGCGGTGATTCTCCCGCGGGGCCTGTCTGACCACTCCCCGGTGGCCCTCACTCTGCAAATAGGGCGGATGAGGCAGCCGCTTCGGTGGCGCCTCTCGGTATGGCACTTACAAAATGATGATTATAGAGAACACATGAGCTGCGCTATCGATCAATACTTGACAGTTAATGTGGGGTCAGTTCCCAGGGCCGAGTTATTATGGGAGGCGATGAAACCTACACTGAGGGGGGCGGACATTTCCTGGTGCGCGGCTGCACGTAGGGCGCGTAGGGAAGAACTGCTGCAGGCGGAGGCGGGCATAGAGGATCTTGAACGTAGGAGTCGGGAGGCCGGAGGCGGTCAGGTCAGAAGGCAATTGCTGTTGGCACAACAGAATTATGCCGCACTTCTTATGGATGAGGCCCGCCAAGCCTGGTTGGCGACGCGTAGTCGGGTGTATCAGTGGGGGGATAAATCCAGCAAGATGCTGCATCAGCTTTGTCAAGGAATGTATCATTCTCAGGCCCTCCCGGGCATATTGGGCTCGGCAAGCGAGCCGCTCACAGACCCACGGGTCCTGGCTGAGAGCTTTGCCACATACTATGCAGGTCTGTATGCCCCTAGGGAGTGTTTGCCAGCCGCCACAATAGACCGGTTCCTGGATGACCTCTCGCCCAAGTCTCTAGCAGGCGAGGTGAGGGAACAATTGGAGCTGCCCCTGACAGATTAAGAGTTGGGCGCTGCTTTGGGAGAGCTTAACTCCGGGAAGGCGCCGGGGCCCAATGGGTTCCCCAGTGAATTCTTTAAACGCTACTTCTTGCAGTTGGGTCCTCAATACCGTTCAGTGGTGGAGGAGGCGCGAGAACGAGGCTCTCTTCCTCCAGACTGGAGACATGCGGAGGTGGTTGTCTTTCACAAGCCGAGCAGGCCCCCAGATCAGCACTGATGGAGCAGGGTAAAAGAAAAAATTTAACCTCCTAATAATTTACGTAAAATGATTAACAAACAAGTTCGTTTAAGTAAATAACCAACAATGTATGTTACATGTGAAGGGTTAAAGGTAACACGCTATTTTGTGTGCAAACTAATTTACTTATAATTGTTGACGTGGCTAACATAACCTAATATTTGCGTATTAATAGAATAATAAAATGCATGATTTGTGCTTTGAAAACAAAACGTGTAGTGGCAAAATAAAGCAATGGTAAGTAAGGGACGGCTTTATATGTTGCTTTTTGCTAGGTAATACCTAATTGGGGTACATAGAATGACGGGAGGGAAACGAAAGGGTTTATATTCTTTATTCTTAACTATATTTTGTTTATCTTTGTAAATAGTGCGCTTAGGCCTGTTGAGCAGCGATATAAAATGGCCGCCATGAGCTAGAATACGCGCGCGAGGAGAAATGTAGACAAGGAGAAAGGCCGTGAACAAGAATAACCACGTGATCGTTCCAAGAGCCTAGGATGAAAGTATGGTCAAGGCTATTGTGACCTTACTGAATAAATGTGTGCCAAGATGGGTCAGCAAGAAGCGTGAGAAGTCAAAAAGAATAAATGGACAAAAAGAACTGTTGAACCTAAAAAGTATCGGAAAGTGATACAAGTTGGACTGATCGAAGCGGATGAGTAATGTCACGAACTGTGGGAAACGATGCAAGTATGGACATTCCACAAAGAACTGGTTAGAACAAGGAAGTTTGATAAAAGATGTATATGGACTCAAATGGACCAATCAGAGAGAATCTCGCCATAAAGATGCAACATTTTTATTTAGTAAGCTAGAATTAGGGTATAAGAAGAACTACTCTTGGTGGGGAGGGTGATGATGCTGCTGGTTGCTGGGAGCTGATTTTTGCCGTTTTTGGCTGCTGTTAGTTGCGTATGGAGTTGCTGCTGCTGACGAGCTGAGGCTGCTGTTGCTATTTTATATTTTTAATTGAGCATAAGATGCTGCTTTTTGAAGAACTTTTATTCTTGATAGATTTATCCATTTAGAACTATTAGACTTTTCCAGAACAGATAGATCGAGATTTTGGGAGTTCTTGGCGTGACAAACTTTATTCTTCCATCTAATAGGTATGCATTGCAATTTCAATTTATTCGTATAATGATAACAAATGTAATAATCTGAATAATAAACCTAAAACTTATTTCATGCTTCCAAACTTTATATAAACTTTATTATCTTTAAACAAATGACTCAGTGGTTCTTTAGCTCAATGATTAATGTAAAATGTTAGAAGGTTTATTGTGATTGAGCTGGTCTTAATCACCATCAACTGATTCCTATTAGTTGGTCCATCGACCAATGAGCGGAATACCTTAAAACAATGAGAAATATTATGTCGTGTTAAAAAGAGGTATCCCGCCTCCTTCCAGCGAATCGTTTTACTGTTTTTCTCCTAGGTTAATGACGGAGGAAAATCCAGGGAATAAATGAGTGAGTGAATGCATGTGCGGTGTTATGGGCCCCACCGTCATATGGATATAGTCTGTGTATTGGAGGGATAGTTGTACCTGGATGACCGAAGCATATAGGAGAAGAATTTTATTGTTAGCGCTGGATCAGATTTCTTGGTAGCAGAGTTATGGTTACTATAGATTAGTTTGGTGATTATTGATTATTTCATGTCTAACACTTTATGTTGCGTCGCGTTATGTTATATGTAAGTCGAAGTTTTCACGCTTCCGGGAAGTAGGAAGTGGAACACGTGTGGCAAGAGAAGTCACATGGAATAGTGCATTGTCTGAGTTCATATTGGTAATAACACAGGTTGTGTTATGATAGGGACATTTTCCGTATAAAAGGTGTGTGAGTGAAATAGCGACCGGTTTTCTTGTGAAACTCTGGCCTTAATTCTCAGGAGCAGTATAGTCTCCACATGTGTTTTATCCCCAGAGAAACGGGTTTACCGCTTGCTTGAAAGAAGGGTAAGGTAGAGGGAAGTGCTACTTTATCGGCGAAACAGAAAAATTCTGTGGTAGGGTAGAGGTAAGCGCTGCCTACCGGAAAATACAGAATTCTTGTGTAAATGGACAAAGCTATTTCTTTGGTTTAGCGAATCAGACAATGGAAATATGTTTTAAATGTTGTAACTAACGAAGAATTGTTGAAAAAGAAATTGCCGATAAATTTTGTAAAGGAGGGGTCAGGAGCAGAACTGACGTAGACAAAAGCCGCGCTGGGATTGGACAGTGCGCTGTAGACAGAAACCGCTCTGATTGGAGTGTTGGTGTGAGTCGCGCTAGGATTGGACGGATAGAATAGTGACGTGGAAGTTTATGATTGGAGTGTTGGTGTGAGTCGCGCTAGGATTGGTTGGAATAACGCATAGAGAACAGTGTTGAATTGCGGAACTTTTGAGGAGAAAAGAGATTGTGAATCATGTCGTATTATGAATATGGTAGAGAGAAAACGTCGTGGATTTCGAAAGTTAAGAACTTCTTTAAGAAAGACAAAAAGGTAGTGACTAGAGCGGGACAAGTAATTCCTCCGCCGAAATCACCAGCTTCGCATATGATGCTGAAGTACGGATATCATACATGCATATGGTTAGAAAATTGGACAAAATATACTAAGAATGATGGAGCATTGGCTTTTCCTGAGAATGGTTCATTTAGTGTAGCTGTACTTCGGAATTTGAGAGAGAAAATTATAAAACTAGAACCTAGACCGACACAGTTTGAAGCTTTACGTGAATGGGAAGATGAAATGTATGAACGAGATAGATTCTGAGGACTGAAGAATCATGAGTTTGTGCCTGGAAGGTTATGGGGGTTGAATCATGAGGACAGACTAAAGCGTTGAAAATGTGCTAATATGACAGGAGGTTTGTTTCCAGCTTTTACAGTGGAGGAAGAAGCAAAGAGAAAGTGTACAGAGAAAAAGAAACATGTGGTTACGGAAAAGTATGGATATGGTGGTAGTGAAACGGAAGATGAATTGCTGGAAGATATTTTAAACAGAAACCCACCTCCATACCAACAGACTTCTGCGGTGGTGACACCTAATGCACCGCCAATGGAAACTGGGAGGAATAAAAATCCCGAACGAGGATATGAGATAAATAGGTCACAAGATCAATTAAAAACTTCACAAAATGAGGAGATAGAAAGTGACAATACAACTGAATTAGCAAAAACCACAAGAGAATTAACTGAAAAGATAAGAGAATTAACAAAGAATATGTAACTGTACCAGTAACGATAGGTCCAGTAATGCCAGTTTTTGAGAATCAGAAAATTGATGAACGTTCTTTAGTGATTCCTATGAATTCACATTTGCAAAGAAGGAGAGAAGGGATGGTACTGGACAATGAAGGTGCACACCATTTGGTTAGTACCTATAGACCAAGCCCACCTACTAATTTGACAATAAATGAGAATGAGTTCAGGAGAATACCTATGGTAACGGAGTCTGCATCAGAGACACTAGAAAGGAGTAACAATTGGATAGAATTAAATAGTACGCCTGTAGGTCCAACTCCAGATAAATTAAATGAATGGATGAAAACGCTAAAAACGAAAGAGACAGAAGTAAAACCACTAGATGTAATTAGGTTAAAAATAGACATGGAAGAATTGATATTAGGAACGATTGGTACAGAAAAATTGAAAAGTTATCAGGATGACGAGATTATGTTTTTGTGCAAGAGTATTACATGGAGAGCTAGAAATTTACATGACAAATTAGAAGAGACAGCGATTGAACTAGGAGTAGAATTTGCAAAAGTGAGAACGTTGCAGAAACCATATAGAGTAGATTTTTGTGAGAAACATATAGAGAATCTGAACACAGGACGATTGACCCAAATAAAAGAATTAATTGTTTTGTTGAGAAAATGGGGTGATGTGGATAGATGGAGAAGTAGATGTACGAAAAAGAATGAGAAAGTAACAGATAAAGCATCTTTAGCTTTTGCAGTAACAGATAAGGAACCAGTTGTAAGGGAGTACCCGATGAGAGAGACTCCAGGAGGTAGTTATGTGCATGTTCCGTGGTCTAGACAGGATATACTGTCATTTACAAATGATTTCCCAAAGTTGAGAGAGAAGCCAGTAGAATGGTACAGACAAGTGGAGAGATTTGTTAAAGTTTCAAAGGTGTTGTGGATAGATTTGGATGGATTGTTTGATATAGTAGTACCAGCTGATTTGTGGACAGAATGTAAGATTACTATTGATTGGCCAACTGTAGAATATCCAAGGGATGCTAAAACAGGAGCGCCAGGACCAGAAGTAATGAGGAAGTATGACCAAGTAATTACCTTTTTGAAGAATAAGATTCCACCTAAAGAAACGGATTGGGTAAAAATAGACAGAACCACGCAGGAAAGTAAAGAATCAGTGCATGCATACTACGAGAGGCTACTGTTAGTTTTTAAACAGTATAGTGGCTATGAAACACTAAATGAGAAGGATATGAGTCATTTTGTATATAGATTCGTGTATGGGTTGAAACCAGAGATAAGTGAAATGATTAAACAGCATATGATTTGTTGGCAGAATAGCACAGTTGACGAGGTTTTGAGATATGCAAAGTATTGCAGTGATGATATTGAGAGTAGACAGCGTAAATTGAAAGAGAAAGCCATGTGGGCACAGGTGAAAGTTGCAGAGAAGCAAGAAGCTCAATTGAACAATACAGTTAATGAAGCAGGACAGGTTAGATTTAGACCAAATATAGGCAAAGGAAAAGGACAAATGAGCATAGAAGAGGCAAAGAAAAAGTGGCCATGCCACAACTGCGGAAAGCTAGGGCATTGGAGAAACGAGTGTAAATTTCCTCCAAAACTTAATGCGGAAAATCAATCATTAAATCCACAGGTGCAGAGTGAGATAGTTACTCCACAGAGTCAGGTGCCACAACCACCACTTCCCAAGGGTGTTAACCAACAGAAATTCAGTGCAGAAACAGGATTCTACGGAGGAGAGCAGGTAACACAGTTGCCGCGTGCAGCTGCCATTTCTCAATATTGGTTACGACAGGATGATGATGAGACGGATGAAAGAATCTGACGGTGCCTAGGAGAGGGGGAAGAGTGTGTGCTTGGCGCAACTCTAGAGGTAGATCAAGCAGGTCCATTTGTGGATGGAGAAGTGAATGGTGCAAATGTAACATTCCTTGTTGACACTGGAGCTACCCGTTCTACTGTTAGGTCAGTGGAAATTCCAAACCTTTCTCTCTCAGGTGAACATATCCAAGTAGTTGGAGTATCGAATCAGCAAATTAAGACGCCTCTTACTAAACTAGTGGAGGTAAAGATTGGTCCATTTAGTGAAATGCACCGATTTGTGGTGTGTGATTGCAGTCCTGTGAACCTATTAGGACGCAATCAATTGTGCAAAATGAATTGCACTATCTATTGTACTCCAGATGGAATTGCATTTCAGACCCCAGATGAAGATGTACTGTATAAAATGACAATGGTAAATTTGGAACCAGAAGTAAATGATTTGTTTCCTGTATTTGATGGAGAGAAAATCCCAATTGAACTAAAAGAGACAGTGGAAGAGAAAGTGTGGCATTTTACAGGAGAAGATATAGGGTTAATGAAAGGAGTAGACCCTGTTAAAATATCCGTAAAAGAGGGAACGAGTTACCCAAATACGCCCCAGTATAAATTGACACCAGAAATAATTGAAGGAATAACGCCAGTAATAAATAAAATGATTGAACAAGGGATTCTAAAAGAAATCATGAGCAGTCCATGTAATTCGCCAATAATGGGACTGAAAAAGCCAAACGGAACATATAGGATTGTACAGGATTTGAGGAAGATATACAAAATTGTTGTGCCTTGTTGCCCAATAGTACCGAACCCTGCTGTGATTCTATACCAGATTCCACGCGAAGCAGAATGGTACACAGTAATTGATTTATGCCATGCATTTTTCTCTATTCCATTGCATCCAGATAGCCAGCCATTATTTGCGTTCAGGTTTGGAGAGCGTATTTTGGCATGGTGCCGAATTCCTCAAGGGTACACAGAAAGCCCCTCGATCTTTAATCAGATTTTAAAGAAATCCTTGGAAGATTTAAAAATGCCAGAAAAGTCAGTAATGGTTCAGTATATTGATGACCTACTGGTGGCATCAAAAACGAAGGAAGCATGTGTCAATGATACAATTGCTTTGCTGAATCATTTAGCCAAAAGAGGACATAAAGTGTCCCCATCAAAATTGCAGTTTTGTCAACAAGAAGTCCAATATTTAGGGCATAAAATTGAGAAAGGAGTGCGAAAGGTAACGATCGAGAGAATAAAAATGATTCAAGGAATGAGAGCTCCAATGACGCAAAGAGAGGTAAGAATGTTTTTGGGAATGGTTGGATATTGTCGACAATGGATAAGTGGTTTTTCTTTGATCGCAAAACCTTTGCAAAAACTGACAAAGAAGGATGTTAAAGATCCTTTTGAAATGAATGATGAGGAAATGAAAGCATTCAGAGAGTTGAAAAAGAAATTGTGTGAAGCTCCAGCATTGGGAATGCCTGTCTATGAGAAAGACTTTGAGTTGTATTGCAGTGAAAGAGATGGATGTGCGTTTTCAGTCTTGGTACAGAGACATGGAACTATGAAAAGACCTATTGCATATTTTTCAGCTGTTTTAGACCCTGTAGCAAAAGCGTTGCCTGGATGTTTGAAAGCAGTTACTGCTACTTGTGTGAGTCTGGAACAGAGTGAAGGCATAGTGATGGGATATCCACTGAGAGTATATGTCCCACATTCTGTGGAAATTCTCTTGACACGAACGAAAACCCAATACATGACACATAGTCGGCTGACTAGGTATGAAAAGGTAATTTTGAGTGCAGATAATGTGACCATTGACAGATGCATGAATGTGAATCCTTCGACATCATTGCCAGATGAAGAGAGTGTGATTGAAATGGATGAAGTGGATCATGACTGTCTGAATGTGCTTGAATATTGTACAAAACCGAGACCAGATATAAGAGATGAGCCCTTAAAGGAATCAGATTATATTCTGTTCGTGGATGGCTCATGTTTGAGAATAAATGATGGAGTTCTAAGTGCAGCATATGCAGTTTGCACAGTAGTATCTGTAATGGAAGCATCTTGTCTGAAAGGGATACGGTCTGCCCAGGTAGCAGAACTAATAGCTCTGATTCAAGCCTGCAAGTTGGGAAGAAATGTACGGGTTACAATTGTGACGGATAGCCAATACGGTTTTGGAGTTGTGCATGACTTTGGTCAGATTTGGTCACAAAGAGGTTTCTTGACATCTGCAGGAACGCCGATTAGAAATGGAGATTTTGTGAAAAAACTGCTTGAGGCGATACAGCTGCCTAAACAGATTGCTGTCGTGAAGTGCAATGCACATAAAAATGGGGAAGACTACATAACTGTCGGCAATAAGTATGCTGATGAGATTGCACAGTACTGTGCAAAGAATGTGGTCTCTTTGAACAGGAACCGAGAAAGAGAGCATATTTCATGTCCTTTGCTTTTTACTAACCCTGTTGAGACATGGGATGAAGTGAGACAATTACAGGAAGCAGCAGATGAAGAGGAGAAAGATACTTGGATAAAAGCAGGATGTAGAAAACATGAGGAAAATGATGTTTGGGTTTACAGAGATGAAAGACCAGTTATGCCTGATAGCATGATTTCTGACATGGCACGGATGTACCATGGACAAGCCCATATTGGGAGAGATTCAATGATCAGACTTTTCAGACAAACATGGTATAATCCAAAATTCAGAGCCATAGCTGAGAGTCTTTGTCAAAGATGTCTTGTTTGTCAACAGTTAAATCCAGGAAGGAAGACCGTAGTGAGTCTAGGAACAATAGGACGAGAAGGAGGTCCATTCACTAGAATGCAAATGGATTTCATAGAAATGCCACCGAGCAATAGACTAAGGTATGTCCTTGTAATCGTCTGTTTGTTTTCCCGTTGGGTGGAAGCATACCCGACCAGAAGGAATGATGGAATCACGGTAGCAAAACTTATGCTGCGAGAATTCATTCCAAGGTATGGTTTTCCAGTCACGATTGAAACAGATAGAGGAACACATTTCCAAAACGAATTAATTCAACTGATTTGTGAAGCACTTAGGGGCCGATTCCGATGTCGGACGGACTCAGGTCCGTCCGACATCGGTCCGGAGCCGTAACCGACCGACCTGCTGTCGTCGGTTACGGCCCAGGCAGTACGATGCGACCGAACCCTGTTCGGTCGCACTCGTATCTCCCACAATGGGAGCATGCATTCCGGACGGAATGCATGCTGGCATTGGAGAAAGCAGGGTGCAGTTCAACCCTGCACCCTGTGGCCGGCACCCCAAGGTGCCTGCCACCGGGTGCAGGGTTCAACAGAGGGGCACCATAGGTGCCTCCAGGCCGCCATTCGGCGACCTTGCACCCATGGGGGTCCCACTGGGGGCCCCCAAAGACAGTGACCGACTGCCTTTTCGTGCCGGAAAGACCGGCACGAAAAGGCAGTGAAAAACTGCCATCGTACTCCCTCGGTCGCAAAGAGGCAGCCGGGGGAGTACAGAGGGATTCCCGGATGGCTGACGGGCTCTCCGAACCCGTCGTGAGCCATCCGGAAATCCGAGTCGGATTCTTTTCCGACAGAGCCCATCGGAATGGCTCGGTCGGAAAGGAATCCGAGCGGCACGTTCCGATTCGGTCGGAAGGGCTCCGACCATCGTTCGGTGCCCTTCCGGCCGAAATCGGAATCGGCCCCTACGTATTAAACAGAAACTGCATTGTGCATACAGACCAGAGGCTTCTGGAATAGTAGAGTAAGTGAATGGAACAATTAAGAACAGGCTAGGAAAAATGTGTCAAGCCACAGGACTCAAATGGCCAGATGCCTTGCCATTAGTTTTAATGACAATCAGAAGTATTCCGGAAAGGAAAACTGGACTCAGTCCCCATGAGATAATTATGGGACGAGCAATGAGACAAGCACATGTACCTGTCAACAAACTACTGACTATAACTGATGATCTGGTGCTGGATTATTGCAAAGGATTGGCTGATGTGGTGCGTTCTGTGTTTCATCAGGTTGGACCGGATGCGACCAATCTTGAAAGAAAACCAGCTCACGACTTGAATCCAGGAGATTGGGTCCGCATAAAAGTCCATAGAAGAAGAAACTGTTTGGTTCCTCGCTGGGACGAACCGCGACAGGTGATACTGGTGACAACCACTGCAGTCAAATGTGCGGGAGTGAAAAACTGGATACATGCCAGTCACACCATCATAGTTCCAGAACCTGAAGATCGACATGTGAGTCGACATCTGGAAGAGTTGAATAACAGTTCAGCATCGGAAGAAGAAGCGAACAGGGTGCCAGAACCTGAAGTTCGACCTGTAAGTCGACATCTGGAAGACCCAACTACGAGTGCAACGACAGAAGGAGTGGAGGAAATAGCTGAAGTTCCAGAATTTGAAGATCGACATGTGAGTCGACATCTGGAAATATCAGACACCAGTTCAGAATCTGATACAGATCATTCGGATTGTGATGAAAATCTGAAGAGAAATTGGAAATTTGAAAGCATAAGAGAAGAGACTGAGCACAAAGATAGTGACAGTGAGCAACCAAGTACAAGTTGTGGTAAAAATCCTTCGGAGATAATATTAATAGATGAAGAAGGGAGAGTTTCAAACAAAAAGTTAGAAAAATCGGAAGATCCCCGAGGAGCAATAGGGACAGACAGCCAAACAATAGAACAGGGAAATTTAGAAGCAGATAGAGAAATTAAAACAAATTCGGAAGAACACCGAGGAGGGACAGAAGTAGGTGAACGAAGGAAAATAAGAAAAGAACCACAAGTAAAAGGAGAAAATGAAATTATAAGATTCAAAATAAGAGACAATGAAGAAAGAACTGAAACAGAGTCTGAAGAAAGTGGAGAAGAAAGAAAACAAAAACTAGAGTCAAGAAAGAGAACCTGGAAAGCAGAAAGAGAGGAAAAAGAAAGTGAGACGAAAAGGCCAAGAAAAGGAGACATTGGCCCAACGAAGTAAGAAAACTAAGATACAGGATCATAAGACTGGATGGAAAAAGTGCTGAACAAGTGAATGAAATAACAAGTCAAAAAGAGCAAGACCAACAAAGTGGAAAAAACTTGCAGAAAACGAAAAGAGTAAAGAAAGTAAATCTGAAGTATAGATCACCTGAGTGGTTGTACCTTGCTTTAACTGATATCAAAGAAGAAGAGAACACTCACGAGAACCCAGAACAAAGAAACCTAATGGGTGAAGGTGAAGTGCAACAAACTTGAAGAAATTTAAACGAATTTCTACCGGAGTTGACAAAATACTGGATTTGACAAAGAAAGAATTCTGAAAAGAATCAAAAGAAAGTACCAAACGAAGATAAAATTAGAGTGCAGGGTGGCTAAGAAGTCATTTCTGAGGTGTGGTGACACATTTTCCCTGTACATAATATAAATAGGTTATAGAACAAAATGGAAGATACTAAAGATAGAAAATGTAGATGTGAGTTTTTAAGAAGATGGTGTAAGATGAGCTTCTTTTGTACAGGATTATTAATGACAGTGTGGGTGGTTTTAGCAATCACTATTCCAATTAGTTTAGCTGTAGAAGAAACGTCTAATCACACAGAGAAAGAAAAAGGAGCTAACATTCAAGAAACAGCTATATTAAAAAGTAGTGCAGAATTACATAGACAAATCAATAACAGATTTTTCAAAGAATGTATTTACAAAATTATTATATGAGTATGTAGAAACAATGGATGTAAGAGATTGTTATGTTTGTATGCAATTGCCTGCGTCTGTAGCAGAGGGTGTGACTTATCATCACCTTCCTTTGACGTATGGAATAACATGTAGTGTTTTAGCAAGTTTATTTTATAAGACAGGAAGATTAGAATATTATTACACTGATATAGATAAGATTTTTGCGAAAATTTATGTAGTTCCTGAACTAAACAAAGTAAAAGAGGGAAAACGTTTGGTGAATTTTTCATAGAAGATAAGATTTTAACCTTAGATAATATAGTTAAAAACAACCTTACCTGTGAGTTAAAGATAGAAGAAAAGGTATTTTTAGAGATGGTAGAGGATAGAAGAGCGAAATTTCAAAGAAAGGTGATAGAAGAGACAAAAACACCTCTTTGGGTGTTTGAGGAAGACAATCATGACAAGAAAAAGACAAATGCAGCTATGACTCTGGATTGGCCCCAACAGGGAAGGTTGTGCATTAGAAGAAATAGAACAAGATATGACAATTATTTCGTGGGTTCCAGTGATTGCCATGACAATTATCAAATTTTAGGCGGATGGGGATTCAAAGGGGGAAAAGATCCAATATTTCCAGGGATCTATTATGTTTGCGGTAATAGGGCTTATTACAGGTTGCCGGACCATTGGTATGGGTCATGTTATTTAGGCCTGGTCTTTCCAAAGATTTTTCATATGGATAGAACCGAAAAGGAACACACGAAATGATAAATACCTTTACACGTAGAAAAAGGGAAAGTTTTTCAGAAATAGTAGGTGATATTTTTGGTGCATTGATACCAGCAGTGGGAATATCTTTGAATGCATTTAAAATTCGGAAATTATCCACAGTGGTAGATCGTTTATCTACAGATACTGCTGGAGGGTTCTTGATGGTAAATACCGAGATGGTTGCCATGAGAGCTATGGTAATGCAAAATCGACTTGCCCTTGACATTCTTTTGGCAAAAGAGGGTGGAGTCTGTGGAATGCTGAAAGTCCAACATTGTTGCACTTACATTCCAGATAAAAGTGAAAATATACAAAAGTATATAAAGAATATTACAAGTTTGCACAAAGAACTTGTTCCACTGGAGGTTGAAAGTGCGTTTGGAAAACTTGGTAAAGGGTTTTCTTCAGTAATAAATTGGTTTACTAGAATGAGTGGATTAATAATAGGGAAAGTCATAATAATAGCAACCATGATAATAATAATAATAATTTTAGTACTGAAGCTTGTAATTACATGTATGAAGAGAAGAAGAAGACAGAATAAAATAGAAAAAGAAAACAAGATAAACAAGGAGAGAGAGAGAGAAATGGGTGAAATAGAGCTAGAAGAAATAAAAGAGAATATGTACAAGAAGACCAAGAGACAAGTTGAAAGGGATACAGTTGTGTAAACTAACAAAAAACAAACGGATCAAGAAATATGCTGTCTGATAGAATTGTGTAACTTGGGTTTTGTGGTGATATTAAAAATCACCAAAGGGGGAATTGATGGAACAGGGTAAAAGAAAAAATGTAACCTCCTAATAATTTACGTAAAATGATTAACAAACAAGTTCGTTTAAGTAAATAACCAACAATGTATGTTACATGTGAAGGGTTAAAGGGAACACACTATTTTGTGTGCAAACTAATTTACTTATAATTGTTGACGTGGCTAACATAACCTAATATTTGCGTATTAATAGAATAATAAAATGCATGATTTGTGCTTTGAAAACAAAACGTGTTGTGGCAAAATAAAGCAATGGTAAGTAAGGGACGGCTTTATATGTTGCTTTTTGCTAGGTAATACCTAATTGGGGTACATAGCATGACGGGAGGGAAACGAAAGGGTTTATATTCTTTATTCTTAACTATATTTTGTTTATCTTTGTAAATAGTGCGCTTAGGCCTGTTGAGCAGCGATATAAAATGGACGCCATGAGCTAGAATACGCGTGCGCGAGGAGAAATGTAGACAAGGAGAAAGGCCGTGAACAAGAATAACCACGTGATCGTTCCAAGAGCCTAGGATGAAAGTATGGTCAAGGCTATTGTGACCTTACTGAATAAATGTGTGCCAAGATGGGTCAGCAAGAAGCGTGAGAAGTCAAAAAGAATAAATGGACAAAAAGAACTGTTGAACCTAAAAAGTATCGGAAAGTGATACAAGTTGGACTGATCGAAGCGGATGAGTAATGTCACGAACTGTGGGAAACGATGTAAGTATGGACATTCCACAAAGAACTGGTTAGAACAAGGAAGTTTGATAAAAGATGTATATGGACTCAAATGGACCAATCAGAGAGAATCTCGCCATAAAGATGCAACATTTTTATTTAGTAAGCTAGAATTAGGGTATAAGAAGAACTACTCTTGGTGGGGAGGGTGATGATGCTGCTGGGAGCTGATTTTTGCCGTTTTTGGCTGCTGTTAGTTGCGTATGGAGTTGCTGCTGCTGATGCCGACGAGCTGAGGCTGCTGTTGCTATTTTATATTTTTAATTGAGCATAAGATGCTGCTTTTTGAAGAACTTTTATTCCTGATAGATTTATCCATTTAGAACTATTAGACTTTTCCAGAACAGATAGATCGAGATTTTGGGAGTTCTTGGCGTGACAAACTTTATTCTTCCATGTTGGACTTGGCCCTTTTTGCAGGGTCATCCCTGAACTTTTTGCCTTCCTCCTAGCCTTTTTTCTGACATGGTGTTGGTGGATTTATGACTCTGGGCACTTTTTCACTGCTGATCAGTGCTAAAGTGCATATGCTCTCTATGGTAAATTGATGTATGGATTAGTGACTCCATGATTGGCTTGTTTGGCTTACTGTCAGACCCTAGTACAGTGCACTGTGTGTGCCCAGGGCTTGTAAATCAAATGCTGCTGGTGGGCTTGCAGCACTGGTTGTGCCACCCACCGGAGCAGCTTGTAAAGTGTGTCTCAGGCCTGCCATTGCAGAGCCTGTGGGCAGTCTGGTACTGCCATGTTGACTGGGCAAGTGTACCCACTTGCCAGTCCCTAAACCTTCCCTTTTATACATATTAGTCACCCCTAAGGTAGGCCCAAGGGCAGGGTGCATTGTAGGTAAAGGTAGGACATGCCCTGGTGTGTGTGGCATGTCCTAATAGTGAATTACAGCCATTTTCGTTTTTCACTATTGCAAGGCTACCTGCTCCCCATAGGCCAGAATGGGCAGTTAGATTATTACATCTTATAATCCTAACTGACTCAGGGAACCAGGTAGAAATTCGAGTTTAGTACGCCTGAACTCAGAATGATAAAATACATCTTTTAGTGAAGTTGGTTTTAACATTCTGTGTTTGAAAATACCACTTTTAGAAAGTAGGTATTTTCTTGCCTAACTATCCAAGCCTGCCTCTGCTAGGTTGTGTATTCCTTGTCTGGAGTTTGAGTGACAGGGGCTGGGGGCTTCCAGGAGACAGGGTGAGTCAGCGCAGGGCTGAATAGAAAGATCTGCATCCAGAGTGGAGGGAGGAGTTGCACCTGGGTCTGAATAGGGCTGTGCCTGCCTTCCACAATGCTGGCTCCACCTCCTGCCGGGCGGCTGAGCACTCTGCCCCACATTCTGAAAGGAAAGAAGGAGTCAGAAAAACAAAGTGCTCCAGGACTGACCAGAACTGGTTTTGGACTAGGCAGAGGCCTCTCTGCCTTCAGAAAACAAAGAGAAACTGTGTATAAAAAGGGGACCCAGACCCCTAGGAAATTAGATCACTTCTGGGAATCAAGACGAACCTTTGCTGAGGAGAAGAACCAGGAAGCTGAAGGAGGAGACTACCCCTGTGCTGTGTGTTTGGGGGTTGGCCTGCAGTGGTTGCTTCATTGCCAAAGAAAGGAGAAAAGGACTGAGTGTGCTTTCTATCAACTTGAAGAAGAATCTCCAAGGGCTTGAACTAGAGCTTGCCTCCTGCCTGAAGTCTCAGGGATACAAGACTTCACCAACCAGCTCCCCCTGAATTCCCTTGCTGGGAATTGAAGTGCCTGCTGTTGTGCTGGGACTTCTGAGAGACTGCGTGTCGCTGGGAGCTGGAAGCGCGACGCAACAACGAGAAGCGTGTCGCCGCCGCAGCCGCTGTCATCGCATCGCCGAGGAAGCGAGACGCCGCTGCCGCTGTCATTATCGCATCGCGAAGCGCGGCGCATCACCGGAGAAGCGGGACGCTGCCACAGAGGACATCGTCGCATCACCGGAGAAGCGCGTCGCAGGGCCTGTCGCGGCTCCCAAGATCATCGAGTCGCCGCACGGCCGTCGGGCGTGCACGCATCGCACCAAAGTTGTCGCATCGCAACCAAGACGCCATTTTGTCGCATCGCACCGGAGAAGAGTATCGCATCGAGGTGCCATCTGTCGCATTGCACCGGAGAGCAGTAAGAAACCGACGCATCAACTCCCCACACAGTAAGGAAGCGAGCATCAACTCCCCTGCGCAGCAGTAAGGAACCGACGCATCCACTCCCCTGAGTGTAAGGAACCGACGCATCACCTTCCCTGCGACCCTTTTGTTTTCTTTGCGTTACGCATTCAAGGTACATTAAGAGTAAAGTGTCGCATCTACAACTTGAGAGAACTGAACTATTTTATAACATTCTAAAGTCTATTTTTGAGTACAGTATTGTGGATTTTTGTCGTTTGGTCTTGTGTTAAGTCTATATAAAAATACTATTTTTATAATACAACCTGTGTGGTGTCTATCTGTAGTGTTGTCACTGTATTACTGTATGTGTTCACAAATGCTTTACACACTGCCTCTGAGATAAGCCTGCCTGCTCGTGCCAAGCTACCAAGCGGGTGAGCAGGGGTTATTTTAGTAGTGTACCCCCTTACCCTGACTAGACGCAAGGGTCCCTATTTGTCACAGGTACCTACCTATGCCAACTAGAGACCCCCAAATCTAACATTCCATCTAATAGGTATGCATTGCAATTTCAATTTATTCGTATAATGATAACAAATGTAATAATCTGAATAATAAACCTAAAACTTATTTCATGCTTCCAAACTTTATATAAACTTTATTATCTTTAAACAAATGACTCAGTGGTTCTTTAGCTCAATGATTAATGTAAAATGTTAGAAGGTTTATTGTGATTGAGCTGGTCTTAATCACCATCAACTGATTCCTACTAGTTGGTCCATCGACCAATGAGCGGAATACCTTAAAACAATGAGAAATATTATGTCGTGTTAAAAAGAGGTATCCCGTCTCCTTCCAGCGAATCGTTTTACTGTTTTTCTCCTAGGTTAATGACGGAGGAAAATCCAGGGAATAAATGAGTGAGTGAATGCATGTGTGGTGTTATGGGCCCCACCGTCATATGGATATAGTCTGTGTATTGGAGGGATAGTTGTACCTGGATGACCGAAGCATATAGGAGAAGAATTTTATTGTTAGCGCTGGATCAGCACGCATCATATCGCCCCATCTCTCTCCTAAACGTGGAGGCTAAGAGCCTGGCTAAGGCCCTGGCAAATCGCCTTCTACCTCATATTACCGCCCTGGTCCATCCTGACCAGGCGGGATTTATGCCTCAGAGGGCGACCAGACATAACATCAGGCGCGCGCATGTGGCAGTGGCGGCCATTCAGCAGATGGGAGAACTGGCGGCACTGCTATTGGCCGACATGGACAGGGCATTTGATTCCCTTAGTTGGGTGTACTTATTTGCGTTACTGCGTAGACTCAATTTCGGACCGCAATTCCTTTCCTACTTAACTCTCCTATACACCGACCTAACAGCGTCGGTGCGGGTAGCCGTTGCGATCTCTTCCACGTTCTCCATCAGGCGGGGCACGAGACAGGGCTGCCCCCTGTCCCCATATTTATTTGCCCTGGCAATGGAGCCTCTGGCTGCATGGGTACGAATGGATGCGCAGGTGCAGGGCTTCGAATGGGCACAGGGACTGTCAGACAGGATAGCATTGTATGCGGACGACGTCCTCTTTTTCCTTACGAACGTGGACAGGACGGGGCCGCGGATACTGCGTATTATGCAGATTTTTGGGGAGACATCTGGACTGTATATGAATACCCGTAAGTCCACGTTGTGGATTCTCGGTGATCGGACAGGTGTGGGCTCGTGGGTCTCGTCGGTTCAGCTGGCGACGGGGGGGGGGCTGAAATATCTTGGTGTGTTTATGTCGGACGTGCCCGCTATCTCCTGGGAGCGTAACCTGGTTCCAGTGTGGGAACGAGTGCGCGACGATCTTAAGTCCTGGTCCCGTATGCCCCTGTCTATTTATGGCAGGTCGGCTATATTGAAGATGGTGGCGCTTCCCCGGCTCCTATATCAATTACAGAACCACCCTTACCAGATTTCACCCCGATGGTTCCGACAAGTGAATGCAGCTCTCGGGCAGTTCCTGTGGGAGGGGGCATGGTGCGGGTGGCCCTGCGGAAGTGTTTTTTGTCTACTTATTGCGGGGGCTAGCATCCTCTGATATTCACTCGTACTATCAGGCCTCACATCTGCTAGTCTTAAATGAATGGTGGTATGGCAATAGGGAAGATCCGGCATACGCGGTCGAGCGACGACTTATGGGGGACTGCTCGCTTCATACGATTCTGTATTCAGCACCGCTGCGGGGCTCGCTGCCTTCAGCAACAAGGGTTGTGTTTCAGGTCTGGAGGCAGGCGTTGCAACGGATGGGGTGGTGGAATACACTGACTCGGGAAACTCCCCTCTGGAATAACGGGCGTTTGCCGCATCTGGTGGCCCTACAGGGATTCCGGGGGTGGGATGACATAGGCATTTCAGTCTTGGGTGATGTTATGAGGGGACTTGCACTCAAATCCTTCCACGACCTTCAGAAAGAATTTCACATGCCGAAGTCCCAATTTTACCGGTACCTTCAATTTCGGCACGCTTTGTCCCCTAGCCTAGCAGGTCTGGAGTCTCTGCCGGAGTTCAGCCCGTTAGAGGCGAAAGCTTTCATGGGGGACCTTCAGGAACGCAAAATCTCCAAGATCTACCAGTCCCTAGTTACCCATTGCTCCCCCATGCTACGGAAACTTCGAGGGGATTGGGAGGGCGATGTGGGTCCCTTGGATGAAGAAGACTGGACGGAGGCTTTAGCTGCTCCGCGGGGGGCGGCCATAGCTGTACGACTTCGCCTCGTCCAGTTTAAGTATCTAAACAGGGTCTACTTCACACGGTTACGCTTGTGGAGGGCGGGGCTGATTGCCTCTCCTGAGTGCCTTCGATGCAATCGGGAGGAGGGTACACTTATACACACTGTCTGGCAGTATCTCTCTTTAGACCGTTTCTGGAGGGGGGTGTTTACCTGTCTATCGGAGGTGCTGGGTTGGGATCTCCCCCGCTCGCCGAAACTTGCTCTGCTACATGTCGAGAGGGGATAGGAGGCAACATCTATAAACGACACCTAATGCAATTGGGCTTCACCCTGGCAAAGAGGGACATAGCTAGGGCGTGGAAGGCACAGAGGGCCCCTTCAGTAGCTGCGTGGAAGAATGGCCTAGACTTCTGTATGGGCCTGGAGAAACCCATCTTCATTGCCAGGGGGTGCCCACACAAACACTTCAAAATTTGGAAACGGTGGGCGGATTATCGAGGACTGCTATTGGAGCCGGTCTTGGTGGCAGGGGACCCCCCCTTGATGTGATGTTTATTTTAAGGATGGGAACGTGGGGGTATAGTGTGATGGGGTATTTTGATGGGCAGGCCTTTTGCTCTATCCAAATGATTCGGTCTGGCTGTGGGTGTATAGTGCGATTGGGGGGGAGGGGTTTAGGGTGGGGGGGGAAGTTCGATTTTATTTGTATTGCTTTTCTATCTCCTGTGTTTCACATTGGAAATGTCAAAGTCAATATAATATGATCTGACTGTGCAGATGCCTCTGGGGTACAGAGCCTTGCAATATATGTGTAACTTGACAAATAAAATCTGTTTAAAAAAAAAAAAAAAAGTTGGACATTTTGCTAAAGTTTGTTAAAGTTCCCTCAGTGCTTCTTCAAAGGTGGCGAGTTTGTCGAACGCACTGACCATGTGACTTAAAATGAGCAGTTAATCCAGGACTTGCAGAATATGGTTATGGTGCTCTCGGAGAGAGGCGTGACAAAAGGAGATCTTCTAGAGTGTATTGATCATTATGTAGATATTGAGGTAGGTGGTAAAAGTTTACATCGGTTAGACAACTCTGGAGCAAGGATTACAATCTGTTCTGAGAAAAATGGGGCAATCGTAAGTTGTTTCCACCCTACAGATTTGCATATCATATTAGGGTGGGAAGATTAAACTGAGGGGTTTTGCTGAAGAAATACTTGTATTCTTCAGGCTAAGGTCTATGTCGCAATCAAGGGTATTAACCTTTTGGGTTCGTTCTACCAGGGATTGTTCGGGATGGTACTGACGCCTGGTACTAAGGAGCAGGTTACAGTCATCAAGGATCAGACAGCTGTAAACAGGCTTTCACAGAACTTTCCTGTTTTTTCAGAGACACCAGGTATGATAAAAGGGTTCAATAATAAGAACAAATAAAAAGAAGGATCCATACCTGTCAAACATAAGAGGCAAGCCATACCATTTAGCTTAAAAAATGATTTGGAAAAGGAATTGAGAATGTTGCAAAAAAAGGGGGTAACTGAGCCAGCTGAATTATCGTTGTAGCTTTCGTCCTTAGTGGTTTCCAGCAGGCAGAATGGGGACAGGAGAATATGTGTGGATTGCCTCAGTTTAAACAGATATTTGGGTTGACACACATCCTCTCCCAAAAAGCAACAAGTTATTGGGCAAACTTGTTGGGGCAGAGTAGTTTTTGAAGACTGAGCTAGCTTCAGCTTACCCTCAAGTGGAGTTATAGGACTCCTGCAGGCATTTCACTGCTTTCAACTCATCCATGGGCTCATTCCAATATCGTCAGGTGCCCTTTGGACTGGCATCTGTAGCTTTAGTCTTCTGTGGGGCACTGAGGAAGTTGTTGTCTGTCAAGATGTCAGTATATGCTAACAATTTACAAGAGCCTGATGATATCTTACACATGGTTCTCAAGATTTTTGCTTAGAAGGTATAGTGGGAAAGAAACAGAAATGAAAATTTTGTAAGGCAAACACTGAATTTTTGTCATGTTATTTCCTGTGAAAGGAAAATCGCAGGAACGCTTGGTGAAAGCAGTGGTAGATTGCGTAAGTCCCTAAAGACAAGGATGAATTGCGCTCATTTATACGGCTTTGCAAATTCAACCCAAAATTAATTCTCAAGTATGCTGCCAAAATGAAAAATCTTTCCAACATGTTAGGGAAATCCATCCCTTTTGTTTACGATGATAGCTGTAAAAAAACAAAAATCTTTGAATGTGTGAAATTACAGGTGACCAATGCTAGAGCCCTCAAATCTGACGATCTCAATTTTTCGTGCATCATCAGAGTAGATCCAACAAAGTACGGCTTAGAAGCGGTTCTTACTCAAAAGACTAATGTAGAAGAAGCCACTATTTGCTTTGTGTCGAGTTCTAAGAGATGGTGTAAAGCTCATGCCTTCCAGATTTCAATTTGAAGACATGTTATTGAACATGTAACAAGTGAGGGATGGCTATTTCATCAAATGCATGTTTCTGGCATGTGTTTTTATTCTGTAAATGTGTAAAGAATATGTCATGAAGTTTTGATATGCAAGATCAATCAAAAACACATTCAGTGATTACTTAGTGATTGTTTAGTTCAGAAATTATTCCAGGAATGTCATACGTTATGACTGTTTCCTTACATAATTTTATTATTTTATCTAAGGTAATCACTTGCTTTTAGGCTTCTTTATTTCAGTTTTAGGCTCTTAAACGCCTACAGGACAGGTTCCATTTTAACTGCAGTCGCCATTTTAGTTGGCCTGTCCAGATTGTTTCTGACAGCGAGTGCTTAAAGTAAACATGAACTAAAGATGACGCGAATGATTAGGGACGTTTTACAGAATAGATGTATTTTGTCTACATGATCATTGGCCTGTCTTTCTCTGACCTAGATACAGCATGTCATTGTCTTTCTAGGAACCTGTGAAGGTGTCAAATCATCCAGACCACGACATCGATAAAAACACCTAATGCGACATCAGTCTGAGACAAGTGCTTTGTTATCTGCATTTGAAACAAATAACAAAATAAACAACGTAGTCCAAATTGACGTATTTGTTTATACTAATGCATCTTAAAACTAACAAACGGATGGATATAACTTATATCAGAAATTCCTCAGGTGAGATGAGTGGCTGAAAAGCTTCTTTAAGTGGCCACTGAGCGAGAGAGAATCTTCATCCAGGTTACAGCTCGCAGATTCAGATGAGTACAGCACCAGATTCCATCTTGACTGAAGAAGCCTCCAGCAAAACTCTCTGAGGCTCTGCAAAACATTTTGTCTTCGCTTACTGGTGCCAGGATTGTGTTCTCACACAGACGCAACATCCTTGCTCTTGTGCTCTAAATAGCCGGCAAGCTATTCCAAACAGACAACAAATCATGCTGCACCACCTCTGAAACTCAGGCTTATTATTTACTCATCTGCTAGAAGTAGCATAGCGCTTAGAGATAGCAGAGTGAGGGTGTAAGGGCTATAAATTGTGATGCTATGATTTTTCCCCGTTTTCCCCGTTATTGAAAAGAAAAGCTTAGCTGCTTTTAATTCTTCTCTTCTGTGATGTTACCAATAGTGTGTGCACTGGAACCCGGAGTTTTAAAATAACTATTTTAAAACAAATATGTTGAAATGCATATTTCATTTCTAGTGATCTTGAGTGTGTAAATCATTAATGAAGGATCAGTTGGATTACCACTGCTCCCAGTTAGTAACCCAAAATCAATGACGCTTGTTCATTGTTCACTTGTGTCACCCGTGAGTGTGAAAACAAACCTTGCAGAGCTAAGCCAGAGTCTTAGTTTACACAACAGAGACTAAGAATTACACTATTCAGTCATTGAGAAGGAGCTCTTGGCATGTTTTTGGGCCACAGAAAAAATGTGTTGCTATGTAAGTGGGCAAAGAATTTACCCTCCAAACTGATCACAAGCCATTGGTCTGTATTTTAAACAGGGAAAATGTTAAGAATGCTACCCTACACATAGCCAGACTTACCATCAAATAGGTACAATACAATTTATAGATAAGGCATATTTCTGGTGGTAGTAATTGTAGGGCAGACTTCCTTTCCAGACTACCTATCAACAGATGTGGCCCACTTCTTCAGGAAGATGATGTCTGAAATTGTTTCATTGCCACAGTTGACATCTTCCATTCTAGTACATGTTCAGAAGAATGGGTGAGAGCTAGCGAGTGTGATGAGGTTTTCAAAAATGTTAATATCTTTATACATGAAGGATGGCCTAAGGAGAAAAGTAAAATATTTAGATACAGGTCTTCGACCTTTTGTTAAAACAGCAGATGAATTAACTGTGGAAGAAGGAGTTAAGAAGTGACAAACAACTACCTCGATTCAACATTCACAAGGATTTGGTAAGACTTGTACACGAAGGAGACTTGGGTTCCACTATAACTAAGAAAAGGAATGGAGCAGAATTTTGGTGGCCTTGCATGGATAAGGATATTGATCTGTTGGTCAAGGAATGTGTCATTTGTGACATCTCAGAAAAGAAATTTAAGGTGAGTTCACCTCCTTAAATCCCATTGATTTGCCAGCTACACCTTGGAATATAGTAGGCATAGATATGGTACGTCCGTTGCACTTCCTGTCTCTTCAGTACGGTTATACTTTTGTACTGATAGATTTTTTAGCAAATCGCCAGAAGTATGTTTTTGGTATGATCCCACTGCACAAAGGGCTGTTGACTATTTAAGAGATGTGTTTTCAAGAGAAGGATTCCAGAATTCCTAGTCTTGAACAACAATGTTAAATATTTTAGCTGAGATATGGACATCTCTCTGGCGTACTCTGGCATGAAGTAGCTTAAAAGCTCTCTGTACCACCCATAAACCAATGGCCTTATTGAGAGAATGAACAGGGTTTTGACATTTCATAGTAAGTGGGCCAAAAATAATGGTTGTGTAATTGAGGAAGCTGTAAGGTCCATGTTGTGGTTTTACCACAACACCTCCCATTCAATGACGATGGTGCACCCTTTGAATTGTTAAGAGGGCCCTAATTCACATCAGTTTTGTTTCCAGTCTGAAAGCCCAAGTGGCTTAAAAAAGGGCAGATGGCTTTGAAAGAGAGTGGCAGAATTGCAGTATAAACAAAACCAAAAAATAGAATACAATACCAGGAATAACGTTAAACAGATTTCCTTTTCTGTGGGTGATGCTGTGCACACCGAGAAACCTGTTTTTTGTCAAGAAGGGGGAGAAGTGTTATGGTGACATCGCTGCAGCAAAAGTCTGCAGCAATGCTTTTAGAGTCCATGGTGGTCAGTGGTGGAATGTTGTAGGAGTCATTAGAATGCCATCTAATGAAAGTGTTCAATCAGGGTGTACACATAAGGAAGTTGGGGCATCTCCTGGAGCACCATCTGCGGAAAACACTCTTAGACGATCTGCTAGCGTACAAGTCTGTCTGCCTTGGAAGTTAAGACTAAATCACTATGTAACAAATCGAGTATCACACAGTTCGCTCACTGTCCCATATATATTTACCCTCTGTGTCTGTATAGGTATTCTCTCCTTTACTAAGCGTTTTTTTTTTTCCAGTTCATTGTGTGGTCCATGTTTTGCACATCAAGGAATGTGTTTTGTTTTCCTTGTCAAAAAGGAGATAATGTTATAAGCTAGCCTTTTAGGTTATTTCTGTATTAGAATGTTCCTTCTCCATTATTCTGTGCATGTAGTTAGAATGTTGAAAGGGTGCTTTCCACAGCTTATCAGTTGAGAGTTGTTGAACTGCTGACGAGACCTGCGGTGACTTCTTTGCTCAAACCTAGAGTAATAAACGACTGCCGCCTTATCTAGCTCAGTGTATGTTACTCGTAACACACATCCTGCCTTTTACCTTTGAACTCATGACAATATTAGTCTGTTGAAACAGACTGTTAATATCTGTGTCCAATATGTATACACAAATGTGTTACGAATTACAAAACACTATGAATCTTAAGGGACATTTGTATTGATATGAAACATATTTGCCTAAACGTTCATGACACACATCTTACTTTTCTTTTAGAATCAGACATCTAAATGTGGCTGTGTTATTGCTCACCTGAAACCAACAAATATGGGTTCGAATCATGACTTTGGCATTGACCAAACAGAGTGTAATTCTGGACTAATAATTGTATCTCCCTGTGGGAAAAATTGAAAAAGAGTGCACATATGTACATTATACCTTACATGTAATTTACTGTGAATATATTTACTAATTCTTCAGCAGCTCCTCGACTGCTGAGCTATGTAACAATTCTACCTTCTGTGGTGTACCAAATTCATTACTATGTTGATTTTTCTGGTTGAAATGCTTTGTTACAATTAAAATAAATGACCAAAACCTCCACAGATGCTCAGGCTGATCATTTGAATCGCTAAACGAGCGAAGACCCACTGCGCACACACATCTTTATTACCACTCACGCGTAGGACTGGCTATGCTCACAAGCACATGTTTATTGTTTAAATAATTACACAGTCATGGAGTTGTTGACATGTATATACACACACACATATATATATATATATATTATCTACTGGCGGTCGCCAGTAGATAGTTATAGTTACAACCTATTATCCATAGGAAATCCGCGACATTCTATTTGAAATAACTCTCTTGCCGGTTGACGTATCTTCGCAAAATTTTCAAACTTTGTGGCCCGCTCCGGTCCGCTCCTACCCTGAAAGTCTCGGGGGATTCGTCAAGCGGGGCCGAGAAAAAAGGGGGTCCCAAAACGCGTTTTCCCCATGCAATTTTCCATAGGAAACTTTAGACACGGCTACAGCCTCGAACTGCTGAACGGAATTACACCAAATTTGGCAAAGAGGTAGTTCTTGGTTCAGAAAGAACCCTTTTTGTTAAATGGTGTAAATCCGTTCAGTAGTTGCTGAGAAAAATCAAAAGTAAAAAGATAGTGATATCTATGGCCGAGTAGGGTCCGCGTACCCTCCCGATCACGAGCTGCATGTTAATTGGCTGTCAGCTGGCTGTCAACATTCCGATTCAGGAAATGTTGGCAGCCATTTTGTCCCTCGGTAGAACCGAGGGACAGAAACAAGTGCGCAAAGCGCACAAAGGGGGCAGGGTAGAAACACCCTGACCCCCTAGGTTTGCTCAGGGGGTCCCACAAGGACCCCCTGAGCGCGAATCCTGCCGAAAAAAAAAAAAAATCGAAGCGCGGTCTCCCGCGCTTCGATTGTATTTTGCCCCCGGGTGGCCCAAGTCCCGGGGGCATGGTGGGGGGGGGTTAATTTTATGTGTGGGGGGCCTCCAAGGGCCCCCCAAGCCCCGGGGACCGCCACCCCCGGGGCTTTTTTTTGAAAATGTTGCGGGAGGGCTCTGAGCCCTCCCGCAGCCCCGGGGACCGCCACCTCCCCGGGGCTTTTTTTTTTTTTACATTGAACAACCTGTGTGGGGGGCTCCAGCCCCACACGCCCGGGGACCACCACCTCCCGGGGCACTAACAAATTAAAATGGGGGTCCGTTTTGGACCCCCGAAGCCCCGGGGACCACCACCTCCCCGGGGCTGTGCTGATGTAGGGAGGGGGGCCGCGCGGCCCCCCTCCTGGAGCCTGTGGTGGCCCTGGGGACCGCCACCCCCAGGGCCGGCTCCTGCAGTGTCCCGGGGTGCCTACCCCCGGGACACTGCTGTTTGCAATGACAGGACGGGAGCCTCGCGGCTCCCGTCCTGTCATTGCAAACTTGCTTTGGATATTGGAAGAGAGAGCAGGGAAACCTGCTCTCTCTTCCAATATCCAAAGCCGATTAGCTTTCCACATGGGGAGCAGCATGTTAGCTGCTCCCCATGTGTAAGCAATGCCGGCTCCCGTAGGACACGGGGAGCCGGCGGGACTGTGGGGGGCTTGGGGACCCCCCACAGTTTCCAACGAGAGGCCAGGCCCCGGGGGATGGGGTCCCCGGGGCCATAGTGGCCCGGGAGGGGGGCCACGCAGCCCCCCTCCCCAAAGGAAATTTTTTTTTTTTTTTTTTTTATAAAGTGCAAGGCAGGCCCCGGGAGATGGGGTCCCCGGGGCCTTAAATGGCCTGAGGAGGGGGGCCACGCAGCCCCCCTCCAAATAAAAAAAAAGAGGCCATGCCCCGGGGGATGGGGTCCCCGGGGCCAATACAGGCCCAGGGAAGGGGGGCCACGCGGCCCCCTTCCCGTTTTTTTTTTTATTTTGTAATTTAAAAAAAGGGGTAAGGCCCTGGGGGATGGGGTCCCCAGGGCCCAAAAACAGAAAAAAGGAAGGGGGGCCACACAGCCCCCCTTCAGGGGACAAATTATTATTATTTTTTTTTAAACGATCGGGCCCGCAGGCCCCGCCCCCTTCCTTCACCACTCTGCAAACGCGCCCCCTGGCGCGTTTGCAGAGGGGGAACGAATTCCCCTTGAATACTGGGGGTCCCTGGGGGCCAACTAGCCCACCAGGAACCTCCAGTATGCGCCAGGGGGCTGCCTTGCAGAGAGGTGTACAGAGGCCACGCCCCTTTTTACACCTCTCTGCAACGCAGCTCTGTGGCGCTTTTTGGAGGTATATGGTGGGCTAGTTGGACTCCGGGGACCCTCAGGATTCAAGGGGACTTAATCCCCCAACTTAAAACGCGCCAGGGGCGCGTTTGCACAGTGGTGAAGGGAGGGGGCGGGGCTTCAGGTGACATGTGTGCAAACAGGCCCCGTGGCGCGTTTTAAGATGGGGAATTAAATCCCCTTCAATCCTGAGGGTCCCTGGGGGCCAACTAGCCCAACAGGTACATCCAGAAAGCGCCACAGAGCTGCGTTGCAGAGAGGTGTAAAAGGGGTGTGGCCTCTCTACACGTCTCTGCAACGCAGCCCCTGGCGCATATTGGAGGTTCCTGGTGGGCTAGTTGGCCCCTAGGGACCCTCAGGATTCAAGGGGACTTAATTCCCCAACTTAAAACGCGCCACGGGGCGCGTTTGCACAGATGTCACCTCAGGCCCCGCCCCCTCCCTTCACCATTGTGCAAATATTCTTCTAAAATCATCCGAAATACGAATTCCGATTTACTCACCTGTTATAAGGAGAGACCTCAGTGCTGTATCTTTCAGCCCAGTACTGGTCCTGAAAAGTAATTTTAACCGTACTTACCAGTAACTTGAATTTCCTTCCATAGGCTAACATTGACTGGTTTCACTTGGAAATTCTTCTAAGTGTGGAGTTTTGGAACTTTATAATATTCCTCTAAAATCAACCAAAGTACGAATTCCAATTTACTCACCTGTTATCAGGAGAGACCTCAGTGCTGCATCTTTCAGCCCAGTACTGATCCTCAAAAGTAATTTTAACCGTACTTACCAGTAACTTGAATTTCCTTCCATAGGATATCATTGCCTGCTTTTTGCTGAAAAAGTTTCTAAGTGTTGATTTTTGAAACATACAAATATTCCTCTAAAATCAGCCGAAATCCGAATTCTGATTTACTCACCTGTTATCAGGAGAGACCTCAGTGCTGCATCTTTCAGCCCAGTACTGGTCCTGAAAAGTAATTTTAACCGTACTTACCGGTAACTTGAATTTCCTTCATAGGCTAACATTGACTGGTTTCACTTGGAAATTCTTCTAAGTGTGGAGTTTTGGAACTTTATAATATTCCTCTAAAATCAACCAAAGTACGAATTCCAATTTACTCACCTGTTATCAGGAGAGAACCCAGTGCTGCATCTTTTAGCCCAGCACTGACCCTGAAAAGTAATTTTAACCGTACTTACCAGTAACTTGAATTTCCTTCCATAGGCTAACATTGACTGGTTTCACTTGGAAATTCTTCTAAGTGTGGAGTTTTGGAACTTTAAAATATTCCTCTAAAATCAGCCGAAATACGAATTCCGATTTACTCACCTGTTATCAGGAGAGACCTCAGTGCTGCATCTTTCAGCCCAGTACTGATCCTCAAAAGTAATTTTAACCGTACTTACCAGTAACTTGAATTTCCTTCCATAGGATATCATTGCCTGCTTTTTGCTGAAAAAGTTTCTAAGTGTTGATTTTTGAAACATACAAATATTCCTCTAAAATCAGCCGAAATCCGAATTCTGATTTACTCACCTGTTATCAGGAGAGACCTCAGTGCTGCATCTTTCAGCCCAGTACTGGTCCTGAAAAGTAATTTTAACCGTACTTACCGGTAACTTGAATTTCCTACATAGGCTAACATTGACTGGTTTCACTTGGAAATTCTTCTAAGTGTGGAGTTTTGGAACTTTATAATATTCCTCTAAAATCAACCAAAGTACGAATTCCAATTTACTCACCTGTTATCAGGAGAGAACCCAGTGCTGCATCTTTTAGCCCAGCACTGACCCTGAAAAGTAATTTTAACCGTACTTACCAGTAACTTATATTTTCTTCCATAGGAATCCATTGTCTGCTTTTCAGCAGAAAAGTTTCAAAGTGTCGATTTTCACAAACTACAAATATTCCTTAAAAATCGCCTGTATGACTTAAACGCATTCTTTCAACTGTTTACAGGAGATGCACCAGTGCTGGATCCAGGATCCAACACTGAGTAAGAAAAAGTAACGATAACAGTTTTTAACTTCTAAGTGAATTTCCTCCCATAGGATAACATTGGTGATTCTATGAGAAAAAGTTTCTAAGTGTGAACTTTTAAAGTACAATAATATTCCTTAAAAATCACGACTGTAACCAAAACGCTTTTACTCAACTGTTTACAGGAGATGTGCCAGGACTGAATCTAGGATCCAGTCCTGTGGTTAGAAAAGTAATCCATAAAGTAACTAATTGCATTTAACTAGAAATTCACATTGAGCTGAATGTTGCATTGTGTTTGAAAATGTGTTGCCCATTGCAACAACTGTAACTACTGTACTTAAAAGTCTATTGCCTATGTGCAAAGTATTTAAACTAAAGTAATTCATTCTGAGAAAGTATTTTTTGTAATGTAATGTATAATGTAATTACAATGTAATTTAAAAAATAAAATATGTAAAAAAAAATTGTTTCTAAAAATGTAGTAAATTAGTATTAAAAAAATTTATATAACAATTAATACATTTAAAAATTGTCATTTACAAAACCTTTGAAATTCACTGAAAAAACCGTAGGTTTCAGACATGTTATAGTTACAAATTAGCATTTAAAAAACCTTTGAAATTCACTGAAAAAACCATAGGTTTCAGGGACGTTATAGTTACAAATTAGCATTTAAAAAACCTTTGAAATTCACTGAAAAAACCATAGGTTTTAGGGACAGTTATAGTTAGTTGGACATTGCACTCGTACAAAACCCGTGAAATTCCCCCGTTATAGTTAGTCCAGCTAACTATAACTCGCGCCCCGCAATGCACTGCTGATGACGTCACATATTACATCACTCATGACATGGTCAGTGACATCACTGATGACATCACTGATGACATCTCAAATGACATCACTGGTGACATCATCCATGTGATAATTTCATGCATCTTCTCACACCCTAATATAACCTTTGATACACCCACTCTAAATTACAGACTGCCATTCGCAAAACCATAGACACTCCAACACCAATAACTACATACCCACTCACTGATTCTTAGGTCTACGCACACATCAACTCACTCACCCGTACAGTCACTCATACTTACGGTCACTCAGTACAGGACTATCATATGCACTCATACTCCTATATAGACACTCAAACACTGCCACTCATCCATAGAGGTACTCACACACCTAGTCAGTCATGCAAATAATTAAACACACTACCATTTACTCACCTATACAGTTATACACATACCAGCTCACTTACTCATACAAATACTAGCACATTCTTACGCTCTTATACAATCACTGATACAAGCACACACTCATCCATACAGCCACTATCACTCACAATCACTCACTCTCGCTTATAGCTATTTATATACTCCAACACACATATATACTGCCTTTCACATATGTAGTTACTCACACATGTACCACTGGGACATACATTCACTCACTAACACACTCTTACACACACTTACCCACCCATACAGTCTATCACAGATGCACTCTTGAAACCATCCACCCAGTGAATCACCCACTCACACATTTATGCACAGAGTCGCACACACCCCTCCCACACAAACACTCAGGCACCCATACAGATACTCACACAAGCATTCATTAACTCATATAGACACTCATGTAGCTATTCACAAACACATGCAGCCACTTACACAGCAACAGACAGACGGATACAGACATTCACCCAGTTTAGTCACTAACCCATGCATTCAGTAAGATACGTTAAATCACTCACTTATACAGTCAGTCACGCACCTACTAAATCATCCATACAGACACTTACACACCCACTCATTCTTCAATACGTCTTTTCCTATATATATTAAAAATATTTAAACTTTACAGAAACACACAGTCACTGGATGATGTCAACAGTGATGTCATCAGTGATGTCATCAGTGATGTCACTGACCATGTCATGAGTGATGTAATATGTGACGTCATCAGCAGTGCATTGCGGGGGCGCGAGTTATAGTTAGCTGGACTAACTATAACGGGGGAATTTCACGGGTTTTGTACGAGTGCAATGTCCAACTAACTATAACTGTCCCTAAAACCTATGGTTTTTTCAGTGAATTTCAAAGGTTTTTTAAATGCTAATTTGTAACTATAACGTCCCTGAAACCTATGGTTTTTTCAGTGAATATATATATATATACATCCATACATATACACACTCTTGGCGATCATATTCTGTAAGTAGGGCTAACCTCATCTCCGATGCCCGTGGGCCCATGACGTTAACCCTTGCATATATGCAACGCTATAACTGAGCGTCAAAGGGTTCAGGCCTCATCGCACACCCATAAGTGCAAATCTGAGCAAGAATCCCCATCAGGGGAAAATGGACACGTCTGCCTGAGCCAATCCCTACAGAGGTCCCATTAATAGTGCGTAGCGCCTTGCCTTTAAAATGTTTATAATGACCGACTGGATAAACGGCTGATGAACACAGGGCTGATGCCCAAATGTGTCAGACTCTATCCTGATGATGCAATGCGGATCGCCAGAATAGAAAATTAACTAAATTGTTTACTGAAAACATTTAATCTATTTTGTCAGGAAAGAGATGTAGTATTTAAGGGCTTACAACCAAAAATCATGAGCACTGAAGAGAGACCACTCAAAAACTGCTTCTGGGTTATGTGGACAAGTTTGAAGTGGCTGTATTTCTTGCAGTAGAATGGTTTCACCAGCTCCGCCAGAGGCTAGGAAATGAACAAGGAGCAGCATTTCATGTTGTAGATGTTGTAGTCTCTCAGTCAAACCTTTGATAAGCCATTGCAAGAAGGCCAGGTATGGCTTCACAAAGAACCCAAGCTTGGGGCTGCAGGAGGGGACTATTCAGGTTTGTGGGAATCATTTTCTTTAGTGTCTAGCTCACACTCCAAAGGGTCACTGATCAGAACAGAATTATGGATAGATCACGATTCTTAAGAGGGTGTCTCTGGGTTACTATCGAACTCTCCACCCTGGTTGGCTTTTATGCTGACAGGGAGGTGTTGCAAGGAATTGGCTTGGAGAAACTCTGGTTAGCCCAGGTGAACTCACTGTGAAAGCAGGTACTCTGACTCTTAAGCCTGCAAAAACTCTTGCAAAGAAAAAGGCAGATTTTATCTGAGTGTCTAAGAAGCGAGCAGTCACATTCCAATCCCAGGCAATTGACTCGAAGGGTAGAAGCGAGCAGCCCCATTTGAATCCCAGCCAATTGACTCCAAGGGTTGAAGCGAGCAGCCCCATTTCAATCCCAGAAAATTGACTCCAAGGGTAGAAGCGAGCAGCCCCATTTCAATCCCAGAAAATTGACTCCAAGGGTAGAAGCGAGCAGCCCCATTTCAATCCCAGCAAATTGACTCCAAGGGTTGAAGCGAGCAGCCCCATTTCAATCCCAGAAAATTGACTCCAAGGGTAGAAGCGAGCAGCCCCATTTCAATCCCAGCAAATTGACTCCAAGGGTAGAAGCGAGCAGCCCCATTTCAATCCCAGCCAATTGACTCCAAGGGTTGAAGCGAGCAGCCCCATTTCAATCCCAGCTAATTGACTCCAACGGTAGAAGCGAGCAGCCCCATTCCAATCCCAGCCAATTGACTCCAAGGGTTGAAGCAAGCAGTCCCATTTCAATCCCAGCCAATTGATTCCAAGGGTAGAAGCGAGCAGCTCAGCAGCCCCATTTGAATCCCAGCCAATTGACTCCAGGGGTAGAAGCGAGCAGCCACATTTCAATTAAAGCCAATCTCCTCAAAGGGTATGGCTGCCTATCTGAGTTTGTCTTACTGAAAGGCAGTGTTTGACCTGTGGGAGGTTAAGGAGATCTTGAGAGGGGGGGCTCTGGCTCAGCAAGTTCAAAACCCACGGGCTTTACCACCTGGAGGTTTTAGCCTTCTCCTCATGATGTTATTCTGCCCCTTGTGGGAAACCTTATGATCACAATGGCTTCTGACAGCTCCAGGCACCAGACCAAAGGGGTCTCTTTTCTCCCAATATCTATATCTATTAGAGACCTCAGAGTCGTCAATGGCTGATCAAAATGGCAGCTACATTAATGTAAGTATGAGAGAAGAATCAACACAGGGGGGCCCTTTATGGACAAACCAGAGCGGGCCAAATTCAGGCTCGTCTCGACCATTTTGTATCCCTATGTATGGGAAGGTGGAATGAAGAAATGTACAAACTTTAACGGGTGAACATTTTTAAAATGTGTATTTTTTTCTCCTTGGCTGATGGAGGGGCACGGGGGCTGTTATGTATCCCTTTCGCTACATGAGAAATCTGAATAAAGCATTCTTTGATGAACCAATAACATTTCAATAACACTATTTCTAAAGGTACACACCATTCACGTAGGGGCACACCCCGTGTGATCCTTCTTGCAGAGGCTTCTTTCCTTACAGTAACCCACACCAACCACAAGGTCTGGAAACATTGATTTTCACTACTGCACAAAGACCATTATAAGTTGACGTCTAGCTGGACGACCATCACAACAGTGTGTACTCAGAAACAATGGCAGACTGTATGCACGTTTCCAAACCTCAGAGTGTAAACACAAAGGCTAGATGTAGAGTTTGACAGACGGCCCACCACCCAGTTTAGACTGGATACATCATTATACACTCTAGGAAGGGCGGATGGGGTATCCAACAATTTTCTAGACATCTTACTCGTCCAATGTAGAATGTGGACACTCTAGAGTGGTCTTGACATTCGCCAATGTTTGGTGGACATACTGCATCTGCCAAACTCTAAATAACCCTGTAAGTGTGGTCTGCTCTGGCTCCAACCATTTAGATGTACCGTACATGTCGGGATTGTGGACAATCTTCTGTTGCTCAATTGCGTCCACAGTACGGTTGTCTGAACTGCAGCAAGTGTATTGTGGGGATTGTACTGATGTCGGAGCTGTGGTGACTACTGATGTCTGAGTTGTGGTGACTGTACTGAATTCTGAGCTGTGGTGACTACTGAATTCTGAGCTGTAGTCACTGTACAGATGTCAGAGCTGTAGTAACCATAAGGATGTGCAAACTGTGGTGTCTCAGCTGTGGTGGCTGTACTGATGTCTGAGCTGTGGTGACTATAATGATGTCAGAGTTGTGGTCATTATACAGATGTCAACAGTGGTGACGACACTCAATCAACCAGTATATGTATAGCGCGACTAATCACCCATAAGGGTATCCAGGCACTGGGTAGCAGCACTCAGTCAAAAAGGCAGGTCTTGTGTCTCTTCCTGAATTCCTCCAGTGAGGGTGATGTCTGGAGGTGGAGGGAAAGGACGTTCCAGGACTTGGCGGCGAGGTAGGAGAAGGAACGGCCTCCTCTGTGGCTTCGGCAGATACGCAGGGTCTGTGCGAGGGCGAGAGTGGCAGAGCAAAGGTCTCCGGATCGTTGGTGGAAGTTCAGGCAGTGGTTGATGTATGCTTGTCCTAGGTCGTGGAGGGCTTTGTAGGCACGTGTAAATATCTTGAATTTCCCTCTTTTCCGGATGGGAAGCCAGTGGAGGTTCCTAAGATGTGGGGTGATGCGGGTCCATTTGGGCAGGTTGAGGATGAGTCTGGCTGCTCAGTTCTTTATCGTCTGTAGTCTTTTCATGAGTTCGGTGGTGGTTCCTGCGTAGAGTGCATTGCCGTAGTGCAGCCAGCTGGCAACTAAGGCTTAAGTGACGGTTTTCCCCATGCCGATGGGGAGCCATTTGAAGATTCTTCAGAGCATGCGGAGGGTGTGAAAGTCACTTCATGGTGAGCTTGCTGTCCAGGATGATGCTGAGGTTGCGGCATGGTATGTTGGTGTGGGTGGGAGTTTGGTGGGCCACCAGTTGTCGTTCCAAGAAGAGACAGTGATGCCAAAGATCAGCATTTTGGTCTTGTCCATGTTGAGCTTCAGACAATTGGCCTTCACCCAGATGTCGACGTTCTTCATGCAGTTCTGGAAGTTGGTCTTCGTGATGGCAGGGTCTGCGGAGAGCGAGAGGATGAGCTGGGTATTGTCAGCATAGGATATGATGTTGAGGTTGTGGGTTCGGACCATGCTGGCTAGAGGTGTCATGTAGGTGTTGAAGAGGTAGGGCTAAGGGATGAAACTTGCGGGACGCCGCAGATGGTGCTCTTGGGTTCTGAGGCGAAGGGAGGTACGTAGATTCTCTGGGTTTGACCAATGATTAACAATGCGATTCATCTGAGGGCATCTTCCTGGATCCCGATGTGGTGCAGTCTCTTGATGAGTGTGTGATGGGATACGGTGTCGAACGCTGCGGAGAGGGCTAGGAGGATCAGGGCCGCCGATTCTCCTCTGTCGAGGAGGGTGCAGATGTCATCCATGGAGGCGTTTAGAGCAGTCTCGTGCGGTGATTGGCGCAGAAACCAGATTGGGAGGCGCTGAGCGGGTTGTTTCTCTACCAGGTATTTGGTGAGCTGCTTGGTTGATGGCTTTCTCAAGGACTTTGGTGGGGAAAGGGAGCAGCGAGATGGGGGTGGTAGTTCTGGGGTTCGCTGGGTTCGGCAGAGGGTTTCTTGAGGAGAGGTCTGACTTCTGCGTGTTTCCATGCGTAAAGAAAGGTGCCAATGATGACACGGATGTCAGAGCTGTGGTAACTGTACAGATGTGCAAACTGTGGTGTCTGAGCTGTGGTCACGGAACAGATGTCAAAGCTGTGGTGACTGCATTATATCTGAACTGTGGTGACTGTACTGATGTCTGAGCGGTGGCCACAGTACAGTAGCCCAAGTTGTGGGGCCTGTACTGTTGACTTCTCTTCTGTATGAACACACGCTGTTTGTTGGCAAGGTGCTGACTAAAATGCTGTGGTGTTAGCTGATGTAACAGTACCAGTAATGAGATAGTGCTCGAGGTACAGAACCCCTTTACTGATTGCTACCATTAAACAGCTGTGCAACAGCGGCATAGAGACTAAACATCATTCGGCTGATCGATAACTCATTAGCACAAGTCATGGGCCTTCCCTATGTGACGTAAAGTAGTCTGTTACAGCTCCAATTACTCACTTCGAAAGTGGAGCTCTTCTAAGCACACTGAACAAAGTAAACAATATGCCCAAGGCCTGCAAATGAAACATTAGCCCACTATGGTACTTCTCAAGTTCTCACCTATGTGGGGCACACAGGGCCCTCTGTATGTAAGGGTAGCCGTACTATGAAAGAGTGTTCATTGCATCACACGCTCATTTCTAATGGTTCGGATGGCTCAGACTTCAGCACAATCGGTGTAAGAAGTGCAGAGCACAAATTTAAACCTACTCTGCCCTTCACCCTCCCCAAGTTGCCAAACCGAATACCGTTTCACTAGTTAACTGTGACACCTGTTATTTACAGCAGTACAACGGCAAAAACTGGTACCCAGTGCTACACAAGATACAATTTATTATTTCCTATTACAGAAGGTAATGCTGAAGTGTTTAACCAATCTTTGAAAAACATTTATGATCGCACTCGTAGGGGTAATGGTAGAGAACTGCACTACCCAGGTCATTTGTCTACCCTAGAAGTTACAAGGCCTCAACACATACAAACATAGCTAATAGAATGTCGATCAAAGAGAAAACACATCAACTCATTTATGTCCTGTAGACGGTGTGTGCGAGGGCTTGCATTCAGCAGTGTAAGTCCATCTGCCAGAGGTAGAGATTATTGAGACGAGGAGACAGAGAGGATACTTGTGGAGCAGCAGTAGACAAGGACAGGGACAACACAGTTCTTTCTGACCTGCGCACTAGGAAGGAGGAGGTAGCTAGCTCAGAGCAGGGACTTCGATGCCGGCTTCGGAGACATCCTTATCAAAGAGTCTCTGGCTCATAACAGTGATCTCAAGATACCTGCAAGCCTTCCTGCATAACTGGAGTCTGCATTATGCCACTTGAGGGCCTTAGATGACTGGAACTACTTAGTGTTTCCAGACTAGGTTCAATTTGTGCAGATGTGCAATGGGAAGAAGGGACCTCTTTCCTGTGTCAAGATACGTTAGTTTTGTCACGTAATGTGAAATAAGAAGTTCTTTGTGGTCAACTGAGTAAATGTCTCAAAGTGGTGCTGGTTTGAACTTTGCCAGGTGCGTCCTTTGGTGCTTCTTGAGGTTTCCTTTGAAAGTGAACCTCTTCTTGCATTCCACGCATTGGTATGGTCTCTCCCCGGTGTGTGTCCTCTCGTGCCCAATCAGATGATGCCTCAGGCTGAAGCTGTTCCCACACACAGTACAATGATAGGGCTTCTCTCCTGAATGTGTCCTCTGGTGTCTTGTAAGCTCGGTCTTTGTTTTGAAAGATTTCACACACTCAGTACATGAATATCGTCTCACATTGACCTGTGGATTGAGCTTGGGATTTCGATGAGATGTGAGAAGTCTTTCATTCCACAAATTGTTCCCCAAATCCATGCACCCTTCAGATCTCTGCAGGATGGAGGCTCCCGGGTGGTGTTTGAAATGTTCTGGAGGAGGACGGCCACCATCGTACAGATTTGTTCTCCTTCCCAGTTCACTTTTACTTCCTGGCCACAAATGAGTCACAGAGTTTGTTGCCTTCTCAGAGCTTTTGAGACCCATCCTTGTACCTCTCCCAATCACATCTTTGCATTCTGTCGCTTTCTCAGTGCCGGCCAGACAGTAACCAGATGTTCTTCTGTTGTTGCCACTCTCTTCCCCTGTAGGTTTGACAAAAAGATACATCTTTAGTTTTCTGCATATAACAAAAGGCTTAAGATTCTTCCAGAGTAATAGGTGTGGCTGTGCAGTGAGGCTTCAAGTCTCCAACCCAACAGGGACAAAGAAACAAATCATTGTCTTGAGTTGCTGGTTTATCCCCCAATGCGTGAGAGAACATGAACTCTGTACATGAGAAAATGATAACGTTTTACACCAGTGAAGAAGAGATCGCTATGTACGAGTTAATGACTAGCCTCCTTCGCTAGGCAAAAATAATTTCAATGAAAATGGTTTACTTTTAGAGGTGAAGGCTTAATTATGGAGAGGCAAATGAGTGAACTCTCTTAATTTGCTTATTTTATTATCCTCTTTATATTTTTATCTTATTTGGGAACATATGTGTTTGAAATGTGGAGTTAAGACAGAATATTCTCCGGAGTTAAGACAGAATTGAATAAAGTGCTTTATTCCTGTAAACAAATGTTGGTTGGCTGTGTTTCCGTTTGCATTCCAATATGCTTTACTTCAGGTTACTGTACATGAATATATCAATATTTAACCAAGCCTTTCTTCCGTCTTGTATCAAAACAACCAAGTAGCCCTCTGTGTTACCAGCATGTGTCATGCAAATATAAAAAAGGGTCTCTCTATCATTATCTCCACCACAGAGTTGCTTTTGATTTTTAGACGGCTGGTTAAATGATTGAAAACGAGACCTTTTGTTTTGCATTGTGAACTACAAAGAGCAACAGTACATATTCCCACAGAGTACTTGACAATCAATCAATCTGTCTTTATTCGATCTTCCAGAGGTAGATCATAAAAGATACACAAAAAGGGTCATACAATAAAAACAGAAGTATTAAAAGCATCACTAATAAGAAAAACCTTCGATAACTTGCATTTAGTAAAATAACAATGCTTAAATCTTAGTTCGAAAGCATAGCATCAAAATGAATACATTTAAAATACATAAATCAATATTTACGTCATGATAGGAAGCCAGCAATACATGATAAAAATGCATATATATACACATTATTATTAAAACAGCATACTCCTTCTTTGGGCTAAAGTGCTCTTCAGAAAACTCGCAACTGAGTGACATAAGTCACGATCATTAAGTTGCAGTAAAAACATTAAGGCGGCTTAGAAAATGTATATCTACGTAACAAACGTAATAAAAACTTCCTTGTGAATGGCAGATATTATCAACAGAAAAAAGCAAAATGTAATAGGGTTTGGCTGGATTGCTCATCACATAGACAGGTACCAATAGTTGCTGAGGAATACTGGCCTAAAGGGAAACATATTAGCCAGCGAAAGGAACCCAACCTAAGTCTTGCCAATAGAGTTCCTCACACACATTTGTCACATATAATAGATAAGGAGCAATCGTTGGCACCATCTGAATAATACAATAATCTCTAATTAAAGGTTTGGCTACTTCCGTTAGTTCCCTGGTTGCCGGTCTATTCTTGCAAAAACTGTCCTGGACCCAATGTTTGTCTTTTTTAAAAATAGACTCTGGGTGCTCAAACAGATGTGCACAACCCAGAGCTAAAAAGCAATCTTTAATGTATTTTAGCCATGGGATAGCCAGACCGTCAGCGCAGGATAGACAATCTCTAATGACTGCCCTATTAAGTTTAGTTTCTTTATTGGCCCAAATTGAGCATCAGAGGGGCAGCATAGATAGCATCCTGCACATACTATATACCGAACTCCTGGTGCAGGGAGAAATGTGGGGTTGACGGGGGTACGCCTAATAACTGGCGGCAGAATCTATTCTCCGCGGTCTGCATAGAGTCAACATCCTTACATCTCCAAATGCCCATGCCATAAGTTAAATTGGCAGGCATTTCCGGTTGTATATCTCCAGCATCGGTGCAATTGTTTTTTTGCCAATGGACGTGGCGAGCGAGGAAGTGATGCCTACTGCTCGAGTAGAACGAGTAATCCTATTTTTATTGCAGGTTGACAACGTTCACCCGTTGTCAAACTCCAAACCCAGGTATCAGAAGGAGCAAACCCGGTCTAGTTTTTTGCCATCAAGATTTAGAGTGCAAGTTTTTGTATTTCTAGGGCAACATACCATGGTGAATGTTTTCGTGAGATTTGTCTCCAAGTCCAGGTCTCTCATAAATCTAACATAGCTAAAAATAAGGCTCTTGAGGTCGTTGTCTGTCCTTGCCAGGAGGACCGCATCGTTAGCGCATAAAAGCGTGGGCATGTCCTTTTGCTCCACATACGGAACGTCCGCCCCGACAGATACCAATGTTCTATCCAGATCGTTTGTATAAAGAAGGAAAAGAGTCTGAGCAAGGACACATCCCTGGCGCACCCCTGAAAAGTTCTGTGCATTCGCCAGCGTTACCAAACCTTACGGATGCTGTGAGATCGTAGTGTAAGAGTCTTAAAAATGAAACCAGCCCCCCATCAACACCCATATTCTCTCAAATGGACCACAGCTTCAATCTAGATACATAGTTAAAGGCGCTTGACGGATCCATAAATGCCAGATGAGTAGAGACTCCCTTAGCATATTTATATTTTGCCACAATAAGATGGCGGTTGAGGCGCTGTTCAATAGTCCTAAGTCCCTCTCTGAACCCATACTGACTTGGGGCTAGTATGTTATTTTTATTTATCCAGACAAGAAGACAGTCCAAAACTACTCTTCCCAATGATTTTAGCTGTGGAGTCTAAGAGGGGTATCGGGCGATAACACTTTATGTCATGAACGTTTCCTTTTTCAAAAATGGGGACAATTGTTGAGGTGTGCCATGACATAGGCACACACAAGCAACAGGCAGAGTTGAATACACAGGTAAGCACAGGGGTCCAGAACCCTGGGTCCTCCCTGAATAAATCAAGGGGGACACCATCCGGTCCCAGAGCCTTCTTGCACCGACCATCTGCAATGGCTTTAGACACCTCTTCCTCTCTAAAATCAAGTTTTGGACAAATGGAACTGGCCATCTGCACTTCTTCGTCAGCCCTGTTGTCAGTGGCATACATCCCACAGAAGTGCGCCTGCCAGGCCCCTGGCGTAATATGGACCATTACTTTGTCTTGGGATGTTAGCGGGGATAGAACAGACCACACTGCCTTCCAAAAAGCTTGGGGATCTTTGCGTTGGCAAGCTCCAATTATGGACCCCCATTTCTCCTCCTTCATAGCCAATTTCATTTTCTTCAATGCCTGCTGATAAGTCCTTCTACTGGCTTTGATAACACACTGATCTCTAGGGGATTGCTTTAAAGCCCAGCGCAAGGATTCATTTGCTGCTCTGCACTCTTTGTCAAACCAGGATTTAGCATGAAGACATGCCTGGACAATGGGCCTAGATAGCATCTCTTTAAGCCAGGTTAGGAGATCAGTGAAGTGATTTAGTATAAGAGCCGAATGACATGTTACCGAATTGCTACAGTTCTAATTGTAATTATATTGTAATTGCATTTATATAGCGCTTACTACCCCATGCGAGGTGTCAAAGCGCTTTTTCGGCGAGTAGCACGCTACTCTGGAACCCGTGTTGAATTAGTACAGTGAAATATATAAGTAATTTGAGTGGTCGATAGGTTAGTCAGACATTTGGATTCCGAAGGATAGTGGAGGGATAGAAGAGGGAAAAAGGTTTGCATTTGTATAGCGCTTGTTACCCCTGATTGGGTGTTGAAGCGCCTTTTTGGGGAGTAGCACGCTACTCTGGAACCCATAAAGGATTAGTGTTGAATTAGTATAGTGAAATATGAAAGTAATTTGAGTGGGGGAAATGTTAGTCAGTTATTTGGATTGAGAAGGGTAGGGGAGGGATAGAAGAGGGAAAAAGGTTTGCATTTATATAGCGCTTTTTACCCCTGATGGGGTGTTGAAGCGCTTTTTTGGCGAGTAGCACGCTACTCTGGAATCCATAAAGGATTAGTGTTGAATTAGTATAGTACTATTGCCGACCACCTGGGACACAATACATTTCAAATTCGCTGTTTGCCAAACCACTCTACACCCTGCATCTTTCATGGTTAAGACTTGGGAAGACATAGGCTTATGTCGCATTTGGGGGGTTATTAATTGCACTGCAATGGGATTATGGTCACTGTAGATCTGTGTAAGTACCTCACTACTAATAATGGTTGATGACATACTCTGGGAGGTGAAAACAATCTATAGAGCTCCAGGCACCCCTCCCTATAAAGGATGGAATTTCAGGGCAGGCAGAATTGGGGACCTTAGTAGCCAGGCTCCGCTCGGCCCGTAGGGAAAACAGTACCCGGCCCCTAGTGTCCATAACGTTGTAATCAGCTTCTCAGACAAATGGATCAAAAGTAGTTGGTGATAAGGAGGGCAAATGCCCTAATTTGGCATTAAAATCGCCTGCCACCATCAGTTTGAATTGAAGTTCTGCCTGGGCCTCTTTTTCTACTAGCGAATCAATTACAGAGAACAAACCCTGGAAGTTACAATCACCCGTGCTAGAGAAATTATTATTGTAAAAATTCACCATATAGACCCTGTGATTATCATTCCAGCAGAGGCAAAAACCTGTGCATCCCCCTGATCCAGGAGAAGAGAGGAAATAGAACAGCCAATATTCACTTTGAACCAAGCGGACAACCCTCCTTTAGCACGTCCCGCTGGAGACGGAACCGCTGGCACGCTAAAACACATATATCCATCAAACGCCATCTTTTTCGGTTCCCAAGTTTCCTGCATAAAAACTATATCATAATTTAGAATGAGAGATTGCTAGTCTTTGAGTAAGACTTTTGAAGCTAGGCCAGCAACATTCCAGCTTAAAAAATTAATATAAAAGGTGATCTTCACCACCATCTACCACAGACACACACGCTTCAGGCCCTTTGGAAGGGTTAGGAGGATAGTCCTGGACTGGCTGCCTAACCAGGTTGCCATGGCTTGGTGATAACGGGGAAAAAACGGGAGGGCGGCAGGGGACTTGATAAAAGGCTCACCTCCCTTTTCCGAGGCACCAGTACAAACGCGCTCCTCGCTAAACAGTCAATCATTGTCCTCCAGCCCTGCCAACACTGTAAATCTATTTTTCAGGGATACTGTCGGGTGTAAAAAAGGTCTAGAGAAATCTCTCTTCGGAACCATAGGGCCGTCAATGCTAAGGGGTGAAGTTGCAAGATGCTTATAAAAGAAACCAAGTGGCAAGATCTTAACAGGACTAGTTTTAACCATTCCAGCCCCCGCTTGACCCAATATTTCATTTACAACAAAGAGGTTACGGAAGTTAACCACTATGTCATCGCCATTATATCCTTTGCCCATCCCACCAATCCCCCCCAAACGTCTTGCCAGCAGAATCTCTTTAAAAAAGTCACAGTGACCACACACGTTAAAATTCAACCAGTGTATGATTCTGTTCATGAGGCCCCTTGTAGTTTCTACAGTGCTGGAAGAGAGACTGGGAACACTGGCCAGGATGATTACATATGGAGCAGACGCAGGAGGTAGATCCATCACAGAAGGGGAAACCAGGCTAGAACATCCGCACCCTAATGGACAAAGGAGAAACAGCAGCCCTCATCCTCCTCGACCTCTCAGCGGCGTTCGACACTGTATCTCACCGCACCCTAATACGCAGACTCCACGACGCAGGGATCCAAGACAAGGCCCTCAACTGGATCCGCTCCTTCCTCTCCGGCAGATCGCAGCGGGTCAGACTCCCCCCTCTCGGACCCTACACCAACCACCTGTGGAGTCCCCCAGGGGTCCTCCCTCAGCCCTACGCTCTTCAACATCTACATGGCTCCGCTCGCCCCCATCGTCAGAACCTACGGACTGAACATTGTGTCATATGCAGACGACACCAAACTCATCCTCTCCCTATCCAACGAACCCAATACCGGCAGACACAACTTTCGTGAAGGCATGGAAGCCGTCGCCAAATGGATGAAAAACAGCTGCCTACAACTAAACACCAACAAAACAGAAGTACTAATCATGGGCCCAAACCCCGACGCCTGGAACGACACCTGGTGGCCCCCCGCCCTCGGAAGCCAGCCCACCCCGACAGACCACGCACACAACCTGGGAATCATCCTGGACTCCGAGCTCAAAATGGACCGCCAGATCAACTCCGTCTAGTCTTCCTGCTTCCACACCCTCCGCCTCCTACGTAAGACCTTCAAATGGATCCCCCTCGAACACAGAAAGACCGTCACTCACGCCCTGGTCACCAGCAGACTCGACTATGGCAACGCACTCTACGCCGGAATAAACAAAAACCTCACCCGCAAGCTACAGAACATCCAGAACGCCGCCGCAAGACTGGTCCTCGACCTGCCAAGACACTGCCACATCTCCCAGCACCTGCGCACACTCCACTGGCTTCCCATCGAAGCTAGAGTCACCTTCAAGATGCTCACCCACGCTCACAAGGCCCTCCACAACACCGGACCAGCATACCTGAACAGCCGACTCAAATTCCACGCACCCAAGAGGACCCTACGATCAGCCCAGCTCTCCTACGCCGTGGTCCCCCGCACCAGAAGGACCAGATCGGGAGGCCGCTCCTTCTCCTTCCTCGCGGCCAGAGCCTGGAACGCCCTTCCGCCCCACCTCAGACAGACAACATCGCTCCCCATCTTCGCAAGAAACCTCAAAACCTGGCTCTTCGACAGACCCTGCTAAACCCCTCCCCCCCCCCAGCGCCTTGAGACCCCTACGGGTGAGTAGTCGCGCTTAACAAACGCCTTGATTGATTGATTGAATGACTTCTTTCTGCCTGCTTATCTGTTGTAGAATGCACTTCGTTGCTCCAGATAGCTTTATTTAAGTCTGGACCAGTATCTAGTGTGGGGACTCGGTTGTTAGCAGCCCTTCTGCCCCCATGATTAATGGGCTGAATTGGTGGAGTCGTAGAGGAACACTGGGTTCCGTGGGTGCGAGTAATTACCCTGGAAACAGGTGGCTTTGCCAGGTTTGCTTCAATGTGTACAAGGCGATCAATGATGGGACGCAGTTTAATAATCCAACAGTTTGCCTATGTGGCTACTCAAGTACTTCCAGGTTTCCTCCGCGACTACGGATGTAAACACAGGCGCTTCTTCATTACACAACCAATTGTGTGGCGCCGGTTTGCCTTTTGCTGTTGGTTGTTTATTTTTCATAGATTTTACGACTTTCCTCCTGCGCCTAGGTTTTGATCCACTCTCAGGATCAGAATCTTGGTCTTTGTTTTGGTCTCTGCCCAGCATAAAAAAAAGGCGCTACGCTCATTTACTTGCCCTTTCGCTGGCATATGCGAGACTCCCTCGGACCAGCCAGCGTTTCGTTGTTAGTTTGGCCTTTCTCCCCAGAGTGTGCGTAGACAATTGGGCCAGCAGATGGACTTAATACGGGGGCATTAGGCAGACTCAGGAGGGAAGGTGCAAAGGAGCCACCAGTGGCATGCTGATTGACCTGAATAGAGGATAGGGCTGGAGCAAGTAATTGAAAGGCGTCGCTCCACCAATCTGATTATTTGTGACCATGTCCATGGCCCGGGTCAAATAGTTATCGATTGTGGAGCGAGTACGTGGTGGTGGGGCGCTAGGAGCTCCAGGAATACCCTTCCTTTTTCCCCATACTCAAAGGCACTGCAGTAAAGCAAGATATAATGGTGCAACAGGCTTCAAGAACAGTTAAAACATAGAAGGGAGACACTCAGTACCTCTACGAGTGGGTATGCCCTTATCCTCAGGCTGTTGGCCCAAATGCAGAACTCAGGGGGGGGGGGGGTGTGGCCCAGCCTCTTCCAGCCTATGACGGGCTAAGACGGGCCCGTCTTGGCCCGGGAATGTCCCACCCGCGTCCCGCCCCTTGCTGCTTTATGGCGCTCACTGTGCTTGACAACAAAAGTTGTGGCCCCTCCTCCGGCCAAATGAGCAAGGAGATGTGTGATGCGGTGAGTATCCCGCGCTGCGGGACGCCCCTTGCTGCTTTAATGTGCTCCCTGCGCCTGACAACAAACGTTGCGGCCCCTCCTCCGGCCGAATGAGCAGGGAGATGTGCGATGCGGTTAGTACTTGTCATCCTAGTTAAGACTCCCAGCATACAGCGAATGCATCGCTTCCTGTAATAAGTGAACCTTTCTATCACCCTCTAGCGTTGGAGCCTGCCAGTGATTGTTCATATAACGGTAGTGTTATCAATCCACCACCGTGGAGCTCCAAGTTAGCATCAAAAAGCAAAGCCAACAGGTTTCTTTATTGTAGCATAACTGACACTCCGAAAATCAAGCAAGATGGCGGGTTGCTACCCAAATTAATGACAGCATGGCAGGTCCATGTGTTGCAGTTTCATTGAGCTAGCAAGTGTGCCTCTGTTATACAGTGTGAAGCTTCACAAAAGAGGCGATGAACATTGTTCTGTACCAGCACCCCGTAGATCCTTCCTGTAGCCTCAATAAAGAGACATGGTGAAATGGCAACGGACAGACTAGATAAAGAAAGGTGTGGTGTTACACAGTGGCCCTCTCCTGTAACCAAGGTTGGTACACGCTGCGTGCCCTCCAGTACCCCTTGGCAGATGTATGTGGTTGGAGGTAGCTAGCCATTGTTAACTAGCTGCCTTCGGTCAAGAGAGGCTGGTGATGTGTGTGGAGCCTGCAGCAGCCTGTTGTAGACTGATGTAGTTAGACACAAGGCGCACGTCACCATGCAGTGGGCCCATGCCATCACAAAGGTAGGGGCTTTGTGTGCAGTCAGGATGGTTTTGCAGCACACGATGCCCACAAAGGCCTGCCTCTGGCCTCTCTTGTCAGAGAGTTCACTGCCTTGCATGCAGCCTCAACCAGCCCTATGCAGACTGATAGGGCTCGTTGCGTATGGCTGCACACCGGGAACATGCCATCTACAGACACAGAAGCAAATGCAGTGTGCACAGACTGCTGTGGCCCACTGCAGTCTGTTGCAGCCTTCCACTGCAGGCACTGCACTATGCATCAGCCCTCACAGAGGCCAGTGCTCCGTCCGCAGCCTGCTATGCCCCATAACAAGCACTGAACTCCACTGGATACCATTCACTATGCATTGGCTCTCTCTTGTCAGAGTTCCATGCTGTGTGTCTGTGGCCAGAGTCAGTGTAGCTTCCAGAATGATACGACTAACCACTCGAGGCAGAGGACGTCTCTTCTGTCAGAGGTAACACTGAGAAGAGAGGCCCCTGACACAGAGATGCTTAAAGACAGAGGAAGGGAGTGTGCCAAAATCCAATGCCTTTTTGCAGTGTGCTTCTAGCTTCAGAGCCACACAGATACGTGTGAATATGCACCAATTCTTTTACTTATTCATGGCAGATCTCAGCAGTGCAGCAGCCACGCAGCGCTCATGACTACCGTAGTTGGACTGAAGCGCTCTATTGATTCTGCAGTATGCCGACATCACAGTCTTCTTTGATTTACCATAAGGAAACCTGCGACATAACCTCAACATCTTTGGTGCTAGTTGTAAGAAAAATCATCAGATATTCAACAATTTAGAATCAATTATAGTAGTGTTTAGGTACCAACCATCCAAGCCTATAAGAAACAGCAATTAAAAAGTACCATGGCAGCTATTTATGGGGGCATTCCATGAGACAGGCCTGCACTGAGCACACCAAGCAGCTTTAACTGTAAGAACCACAGAGCTCTGTTATGTCACTAAACAATTATTAAAACATTTGCCGATCAGACCCATGCTGGAAGACATACGAGCCAAGTCAATCCCAGCTCTGAAATATGCACTAGAGGCTTTTGGGGGGAAGCCAGGCCTCTGGCTTGATCATATTCAGTGTAAGTCGTTTAGATTGCTTTTTAGGACTCCCAACTAGCACCAGTCAATTGCAAATTAGTTTAGAATTTTGCCTTTCAAAGCAAACTTCAGTTCTCATGGAAATGATTTATGATTTTGGTCCTGGGTTAGAGCTGCAGAGTCAGGCATTTTAGGAGCCAAACTCTGGCAGGAACTACAGTTTTATAAGCGTCCTTATAACAACCCATGGATTAAGTTTCTTAACAGGGCCCTTGTTCCAAAAGAAATTAGACGAATCGCAATCAGGCATCCCCTACTCGATGTTTAAAAGGACCCCGGCGCAAAAATTCAAGCTCATTAGATTCACTAATAATCTAGATAAATTCAAAAGAAGCAGGACCTTCCACTGAGCGTGTAGCAGGGGGCTTGGCGCATTGTAGCCTCGATTATTGGTCCACCTCACACTTGAGGTGAGTGATAAGAATGGGTCATTATTATACAACTGGGACAATCGCTCCTGGCCTTCGCATTTAAGCTTCTTCCCAACTCCACCCCTCATGATTCTGCTTCACTTACCAGTTCCTTACCATCCTTGCTTATTTTTTATTCTCCCAAGTTTAAGACCAACATGTATTAATTTCTGCTTTTTCTGTTATCCAACTGGTTCCATCCTTATATATTCCTCAGTCTTTCTTTATTTCTTGTTTCTAATATTTGTCTTATTTATATTTGTACATTTCTGGTGCAACCACCAAGCTCCTCCATTTCTAGTAATGGATTATGTTAATAGATATGGATAAAAAATTGCTGGTATTCATTCCGATACACCAATCCTACTCTTCAAATATTTTTCACTGTAACAATAAGGCAACATATCAAACATAACAGCAGCCAGAAAATCTGTTCAAGAGAAAAAAGCCTGTGTACATCTGCAAGCCGATCGCAGAGAACTTAACTATGTCCATGTCACAATTTCTAGCGTCTTCAGCATAGACTCTGTGTAAAATGATGTAATCAATCAATCAATCATGGGTTTATTAAGCGCAACTACTTACCCGAGAGGGTCTCAAAGCGCTGGGGGGTCAGCTCCCAGTGAGTTTACGGCGATTCGTCGAAGAGCGAAGTCTTGAGGTCCTTCATGAACTTGGAGAGTGTTGGCGTCTGTCGGAGGTGGAGAAGGAGGGTGTTCCATGCCTTGGCCACGAGGTAGGAGAAGGAGCATCCTCCCTTTCTAGTCTTCTTGATGCGCGGCACCTTAGCGAAGTAGAGCTGTGCTGAGCGGAGGGATCTTTGGGGTGTGTGGAACGAGAGGCGGTAGTTCAGGTAAGCAGGTCCGTTGTTGTGAAGGGCTTTGTGGGTGTGGGTGAGAAGCTTGAAGGTGATCCTCTTCTCAACGGGGAGCCAGTGTAGTGACCGCAGGTGCTGGGTGATGTGGCAGTGGTGCAGTAGGTTGAGGACTAGTCTGGAGGAAGTGTTTTGGACGTTCTGGAGTTTGCGGGTGAGGTTCTTGTTGATTCCAGCGTTGCCGTAGTCCAGTCTACTGCTGATGAGGGCGTGGTTTCCTGTGTTCAAGGGGAATTCAGTTGAAGGTCCTTCATAGGAGTCGGAGGGTCTGGAAGCAGGAGGACGAGACAGCCTGGCAGTCCATTTTGAGCTTGGAGTCTATGATGATTCCAAGGTTGCGCACGTGGTTCATGGGGGCGGGTGGGTTCCCGAGGGCAGGGGGCCACCAGGTGTCGCTCCAGGCGTTCGGTTGTGGGCCCATGATGAGTACTTCGGTTTTGTCCATGTTTAATTGTAGGCAGCTGTTCTTCATCCACCTGGCGACTGCTTCCATTCCCTCTTGAAAGTTGCGTTTAGAGACGTTGGGTTCGTTGGATAGGGAGAGGATGAGTTGGGTGTCGTCTGCGTAGGAAACAATGTTGAGTCCGTGGGATCCGATGATGGGTGCTAGCGGGGCCAAGTAGACGTTGAACAGGCTGGGGCCGATAGAGGATCCTTGGGGAACTCCGCAGGTGGTCGGTGTGGGATCCTAGAGGAAGGGTGGGTGTCTGACCCGCTGCGTTTTGCCGGATAGGAATGAGCGGATCAAGTCGAGGGCCTTGTTCCAGATTCCTGCATCGTGAAGTCTGCGGGCTAGGGTGCGGTGAGAGACTGTGTCGATCATTGAAGGAGTAGCAGACCTTAGGGGAAGAGCAGGAGAGAGGGTGCATGGGCTTGCCTCTACCGTGGCTGAGCAGAAGGTGCTTCAGGGAAAATCAAGAAGGGAAAGAAGACGAAGGCAGCTTGGCCAGCGGTGGAGGTAATCAAGAGCAGCAATGGGGGGGGAGGGGTTGCGGGAGAATAGAGGGAGTGTGGGGGATGGTGATCGGGGGGGATGCGGGGGGGTTTGGCGAGCCAGGAAAACCAGCGAACAAGCAGGCCCACTCACCCTAATTCTGAGCCCGTGCACAGGATATGGAAATGAAACAAGCAAATTTACATAAAATCTGCATCAAATGGAAGTGAACCGAAACAGGTAGCATGCAAAATCAATGTAAATCGACTTGAATTTAAAAAAATCCAAAATGATGAAGGGTTACTGTATGATCGAGCATCCTTGTGATTAACTTATTTTTTATTTCTGTATTAGAGCTGCCAGAGTGGTTCTTTTTATATTCAGTCACTTTAGTATTAATAATGGAAGCATGCTGTAGCCCGTGTTTTTGCAAAGTTTCAGCAAATCTACATACAGGGCTCGAAGGAAGTGGGAAACAGTCGTTTCACAGCAGGAATGCCCAGTGGGATTCTGCACACCAAGAAACGTACATGTTTATGGGTGGTTACCAGCTCCAGTCTCGTCCCACACAGGGAAAAGTTGGAAATGTACTCCTGTCAGAGCCGAAATAAAACTTTTTCCGGGGTGGAATAAAAGGGGTATAGGGAAAGTGAATTAGTAATTGTGCAGCGGATTTTTGCATGAGCAAATTTATGTCTGTATATTTGCTTGTGCAAAAATTGAAAATACACAAGTCTGCTTGAAGTACAATTTCCAGGCTTACTTCTGTAAACTCTTATGAGTTCCTGAAAGTCATACATCAGCATCAGTGTAAGGGTTATACCTCTGGGTGCACTTTTGTGACCAGTTTATTTCCATGATGCCCCTAGCAGTTTTACACCGAATCCCCATTATTAAACTTTTTTTAAATATTGGAATGTATCAAACATGTTTTTACTAAATGATGCCTCCAAGAAATAGAACAATACCAAAACATTTGTTTCAAAGTTCCAAATCGTTTGCGTACATTTAAAAGCACAAAACAAAATCCCCAGTTTTGCTTTCATGCTTCTGCGCGTACATTCACATAATCATGAAGAATTCTGGGAGCATTCCAAGCAAACTGAAATTGTTCAATTCTGCAAACGTGCACACGTTTTTATATTGGAACCACTACCAGAATTGCAAGCTGAGCTCACCCTAATATTAAAGATTTTTACTTTAATTAATTATATATACACGCTTGACGAACTTACGCATACGGACACAAATATAACCCTAGTGGCATAAAATCCTCTTTCACACAACCATAGTGGTACTGGACACTGGAAGTCAAAGGGTTTGTGCAGCAGGGGATTGAGTCTACATGTCCAGTGAACAAATTAAACATAGAAACTTGCTGCCCCTGGTGTTAGGAGTAAGGAATTTCACACCCCGCAATGTCCAAGTGTTGATGTGGTTGTTAACATATCTGATAATTAACGTATTGCAATGCTTTTAATTAATTACACAATATACTATTAAAAATTAAATAAATAAAGTTACTCACCTGTGCGGCTGCTGACACTTTTAACTATCTTCCTGGCCTGATAGTCCACGCAGCACGTCTCTTCCTCGTCTTTTATGCAGAATGAAATGATCTCATGTCCTACAACATGAAAATAAAATCTATAGCATTATAGCAGGTTGAGATATATATATATATATATATACTGTTCTGTGGGTGCTGGGAGAAGGGTGCTAGAGTTGCCTGACAGAGAACCATCTTGACCCTCAAAACTAATGGGAGAGATAGTGATAAGTTTTACAAAGAGCTACTAAGAGCGGGGCTAACACTGGAGACTTTATTGCCTTCTAACAGTCCCTTAGTGGTGCAAGAAGGATGACACAGAGTAAAGAGTGCAGCAATGCTGTGAAGAGCATTGCTAGGTGCCGGAAAGCACAGCAGGAAGATCTGGCCACCCTGTAAAGTTATTTAAAAAGCAACTTACCAAACAATAGTAGAGATCTTTCCAAAAAGTCAACAAACACACATTAAAAATCAGTCACCCATCATAAAACAAAAGACCAACCAAAATCAAAGGCCACCAGGGTAACAATTTACAAGCAGGTATGTGTGTGGCACCCATTGCCTAAAAGCAAAATCCGCACAAACACCAGAGCCTCTGTCACACGCTGAAAAGAGATCATTTGGACCTAAAACCAATACATGCTCAGACGCAAGCACCTTTCACCACCACAAAAACTGAAATTCAAAAGAACACAAGCCTAACTGAAGAATAAATCACTCACCACCTAATTCCAAGATATGCACACCACAGCCAGAGAAAGAACATTGATCCCTGTGACATACAAAGAAAAGCAACGACACTCCGCGACATGCTGATAAGACCCCACTATCTGTAAGAGTGCAGAAGCATTAGCATTTTGAGAAGTTGAGAAGGAGCGAAGAGGAGGCGTGTTCCATTTCAAAATGATGTATGAGGGACCCAACAAAAATGGTTTCAACATTGCTTGTTCCGTACCTGCTTCTACTGTCAACTTATATTATGAGAAACACTGTACACATCAAAACGCACACCCATTACTAATACTACGCCAACTGCATCCTCTCAAACCCTAAAGAACTCCCCACAACCGTCTTGTGGTAACCGTCAACAACTCTCCACTGAGAGGAAATGTCCCCAAAAAATGAAAACCCAAGCAAGTCTACCCAACCTGCAAGTATGCCTTCTGAGCTCCAGCTAGAGCACTTAAGAGCTTTGTTTACCACCAACTCCTCCTACAGCGTGAATCTACAACCTGGCCCAAGCAGGATTCCAAATAATGAGAAAAACCGGATCGGCACTCGTCTGCACATGCGCAGATCTGAACTACGTGAAAACAACAATACGGGGATCCAGAGGGTTTATGCTCTACGGCAGCACTTGTCACTAGAATCCACGCGAAGCTGCTTACCAGACTGACCAGCACTAGGATCCAAGGATCTGCTTCAGGCGGAATCACCTTCTTTAAATAAAGAATGAAAAAGGTTCAAACGGCAGCGAGTCGCTGAGAGAACAAACTTATGACCGGCAGAGTCCTATAAGGCAAAACCGTCCCACTTCCACTATTCAACACACACAACTCACATTTTGTTTGATTTGTTCGGTGTGACCTGCTACAACAAACCTGATGTGACTCAGATAACCTTCTGTGTACCTAGACACCGAAACACCTGGGATTCCAGCCTCCTCGACTGCCTACATGAGATGAATATTTGGGTGAGAACGAACCATCTCAGGCTCACTCTTTGTTTTTTGATCTTTTTATTGCAAGTAAAAAGAAAAAGCAGTACAACACAACATTATAATGTGCAGCATCAAGGCACAATCAATCAATGTTACTCTCCCGAATATGCTCATGGTCCCCCTCCCTCCGCCCAGCCCGCAACCAAATTACACAATAGTAGCAGCAACTGCTTGTATCGGACTGTGAACATCAGCTCCCATAAGTCCAGGTGGAGCACAGCCCCCCTCGGTGGTCGTATGGTTTCCCCCAGATATTAGTCCATTTAACCGGGCAGCCCCAACTTTCATATACAGCCCTCTCCGCTAGCATGCACCAGTCTAAGTCCAGCTTCCAATCGCCCAGTTCAGGGGGCTGATCAGCCTTCCAGGCACGAGCAATATTACGTTTGGCCACCATTAACCCCCAAGGTCATCCAGGTCTGGTCCATGCGGGGGAGGTCGGTTTCCTCCCATATGTTTAACAAACACCGTTTTGGGGAAAGTTCCATGTTGCTGCCACAAACATTATTTAGACGAGTCACCACTGAATCCCAGTATCTCTGTACGGCTGGGCAGCTCCAAATCATGTGGTAAAATGTACCTGTTTGCCCACATTTTCGAAGACAGTGTGGTGTAGCTGCTTTGCCCATCTTCACAAGGGTAGTAAATGCATAACAGCACCTATGGAGAACCTTCAATTGCACTAGACGGAATCTACAGCGTATGGCTACCTCCTACGGAGACACCAGGGCCTCGGCCACTCGTCGTCTTCACGCTCCTAATGTTCTCTAAGGCTCACTAGGGTGACAGGTGAGTTGTTAATGAGCCTGTGATATGTGAGGGAAAACTGCTTTCTTGGGCATATAATCAGTCAGCAATTTATCCTAAAGTGGGGAAGATTCAGGGAGTTCCTCTCATCTTGGCAATGCCTGACATAAGGCGTGGCGTATTTGGAGGTACCGATAGGCCTCAGTAGGTGCCAGCTGATAATCAGTCTGCAAATCCGTGAATGGGACAACCCTGCCCCACAGACACAGGTCACCCACTCTTCAATTGCAATGAGATCCCACTTATGGAAACCCGGTTGAGTACCCAGAGTGCCCAGTTGCGCAGTGTAAAGAGAGGCGTCACCTCAGCGGTAACGTCCCATGAACGCACAGCAAAATATCCAAAAATTGAGTAATCTGGTATTATTCAAATGTTGAGGCGCTGGTCAATCCCCAGTTTGAGTTTATTAAATCATCAATGTTCTAGTTGTCCAATCATCAAGCATGAGAATTCATGACATTCTGTATCATAGCATCAGTTAATCTTGAACAAATCATGCTTGCGCAGTCCCAATGCGCTTCGGGCAAGCGAAGCCCTTCATCAGGGGAAAGTTGCGCAGTGTCCCATAGGGGAGTGGCCCGAGTGATCCTGCCCCGCCTACCCAGGAGTGTAATGTGTCTTGCCTAAGTGCAAGAGCAACTACTGTGGGGCAGGGAAGGATGTGGGGCGGTTCCCTCCATACTCAAGCTCACTCTTGACAAAACCAGCTGTCTCATTTCTAGCAGCCCGTTGATACCCTACATCCGACTTGGCCAAACAGCCTGGGGAGCTAAGATCCCTGAGTTGACAGCCAAAAACCTCAACAAGAGTATGAACTTTGACCTACCTTAAAAGTGAAGCACCAATAAAAGAGTTAATCATTTTACATCTTTCTCTCCCTGCTATGCTCTGAAAGAATAAACACCATAATTGACAATTTTCAGTCTAGGCTTTTCCAATGCACATTTCAGAGGCCACCCTGCGTACACTACAGGAACACTCCAAAGAGTTCAGGACGCTTCCACGGACTGCTGCTACCTCTCAGTCGCATGGCACACATCTCCCCACCCTCTGCACCCTACTTTGGCTACTAGTCTCACAAACAGTCAAGTTAGAAACCCTCTGTGTCATTCAGAGTTTACCAGAGCGTAGGCCCAAGGTCCACAAATACCAACCGCCTGGAAACCTTTTACCCAACCACTACCATTTAATAAATAAATAAAGGGAAGCGCATGTTTCTAACTCCTCCCAGTGGAAGCTTGGAACATGATCTTATCCCACCTCATTCAATACTAGACAACCAACCCTTCGGGAAAGAGCTCGGGATCTGGCTGTTTAAAGACACTCACGAAATCTCAAGAGCATAATACACTCTGGAATACAAAGGGCCAACACTCTCACAATCCTAAAAACACAATGAAGGTGCCCTCCCACTCCTCCTCCAAAGTCTTTAGTCTCTCCTTCCACCTCACATTTCTTGTCTCCCTTTTTCTCTCCTCATCTAACATACCTCCATGTCACCCATGTGTATGACCCTGCCCAGTCTTTCTCTCTCCCTATCTCCCTCCCATGAGCCGCTCTCTTTCTGCTACTGTCTTTCACTACCCAGTTTCTCTCTTCCTCTCCTGTCTCTCCCTCTCTCCCCCTTCTGTGTCTTCAAGTCTCTCGTCTGCTCCATGCATGTCTTTCTTTCCAGACTCTCTCTCCCTTTGTCTTTTCCTCTACCTAGCCCTTTTCTTCCATACTTCCTTTCTTCTGTTGCATATCTCACCCCCTGACTCTTCGATTGGTTCTTTTGCTCTCTCGCTTTCGCTAATCCATTCCCACTCTAACGCCACCCTGATCTGCCCTTGCTCTGTTTCCCTACCTTTTCTGCCTCACTCTTCTTCTCTGCTGTCTCTCCCTTCATTTTCTGCCTGTCCCTTGCCCTCCACGGGCTCTTGATTCCTCTTCCATGTCCCCATCTTCCCTCTGCCTTTCTCACACTCCTTCGTGGGTATCTTGGTCTCCTGATTTCTGCATGCCATTTCTCTAATCTTATTCTTATATTTCATTCTTTCTCCCTTCTTCAATTTCTCTCTTCTTTTTGCCTGTATCTCTCCACTTGTATCTCGTTTCCTTGCTCCTCTTGTGACTCTCCCTTCATTTTCTTGGATCTCTTCCTCTCGCACCTGTCTTCTGCTCTCTTACCCATCATTTCCTCTTCCTTGTCTCTCCATTCTGGTTTTCTGTCTCTATCTCTTCCTTATTGCACTCAGTCTCCAGAGCATGTCCTTCTTCTGTTGATCAGGAGCATGGGTATGGTTGTGGCGAGCAGTCCACTGAGAGCGCACACCAGCATTAACGGTAGCCTGGCCCTTCGTGCTAAGGCTCTCTGGGTCCACTGCTGCCTACTGAATAGGCCGTATGGTGCTGACCGACCCTTTTCCACAGAGGGATGATCTGCTCCATTGCGAGTATTCCCCCATTTCCTGTCTGCCATCTATTGAATTCCAGAACTGAAAAGAACACGCGTCGTGTGTAACTCACCTGAGATGGGGTCACTGCTGCTTTTTCGGGCTTTCTCACCAAGATGATCGTCGAAAACTGAAGCGGTCTCCTCATCTTTCCTCAAACAAATGCCAATAGTGAGTTATGAAAAAGACATTCAAAAAAGCTAAGAGACAGTTTCAACCATTGCAAAACTACAGTATGAAAGAAATGTTGAGCTCTGGGATATAGCTGCATGGCCATACTACGGGCCACAGCTTTAACTCACTGTATTATAGCAGCATTACTATAGCGCTTTCTACACTTTGTGTCGAGGCCCCAAGGCAGTTGCAAAGTGGGCGATTAGGTAGGATCCAATCTTCTAGTTCACTGATGAGTAAACGTGTTGGTTGAATGTGATCACTTAAGTGCAGTTTTCATATTGTGAGTGATGCCCAGAGACCGTGCTTCCAACTTGTCACAGCATGTAGCACTGTTGTAATTTGGCAGCACTTAAGTTAAGCATTGGCTAAAGACAGCCTGTATTTAGAGGCTAAATTGTCCGCTTTGTGGAATCCATTTTGTATTTCTGGCAGCCATTTTGGTTGCCATGTGCTGCCATGTGCTCACCATGTGCTCTGTCCTACCTTCCTGTTAACTGCTCTTGAAATCTGCCTAGAGACAAGTTATATTTAGTTCCTCTTGCTTTGCACATGCTCAGTTGAGCTTGTAGCTGTTCCGAGTTTATAAATGTCAGGATGTGTCTACTAGAAGTAGAAACTGTTAGCTCCACCCACTTGTCGACTGTGCATTTTCTGTATGACCTTATATGTATCTAAAACCAGCATTTGTGTTTGTACCGCCTTCATTTGAGCCCCTGTGTGGGTATAAAAGGACCAAGGTCCTTCCATTCAGTGTGCTACTTCATGCATTACTGAAGGGTGATGTGCGAATTTAGCTCCACCTCATGAGGTTTAATAAACTCTGTCTTTCTTATTCCAGTTTCTATGCCAACTTCTTCCTAAGTGTCTGAGGACTCTGTGCAGAGAAGGGTGAACCCCTAAGCACTGGTAGGCCTTGCTGAGGCTCACTACTACAGCACAATGCACAAAGAGCTGGACCCGCCAGGATCTGATAAGCTTGTTTAGCATACAGCCCTTAGATCCTATTAAACCATCACAAACATTGCAAAGAATATATATTTCAAGGCCACAGAGGGGGCTTCACCTTAAGAGCTCGCATGTTCACCCCTTGAAGGATACTATTCTCGAGCACGTAGGATAAAGTGCTGCATGCCGTACATTATACAACTACTACAGGTCACACAGTATTTTCTTTATAAAGTCTTAGAGCCATATATGGGGACACCATCTTCCCTCACAAAAGTCTCATAAATTCCTGGTCTCTTGCTCATCTTGATGAAAGCTGCACCATGGTTGCAAACATGTGAAATCTCTACTGTGAAAAATATGCGCATGTGCAGTTGGGCGCAAAAACCGATTATAAATGTACCTCACTTTCAAAGGTAGCTGTGGTTCAGGACAAGTGGTAATATGCAGATAGTTTCCAACTTTCTTGTAATGAACTTCTGTAGTGTAATAAGTAATCCTACTATTTCTTTATCAGCTCATCACTGTGAACTTTTAGGCAAAAATAGTTTGGAAGAAGAAGCTGAACCCGTCATTCTCACTTTCATTGCAGTTGTAGCCGTGGTCAGTGGCCTTCGTTTTGTACTATCTGCTGGCGCAATTCAAGAGTAATAGAGCGGTGAAGTCATGTACTCACAGAAGAAGTGATGTCACAACTATTCTGTAATAAGGAAGTTATGCCAGTTACTTTTATAGTTATTACAGGTATCCAAGTCTTGTATATTTCTATATGAATGTGTGAGAGGGGCACACAATCGGAATCTATAGAGTACACCCATCAATCTTTGTCCTAGGGTTTGACAAATAAGCAGACTATTTGGGGACACCCTCGCGTATATGCAATGACTTGGGCCAAGAATGGGCTCATGTCTCCATTACTAGGAATGTAAGTCACCTCTGCGCCTTCCACAACCTTACTTCAATTACTTACAATCCCATACTTTGTCCACGCTATTTCCTCACCACAGTTTCCTTCATACTTTCACGTAGCCGTGTTTTACATTTTCCTTTTTTTTTTTTAGTAATACAATGAGGAAGGAACCTCACCCCAAACAGCTCTCCCCCACCCCATCTCTTCATTTCTGCCCTATTGCTTTGAATCGCTTAATGAACCCTAGCAGCTCTCCACTATTTTTTTCCCTCTGCCTCCGAGCAGCCCTAAGATCTTTCTTCCTGGTTTGTAAAAAGTGAAAAAATTACTTCTACTTACCGCACTCCTGTCTTAAACTTTAATTTGTTGCCAATTCTACAGTTCCTAAAAAAATCAGTTTTTCATTTTCAAGATAATAAAGAAATTATCCCCACCTTAAATGAATATGGGGACAGTTAATGTATTCATATAGTCTCTGTAGGATCCTTAGGTATATTGCTCAATACGGATCTTCTTGGACTTTGCTTTATGAAAAAAAGTTCCTGGGCTTCCATGACTTTTAAGGTAAATGAAATTATGAAACGCGATCATATTATTACTTGCAGAAAGCCACCAAGGGGGCTTCAATTACTTCTAAAGCTTCATCCCAACACACAGCAGTCCTGACAACACAACATGAAGTTCATCGAGAACAAAGACCCACATCCAGACAGACACGCCACCCAACAGAAAATGTGTCAAGGATAAGCCGAGACTGAGCCTGGGTTTGAGCCTGCTTTGGACAATGCCAGGACCACTTCTTACAACACAGTGTGTAAACACTTACTCACAAGTGTTAACCCAACACAAGGATCACACTTCACCTACCAGGCTGCACTATGACCAGTCTCGCCAAGGCGTTGAGCTCCATGGGGTTCAGTGAGCCGGGGTGTCGGAGCTGGATGCACTCACTGGGGACTCCTAGTGCCCCCTCCTCCTTGGCATGGAGCGGTGGCACACCTGCGTCAAAGGAAACGTTATAACTTGTCGTTTATCCATCGTTATCAACGTCATCATCCCTTATTTATGTTCCATTAACTTTCTATTATATACTAAATACATAATAAGAGCACTGTAAACCCCAACAGCAGTTCATCTGTGAACCCATGCCTATGAGGGACAACTTCCACAATGCTTGCTTATGATCGCCATGCCGGGCACCTGTATCCAGATAACAGGAGTGTGACACTTATCAGGCAGTAATTGTCATAATTGCTATTGGCTTGTAGAGGTAGATAGAGTGTGGTCAGTCAATGAAATCATCCCCAAACCTTCCCAAATTCACTCTTTGTCCCTGGACCTCGTAAAGATGCATTTTAGGGTTGACAGTTTTGGCTTTTCAGACACCAGAGTCTGTACACTGACTGGTAAACAACGATTTGTGAATACTCTGAAATCAAAAGGAATATTAGCACGAACGAGCAGGAGCAGAATGTTGTAAAAATGTAGTACTGAAGTATGTTCACGATGATATTTGGATTGTTTTCTTTGTATAGTGCTAACACAGACAGATGGTGCTTCAGGGCACTTGAAAAGGAGGAAAGTGGAGAGAAGAGGTAGAAGACTTTTACTGAGTTAAGTCCATACGTTTGTCCAAAGTTGTGACTTACGGAAGTGTTGCTCAAAGCTGAGGCCAAGGTAAGAGGTTCCAGAGGGTTGAGTAGGAATCTACCTCTCAAAACATTTGAATCTGGATTAGAGAAGAGAGTGACTCTTCTTTAAAGCCAACCTCTGGGTCTGTTTGGCTGGTATGAAAGCAACTGTTTGGAAAGGGACTTTAGCAAACCTTTGTTCAAAGCTTTACGTGCAGGCTAAAGGGTTTAGAATCAGACTCTTTGTTTCACCAGCAGCCAGAAGAGTGATATCACTGCAGGAGGCATGAGATTGGATCGGTTTAAGCCGAGCATGGCACACTTTAGTTCTCTTTGGAGCCTGTTCATCGTTGTGACGTGGACGCATCCGTAGATTACAAAACACGAGGCAGAACGACAAGAGCATTTCGGTGGTGAGCTAGTCTGCCAGAATTTTAAGACATACATGAAGACTACAATGACTGATCCCAGTTATGGCCTTTCTTGATTGAGTAGATTAGTCAGGAAAATATAGCGCTCTGAACTGCAGCACTAGATTAATACTTACCAGTGTCACCAGACATTATTGCACATTTAAGTTAAAAATTTGAAATTAATGTAATAAATAATTTTATGTCTCGGTTGAGCAACTGGCTAGGGGAGCTTAGACCCCAAAAAGGGGAATACTGTTTGAACACACGACGACAAAGGAGCTAAGCATGTTTACAAAAGTGGAAATGGAAATCTAAAAGAACCTTGAAAGCACAAACACTGTAATACTAAAAGGTTTAAACAACACGTGCACCACTGGAGTGATAAATCTCAGAAATCAGATTATTTAGAAAAAATGTTTGTGTGTGGCTCTTGCATCATCCAGAAGACATAGGATCTTGGAATTCACCTTGGCAACGCCTAATTCTGTCTCTGGACTCAGATTCCTGAAGGTCCACTGAGCGGGTCATTCCATCTTCTTTAATGACAAATGACACAATCTGTGTGTTCGCCTCAGGAGCTACAGAAGAAAAACAATGGGAATTATAAGCGTCTCCAGACGTCTTGCACAGCTTCCCACTCATTCTCAGAAATGTAGATTATTCCTATACAGTCACGCTTCTCTTGTAGTGCTCAAGTATACTTGAAGATTGAAGAGGCGTACGAGCATTCTTACCAATCGACTAATATGAAATGCAGCCTAAGATCACCTTGTCAGAGGCACACGTTTCAGACTGAGAACAATTTTCATTTTATTTCCAATACTTTATTTTTGAGAGATTGAGGGGAAAGAGAAAGTGAGACAATGTGCAGTCAATGGCTCACATCAAAGCGTACAACCTGCAAACATCATGAACATGGAAACAGCTGACTGTTGAGCGCCAAGATATTGCGAGACTGTGGATTGTATCAGAAAGAAGACACCAGATGTATTTATTTAACAAAGAAAGCAGGAGAGCTCTTGAAGGAGAGTTTAGTCAGGGAACCAATGGTGAAGGGATGCCCAGATGACAAATTGAGATCCCAGGACTCTGGAATACTGCTACTTGAGTAACAACGCACAAAAGGAAGGAAGTGGTGACATGCTGCAGAAAAAGAACCTTTGATCCACTGGCTTACTCGAGCCAACAATGTCTGTGGCCTCTGCTTGAGATAACAAAACTCAGAAAAAGAGCCAGAGACTTGGAAATCAGCCAATAAATGGAGACCGCTGGGGTGAAGGAGCCAGTCTCTGGAGCGGAAACAAAACTCCAGAGATTAGGATGCTTACCATGCAACTGCACAAAGAAACCATTTCTAAAATCCATGTAATCGAGAGCCCTAATATACTCCAGACACAGAACCTGAATCGGTGGGATTTTGATATGTAGGTATGAAACCACAGTAATGAAGTTCTGACACTGGCACAGTGTCCTGCGATCCTACCTGAATCAGCCAGTCGTCCCGATAGTGACACACCTGGAACGGATACGATGGCCCGTGGTGGAAGATGAAGAACCTCCTGATGATGAGATGAACTGGAAAATGCAGGTAGGTTTTGCAGGGATTTCATCTTGAATGGCTGCAAACTTGACACGTTTAAGATCTACAATCTCTCCTCCTGAGCACAAACCAGCAGACACCTTCTAACAGGGGGTGTTGGCATGAGAACTCATTGTAAAGGAGAAGCTTGGGTTTCACCCTAGAGACCACGGTGCAGGATCCCACGCTGAGGCATTACAGAGGATATAGAATAATACCTTTTAAATGTTGCAATTACTCTGATGGCAAATGACATTGGATGGTGGACTTCCAATAAGGCAGGCTTTAAGAGAAGCAACTGGCCTTCAGAAAATCTCTGCCCAGGGATGGGAGAGAGGGGAAGAAAGGGTCTCTGTGTCAGAGAAGGCATGGTAATGTTAGAGGCAACAATGGTTCAACCTCAACGTTTGCCTCAAGATGTTCTTCAAGGACACTGAAATAATGTTGAATGTGGCAGTAGCATCTGGCAGAGACGCCACATCCTCCCCCCTCAAAACGGTAAGCACGTCACTTTTGTCCAAAAGCCTTTTCATGGAATCTTAGAGTTGGCCAAAAATTGTTACTGGAACATAGGACATTATCGTTAGGTGTTCATGATTCAAAAACACAACCATTAAACAGCTCTCAGGCAGTGTTGACGTTTTAAAGACACTGAGCAGAGCTTGCACATGCATACCCTTGGCCAAGATGATTCCACACATCGGGAGGGAAAAATCACAGAACATAGTGATGCAGATCCTACAGCCAGGGCCCGACTGGCGGACATGGCAATCTGCCTGTGGCAGAACTCCCTGCCTGACAGCTCAGTGTGTGGGCTGGTTTTTATGATCTGATGGGCTGGTTTTTATGATCTGATGGGCTGGTTTTTATGATCTGGTGGGCTGGTTTTGTGATCTGGTGGACTGGTTTTGTGATCTGGTGGACTGGTTTTGTGATCTGGTAGGCTGGTTTTGTGATCTGGTGGGCTGGTTTTGTGATCTGGTGGGCTGGTTTTATGATCTGGTGGGCTGGTTTTTATGATCTGGTGGGCTGGTTTTTATGATCTGGTGGGCTGGTTTTTATGATCTGGTGGGCAGGTTTTTACTCCTACTACCACAAGCTTTGCCTGCAGCAAGGATAAATGCATGCGGCCTCCCATACCTCCTATACTGCGTGTCTTTACAAGTTTAAAACTGCCCCGATTTGCAAATAGGGGCCGCTTTTTAGCTATCTGATTCAATAATGGGTGCCACATGTATTTTGGTGCGCGGGCCTATGTTCTGTCCCAGTCAGATCCTGGCTACAGCTCCAAGAAGTCCAAAGAAAAATAAAAAAATAAAAAAGCGACATAGACAAACACAGCATGCGAAGAGTATCACGGGGAGAAAGGTGTGTGTTCCAGAAAAGAGAGAACACTTTTCAGGTTAGTGGGTCTGTAGAATTACATCCAGGCTATGGGGAGAACGAGGAGGATTCTTAGTGTAATCAATTCCTGGGTTTGCTTTCAGTGCTGCTTTCATGTGGTCTTCTTGCACATTTTATGACATTCTTGAGCCTGGTTGTGCAGCTTAATAATCTGTTATGTTAATAGGCGTTTATTATGCACTCTAGCGCCAAAGGCCTCTAGGCACATGACGGAGAAAAAGATCCCCTCGAATTTAGTACTTCCATCCCATACGTCTTAAATGCTTGGCGGAAAAGCCAGGTCTTTAGATGCTTCCAAAGACAGAGCAAGGATGGCAGCAGCTGTAAGGAGACCGGAAGAGGGTTCCGCAGTTCCGCTGCCGCTGGCGAAAGGATGAACCTCCTGGTCTTTGCCTTATAAACCTACAAACGAAAATAGAGACGGCCTCAGCTTTCTAGAGTATATCTTGTTAAAAGGATTACTTATAAAGCCAGAGAAATTGAACTGCAGGCCTGAAAATAATGCTGCATGCCTTGAACTGTATATTCAGTCGCAACTGAAGCCAATGTCGTTTTTAGGTCTCGCCTAGCGTTGCTGCGCACATGCGCAGCTCGCTCGGCGAGATTTATTGTAAATGAGTAGTTTTAGAAAAGGGCTTGAAGCCCCGCCCCTTATTTCCATTGGCTTGCGTCACCGTTTATGGTAAAAGGTGGCCTGCCATTGGAAGGAAAATGCTACTTACCAGTATGCATCTGTTCTTGGCATGTAGAGCTGCAGATCCACACACTATGCATAGATCGCCATCTGGTGTTGGGCCCGGATGTTTGCACTTTGTTGTTGTATTGGAATAAGTCTTTGGAAGTCATGAGATTTGGGACTCCTCCTTTGGACAATAGTGCGCATGGGCATCGACTCCATCTTCAGATTGTTTTTTCGCCAAGAAGGGAAATGATGGAGTTTTGTGAGAAACAGAAAGAGATGTCCATGTATGTTGTATCTAATTAAGATAATACTGGAACAGATAAAGGTAGCCGGGGAGGTGGGTGGGCGTGTGTGGATCTGCAGCTCTACATGCCAAGAACAGATGCATACTGGTAAGTAGAATTTTCCGTTCGAGGCATATGAGCTGCAGATCACACACTATGCATAGATTGCATAGCAGTACTTCCCTTTAGCGGCGACCACCAGTGTCTGTTGCAGTAGTTTGAAATAGTGTTTTGAGTACAGCTTGGCCCACACTAGCTTGTTGTTTTGCCTGCACATCTACACAATAGTGTTTTGTAAATGTGTGCGGTGTAGACAATGTAGCTGCTTTGCAGATGTCATCTAAGGGAATGTTCCCTAAAAATGCCATGGAAGCCCCTATTTTGCAGGTAGAGTGGGCTTTAGGGGGAATAGATCGTGTACGTTTTGCTTTGTGGTAGCAAATTTGTATACATTTGACAATCCACCTTGCAATCTCAGACTTTGATATAGGATTGCCTTTATGTGGTGGTGAGAAGGATACAAAAAGTTGTTTTGTTTTGCGAAAAGGTTTTGTTCTGTCAATGTAGTAAAGGAGGGCTCTTTTCACGTCTAGTGTATGAAGAGCTCTTTCTGCTACTGTTTGTGGTTGCGAGAAGAACACTGGCAACTCCACAGATTGGTTGAGATGGAAGGGAGAAATAACTTTAGGAAGGAATTTGGGATTTGTCCTGAGAACCACTTTGTTATGATGGAGTTGTAAAAATGGTTCTTGAATAGTTAGTGCCTGCAACTCACTGACTCTTCTGAGATGTGATGGCTACAAGGAAAGCAACTTTCCATGTAAGAAATTGGAGCTCACATTTATGTAGAGGTTCGAATGGAGGGCCCATTAATCTAGTGAGGACGATGTTTAGATTCCACACTGGAGAGGGTGGTACCCTGGGAGGAATTATTCTTTTGAGGCCTTCCATAAATGCTTTAATGGCTGGTACCCTGAACAATGACAAATGTTGTCTATTTTGTAGGTAAGCTGCTATGGCAGCGAGATGCAATCTAATGGATGTGTATGCTAGATTACATCTTTGAAGATGCAGCAGGTAACATATGATGTGTTGAATGGACGCATCTAGGGGATTGATGGTGTTATTGGTACAGTATATAACAAATCTTTTCCACTTGGCTGCATAGCAGGCTCTAGTGGTGGGGCGCCTAGCCTCTTTGATAACGTTCATACAATCAGGTGGAAGATTGAGGTAACCAAATTCTAGGACTTCAGGAGCCAGATCGAGCTGTGCTGGATCTGGATGTCTGATCTCTCCACGGTTCTGTGTTAAGAGATGTGGGGAGAGGTGTAGTTTTTGGTGCGGGACTACGGATAGTTCCAGCAATGTTGTGTACCATGGTTGTCTGGCCCATGTTGGAGCAAATAGAATCAGTGTTAGTGACTGTTGTTGCAGCTTGCGCACCACTAATGGAATCAGTGGGAGAGGCGGAAAAGCGTATGCAAATCTGCCTGACCAATTCATCCAGATCGCATTGCCTTTGGACAGTGGGTGTGGATATCTGGCGGCGAAGCTTGGGCATTTTGTGTTGTAATTTGTGGCGAAGAGATCTATCTCTGGATGCCCCCACATTTGGAAAAATGGTTGAAGAACCTGTGGGTGAAGTTCCCACTTGTGAATCTGTTGTGTTTGACGACTTAACAGATCTGCCATCTGATTCTGAATTCCTGGAAGGTGTTGGGCTAACAGGAATATGTTTTGAGGAATAGCCCACCTCCATATGGTCTGAGCTAGTTGAGAGAGCTGCAGAGAGTGCGTCCCCCCCTGTTTTTGTAAATAATACATTGCTGTGATATTGTCCGTCCGGACTAACACAGCTTTGCCTGATATGTGTTTCTGGAATGATTTTAGTGCCCGAAAGATTGCTAGTAACTCCAAATGATTGATGTGGAGTAGTTTTTGTTGAGGTGTCCATGCGCCCTGTATGGTGTGATGTAGTAGATGAGCCCCCCATCCGGTGAGCGATGCGTCTGCGGTTAATACAATCTGTGGAACTGGCTCTAGGAACGGTCACCCTTTGGAAAGGTTTTGGGTGTTCCACCACTGCAGAGAGCGATGTGTGCGGCCGTCCACCAACATCAGATCTGTTAGCTGACCTAGAGCTTGGTTCCACTGACGTGCTAAGCATTCTTGCAAGGGGCGCATCTGGAGTCTTGCATGCAGGACTATGAATAGGCAAGAGGCTATCATCCCTATTAGTTGCATAAACACCCGAGCTGGAAGGGAGTGCTGCGGCTGGAATTTTGTTATAAGGGCTTGCATGCTTGCTATCCTGGCTGGATTGGGGTATGCAAGGCCTTTTAAGGTGTCTATTGTGGCACCTAGATATTGCTGGATGTGGGAGGGTTGGAGATGAGACTTTGTGAGGTTTATTGTGAACCCTAAGTCGTGAAGCAGTTGGATTGTGGTGTGTGTGTGATTTACACACTGGGTATGCGACCTGGCTTTTATGAGCCACTCGTCTAAGTATGGGAAGACGTGAATTTGTTGTCTTCTTAAGTGGGCTGCTACGACTGCCAGACATTTTGTGAAGACCCTGGGTGCTGTGGTGACTCCGAATGGGAGCACCTTGAACTGATAATGTTGACCGTCCACTACAAATCCAAGATATTTTTTGTGAGCCGGGTGAATGGGAATGTGGAAGTAGGCGTCCTTGAGATCTAAGGTGGCAAGGAAATCGCCTTGTTTGAGTAGAGGAAGGAGTTGTTGAAGAGTGACCATATGAAAATGGTCCGACTGTATGTAGAGGTTTAATGGTCTGAGGTCGAGGATGGGCCTCAGGGTTCCGTCCTTCTTTGGAATGAGAAAATACAGTGAGTAGACCCCTGTGTTTTGCTGATGGAGGGGAACTGGTTCTATTGCATGTTTTTGTAGGAGGGAAAGTACCTCTTGTTTGAGAAGCGTTAAATGGTCTGCTGACATTGGACGCTGTCTGGGTGGTATGTTTGGAGGAGTTGAAGTGAGTTCCAGGCAATAACCGGATTGGATGATTTGTCTCACCCACCTGTCCGTGGTAATGGTGTTCCAGACAGGTAGGCACTGTAGCAATCTTCCCCCGACCGGAGAGGAATGGTCTGGGGGGAGCGGAGGGAAGTCATTGTTTGGAGGTGGAGGCAGTACGAGTATTGATGGTTTTGCCTCTACCCTTGTTGTTGTTGCCCCTGTCGCCTCCTCTGTAATAACCTCTGGTAGATGAGGTCTGGGTGGGACTTTTATAGGACGTGGAGGAGTTATCTGTGGTAAAACCTCTAGAGGCGCCCCTATAAGAGGAGCGACGAAAGGAACTTCTGGGAGTTTGCGATTGCAAAGCTCCCATTGATTTGGCTGTGTCAGTGTCTTTTTTCATCTTTTCTAAAGATGAATCCACACTAGGTCCAAATAAATGTTCCTGGTCAAACGGCTGGTTTAGTATGGCAGTTTGGACCTCGGGTTTGAACCCTGAAATACGGAGCCATGCATGTCTGCACAAAAGGACACTGGTATTAATGGCTCGTGAGGCTGTGTCTGCGGCATCCAGAGCACAGCGAATGGAGGTATTTGTTATAATCTTGCCTTCCTGTATGAGATCATTGGCTCTTGTTTTGTATTGATCTGGAAGGTGTTGTAGTAGGGTCTCCAGTTTATCATAATGTGCCCTATCGTACCTAGCCAGCAACGCCTGTGTGTTGGCAATTCGCCAAATGTTAGCTGCCTGGGACGCTGTTCTTTTACCCGATGCGTCCAAGAGTTTTGACTCCTTATCAGGAGGTGGAGCATCGCCTGAGGTTTGGGAGTTAGCCCTTTTCCTGGCGTTAGAAACCACTAGGGAATCTAAGGGAAGTTGCCCTTTAATGTAAACAGGGTCAGCTGGGGCAGACTTGTATTTCTTTTCTACCCTGGGGTTAATGACTCTAGCCCTGACAGGATCTTTGAAGACTTCAGGAGCGTGTTTGATTACCCCTTTTAGCATTGGGAGAATAGAAGTGGACCTTTGAGATGGTGCGAAAGTGTCCATAAGAAAGTCTTCCTCTATAGGGTCTGTATCTAGATCTACAACGTGGTATTCTGCGGCTCTGTGTATGAGCTGAGTGAACCCTATAGTGTCCTCTGGCAGGGATGGTCTAGATGGGTAGACATCATCCTGTGGTGTCAGGAACATCTGGTGTGCCATAATCGTTCCATGGGTCAGTTGGGATATTAGGAGGGCTAGGTTCTCCTAAGGGTTGATCATCACCCTCGTACTCAGAAGGGTCCTCATCATCTTGAGGTGGAGGAGATTGTGAGGGTATTGAGATGGAACAGGAGAGATGTTGTGTGGAGGAGAGGGTGGAGAAGGGATCTTGAGAGGAGAAGTGGCAATGTCTCTTTTCTTGAGAGGGAGTGGAGCTGGTGCAGGTTTGTCCAATTTCCTCTTCCTGGAAGGACTAACCACAAGGCGACCTGTATTTGGGTCTATTTCCAGGATTTGTTGTGTTGGATCGGGTTGGAAAAGCTCCTCCTGTGAAGTATGGTGTTTCGGCGCCGATTTTTTCGGGTCCGAATGTTTGTGTGGCACCGATTTTGGAGATGTTTTGTACTCCCTAGGTTTGGAAACGGGAGTTTTTGTCGGTTCCGTTGGGGTCTTTGGAGCCGGTACCGGTGACTTTGTCGGCTCCGAAGGTTGCGTTCCAGCGCATCTAGGAACTGGTCGTTTGCTCGATTCCGATGGCTTTTTCGGAGTGGAAGGCGCAGTGCCGGTGGGTTTCGGTGCCGAATGCGCCGATGTGGAACCTGGCTTTGGCGCGGGCGTAGACAGTGGCTTGTCTTTTGGTCTCGGTGCCGGGGATGGGGTTTCGGCACCGAGGGTAGGCTGGCTCGAGCCCGAGCGGCCTGAAGGCTTATTTGTGGACTTCTTGGCCGAGCCGGAAGGCGGGGCGTGAGAAGTTTTGTCCCGGTGTGCACCTAGGCCCGAAGGTGAAGGTGTTACCGAAGCCTTTGCCGGAATGGATGGTGGGGAGGGGTCGATGTCAGTACTTACGACCCGTTGCCCAGGAGTGATGTCTTCGACGTCGGAATCGTCGGCTTCGGAGGCGCTGATGAGGCCCTCTTCGAGGTGTTCCTGTTCCGGTACATCGACGCTTTCCTGGAAGATATCGTCTGGTATGGATGTCGACAATCGAGCCATGTTTCTTCAAGCTCGACGATCCCGTATGGTTTTCTTGGAGCGGAAAGAGGCGCAGGCTGGACAGTCTTTGGCCTCGTGCTCGGGCGAAAGGCAGAGGTTACACACCTCGTGAAGATCGGCGTGGGGAAACTTGGAGCCACATTGAGGACACTTTTTGAAGGGAGTCCTTTCCATGAGCCAAGAAGGCCTATTGGCGCAGTTAGGCTCGAAGCCTTGCGTCGACGTCCGGAATCGAAGGATTGGAGTTGTAGAGATGCGCGTCGAAAAAGGGAAACGCGATCAAAAACAATACCGACGAAAGGGTGAAGGATTGCGCGTCGAAAGTTAGAACGGTGGCGGCACCGAACTGGAGCGCGACAAACACATCCGAGCCCGATGGCGGAAAAAAACAATCTGAAGATGGAGTCGATGCCCATGCGCACTATTGTCCAAAGGAGGAGTCACCAATCTCATGACTTCCAAAGACTTATTCCAATAAAACAACAAAGTGCAAACATCCGGGCCCAACACCAGATGGCGATCTATGCATAGTGTGTGATCTGCAGCTCATATGCCTCGAACATAAGCTTTCTGGGGTGCCTCCTTTTGGCTTTTTTGTCCGGCCCATCCGGACTGGATCGCCTGCTTCACGGCTGTCGTGAAGCAGTTTCTTATCTCAAGGAGGCGTGTTATGTAAACAAGCCGTGCGATCCAGTCCGGATGGGCCGGACAAAAAAGGAAACATTGTTAATTTAAATTACAGAGCACAACCAAATAGTGTAACAAAAAAACTGACTAATATGTCAGTTTATTTAATCATGAAAAGATAGTCATTCATAACAAAATTCAATACAAATTTCCAATAAAGTATGTAGTAGTTGACACGTCGTAGATGTTTAGTGAAATGTTGACAGCCGACACGTGTTTCGTCGCAAGACGACTTCTTCAAGGCTCATTAATATCTAGGTTTTCTTAAGCTCAAACAACAAATTTTTTCAAAGTATTAAAAGTCACAAAGTAGACTGAAACGACCGTATTTGATCAGGCGTAGTGGTCTTAAATATTTAGTAGGTCAGTGCTGAGAGAGACGTAATAGTTCGTGTCAAAGTATCACTAGACTAGTGCTTCCCACAATCCAGCAGCAGGATCCCTGCTGGAAAGCTCCCGATTTCCAGGAGTATGTCTTCACTTCGTCCCAACCACGGTGTTATACATTGAGCACACTGTAAAACTTTTGATTCGTCCTTACATTATTTGGAAAAACAGGAGGGAGGTGCTGGCGTATGTGCTTTATACCACTGCCATTCATTGTTTGTAAGTGCTAAAAAAGGAAACATGGCGCCGCGTGTTTATTTTTGCATCGCGCTTTCACTTTAAAGTGAAAGCGCGATGCAAAAATAAACAGTGGCTGCCTGGCGAGCGCTTGTTTTTCTTGCTCTTACTCATTCTGTTTCATTCTGAGGCTGAGGGCTCTGCCGTCACATGCTCTCTCTTCCAGTCTGCACTACTTGGTCTCGTGTTTTTTCATGGTATCTCGCCACACTGCAGTCTTACGCTGTCTCTGAGGCTTCCCTTTTCATTTTGCTTTCTTTTTATCTTTCCCGCTCATTCTTGTTCATGAATCATGTTGTCTCCCGTTTTCACTCTGCACTCGTCTCATTCGCACTCACTCACTCTGCTCCACGTCCTCCTGCTGACTCCCTCAGCTCACCAAGGTGTCGCGCTTTCTTTCACTTGCATTCTCACTCTCAGCGGTCTGCAGTCTCAAGCTCCCTCTTTAACAGGTCTCCGTGGCCTCATGCTTGCGGTTATGCTAGCTGCACTCATGAGCTCTCTGGCCTCCATCTTTAACAGCAGCAGCACCATCTTCACGATGGACATCTAGGCGCGAATGCGGCCTCGCGCTGCGGACTGGGAGCTCCTCATTGTTGGCCGGTAAGCGACAAAGGACATGCTACAGGCTAAAGTGGGGTGGTTTGCCGGGACAGTGTCAGCTTTTCACCAGCGGTCCCGGCAGATTTCGGTAAATTAAGCTCATGTGCCGTGCGAGAGAAAACGGTGGGCGATGCCTTTTTATGTTGTCCAAAGCAGGGATAGTTAGCAGCTGTTATAAGAAAGCAATTTATTATAAGAAGGCAATTTAAGTAACAGGCATGCTACTGGTTCAAAAAATTGCATTTTATCTATGTTCTTACTGCCTCTTCTGTAATTTTCTGCTTAAGGGTAATGTCATTCTGCGTGCTCGGTTGAAGCAAAATTGTAGTCCTATTTTTGTAAAATGTCCTGGTTTTTGGCTTTACAATTCTGGGTATCCTAGGCTAAAGCCTTAACGAACTTGCTTTAGAACCCAGTGGCAACATAACTTTTACTCTGCCTCCTCCTTATGTAATTTGTTGACAGGCCTTGAATTTTGATTCCGCTCTTAGGAGTCATGTAGGTCAGAATGGATACCATGGCCGAGAATTGGAGCCAAGACAACTGACCTCCTCTTCTGGGCTGGACAATGCAAGAGAGCGGCCGGAAGAGGTTTGCAGTGATATGGCTGGCTGCCCTGGACAAATCAGGATTGCCCGGCTGGTTCAACAGTAGGCCTTTTCCACCTCTCATGTAAATGAGCCATATACGCAAAGTTACAAAGCTACTTTCTTATGACCCTCCCCTCTCACGCCCTTCACTGGGAATATCACCACCGCTCTCCACGGGCTCTGCCATGCTGGCTCCTACCCACCCACCTGGTGCCATCCTGAAACCTCAAAAAGCGAGCCACATCAGGACCAGGTATCACCTCTTTCTTGAAGATGCTTTTCACAACTGTGCACAGGAAGGCTAAAACCACGGACAGAATTGTTGGCGGCCTTCCTTGGGGGGCGGGTAGATAGACGACGATTGTGGAGATAATTTGCCTCGTTTTAAATCAGAGCCTGAGATCAGTGCTCCTGGGTGCTGCAGCCCCATTGCTAGTCCATGAAAGACGAAAATGTGCCTCTACATTAAGCCTTTGCAGTTAAAGTGGAGAGGGTGTGGTCTGACAGCTACAGCTGCCGACTTTGGTGCTGGAAAATGGAAGCCAAGGTTCGAGCCTCGGGGTCGCGTCCACATCCTGTGATTCTGGGCAAATCACTTAATCTCCCAGTGCATACCAAAAAATAAAATGAATGTGTCCTTGTGTTACGTAACCGGTGCTCATAAAGCACTCCAATACCTTCGGGTCGAGTTGGCGCTATATAAATCTGAAGAAAAAACAAAACGTCCAAGTTTTAACGTGGCAGTTGTCTAATTCAATCAGGGCACAAGTCCTAACAAGCATTGAAAAAGCAATAGGTCTCGCCTTTGATTAAGTTAAAGCCATTTGCTTTGCTAATGGTATTGTATAGCAAAGCAAATGGCTTTAACCTAATGAAAGGCGAGACCCATCGCATTTTTAATGCTTGTTGAGTAAAGGTTTGGTACGAAGGGGACAGCCACAAATCATCCGCACTGCAGTGTCTGGACAACCGGATGCTTTTGGGAATGGAATGCTGGTAACTCCAAGTACAAAGCATTTGAGTAGTTTAAATAAGGGCTCTGGCTCCTGTTTCCACTCCATCCACAATCTGTTGGTGAGACTGCCACCTGTACTGTGTGTTTCACATAGCGCTTCGCACAACGCTTCTGCACTTCTGATGTTCCTAAGCTCTGTAAATCTCACGTAGTACTATTACCCAAATTAGAGCCCTATTAAGAGTCGGGCGGAATGACACGAACACGTTTTAATGAGTGGATTTCGATCTGCCTGACTGCCAGGTGTTAGGTTCTTTCACACCCTGTTTTACCAGATGAACTAGATTTTTTCGGTTGGTGAAAAAGGAGTAAAGCTAAATTAGGTAATAATGCGCGTCACATAAAGGCCAGGAAGCGGACAAGAAAATGCAACTTCAAGTATCTAGCAAAGCATCATTTATTATTTTCTGAGTGGACAATTATTTTGTTTAAAAATGTTTATCCGCGGCAGAAACAAGGGCAGTAATGCCCGTCCTTGAGCGTTCACATTATTCTAACATGTAAATGTTTGAGACTCGTGTTACTAATGTAACTAATGTTGCATCCAAATCACGAAGCCATTACTTAAAGCTCGAGGCTGCCCGAGGGTTACTCCCAAGTGGATGTTTTCGGTGATTCACAACAAATCCCCAGAGTACTCCTGGGAATCTACAGGAGTCCCTAAAGCGATCCACAATGGATTCCTGTAGAACTCCAAAGCAGACAAACTACCCATACAGAAGTAACCAGGTGGAAACGTTTGCATTCCTGCAGGAAGCACAAATGTGCGCTGCCACATAAAACATGTTCTCCAAAGGCAGAATATTTTCCTGAGGAGAAATGATTTCCTCTGCACCTCCATTCCTTCCACAATCCCACCCTGAAGGGCACGAACACCCGCCCTTCACAGGAGTGAATTTGTGTGTGTTTATGGGTGGCCAACTACTTAGAAGTTTGTACAAGTTCACTTCATTTTGTAGGGCAAATCCCTTTCCCTAGAATACCCTTTATTCTAGCCCTGAACTTGTGAATGCAGAAATGCAGAGACAGGACAGGTTTCCCACACTCATGGGCGCACTTTATGAACCCTACTCTCTGAAAGAGGATTTGCATTGTATCTCACCAGTGCTATATACATTGCGGACTATTGCACCTACAGGACGGGCTGTGAATCGTGCAAGTTGTACCTTTACAGTCATATATGTTGAGTCACCAGAAAACTTTGACTACATGTTCTAAGAGTGTGTTCAGAGTATTGACTCCCACAGGCCTTAACCCCCCCCCCAAAAAAAAATACGCAGAGGAAGACGCTTTGGGTCTGCGCGGCTCAGCCATTGATTGCATGGTTTGTAATCTCAGCAGCTATATGCTGAGCCTGTCAATTAATTACATATGTAGTTTTGCTTGTTTATGGTACCAGACATTGGCTTGCGCTTTTATGAGGGGTGGGGATTGGGGGAAAGAGGTTTCTCTTCACAGCTAAAGGGACGCTATTAACGCCTACACAGAGCTGAACGAGCATTTGGGATCCTACTATACCCGACTATACGCTAAACAACACTCCCTGGACCCGATAGACTTAGCCTCCTCTATGGCAGACCTCCCTACTTGTAAATTTAGTGAAGAGGAGAAGCTGCTCCTGGAGGTCGCCATCACCGTTGAGGAGCTGGGCGAAGCGATACAGCAGCTTCAGACCAGCATGACTCCGAGATCAAACAGCTTCCCAGTGGCCATCAAGGCTATGTGGCCGCGTCTTGGGCCCCGACTATTGGCAGCCTTTCAAGAGACACTTGAGCGAGGCCTTTTTCCACTGGACCTCCAGATGGCAGACCCTGTCGTCATTTCGAAGTCGGATCCACCAGGTTCAGACTGTAAATCCTTTCTCCAGATCTCTTCTCTCTTAAAGTAAATATCTGGGTCAAGGTCCTAGTGTTTCAGCACCTGAAGTTGGCAAGATCACCGATACACCTTACCAGTCAGGCTTCATGTCTAACGGAGCCACTTGACACCATCCGGAGAGTCCACAACGCACTGACCCTAGTGCCCTGCTTACCCGACGATTACGTACTACTCATGGTAGACGTCCGCAAGATCTTCAACTCCGTGGGCTGGGAAAACCTCGTTTCACTAGCTATGTTCCAGTGCTATACGCTTACCTCATGGCAAGGCTCGCTTAGGTAGTGCCACGTCGGAGCACTTTCCGATAGCAAGCGGAACATGGCAGGGGTGCCCGTTGTTCCCTCTGCTGATCGCATTGGCAACTGAGCGCTCGCGAAGGTGGCGCACAGGTTACATCGTTCGAGTGGGTACTGGCAATGGAGGATAGGGTCACACTCTATGCCGACGCAGCTCTCCTCTACCTTGGTGATCCGTCATGGCCCTGCCACTGTGGCGCCTGGAATGGAGGATAGGGTCACACTCTATGCCGACGCCGTTCTCCTCTACTGTGGTGATCCGTCATGGCCCGCCCACTGTGGCGCCTGGAATGGAGGATAGGGTCACACTCTATGCTAACGCAGCTCTCCTCTACCTTGGTGATCCGTCATGGCCCTGCCACTGTGGCGCCTGGAATGGAGGATAGGGTCACACTCTATGCTAACGCAGCTCTCCTCTACCTTGGTGATCCGTGATGGCCCTGCCACTGTGGCGCCGGGAATGGAGGATAGGCTCACACTCTATGCGGACGCCGTTCTCCTCTACCTTGGTGATCCGGGATGGCCCTGCCACTGTGGCGCCTGGAATGGAGGATAGGGTCACACTCTATGCTAACGCAGCTCTCCTCTACCTTGGTGATCCGTCATGGCCCTGCCACTGTGGCGCCAGGAATGGAGGATAGGGTCACACTCTATGCAAACGCAGCTCTCCTCTCCCTTGGTGATCCGTCATGGCCCTGCCACTGTGGCGCCGGGAATGCAGGATAGGGTCACACTCTATGCTGACGCCGTTCTCCTCTACCTTGGTGATCCGTCATGGCCCTGCCACTGTGGCGCCGGGAATGGAGGATAGGGTCACACTCTATGCTGACGCCGTTCTCCTCTACCTTGAGGACCCGTCATGGCCCTGCCACTGTGGTGCCTGGAATGCAGGATAGGGTCACACTCTATGCTAACGCAGCTCTCCTCTACCTTGGTGATCCGTGATGGCCCTGCCACTGTGGCGCCTGGAATGGAGGATAGGGTCACACTCTATGCTAACGCAGCTCTCCTCTACCTTGGTGATCCGTCATGGCCCGCCCACTGTGGCGCCTGGAATGGAGGATAGGGTCACACTCTATGCCGACGCCGTTCTCCTCTACCTTGGTGATCCGTCATGGCCCTGCCACTGTGGCGCCTGGAATGCAGGATAGGGTCACACTCTATGCTAACGCAGCTCTCCTCTACCTTGGTGATCCGTGATGGCCCTGCCACTGTGGCGCCTGGAATGGAGGATCGGGTCACACTCTATGCTAACGCAGCTCTCCTCTACCTTGGTGATCCGTCATGGCCCTGCCACTGTGGCGCCTGGAATGGAGGATAGGGTCACACTCTATGCTAACGCAGCTCTCCTCTACCTTGGTGATCCGTGATGGCCCTGCCACTGTGGCGCCTGGAATGGAGGATAGGGTCACACTCTATGCTAACGCAGCTCTCCTCTACCTTGGTGATCCGTGATGGCCCTGCCACTGTGGCGCCTGGAATGGAGGATAGGGTCACACTCTATGCTAACGCAGCTCTACTCTACCTTGGTGATCCGTGATGGCCCTGCCACTGTGGCGCCTGGAATGCAGGATAGGGTCACACTCTATGCTAACGCAGCTCTCCTCTACCTTGGTGATCCGTGATGGCCCTGCCACTGTGGCGCCTGGAATGGAGGATAGGGTCACACTCTATGCGGACGCCGTTCTCCTCTACCTTGGTGATCCGTGATGGCCCTGCCACTGTGGCGCCTGGAATGCAGGATAGGGTCACACTCTATGCCGTCGCCGTTCTCTACCTTGGTGATCCGTAATGGCCCTGCCACTGTGGCGCCTGGGATGGAGGATAGGGTCACACTCTATGCTGACGCCGTTCTACTCTACCTTGAGGACCCGTCATGGCCCTGCCACTGTGGCGCCTGGAATGCAGGATAGGGTCACACTCTATGCTAACGCAGCTCTCCTCTACCTTGGTGACCTGTCATGGTCCGGACCCTGTTCCCTGCAGATTCTGCTGATTATCAGGAACTTCCCCAGCCTCCAGGTGAACTTGCCAAATCATCCATATTTCCGATTGGCTAAGCTGCTGGACCTGTTGTGGATGCCTGGATGGCGTTCAATCCCAGACACGTTCCAATACTTGGAGGATATACCTGACCATGAACGCTAGAAGGCATGGGACCAAAACTTACAACCACAACTAGATAAACTTATAAAAGACTTCTGATTTTGGAGCCCTCTCCCTTTGTCCTTCCTAGGGAGATCTCCCATCCATAAGATGGTGACACTCCAGCACTTGCTAGATCAGCTTCAAAATTACCCCTATTCAATCCTGCTACCTTCTTCGATCGGGTTAATGTCCTCCTGCGAGACTTTCTGTGGAATCACTGACCCCCCTCGGATCGCGTTCTCCAAATGCTTCAAATCTGCTTATGAGGAGGCATAGTGACACCTGACATGGTTTCTTACTACAGGACTGCAAAATTTGCGATACTAAAATATTCCTGGTTTAATGGGTTCCGCAATCCGGCCTATGCTTTGGCGGCATGGGCGCTAATGGAACGCAGCTTCTACCTCTTCTTTACTGTGTGGTTTTTCTGTAGTCCCTCCCACCTGCAACCAACTGGCGTTTAAAGCCTGGAATGCGTGCTCAGGACCCTGGTTGGTCCCGTCGGCCGACCCAGGATACTCCTTTATGGTCCGGCACATGGCTCCGGCAAGTATCCGCACTATCAGGTTTTGGGTGGTGGGACCTCGTTGGAATATCCAGGCTGGGAGATATGATCCATCACTCCACACTGAAATCATTTGCCGACTTACAGGCAGAATTTGATCTCCATGACACTCAGTTCTGCCACGGCCTACAGGTCAGGCACGCAGCGACCTCCCAATCCCAGACCTAGATGACACCCCAGAACACAACACACTGGAGGGTTGTGGAAAAAGCCTACTTGTGCATCTTAAACACCACCACATCTCCCTCATATACAAGACCCTGGTGGTCAACACCCCTGACACATTTGCCCACGAGAAGACAATACAGTCGTTGGACTTTGGTACACTTGACGACGGGTGGAGGGAGGCGCTGGCTTTTCCCCATGAAGTTGCATTAGCCTCCCAATTTCTGGCCATCCTACTCAAGTACTTACATAGGTCTTACCACACTAGGAAGTGGTTGTGGCAGATGGGGGGTGCCAATCACAAGCATGCATGCGTTGCCCGTGACCACTAGGAGATTTCCTCCACACAGTGTGGGCTGTGCTGCTCTGGTGCCCCTATGAGACAGTGCTATTGACTTTCGAATGGGTCTTGGGGTGGAGGCCTCTGAGGAATCCCAAACAGGTCCTACTCACATCTGGAAGTCCATTGATGGAAACCGATATAAACGAGCCTTGTTATGGTTGGGCCTGGACATCGCCAGACAATGGACAGCTCTGATGGAGCCCCCCCCCCCCCGGCTCCCCCTAGTGGAGGGGTGGGCTGGACCGCTGTCTCGGTCTGGAAGGCCCATTATTCAGGCTAGGGGGAACCCCGAGAAACCCAGGAAAATCTGGAATGACTGGGTGAGATACAGAGGGATCCACCTGAGCAGAGGCTGTGGTCCTTGGACAGGGACACATAACTGCTTGAGCCTCAGGCGGCCGGAGGTAAGAAACGCCGCAAGGCAGAGACTCTGGGTGGGCGGTTTAATGGTGATATCGCAACTTTGGAAATGTTGGATATTTAAATGTATTACATCTGAGATGTTGTTTAATGCAGGCGTACTTTGTATACTATGGAAACTGATAAAAAGTAACAAAAAAGAAAGAGGTACTGCACCCGTTACCTGCTGACTTCAGAAGGACCTCTAGTATGAACATCCTGAGGTACTGCACCCTTGCTGCTGACTTCAGAGGGACCTCTAGTATGAACATCCTGAGGTACTGCACCCTTGCTGCTGACTTCAGAGGGACCTCTAGTATGAACATCCTGAGGTGCTGCACCCTTGCTGCTTACTTCAGAGGGACCTCTAGTATGAACATCCTGAGATACTGCACCCTTGCTGCTGACTTCAGAGGGACCTCTAGCATGAACATCCTGAGGTACTGCACTCTTGCTGCTGACTTCAGAGGGACCTCTAGTATGAACATCCCGAGGTACTGCACCCTTTCTGCTGACTTCAGAGGGACCTCTAGCATGAACATCCTGCGGTACTGCACCCTTGCTGCTGACTTCAGAAGGACCTCTAGTATGAAGATCCTGAGGTACTGCACCCTTGATGTTGACTTCAGAGGGGCCTCTAGCATGAACCTGAGGTACTGCACCCTTGCTGCTGACTTCAGACTGACCTCTAGCATGAACCTGAGGTACTGCACCCCTGCTGCTGACTTCAGAGGGACCTCTAGCATGAACACCCTGAGGTACTGCACCCTTGCTTCTTACTAGAGAGGGACCTCTAGTATGAACACCCTGAGGTACTGCACCCTTGATGCTGACTTCAGAGGGACCTCTGGTATGAACATCCTGAGGTACTGCACTCTTGCAGCTTGTAGGAGAGTAGGATCTGCCTCTTATGGTTACACCCACTTTTTTGCTGATGTATCACTGTTTTTCGACTTTAGTCTGGCTGGGGCCCTGCTATCCAGGACCCCAGCCTAGCTGCTTCCTCTCTAAATTGATTCCCTGTACCTTAAGTACACTTCAGATTGGATTCTGGGGTGCCCTTATAAGTCCCTAGTATATGGTATACTATGTACCCAGGGAATAGGTACCCCAGAGGCCTACCAGGGGTTGAAGCATGTATTGTGCCACCCCTGGAAGGCCCTCCAAAATGACACCACAGGACTGCTACTGCAGCCTGAGTAAGGTGGTGCATGCACCCCTTACAGAGATATAGGTTCACTATATCTCACCTATCACTGCACATAGAAACCTATCAGTCACCCCTATGGCAGGCCTTATCAATCCTGAAGGCAGGGTGCTTGGTTTTATGTGAGAGGGTGCCCATGCATGAGCAGAGCCCCTCTGCAGCCTTCGGAATCTCCTCTCCGGGGTTGTCTGTGGTGCAGCCTGACCATATACTCTTAAGTGCATTATATCTAAACGGTAAATGCTAACTTTGGGATGGCTGCACGGAAACATGTCGTGTTTGGTGTCAAACACCTTGGAATCATACCCCCACACCAGTAACTGGTGTGGGAGTATGATCCCACCCTTCTAGAGGGAGAGACATGACAGCACCGGTATACCCGGTACCACCTAAACAGAGCCTGGCATCACAAAATGGATGCTGCAGCCACAGACACGAGTCTGGCCTCCTGCTGCTGACCGAAACTCCGGCAGGGGAGGCCTGGACAATAGGTTTCCTGTCACAGGGAGGTGTTACCACCTCCCAGACAGGCCTTAGTGGATTGGGGCTGGGTGGGTGCACTCCAAGAGTGCTTTGAAGTCCTGCACTGGGGGCACATTTGGTGTCCTCGTGCATACCCCAGTTCAAACCGGTTGCAGGGGCTGCCAGCCCCTGCTCTGGCGCGAAACTGGACAAAGGAAATGGGTGTAGCCACCCCTCTTTCCAAACCCTCCCATAGGTGGGTCCCCAGAGTTAGTCCAACCCCTTTCTTTAGTATAAGTAAGGGAACCCTGGCAACAGGACTTTAGATATCCCTGGACGAAACTCTGCAACTGAATCCTGGAACTTCGACGCTCTACTCAAGACTAGAGGACTGAAGAAATCTCCCTTGGGGTCAAGGAGTGACTCCCCTGCTTGGCAGGCACCAACGAAGCATTTGCCGGTCTGCATCTCCGAAGCTCCCGCCGGACTCCGAAGTACTTGCAGCCCAGGAAGAGGATTTCCAGACATCTCAGAGGCCGACCCGAGTCCCCAGCAAAGCTGAGACCCGCAGCCCTCGTGAGTAGCGTGGAACCGGAACTCCTGGTCACCGTGCACATTTGCTAGTGCATTGACTTCTCGACGACTCTTGAAGTCCTGCTTTGGGTTACTCGTAGCCCAGGCCCCGAGCACCATTTGCACCGAAGATTGTGAGCCTACACTCCACGAGTGTTCCGTGGGCCCGCTTCCTGCATTTCCGCTTGGGGCTCCTTCGCGATCCCTGGTCCGTCGACTGGTGGGTCCCTGTGAAGGCAACTCTGATTTTCTTTGGGCGTTTCTGGTTGCTCCAGACGTGCCCTAACTCCCCACCAAGTGGTGAGTCCCTCAGACCTTGCTGGTCTGCTCCGAAGCATCTTTCTCCTTTCTGCGTGGGTTGCTGTTGCCAAGGCTTGTTGTGTTCAATCCGGACACCAACGCTGCAGCACTCGACATCCTTCGTGGGACAGCTCGAATCCAGCTCCTGGTCGTCGTCGACGCCTCCTGGTCCTCGTGGCTGAAGAGTCAAGCTTCACCTCTTTCACCTGAAGCACCCGACATCGGTGGGCATTCGACTATCGTGCCCCTGGTCACTGGCAAGTGACCCAGACTCTGTCCCCTCTGCTTTCAGGTTCTTCTCATCTTCGATCCAGGCTTGGATCTCTTCGGACACTTCGCATCTTCCCTGCAGCAGCACTTCGTGGCAGGCTGCCATTGAAAACGACGACGCGACCCGACACCATTTGACACCTATGCACCCGGCTTCCCTGGGTGAGGTAACTCGAGTACTCCGGTGCTCCCGTGGGTGTTGACCCTAGAACTGTCTAAGTCCAAGAGGGTTTGGTCCTAGTCCATTTCTAAGTGTCCCTAATCTCTAAAACGATAACCGTGACTTTCCCATAGACTTTAACGGAGCTCGCGGCTGTGTTCACACACTGCACACAGCCCCCCTGGGTCCCCTGTGTCACTACCTTGGGTGGTTCCTTGGGGTCCCAGCGATTCTACAGGCTCTAGGCCTTGTGTCTACTTAAGTCGTGGTTCTTATACCACTTTCTTAATATATGGTTTGGTACGCCCCTAGGGCTAATCGTATATTGTGCTAATTTACTGTGCTATTTGACTTGTAACTTGTGTACTTTGACCTCTAGCCTCATAAAGAGACTATTGGGTAGTGTTTAGTAATAAATACATATATTTTATATATATACCTGGTGTGGTTCTCCTTTCATTTGGTCATTCATGAGCTTATAACTGGTAAAACAAACAGCTTAACACTCCTTCAAGACTTAGCCTGAAGGCTGCTCTCCATAGCTACCACTAGGATAGCTTTCAATAAAGGTTGTCTTTAAACCTATCATCAATAAAGGTCGTTTGGACTGGTGCAAGGTGCCCACTATAACTAGTGGACAGCATATGCCAGGCCAACTTCTCACATTGGTGTGCAGCGTGTGGGATTCCAGCTTGCCTTTGTTTTACCAGATAATCTCAAGTGTGTGATCAACTGAAAACCACTAAAGGTACCTCAGGTACATATAAATTCAAGCTTAGAAATACAGTAAGTTCTACTGAACTTAGAGTTGTGTGTCAAGGGCTTAGCACACCCTTTCTACAACTCAAGAGAGTTTAGTAGGCCACACTAGAGTAGGTAGTGCATACACCACACCTCACTAGTGATGTCTTCAGGGCCAGGAACCAGTAGGTCCCTGCCAGGAACCAGTGGGCTCCTACCCTCCAAATATGACAACCTCCCATTCTTGGAATTGAGAGAGTTGTGCAAGATTAGGAAGCTGAAGACAGGCAAAAGTGCCAACACCCAACGTCTCATGGAGATGCTTCTGCTGGATGATCTCAGAAGACCCATAGGGTCTGCAGGGGTAGGCAGAGAGGGTGGGGCAGAAGATGAGGAAGGGACCAGGGGTGAAAATACCCAGGACCTGACCTCTGAAACTGGCCAGGAAGATGAAAATGATCTTGCCCTGGACAATCCAGCTCCTCCTGCAGATGAGGAGGAGGATCAGAATGACCTCCCCTTTGTCCCACCAGGAAGAGTTGTGAGTGTGCCTAGAAGGTCCAGATCTCCTTCTCAGGAGTCTAACCATTCTGACACCTCAGTAGGGACCTCTGTTTCCTCTCATAGGAGGGAATCCTCTAATGAAAGGAAAAAGAGACTGCTCCAGTATGAAGAAGCTCAGCTTAGGATCAGAAGAGAGCAGCTGGCTATAGACAGGGAGTCCCTAGAGCTTCATAGACAAAGAAGAAAGTTGGGACTAGAGTCCCATGGTGGCAGCAACTTCCCTAGTGGTAGGGAAAGGTCTTATGACCATAGAAACCTGAACAAGATTGTCCCTCCCTACCAGAGTGGGGATGACATCCACAAATGGATTACTGCACTGGAAAGGGCCTGTAAAGTTCAGAGGGTCCCCCAGGAGCAGTGGGCAGCAATCTTGTGGCTCTCCTTTGCAGACAAAGGTAGAGACAAGCTCCTCACTGTAAGAGAAGAGGATGCTGATGATTACCAAGTCCTGAAGAGTGCCCTGATAGATGGGTTTGGCCTAACCACTGAGCAATACAGGTTAAAGTTCAGAGATACCCAAAAGGCACAGACACAGGACTGGGTGGACTTTGTAGATTGTGCTACCAAGGCTCTGGAAGGCTGGTTACTTGGCAGTAAGGTGTGTGACTTCAAAGGATTGTATAATTTAATCATGAGGGAGCAGATTCTTAATAACTGTCAGAATCAGTTGCTACATCAGTACCTGGTTGACTCTGATCTGACCTCTCCCCAAGAATTGGGAAAGAAGGCAGACAAATGGGTCAGAACCAGGGTGAAGCAGAAGGTACAGAACCAAGGTGGTGACCAGAAGAAGCAAGATTCCAAAAACTCTGACAAGGGTGGGGAAAAGGGTAAAGACCAGAAGTCTTCTCAAGGTCCCCAAAAATCTGCATCTGGTGGGGAATCCCAATCTACTAAAGGAAAAGGCCAAAAGAAACCATGGTGCAAAATCTGTAAGCAAAAGACTCACTGGACAAGTGATTGCACCAAGTCCAAAGACTCTAATCCAGCCACCATTGCCCCTAAGGCAACTGTTCCCCCTAGTCCAGCTACAAATGGTGGTGGAAACACTCAGAATAAGGGTTTAGTAGGGTTGACCCTGGGTACTGAGATGGGCTCTGGCCTAGTCAGAGTGCCAACTCAGGCTGTCCTAGTCTGTGATGGGGGCATGGATATGTCCCCCTTTGTGAGTCCCAATAATTTGGGCAAATACAGACAGCAGCCTTTAATTAATGGAAGGGAGGCTTTGGCATTCAGGGACACAGGAGCAAGTGTCACCATGGTGACACAAGATCTTGTGGATCCTGGGCAGATTATACTTGGTGAAATGTACCAAGTGACCAATGCTAGCAATGTCAGAACAGACCATTCTCTGGCAGTTGTTAACTTCTCCTGGGGAGGGGTAACTGGCCTTAAGAAGGTTGTGGTGAGTGCAGACCTACCAGTAGAATGCTTGCTTGGCAATGATCTTGAAACCTCAGCTTGGGCAGAGGTGGAGCTCAGGAAACATGCAGAAATGCTAGGGATCCCTGCACATGTCTTTGCTGTGACTAGGTCACAGGCCAAAATGTCAAAAGCTGAACAGGCCCTGGATTCTGGAACAATGGACCAGGTGCCTCCCAAGAGAAGGAGCAGTAGGGTTAAGGCAGTGCCTTCCCCCTTGGCTCAGGAAGCAGATCAGTCTTTTGAGGAAGATGATCTCAGGCCTGAAGAAGGAACTGTCCCAGAGGAGCTTGAACCTGATCAGGTTGAGTTCTTGGGGACAGGGGGCCCTTCCAGGGCAGATCTGAGCCAGGAGCAGCTGAACTGCCCCTCTCTTGAACCCCTCAGACAGCAGGCTGCTACTGAGGCTGCTGGGAATGCTAGTGGCACCCATAAGATATATTGGGATGATGGACTCCTGTACTCAGAGAGCAGAGTCCCCAAGCCTGGAGCAGCCAGGAGGTTGGTTATACCTCTGAAGTTCAGGGGCTTCGTATTGACACTAGCCCATGATATTCCCTTAGCAGGTCACCTGGGCCAGAATAAGACTTGGGACAGAATTTTCCCTCACTTTCACTGGCCCCACATGTCTGAAGACACCAAGGAGTTTTGTCGCTCCTGTGTAACCTGCCAAGCCAGTGGGAAGGCAGGTGGCACCACAAAGGCCCCCTGATACCACTACCTGTGGTGGGGGTTCCCTTTGAGAGGGTGGGGATTGACATAGTTGGTCCCATGGATCCCCAAACAGCATCTGGGCACAGGTTTATCCTGGTGGTGGTGGACCATGCCACCAGGTACCCAGAAGCCATTCCCCTTAGGACCACTACAGCCCCTGTGGTGGCAAGGGCCCTCCTGGGAATTTTCTCAAGAGTGGGCTTTCCTAAGGAGGTAGTATCTGACAGAGATGCAAACTTTATGTCCAGTTACTGGACTGCAATGTGGAAGGAGTGTGGAGTGACTTATAAGTTCACCACACCCTATCACCCACAATGCAATGGTTTAGTTGAGAGATTCAACAAAACCTTGAAGGGCATGATTAAAGGGCTCCCAGAAAAGCATAGGCGAAGATGGGACATACTCTTGCCCTGCCTTTTATTTGCATACAGGGAGGTGCCTCAAAAGGGGTTGGCTACAGCCCTTTTGAACTTTTGTTTGGCCATCCTGTCAGGGGTCCATTGTGTCTGGTGAAGGAAGGTTGGGAGTTACCTCTCAAACCCCTAAACAGGACATAGTGGACTATGTACTTGGTCTCCGCTCCAGGATGGCTGAGTATATGAAAAAGGCAACCAAAAACCTTGAGGCTAGCCAGGAATTACAGAAAGCCTGGCATGACCAAAAGGCTGTGCTGACTGTTTACCAGCCAGGACAGAAGGTGTGGGTGTTGGAGCCAGTGGCCCCAGCAGCCCTCCAAGACAAGTGAAGTGGCCCCCATACAATTGTTGAACAGAAGGGAGAGGTCACCTATCTGGTAGACCTGGGAACTCCCAGGAGCCCCCACAGGGTGCTCCATGTCAACAGGCTGAAGCCATATGTGGACAGGGCTGACATGGGCTTGCTCATGGCAACTGATGAGGGACAGGAGGAAGAGAGTGACCCACTCCCTGACCTGCTCTCACAGAACCCTGATGATGGGTCAGTGGATGGTGTAGCCTTGGCAGGCAGCCTCACTGCCCAGCAGCAAACTGATTGTAGACAGGTTCTCAATCAGTTAAGACACATGTTTTCTCTGACTCCAAGTCAGACCACCTGGTGCACTCATGAAGTGGACACTGGGGACAGTCTGCCTGTTAAAAGTAAGATCTACAGGCAACCTGACCAAGTCAGGGACTGTATCAGGACAGAAGTCCAGAAAATGTTGGAAGTGGGTGTCACTGAGCCTTCAGATAGCCCTTGGGCTAGTCCAGTGGTCCTGGTGCCAAAACCTCACACCAAAGATGGTAAGAGAGAGATGAGGTTTTGTGTGGACTACAGAGGCCTCAATGCAGTCACTAGGACTGATGCCCAGCCAATCCCCAGGGCAGATGAGCTAATAGACACTTTGGCCTCAGCCAAGTATCTAAGCACATTTGACCTAACAGCTGGCTACTGGCAGATCAGACTAGCTGATGATGCAAAGCCAAAAACTGCATTTTCTACCCCTGGTGGGCTTTACCAATTTGTGGTGATGCCCTTTGGTTTGAAAAATGCCCCTGCCACTTTTCAGAGGTTGGTGAACACCGTCCTTACAGGTCTGGAAGCCTATAGTGCAGCATATCTAGATGATATTGCTGTCTTTAGCTCCACCTGGGAGGATCACCTGGTCCACCTCAGAAATGTTTTGGAGGCCCTGCCAAAGGCAGGCCTAACTATCAAGGCCACAAAGTGCCAGATAGGGCAGAGTCAGGTTGTGTACCTGGGCCACCTTGTGGGTGGAGGCCAGGTTCAACCATTGCAGAGCAAAATCCAGACCATCATGGACTGGGTTGCTCCAACTACCCAGACTCAGGTGAGAGCCTTTTTAGGCCTGATTGGGTACTACAGAAGATTTGTCAAGGGGTATGGATCAATAGTGACACCCCTGAATGACAACCTCTAAGAAAATGCCCAAGAAGGTTCAGTGGACATTTAGCTGTCAAAAGGCATTTGATGACCTGAAGCAGGCCAAGTGCACTGCTCCCATTCTGCAAAGTCCTGATTACTCCAAAAAGTTCATTGTGCAAACAGATGCATCTGAGTTGGGGGTAGGGGCTGTACTGTCACAGTTGAATGATGAAGGTCAGGATCAGCCAGTAGCTTTTATTAGCAGAAGGCTGACCCCCAGAGAGAAACGTTGGTCAGCCATTGAGAGGGAGGCCTTTGCTGTGGTTTGGGCTCTGAAGAAGCTAATGCCATACTTGTTTGGCACTCACTTCCTTGTTCAGACAGACCATAAGCCCCTCTTATGGCTAAAACAGATGAAGGGTGAAAACCCCAAACTTTTGAGGTGGTCCATTTCCCTACAGGAGATGGACTATACAGTGGAACATAGACCTGGGAGTAACCATGCCAATGCAGATGGACTCTCCAGATATTTCCACTTAGAACATGAAGACTTAACTGGTCAAGGTTAGTTTAATGTCCCTGCGTTTTGGGGGGGGGGGGTGTTGTGTAGGAGAGTAGGATCTGCCGCTTATGGTTACCCCCACCTTTTTGCTGGTGTATCACTGTTTTCCGACTTTAGTCTGGCTGGGGCCCTGCTATCCAGGACCCCAGCCTAGCTGCTTCCTCTCTAAATTGATTCCCTGTACCTTAAGTACACTTCAGATTGGATTCTGGGGTGCCCTTATAAGTCCCTAGTATATGGCATACTATGTACCCAGGGCATAGGTACCACAGAGGCCTACCAGGGGTTGAAGCATGTATTGTGCCACCCCTGGAAGGCCCACCAAAATGACACCACAGGACTGCTACTGCAGCCTGAGTAAGGTGGTGCATGCACCCCTTACCGAGATATAGGTTCACTATATCTCACCTATCACTGCACATAGAAACCTATCAGTCACCCCTATGGCAGGCCTTATCAATCCTGAAGGCAGGGTGCTTGGTTTTATGTGAGAGGGTGCCCATGCATGAGCTGAGCCCCTCTGCAGCCTTCGGAATCTCCTCTCCGGGGTTGTCTGTGGTGCAGCCTGACCATATACTCTTAAGTGCATTATATCTAAACGGTAAATGCTAACTTTGGGATGGCTGCACGGAAACATGTCGTGTTTGGTGTCAAACACCTTGGAATCATACCCCCACACCAGTAACTGGTGTGGGAGTATGATCCCACCCTCCTGCTGCTGACCGAAACTCCGGCAGGGGAGGCCTGGACAATAGGTTTCCTGTCTCAGGGAGGTGTTACCACCTCCCAGACAGGCCTTAGTGGATTGGGGCTGGGTGGGTGCACTCCAAGAGTGCTTTGAAGTCCTGCACTGGGGGCACATTTGGTGTCCTCGTGCATACCCCAGTTCAAACCCGTTGCAGGGGCTGCCAGCCCCTGCTCTGGCGCGAAACTGGACAAAGGAAATGGGTGTAGCCACCCCTCTTTCCAAACCCTCCCATATGTGGGTCCCCAGAATTAGTCCAACCCCTTTCTTTAGTATAAGTAAGGGAACCCTGGCAACAGGACTTTAGATATCCCTGGACGAAACTCTGCAACTGAATCCTGGAACTTCGACGCTCTACTCAAGACTAGAGGACTGAAGAAATCTCCCTTGGGGTCAAGGAGTGACTCCCCTGCTTGGCAGGCACCAACGAAGCATTTGCCGGACTGCATCTCCGAAGCTCCCGCTGGACTCCGAAGTACTTGCAGCCCAGGAAGAGGATTTCCAGACATCTCAGAGGCCGACCCGAGTCCCCAGCAAAGCTGAGACCCGCAGCCCTCGTGTGTAGCGTGGAACCGGAACTCCTGGTCACCGTGCACATTTGCTAGTGCATTGACTTCTCGACGACTCTTGAAGTCCTGCTTTGGGTTACTCGTAGCCCAGGCCCCGAGCACCATTTGCACCGAAGATTGTGAGCCTACACTCTATGAGTGTTCCGTGGGCCAGCTTCCTGCATTTCCGCTTGGGGCTCCTTCGCGATCCCTGGTCCGTCGACTGGTGGGTCCCTGTGAAGGCAACTCTGATTTTCTTTTGGCGTTTCTGGTTGCTCCACACGTGCCCTAACTCCCCACCAAGTGGTGAGTCCCTCAGACCTTGCTGGTCTGCTCCGAAGCATCTTTCTCCTTTCTGCGTGGGTTGCTGTTGCCAAGGCTTGTTGTGTTCAATCCGGACACCAACGCTGCAGCACTCGACATCCTTCGTGGGACAGCTCTAATCCAGCTCCTGGTCGACGTCGACGCCTCCTGGTTCTCGTGGCTGAAGAGTCAAGCTTCACCTCTTTCACCTGAAGCACCCGACATCGGTGGGCATTCGACTATCGTGCCCCTGGTCACTGGCAAGTGACCCAGACTCTGTCTCCTCTGCTTTCAGGTTCTTCTCATCTTCGATCCAGGCTTGGATCTCTTCGGAGACTTCGCAACTTCCCGGCAGCAGCACTTCGTGGCAGGCTGCCATTGAAAACGACGACGCGACCCGACACCATTTGACACCTATGCACCCGGCTTCCCTGGGTGAGGTAACTCGAGTACTCCGGTGCTCCCGTGGGTGTTGACCCTAGAACTGTCTAATTCCAAGAGGGTTTGGTCCTAGTCCATTTCTAAGTGTCCTTAATCTCTAAAACGATAACCGCGACTTTCCCATAGACTTTAACGGAGCTCGCGGCTGTGTTCACACACTGCACACAGCCCCCGTGGGTCCCCTGTGTCACTACCTTGGGTGGTTCCTTGGGGTCCCAGCGATTCTACAGGCTCTAGGCCTTGTGTCTACTTAAGTCGTGGTTCTTATACCACTTTCTTAATATATGGTTTGGTACGCCCTAGGGCTAATCGTATATTGTGCTAATTTACTGTGCTATTTGACTTGTAACTTGTGTACTTTGACCTCTAGCCTCATAAAGAGACTATTGGGTAGTGTTTAGTAATAAATACATATATTATATATATATATATATATATATATATATATATATATATATACTTGAAGATGAAGGATCACAAGAAAACAACAGCCAGCGCAAAAATCTGGATCCCAAAGTCACTTCTTTCTTGGATATATATATATATATATATATATATATATATATATATATATATATATATATATATATATATATATATATATATATATACATACACACACCTGGTGTGGTTCTCCTTTCATTTGGTCATTCATGAGCTTATAACTGGTAAAACAAACAGCTTAACACCCCTTCAAGACTTAGCCTGAAGGCTGCTCTCCATAGCTACCACTAGGATAGCTTTCAATAAAGGTTGTCTTTAAACCTATCATCAATAAAGGTCGTTTGGACTGGTGCAAGGTGCCCACTATAACTAGTGGACAGCATATGCCAGGCCAACTTCTCACACAGCTGACTTCAGAGGGACCTCTAGCATGAACCTGAGGTACTGCACTCTTGCTTCTGACTTCAGAGGGACCTCTAGTATGAACATCCAGAGGTACTGCACCCTTGCTGTTGACTTCAGAGGGGCCTCTAGCATGAACATCCTGAGGTACTGCAGCCTTGCTGCTGACTTCAGAGGGACCTCTGGTATGAACATCCTGAGGTACTGCACCCTTGCTGCTGACTTCAGAGGGGCCTCTAGTATGAACGTGAGGTACTGCACCCTTGATGCTGACTTCAGAGGGGCCTCTAGTATGAACATCCGGAGGTACTGCACCCGTGCTGCTGACTTCAGAGGGGCCTCTAGTATGAACATCCGGAGGTACTGCACCCTTGCTGCTGCCTTCAGAGGGGCCTCTAGCATGAACATCCTGAGGTACTGCACCCTTGCTGACTTCAGAAGGACCTCTAGTATGAACATCCTGTGGTACTGCACCCCTGCTGTTGACTTCAGAAGGGCCTCTAGCATGAACCTGAGGTACTGCACCCTTGCTGCTGACTTCAGAGGGACCTCTAGCATGAACCTGAGGTACTGCACCCTTGCTGCTGACTTCAGAGGGGCCTCTAGTATAAACATCCCGAGGTACTGCACCCTTGCTGACTTCAGAGGGGCCTCTAGCATGAACCTGAGGTACTGCACCCTTGCTGCTGACTTCAGAGGGACCTCTAGTATAAACATCCTGAGGTAGGGCACCCTTGCTGCTGACTTCAGAGGGACCTCTAGTATAAACATCCCGAGGTACTGCACCCTTGCTGCTGACTTCAGAGGGGCCTCTAGCATGAACCTGAGGTACTGCACCCTTGCTGCTGACTTCAGAGGGGCCTCTAGCATGAACCTGAGGTACTGCACCCTTGCTGCTGACTTCAGAGGGGCCTCTAGCATGAACCGGAGGTACTGCACCCTTGCTGCTGACTTCAGAGGGGCCTCTAGCATGAACCGGAGGTACTGCACCCTTGCTGCTGACTTCAGAGGGGCCTCTAGTATTAACATCCGGAGGTACTGCACCCTTGCTGCTGCCTTCAGAGGGGCCTCTAGTATGAACATCCTGAGGTATTGCACCTTTTCTGCTGACTTCAAAGGGACCTCTAGCATGAACCTGAGGTACTGCACCCTTGCTGACTTCAGAGGGACCTCTAGTATGAACATCCTGTGGTACTGCACCCCAGCTGCTGACTTCAGAGGGGCCTCTAGCATGAACCGGAGGTACTGCACCCTTGCTGCTGACTTCAGAGGGACCTCTAGCATGAACCTGAGGTACTGCACCCTTGCTGCTGACTTCAGAGGGACCTCTAGCATGAACATCCTGAGGTACTGCACCCTTGCTGCTGACTTCAGAGGGACCTCTAGCATGAACCTGAGGTACTGCACCCTTGCTGATGACTTCAGAGGGACCTCTAGCATGAACCCGAGGTACTGCAGCCTTGATGCTGACTTCAGAGGGACCTCTAGCATGAACATCCTGAGGTACTGCACCCCTGCTGCTGACTTCAGAGGGGCCTCTAGCATGAACATCCTGAGGTAGAGCAACCTTGCTGCTGACTTCAGAGGGGCCTCTAGCATGAACATCCTGAGGTACTGCACCCTTGATGCTGACTTCAGAGGGACCTCTAGCATGAACCTGAGGTACTGCACCCTTGCTGCGGACTTCAGAGGGACCTCTAGTATAAACATCCCGAGGTACTGCACCCTTGCTGCCGACTTCAGAGGGCCCTCTAGCATGAACATCCTGAGGTGCTGCACCCTTGCTGCTGACTTCAGAGGGGCCTCTAGCATGAACCGGAGGTACTGCACCCTTGCTGCTGACTTCAGAGGGACCTCTAGTATGAACATCCTGAGGTACTGCACCCTTGCTGCTGACTTCAGAGGGGCCTCTAGGATGAACCTGAGGTACTGCACCCTTGCTGCTGACTTCAGAGGGGCCTCTAGCATGAACCTGAGGTACTACACCCTTGCTGCTGACTTCAGAGGGGCCTCTAGCATGAACCTGAGGTACTGCACCCTTGCTGCTGACTTCAGAGGGGCCTCTAGCATGAACCTGAGGTACTGCACCCTTGCTGCTGACTTCAGAGGGACCTCTAGTATGAACATCCTGAGGTACTGCACCCCTGCTGCTGACTTCAGAGGGACCTCTAGTATGAACATCCTGAGGTACTGCACCCTTGCTGCTGACTTCAGAGGGACCTCTAGGATGAACCTGAGGTACTGCACCCTTGCTGCTGACTTCAGAGGGGCCTCTAGCATGAACATCCTGAGGTAGGGCACCCTTCCTGCTGACTCCAGAGGGACCTCTAGCATGAACCTGAGGTACTGCACCCTTGCTGCTGACTTCAGAGGGACCTGTTGTATAAACATCCTGAGGTACTGCACCCTTGCTGCTGACTTCAGAGGGACCTCTAGCATGAACCTGAGGTACTGCACCCTTGCTGCTGACTTCAGAGGGACCTCTGGCATGAACATCTTGAGGTACTGCACCCTTGCTGCTGACTTCAGAGGGACCTCTAGTATGAACATCCTGAGGTACTGCACCCCTGCTGCTGACTTCAGAGGGACCTCTAGTATGAACATCCTGAGGTACTGCACACCTGCTGCTGACTTCAGAGGGGCCTCTAGCATGAACATCCTGAGGTAGGGCACCCTTACTGCTGACTCCAGAGGGACCTCTAGCATGAACCTGAGGTACTGCACCCTTGATGTGGACTCCAGAGGGACCTCTAGCATGAACCTGAGGTACTGCACCCCTGCTGCTGACTTCAGAGGGGCCTCTAGTATGAACATCCTGAGGTACTGCACCCTTTCTGCTGACTTCAGAGGGACCTCTAGTATGAACATCCTGAGGTACTGCACCCTTGCTGCTGACTTCAGAGGGACCTCTAGTATGAACATCCTGAGGTACTGCACCCTTGCTGCTGACTCCAGAGGGGCCTCTAGTATGAACATCCTGAGGTACTGCTGACTTCAGAGGGACCTCTAGCATGAACCCGAGGTACTGCAGCCTTGATGCGGACTCCAGAGGGACCTCTAGTATGAACATCCTGAGGTAGGGCACCCTTGCTGCTGACTTCAGAGGGACCTCTGGTATGAACATCCTGAGATACTGCACTCTTGCTGCTGACTTCAGAGGGACCTCTAGTATGAACATCCTGAGGTACTGCACCCTTGCTGCTGACTTCAGAGGGACCTCTAGTATGAACATCCTGAGGTACTGCACCCTTGCTGCGGACTTCAGAGGGACCTCTGGTATGAACATCCTGAGGTACTGCACCCTTACTGCTGACTTCAGAGGGACCTCTAGCATGAACATCATGAGGTACTGCACCCTTGCTGCTGACTTCAGAGGGACCTCTGGTATGAACATCCTGAGGTACTGCACCCTTGCTGACTTCAGAGGGACCTCTAGTATGAACATCCTGAGGTACTGCACCCTTGCTGCTGACTTCAGAGGGACCTCTGGTATGAACATCCTGAGGTACTGCACCCTTACTGCTGACTTCAGAGGGACCTCTAGCATGAACATCATGAGGTACTGCACCCTTGCTGCTGACTTCAGAGGGACCTCTGGTATGAACATCCTGAGGTACTGCACCCTTGCTGCTGACTTCAGAGGGACCTCTGGTATGAACATCCTGAGGTACTGCACCCCTGCTGCTTACTTGAGGGGGACCTCTAGTATGAATATCCTGAGGTATTGCACTCTTGCTGCTGACTTCAGAGGGACCTCTAGTATGAACATCCTGAGGTACCGCCTTTATCGCCCAACTGCCAGTTTCAGGCAAAATGCCCCTTCTCAAAAAATCAGTTTGGGGACCTCTGCCGGGGAAATCTTGTTGTCGGGAGACCCGTTTGGGACTTCAGATGGCAGCTGCTGAGAAACGTCATCTCCTTGATGCAGGGCACCCCACAATCAGTCGGTCCGAGGTTGCACCTCCACGACCAAAGTCTCAAAGCTGTAGGATGTCCCTCGGAGATGTCCCATCTGAGGTGCCAATTGGGGCTTATTATCTTTTCCAAATCTTCCACTTACGAAAGAAAACCAGCAGTCGCAGGCTATTGAAGATACAAAATACTATTTATTTTGCTCGAGCAGGTGCACCACTTCACAGCACTAACATGGCTATGAAAGAATGAACCATGTACAAAGGCTTCACAAGTTACTTATACATTTACACCAGACTGAGTGCGTGTAGCACGAGTCCAAAGGATAATCATAGGCGCACCTGGGGTTTACAAAGCAGATGCTGACAAACACATTGCTCATTATACAGATAAGAACATTTGCAGCCGTAAGGCAGGTCACAGATCATTAGGAACATTTCTAGGTAAATAATTCGTAGACACATAACACGAACATGGCAACCGTCAGCAAGAATAGATGGGTGTAAGGTTACAGCTTGTTCCAACAAAGCAAAATGTCTGTTTAAAGAACAAAATGACAAAACTGATGTTAAATTTAAAATGCAATTTTCTACAATAGTAATTACAGGGATGGGGAATAATGCATTACTGCTGCATACGGAACGTATTCATACCCACAATAATAGTAATTATGGGGAATACTGCATTACTGCTGCGTGCAAAACTTACTCATAGCCACAGTAATAGTAATTGTGGGGAATACTGCATTACTGCTGCATACGGAACTTACTGATACCCATCGTAATAGTAATTGCGGGGTGGGAATACTACAATACTGTTGAATACGGAACTTATTCATACCCACAGTAATAGTAATTACGGGGATGGGGAATGTTGCATTACTGCTGCATACGGACCTTACTGATACCCACAGTAATACCAATTCCGGGGATGGGGAATACTGCATTACTTCTGCACACGGAACTATTGATACCCACAGTAATAGTAATTACGGGGATGGGGAATACTGCATTAGTGCTGCAAACGGAACTCATTCACACCCACAGTAATAGTAATTACAGGGATGGGGAAGGGATGGGGAATACTGCATTACTGCTGCACACGGAACTTACTGATACCCACAGTAATAGTAATAACGGGGATGGAGAATAATGTATTACTGCTGCACTCGGAACTTACTGATTCCCACAGTAATAGTAATTACGGGGATGGGGAATACTGCATTACTGCTGCACACAGAACTTACCGAAACCCAGAGTATTAGTAATTATGGGGGTGGGGAACATTGAATTACTGCTGCACACGGAACTTACGGATACCCACAGTAATAGTAATTATGGGTTTGCAAATGCTGCATTACTGCTGCACACAGAACTACTGATACCCACAATAATAGTAATTATAAGGGTGGGGAATACAGCATTACTGCTGCACACGGAACTACTGATACCCACAGTAATAGTAATTACGAGGGTGGGGAATACTGCATTACTGCTGCACACAGAACTTACTGATACCCACAGTAATCGAAATTACGGGGTTGTTGAATATTGCATTACTGCTGCATACGGAACTACTAATACCCACAGTAATAGTAATTACGGGGATGGGTAATACCTCATTACTGCTGCACACAAAACTTACCGAAACCCAGAGTATTAGTAATTATGGGGGTGGGGAACATTGAATTACTGCTGCACATGGAACTTACGGATACCCACAGTAATAGTAATTATGGGTTGGGAAATGCTGCATTACTGCTGCACACAGAACTACTGATAGCCACAGTAATAGTAATTACGGAGGTGGGGAATATTGCATTACTGCTGCACACAGAACTTACTGATAGCCACAGTAATAGTAATTGCGGGGATGGGGAAAACTGCATTACTGCTGCATACTGAACTTACTCATACCTACAGTAATAGTAATTATAGGGGTGGGGAATACTGCATTACTGCTGCACACAGAACTTACCGAAACCCAGAGTATTAGTAATTATGGGGGTGGGGAACATTGAATTACTGCTGCACACGGAACTTACGGATACCCACAGTAATAGTAATTACGGAGATGGGGAATACTGCATTACTGCTGCACACAGAACTTACTGATACCCACAGTAATAGTAATTACGGAGGTGGGGAATACTGCATTATTTCTGCACACAGAACTTTTTCATACCCACAGTAATAGTAATTACGGGGATGGGGAACACTACATTACTGCTGCACACGGAACGTACTGATACCCACAGTAAAAGTAATTACGGGGTTGGGGAATATCTCATTACTGCTGCACACAGAACTTACTGATACCCACAGTAATAGTAATTACGGAGGTGGGGAATACTGCATTATTTCTGCACACAGAACTTATTCATACCCACAGTAATAGTAATTACGGGGATGGGGAATACTGCATTACTGCTGCACACAGAACTTAATCACACCCATAGTAATAGTAATTACAGGAGTGGGGAATATTACATTACTGCTGCACACACAACTTACTGATACCCACAGTAATAGGAATTACGGGGATGGGGAATACTGCATTACTGCTGCACACTGAACTTACTGATACACATAGTAATAGTAATTACAGGAGTGGGGAATATTACATTACTGCTGCACACAAAACTTACTGATACCCACAGTAATAGTAATTACGGGGATGGGGAATACTGCATTACTGCTGCACACTGAACTTACTGATACACATAGTAATAGAAATTACAGGGTTGGGGAATATTGCATTACTTCTGCATACGGAACTACTGAGACCCACAGTAATAGTAATTACGGGGATGGGGAATATTGCATTACTTCTGTACACGGAACTACTGATAGCCACAGTAATAGTAATTACAAGGGTGGGGAATACTGCATTACTGCTGCACACGGAACTTACTGATAGCCACAATAATAGTAATTACGGAGGTGGGGAATACTGCATTATTTCTGCTCACAGAACTTATTCATACCCATAGTAATAGTAATTACAGGAGTGGGGAATATTACATTACTGCTGCACACACAACTTACTGATACCCACAGTAATAGGAATTACGGGGATGGGGAATACTGCATTACTGCTGCACACTGAACTTACTGATACACATAGTAATAGTAATTACAGGAGTGGGGAATATTACATTACTGCTGCACACGAAACTTACTGATACCCACAGTAATAGTAATTACGGGGATGGGGAATACTGCATTACTGCTGCACACTGAACTTACTGATACACATAGTAATAGAAATTACGGGGTTGGGGAATATTGCATTACTGCTGCATATGGAACTACTGATACCCACAGTAATAGTAATTACGGGGCTGAATTACGGGGCTGGGGAATACTGCATTACTGCTGCACACTGAACTTACTGATACACATAGTAATAGTAATTACAGGAGTGGGGAATATTACATTACTGCTGCACACGAAACTTACTGATACCCACAGTAATAGTAATTACGGGGATGGGGAATACTGCATTACTGCTGCACACTGAACTTACTGATACACATAGTAATAGAAATTACAGGGTTGGGGAATATTGCATTACTGCTGCATACGGAACTACTGATACCCACAGTAATAGAAATTACGGGGTTGGGGAATATTGCATTACTGCTGCACATGGAACTTACGGATACCCACAGTAATAGTAATTATGGGTTGGGAAATGCTGCATTACTGCTGCATACGGAACTACTGATACCCACTGTAATAGAAATTACGAGGGTTGGGGAATATTGCATTACTGCTGCATATGGAACTACTGATACCCACAGTAATAGTAATTACGGGGCTGAATTACGGGGATGGGGAATACTGCATTACTGCTGCACACAGAACTTACTGATACCCACAGTAATATTAATGATGGGGATGGGGAATACTGCGTTACTGCTGCACACGGAACTACTTATACCCACAGTAATAGTAATTACGGGGATGGGGAATACTGCATTACTGCTGCACACCGAACTTACTGATACCCACAGTAATAGTAATTACGGGGATGGGGAATATTGCATTACTTCTGCATACGGAACTACTGAGACCCACAGTAATAGTAATTACGGGGATGGGGAATACTGCATTACTGCTGCACATGGAACTCAATCACACCCACAGTAATAGTAATTACGGGGATGGGGAATATTGCATTACTTCTGCACACGGAACTACTGATAGCCACAGTAATAGTAATTACAAGGGTGGGGAATACTGCATTACTGCTGCACACGGAACTTACTGATAGCCACAGTAATAGTAATTACGGAGGTGGGGAATACTGCATTATTTCTGCACACTGAACTTATTCATACCCATAGTAATAGTAATTACGGGGATGGGGAATACTGCATTAGTGCTCCACACGGAACTTACTGATAGCCACAGTAATAGTAATTACGGGGATGGGGAATACTGCATTACTGCTCCACACGGAACTTACTGATAGCCACAGTAATAGTAATTACGGGGATGGGGAATACTGCATTACTGCTCCACAGAGAACTTACTGATCAATTAAAGCGGAGGGAGTGCACGCCCTCCCCCCTTCGGAGCCTGAAAAGGCACCAGGGACACCATCCCCCAGTGCTGATTTAAAATAAAGGGGAGGGGGCGCACAGCCACCCATTCCAAGCCTGAATAGGCTCCGGGGACTCCATGCCCGGGGACTGATTAAGTATACAGTGGAGGAGAGAGCGCAGACCACCCTCCTTGAGTCTTGAAAGGCCCCAGTGACCTCATCCCCCGGGGCTGGCTCACTTACTGTGTCCTGGGGAGCATTAGTTAGGCAAACTCAGATTGCTCCAGCCCGGCGGGAGCATGAAAATATTGCTACTCCCTCCATGGAGGAGCAATGCCAGCTCAGGGTGGGTGGGTGCATGCGGGACCCATCTAAAGTTCCGGGGGATGGGTGCCTGGTGCCACTACTGGCATGGGGAGGGGGACTGCACCCCTCAAAAAATAAATAAAGAGAAGCCCGGGGCCCCCTACCATTAACAAATTAGATTTATTAATTACCTCACATATTACATGTTCTATGACATCATTGATAATATCAATGCAACATTTGCAATGAAGTTAGAAGGGGCGCAAGTTATAGTTATCTTAGGGCACACGTTGTAGTTACTTGAGATAAATATAACTGCTGAATTTCAGTGTTTTTTTTTGTTTAAAATGGTATGTTTTAATTGACATTTTCACCTAACTATAACATCCCTTTAACTTTTGGTCTTTTCAAATCCTTTTTTTCATTACAAGATCCTGGCGGACGCCTAAGCCTGTGAGGCCTTCCGAAGGGCTTCTAGAAAGAATTATTACAGTATGAATCTTCTACCCAAGAGTTCGTCAAAGGCAGGGCACAAGTCCTATAAAAAGAAGTGGAGGGGACTGACCAAGTTTGGCAGTATGCAAGTGACATCATGACACGTGCCAACACAGCACATGATGTCATGACGCGTGGCATCCCACATGGCATCACAGGAAGTGACCTCACTGGAAGAGACTGCATTAGGATGAGTAGCGCTATAAAAGAAATAAAATAGTGCTAATTGTATTGTTATTTGTGTAAATACTGGGACAGACCATCCCATCTGACATTCTTTCAGTGCGCCCACTTATATACAGGGACTAAAAAAAGTAAAAAGCATGCATCTCTTAAGCACCGTGAAGAGATAACAAGCTGAGTGCTTTTGTTTCCTCTCCTGTCAGGCCGCCTCCCACCCGATTCTCGATCAAAAGGAGGCCTGATGGCCCATTAACTTCTGCCTTTATCTGCCTTTATCTTCGGCACAGCAGGAGGTGTAAAAAAAAAAAAAAGCCCCCTCGCTGCCTGCACGTTGCTGCTGAGAATGAAAAGCAGACAACGTGCAGGAGCTGCTGAACGTGTACCGGTGTCTGAAAATGACACTGGGACAAGTTCAACATATTTCTGTGTGGCCCAACTCCTTGGCAGGGGGGACGGCGTCCACCCTGTGAAACTAGTGGGTGGACGAAGTGTACCCGCGTGTACCCCCGACTCGTGCCCTGGTCAAGGGGTGTAATCAACACCAAACTCCTTGCCTACAAAGGTAACCTATCAGATTTCATGTAACAAACACGTCTGTTCGCTGTAACAAGGTGCAAAAAGACCCACCCTTAAAGGCCTATTGGCTTGAACATACACATGATCATTATAAATCAGACCTACTGCTTTTGTCGTAACTTTTCTTAATGAACACATCAGACCTAGGGCAGCTGAAATAGGTTTTCGCAATGAACCAAAAGGGAGCGTGGCCCTGGTCAATGGCGCGCCACCGTAACCAGCTGAGACCTCCTGTGTTGGGTATCAGCGTCCTCACAAGGCAGCCATTAGGTGTTCCGTGATAAAATTCCAACTATGTAAAATAATGAAGTTGTATAAACAATACAAAATCCCTCCTAAGAGGACATAATAAGGATTAGCACAGTAGAACCTTCCATGCCCACTGTTTGTTCGAGTGGGTCGTCCACACGAAAATGCTTCAATATTACAGTAATCTGTGAGATGCGACAAAATACCTGCCTACAAGCTTTAGAACAGTGTGATAACAAACCACCCTTGTATACCTATTGCCTTTAACACATGCTTTTCACAGCAAACCGGATTCAGTCGTCATTGAGGCCTGAAATTTAACACCTTTTATTGGGACCTATTGATTCATCTCAGTGTTCCTAGTACAGATCCTCAAAGATGGATATATGTCTGTGACCTGAGGACCTGGGGGTCATTACATTCAGATTATTGATCCAGTTCTTCTTTATTTCATGGTACTACCAACTGGTCCTGATGAAGACCCCTTTGAAATATTATATACGCGTCAAAACGTCAACACTATGACATGTAGATTGTCATTTATTCCTATTCGCTCAAACTGTACTCTAGATATGAGTCCAGATTGAATATTGTATCAGGAAAACGTCTACACCAGTTCTGTTTTTCATACCTACACTGCACCGTTCACTGGAGCACCCGATGTATAATCGCTGAGATATACATTTTGGGCTTGGTTAATTTTACTATGCTTTACTATTAAATTCATATATTTGTGCTCGTTTATGCCAATGGAGCTTAGGCTTTTGGCCTCCTCCGAGGGAACAATTGTTATTTCATAATATTTCACAATAAATAAGTCAGGCCTACTACCTTTGTCGCAACTTTTCATAGTAATCGATCAGACCTAGGGCATGTGACTTAACTTTTCCCAGTGCACCAATCAGGCCCTCTAGCTTTTAACATTGGCTTGTCACCATGACAACACTGGTTGCCTGGATTGAACAAAAGCTTTGACGCAAAGCCATGTGTGTACAGTCATAGAATTACAAATATGTACAAAATACAGAGAGGAAGCATATACAACCCTTTCTAAAATGGCATAACAAGGATTCTCACAACACAAGTCTACCCCAGTGTTTGTCACAGGGATAACAAAAACAAAAGGCCTGCCTACTACCATAGTTTCTGAGAGTCTGTGCAACAAAGCACCTGGCTGCAGCCTCTAACTCAGTGGAATGACAATCCACCGTTATAGGCCTTATGGCTTTCACTTATGATTTTCACAATAAAATAATGCAGGCCGAATGTCTATGATAAATTTCCATAATAAACATATCAATCCTATGACATCTGACATAACTTTCCAAATTGAATCCATAAGCCCGTAGCCTTTACCCCTAGCAAGGCAACATAAGCAACACATGCATACTGAAGTGCGCACAAGGTAGAAACCATCATGCATACAGTTATAAGGCAATCTCACAAGGCCCCAACACAAGGATTATCACTGCAAAACTTTCTAGCCACAGGATTGTCAGAGGGCGTAACCAACAAAAAACACCCTTGCCTACAATGGTAATTTGTGAAATTCGTTGTAACAAAATCTCTCTGCAGGTTTCAGCACGTATTAATAACATTAGACTTTTAAATACCCGTTGATTTTAAGATACACTTTTCACAATAAACAACAAATAAAACCTAAGATAACAGCGATAAATAAGTCAGGCCTACTGCTTTTATTGTGACTTTTCATAATAAACAGATCAGGATTATAGCTTTGATCACCGGTTGCCACTTTAATAAAACAGTCCTGCTGTATTGAGCATACGTTTTCCCACAAAGCAAAATGTGCAACACAAGTACTCTTTTTCAGTGGAAGCACACAACTTCTGTCCAATCAAATGCTATCCTCAAAGCAAGCAACATATGGGTGGAGACAAAGCCCCTTTCTCAGTAGTACTTCTGAAACGGACAGGAGCACTGGCAAGCAAGACCTCTCAAATTCAAGGACTGGAAATGGAAAGGGAACTTGAAGCTCACAGGGATCCTCTTAAAGGGGAATAATGTGCTTCAAAAGATCTTCAAGTGGATCCCCACTGAGTCCAGATAGGCAGTCACCCACACACTCATCAGCAGCAGACTCGACTACGGCAACCCATTCTACGCCGGCATCACCCAGAAACTCCTCAAGAAACTGCAGAACATTAAGAACGCCTCCGACAGACTCATCCTCAATATCCACCGCTGCAGCCACATCACCAGCCACCTTAGAGACCTCCACTGGCTCCCAGTCACCAAAAGAATCACCTTCAAACTCCTCACACACGCCTACAAAGCCCTACACGACACGTGCCATGTGTACCTTAACCACCGCCTCTCATTCCACGCACCCACCAGAGACCTCCGTTAAGCCCATCTGGTCTTGGCCATTGTCCCACGTATCCGCAAGATCACGGCTGGTTGAAGGTCCTTCTCCTACCTCACAGCAAAGACCTGGAACAACCAGCCTCTCCACCTCAGGCAATCACTGTCATCTCCCCAATTCAGGAAGTACCTCAAGACCTGGCTCCTAGACTGAACCACAGTGCCTTTGACGGATCAGCAGCCCTCCCTCACCCCCCTCCACTCCCTCCTCTCCCCTCAGTGCCTTGAGACCCTTACGGGCGAGTAGTCACGCTTTACAGGTCACCTGATTGATTGATCGGTGCACTGTAAGTCCTCTCTCTAGTTTAAGAGTGGAAACAGAAATGGGACTTGTGTGGCAGAGACGCACCCTGCGGCACGTCTAGAGTGTCGTGTCACACAACACTAGAATGAAGACAAGCGGTAAAACAAAAAACGTGGCAAGTGGAGAGGTAGAAGAGACGATCTGAAGAGGCAGTAAAGAATGTCTTCAGTGGAGAATCAGGAGACTGCACCAACACATTGAAAGTTTTAAAACGTTAGTTAAAAATAAAAAATAATTAGTGATTCATGCCTTTGTTATTCACACCAGATCCCTTGCTGATACTGTATTATAGTTAGGAATCATTTTAAAGAACAGAGATCCAAAAATATGTTCCCCAAAGAATGTCTGCCCTGAAAGTAACATAACAGGAAAGGAGGGAAAAATAACAAAGTTTCGGAAAGGAGAACAGGCAATGGCTAATTAAAGGAAAAAGGTCTAACCAGATGTCATATTTTTTTATCTCCTTTAAATCAGCAATGCATAAACACAATTTAAAATGTGCATCACATCCAGAACGCCTCTGCACGTCTTATCCTCGACATCCCCCGACGCAGCCACATCACACCCCACCTGAGAGACCTGCACTGGCTCCCTGTCAACAAGAGGATAACCTTCAAGCTCCTCACCCACGCACACAAAGCACTCCACAACTCCGGACCAGCCTACAACAGACGACTCAGCTTCTACACCCCCACCCGCCAGCTCCGCTCGACCAGCCTCGCCCTCGCCACAGTCCCCCGCATCCGGAAAACGACCGCCGGCGGCAGATCCTTCTCCCACCTCGCCGCCAAGACCTGGAACACCCTCCCCACCAACCTCCGACAGACCCAAGACCTACTGGCCTTCAGAAGACTCCTCAAGACCTGGCTCTTCGATCAGTAGCAGCACCACCCCCCTCTTCCCCCAGCGCCTTGAGACCCTCGCGGGTATGTAGTGCGCTTTATAAGTGACATGATTGATTGATTGATTGTGTCAGTGGACTATGGTGGCTAATGTAACCTGTACGGAAGACCGCGCTATCAGAGATCAGAAATAGTTTGGCACGGTGTAGACAGGGGCTCTCAGAAATCACATCCCTCTTACAACTCAGAGGACCTCTCTGCTCACCTGCGGGGCTGATGGGGTCTTCTCTGTTTCCAGATTCACGACAGGCAGTAAAACAGGATGCTGCTTCTTCCTTTATTCTGAACGGAACAACAGGTATGTTACAAGCACGTTCTGTAAAAAAAAAAAAAACATTAAACTCTAATTATATTAAACAGGACTGTCCATACATTGCCTATTACATGAAATTAAAATGATTAGCAGACCAAGTAAAAGACAATTTATCCATCTGTGGTAACTTTGCTACTTTCCTCCCATAAAACATCTTGCTTTCCCAATTAAGTGGAACCTTGCTGCTTTCAAGACTCAATACTGCCCCGCTCAAACCGGACACATGGGACCAACCTCCTGTAAATTCCTGTTATTCCCCATGTCCCTTATATGCAGAATTACCACTAGCAAGAGATTGGACCTCTTACCAGGCAGAGCCAAAGAGTGACTGCATGACATCTCTGCCCTTGCCAGGTTAAACGTAAAGTGAATCAGGTTTGTTGGACAACTTTGACAAAGTATTCGTTTATGAGAGTGCAAAGAGACGGTCCTGTCTACTGGATGCATGTGGATCTGTCCCTTCGCTCATCTCAGGAACAGTGACATACCCTGGAGTATTCTTTTACACTAGTTGATTGGGTATGAATGCCTGCAGGCCTTTAATCCGGGGGGAGGCCTGGTGCCATACTTAATGGAAATGTAGGTCTCCTCACCTTACCAGAAGGGCATCTTGCCCTGTTTGGACCAAGCGCCCAAACTACACTGCTTGGTGAGCTAAATACTGATCATAAAAAACGTCTGAAGCCTTCACTTTGTTTACGTAGTGTAGCCAATTGGCTAATGTAGGCCACAGCCTCTGCAGCCAACACACATGCTGCTTTGCTTTTAGTTCTGGGGCCTTTTATCTTTACCCTTTTTGAGTCAATGAACAACCTTTCCCTCTCAGAAATGTTTGACAACACGTTCCTATTCAAAGATGATGCATGTCTGCAGCAAGTACACTGCCTCGGGTGGGTACTCGCACTAAGGATGGCAACGGTCTGCGCTACGCTTCAAAGAACTACTCTTCTCCACGGTTAAGACAGTCTTTCCCAGATGTTTGGTATATCTAACACTACAAGCAGTAATTAGGACTTCTGAAGAGGGAAGACAAGGGGTTAGAAGGTAACTACTCTTTCTTATGCACATTACTCCAAAATGAGAACTACAACCCCCTCACCTTTGACACCTTTGACACCGCCCACTCCTGTGCTTCTTTCTGAGTCCTTCGGGCCCAGGAAGAAGGAGCCCCTGGCGTCGTCATCACTGGATGATGCATCAAGTGATGGTCCTGTTATAGAAAATAGAAATACATGATTCGAAAGGGAAAGAAACCCCACCAGAGATGGTCCTGTTATATAAAATATAAATACAGGATTCGAAAGGGAAAGAAACCCCACCAGTGATGGTCCTGTTATATAAAAAATAAATACATGATTCGAAAGGGAAAGAAACCCCACCAGAGATGGTCCTGTTATATAAAATATAAATGCAGGATTCGAAAGGGAAAGAAACCCCACCAGTGATGGTCCGGTTATATAAAATATAAATACAGGATTCGAAAGGGAAAGAAACCCCACCAGTGATGGTCCTGTTATAGAAAACATAAATACATGATTCGAAAGGGAAAGAAACCCCACCAGAGATGGTCCTGTTAAATAAAATATAAATACATGATTCGGAAGGGAAAGAAACCCCACCAGAGATGGTCCTGTTATAGAAAACATAAATACATGATTCGAAAGGGAAAGAAACCCCACCAGAGATGGTCCTGTTAAATAAAATATAAATACATGATTCGGAAGGGAAAGAAACCCCACCAGAGATGGTCCTGTTATAGAAAACATAAATACATGATTCGAAAGGGAAAGAAACCCCCAGAGATGGTCCTGTTATAGAAAATATAAATACATGATTCGAAAGGGAAAGAAACCCCACCAGAGATGGTCCTGTTATATAAAATATAAATACATGATTCGGAAGGGAAAGAAACCCCACCAGAGATGGTCCTGTTATAGAAAACATAAATACAGGATTCGAAAGGGAAAGAAACCCCACCAGAGATGGTCCTGTTATAGAAAACAAATACATGATTCGGAAGGGAAAGAAACCCCACCAGAGATGGTCCTGTTATATAAAATATAAATACATGATTCGAAAGGGAAAGAAACCCCACCAGAGATGGTCCTGTTATATAAAATATAAATACAGGATTCGAAAGGGAAAGAAACCCCACCAGAGATGGTCCTGTTATATAAAATATAAATACATGATTCGGAAGGGAAAGAAACCCCACCAGAGATGGTCCTGTTATATAAAATATAAATACATGATTCGGAAGGGAAAGAAACCCCACCAGAGATGGTCCTGTTATATAAAATATAAATACATGATTCGGAAGGGAAAGAAACCCCACCAGAGATGGTCCTGTTATATAAAATATAAATACAGTATTCGAAAGGGAAAGAAACCCCACCAGAGATGGTCCTGTTATATAAAATATAAATACATGATTCGGAAGGGAAAGAAACCCCACCAGAGATGGTCCTGTTATATAAAATATAAATACAGGATTCGAAAGGGAAAGAAACCCCACCAGAGATGGTCCTGTTATATAAAATATAAATACAGGATTCGAAAGGGAAAGAAACCCCACCAGAGATGGTCCTGTTATATAAAATATAAATACATGATTCGGAAGGGAAAGAAACGCCCCCAGAGATGGTCCTGTTATAGAAAATATAAATACATGATTCGGAAGGAAAGAAACCCCACCAGAGGTGGTCCTGTTATATAAAATATAAATACATGATTCGAAAGGGAAAGAAACCCCACCAGAGATGGTCCTGTTATATAAAATATAAATACAGGATTCGGAAGGGAAAGAAACCCCACCAGAGATGGTCCTGTTATATAAAATATAAATACAGGATTCGGAAGGGAAAGAAACCCCCCAGAGATGGTCCTGTTATAGAAAATATAAATACATGATTCGGAAGGGAAAGAAACCCCACCAGAGGTGAGTCCTGTTATATAAAATATAAATACATGATTCGAAAGGGAAAGAAACCCCACCAGAGATGGTCCTGTTATATAAAATATAAATACAGGATTCGGAAGGGAAAGAAACCCCACCAGAGGTGGTCCTGTTATATAAAATATAAATACATGATTCGGAAGGGAAAGAAACCCCCCCAGAGATGGTCCTGTTATAGAAAATATAAATACATGATTCGGAAGGGAAAGAAACCCCACCAGAGGTGGTCCCGTTATAGAAAATATAAATACATGATTCGGAAGGGAAAGAAACCCCCCAGAGATGGTCCCGTTATATAAAATATAAATACATGATTGGGAAGGGAAAGAAACCCCCCAGAGATGGTCCTGTTATATAAAATATAAATACATGATTCGGAAGGAAAGAAACCCCACCAGAGGTGGTCCTGTTATATAAAATATAAATACATGATTCGGAAGGGAAAGAAACCCCCCAGAGATGGTCCTGTTATAGAAAATATAAATACATGATTCGGAAGGGAAAGAAACCCCCCAGAGATGGTCCTGTTATATAAAATATAAATACATGATTCGGAAGGGAAAGAAACCCCCCAGAGATGGTCCTGTTATATAAAATATAAATACATGATTCGGAAGGGAAAGAAACCCCACCAGAGATGGTCCTGTTATATAAAATATAAATACATGATTCGGAAGGGAAAGAAACCCCACCAGAGATGGTCCTGTTATAGAAAACATAAATACATGATTCGGAAGGGAAAGAAACCCCCCAGAGATGGTCCTGTTATAGAAAATATAAATACAGGATTCGAAAGGGAAAGAAATCCCACCAGAGATGGTCCTGTTATATAAAATATAAATACATGATTCGGAAGGGAAAGAAACCCCCCAGAGATGGTCCTGTTATATAAAATATAAATACATGATTCGGAAGGGAAAGAAACCCCACCAGAGATGGTCCTGTTATATAAAATATAAATACATGATTCGGAAGGGAAAGAAACCCCACCAGAGATGGTCCTGTTATAGAAAACATAAATACAGGATTCGAAAGGGAAAGAAACCCCACCAGAGATGGTCCTGTTATAGAAAACAAATACATGATTCGGAAGGGAAAGAAACCCCACCAGAGATGGTCCTGTTATATAAAATATAAATACATGATTCGGAAGGGAAAGAAACCCCACCAGAGATGGTCCTGTTATAGAAAATATAAATACATGATTCGGAAGGGAAAGAAACCCCACCAGAGATGGTCCTGTAATAGAAAATATAAATACATGATTCGGAAGGGAAAGAAACCCCCCAGAGATGGTCCTGTTATAGAAAACATAAATACATGATTCGGAAGGGAAAGAAACCCCACCAGAGATGGTCCTGTTATAGAAAATATAAATACATGATTCGGAAGGGAAAGAAACCCCACCAGAGATGGTCCTGTTATATAAAACATAAATACATGATTCGAAAGGGAAAGAAACCCCACCAGAGATGGTCCTGTTATATAAAATATAAATACATGATTCGAAAGGGAAAGAAACCCCACCAGAGATGGTCCTGTTATATAAAACATAAATACATGATTCGGAAGGGAAAGAAACCCCACCAGAGATGGTCCTGTTATATAAAATATAAATACATGATTCGAAAGGGAAAGAAACCCCACCAGAGATGGTCCTGTTATAGAAAACAAATACATGATTCGGAAGGGAAAGAAACCCCACCAGAGATGGTCCTGTTATAGAAAATAGAAATACATGATTCGGAAGGGAAAGAAACCCCACCAGAGATGGTCCTGTTATATAAAATATAAATACAGGATTCGAAAGGGAAAGAAACCCCACCAGAGATGGTCCTGTTATATAAAATATAAATACATGATTCGAAAGGGAAAGAAACCCCACCAGAGATGGTCCTGTTATAGAAAACAAATACATGATTCGGAAGGGAAAGAAACCCCACCAGAGATGGTCCTGTTATAGAAAACAAATACATGATTCGGAAGGGAAAGAAACCCCACCAGAGATGGTCCTGTTATATAAAATATAAATACATGATTCGGAAGGGAAAGAAACCCCACCAGAGATGGTCCTGTTATATAAAATATAAATACAGGATTCGAAAGGGAAAGAAACCCCACCAGAGATGGTCCTGTTATATAAAATATAAATACATGATTCGGAAGGGAAAGAAACCCCACCAGAGATGGTCCTGTTATATAAAATATAAATACAGGATTCGAAAGGGAAAGAAACCCCACCAGAGATGGTCCTGTTATATAATATATAAATACAGGATTCGAAAGTGAAAGAAACCCCACCAGAGATGGTCCTGTTATATAAAATATAAATACATGATTCGGAAGGGAAAGAAACCCCCCAGAGATGGTCCTGTTATAGAAAATATAAATACATGATTCGGAAGGGAAAGAAACTCCACCAGAGGTGGTCCTGTTATATAAAATATAAATACATGATTCGAAAGGGAAAGAAACCCCACCAGAGATGGTCCTGTTATATAAAATATAAATACAGGATTCGGAAGGGAAAGAAACCCCACCAGAGATGGTCCTGTTATATAAAATATAAATACAGGATTCGGAAGGGAAAGAAACCCCCCCAGAGATGGTCCTGTTATAGAAAATATAAATACATGATTCGGAAGGGAAAGAAACCCCACCAGAGGTGGTCCTGTTATATAAAATATAAATACATGATTCGAAAGGGAAAGAAACCCCACCAGAGATGGTCCTGTTATATAAAATATAAATACAGGATTCGGAAGGGAAAGAAACCCCACCAGAGGTGGTCCTGTTATATAAAATATAAATACATGATTCGGAAGGGAAAGAAACCCCCCCAGAGATGGTCCTGTTATATAAAATATAAATACATGATTCGGAAGGGAAAGAAACCCCACCAGAGGTGGTCCTGTTATATAAAATATAAATACATGATTCGGAAGGGAAAGAAACCCCCCCAGAGATGGTCCTGTTATAGAAAATATAAATACATGATTCGGAAGGGAAAGAAACCCCCCCAGAGATGGTCCTGTTATATAAAATATAAATACATGATTCGGAAGGGAAAGAAACCCCCAGAGATGGTCCTGTTATATAAAATATAAATACATGATTCGGAAGGGAAAGAAACCCCACCAGAGATGGTCCTGTTATATAAAATATAAATACATGATTCGGAAGGGAAAGAAACCCCACCAGAGATGGTCCTGTTATAGAAAACATAAATACATGATTCGGAAGGGAAAGAAACCCCCCAGAGATGGTCCTGTTATAGAAAATATAAATACAGGATTCGAAAGGGAAAGAAACCCCACCAGAGATGGTCCTGTTATATAAAATATAAATACATGATTCGGAAGGGAAAGAAACCCCCCCAGAGATGGTCCTGTTATATAAAATATAAATACATGATTCGGAAGGGAAAGAAACCCCACCAGAGATGGTCCTGTTATATAAAATATAAATACATGATTCGGAAGGGAAAGAAACCCCACCAGAGATGGTCCTGTTATAGAAAACATAAATACAGGATTCGAAAGGGAAAGAAACCCCACCAGAGATGGTCCTGTTATAGAAAACAAATACATGATTCGGAAGGGAAAGAAACCCCACCAGAGATGGTCCTGTTATATAAAATATAAATACATGATTCGGAAGGGAAAGAAACCCCACCAGAGATGGTCCTGTTATAGAAAATATAAATACATGATTCGGAAGGGAAAGAAACCCCACCAGAGATGGTCCTGTTATAGAAAATATAAATACATGATTCGGAAGGGAAAGAAACCCCCAGAGATGGTCCTGTTATAGAAAACATAAATACATGATTCGGAAGGGAAAGAAACCCCACCAGAGATGGTCCTGTTATAGAAAATATAAATACATGATTCGGAAGGGAAAGAAACCCCACCAGAGATGGTCCTGTTATATAAAACATAAATACATGATTCGAAAGGGAAAGAAACCCCACCAGAGATGGTCCTGTTATATAAAATATAAATACATGATTCGAAAGGGAAAGAAACCCCACCAGAGATGGTCCTGTTATATACAACATAAATACATGATTCGGAAGGGAAAGAAACCCCACCAGAGATGGTCCTGTTATATAAAATATAAATACATGATTCGAAAGGGAAAGAAACCCCACCAGAGATGGTCCTGTTATAGAAAACAAATACATGATTCGGAAGGGAAAGAAACCCCACCAGAGATGGTCCTGTTATAGAAAATAGAAATACATGATTCGGAAGGGAAAGAAACCCCACCAGAGATGGTCCTGTTATATAAAATATAAATACAGGATTCGAAAGGGAAAGAAACCCCACCAGAGATGGTCCTGTTATATAAAATATAAATACATGATTCGAAAGGGAAAGAAACCCCACCAGAGATGGTCCTGTTATATAAAATATAAATACATGATTCGAAAGGGAAAGAAACCCCACCAGAGATGGTCCTGTTATAGAAAACAAATACATGATTCGGAAGGGAAAGAAACCCCACCAGAGATGGTCCTGTTATAGAAAACAAATACATGATTCGGAAGGGAAAGAAACCCCACCAGAGATGGTCCTGTTATAGAAAACAAATACATGATTCGGAAGGGAAAGAAACCCCACCAGAGATGGTCCTGTTATAGAAAACATAAATACATGATTCGGAAGGGAAAGAAACCCCACCAGAGATGGTCCTGTTATAGAAAATATAAATACATGATTCGGAAGGGAAAGAAACCCCACCAGAGATGGTCCTGTTATATAAAACATAAATACATGATTCGAAAGGGAAAGAAACCCCACCAGAGATGGTCCTGTTATATAAAATATAAATACATGATTCGAAAGGGAAAGAAACCCCACCAGAGATGGTCCTGTTATATAAAACATAAATACATGATTCGGAAGGGAAAGAAACCCCACCAGAGATGGTCCTGTTATATAAAATATAAATACATGATTCGAAAGGGAAAGAAACCCCACCAGAGATGGTCCTGTTATAGAAAACAAATACATGATTCGGAAGGGAAAGAAACCCCACCAGAGATGGTCCTGTTATAGAAAATAGAAATACATGATTCGGAAGGGAAAGAAACCCCACCAGAGATGGTCCTGTTATATAAAATATAAATACAGGATTCGAAAGGGAAAGAAACCCCACCAGAGATGGTCCTGTTATATAAAATATAAATACATGATTCGAAAGGGAAAGAAACCCCACCAGAGATGGTCCTGTTATATAAAATATAAATACATGATTCGAAAGGGAAAGAAACCCCACCAGAGATGGTCCTGTTATAGAAAACAAATACATGATTCGGAAGGGAAAGAAACCCCACCAGAGATGGTCCTGTTATAGAAAACAAATACATGATTCGGAAGGGAAAGAAACCCCACCAGAGATGGTCCTGTTATAGAAAACAAATACATGATTCGGAAGGGAAAGAAACCCCACCAGAGATGGTCCTGTTATATAAAATATAAATACATGATTCGGAAGGGAAAGAAACCCCACCAGAGATGGTCCTGTTATATAAAATATAAATACATGATTCGGAAGGGAAAGAAACCCCACCAGAGATGGTCCTGTTATATAAAATATAAATACATGATTCGAAAGGGAAAGAAACCCCACCAGAGATGGTCCTGTTATATAAAATATAAATACATGATTCGGAAGGGAAAGAAACCCCCCAGAGATGGTCCTGTTATATAAAATATAAATACATGATTCGGAAGGGAAAGAAACCCCACCAGAGATGGTCCTGTTATATAAAATATAAATACATGATTCGAAAGGGAAAGAAACCCCACCAGAGATGGTCCTGTTATATAAAATATAAATACATGATTCGGAAGGGAAAGAAACCCCACCAGAGATGGTCCTGTTATATAAAATATAAATACATGATTCGAAAGGGAAAGAAACCCCACCAGAGATGGTCCTGTTATATAAAATATAAATACATGATTCGGAAGGGAAAGAAACCCCCAGAGATGGTCCTGTTATATAAAATATAAATACATGATTCGGAAGGGAAAGAAACCCCACCAGAGATGGTCCTGTTATATAAAATATAAATACAGGATTCGGAAGGGAAAGAAACCCCACCAGAGTGCTGAGCATAGATTTCTCCATTTGATGATTTCATTACTGGTCCTTTTTAGTTTGCCATTTTTAGAGCAAACCCTAACCCATGGACAGAGGTGCTTTACAACATAAACCAAAACACAGAACAATAACTAAAGTGATGGGCGTAAATAAAACAGTACAAAGAGAAGAAAAATACAATATCAAAAAATACTTGACAAAAAGAGTGAATAAGGTATTCAGAGGTCAATAATGGTTAAAGGGGATAATCATTGTACTTTAGAAACATTAAACCAACTTATTACAGGAGAATGAAAAATAAAAGACAGAAATTGGTTATCAAGGAGTACTATGCTTTTTTTTTTTTATTGTGGCCAAGAGTCTGACATCGGGGATAGGTGACATTTATAACACCCTGGAATTTGAAATACGCATAATGCATGAGACTGAGTTTTTGAAAAAGGTTGTTTTTGGTGAAACACCTTTACAGTAATAACTATTCAATTCCCCCCGGGGAGGGGGGTGGAGACTGTTAGGGTGGTGGTGTGGCGGGGGAGACTGTTAGGGTGGGGGCAAGACTGCTATTCCAAGTATACATCCATGGTGTCCAGTGGGCTTTAGCTTCCATGGGGGGCACACAGAGTATCTGCCCTCTATACACATGGGGAAGAAAAGTCATCCAATGAAACAGAAGCAGCACATCAGTTCGTGCTGCAGCGGAGCTTTTAGTTAATAAGAAGTGGAAGATAACAATTTTTATTCTTAAATAATGAAATAATTGGTGCAAACATTTCACACCTTGCTTCCTGGCTTGATCATTCATAATGACATTCAGACACCAGGGTAATCTACTCAGGAGCTCTAATTAAAAAACAAAGCATGCCAATGGGGTGGCTTCTCTGATGCAAGGTGGGGGGAGAAGCAGGAAGGTCACGAGGTGGAGGGAGAGGCGAAAGACAAAAGTTGCCTATGTTTAACCTCTTGACTTCTGTCTAGTTCAGATGCTGCCTATGCATCATTTAACAATGCAAAACAATGTGATATACACTGAAAAGGAGGCCCCATCCACCCAACACCATGCTCATTCCAGGGGTAGCCACTCGCAGAAGGAGAACAAAAGGAAAATTTTATAAAGTCCCACTAGGATTTCATGTTATGCAATCTCTTGATTGCTAGTTACCTGAATGGCTAAACACTTCCCTTCAGGATCTGGGGAGTAGAATGAAAGAGGTGCTTTCCAAAAAAGTCACATACACTACTGATCTCCTGGGCAGGGAGAATATAAGGCTCAAGAAACCAAACAAATTATTTACACCACCAATATGTCGCTTCTTGACTAGGGGTAGGGTCTGTACATAATCCTCCTGACATACATCTCTGAGAGATTTCAGATGGTTCAAATTGTGGCAGCCCACTTGCTTCCCAAGGTCAGTAGCATCTGCAGCAATTGCATTTCCATCCAGTGCACAAAAGCCCCACACTGTCAGCCTGATGCGTAAACTTTAAGGCTCAAAATGGCAGGGGCCAGATTTTATTAAGTTTAAACTTCTTCCTGCACCCCCCCAGTCAGACCATGGAGATGGACCTGACAGGTGCTACTCTAAATCTAAGACAGCTTAGCTAGAAAGGTCTTTTTCTCATCTGGTTAAAAGATGATAGATTAATCTTCCTGTACATCTTTGGCTAAGTCCAGCTTTTTGAAATTGCTGTGTGAAAATAGGGAGTGCACATGCAGGCATATGTTCACTGGTGTACACAAGTGTCACATGTATGGGGGGGGGTGGTATGTGATGTACAATGTGTTTGAGCGAGTTGTTGCGTAGGGTGATAACTACCCACTCCTTAAAGATTCCACTACAGCGGGTTTCCACTTCCCACTCACTTGAGTAATATTCGCAGAAGCTTCTGATCTCGGAGTCCTGGGGGTCCATGAACTGCAGCTCGTCCCTCTTTTTAGGTTTTATTGAAAAGATGGAGGTGGCGATGAGAGGACCTGGATAAAGCAGACGTCAAAAATATATACACGACACACAGGGTAATCATCAGATAAGAAATTATACAGTAAAATGTGGATGAAAAGCATCATTCAACACAAGCTCCATGGAAGTTGTGCCATTTACCAAAGCCACAGCCCAGGTGATCTCACCCGCATGAGACTGTAAAACTGACATTCACAGAAATACGAATGCTGACCCCTGCAGGATAGAAGTAGGATTTGAACTGGTGTTTACTGCCCGACGCCCGAGTGGTGTGAACAGGTGGTGACAAAGCTGGAGAGTGAGCTATATCTGTAACCACACATGACTGCAGCAGCACCTCTCGCTGCAGGCGCCCAGACCTGGAGAGGGTTGAGGCATCAGCCAGGCGGCGCCCAGACCTGGAGAGGGTTGAGGCATCAGCCAGGCGGTGTCCAGACCTGGCGAGGGTAGAGGCATCAGCCAGGCAGTGTCCAGACCTGGCGAGGGTAGAGGCATCAGCCAGGCAGTGTCCAGACCTGGAGAGGGTAGAGGCATCAGCCAGGCAGTGTCCAGACCTGGAGAGGGTTGAGGCATTAGCCAGGTGGCGTCCGGACCTGGAGAGGGTTGAGGCATTAGCCAGGTGGCGTCCGGACCTGGAGAGGGTTGAGGCATTAGCCAGGTGGCGTCCGGACCTGGAGAGGGTTGAGGCATCAGCCAGGCGGTGTCCAGACCTGGCGAGGGTAGAGGCATCAGCCAGGCGGCGTCCAGACGTGGAGAGGGTTGAGGCATCAGCCAGGCGGTGTCCAGATCTGGAGGGGGTGGAGGCATCAGCCAGGCGGCGCCCAGACCTGGAGAGGGTTGAGGCATCAGCCAGGCGGAGTCCAGACCTGGAGAGGGTTGAGGCATCAGCCAGGCGGCGTCCAGACCTGGAGAAGGTTGAGGCATCAGCCAGGCGGCGTCCAGACCTGGAGAAGGTTGAGGCATCAGCCAGGCGGCGTCCAGACCTGGAGAGGGTGGAGGCATCAGCCAGGCATTGTCCAGACCTGACAAGGGTTGAGGCATCAGCCAGGCGGTGTCCAGACCTGGCGAGGGTAGAGGCATCAGCCAGGCGGTGTCCGGACCTGGAGAGGGTTGAGGCATTAGCCAGGTGGCGTCCGGACCTGGAGAGGGTTGAGGCATCAGCCAGGCAGTGTCCAGACCTGGAGAGGTTGGAGGCATCAGCCAGGCGGTGTCCAGACCTGGAGAGAGTGGAGGCATCAGCCAGGAGGAGTCAAGACCTGGAGAGGGTGGAGGCATCACCCAGTGATACCCTCTCGTAACATTCTATTTGCATTGCCGCCTCTAGGTCGTGAGACCAGTGATTCCTGTTCTACTTGAAGAATCAGCCTGGTCACTGCCCAGTACAGAGAGGGAAGTTCGACCTCTAACCCCATCATTTTATCCTCTTTAGTTTGAATGATTATCCATCCTTTTCATCAAAACAGTACATGTTTTTTCACAGCCAGTCAGTCAAGGTCTTAAAATTACCTTTTTTTTTTTTTTAAATCAGGTCTTCATGTGCTTATATATTTATTGAAAAACAAAATTTGATTGTGGTTTACACATATCAAAACCACAATTGCAGCTCGAATATTAAACTTTTGACACTGTTCCAGCACGTGTGTACGGTCCAATACACTCATTAACATACCAGGCAGTCGACAAAGCTCTGCACAATCCATTATAAGCCTTTCAGCCTTTGACAGCATCCTGCTGCGGCTCCCTCTCCTCTTGGTACATCCGGGACCAAGATCCCACCTAAGCCTGGTTAGCGGGCTCTGCAAACCCCCCACCCCCAACCAGTCCATGTTCTTTGAGTCTCTCCACGGGCCCACACATTGTCAAATTTCTGTGGACGCTCATGCGCTTTATATATGGTGTGTTCGGCTTGCATTCAACAGTCCATCCCCACTGTCCACAGTGTCAGGCTTGGTAACTCCCCACTCCCACACAACATGGCACTGTCCCGCCATGCAACAATAGGGGCCACGTTGCTGAAGACCCAAGTGTATTTGGATTTGTTTGGTCCCCTCATATTCCCAGCGTAGCCACTGCAGGGCGAGAGTGCTGTGAAATCGGCCGGAACCCCATGACACGCAGCCATTGGGCGAGGCCCGCGACGCACGCTATTCGCTACACCACTGTGGCTAAGTGGAGACCCAATTGAGTGCTGCCCTGGAAGACGAGACTGCTGTGGGGCTGCACGGAGCGGGCAGGTGGATCTTGCAAGGGGGCCAGCACCGTTCAGCTGACACCTGCTGCACTCCCACACCTGCAGCCCGGGATGGAGCCTTCCAGCCATGCTGACATTCCTGCCAGCTGAAGCGGACTGGAGAAGTCGTAATCGGGGCTGGAACCCCTGGGGAGCGGAACCGCTGCTTGACTTGCAACGCTCGTGGGCCGCGCACATGGAGTCACAGAACTGTCCTGACCACAGGAGCGATCTTTGGCCATGCATTGCAAGCACTACTCACGCAGACTGTAGTCCTGGCCTACCCCTCGCAGCCGGCAGCATTCTGACCCACAGGTACTCACTAGGGAAGCGAGGTGCGGTTTTAGCGCTTCCCCCCCATATATACTCACTGTTGACTGCATTTCTCTAGGCACCCTGCTGCCACGCCCTCCTTTATGTGAGGATACCACACTGTGGGAGCCCTCGCTGGTCACTGGGCCTAAATTTTGCAGCCGACGCCTGCGTGTGACCAGCAACTGGTCCACCGACACTCTCTCATTTCAGGGCCACTGAACACTGATCATTTGACATTTCTGTCACAGCTGATCCTGTGGGACTAGGAGTGCCCCAAAACTGTGAACTGCTGCGCACCATAGTGCCCTAACTTTTGGGCTGGGGCCCCCCTAAGTACGCCATCACGTGGGGCTGGCAGCCTTTTAAAGCCTCACTGCTAAATATACCACGCAATCTCCTGTCTGCCTGCAGGCGGCATGTCACACACCAGACTTCCTTCCAGGCACTGGGAGGGCAGCAGGCTCCACGACACTGGCTTTCACTGCCCCAGGCATCAAACCCCTATATGCAGTGCTGTGCGCCTCTTTCACTGTGAACAACTGCGATAGGGAGTCCTTTCTCCGTCTGCAGGCAGCTGTGCCTCCCCCTGGCCTGGAACGACCTACTAGGTGGGAGGGCCAGTAGTCCCAGTCGGCCTAACCTCTACACCGGATTGTGCACACGGAGGGACCTACCTCCCATGGGCCAAAACAGCAGCACAACACCCCTGGTGCTCACCACACATGCCTAGCAGGCACAGGAGCCCTGGGCAGAGTCCTATCAAATCACTTTCTCCCCATAATCAACACTGGTACCCACTGCCCAATCAAGATTTATTCCAGGGCGTAGCACCTTTACCAACATCTGCCGGTTTCTTCACTTAATACAAGGCACTCCCGTCGACGCCTATGGCCAGGTTGCAATGCCATTAGGCACTGAAAAGGTGTTTGACAACCTGGGTTGGCATTTCCTCCTCCTCCTCACTCTTGAATCCATGGGGTTCGGTCCAGGTTTCCTAGGGTGGATCAAAACAGTGTATAATAGCTCATTTGCGAGGGTTAAGACTTGCCAGATGATATCCAACAGTTTTGACAAACAGAGAGGCACCAGGCAAGGTTGCCCAGTCTCCCTGCGCATCTTTTTTTTTACGAAGTTTTATATAGCGCGAACTTGACCCGAAGGTATCGGGTATCAGAGCGCTTTACATAGCACCAGTTGCATTACATGAGGACACATTCATTTTTGTTAGGCACATCTTTGTTCTTGCCATGGAACCGCTGGCCCACCATCTTTGCCAGCGAGCACGGGACTGGGGTGTACCAGAGCTGGGAGTACATCATGTCGTCTTGCTATACGCAGCTGATGCTCTGGTGTCCCTGCGCGATGCAGATGCCGCCCTTCTAGACCTCATGATATTGCTGGATGACTTAGGAGATGTTTCCGGGTTGTGTGTTAACTGGCCTAAATCCTGCATGTTCCCCTTGGCACCGCCACCTGCCTTGCAAAGGGCTGTTCCCACTGGGGACTCGCCTCAAGTGGTGCTACGATACCTTCAAGTATCTGGAAGTTCAGATCTACCACTCGGAGAAAGACACTAAAGATGGCCATCTAGATAACGCTGTGAACTCTATCCGGCGGTCCTTAACTTTCTGGAGATCGCTACCTTTATACCCATTAGGACGGTTGCCAATATCCAAGATGCTGGTGCTCCCCCGGCTGCTCCAATTCTTCACTGCACTCCCGATAGTGCTTGCTAGGAGCTTTTTCTGAGAGCGGCATGGATTGCTGCTCAAATTGATATGGAGGGAGGGGCGCCGCCGAGTTGCGTTCATTACCCTGCAGCAGCAGCTGACTGAAGGTGGCCTTGGTGTGCCCAACTTTGAGTTGTATTACGTGGCAGTGCAGCTTCAGTGGTCGATGGCCTGGCTACACACTTCCACATGCCCCGAAGTGGCGATGGTTCATAAGGTACTCAGCAACCTGCATATTTACACATGGCTATCTGATCCAAATATTCGTCCTCGCCAGGAAACGCACCAGATGGCTGTGGCCCGCACCTGCTGGTGCAGATTCATACACGGTAAAGGGCCTCACCTGCCATATTCCCCGGCAATAGGGATCTGGGACCTACCACATCTTTGCATCGCGGCAGAGTGACACAATGCTACCCCTTGGAGAGAAGCGGTGTGGATCAAATGGGGGAACCCTACCATGAGGGCTCCATCATCTTCTTTCAGGACATCATGGACAGGTAGGGCATAGGTGCTGGACAGTTTTTAACACATTACACCATACAACATGTACTGCGCACCACTTGGAACACTGGTGACGATGAACCTCCCACATCTACCGTGCTGCATGTGCTCCTAACACACGACGGCACGCAATTACTACTCTGTATACGGCCATCAACTTAACGCTGCCGGAACACGCAGCGGGGTCACGCGCCAAGTGGGATGTGGTGTTACTCCAACGAATCTCAAACAAATCTTGGTGAAAGATGTATCCCGTAACCCCAGATTTTGCTTTACACAATTTAACTATGTGCACCATGCCTTTCTTTCTCCTCAGTGGCTTAAGCGCATGTACCTCACCCTGACTCCGGAGTGTCCTAGGTGTCACCTACCGGACGCTGGATTCTATCACATGGTTTGGGATTGACCGATGTGACACCTGGTCTGGCAAGCTGTCACTGCCACAGTGACTGAACTCGTGGAGCATCCTCTCGTCCCCACACCCGAATCCTGTTTACTGGGACTATGCACCCGAGCGAAGGGCGCAAACACCTTCACAGATCTGTCAACCTGGCCTTCGTCCTCTTTAAGAGGCTGATAATGATGGCATGGAGGGCACACACCCGACCTTCATCGCTGGTTGGCTATGCTACTGACATGGGTGAAAACCAACATCCTCAGGGTACTCTGCATGCAAGAAGACTCACGCACAGGTGGGGAGCGTTGGGACTATTGTCTATTACATGTAGATGCAAAAAATGACACGCCCACCCGGAGTCATACCGTTCTGGTTAGCAGTCCATCTCATGCCCATGAACCTGCAGTGGGTCCCCTTGACCTGTGATGTACCGTCATGATATGAGACTTGCATGAGACCCACTGCTCACCGCACACACATCAGGCTTCCCACAGGATCCATCTCACTTTTTCCTGTACAATCTCCCCCGCTATCCACATGGGACCCTTCCCCCTCACACTATCAATCCCTGCACCTCTAGGTATCACCACCACACCCATGCCAGACAGCCCCTAGCCCAGATGGTACCTCCTCACAACACGCCACATAGCCACCCCAGACAGACTCCACGGTTCTACCAGTTTTGTATCATTGCTAATGTGTTTGCCCACACCAACACAAATCATGTCGCGATATTGTGGACTGTATCACTACATTCAGTTGTTTTTCTGTACAGGGCATGTTGTACCACACTGTCATGCCCTCATACACATATGGCATTGCTATTGTAACATGTTTGAAACTTTAATAAAATACATTTTTAAAAAAGTATAAAGGATTCATTATATCCTTGTCACACCTTACTACTGGGGGCTGTATATCCTCCAGGAAACAGCAACCTTACAGCTTCTGACCTCCACAAGGGGCCTCCTCCCACATTTTAAATGAGTCGTCCATGTGGCCCGAGAGTGTAACTCTCATCAGAATCCATGGAATGTGATGTAGACAGGTTCAGACACTACCTGCGATCAGGTTCAAATGGGCAAGAGAGATCATCTGGGGAGTTACGGCTCCTCATCATGCCAGGCGTGGCAGGAACACGAGAAGTCCAAGCCTTCAGAGAGACGCCTCTGCTATGGTCTCCTCCTGCCTCAGAGGCAGATCCATCTGATGCAGAGCAGAAGGAAAATTACAAGCACATGCAAGAACGACAACCAACAGTTCCTCAAGCATTTAAGGCAGAAATTGAAGTTTCTAATTGCTCGCAAGACGGTTGAATAGGAGAATCTCTGTAATATCTTTCCCAAATAACGAATGATTACTGCTTCTTCAAGCACATAGAGAACAAGCTAAGCAGGCGATCACGGACCTTTACAGGCTTACTTGATCAACATTTAGTTCAAACACAGCTGAGTCCTTCAGGACCCTCTCAGCTCGAGAACAAGGGCTAAGCCAGTCTTGTTTGTGAGTCAAGCCACAGCCGTGTTGAGGAGATCCTCCCTGGAGCCTGCTTGATGGCTTTGGCACATTCAAGATTAAGCCATGTCTGGTGGCTTGGTGGACTAATGCGTCCACTGTAGGGGCCTGTGTTTGACCTCATGGTCACAGGTTCAAATCCCAGCGGGTCCACTCAACCTTTCATCCTTCTGAGGTCGATAAAATGAGTACCATTGAGATGAGTAACAAACATCTGTTAATCAGCGCCAAGATACCCTTCTGGGTGAATGTGCATGTGAGAAAGTGCCTCTTTTTACATGGTTAACCCCCACTTCTTGCCTGGAAATTGATGTGGTTTCTATTGTAATGCACAGGGTCCCTGCCAACCAGGTCCCCTGTGCCAGTGCTTCTTCCCTAAAAACGATTCCACAATTGGCCCTTCAGGCCCCCTGTAAGTCCCTAGTAAATGGTACCCTGGTACCTAGGGCATTGGGACTGAACAGGATCCCCTAGGGACCCCTAGCCAAGGCCATGCAAACTGCCACTGCAGCCTGCATACCTTGGTGCAGAAAAAACGACAATGTCAGAGCAGAACTGCCTACGGTATGGGTAAGTCACCCCTTTAGCAGGCCCTTCATGCCCCAAGGCAGGGCGCACTATACCACAGGTGTGGGCATTTCTGCATGAGCAGACATGCCCCTACAATATTTGAGGCCATTCTTAGATATTGTAAGTGCCAGGGAAGCCATAGAGAGTACATGGGCTGGAAACTCGACAACTCGAGTTCCCCAGCACCACGATGGCTTCTCTGAACCCAGGACTGTTTGGTACCAAACTACTCCTTTAATAAACCCACACCGATGCCAGTGTGGGATTTATTGTAACATGTACTCAGAGGGCACCTCGGAGGTGCCCCCTGAAAACCTACCAACCCTGGTGTGGTCACAGACTGGCTGTAGGCAGCCTGCCACCACCACCACACGTTTCTGGACCCCTGGGTCGAGAGCCTCTCCTCTCTGGGACCAGAAACAAAGCACACCCTGGGCGGAGGTATCACACCTCCTCTCCCAGGATGGGCCAGTGCTCGAGAGGGAAGCTTTAAATGCCTGCCGCCTTTGTAATGCGACCCCAGCCCTGCTGCTAGTAGCAGATGGCAGCCCCCGGTTTACACCCCCACTTTTGGTGTAAAAACCGGGGGAAAAACCTAAGAGAATAGGAGGTGTGCCCACCTCTGCCAACTCCACCCCTAAGGTGGGGGAGACTAGGTGAAGCACATCTTTCAGTCCCCACCATTTTGAAGATGGGGAGACCCCTCCAATCAGGGCTAGGTCTTTGCCCCCTCTCACAGGAGGGTGGCATCATTGAGGGTGGAGTCACCCCAGGTAAGGGGCCTATCGGCCCTACCTGCTACTCCCCTAAATTTACTATTAGGCAGCTCCCCCGGACCTGGAAACTAGTTCCTGCCGACCTAAGAAAAAGGACAAAGAAGACGCCGTGCAGCAAAGCCTGAAGATGACTACTGACTTGGCCCCAGCCCTAGCGGCCTGTCTCCAGCTTCAAAGACCCTGCGAAGACGATGCCGGTCCTGCAGCCAGCGACTCCATGACGCCTGCTGCCTGAATCCAGAGCTCCAACTGACCACAACCAGCTCCGGTAAGAAGAATCCAACGTCTAAAGGCACCACTCCACCCGAAGCCCTGGGCCTTGGTGAGGTGAACTGATGGTTCACCTACGACCCCTTACATCTCTACTTAGCTCTGTCGCTGGTCTCCCTCCTGCAACCTCAGGTGCAACGCCTGCAGCCTGTGTGTCCGAAGCAAGTTCTCCATTGAAGAGCATTGGGTGCCAGATGCTGTATTTGCAACCTGCAGCCGGCCACCCCTGCGCCGCTGGTAGTGTATGTTTGGTGCTGCTTTGTGGCCCCACTCTGTCCTTGCTCTAACCCCCAAAGTTTGGCCCCTGTAGCCGATTTACCTACCTGCAAGCAGTGTGGCTTCGAGCACCCCCAGTCTCCATTGAAACGCATTGGGCTGAACTCAGATTTTGACCCCTGTGCCACTGGTGGTGCAGTTTTGGTACTCACCTGACCCTTGCCGACCTTTGGTCCCGAAGACTAGAACTGTAAGTCGAGTACTTACCCATATAACCGCATTAATATAGTTTTCCTCCGTAGGATAACATTGAACTCTTTGAAAATTGCACTGTCGACTTTTGAAAGTTTTAAGTATTTTTCCTGCAAAACATACTTACTTTATTGCTAAGATCTGGGTCTTAAAATAAATCTCAAACAAAGCTTATTTTTATAAAATTGGTGTGGATCTCCTTTTTGAGTCGAGTGCCAGTTTATTGGTGAGTGCTGTGCAATAAATGTCTTACACTCCTCTGTGTGAGGCCTAAGGCTGCTCGCCCACACTACCAATAGAGCACTTTGGGTTTACATTGAGCCCTGTACACTTTTGGGGAACCCCTGGACTCTGTGCATGGTACAACCACCTAGTGGCATACCTTATACAGAGCCAGCTTCCTACAGTGCGCTTTACAAATACACATATTATGTGTTATGTCATTGTTGTAAAATTCAGTTCATCTTGCACAAAGGTTGATATTTTTAAGTCTTTTACTGGCAGGCTCCTCTTGGACTTCACAACAGTACCCAGTAGTGTTGTAAGTTGGTATAAAAGACTGGAACTGAAACACTTAGAAGTCTCCTGTACCTTGAATATCTTTGGAGTGTTGTTGTGAGTTGTAGGAGCACAAATTAATTGAGAGATTTTTAGGGGCTTTTGAGGAAGGGTTGCGAAACTGAGTTTTGGTACCAATGTCTTTAGGCTGAGCCGAGAAGGTTCGGTGCAGACTTCTTTGATCTGTACTAAGGATGTACTTCCGTTTGTCGCCTCTGCCAGAACAAACCATGGCACCTGCTTTCTTTTGTAATGACGACTGTGTGAGTACAAGCTGTGTCATCCAGCTATCTGTGCCTCCTCCGCCTGGCTGAACCCTTGCAGCTGTAGCCACTCTCTTGATCCCTTTTTGCAGGAAACTGGGATTTTGCTGCAGTACTCCCCCCCCCCCCCACACCCACACACACTTTTTGCCTGGTATTTGATGCAACTTTGACTTAAGTGTACTGGGTTCCTGCTAACCAGGTCCCCAGTGCCAGTGTTGTTTCCCCCAATTGCCAATACTTTTAAGACCCTCTTTAAGTCCCTCGTAAACGGTACCCCTAGGGCCTGAAGTACTAAAGAGGGCCCCTAAGGGCAGCAGCACAAATTGTACCACCCTAAGGGACCGCTCACCAAGCACATGCAAGGCTACCATCGGAGGCTGCGTGTCTTGGTGCAGACAATGGTGAAAGCACAACGTGGCACACATCCCTGTGTGCCATGCCCACAGACACTGCACGTCATATTTGTAAGTCAAGCCCTAAGACAGGGTGCTTAGTACTTCATGTGAGGGCATACCTGCATGAGCAGATATGCCCCTGTGCTGGTCAGTCCTATTACTGCCAGTACAAGTGACCAAGGAAGCCATTTTAAGACATGTGCTGGACACTGGTGAAAACGAGTTCCCCAGCTACATGGTGGCTTCACTGAAAATAGGTTTGTTTGCTATCAAACATCTCATAGTGATAAAGTCACACTGATGCCAGCGTTGGATTTACCAATACATGAAATGAAATGAAATGGGGAATTTATTCAAGCGCACAGCTACTCAAACTAGAGTGTCCTGGCGCCATTGACAACAGTGGAAAGGAGTGAGAAAGACCCCGATTAAAGACTGAAGAGCCACGTTTTCAGGTTCTTCCTGAAAGACAGAAGATTTGTATTTGATCTCAATGCTTCAGGAAGGCTGTTCCACAACTTAGCACCCAGACAGCCGAAGGATCTGCCTCCTGTGCGAGCCAGACGTATCTTGGGGATGCAGGCCAGGTTGGCATTTGAAGAGCGCAGAGACCTCGAGGGAAAGTAATGAGAGACCCGTTTAATTAAATAGCCTGCACCTACTTTATGGAATGCCTTGAAGAAGATGGTAAGGGCTTTGAAATCAATCCGTGCTTTTATAGGGAGCCAGTGAAGGGATGCCAAAATCGGTGTCATCCTGGCTCTTGGTTTAGGCTTGGTAATAGCTCTGGCTGCTGCGTTCTGAATCACCTGCAATCGCTGGATCAGCGATTTAGGGAGGCCCAGATACAGGCAATTGACATAATCCAGTTTTGTGGTTATCAGTGCCTGCACCACGATCTTCCTGCTCTCCATTGGGAGAAGTGGCAGGAATTTTTTGAGCATGCGAAGTGTACCAAAACAGGTGCCAGTAAGATTCTGGATCTGAGACTGCATAGAAAGTGCTTTATCTATAATGACTCCCAGATTTTTTGCTTTCTCCTTTTCAGCCAAGGGTTGTTGAAAATCATTTTGGCCACCAGGCGGTCCATTTCGGAATAACTGGGCAACCAAAGAAAACCACCTCAGTTTTATCTGGGTTGCACTTTAGCTGATTAATCTTCAGCCAGTTGAAAACTTTTGTTAAGCAAGTCCTAATCGTGGCCCTGTCGAAGTCTGAACCCTTGTCACAGGTAAAAATCAGCTGAGTGTCAACAGCGTAAGAGATGATCTTGACACCCTCTTCCTCTACCATAGATGCCAAGGGAGATAGGTAGATATTGAAAAGGGTGGGGCTAAGGATGGAACCCTGGGGGACACCCACATCCAAGGATGGTATCGGTGATGAGAACGGAGAGAGCCAGATGGTCCGAGATCTCTCTCCCAGGAAGGAGGACAGCCATGACAGGGCCATTCCACGTAGGCCGATGTCCTTGAGCCTATTTAGGAGCCTAACGTGTGGGACCGTGTCAAAGGCCGCTGACAGATCGAGCAGAATCAGAACGGCCTTGCCTCCTTGATCCAAGCAGTCCCTGATGGACTCCGTAACCTCTAGCAAAGCTGATTCAGTACTAAAATTGGCTCTGAAGCCGGACTGGGATTCATGGAGAAGATTGCCATCTTCGATGTGTCTTTGTAGGGCCTTATTAGCATGCTTCTCTAATGCTTTAGAGAAGGCTGGAAGCAGGGATATTGGCCTATAATTGGCCGGATCCATCAGATTGCCATTGGCCTTTTTTATCAGTGGGAGGATCATAGCATGTTTCCATAAATTTGGCACCTTAGAGGTGCCCCCTGAAAACCTACCAGCCTCTGGTGTGCTCCCTGACTGGGTCCTGCCAGCCTGCCACCTGAGACACTGTTCTGACCTCCTAGGGTGAGAGCCTCTGCTCTCAGGAGACCCAGAACAAAAGCCTGTTCGGGAAGAGGGTGTAACACCCACTCCTACATGATGACCTGCTGATTTGCCTTCCTTGGGAAGTAAGCCTCAAAGGGCTGCCACCTTTGAAATGTGAATCTAGCTCCCGCTCACAGGAGAGGAAGCCGACCCCTTTGTCCAGGGCCCCCTTGGTACCTGGGCAGCCAGGAAAATTGGCTAGTCTGGTAGGCATGACACTTCAAGACTAGTACCACTCCTAAGGTGGGCTACTCTGAGGTGGACACAGTTTTTCAGAAGTAGCCATCTTTGTGATGGCATACTTAGGAATTCTGGGACAGGGTTATGCCCACTTCCCATAGGAAGTAGTCATATAGGGAGCTTAGTGACTCTAAGGGTCAGTAGCCCATTGGCTACTACCCTACACTCCCCTAAATTCAGTATTTAGGGGAGTCCCTGGCACCAGAGAAGCAGATCCTGATGACCTAAGAAGAGAGAAGACACCGAAGACCCGCTAAAGTAGAAAGGAAAGAAGAAGCAGGTTACCTGTTACCAACCCTGCTGGTCTGTCTGCATCCCTCGTCGAAACCTGAGCCAAAGTCGACTCGTCCTGCCGCTGTTGACTCCAGAAACCTGGGAGGACTGCCTGCCTTCAAAAAAGACTCTAGACCTCCCTTGAACAGCAGCCCTGTTCTGAAGAAACTCCAAAAGAGAAGACTCTTAGGCCTCTGGAACCACCAAAACCCGACATCCGAAGTCACCACTGCACCCGTTGCCTCTGGCTTGAGTTGAAGTGGGCCATCAGTGTCAACAAGGTCCCCCAGCCCTCCAGAGCACGAATTCATCGTGGTTTCACCCCTCCTGGACTTCCCGATGTTGCCTGCAGCTTCTGCACGCAGGCACTGTCAACCGCGACTGCTCTGGTAAGGAAAAACCCGACGCCTAAGGACATACGTGCACCCATCACCCCTAAGCCTGGGAGAAGAAGCACATAGGTGTCCCCCCCGAGCACTGCCAGGGCTGAGCCCACTTTGCTGGTTCAGACCTACTGGCCTCCTGGCCAGAGCATACAGCTTCTTTCCGCAGTGACTGATTGCAATTGAAATTCATTGGGCTCCCAATGCTGTTTTGCACCCTGTACCTGGCTGCCCCCGTTCCGCTGGTGGTGTACTGCTTGTGCTGCCTTGGACCTTGCCCACCATTCACTTTAACTCCTGGAGATTGGTCTTGTAAGTCGCTGTACTATTCCTGTTTGCAGAACTTGTTCTTCCTTCCATAGGATAACATTGCAGAGCTTAGAAATTGCAGTGTCCGCTTTTTAAAGTGAGAGGAAGATTTATTTAAAAACGTACTTACCGGAACGATTTTTTTCTGATGCCTAAAAATATATAAAGATAATTGCTATTTTTATAAATTAATGTGGATCTCCTGCTTAAGTTGTGTGTGTCATTTATTGGCTGTTATGTGTATTTGTAGATGTCTTGCACTCCTCTGTGTTAAGCCTAAGCCTGCTCGGCCATACTAGCCCCTAATACAGCACTTTGGGATTGCATAGCAAGCCCTCTCCACTCATAAGGGAACCCCTGGACTCTATACAAGGTATATCAGAACCGTGATGTTTCACATAAAGAGCCAGCTTCCTACCGTTTTTGCCTTCCGGATGTATGCTGTTACCATAAGATAGGCCCCGAGACTGATGCCAAAGGGTTGATTCATCACTTACATAGGACGTCTTTGACATTAGGCTGCACGCATCCTCCCTCCATGCAGATCCTTGGTGTATCCATATCTTTAAAACACAGGACGTCAACACTACGCAAGCCGTTTCCCTTCACCTCTTCTTTTTTATTGTCTCTACATGAACCTTTTTGTCTCTCTGCGCTATATTCTCAAAGACTTCAGCATTATATTGAGTATCAATGGTATTTTTTATATACAAATCATATGTGATAATTATAACTGATTCTTACTATTGTTATTAAGCTCAATCTGCAAGTGACTTTGTATATCTTCTACTTTTTATTTCTTCTGTCTAAAAAAGTTAATAAAACCATTTTAAACGGAGGGGGCGGGGGGGGGAGGAGTACTGCAGCCCTTTCATGAGAAAGCCAGCTTGAACTGCTGACAAAGTTACTTTTTTCCCATAGTTGGCTACAAGATATCTGCTCAGAGAAGAATGAGACACATTTCCTCTACTGGCATTGAGGCTTCTCTGCTCGGTGCCCTCGGTCTGCGGATTGCAGGGGTGTCGCTGTGTCATGGACTGCGGCAGGAGGTGAAAGTGAAGGGACTTCCTCCAGAGTCCTAGCCTTCTAGATGGAAGACATGATGATTGAGGTGGTCAGGGCGGTGAGCGAAGACCAGGTTGTAATGGTTTGGTTGATGTTCACTGGTTGCTTGAGGTCGTCGTGGTTGGGGGTAGTGGGCTGAATGTTGAAATTGTTGCAGATGTTGGTGATTTTGCTGTGGAAGTAGTGTGAGAGGGTGTCGTAGAGTTCTTGGGAGGGATAGATGGTGTTCTCTAAGGCTATCGGGTTGGAGAATTCTCTGACTATTTTGAAGAATTCCTTTGTGTGGTTGGCTGCGGAGTCGATGCGGGTGGTGATTGCTGCTTTCTTGGCTTCTTTGATGTGCCGGTGATAGTTGCTGAGGGCTGTTTTGTGAGCTACTCTGTCGGTGGTGTTCTTGGTGGTGTATCAGAGTTTCTCCAGTTGGTGGACGTTGCACTTGGTGGTCCTGAGTTCTGGGGTGTACCAGCTGGCATATTTGGAGGTCTTGTTGGATTTTGTAGGTTTCAGTGGGCCGACTGTCAGCGCCATGGGTGATCCAGGGGGCGAAGTTCTGGACAGCCTGGTTGGGGTCTGTTGAGGCCTTGGGTTGGGAGATGGTGAGAGACTGTGACCACTGAGTTTCGGTGACCATGCTCCAGCTGCGTTGGGAGGAGATCCGACGTCTGGTGATGGTGTGCTGGGCGTCGGTGATGGTGAAGTGTACAATGGTGTGGTCAGTCCAGGTGAATTCTGTGGAGTGGCTGAATTTGATTCTGTCGCTGGAGGTGAAAATGGTGTTGAGTGTATGTCTGGCGTTGTGCATGGGTTCAGTGACCAGTTGGGTTAGGCAGATGCTGTTCAGGTTGTCAATGAGGGTGGTGGAGTCGGCATTGTTGGGGTTGTCGATCAATCAATCATTTTTCTTATATAGCGCTGCTAATCAGCCATGAGGGTCTCAAGGCGCTGAGGGTGGTGTGGTGGGTGGGGGAATCTGCAGCTCCAGTAGAAGAGACATGTATTCAGGTCTTTCCTGAATTGAGGCAGTGACGGTGAGTGCCTGAGATGTAGAGGTAGAGAGTTCCAGGTCCTCTCAGCGAGGTAGGAGAAGGATCTTCCTCCAGCCGAGGTATTGCGGATCGTTGGGATAGTGGCTAGGGCCAGGTGGGTGGAGCGGAGATGTCTGGTGGGTGTGTAGAAGGGCAGGACGGTAGTTGAGGTATGCAGGTCTGGTGTTGTGGAGGGCTTTGTAGGAGTGTGTGAGGAGCTTGAAGGTGATTCTTTTCTTGATCGGGAGCCAGTGAAGGTCTCTCAGGTGACCGGAAATGTGGCTGCGGCAGGGGATGTCCAGGATAAGTCTGGCGGAGGCTTTTTGGATGCTCTGCAATTTCTTTTGGAGTTTTTGGGTGGTGTCCGGAGTAGAGCGCGTTGCAGTATTCAAGCTTGCTCCTAATGAGCGCCTGGGTGACCGTTCTCCTGGACTCGGCGGAGATCCACTTGAAAATCTTCCGCAGCAGGCGGAGTTTGTGGAAGCAGAAGGATGAGACAGCGTTGATTTAGCAGTTCATTGTGAGTGATGAGTCGAGGATGATGCCAGGGTTGCATGCGTGGTCGGTGGGTGTGGGGGGGAGGGGCGGGGGGGTTCAGGCGCTGCGGGCCACCAGGAGTCGTCCCTGGTGGAGGCAGTGGTGCCCAGGATGAGGACTTAGGTTTTGTCGGAGTTGAGTTTGAGGCAGCTGTCCTTCATCCATGAGGCCACTGCCTTCATCCTGTTGTGGAAGTTGCTCTTGGCGGCTGTAGGTTCATCGGTGAGGGAGAAATCAGCTGGGTGTCGTATGCGTAGGAAACGATGTGGAGTCCAGGGTTTCGGACAATGACTGCAAGCAGGGCCATGTAGATGTTGAAAAGGGTGGGGCTCAGAGAGGAGCCCTGAGGGTCTCCGCAGCTGATCTCTATAGGTTCTGAGGCTAACAGTGGGAGCCAGACACTCTGGGTTCGGCCGGTGAGGAAGGAGAGGATCCCCTCAAAGGCTTTGCCGCGGATGCTGGCGTCATGGAGTCTTGTGCGAAGGGTGTGTTGGGAGACAGTGTTGAATGCGGGACAGAGGTCCAGGAGGATGAGGGCTGCGGATTCGCCTCGGTCAAGGAGAGTGTGGATATCGTCTGTCACGGCGAGGAGGGCTGTCTCTGTGCTGTGGTTGCTTCTAAAGTCTGATTGGGAGGGGTCCAGGGTGTGGTTTGTTTCAGTGAATTCGGTGAGTTGGGCGTTGATGGCCTGCTGGATGACTTTGGCTGGGAAGGGAAGCAGAGAGATGGGTCTGTAATTCTTGAGGCCTGTCGGATCGGCTGAGGGTTTTTTAGAAGGGATGTGGAAGTGGAGGTCGCCGAGTTGGACGTAGTAGTGAGAGTAGATTGCTAGGGGTGCAATGAGGTTGGGGATGGCGTCGCAGAATGTTGCTCGGGTCCCGGGGGTCTGTAGGGGAGGTTGGCTCTTATAGTGGTCTTTGCGTCAGTTTGTAGTAGAAAGTTGAGGTGTTCCATGAGAGGTGTGGGGTCGTCTCTAAAAAGGAATATGACCGAAACTGAACTGAGCTTTGTCATAGACCTGAATCTCAAATGCTTCCTTCCAGCTCAATCTACTCCTCAAACTAAAGCCATTAATCCCACACTCAAACTTTATAAACACAGTACAGAGGCTTGTTCTCAAACATCTGGGTGGGTGACGTGCAGTCCTAGCAGGCCATACTGAATCCTCTACTGTGCCACATAGAGCTATACTCCATCCTCCTGCCTGGCTGCCTCGACAACCAATAAAGCGAGACCAAATCCCTTCCACCTGATTAGGACTTTAATGGCCCATTCTTGATGCAAGGGTTGATTTCAACATTACATGCATAACCCAAAGAGCAAACCACAGTGGCTTACTTGAGGGACAAACTTTGACAGGTGGACAAAGAAATACAAGAAACAGACTAATTCTCAAAATCCTCAATGCAAAAAAATGGTCAACTTTAAAGCAAGCATTTCACGCAGCGCTGCAAAACTGTGGAACTCCATCCCTGATCACAAAACTCATTCTGCTGACCTTCTTTTGTGAAGAAGTGAATATGCACCTCTTCAGACTATCTCTCTGATCATTTCCTCTAACTGTTCTCCCTCCCATCATGCTACTCTCTTGTCTTGTTCTATGTGATCCTTGAATTCGTTACTTGTAAAGTGCTCTGCTACCCTCAGCTAGATCAGCGCAATCGAAATACTACAAATACATAAGCCTGAACCTGGGTTTAAATTTCGAGTGAATTACAGTCTCATGTGTGTATCACTAGCATGTGTATGTCATTGTGGCAAGGTGGAGGTTCAACGTTGAATTTCACCTGCTTGCAGAGAATGAAAGTAACAAGGTTTGCAAAAATTCTGGTTGTCGAGTTTAATAATGTTAACGAAATGTAGAGGACTGTAAAATGCAAAATTGCTATCTAAACCAGTGTCAAACAAGACTTAAAATCTTACAGAAGATGTGCCTGTTAGCAGGTTTATAAAACATGTTTGGATAAAAAAAAAAAAAAGAAAATCACAAAAACAAGCTACACATTTTCAAGCCACATCAAGTGGTAAAAAAATGACTTTCTATTGCTCTCCTACAGGAATCAAGAGAGCCCCTTGATTGGAAATCCAAAACAGTGCAACTTTACCCAGAGATGTCACAGCTTGGTGAAGTTCCTTCATCACACTCTTGTAAAGTTCTTTCTGCCATCCTTGTAAAAGCTTCCACTCCTCTTCTGAGAAACAGGCAGCAACATCACTGAATGAAACTGGCGCCTGAAAAAACAATCGACATCACAAATTCAGCAACCCCTTTTGGGAAAGAAGAAAGAAAAAAATCAAGAAATACGGAGCATTTGATAGTAGGTGTGCAGAGCAGCCCACAAAATAATTTCCCCCAATAATGGACCGGTCTGCCTCGGATTCACTTGCACTGCCTCGAATCTGCAGGTAATAGAAGTGCATAGAGATAGAATGACTGGCACGTTTTCAGCACCCACCTTAACAGCAGCTTGAATTGGGGCTTCACTTATATTTGGATCTGGGAAACAGCATTTACAACGCTGTAAACACAACGCAGTAACTTTACAACGCGGTCGTTACAACGACCGCGTTGTTACCACGCGTGCCATTAGATCACAAGTCGTATCAACGACTTGCTGTAGGGGGCGTGGAACACCAGGGAATGTGTTGGATTTTAAATCCAACACCTTCCCTGCTGTTGCGCAAACTGGAGTAGGAATAGTATTTAATACTATTCCTAAGTCCAGCGCGCCCCCTACAGCAAGTCGTTGAAACGACATGCGATGTAATGGCACGCGTGGTAACAACGCGGTCGTTGTAACGACTGCGTTGTAAAGCCATGCATAGTGAATGTATGCGATGTACCGTCATACATTCTTTGGATCTACCTTTTTTAGGTCAGATCAGCAAAGTTGTCTGCATGAAGTATTGTTATCAATGAATTAAAAAATACACAGAGTGGGTTCATGTTTGTTCTCGCAACGCATGCTATTGGCTGTTTAGTGTATCTTTCTGTTCTCTTGCAAAGGCTTCAACGGAAACTCATGAAGAAGTATTTTACATCTAAAAAGCACAGTGAATCATCACTTTGTTGCTTTCAAATCTTTACCTCTATATACATTCTATACAGAAAGCAATCGTTCTTATCTACTTTTTCCCCCAAGCACTGGCAAAGCCAATTTGACTGGCTTTAACATGCTAAACAGCATTTGAGCATGCAACACCTGCAAACTGCATTTTTGAAAGCCTACGTTTACATACTTTAGGACACCGAAACCAGACCCACTGGTTTTGTCAATGAGGGATTCCTTATTGGCACTATGAAGGCTTAAGTCACATACAATTACAGCAGGCATGATGCCCAGGACCAGGCGTCTTCTCCTTATTGTTTTAAACCTGAGCTGTGAAGCACAGTTGTTGTGCAGCTTGTAAGACTCACCATTTGTTTAATAATCTATTTGTAGATTAATACCTGTGCTCACCTCTCCGTACAGAAAAGCAACCACAGGGAGATGGAAATCCAGCCCTGCCGCCAGGATCACCGTGTGTAATAGCAAACCAAGCCCTGATCCCCGGGACCCATCACCTCTATCGCAGTCTACACTAACGGACCTAGAAACTCTGAATCACCAAACAGTCAGCATACCTCAGAGCATCCATAATGCTATTTTGGAAATTAAGAGCATCTTACACCTCACCGATTACTCTCTCTCTAGAATCAAACGCATTTAAAAATCACTACTCAACCTTTAAAGCAAGCCAAACCATCAACCCTGGTCGCTGGCAAATAGACAATATCGCCCTCGCAAACAACTTAACTATTTATCGGAGGATGAAACTCTAAATCTTCTATTATCCTACGAGTCAACACTCGCCTCTTCCAGTCCCCCCCCCCCGACAAGAAAGACTAAAACAAAATCCATACGATCACAAGCAATGCAAATAGAACTTCCACACTCCGAAACAGAAGGATAAACAGCAACAACTTAAAACGAGTACCCCTATCCACCTCAACTCCCAACACAACCCCGGGGAACTCCGCGACACCGCTTTCTGGTCTTCTACTTAATTGCCGATCAGCAGTGAAGCATGCCTCCGACATCGCCAAACTCATCTTAAATCAAGCAGTAGATGTGGCGATCTTAACAATCATGGCTCAACAAAGCATCATCACTCTGCATGGATTTATTGGTTCCTCTAAACTACAACATCATAAGGCTAGACAGACAAATAAAAAAGGGGGTGGTATCGCTTGCATCCACCGCTCCGACCTCACCGTTACCCAACTTCACTCTGATTCTCTTGACTCCTGCGAATACCTCGCACTTTCCATAAGCAACGACTCTAACCAATTGTGCAAACTGCACACCTTCTACCACCCTCCAGGTAAGAATGACCCGTTCATCGACCACCTCATGGAAATCATCACGACAAATGTCTCCCTCCACTCCAATGATATATTCCTTGGGGACTTTAACCTTCATTGGAACGACCTTAATGACAATCAGGTCAACATCTTTAAAGATTTCCTAGCTGACCAAACACTTACTCAAGCCTGCACCCAGCCAACTCACACGAAAGGCTCTACACTCGATTGGATTATCTCAAAGCAAAAGGGGGTCAGGCTAACCTCGATTGCTCCTTGCGACTGGTCAGACCACCACGCAATTACCTTCCTAATACCGGGCGCACTTAAGAAAAGACCAGTGCAACCGAAACTTTGGCTTAGGGACACTAAAAGCTTAGACTATGAGAAACTGGCAGCACGTTGCGTGAAGGATCTCCCCTCTCCCCCCAAGCTATCAAATATCAGCGCAACAATGTCTGATATAATCGACTCACTAGCCCCGTTACCACTGAAAAGAATCCAGGTTAAAGGCAAAAATCCCTGGTTTAATGGTTCCCTAAACAATGAAAGGAGAAATCTGTGACTAACAGAACGGAAATGGAGACAGCACCCTTCCTCCCCCCAGCTAAAACTTCTTAGAAAGACCAGGAATGCGTACAACAAAAGGCTTCTCAAATCTTTAAAAAAAAAAAAAATAATAATTCTTTAGATTGGAACTGGAGAACGCTAAGAATAGACCTCGTAAGCTCTTTGAAATGGTAAAACAACAATCGAACAAACTGGCCAAATCCTCTAAAGAAGAAACGAAATCCTGAATAAACTGTGATGAGTTCTCCTCCTTCTTCTCAGCCCAAATCCACTCTTTGGGAAACGAGCTGAATTTCGCTGCTATCGTCCAGTCTCATCCATCGGCGGCACAAATCAACGTATCTACACACATCCGTCAGGTAGTACCCAAAACTGAAGCTTGCTGGACTACCTTCAATCTATATGACGACCACAACATCTCGAAAATTCTATCGTCCATAAAACTGAATAACCACTTCAATGAACCCCACCCCTCCAATTGTCTGTCCGCAACCAACCAATTTATCCTACCCATCTGACTACAATAATCAGCGCTTCCCTAACGCAAGGGTCCATAAAAAACTGGTCAAGTCATCCCCATTTTAACAAAACCCACACTGAACCCTGCTGAACCGGACAATTTCAGACCCATATCTAATATTCCTTTACTAGCGAAAGTGCTCGAGAAATGTGTGCAACAACAACTTAGCCAACACATTGGCAATCGTCTAGCAGATTTAATTTGGCAATCTGGTTTCAGGCCAGATCACAGTACTGAAACTACTATTCTCCATATAGTAGATGATGCCCTTCAAGCTCTAGACCATGACAAAACGTGTCTCTTAATTCTTCTGGACCTATCGTCTGCATTCGACACAGTTAACCATGAGAAGTTACTAGATCGTCTCGAAAACAGGATGGGTTTAGGGGAACCGTTCTCGAATGGTTTAAATTCTTCTTACGGAACCGCTGTCAAAGATTCTTAGTTAATCGAAATCTATCCTCTCCTTCCCCAATTATGATCTGAGTCCCGCAAGGCTCAACTCTCTCCCCAACTCTTTTTAACCTCTAATTGGAACCTTTAACTGAAATTATGCATAACGCCAACATCTCTTTCCATATGTATGCAGATGACACACAGATCTACATTAAAGTTTCATCCCCAGAAGAGATCAAAACAATGAACGAGGCTCTAAAGCTGACTGTGCAATGGCTAGCTAGCAACCAGCTCAAACTTAATGCGCAAAAAACTGAATTCTTACTAATTTCCCCTCCCAAAAGCTCCACTAACATACTTGAATGGACCAAATCAATCACTGCGCTGAACTGCACCCCGACCATAGTGGACTCAGCCAAATCACTAGAAATCACACTGGACAAGAACCTGAACATGCCAGCCCACATCAACACACTGGCCAGAAATGCCAGGTTTCACCTGAGCTACCTGAGAAAACTAAAACCATTCCTAGATACGTTTGACCTCAAAATGGCAGAACAGGCAATAGTTATCTCTAGGATCGAATTCGGATTCCCAACCCTCTCTGGTTTGCCCAAGATCCCTAAAAGCCTGTCTCAACATAGCCGCAAGACTCTTAACAGGTTAAAAAAAATTCGACCACATTTCACCGCACCTGAAGGTCCTGATTGGCTTCCTTACGAAGCCAGAATACAACTCAAATTGGCCTGTATCACACACAAAGCGCTACACTCTAAGTCACCTTTGTATCTTGCTCATAAAATTGTGGTATCCGGAGGAGACAGGCACTCTCGGAGTGCCAGGGATCTTGTGCTGAAACCACCCTTCTTCCGGAAGAAGAAAACTTACAACAGAGCTTTCTCTGGGGCCACACCTAGAATCTGGAACTCGCTGCCGCCAAACATCAGAAGAATGCCATCTCTGCCAAAATTCAAGAAGGAAGCTAAGTCTTTTCTAAGGGGCAAATTCCTTCCATAACCTCTCTCAGAGCACTTACAGAATCAGCAGCTTAACAATACTGCTCTTTATATGAACACCACCCGTTTAAGCCTCACTAGACTTCGTAGATGAACCTTACGCGATTCTGGTATCCTGGACAATGTGTAGCATACTGCTTAATTTGTACCTCACGGTTACCTTAATGGGCAGAGGCTGGTGTTGTGCAGTCCTCCCCTGCTCCTGCTGTCATCTGTATTTTCTCCCTCAAGTGTATTCATGATCGTTTGCTCCTAGTCTTTGAAATTAGCTTGTTATCTCTGTAAAGCGCTCTGATACCCAAACGGTCACGTTCTATAAACCACTAAATAAATACAGCGCAAACAAAGCCCAAAGACACCAATGCACCTGACATGAAGTCTGCACTGTCACAAATCAATCTCAGAAGAGAAGGAGAAAGAATGTGGACACAATTGAGCATGGAGCACCAAGCACTGAGTTAAGCAAGAGCAAATAGTGTCCTATGGGTGCCCTATAGGGAGCCTACAGTACCCCATGTAGCAAAGAAAGGCCTGGTGTGGGAAACAAGGCAAACATCTGCCTTGGATTCAGCTGAAGGCCATGAGTGTTGATCCAGGTAGGAAAAGTGGAATCAATGGTTCCAGGAGGAAGCGTGAGATATGAGCTGGGTGATGACACAGTAGTAGGGGTGGAGGGTATCACACGCAAGGAGACAAAATGGGAGGACATGCACGACTTCCAAAGAGAAAATGATGCAAAGGGAGACACCAGCTCCATAAATGAAAGAGAGCAGATACTAAGATCCGTGTTGGTGTGAGATCAAAGAGATTAACAGAAGAAAGCTACTCCTAAAAAGAGAGTGCTTCCAGCTGGTGTGGTCTGAAGAACGCATAGCAAAGCAAACAGGAAAGATTTATACAAAAACGGCACTTTGATGCAGGCCATGTAGGTCTAAGTGACACATCACACCCACCAACAATGACATTATGCTGGAACTCACTGGTTTTTGAAAGCCCAACCTCAGTGTGGGGGGACACAAGTTGCAGTGTCTTTAAACTGCTCACCACATAACTACTTTTTCCACTCATAGTGGACTCTAGAAAAGCAACAAGCTAAGCTCCAACATGATGCTCAACACCAGGACCACTGGAATTATGTGATTGTGCACCCGCGGCCATTTTCGCATAATTATAGAATTGCCGCATTTGCCACATAAATCAGTCATCTGTCATATAATCTGCAGATTTTAACAAACAAAAAGGTTGTTTCTAGCTCAAACAGTTCAAAAGTTTTTTTAAATGCAGCAAGATGTTTTGCTGCGCAGTGGAAGGCTCTTTGCAAAGCTGGACTGGTCACCTTTCTATTGCTTATTGCTTTATTTGGGTGTTAAATTCGTACTAATGAGGTGTAACCAATACCCATACAGTGTTACCAAGTTTAAAAATGACGAAATAATGAAGTAATACCATTACAAAACGTGCTGCATAATTTGGCTTTTGTTGCCGCATAATTTACTCAGCCCTGCCGCATAATTACAGTTGCTCTGCCCATGACCCAGGTGTTCCATAAAAGCATCAGATAAATCTTGTTGGGACAGCTGCCGTTGATTAATGTCAGATTAGATGTTTAATCTATGTCACCTGCAAGAGATGGCATCATGAATTCCAAAGTGCAAGTGGGGCACAGTAAAGAGGATCTAGAACATTACCCTTGAAAGAGACACCTGTGGATTTCAGAAGATCCCCCTGGAGTTCGGAAGGACATGTTTTGATTGCAGAAGTACCTGTCAACCCGAAGAAGATGATATACAAGGATCGCCCGATATCCCCAGCAGATCCTGGGCACAAACCCTTTAAATGGGCATATATTCTGCAAAAACACAATAATGCTCTTGTAATTATATTAGTTTAGAAACATATGGTTGTATCATCAAAAAGATTTATTCCTATTTCAGAGAATTGTATCAAATTGTAATAATTTTTTTGATGATATGACCTTAAGGTTTGCAACTATTATATTAAAGGGAGTCTAAATGACCAAATTCTTGTATAGTAAACATTCATGCAGCAACTGATTCCAAGTGATATAATGGTACCAATTATGACAAGAGCAATATTGTGTTTTTAAAAATAAATAATGAACATGTATCCCGAGGAAACTTTATACACATGTGACCCTCAGAAGGTGACAGGTGTTGAGGAACGATGGCGGTCTATCGTGGGTGAGTTCACAGCACAACCCGGTCACCGCACACTGGCCAAGCTGCTGTAAGAGCTGCTCTAGGACAAGTTGTAGTGGACATGGGCAGAAAGTTGCCTGAAGGCCTTCCTAGCTATGGAAGATGAACTGCTGTCTGCCACCATTATGACGTTCTGCAAGCCTCACCTGAGGAATGAGTTGGCTGAAGACTCTTGCCCTGTTGGCAGGGAGACATTTTGCTTCAGGAGGAGACATGCCTGTATCTCCCGCCCATCACAAACGGAGACGTTTCCTGTGAGCAGCGAGAACTGAACATTAAGGAGCTATTCTGCCCGACTCGAAGACTTTATAAGAATAGAACACAATCCAATGCCTGGCTGACTAATCCGGCTCGGTCTTTCTCTTTTCTATGGATCAATACCTGTACAAGTGGCTACCCTCGCTCTCCTCCACCCGGAGCCTAGGCACCCAATTTTCTATCAAGCTCTCAGTGAAGGGCTTTTCATGGTACCCCTTCCCTTTCACTCCTGTCCTGAGGAAGACCCCGGCGTAAAGGACACATTAACCTACTACTTTCTAGGGGTCGAAACGTCGACATCTGTAATACTAGCCAGCCTGACCAACAGCGATTAATCACTGTGTTACTGTTTCAAACCATGGCTATTTACTGTTTGGATACATTGTGAAGCTTTTGGCTTAAATAAGAGCCTTATGTTTTTTAAGTAATTGACTTTATGATTCGCACTCCATTTTCTATTCACCCTTTTATCCTCACTTCAATCACAATACCCTCACCTTCCCCCTTTTTCCCTCCGAGGGGCACTGCATTTTACTTGTTTGGTATTGTTCAAACAAATGTTATAAACCATTGTATGTTCAGTGTGATTAAACAACACTGAGTACTAACTTTACCACATTTTCTTCTATTTTGTGTGATTGTTGTAATCTGTGTGATGATATACTGATTACTGGGACCACTGTTCCAATGTACTGTATCTCCCATCCAAGCTGGCGATAACCCCAAAGAACTAAAATACTTCAAGAAGGACGAAGAGTCAAACGCAAACCTCTGTAGATCTGTCGCCACATTTACCTACAAGTCTACGGGCACCTCTTTCATTTTGACCATGGACCGCATATAGCACCCTTCCAGGAATCAGTGCCTTTCTCCAGATGTAGGAGCACCAGTCTGAAGCCAAGTGTAGGCTGAAATGTACGACCGAGCCGACTACCTAGCAGACAGAAGCTAATGGGACAGAAGAAAACAAGAGCTTCGAACCTGAGGAGCACTCTAGTTCTACTCATAACGAGTGGCTGCAAATTGCTACCACTGCTTGATGGGAGAACCAATGGAGAAATGCTATAGAGACCAACTGCCATAGCACAGCCAAAAACAAAAGGGACCTTCAGCACACATTATTATTCAGCAGTATACCGATGTATCCCCAGAAAGATTACAGCTGGGACCCTATTGAATAGCGATGCTAGAATCCCTTCAGGAAATGACTGTGCAGCTCATGCATGTTGAAAATCAAAGAGTTGTGGAAAAGACAGGAACAAATATCGGAAAAGGTTTGGCTCCCAGTTATGGCAGAAGGGGTGGCCTCCCACAGACTACCCTATTAGTATGCTGGACTTGGGGACCAAGGAGAGCACCTAGTAAACAGAGGTCCCTAAAAAAAGCACAGCGAGCACATGTCCAAGCACTGGACACAGTGGTCTTCAAACTTTTTTTTGACGCCCCCCTCCCCCAGTGAAAATATTAAAATCATCGGCCCCCCCAGAACTTTTCACAGTTATTCAATCAAATTGGCAATGTTCAAATATGTCTGGACTTATTTAAACATTGCAGTTAAGATCTGTTACCGTTTTAAAAATGCAACCAAATACATGATTGACAAACATACTACTCTGGTCAGGCAGACCTTACTAATGTTTAAAAGTTACCACAGTGTGATTATCAGAAATGGGGATGGGGGATTTGAAGAATATTTAGAGCCCCTTCCCTTTTGACACATACTCTCAACTAGAATATATATGACGTTAGTGATGGCCCATTACAGAGCGGCTGACTGCCGCTCATTGTTTTCCACTTAAAACAAAGCACTGCTATAAGAATAATGCTTCTTTTGGCTAGAGCCTGTCGCTCCTCCCTGGGATCACTTGAGGCCCCCCTAGGGGGGAGCCCGCCTCCAGTGTGAAGACCCCTGCCCTGACGAATGGCATATACAAGCTATGGTGGATCAGTTTTCCTAACATTTAGACAAGGTGCCATTGATATCGGTTAGAGACAGTCCTCCCCAACCTTCAGAAAATGCTAGTTGAACAAGGATGTTTACATGAAAACAAGATACATAACAGAACAACTTTCTGTGGGGAAAAGGTTACTGTGATGCCTCGAGTATCTTTCCATTCCTCACACCGCTAGCGTCTGCTGGCATACCAGCCAATGCAGAAATTGATTGGGTCACGAGTCTCTTCAAGAAAGCACTCTTAATCGCACAGGAGCAAGGCAAGGGCCTGCAGCTGAGCCTTTTCAGATTCTTACGGGAGTGCTGCAATACCCTACACTTAGCTAGTTTTGGTTCAGCATTTATGCTGCTGACACCACTCATGGTTGGAAGGATTTAATATCACGTTACGTGGGATCCTTCATTCCCTGAATCATCAGAAATGGAAGAGGACAAAAGAAAAACCATGACAAAGTCAATAGTAAACCGGGAGACCACCTTTCTGAGATCCAAACTCGTGAATTAGCGCTGGAGAAGGCCTAACACACAAAAAGCAAGTTAAGTCTGTCTTTCATACCTGGACCTCAAATAGTGACACAAAGATATGGCACAACAGTGACAGCCATCAGTGACAATGAAAATGTAACAAGGACCATTCCTTGGGATTAGGGAACAGAAACGAAGAGGGCTACCAAGAATTCAAAACCAGTCCTTTTCCAATAGAAGACCCATAAGATGTAACCAACGCATCAGGAGAAGAGATGAGTGCTCAAAGAATGGCGTTGGAATCGCAGAAGTACTGGCTCTTTGAGCAGTATCTGTTTACTCGGTGTTTGTCTGTCAGCTTCATCAATTTACTGTCAAGGAACCCTACATGTGCTTTGGAAAACTCAACATAACAATGCTATCTGCAAACTCACTCTCGGCATTCTGATGGAAGGAAGGATTAAGTCGTCTGAACAGTGGAGCGGGCGGATCAAGCTTTTATTTATTTATTTGGGCACCTCCTGTAAATAATTTATATGTAATCCTAGTAAAGCCTTTTACTGTATGACCTTTTCCTTCCCACGTTTGTTATACCTCCTGTAAACGATTAACAGAACGGTGTCCACCTGCTTTGGGATTATCAGGATCCTCAGGAAAATTTCCCATTTCCTTTTGTTCGCCTCCCGAAAGCAGGCAGTGATTGCCTTAGTGATGTCCAGATTGGACTATTGTAATGCCCTCTATCTGGGCATTAACAAGGGCCTTGTTCGTCGTCTGCAGCTGGTGCAGAATGCAGCAGCCAGGCTGGTGATGGACCTTCCGAAATTCCACTCAGTCTCGGCTTCCCTCAGCAAGCTGCATTGGCTTCCTTTAAATCGAAGAATTTTGTTCTAAGCCCTATGCCTTACCCATAAGGCTTTTTATGGTCTAGGCCCGGATACTATCAAAGGGCTGTTCCAGCGCTATGTTCCCACCAAGCAGCTTAGATCAGCTAGTAAAAATCTGCTGACAGTCCCAAGGTTCAAGTATTCTAGATGGGGAGGCAGGGCGTTTTCTATTGTTGCTGCCAGGCTATGGAACTCCCTTCCTGGCGATCTCTCGGGACAAGCGCTCACTCTCTCTTCCGCAAGGCTCTGAAAACTTGGCTCTTCACAGAGATATCAGTCTGAGCCTTACTTTATTTCTGTATGATAGTCCCTCCTGTAGCGCCTTGATGCCTCTGGGCTAAGTTTGCGCTTTAGAAGTCTAATATTCATTCATTCATTCATTCATGTATATGTAATCGTTGTAAAGTGCTCTGATGCCCTCGGGTCAAGTTTACGCTATATAAAGCTAAAAAAAGAAAAAGAAACTAATGTTTTTTCAGCACATGCAAAGAAAAGCAGCTCTTGTGAGCGCATATAGCATGTGCCTGACAGCCTCTGCACAGCGATATAAGAAACTGAGTGCTCCATGTAACGGAGAGTGCTCCCACCGGTACGGAGGTGGCGTAATCTTAATCCATTATCTGCTTTGCACATTAAAATAATTTAGTGTGGCATATACAAGAGCACACCACATGTGTGTGATGGATAGGTAACAAATGGCTGGGTGAGAAATGCAATAAACACAAGGAGAGGGGAGATCCAGTTATTTGTGACAGTGTCGGTCTTGTCTGTATCCGAGACAAGTGAGCGTAATGCACCCAGGTAAATCGGTGCTTGCTTCACAATTTCTCAGACAGTAAACTTTCTCTGAGATGGTGTGAAAAATGAAAAAAAATATATATATATGTACATCCACTTTCCTTGGACAAATGGGCACGGACTCCGACAGAATATGTGCATAAATTCTTCTTTATTGCTGGCACCAACTAGTCATTATGCGTTTCGGTCACCACACGTGACCTTGATCACATGTATACACACACATTCATACACCTTACCAGGGTTGTGTGAGTGTGTTAAAATAGTCTTTAAATCCCTTGTAACTTATTCTGGGATCTAGGGCTAGGTTAAAATAGATCAGTGTGATGCTTTTAGGAATTAATGTTCCCAGGCATCCGATAGGTCGACAAGTTTCAACCTTTATATAGGCAGTGAAGGGTCAGGAGCTTTCCTCAGAACCTCGTTTCTACCCTGCTTTTTGTGATTGCTAATTTTCTGTGCAATTAAAAAGTGAAAAAACATGCACGTAACCATACAGACCATATTTATAGGACCTTTTCCTTGTATGGTTTTAAATGACTTGTTTTTTCAACAGAGATCATCAAGAGTACACGTCCGCTTGCACTCGTAGCATCTCCCTGTGTCCCTGCATGTTAATGAACATTCAGGGACACAGGGAGACGCTATGAGCGCGAGCGTACTCTTGATGAATGTGTGACTACAGAGTCCGTCCTCCCTGGTACCCCTTTGATGTCTGTTGAAAAACAGACATGTTTTTTTACTATTTAATTGCACAGCAAATTATAAATCGCAAAAAGCAGGGTAGAAACGAGGTCCTGAGGAAAGCCTACTAACCCTTCACGGGCTATATAAAGGCTGAAACATGTCGACATATCGGATGCCTGGGAACATTAATTCCTAAAAGCATCACACTGATCTATTTTAACCTAGCCCTAGATCCCAGAATACTACATTTGTTACAAAGGATTTAAAGGCTATTTTAACACACTCACTCAACCCTGCCTTCACTCACTGCTACCACTCAAAGAGCTCCACTTACAAACATGTCAAGCCCACCCATTCACGTTCAGTTTCCAATGATGAAGCATGCCACAGGTAGTACCTGTGGGTGACGAATATATATATATATATATATATATATATATATATATATATATATATATATATATCCAATGTACTCCGCTACTCTCCTTCGGATATCTCCAGGAACGGACACGGACCCAAAAATCGTGCTTCAAGATATTTTTATTCCACCTCTGCTGCCATTACGCGTTTCGCCTTCAACGAGGCTTGATCACATGACAGTGGTAACCAAACATTGTGCTCAATTTAAAGTGCTAGGTGCTTTACAAAACCTGCATCACATGACTGTTTTATCCATAGACATAGATAACATACTTATACACAAAAATTCGTATTGTGTCTAAAACAATCATACATAAATATGTTTAAGCATTGGATTGGCGGTTGTCCCTGTAAATTAATTATTTTTTACTTATTATAAGTTTCTATTTCTACTCCATTAATACCTACTATTTTGATCAACTATAATGGTTTAAATACCATTTTCGAATACTAGATGATGTTACTAAACAAGTCCAAATTACAATTGACCTTAAACTCGTCAATTGTACCTTAGTGATGCCATAAAGTGCAAACAAACATAGTGCAATAGTGTTTAAAATCAAAGGAATAAAATTGGAGAGGAGTTCAATTTTTCTAAATTTCATTGTTTTTGGAACAATCGCAAAAATGGGGGTTGTTGCATGATTTTCACTGCATCTTTTATTATTTACGAGCGGACTTAGTTATGGTATAGTACTGTGTGGTATACACTCCACCGATATTTGAGCCTTGTCCAATAACTTCATTATTATGGGGTTTTGTGCAAAACGATGCTTCATATGAATATCGGAATACCAGAAAATACTCCAAAACATTTAAAAATATCCTAAAATATTTAAAAATATTTAAAACCATTCAAAAATACTCAAAAATATCTAAAAGCATCCGAACATGAATACATAAATACATTAAATTTGCTATATGACACTAGTTATATTATTACAATATATTTATACGAAAGTAAAATACTTAATACCACATCAATTACAATATGTCTGTTGTTTAAAAACCCCCTAAAATCATTGAACAATAAATAGCTAAAAGTCACATTATATTCAATACTAATATTTATACCCCTACAATACGTGTTGGTTCTAGATCATGTAGTAAGTCTTCGTATTTATGTTAGGCAGGTGTGCAAATCCTCAGTTGCATTGAGGCCTCCTGGGAACTTAGAATCTAACTGTATGATATATCGTGTTTCCAACCTTCTCAACTTAATTTCTCTGTCCCCTCCTCTTCTGCTCGGGGGGACTGTGTCAATCACAAAATATTTTAAAAATGAAATATTTGAATTGTGTTTTTCCCTGAAGTGTCGTGCGACCGGATAGGTGTTGTCCTGGTTTGTGATGGCACGTAAATGTTGCAATATCCTCTTATGTGCCGGCAACTTAGTGCTGCCTACGTACTGCAAGCCACATGGACATAACAGTACATAGACAGCATATTCGGTCTTACATGTTAATAGCTTAGATATTTTGAATTGTTCATCACTAAATGGTGTGTTGTACATGCTTTTATTAATGCCATGTGCACAGGCTTTACAGGTTCTACATTTAAAAAACCCTTTACCAGTTTGGAGCCAATTGCTACTTTCTATAATCTCAGGACTAGTTTTCACGATCTTATCTCTCATTGATGGAGCCTTGCTATGGGTAACGGACACCCTCCACGGTAGCAGGGGTCCAATTACCGGGTCAGTGAGCACCATAGACCAATTCCGTTGTATGATTTTGTGCGGTCTATTGAATTTCATTATTATTCTAAATTCATTGTCCTGTGTGGTTAGCTCACTTGGATTACTTCTAGATGTGTTCACCATTATTTGTGATTTCTCCTTTAATGCCTCCTCCCTTGAAATTAACATAGACTTGCTGATGGCATTGTCAACGACTTTAGTAGAATACGCTCTCTATTGGAATCTCCTTTTGCTCTCCATCTGTGCAGCGATCAAATCATTATTATTGCTGCATAGTCGCCTCATCCGAAGCATTTCCCCATAGGGGATGCTGTTAATTAAATGCTTCGGATGGGAGCTGCTAGCATCATGGAGAGTGGTATTACCTGCAGCTTTCTTTCTAAACAATCTAGTTTCTAACCTGTTGTTTTCTACCTAGACTTCCGTGTCCAAAAATTCCACTCTAGTTTGACTAATGGTGGCTGTAAATTGTAGATTTACAAGATTAGAATTGATTATCTCCACAAATACACTTGCCTCCTCCATAGTTCCTTGCCACACAATAAACAGATCATCTATGTAGCGTAGCCACATTCTTACATTGTCACGCATATATATTTGGTGGGTTCCCATGAGGACCAGTTCCTCCCACCTGTCCATGTGTAGGCATATATAGAACCCCTGGGAGTACAGCAAAGATCCACGATATATATAGTTTCATTTTTCACACCTTTTCAGAAATAGTTTACTGTCTGAGAAATTGTGAAGCTAGCACCGATTTACCTGGGTGCATTACACTCACTTGTCTCGGATACAGGCAAGACAGACACTGTCACAAATAACTGGGTCTCCCCTCTCCTTGTGTTTATTGCATAGTAAAATAGGGAAGCAGAGGGTATACCCTTACCATATACTTCTCACTCCTCTTCGGTGTATAAAAAAATGAGTGAGAAATGGAGAGGCTGGGAAAATTGACGCCAGGTCATGCTCTAGCACCACACAAATGCTGGGTACACCATGCCATGTTATCATGGATACTGGTTCCATTCCTGGGCTTTCAGGTAACAAACCAATGCATTTTGGGTGTTGTTGTCTTGCCTGCTTCCAATGAACTATTTAAAAGAACACATTTAATAAGAACGACCAGCAAGTAAAAGTTGGAGAGTGGGATACGTCTGCAGGATGGCATACAGCAATATGTCCACTCTATATACTTTATTGGAAGACTAGGGGGACATTATGCAATAGCCAGAAATCCTGGCCAATGGCTGCCATCATGCAAACTCCTGGAATCAGCAGAGTACAGTTCTCCTACACAGCCACAGCCTACTCCAGCCAGCTCCTCCTTGTGCTTAAGGCCAAGATCTGGAATAAGAGATCCACTGAGGTAAGACAAACAGCATCCTTTCTCGCTTTCCAAAACAATGTAAAAGAGCCTGGGTAAATGCATGCTTATGGGACTGTTTAAATCAAAGCATGCGTATGCCTTAAGGAAGCATATAGTACGACTGTAACGCGCTCTTATGCCCCTTGAAACAGGTCATCGCTAAATAACAACAGAATACATTCAAAGAATAAAACTCACCATTTCTGAATCCTGCTGGAGTAATCCTCCTCTGAATTCCATTACAATTCTCCCAGATAACAAGTGATGTCTGGCAGGGACCGTAGATACAAATAAGAACAGAACAGACCGTAAAGGTTAAGAGCCCAAACTCGGCTCATCCTAAAGAATAACGCGAGGCATCGAGGCGCTACAAAAACAGATGTAAAGCAGCTGGGGATGTTTCAACCAACCATTCTCAGCACACCTAGACTACTGCGCATGCGCAGAGCAGAGACATCTCTCTATCGCGCACGCTCTGTAGGACTGCAACATTCGTGTGCGCCTGCGCAGTGGTGTCTGCGGAATGTCCAGCCTGAGCACCGGAAAAGGATGTGACGTTGTCTCTTACAGCACAAGGCGACAAGGAACATAAACCTCCACAGTCTGGGCTCCCTGAAGTTCAAGGCGTTGCAGGAGAATTTGTTTTAGTCATTTAGTTTGACGAATAATCCGCCTTTGTACGTAACTTTTGACACAAAAAAAGGGAGATTAAAAAAAAATCGGGGGATTTCATTTTCCCCATTGAATTGCATTGAAAAGCAATTTTAGGCGGGAGACTGCTAAAATAAAGCCATTTTTACCTTAAAATTTGGGAGCCTCCTTCCGGAATGGGATCTGTTGGCATGTATGGTTTCTGTACTTGGACCTTGTCCTTCTCAGCTGTTCACCTTAATGCCTTTGTTGCCTTCCACTGTACACATTTCATATGTAACGCTCTCGGAAGCTCTAGGGCCTTGAACAGTCTTGGAAGGACGAAAGGATGACTCTTCAAAGGCGAAGCAGGTAAGTAAAACTTTATTTAAATAGATAGCTGCCTGCGGTAAAGCGTGGTTCATCCCTAGCCAGCCAGTCACCAACTGACCACCCAAGAACTCCACCACCGTAGGTGGAATGTGGAACACACTAGGCACAGTGCTCCACACTCCTCACGTGAAAGAGAGGACATGTAAGCTGTAAGTCCAACACATCCTCTTCCCTTACAGCAATAATTAATAGAAGAGAAAAGAGGAAACCATAAGAAGGAGAGAGGTAAGGAGGAAAAGTAAGAGAGAGACAAGGGATGAAAGAAGGAAAAGAAAGTGAAAGAAATGACAATAGCCAAGAGGAAAATTAAAATCACATCTTACATAAGTGAAAGCACAAAAGTGAAAGATGCTAAAACATTAATCACAAATATAGACGTTGCGGTATCCTGGAGGATGTCGACCTCTTCTAGGTCTCACTTCCCTTCCAACAGGAACACAGCGTTCAAAGTCAGTGGAGGCATCACCACCACCCTGAGTAATACCACGAGAACCTGCATGTGAAGGACTAGTCAAATCACTGTCAGACATTGACATAAAGATATTGCTAGCACTTTGATCATGGTGCTTGATAACAACATTACCTTTCTGATAAAGAGCTACGCGCCTGTAATTCCATTTATCGCCATTGTCAAGTACAACGGTGTGAGAAGTTGGCCTGGTATATGCTGTTCACTAATTAAAGTGGACACCTTGCACCAGGGCAAATCGACTCTTATGGTAGATAGGTTTAAGACAACCTTTTAAAGAAAGCTATCCTAGTGGTAGCTGTGGAGAGCAGCCTTCAGGCTAAGTCTCGGAGGAATGTAAAGCAGCTTGTTTTACCATATAATCTCTTGAATCACCAAATGAAAAGACACCACACAGGTATATATATCAAATATATATGTATTTATTTCTAAATAACTCTCTACTAATCTCTTTATGAGATTAGAAGACAAACATATGCACAAATCAACGTTTCACAATAAGTTAAGCACAAAATATGGCTGGGGCCCTAGGGGCGTACCAGACCATATACTAAGTAAGAGACTTAGAAACAACGACTTGCAAGGAGACAAGGCCTAGGGCCTTCAGAAGTGCTGGGGCCTCACGAAACCACCCAAGGCAGGTAAGTAAAGGACCCACGGGGGACGCGTGCAGTGTGGATACACAGGCGCGAATCGCCGTTAACTTCAATGGGGCAAGTCGCGGTTGGAAATAAAGAGTTTTAGGATACTTCGGGAGAACCTACAAGCAAGTCACTTACAGGGTAAGTAGTTCTAGGGCCCACACCCACAGGAGCACCGTAGTGCTGGAGTTACCTCACCCAGGGAAGCCGGGTGCACAGGTGTCCTTTGGTGTCGGGTCGCGGCGTCGTTTTCAATGGCGAACAAAGAAGACTTGCTGCTTGCGGGAGCTGAAGAAGTGTCCGGTGGAATCCAAGCCTGGATTCTGGAGAAGGATGACCTGAAAGCAGAGGGGACAGTGTTCAAAGTCACTTGGCAGTGACCCGGGGCAAGGAAGATGGATGCCCACCGTCGTCGGTCGCTTCAGGTCGGTTGCAGGTGCCTTGACTCTTCAGCCACGTGGTCCAGGAGGCGTCGACGACGACCAGGAGCTGGATTCGGTGTGTCCCTCGACGTCTGCAGCTGACTGCGGTGTCGGCAACTCGATCGGAGCCAACAAGCCTTGGCAGCCGCAAGTCTCGGGGAGATGAAGAAAAGTCGATGGCGCAGACCAGCAAGGTCTGAGGGACTCACCCAGCGAGGGTAAGTCAGGGCAGGCCTGGAGCAACCAGGGGAGCCCTTTGGTTTGGTTAAGAAGTCTTCTGGGGACCCACAAGCCAGCGGGCAAGGGATCGCGAAGACACCTCGGGCGGAATCACTCAACAGGGGCCCACGGTCACTCGGGACGGTGTAGGCCTCTGATCTTCGGAGGGATTCCTGCTGGAGGTCGGGACCACACGTGGTCCAAAGCACAAGTTCGTAGAACGTTGTGAAGGGGTTGCACTCGACAATAGTGCACGGTACCCAGGGGTCGCGGTTCCTCGTTACTCGGGGGTCCACTTGCCTCAGCTTCGCTGGGGACTCACGATGGCCTGGGAGAGGTCAGGAAATCCACTTCTTGGGCTGCAGGGACTTCGGACTCCGGCGGGAGCGGCGTAGTTTGCGACCGTCGTTGTCGTTTTGGTGCCTGCCAAGCAGGGAGTCACTCCTTGACTCCAAGGGAGATTCTTCTGTCTTCCAAAGGTAGTGGAACGTCGAAGGGCCAGGATTCTTCTGTAGAGCGTCGTCCAGGGGTTATCTGCTTTGCAATGGCAAGGTTCCCCCTCTTATACTAAAAAGAGGGGATGGACTAGCTCTATGACCCCACCTATGGGAGGGTCAAGGGAGGGGTGGCTACACCCACTTCCCTTTGTCCAGTTTCGCGCCAGAGCAGGGGCAGGTAGCCCCTGAGCTGGTTTGAACTGGCATATGCACAGAGGAGCCTTCTGCTCCCCCAGTGCAGGACTTCAAAGCACTCTAAGAGTGCACCCACCCAGCCCCAATACACTAAACCCTGTCTGGAAGGTGGTTACACCTCCCTGTGACAGGATGCCTATTGTTGGGCTTCCTCCACTGCGAGGTTCGGTCATCAGCAGGAGGGCAGCCCAGTGTCTGTGACTGGTGGCATCCATTTTGTGATGCCAGGGCTCTTTAGGATTCTACCGCGTTTCCACAGCAGGTACATGTCTTATCCCTCTAGAAGGGTGGAATGCTACCCCCGCCGCCAAGATTGGCGGGGGGTAGTATTCCAAGATGTTTGACACCAAACACGACATGTTTTGATGCAGCCATTCCAAAGTTAGCATTTACCGCGAGGATATAATGCACTTTAATAGTATATGGTTTAACCGCATCCACAAACAGCACCAGAGAATAGACTCTGAGAGCTGCAGAGGGGCCCTGCTCAGGCAGAGGCACCCCCTCACATAGAAGCCAAGCACCCTGCCCTCAGGATTGATAGGGCCTGCCTTAGGGGTGACTGATAGGTTTATATGTGTGTGCAGGAGAGATATAGGAAACCTATATCTCAGTGAGGGTGCTAGCACCACCTCACCCAGGCTGCAGTAGCAGGCCTGTGGTGTCAGATTTAGACTGCTTCCCAGGGGTGGCATAACACATGCTGCAGCCCCTGGTAGGCCTGTGAAGTACCTATGCCCTTGGCACCTAAGGTACCATATACTAGGGACTCATAAGGCACCACAGTATCCAATCACTAGTGCACCTAGAGTGCACTCCATGTCGTTTAGAGAGAACAGAGAGGCTGGGGCCCTGATTGGCAGGGACCCAGCCAGACTATAGCCAGAAACCAGTGCTAACATCAGAAAAAAAGTGGGGGCAACATAAGAGGCAGATCCTACTCTCCTACACAACCCCCCAAACGTAGGGACACTAAACTAACCTTGACCAGTTGAGTCTTCGTGTTCAAAGTGGAAATACCTTGAGAGTCCATCTGCATTGGCATGTTGGGTCCCAGGCCTATGTTCCACTGTATAGTCCATCCCCTGTAGGGAAATGGACCACCTCAAAAGTTTTGGGTTTTCACCTTTCATCTGCTTTAGCCATAGGAGGGGCTTGTGGTCAGTCTGAACTATGAAGTGAGTACCAAACAAGTATGGCCTCAGCTTCTTCAGGGCCCAGACCACAGCAAAGGCCTCCCTCTCTATAGCTGACCAACGTTTCTCTCTAGGGGTCAGCCTTCTGCTAATAAAAGCTACTGGCTGGTCTTGACCTTCATCATTCAGTTGAGACAGTACAGCTCCCACACCCAGCTCAGAAGCATCTGTTTGGACAATGAACTTTTTGGTGTAGTCTGGACTCTGTAAGATGGGGGCAGTGCACATGGCCTGCTTTAGGTCTTCAAATGCCTTTTGACAGCTAGCTGTCCACTGAACCTTTTTGGCATTTTCTTAGAGGTAAGATCATTCAAGGGGGTCACTATAGATCCATATCCCTTGACAAACCTCCTATAGTACCCAGTCAGGCCTAAGAAGGCTCTCACCTGTGTCTGGGTGGTTGGAGCAACCCATTCCAGTATGGTTTGGATTTTGCTCTGCAAAGGCTGAACCTGGCCTCCACCTACAAGGTGGCCCAGGTACACAACCTGACTCTGCCCTATCTGGCACTTGGTGGCCTTGATAGTGAGGCCTGCTTTCTGCAGGGCCTCCAAAACATTTCTGAGGTGGACCAGGTGATCCTGCCAGGAGGAACTAAAGACAGCAATATCATCTAGATAAGCTGAGCAATAAGTTTCCATCCCTGCCAGAACTTTATTCACCAACCTCTGAAAAGTGGCAGGTGCATTTTTCAATCCAAAGGGCATCACCACAAAGTGGTAGTGCCCACCAGGGGTCGAAAATGCTGTTTTGGCTTTTGCATCATCAGCTAATCTGATTTGCCAGTAGCCAGCTGTTAGGTCAAATGTGCTTAGATACTTGGCTGAGGCCAAAGTATCAATCAGCTCATCTGCCCTTGGTATGGGATAGGCATCAGTCCTAGTGACTGCATTGAGTCCTCTGTAGTCTACACAAAACCTCATTTCTTTCTTACCACCCTGGGTATGAGGCTTGGGTACCAGGACTACTGGGCTAGCCCAAGGGCTATCTGAAGGCTCAATCACGCCTAACTCCAACATTTTCTGGACTTCAGTCCTGATACAGTCCCTGACATGGTCAGGTTGCCTGTAGATTTTATTCTTGACAGGCAGACTGTCCCCAGTGTCCACCTCATGGGTGCACCAGGTAGTCTGACTAGGGGTCAGGCTAAACATATGTCTAAACTGTTGCAGAACTTGTCTGCACTCAGTTTGCTGATGGTCAGTGAGGCTGCTTGCCAAAGCAACACCATCTACTGACCCATCATCAGGGTTCTGAGAGAGCAGGTCAGGGAGAGGGTCACTCTCCTCCTCCTGGTCCTCATCAGTTGCCATGAGCAAGCCCATGTCAGCCCTGTCAACATATGGCTTTAATCTGTTGACATGAAGCACCCTTAGGGGGCTCCTGGGAGTTCCAAGATTCACCAGATAGGTGACTTCTCCCTTCTGTTCAACTATGGTATGGGGGCCACTCCACTTGTCCTGGAGGGCTGCTGGGGCCACAGGCTCCAACACCCACACTTTCTGTCCTGGCTGGTATACAGTCAGCACAGCCTTTTGGTCATGCCAAGCTTTTTGCAATTCTTGGCTGGCCTCCAGGTTTTTGGTTGCCTTTTTCATGTACTCTGCCATCCGGGAGCGGAGACCAAGTACATAGTCCATCACATCTTGTTTGGGGGCTTGAGAGGTAACTCCCAGCCCTCTTTTACCAAACATAGTGGACCTCTCACAGGATGCCCAAACAGAAGCTCAAATGGGCTGTAACCAACCCCCTTCTGTGGAACCTCTCTGTATGCAAACAAAAGGCAAGGAAGAAGAAGGTCCCATTTCCGCCTAAGCTTCTCTGGGAGTCCCTTAATCATTCCTTTCAAGGTCTTGTTGAAGCGTTCAACTAAACCATTGCATTGTGGGTGATAGGGGTGGTGAACTTATAAGTTACACCACACTCCTTCCACATTGCTTTCAGATATCCTGACATGAAGTTGGTACCTCTGTCAGAAATGACCTCCTTTGGAAAACCCACTCTGGAGAAAACTCCAATGAGGGCTCTTGCCACCACAGGTGCTGTGGTGGTCCTCAGGGAATTGCCTCTGGGTACCTGGTGGCATGATCCACTACCACCAGGATAAATCTGTGCCCAGATGCAGTCTGAGGGTCAAGGGGACCAACAATGTCAATCCCTACCCTTTCAAAGGGTACCCCCACCACAGGTAGTGGTATCAGGGGGCCTTTGTTGTGCCACCTGCCTTACCACTGGCTTGGCAAGTGACACAGGAGCGACAAAACTCCTTTGTGTCCTCTGACATATGTGGCCAATGAAAATGTGGAACAAGCCTGTCCCAGGTCTTGTTTTGGCCCAAGTGTCCTGCCAAAGGGATATCATGTGCTAAGGTCAAGAGGAACCCCTAAACTTCTGAGGTATTACCAACCTCCTGGTGGCTCCAGGGGCTGGGTCTCTACCCTCAGAATATAGGAGTCCCTCATCCCAATAAACTTTATGGGACCCACTAGCACTCCCAGCAGCCTCAGCAGCAGCCTGCTGTCTGAGGGGTTCAAGAGAGGGGCAGCACTGTTGCTCCTTGCTCAGATCTTCCCTGGAAGGGCCCCCTGCCCCCAAGAACTCAACCTGGTCAGGTTCAAGTCCCTCTGGGGCAGTTCCTTCTTCAGGTTCTGCTTCACCTCCCTCTGGAAGTGAATCCTTGATCTGAGACAGAGGGGAAGGCACTGCCTTAACCCTACTGCTCCTCCTCTTGGGAAGCATCTGGTCCATTGTTCCAGGATCCAGAGCTGGTTCAGTGTCATGCATTCTTGCTTGTGACCTGGTCACAGCAAATACCTCTGCAGGGATGCCCAACATCTCAGCATGAGTCCATAACTCTACTTCAGACCAGGCTGAAGTCTCTAGATCATTGCCCAACAGACGTTCTACAGGGAGGTCTGCACTGACTACAACCTTCTTGAGGCCAGTTACCCCTCCCCAGGAGAAATTCACAACTGCCAGACTATGGTTGGTCTGGACATTGCTTGCATTGGTCACCTGGTACATTTCACCCAGGATGATCTGTCCAGGGTCCACTAGGTCCTCTGCCACCATGGTGACACTAGCACCGGTGTCCCTAAATGCCAAAGCCTGTTTGCCATTTATCAAAGGCTGCTGTTTGTACTTGCCCAGATTACTGGGGCTTACTAGGAAGGACATATCAATGTTTCCCTCACAAATCAGCATTGCCTGAGTGGTCACTCTGACTAGGTCAGAATCCACTTCAGAACCCAGGGTCAACCCTACTACACCCTTATTCTGAGTTCCACCTCCACCAGTAGCTGAGCTAGGGGGCACAGTTGCCTTAGGGGCAGGAGTGGTGGTGGTTTGGTCTTTGGACTTGGTACAATCAGAAGTCCAGTGCCCTTTCTGTTTACAGAATTTGCACCAGGGCTTCTTTTGGCCTTTTCCCTTGTTGGACTGTGACTCCCCACCAGATGCAGATTTTTGGGGCCCTTGTGAAGACTTCTGGTCTTTTGACTTATCCCCACCTTTCTCAGGGCCTTTAGGATCTTGCTTCTTAGTGTCACCCCCTTGGTTCTGGGTTTTCTGCCTCACCCTGGTTCTGACCCATTTGTCTGCCTTCTTTCCCAATTCTTGGGGAGAGGTCAGATCAGAGTCCACCAGGTACTGATGCAACAACTGGTTCTGGCAATTATTTAGGATCTGTTCTCTCATCATCAGATTATACAATCCCTTGAAATCAGTAACCCTACTGCCAACCAGCCAACCCTCTAGAGCCTTGGTTGCACAATCAACAAAGTCAGTCCAGTCCTGAGTCTGTGCCTTCTGGGTATCTCTGAACTTTAACCTGTACTGCTCAGTGGTTAAGCCAAACCCATCTATCAGTGCACTCTTCAGGACCTCATAATCATCAGCATCCTCCTCTCTAACAGTGAGGAGCTTGTCTCTACCTTTGTCTGAAAAGGAGAGCCACAAGATTGCTGCCCACTGCTTTTGGGGGACCTGCTGTACTCTACAGGCCCTCTCCATAGCAGTTATCCATTTGTGGATATCATCCCCACTCTGGTAGGGAGGAACAACCTTGCTCAGGTTCCTATGGTCAGGGACATATTCTCTGCCTCTAGGGACACTGTTGCTGCCACCAGGGGGTTCTAACCCCTCTTTTCTAGAAGCTCTCTGGATCTCCAGGGCTTCCTATCCAGTGCCAACTGCTTGGTTCTGAGGGCCACTCTGGCTTCCTCATACTGGAGCAGTTTGCACCTTCTCTCAGAGGAGGTCTCTCTTAAGGAAAAGTATGAGCTCCTCTGCTGGACAAATTCTCTGCCAGAGTGATAAGAGTGGTCAGATTCCCTGGAAGGGGATCTGGGCCTCTCCTCCTCTCTGTCAGTTCTCTTATGGAGAATTCCTCTGTCCTTTTCAGGCCCCTTGGAGCCTGGCCCTTCAATCACAGAGTCTTGGTCATTCTGATTTTCATCATCTGACCCAGATACTATGACTGACCCACCCACTGATTCAAACCCTTTAGCTCCTAGAGCCAACCTAAGGTCATCTGCTGTCAGCAGATCTATCAGGTGGAGTGTTGAGGGACTCTGTCCTATCCTCAGGTGTCTGTCAACACACATGGCTCTCAAGTCAGAGAAAGCCATGTCCTTATACTGAGGCTGAGTGGATCCACTGGGTCCACCCTTTAAGGACATTCTAGTGTTGTGCAGTGTTGTACTACCTACACTAGTTTGTGGCCTACTGATCCTAGCTTGAGCTGTGGAAAGGGTGTGCTATCCCTTGGCACACAGCTCTAAGTTCAGTAGAACTTATTGATACTAAGCTTGACTTTATATGTACCTTGAGTACCTATAATGGTTTTCAGTTAGTAATTCAAATAGAGATTTTCTGGTAAAACAATGGCAAGCTGGAATCCCACACGCTGCCCACCAATGTGAGAAGTTGGCCTGGTATATGCTGTTCACTAATTAAAGTGGACACCTTGCACCAGGGCAAATCGACTCTTATGGTAGATAGGTTTAAGACAACCTTTTAAAGAAAGCTATCCTAGTGGTAGCTGTGGAGAGCAGCCTTCAGGCTAAGTCTCGGAGGAATGTAAAGCAGCTTGTTTTACCATATAATCTCTTGAATCACCAAATGAAAAGACACCACACAGGTATATATATCAAATATATATGTATTTATTTCTAAATAACTCTCTACTAATCTCTTTATGAGATTAGAAGACAAACATATGCACAAATCAACGTTTCACAATAAGTTAAGCACAAAATATGGCTGGGGCCCTAGGGGCGTACCAGACCATATACTAAGTAAGAGACTTAGAAACAACGACTTGCAAGGAGACAAGGCCTAGGGCCTTCAGAAGTGCTGGGGCCTCACGAAACCACCCAAGGCAGGTAAGTAAAGGACCCACGGGGACGCGTGCAGTGTGGATACACAGGCGCGAATCGCCGTTAACTTCAATGGGGCAAGTCGCGGTTGGAAATAAAGAGTTTTAGGATACTTCGGGAGAACCTACAAGCAAGTCACTTACAGGGTAAGTAGTTCTAGGGCCCACACCCACAGGAGCACCGTAGTGCTGGAGTTACCTCACCCAGGGAAGCCGGGTGCACAGGTGTCCTTTGGTGTCGGGTCGCGGCGTCGTTTTCAATGGCGAACAAAGAAGACTTGCTGCTTGCGGGAGCTGAAGAAGTGTCCGGTGGAATCCAAGCCTGGATTCTGGAGAAGGATGACCTGAAAGCAGAGGGGACAGTGTTCAAAGTCACTTGGCAGTGACCCGGGGCAAGGAAGATGGATGCCCACCGTCGTCGGTCGCTTCAGGTCGGTTGCAGGTGCCTTGACTCTTCAGCCACGTGGTCCAGGAGGCGTCGACGACGACCAGGAGCTGGATTCGGTGTGTCCCTCGACGTCTGCAGCTGACTGCGGTGTCGGCAACTCGATCGGAGCCAACAAGCCTTGGCAGCCGCAAGTCTCGGGGAGATGAAGAAAAGTCGATGGCGCAGACCAGCAAGGTCTGAGGGACTCACCCAGCGAGGGTAAGTCAGGGCAGGCCTGGAGCAACCAGGGGAGCCCTTTGGTTTGGTTAAGAAGTCTTCTGGGGACCCACAAGCCAGCGGGCAAGGGATCGCGAAGACACCTCGGGCGGAATCACTCAACAGGGGCCCACGGTCACTCGGGACGGTGTAGGCCTCTGATCTTCGGAGGGATTCCTGCTGGAGGTCGGGACCACACGTGGTCCAAAGCACAAGTTCGTAGAACGTTGTGAAGGGGTTGCACTCGACAATAGTGCACGGTACCCAGGGGTCGCGGTTCCTCGTTACTCGGGGGTCCACTTGCCTCAGCTTCGCTGGGGACTCACGATGGCCTGGGAGAGGTCAGGAAATCCACTTCTTGGGCTGCAGGGACTTCGGACTCCGGCGGGAGCGGCGTAGTTTGCGACCGTCGTTGTCGTTTTTGGTGCCTGCCAAGCAGGGGAGTCACTCCTTGACTCCAAGGGAGATTCTTCTGTCTTCCAAAGGTAGTGGAACGTCGAAGGGCCAGGATTCTTCTGTAGAGCGTCGTCCAGGGGTTATCTGCTTTGCAATGGCAAGGTTCCCCCTCTTATACTAAAAAGAGGGGATGGACTAGCTCTATGACCCCACCTATGGGAGGGTCAAGGGAGGGGTGGCTACACCCACTTCCCTTTGTCCAGTTTCGCGCCAGAGCAGGGGCAGGTAGCCCCTGAGCTGGTTTGAACTGGCATATGCACAGAGGAGCCTTCTGCTCCCCCAGTGCAGGACTTCAAAGCACTCTAAGAGTGCACCCACCCAGCCCCAATACACTAAACCCTGTCTGGAAGGTGGTTACACCTCCCTGTGACAGGATGCCTATTGTTGGGCTTCCTCCACTGCGAGGTTCGGTCATCAGCAGGAGGGCAGCCCAGTGTCTGTGACTGGTGGCATCCATTTTGTGATGCCAGGGCTCTTTAGGATTCTACCGCGTTTCCACAGCAGGTACATGTCTTATCCCTCTAGAAGGGTGGAATGCTACACCCGCCGCCAAGATTGGCGGGGGGTAGTATTCCAAGATGTTTGACACCAAACACGACATGTTTTGATGCAGCCATTCCAAAGTTAGCATTTACCGCGAGGATATAATGCACTTTAATAGTATATGGTTTAACCGCATCCACAAACAGCACCAGAGAATAGACTCTGAGAGCTGCAGAGGGGCCCTGCTCAGGCAGAGGCACCCCCTCACATAGAAGCCAAGCACCCTGCCCTCAGGATTGATAGGGCCTGCCTTAGGGGTGACTGATAGGTTTATATGTGTGTGCAGGAGAGATATAGGAAACCTATATCTCAGTGAGGGGTGCTAGCACCACCTCACCCAGGCTGCAGTAGCAGGCCTGTGGTGTCAGATTTAGACTGCTTCCCAGGGGTGGCATAACACATGCTGCAGCCCCTGGTAGGCCTGTGAAGTACCTATGCCCTTGGCACCTAAGGTACCATATACTAGGGACTCATAAGGCACCACAGTATCCAATCACTAGTGCACCTAGAGTGCACTCCATGTCGTTTAGAGAGAACAGAGAGGCTGGGGCCCTGATTGGCAGGGACCCAGCCAGACTATAGCCAGAAACCAGTGCTAACATCAGAAAAAAAGTGGGGGCAACATAAGAGGCAGATCCTACTCTCCTACAAACGGCATGAGGTAAAGTACGTGCCACTTTGTAAGGCCCCAAGAACTTGGATGAACCTGCACTAGATCTTCCACTACGCAGCTTCACCCAATCACCTGAACAAATGCGTCTGCAATTTTTTTTTTCAACTTTCAAAGTCCTGGGAGAAGTGCTTTTAAGAACAAGGTCTTTCATCCAAGTGGGAACAAGTTTGGTGTTCGGCAGTCTCCCACGCATCATTTCAAAAGGTGTTTTACCAGTCACCCCATGCAAACTTGAGCGGTATGCCCACAACATTTCAGAAACCAATAAGTTTACCTTGTTAAGTTGCAAAGTACAGCGAGAGCAAAATGAGATGTATAGAAAAATGTGTCAGGTAAAAAGAGTAATGGGGAAGAGAGAAAGGCAGAGAGAGTGGTGAAGGAAAGAGAAGTGTCATGTAGAGCGAAAAGAGTTAGTTGAAAGACACAGGTGAGATTGAGAAAGGGGAGATTTATACAACTAAATTACACTGCTGAGCAAGTTTTAGGACCATACGTGCCTACATTTTAGAACAGCAAATTGGGAGATTATGAAAAATAATCAGGGACTGTATTTTTCCCATTGACTTCTATTGAAGCCGAGGCAATTTCAGCAGGAGACAGCTAAACTAAAGCCGTTTTTTGCTTCAAAAATCATGATTCTCCTGCTTGAATCTGGTCTGTTGGCATGTATGTAGGATTGCCATATTTTTTAAGAGGGACTTGTGTGCCAAAAACAGGTCCGCTAAAGTGCAGCCTTTAAATCCAGCACACTGCCCCCAGGCATGGAGTCATAGAAGTAGACTCTCAGCCCTTTTTTGAATTACCTAAAATGACTTAAAAAGCAATTCTTTGAACACTTATAATCTTTTCTGCACCTACCTCTGCCCTGTGCATACCTGTTGCAGAATATGAAAAACAAGAAGTGGGGATGGACAGTTATCACTTTTGAAAGGTCATGGGAAGTGTTGTAAAGTCATCCTGTGTGCCCTGTGCACCCCCCTTTTTTTCTGACTGGTACTGGTGGTAACTGACTCTGACTGTCTCTGTGCTCTGTCCAACCAGGTCCAGGGCCAGTGCTATGTCGAAAACACAGTGACAACACACATGCATTAGGGTACACTATGTAGGGTACACCTATAATTGCCATGACCTACCCTATAAGTCCCTAGTAGATAACAGGCCAGGAGGATTAAAACTACCTTTAAGTCCATAGTATATAAATAGGGCATGGCAGATTAGAGGCCAGCAGCCTTTGTTGCACTTGCATGTGTGCACTGCTGAGAGCTTGAGGTCATTTTAAAAGCAGCCCTGTGTTGCAGCACTGCTTTTAAATGTAAATTGTGCCCTAACTCGACTTTGGTGGTAGGGGCACTTAGAAAGTGATAATCTCCATTAATTGTACATTTTAGGTATCCCCAGGGACAGTCCTCAGACCCTATGCCTGTAACTGTTCTCCCGGCCACACTGTTTAATTAAACAAACTGTTCCTGTTTTGCCAAACCCCCCTTGTCTCTTGTTTTTTCAAGGTATTTCATGTTCAAGCAACATTTTGGCGAGCTAGCTAGGAGCTGATTGGTACCTCGACCGCAACTGCAGCCAAAGGAAAGAGACCCCGCCTGGACGGATTCACATTTGCGCATCAAGGAAGGTGAGCAGACACTGCAATTAATTGAAAGTTCTGCTGAATCAGCGGGGCGGAGGTCTGTCCTGAAGCAGCTGTCACAGAGGGTAAGGGACTACATCAGAACCTTAGTAAGCATGTGACGTATGGAAAACTAGGGAAAAGCGTAAAAAGATAACCAGAGCGCCCTGCCACTGACAGAAATCTGGCATATTGTAGGAGGCTGGCTTAGTATATGGTGCTCACTTATGTAAGTGGAGCACCTTGCACTAATCCAGACAACCCTTATGGTGATTTTAGTGGTCTAAGACAACCTTAGAAAGCTCTCTAAGTGGTAGCTATGGAGAGCAGCCTTCAGGCTTAGTCCAGCAGTGTAAAGCAGCTTGTTTTACCAGTACTTAATATTATGGTATAGGTTAAGTGAAACCACACAGTGTAGTTATAAAAATATGTATTTATTATTAACACTCACTAACACAATGCATTATCTCCTACCCGGAGATACAAACACAATACACACAATACTTTGTCGATAGAACACGTAAATAGCACAGAATATACAGTGGTCCCCAAGGGGAGACCAAACCATATACTAAAATAGTGGAATGCGAACCACGACCTAAGTCGAGACTGGACCCAGAAGACGTAGAAGTGTTGGGGACCCAAGGAACCACCCAAGGTAAGTACCCAGGAACCCCACGGAGGTCATGTGCAGAGTGGGAACACGACCGCGTGATCAACACAAGTCAATTGGGAAGTCGCGGTTGTAGTTTTCAAGAAGGACCCTTCACAGAGGACCCTGAAGAAACCCTGTGGAATATGGAAGGTTGGAGAGTCACCCCACCCGTGGATATCCCGGGAACCGGGATACCTACCGCAAGGAAGCCGGGTGGATAGGTGTGAAGTGACATCGGAAACCGCCGTAGACCACAATGGAGGACTTCAGTAAAGATGCCGCTGGCGAAGAAGCTGAAAGAGTCCAGTGGAACCCAAGGGTAGATTCAGGATGAGAGGTACCTGCAAGCAGAGGGGACAGAGTCTATGCCACTCAGGAACGACCAGGAGGCATGAAAGACGAATGCCCACCGATGTCAGAAGATGCGGGAGAGTTGACAGTGACCTTGGCGCTGTAGCTGAGCGGACCAGGTGATGCTGTGGAAGACCAGGAGCCTTTCACGAGCTGTCCCACGTCAGATGTCAAGAGCCAAGCGGTCGGTGTCCGGCGGGAGCACCAACTAGCCTTGGCAGCGGCAACATACTTGGCAGACAAAAAAGGTGCAGGGTCGGCCCGAGCAAGGTCCAAGGGACTCACCAAGTGCAGGTAAGTCAGAGTAGGCCCTGAGCAAACAGAGGAGCCCACAGGAACCAAAGAAGACCCTCAAAAGGACCCACAGGCTGAAGGCACAGGAGTCGCAAGAGGACCTCGAGCAGCTCACCAATGATGCAGACCCACAGTGCAGAGGATGCGGTGAGGACGAAGATCTTGGCAGCAAGAAATGCTGGAGGCTGGAGCTTCTTGGAGCCCCAAGATCTCTGGTGAGGAAAGTCAACAAGCCTTGACAACGTCAAGTCGATGGGGTGCACAGGGGTACTGCTCCAGCGGTTCCGACGAGGGATACTGGCTTCAAACTTGCTGTGAAAACAGTGCAGGCCTCGAGGGAGTTGCAGAACAACCACCTGTATTGCTGAACCTTTTGGAGTCCGTGAGAGCTCAGGAACAGCAGACCAGTCTGCTTCGATGCGGTGCCTGTAGATGCAGGGGAGTGACTCCTTCACTCCAATGGAGATTCCGTCGAGTGTCTTGGATTTCCACAGGCCTGGAGAAGAACCTGTATGGAGGACAGGCACAGATGACGCAGAAGACTGGCAGGACGATGAGACCAGTACAGCAGGAGTCTTCCCGGTGCAGTCTCGATTCCCAAAGCAAAGTCCAAGGCAGTCCAACGTGCCCAGAAGGTTGAAGATGAAGTGGTTTCGGATCTGAATCTTGTCCCATGACGAATCTTAAGAACCACCCACAGGTAAGCCCTTAAGTACCCTAAAGAAAGAGTTGGGACGATTCAGGGGTCCCTCCCAGAGGAGGGTCTGGACTGTGGGGAGGATTCTCCCATGTCCTTTGTCCAGTTTCATGCCAGAGCAGGAGCCAACGGCTCCCTGAACTGATTCCAACTGGAATATGCAAGGAGGGCACCAAGCGTGCCCTTCAAAGCAGTCTAGTGGCACTGGCAGGCGCCCCCACCCTGGCCCAATACAGTAAGTCCTGTCTGGGAGGTGGTCACACCTCCTTGTGACAGGAAACCTATTGTCCTACCTTTCCTCTGCTTGAGCTTGGCTCAGCAGTAGGAGGGCAGAATCTTGACTGTGATTGGCAGCAGCCATAGCCATAGCTTGCTGTCAGACTCTGGAAGACTGGTACCAGGAGCACCGTTTACAGTGTTGGGGTATGATTCCAACATGTTTGATACCAAACATGCCAGGGTTCGTTACAGCCAGTTTAGAGTTAGCCATTGCGTAATGACGCATGGCCCCTCTATGTATCATAATGGCTGATGCACTTACAACGCCTGGAGAATGGACTCCGGCGTTTGCTGGGGTGTCCTGGTCATGCAGGGGTACCCTCACACTTATAACCAAGCACCCTGCCTTCAGGATTGAAAGGCCTGCCTTAAGGGCGACTTATAGGTTTTAAGTGTAGTGACCTCAGATATAAGAAAACTTATCTGCCATAAGTGGTGCTAGCACCAGCTTACACAGGCTGCAATGGCTGGCCTGTAGTCACAATTTGAGTGGTCTCTCAGGGGTGGCATAATACATGCTTCAGCCCAGTACCTATGTCCTGTGAACCTTAGTACCATATACTAGGGACTTACAAGGGTACACCAGTAGCCAATCTGGGGGGTACCTAAGTACCTACCAAGGTCCAATTTAGGGAGGAAGCAGAGAGACTGGGGTCCTGATTAGCAGGATCCCAGTCAGACTAGTCAAACAAACAATGACACCAGCAAAAAGTGGGGGTAACCATGAAAGCAGATCCTACTTTCCTACACATATTATCTATTTTATAAGTCTTAGCTGAGTAGTTGTAAGGCAGGCTCGGATGCAATCCTGTGGAAGTCACCCTTTTTCAATTGTCAGCACGCTAGGAAAGGGAAATATTTATATATTTATTGTAGGTGCTGAACGTAACACAGACAGTACGCTTTTCCGCTGGACGTGATGCAGACGGCACGCTTTTCTGCTGGGCGTGACACAGACGGTATGCTTTTCTGCTTGGTGTGACAGACAGTACGCTCGGGCCGCTGGGCATGATACAGATGGTACGCTGGGCCCTTGAGTGATACAGGGTGCAATTAGGACATTTAGGGAAAAAGATTTGGACCTGGGAGATTACGTGTAACTTGTGTTTGGCCAAGAGGGGCCTATGGTTCTCGGGTTATTCCCTTTTTTCTGTGTACTATTGTTATTATCTTTGTCCCGGAGCCGATATTGACAGACTATCAGGCTCACTTAGTCCTGTGCACCTTTCAGAGCTTTCCCTGGTCACAAGATAGCATGTGCTAGGAGCAGGCTAAGGGATTTTTGACAACGTCATCATTTTTTCTCTGTCAGTTTTTTAGGTGTTGGTCGTTTGGACCACTGGACGTGATACAGATGGTACACTTGGCCCCTGGGTGTTATACAGGGTGCTATTATTGATGTAAGGTATATGTGATGTTGTGGTGCTGTTAATTACTGCAAACTGTGTTTTGTCTTAAATGTTGTGTTTTTTGTCGATGACTCAATGTTTCATATGAGGGCGCTGCTATTTCTCAGAAACTGTATTTGATGCCAAGAGTCAATATTATTCAGATACTGTTTTTATTAACAATTGCACTTTTTCTATGTTGCAACCCTTTGTATGTATTGTTATTTGTGTTTATGAAATCTTTGTTGAATTGTTGATGCATCTGTAGAAGCGTTGAGCTCATTGTAAATTAATTATAAGCAATAACCTCCTGTAGGAGACTGGGATGGATGTATAAGCAAGGAGGCTTGGTTTGTTTTGCAGCGATGCCTTTATTTTGAGTTTAGTCCGCATGAAAACACATATATATATTTTTTGTGAGGAATCTTCATGAAATGATGATGAGCTTGTCTTTGTCTTCTTCCTTTATCTCCCTCTAGGTCTTCAGATGTGGAAGGACCCTGACTCTCGGAAAAGAAAGTAACTGTAAGTATGTATTCTAGGTAAATTCAATAATCTCCCTTCACCATCTCCTTTTGTGCTCAGGTTGAAGATGAGGTATGATGAATTATTCTCAAAGAGAAAAAAAATAGGGGGTGTATATATAACAAGGTGAAAGAGAGACAGAAAACCTCCCTGTCTCCTCCGTATCCCCTGTAGGAAGGTGGAATCTGACTGCATGGTTACCCCCACTTTTTTCCTGGTGTTTTGCTGGTTTTTGACTAGTCTGACTGGGATCCTGCTATTCAGGACCCCAGTCTATCTGCTTTCTCCCTAAATTGGTTGTGTCATGTACTTTAGGTACACTCCAGATTGGATTCTCGGGTACCCTTATAAGTCCCTAGTATATGGTATACTATGTACCCAGGGCATAGGTACCCCAGAGGCCTCCCAGGGGCTGCAGCATTTATTATGCTACCCCTGAGAGACCATTTAAAATGACACCACAGGTCTGCTACAGCAACCTGTGTAAGGTGGTGCATGCACCCCTTACTTAGATATAGGTTCACTATATCTATCCTAATCACTGCGCATATAAACCTTATCAGTCACCCCTATGGCAGGCCTTATCAATCCTGAAGGCAGGGTGCTGGGTTTTATGTGAGAGGGTGTCTATGCATGAGCAGAGCCCCTCTGCAGCCTTCGGAACCTCTTTTCCGGGTTGTCTGTGATGCAGCCAACCATATATACTTAAGTGCATTATAACCTAGCGGTAAATGCTAACTTTAAAATGTCTGCATGGAAGAATGTTGTGTTTGGTGTCAAACACCTTGGAATCATAAGGGAGGTATGATCCCACCCTCCTAGAGGGAGAAATATGACAACACTGGTACACCCGGTACCAGCTTTCTTGACCCTGGCATCACAAGATGGATGCTGCCAGCCACAGACACGAGTCTGCCCTCCTGCTGCTGGACGAAACTCCGGCAGGGGACGGCGTGACAATAGGTTTCCTGTCACAGGGAGGTGTGACCACCTCCCAGACAGGCTTAGTGTATTGGGGCTGGGTGGGTGCACTCTCAGAGTGCTTTGATGTCTGCACTGGGGGCACATTTGGTGTCCCTGTGCATAGTCCAGCTCAAACCGGTTGCAGGAGCCATTTGCTCCTGCTCTGGCGCGAAACTGGACAAAGGACATGGGTGTAGCCACCCCTCTGTCCTGACCCTCCCATAGGTAGGTCCCCAGAGTTAGTCACACCCCTTCCTTGGGTATAAAGTAGGAACCCCTGGCTACAGGATTTTGGATTTTACCTGGACTAAACTCTGCTACAGAAACCAAGTACTTCGACGATCTGCACAACGCTGGATGACTGAAGAATCTCCCTTGGAGTAAAGGAGTTACTCCCCTGCTGAGCAGGCACCTAAACGCATCTGACTGGTTTGCATCTACGAAGCTCCTGAAGGACTCCGAAGATTTCTGCAATACAGGAGGTGGGTTCCCGTGGTCTCTGAGGTCGATCTGCGCTCTCAGCAATTCTGAGGCCTGTATCCCTCATGGTGACCGTGCAACCCGAGCTGGGCACCGTGTACATTTTCAGCAGCATATGCTTTTTGGCGACCCCTGAGGCTGTGCTTTGGGCTACTTGTAGTCCTGACCCCGAGCAGTAATTCCACCGAAGATTTCCGGCCTACACTCCACGAGTGTTCCGTGGGCTGGCATTTGGTAATTCAGCTTGAGGTCCCTTCGCGATCCCTGGTCCTTTGGCCTGTGGGTCCCTGTGAAGGCAACGTTAACTTTCAGTGGGCTTACCTGGTTGCTCCAGACGTGGCCTGACTCTCCATCGCTTGGGGAGTCCCCAGGACCTTGCTGGTCCTCACAGAGCATCTTTCCTCTGACCGCGTGGGTTGCAGTGGCCAAGGCTTGTTGGTGTTCAATCCGGACACTGACCCCCCCAGCCCTCGACATCCTTCGTGGGACAGCTCGAATCCAGACTTTGGTCGTCGCAGACGTCTCCTGGTCCCCGTGGCTGCAGAGTCAAGCTTCACCTCTACGCACCTGAGACACCCGACATCGGTGGGCATTCGATTGCTCCGCTCCTGGTCACGTGAAGTGACCCAGACTTTGTCCCCTCTGCTGTCAGGTTCTTCTCATCTCCGATCCAGGCTTGGATCACACCGGACACTTTTCTTCTCCACGGCAGCAGTGCTTCTTCGCACCACGCCATTGAAAACGACGAGGGTTTCCGACACCACTTGACCCCTATGCACCCGGCTCCTCTGGGATAGGTAACACGGGTACCTTGGTACTCTCAAGGGTGCTGGCCTTAAAACCTTCTATGTTTAGCTGGGTTTACTTAAAGTCTGCTCCGAAGTGTCCCTAATCTGTAAATTTCCAACCGCGACTTTCCCGTAAAGTTGTACGGAGCTCGCGTCTGTGTTCACACACTGCACCCGTCCTCCGTGGGTCCCCTGTGTCACTACTTTGGGTGGTTCCTTGGGGTCCCAGCGATTCTACGTGCTCTAGGCACTGTGTCTAGACAAGTCGTGGTTCTTATACCACTTTCTTAGTATATGGTTTGGTCTCCCCCTGGAGCCCACTGTGTATTGTGCTATTTACTGTCGTTTTAGTGATTTAATATTGTGTGCTTTGTTCTCTAATCTCATAAAGAGGTTAGTAGAGAGTGTTTAGTAATAAATACATATATTTTATATATACCTGATGTGGTTCTCCTTTCATTTGGTCATTCAGGAGGTTATATACGGGTAAAACAAGCTGCTTCACATTCCTTCAAGACTTAGCCTGAAGGCTGCTCTCCAAAGCTACCACTAGGGTAGCTTTCAATAAAGGTTGTCTTAACCTAATCATCAATAAGGGTCGTTTGGACTGGTGCAAGGTGCCCACTTTAAAGTGTGGACAGCATATACCAGGCCAACTTCTCACATCCCCCACCTCCCTTTTGTATTCAGGGTATGCACGACGACTCCTTACCCTGCAGAGTCATGGGAGCTTTTAGGACAACATAAAGGGAGGATCACTGTATTTAAGGGATTCCTCAATTAATTTGGCCCCTGTTTTCCAACATAAGGAATCCGTTATCAGGGTTTTCATAGTCTACCCAAGTGCCTTCTGGGATAGGTAGTGCTCTGCGTGCTAAGCGCAAAACAAACGAAACAAGAAGAAATAGAATAGTATAGTAGCCCGTCACCAACACCTCCTGTGTATAGTGTCTCCTCCCCCTCCCTCCTGGTAAGTATCCCTAGCCCGTGTACTCACACACTACATCACAACCCTCCAGAGTTGCAGCGGCTGTTCAGCAACCTCCAGGGCAATCCACAACTCCTCTGGACCGGACTTGTCTTCTTCTCTGTTGAGATTGGGTCCTTCGGGATTCTCCTGCTCAACTTCTACTCTGCTGGGCTCTGGGCTGTCCGCAGTCTTCCTCTGTTCTGCAATGTCCCGAGCAGCAGTTTCCTCTCCTCTGGAGGGACCCATCTCTCCAGCTGTCGGCGTCATCCTCCTCTGTTCTCCCTTCCGGCTTCTTCATTGCCCTTTCCTCTCACCGGGCGTCATAGGATTAGTTCTTTTCGTCCCTGAACCGGCTTCTCTGTTTAAAGAAACAGTCACCTTTGACTGTTGGTGGGACTGTGATGCTGGCAGTTTAACTCTTTTTCCCTTTCTCTTCCAGGTTTCGTGACGCTGAGGGAGTCTGTCTTGAGGAAGACATGGCGAGGTACAGGTAAGGGGGAAATCATAGGGGCACAATTTCTCACCCCATGTATATTTTCCCCATGATTAGACCAAAATCAAAGATTCTCTAAAACAAAGAAGCTAAGGTACCGTGTCCTCAAAAATTACAAGACTTATCATGGACTCACCACTAAAACACATGCAAAACAGGTTCCCCACACAGACCAAAAAACGTAATAATTTTTGCCAAGAATGGCATGCGCACACGAAGGCACATGCATTTCCCTGGCCAAAGGAGGGAACTTTTGACACTAACGCAATTGAGCAAATGAGAACACACATACAAATAAAGTACACAGGTCAAAAGAAAGACAGGAGACAGGCATGATTAGAACTATCCTGTCCAGATCGACAGTCCCACACTGCAGATAGCAAGCAAGACATCAGCACCTCCCTCACCATATGGAGGTGCTATTGTCTGCTCTCCCCACATTAGGATACTCCAGTCCACCAGTAGTAGAAACCGGCGGGCCGCCTACCGAACAACAAACAGTTAGGCCCAGGCATGAAAGACTAACAGGCCAGCAGGCCCAGGCAATCCCAGTCTGGTGCGAGGGGTCCCAGAATTTCGACCCCCCCCGTCTGCTGCGCATGACACAGGAGCAGGTCGCTGGGAGCCTTTGGATTCACACTGCAGGCATCGTGGAGTCCAGGAGGGGTCAGTCAATGTTGGATTTGGACTCCGGATCACTGGGGAACCTTTTCTGGATCGGTGGGCCACCTAGACACAGGCCGGAGGCGTCGGGTGCAGAGTGGTCAGGAATCGCCGTTCCAGGGGGCACCAGAGTTCTTTGTGTTGATTTCTCGTAGACAGCTGCTGTCCTCGGATGTTCTGGTCTTTTTCAAAGGCAGGCAGTCCTCCCATGGGTTGTGGAGGCCGCTGGCTGCAGGACAGGTATTGTTCTCTTCGCTGGGTCTTTGAAGCTGCAGACAGGCTGTTAGGGCTGGAACCAAGTCAGTGGGCATCGTCAGTCCTTTCTGCATGGCGTCTTCTATGTCCTACTTCTTCCTGGGTCAGCAGAAACTGGTTTCAGGGTATGGGGGAGCCACCTAAATACTAGATTTAGGGGTGTTACAGGGGAGTAGCAGGTAGGGACCAATGGGTTTCTTACCTGGGGTGTCTAAGCCCGCTATTATGTAACCCTCCTGTGGGAGGGGGCATAGCCCTAGCCCTGATTGGAAAAGTCCCACCATCTTCAAGATTGTGGGCTCTGAAAAATGTGCTTTACTTCGCCTCCTCCACCTGAGGGGTGGAGTTGGTGAAGGATTGCACACCTCCTATTCTGACTAAGTTTTCCCACTGGTTCTCCCACTCAAAGTGGGGGTTTGAACCGGGGGCTGCCTTCTGCTAGCACCAGAGGCTGGGGGTCGCATTACAAAGGTGGCAGGCCTTTGAAGCTCTCCTCTCCCGAGCACTGGGGGAGGAGGTGTGACACCTATGCCCAGGATGTGCTTGTTTCCGGTCCTAGAGAGCGGGGGCTCTTGACCCAGGGTTCCAGGAACAGGTCTGGTGGTGGCAGGCTGCCTAAAGCAAGTATGTGACCACACCAGGGTTGGTACTTTTTCAGGGGGCACCTCTGAGTACATTTCAATAACTCTCATACTGGCATCAGTGTGGGTTTATTGAGAGGAGTAGTTTGGTACCAAACACTCCTGTGTTCAGAGAAGCCATCATGGTGCTGCGGAACTTGAGTTGTCTAGTTTCCAGCCCATGTACTCTATGGCTTCCCTGGCACTTACAATATTAGGGACTAGACCTGAATATTGTAGGATCATATCTGCTCATACAGCTATGCCCACACCTGAGATATAGCGCACCCTGCCTTAGGGTTTGTAAGGCCTGCTAGAGGGGTGACTTACCTATACCGTAGGTAGTGCTAGTCGGTAAACAACTTTCAATCAGCTTATTGGCTGGATACGCTCCAGTGGATAGTAAACTGGTTGGTATGCGCTCTTTGGTTTTCAAGTTACTTAAAGGCATTTGAGTCGCTAATCCTCCCAAGCCTCGATATACTCAATTATGGGATGTGAACTGCATTTTATATCTCTTTGAGCAAAGGCCCGATAATGTCTTACTATCCATGAAACAGCTATCGGCTAAGTTGACTATGTTACTATGTCTGGTTTCGTATAGGATAGTTTCCGATGTACGAGCATTGGATTTAGCAGGTAGGTTATTTTTTTCTGAAGGTGTATCATTCATTATTTCAAAAAGGACTAAAACCATGTCCGATGTACTGACTATCCATCGTTCCCTCCTAATCAAAAACTCTGCGTGGTGAAATGTTTAAAAACATATGAGTATCGCACTCTCAGTAGTCATACAAATCATTTTGGTCAACTGTTATCTCTTCAAAAACCTTTTAAATCAGTGTCTGCCGTGACTTTGGCCTGTTGGGTCAGATGGGTCGTATCGGAAGCTGGTATTGATATTTCTATTTATGGTCCTCATTCAACCAGGGGGGTATGGCTTCCATAGCTTTTGTGTTTGGCTTCAGATTGGAGGATATTCTTTGTGCAGCTGATTGGTCCTCTGATTCTATGTTTAAACAATTATATTATAAACCTATTGATCGCGCATCCTCTGTTGTGGTATATCGGCTTTTAACTAGCATAATCTGAGCCTCTGGTCCTGACAGAATTTAAAAAATTCTTGCTTTGCAACGAGAATGTTTGATTCTATTAAGGACACGGAGGCGAGGATTATCCCACCCATTATGTCATGTAAGTCCTGCTCTTTTATTTCAAAATATTTTTATTGGTTTCAGTTTTGCAAAACACATACAAAACAAACAGCGGTGGGAGGCACCAGCATATCTTACAGATCAAGAGATATAAGAAACTCAAATGACATGTTCATCTTGTGTACTAGGACTCGACCTGAGATAACTACAAACTTTATGTACCTCATCTGGCTGCAGGAGAAATTGACCAGGAAGATATCGTTTTTTAATTCCCAGCGTGGGTCCTGTTGTCTAATTGGCACTAGTGACTCCCACCCAAAACCATTCTTCCCATATAACTCGAAAAACAAGACAAAACAAACAATAGTATCACGGTATCACAAAGTCATGGTTGGTCAGTGGTGTGGACGAGCTATTGTGGGCAGGGTCCGAGACAGATCCTCCAAGCCTTTCCTCTCAAGAGTCACTGTCGCCCCAAGTGTTAGATATGAAAGAGATGAAGAGCCCAGTCCTGCTCTTTTAATAGCATCTTGTCTGACTGCATTTGTCCATGACATGACATAGGGGGCTTGTTACTGATGTTTTTTGCCCACCCTTTATTTGAAGAAGGGTTTCGTGTGATGTTTTCTGATTTCAGGTTCGGATCAGAAACAGGAGTGAACTGAGTTTGGTCACATCTACCTTGATGACTATCAGAGTTTCCGCCGTTCCGGACGGAATGTCATGATTCTTCTGGACGATTTCTGTTTTTATCCAGTTCCATGGCTCCAGTGATGTTCGTGTTATTGAACAGTTGGACTTTGGATTTCGCAAAGAAAGAGGCAGTCAAGATGGTGTCTCCCTGTTTTAGGGGCTCTGAGAGGAGATGATTGGTGGACTGTAGTAGGGGGGGAGACTAATGGGATTTGTAGTGTTTGTTATAACTGTTCTGATGTTTTCATTGGCTGATGTGTTGGGAGCATAATCCTCGCCTCCGTGTCCTTAATAGAATTGAAAATTCCTGTCGCAAAGTTAGCCATTTTTGTATCCTCAGAGATGTCCCAGCAGCAGCTCTGCGCACAGAGTGGGCTTCTCCTCTTAGGCAGCTCTGAGTATCTTTCTCTCTCTGGCATGTCACAGCGTCCTCTGCTCACAGAGCGCAGCATCTCTTCTCAGCGGCTCTGAGCATCTTTCTCTCTGTGACAGGTCACAGCGTCCCCTTTGCAAAGAGCGCGCATCTCTTCTCGGGCGGCTCTGAGCATCTTTCTCTGACACGTCCCCTGCGCAGAGTGTGCATCTCTTCTCGGCGGCTATGAGCATCTTTCTCTCTCTGACACGTCAAAGCGTACCCTGCGCACAGAGCGCGCATCTCTTCTCGGCGGCTCTGAGCATCATTCTCTTTCTGACCCGTCACAGCGTCCCCTGCGCACAGAGCGCGCATCTCTTCTCGGCAGCTATGAGCATCTTTCTCTCTCTGACACGTCACAGCGTACCCTGCGCACAGAGAGCGCATCTCTTCTCGGCGGCTATGAGCATCTTTCTCTCTTGGACAGGTCACAGCGTTCCCTGCACACAGAGCGCGATTCTCTACTCAGGCGGCTATGAGCATCTTTTTCTCTCTGACACGTCACAGCGTACCCTGAGTACAGAGCGCGCATCTCTTCTCGGCGCTATGAGCATCTTTCTCTCTCTGACAGGTCACAGCGTCTCCTGCACACAGAGCGAGCATCTCCATTCAGGCGGCTATGAGCATCTTTCTCTCTGACACGTCACAGCGTCCCCTGCGCACAGAGCGCATATCTCTTCTCGGCGGCTATGAGCATCTTTCTCTGACACGTCACAGCGTTCCCTGCACACAGAGCGCGCATCTCTTCTCGGCGGGTATGAGCATCTTTCTCTTACACCTCACAGCGCGCATCTCTTCTTGGCGGCTCTGAGCATCTTTCTCTCTCTGACACGTCACAGCGTCCCCTGCGCACAGAGCGCGCATCTCTTCTCGGCGGCTATGAGCATCTTTCTCTCTCTGATACGTCAGAGCGTCCCCTGCGCACAGAGCGCGCATCTCTTCTCGGCGGCTATGAGCATCTTTCTCTGCCACATCACAGCGTCCCCTGTGCAAAGAGCGCGCATCTCTTCTCGGCGGCTATGAGCATCTTTCTCTCTCTGACACATCACTGCGTCCCCTGCACACAGACACTGGTCTTTGCCTGCTCCTCGCAGCTGACCCTGTGGGCTTGCTCTGGTCTCCGAGGAGAACTGCAGGTAGGAGCGCTTATCATGAGCTCTGTTGATCAGCTGCATTCACTGGCTTGTGTTTTCAACCTGCTCCTCCCCCCCTCTCTCTGCTCCCCATCCCAAGAGTGGCGGCAAGATGGCGGGGAAAACGGATGTGCTTTGCAGGAGCTCCGTCCCCGCCGGGCCTAAGCATTGACAAAGCCCCTACCTCTCCTCCACCGAGGCACCGGAGGCTTCCCCTGGCGGTGGGACGCCAGGAGCAACGCGGAGTTGCTTTCCGCCAAGGCCCGACACCCTTCCCAGAGCGCAGAGATCGGAGCCCGGGCCTCCCGCGGGATGCCATCTTGAGGAGCCGAGAGTGTGGTAGGGGCACGGCTGAGTGAGCGGAGTGAACTCAGTGAATTTAAAGGTCCGCATCGGCGCCCCGGTGTGGAGACCGGGCCCGATTCAGCCCGCATTACCCCAGAGACTCGGCGCTGCCGATGCGAGGAGACGGGGTGAAGGACCGAGACGCGAGCCTGGAAAGACGCGAGCTTCGCCTCAGCGTTGCTGATGAGACCGGTACAAGGAATTTAAAGCATTGTCCAGAACGCTGCCCCCGGAGCTGCTAGTGCTGACGTGGGGGGCTGCGAACCCGGCTAAGCCCGGCGCCGCTTTGAAAATTGCCTGCAGCGCGGCCAAGAGCAGTGGCCTGGGAATAGGACTCCAGGGGTGAAGACGCCCCTGGGCGCCCGAGCACTGCCTGACCTCAAGATGGCGGTCGGATTGGCCTGAAACTATCTGCCCTCATGACCACGGCCAGCGATGAATTCAGACTGTCAGTGCGAGCGGTCCCCCTGCAAGGTAGAGGTTAGCCTGTGGGGCAAATTCATGTTTAACTCGAATTGTAGGGGATTGGGGGGCTTAGATGACAGCGCGGACATCTAGAAAATCCCTGCCTGACTTCAACATGGCACCCAAGACGAGACATGCCTGAACCTGACTTGGCACCCGCCGTTTTGTAGAGGTGCTTATTCTTTATTTCTCTAATGAAGAGGACAGCCTGGAGGCAAAACGCCCATGATTGAGGTTTAGGAGCCTGGGGGCTGAGAAGTGCAGCCGGGGCGCCCAGACAAGATCTGCCTGACTTAAATATGGCGCCCGCCGCTTACAATGCCTATACGCGGTTTTGGCGCGCTGGGCTTGCTGGGGCCTCACTGTGGGTGCTTGAGCCAGGCGGGAGACCTGACTTTGTGGCACAGTTCCGCCTGCCCTTGAACGCCCTCCTCTTTCCACAAGATGGAGCCCAGCATGACCTCAAGATCAGCCTGGGGATCCAGCATGCTGCTTCCCCCACCACCATCCGGCCTTCTACCCCTATGGACATCTCCAACTCGGGGATCACTCCAGACCCAAGACCATCACCCTTGAGTACAACACCACCTGAACACCTGGCTGAACGATAGCAAAAATTTCCTGCTCTGTAAATATGTAATATATAATTGTCCAAGCATAATTGCTGTTAAAGTGTAATCCTGAGTGATTTTACTATTTGTATATATATAACTCTAACCACTAGTATATGTAGTACACCTTTTCCCTCGACTCTGTTCTGGTCAATCGGAAGACGCTCGTACAGCACCTCCCACTTCCGCCTCGCCTCGCTGGGAGTCGCGAGCAACGCCGCGCAAGCAACGCTGCGAATATCGCAGACATCGCGTATACGGACCGCACCGAAATGACTGCACATTGTGGGGACAGCGAAGCAGCGGGAGCCGCGAGCCCGAGCCGTGAGCCCGGTCGCGGCAGCCGCGAGCTTGAGCCACGAACGAATATTGGCAGTTAAACGTCAACTAAACTGCAATTAAACGGCAACCCGGGGAAGTAGGGGTTGCGAGGCGCGCCACAGCCGTGAAGGCTTAATAAGTGCCTCTCTCCATCTTAAGGGACATTTTGAAGCCAAGAAAGTAGGAGAAGTGAGCCGTGAGGGTCCAGATTGTGTAACGAGGGCTCCTCGCAAAAGTACAATTTGAAAGAAAGGTGGCAAACTGGCAAAGTGGTGATTAACCGTCTGGAGTTAACCCGGCGAATGGAATAGAGTAATAGTGGTTGAGAAGTGGTGGAGGTGAGAGCGTATGACCACAGAACAGAGGTAAGTGGATTAAAGTTATAAGTCTACGAAAAAGTTCTGTAAGAGGAAAGCAAGGGGAATATTAAAGACATATGTGGTGTTGGGCTTAAGAATTCCCATAGTTTATTACGCAAACTTAAGGAACCCAAGGAGAAGAATACTTCAGCGTGGTTTTACACTAGAAGGAAGGAAGGAATTCAGGGACGAAGGGACCCTAAGAGGAGGAAAAGGAAAAGTGATGGCCTTAGGGAAATCTAAATCCCGGAAAGTCCTAAAAAACCCTAAGAAATCAGGAATTAAAAGTCCTGGGATGGAGGAGTCGACTGAAACACCGAAAGTAAGGAGTGAGGGGAATGGTGGCAAGGCAGCACCTACAGGAAGAAAAAAACTGGTAAAGGGAAACACCCAATCACTGAACTTAACCCCTCAGTCAGCGACGACGATGACTATAAAGACAGTGGGTGTAAAAGGTGGATCAGCTATATCGAAGTCGATCAAGGACTTTTTAGGGAAACATTTCAAAGGGAAGGAGATTCCTGATAAGGAGCAAAGTGTTGTAGAGACTCCACTAATTTCAGAGGATCCGGCAGCTGTAAGCATGGAATCTCTGAATCAAACGAACTTTAACATCGCTGAGGTCTCTATGGAACCACGCTTATCCTCCTCGCCCAGGTTATTTCGGTCACTGTTTGTTCATGACGCAGAGGTGACGGAGGAAGAAGGAGCCCCTCTAAGTAAACCCTTGTGTGAGGAAGACTCTAACCAGAAGAAAGACTGTTCCAACGCAAAAGGAAGTCTGGAAAATTCCTTTGCTGTTCGAACTGATTTAACTTGTCCTTCATTGCATAGCCTGGAGGTTACGGGATCCTCCAGTGTATCTATGATAGAGGTTATGCTGATGCTCCAGAAAACCCTGCAGGGTATTCTAGAGGTCTCAGTTTTAAATAATGAAATTCTAAAAACACAAAGCAAGCAGTTTAAGAATATGATTGGGGAGTTGACACAAATTAAAGGTCTAATGCCCTTGTTAGTAAGACCAGTAGAAGACCTTCAGGGGACAAAAGTTGGTGGGGAGGAAGAAGTTGCAAGGAATAGCCAATCACAGAGGGATGAACCTACGGTATATATATCACGTTGCCCTATGATCATAAAAAGATGCGGGAAAGGAGGTATAATAAACAATACATCCCGCGGCCATGTAAGGGGGAAAATGTCCGCCCAAAGGCCAACTCTTAAGACAACAGATTAACGGGAAAGGGGCAAAGCTAGAATTAAGGCCAAATGGTAGGGCAGTGACCCTAGAATCTAAAAAGATAAGTTTTGCAGAAACAGGAGAAACTACCTGTAGTTCAGAATTACAACCTAGGTGGACAAAGGGAAAAAGAACCTTAAAGAGTGCAAATGATACCTTAAGGAAGTCTTCGAGGGATAAGAAAGAGGTAGTTATAGAAAGAGGGTTGGGTATGTCCTCAGGCGTAGGACCTAGCAACATAAATCATGATAAGAGCCTCAGGCAGAGAGGTATTGAAGAAGAAAAGAAGGGAAGATAGGATAGATGGACGCCCACTAGGATTACAGTTAGAACGATGGGCGGATCTTTGGCTCTTTTTGGAGCCTATAGGACAGGGTAAAGGTGGGAAAAGAGTTAGGAAATTAAACCCCCTAAACCGCTCCCAACTCCTCTCTTCATTTTCGAAATGACCAAGCCTACGATATATTAGTTCAGAAGACCTTAAAGAAGTAGGATTCTTAATAAACATCAAAGGGGAAGAAGTAACCAAGGTTCTACTTCATTCTGCATTAGTAAAAGTAGCATTGGAAAAAGCAGAACCTGAGATGATAAAAGAAGGCATTAGAATAATAAAAAGAGAGGAAATGACGACGGACAAACAGGGGAAATCTTTTCTTAGGAACCATGCTGGGCTGGGTGACCAGCAAATAAGAATGATCAATTCCGGATGGGATAAGAAGGAAGATCTTGAATTTACAATGGCCCCTAAGGATCTAGGGTGGGATGACGAAGATGTGCTGGTTGGGAATAGATACAGAGAGCTTGCATATATGGAATGTGAAGAAAACGGGTACCTGAGCGATATTGATTAGGAGCTAGGGTCGTCGCACAGCCTGTCTATATTATCTTGGAATGTTAATGGTTATAAAAGAATAGTGCTTCAGGAAAGTTTTAAAAACATTCTAAAGAACACTGACATCGCATGTTTACAGGAGACCTGGCTGTGCGATGAAACCCTAGTAACAGAAGGATTTACCCATCATGTAAAGCCAGCAAGAAAGAATATATCTGGTAGACCGTCAGGCGGTCAGCTGACGCTGGTTTCAACAAAGATTGCTAGGAAAATAGAATCCCTTGAACTTAAATGTAATTGGGCGCTAGGTAGCAGAGTGTGGACATTGAATAATAACCCATGTTATGAAGGTATATGTATCGTCAATGTGTATATCCAGAAGGGAAAGGGAAAAGATTATAAGGTGGACCTGGAATGCTTAAAAAGGACTTGGAGGTCTTATGTGATACCTACCCGAGAGATGTGCTTTTGATATTGGGTGATTTTAATCACAGACTAAACCCCTCAAAGACAGATTCATGGTGTAGAGATTTGTTAAGAGCCTACAACATAGAGACTGCTAAGTTCCCCAGCTGCGACATTTCACCCCAAGATGTGGCGCTTGGACAATTGTTGGGGGCTCTATTGGGCTGGTGTGCGTAAATGGAAGAAAGGATACGGATCGGCCTGCTGGGCGCACCTTTACAATAGGGCAGCAAATGTGTCCGATAGATTATGTGTTTATACAGGCTTGGAGTTTTGAACTAATCAAACACTTTGAAGTAGCAAGGGTTGAAGGTAGTGATCATTACCCACTGCTGACGAAATTACATGCAAAAAGAGCCCCTCAGAGACAAAGAGCCATTCAAGTCCAGGTAGAATATCCAAAGCGACTTACAACTCGTATCACAGAAGAACATATTAAAAAACTAAGCGCAGTCCAGTTGACATACACATTAGTAAAAGTACCACCTGAGGAGGATATTACCTGGTACGAATGTATGATAAGACAACTGGTAGAATGTCTTAGGATAAAAATTAAATGTGTTAAACCTGGGTTAGCAAGTAAGGAAAAACTACTTACTAATAACAAGCCATGGTTTGACGAGGATTGTCGCAAAGTAAAAGCCAGCATTAGGCAAAAGGAAAGAAGCCTAAGAGGTAGACATGATGACGAACTGCTACTTAATCTTCAGAAATTAAGGTTAAAATATAAAACAACCATTAGAGATTAAAAAAAAGAACTTATAAGGACAGATGCTGGGTGAGGCTACTTGAGGTAATTGAAGAAAAAAATGTGAGGCTTCTGGAAATTAGTACAAGAGAGCACTGGTAAAGTCTTAGGGTCCTTGCAGTGCTCGGTGCCGGAGGATAAGTGGGTGGATTATCTGGAAGAAATTTATGGGAAGTGGCCAAGGTTGGAGGAAATAGTGTAATGGAAGAAGTAAAAGAGCATTTCTCCCCCAGCCACATTAGGAGTATAATATCCAGGCTAAACTTAACTCGAGCCGCCGGCCCAGATAACTTGCCGGCTGTTATTATAAAAACGAACCCGGAGTGGTGGTCTGAGTTCTTTTCGAATATGTTTCAGGGGATTCTTAATACAGGGGCCATGTCAGACAGTTGGAAAGGGGCAATTGTAAGACCTATACATAAAAAAGGCGATGTAAATTCCCCTAAAAACTATCGTTTAATAAACCTCCTGGACATAGGAGAAAAAGTATTTGCTAAAGTAATCCTGGGATTACTCAAGGAATGGATAGATGAAAAACAGATAGTGCCCCCAGAACAGGGAGGATTTAAAGAGGGACATTCGACGGTTGATCACTGTTTTGCTCTCTGGTCCATCGCGTGGAAGTCGATCGAGCAGAGGGGCAATTTGTTCTGCTGCTTTGTGGACTTCCGCGCAGCATTTGATCTGGTGGACAGGGAGCAGCTGTGGTCAACTTTGCTAGGGTATAATATCCAAGGCGATTTATTGGCCTTGATCCAAGCCCTGCATACAGAAAACTGGGCCCAGATAATCTTGGATGAGAATGGAGGATTGTCCCGGAGGATCCAGATCGGTAATGGGCTGAGACAGGGGTGCGTACTTGCCCCCTTGCTTTTTTCCCTGTTTATAGCTGATTTGCCCCTAAAATTTAGAAAGGTTAGAGGGGCTAGCCCGAAACTAGGAGGAAACCATATCTCCTGTTTATTATATGCAGATGATCTGGTAATTATGGACCAGACGGAGATTGGTCTACAAAGAAAATTAAACATGTTTAAAGAATACTGCCAAACTAAAAAATTAGTGGTAAACATGGAGAAGACCAAAATCCTATGTTTTGGAAGAAGAAAAACAAAGTTCTCCTGGTATCTGGGCATAGAGATGCTGGAAAAAGTAATAGAATATAGATATCTGGGAATGTGGTTCGCGAGTAGCCTGCAATGGTATACCCATCTTGATGCATTAAAAATGAGGGCATCGGCTTCTGTGAAGGGATTAAAAAGATTTAGTAGTGTATATGGAGAAATGTCTGATAGACCGGTGTTAAAGGCCTATTTAGCAATGGTCCCTCCACAGTATTGTATGGTGCAGAGGTACTCTATTTAAGTGGCAAAAAGGGATGGGACAAAGAGGAGGGAAATATCCTTAAATGTTTGTTCTCGCTGCCTAGATCGTCCATGGTACAAGCAGCAAGATTAGAATTGGGAATCACCTCATGGGGTATAACTGCCTGTATGGCTTTATTGCATTTCTGGCAGCGGTTAGGATCAGGTGAGGACCAAAAAATCTCACAGTGGTGTAAAAATGAAATTGCCAATAGTGAGTTGACCTGGGCAAAAGAGACCAGAGCCTCAATTATTGAAGCGTATGGTGTTTTAAAGCTAAAGTTGTGCCCCCAGTACTTAGACCTAAAGATAGATAAGAAAGAACTTGGGACACTGGGAATAGAAGCGTCTCGAACCCATGATCAAGAATACCTCTTACGGAAAAGCTCAGTTACTTTTATGGCCTCAGCATGGAAAAATGATTTACATTACCCCTATATCGACAGGTTACCCAGCTGCCTGTTAAGGCGTGAAGTGCTAAGATTGAGAATTGGGATAAACCCCTGTTACGCGAATAATGGGGTAAACAACTTAATGATAAATAGCAATGGAAAATGCACCTGCACTTTAGGCACCACCTGTGATATTCTACATATATTATTAGATAGCTTGAAGATTTTAGATATACGAAGAGAGATTTTAGGTCAGATTTTTAAAAAATATGAAATTAAAAATAGGTTGCAAGCTGTAAACCTCTTAGTGGGAATGATGAATTTAGATATAGCCTGTGCTATTGGGAAATAGATAAATAAAGTGAAAGAGTTCCTTAAACGTAAAGAGTATTGTTGAAATTTAGATCTTTTAAGCTACAGGGAGAATGAGTTATTAATGGATAGAAGCATTGTGTGAGACATACTAGAAGGTCTGTGTGCCTCAAAAATGTAATAGTTGGTTTTATTAAATCTTAAGATGATTTTTATCTTGCATTTAAATGATATGTGAATTATAGGTTTAAGAAAATGTATTATATATTCTATGATTCTGACTTGCTTATTTTATTGAATGATATGCTGCTTAGTGTATACTTTTATGGTTGTAAAAAACCGAATAAAGTTTTATTGACTGACTTGGCACCCGCCGTTTTGTAGAGGTGCTTATTCTTTATTTCTCTAATGAAGAGGACAGCCTGGAGGCAAAACGCCCATGATTGAGGTTTAGGAGCCTGGGGGGCTGAGAAGTGCAGCCGGGGCGCCCAGACAAGATCTGCCTGACTTAAATATGGCGCCCGCCACTTACAATGCCTATACGTGGTTTGGGCGCGCTGGGCTTGCTGGGGCCTCACTGCGGGTGCTTGAGCCAGGCGGGAGACCTGACTTCGTGGCACAGTTCCGCCTGCCCTTGAACGCCCTCCTCTTTCCACAAGATGGAGCCCAGCATGACCTTAAGATCAGCCTGGGGATCCAGCATGCTGCTTCCCCCACCACCATCCGGCCTTCTACCCCTATGAACATCTCCAACTCGGGGATCACTCCAGACCCAAGACCACCACCCTTGAGTACAACACCACCTGAACACCTGGCTGAACGATAGCAAACATTTCCTGCTCTGTAAATATGTAATATATAATTGTTCAAGCCTAATTGCTGTTAAAATGTAATCCTGAGTGATTTTACTATTTGTATATATATATAACTCTAACCACTAGTATATGTAGTACACCTTTGTACTTACTACCATTCCTATGTGATTTTAGAGTTTTTCCGTTTGTATCTCTTCCTTGAGTGACTTTACAACTTGTACATTTGCAATTTTTTCTGTTTGTATCTCTTATGTAACTCATGTAATCCAAAGTCCTTATGTAACGTAACTGGTTCTTTTGTAAAGCGCTCTGACACCTTCGGGTAATGTTCGCGCTATATAAAATCGCATTAAATAAGAGCGCGCATCTCTTCTCGGTGGCTATGAGCATCTTTCTCTCTCTGACACGTCACAGCGTCCCCTGCGCACAGAGCGCTCATCTCTCTGTTCCGGCCATGCTCGGTGCTCAAACACATCTGAGTGTCTTTCTCTCTCTGACATACATGTCTTAGCATCCCTGTGCAGAGTGCGTATCTGCTCTGTGGGATGCTCCGAGCGCAGACACATTTGAGCACGTGTCTCTCTATGAGATGTCACACCATCCCTGCACAGGGCGCACATCTCCGTACCCGACGTACTTCGTGCGCAGAGAGTGCTCACCTCCGCTCTGGACGTGCTGCGAGCGCTGCAGCATCTGGACTTTATTCTCCCTCATCAGGACCAGCGGCCGTCTGAGATGTCACTGCGTCCCTGCTCACAGAGTGACGAGTCTCCGCTCCGTGCATGCCCTGTGCGCCGCAGCATCTGGACTTTTATTCTCCCTCATCAGGACCAGCGGCCGTCTGAGATGTCAGTGTGCTCTTGAGCACATAGTGAGGCTTCTCCACTCCAGGCACGCTCCGTGCGCAGACACCGCTGCGCATCTGTCTGGGATGGCAAGGTCTCTGCGCAGAGCCCCATCTCCTCTCCGGGCAGAGACACGGCTGCGCATCTTTCTGGGCTTCCCATGCCTCTGCGCAGAGCACATTTCCTCTCCAGGCATGCTCCGTGCAGAGACACCACTACGCACTTATCTGGGATACCCATGCCTCTGCGCAGAGTGCCATCTCCTCTCCGGGCATGCTCCATAGAGAGACACCACTGCGCACTTATCTGGGATACCCATGCCTCTGCGCAGAGCGCATCTCCTCTCCGGGCATGCTCCGTGCAGAGACACCACTGCGCACTTATCTGGGATACCCATGCCTCTGCGCAGAGTGCCATCTCCTCTCCGGGCATGCTCCGTGAGCAGACACCGCTGCTCACTTATCTGGGATACCCATACCTCTGCGCAGAGCGCATCTCCTCTCCGGGCATGCTCCGTGCAGAGACACCGCTGCGCATCTTTCTGGGATGCCCATGCCTCTGCGTACTGCGGCATCTCGTCTCCGGGCATGCTCCGTGCGCAGACACAGCTGCGCATCTTTCTGGGGTGCCCATGCCTCTGCGCACTGCGGCATCTCGTCTCCGGGCATGCTCAGTGAGCAGACACCGCTGCGCATCTTTCTGGGATGCCCATGCCTCTGCGCAGAGCGCATCTCGTCTCCGGGCATGCTCCGTGCAGCGCTTCCTCCGAGCATGCCCCGCTCGCAGCCTCTCCCGCTCTGGGCATGTTCAGAGGGCAGAGCTCCTAAGTTTTATCTGCCTTTGTTTCCGGCCAGGAAGAGGCAGCGGCGCGGCCTGGGCCCCATGAACGGCGCCGGGCCTCGGTTTGGTTGAACCCGGACTCTCTTTTCTCACTTGGGGGGGTACGAGCCGCGCAGGGACATGTCCTGGAGCCGTGCGGACAAGGTAAGAGCGTGCGGGGTGGGCAGGTCGCATTGGGTGTCAGCACTGGCCCTGCCCCAGCCCCACGCCCACCTTCACAGACAGAGGTGCTGTGGGGCTGCCCTCAGGCCCCCCCTACTGTCACTGTGGGGCGTCAGTCACGCCATCGGTGAGTCTTGGGGGGGAAATTAAGTTTGTGCATTGTAATGAGTTGGTGTTCAGTTCACAAACTCACAAATGTTGTGAGAGAAGGGACAGGAGCTGCAGGCTGCGTGGACCCACCCGGGGCCTGTATACAGAGGACCCCGTCCACTGAGGCACCGTACCACAGCTGCGGGGAACCACACTGTGAGCCCCTGGTGCACTGTGTCACAGCAATGACTGCTCCTGCACCGTGCCACGGCACTGCCTCTGCTGCACTCTACCACAGAACTCACCATTGCTGCACTGCACTACAGCAGTGACCGCTCCTGCACCGTGCCACAGCACTGCCACTGCTGCACTCTACCACAGAACTCACCACCACTGCACTACAGCGGTGACCGCTCCTGCACCGTGCCACAGCACTGCCACACTCTACCAGAGAACTCACCACTGCTGAACTGCACCACATCACTGACCCCTCCTACACTGTGTCACGTTACAGTCACTGCTGTACTGTCCCACAGCGCTGACCTGCTGCACAGTACCGCAGCACTTACCGCTCCTACACTGCCACATTACTGCCACTGCTGCACTGTACCACAGCAGTGACTGCTCCTGCATCGTGCCCCCTCACTGCTGCACTCTACCACAGAACTCACCACTGCTGCACTGCACTACAGCGGTGACCGCTCCTACACTCACATTACTGCCACTGCTGTACTCTACCACAGAACTGACCACTGCTGTACTGTCCCACAGCGCTGACCACCGCAGCACTTACCGCTCCTATACTGCCACCTCACTGCCACTGCTGTACTCTACCACAGAACTCACTACTGCTGCATAGGACTGCAGCGCTGACCACTGTTGTACTGTACCATAGAGCTCACCACTGCTGCACAACACCACGGTGCTGACCACTCCTACACAGTCACGTTACTGCCAGTGCTGTACACTACCACAGAACTCACCACTGCTGCACAGCACCACAGCGCTGACCACTACTACACTGTCACGTTACTGCTAGTGCTGTACACTACCACAGAACTCACCACTTCTGCACTGCACCACAGCGCTGGCCGCTCCTACACTATCATGTTACTGCCACTGCTATACCCTACCACAGAACTCGCCACCGTTGCACAGTACCACAGCGCTCGCCATTACTGCCAGTGCCACAGAACTCACCACTGCTGCACAGTACCACAGCAATTACTGCCCCGTGCCACAGCACTGCCCACTGTTGTACTCTACCACAGACCTCTCCACTGCTGTACTCTACCACATAACTCACCACTGTTGCACAGTACCACAGCGCTCACCATTACTGCCAGTGCCACAGAACTCACCACTGCTGCACAGTACCACAGCGCTGACCACTCTTACACTGTCATGTTACTGCCACTGCTATTCCCTACCACAGAACTCGCCACCGTTGCACAGTTCCAGAGCGCTCACCATTACTGCCAGTGCCACAGAACTCACCACTGCTGCACAGTACCACAGCGCTGACCGCTCTTACACTGTCACGTTACTGCCACTTCTGTACCCTACCACAGAACTGACCACTGCTGCACAACAGCAATGACTGCTTCTGCACCGTAGTAAAAGGCAACAGGAGTATAACCCATAGACCAGGTTGAGATCTGGGTAAGTAAGCAAGAACTAACAACAATGCCTCAACCGGTGTCATTGAGGAAGGCAAATGTATATGCATGTACAAGACATTACAAAAGGAAAAGGGAGACTCGTGGTAAGTTTTTAGAAAGTGCTCATGGCATCATGTATTTAAAGTAACAAATTATACAGAACAGTTATATCAGCACTGTGGGCATAAATTGCAAAGGCAACCCAAACGGACTCGGTGCACTATTGTGCTTGTGACACACAAAGGTGACGGCACAAGTGACAAGTGAGAGAGCAGCGGAAGGCGCAATGTGACAAGGTGAAAAAAATATATATACAGAAATATATGGTTCATCAAAAATGATTATTTACAGTAATTGATCATGGTTTGGCTAGACATTTGTGTGAACCATAGTTGAGTATGCGCCACAGATTGCGCTGAATTGTCGGTCGACAGCGTTTCGATCCTATTTATTCAGGATCATCTTCAGGACCGGGTTGCCAAGTAAGGGGTGCTGTAGGAGGCAGGGGGCGAGCGTCCAAGGGCAGCTTGGCTTGCCCAATGGAAAGACAACGTTCCAGCGTGGGAGAATTAGGAACCACGGGCGGAGCGCAGCGAAGAGGAGCGTCTGCGTGGTGGAAGGAACTGGTATTGACCGCACACGAACGTGGCGGCTCGGCGCTGATCGCAGCGCTCGTCCTGTCCCCGGATTAAGTCCGCACCACGACTCCTGAATCACTCACAGATTCCAATCACGGACCGTTTTCCCCGCACACCGGCACACAGTGGATCGGGGCTCCGACCCTGTTGTCTGCCTTTCTGATTCCCGATTTACCTCGCTATTTAGGCACCCACAGAAATTACCGGTTCCTTCCACCACGCAGACGCGCCTCTTCGCTGCGCTCCGCCCGTGGTTCCTAATTCTCCCACGCTGGAACGTTGTCCTTCCATTGGGCAAGCCAAGCTGCCCCAGGACGCTCCTACAGCACCCCTTACTTGGCAACCCGGTCCTGAAGATGATCCTGAATAAATAGGATCGAAACGCCGTCGACCGACCATTCAGCGCAATCTGTGGCGCATACTCAACTATGGTTCACACAGATGTCTAGCCAAACCATGATCAATTACTGTAAATAATAATTTTTGATGAACCATATATTTCTGTATATATATTTTTTTCACCTTGTCACATTGCGCCTTCCGCTGCTCTCTTCACTTGTCACTTGTGCCGTCACCTTTGTGTGTCACAAGCACAATAGTGCACCGAGTCCGTTTGGGTTGCCTTTGCAATTTATGCCCACAGTGCTGATATAACTGTTCTGTATAATTTGTTACTTTAAATACATGATGCCATGAGCACTTTCTAAAACTTACCACGAGTCTCCCTTTTCCTTTTGTAATGTCTTGTACATGCATATACATTTGCCTTCCTCAATGACACCGGTTGAGGCATTGTTGTTAGTTCTTGCTCCTGCACCGTGCCACAGCACTGCCACTGCTGTTCTCTACCACAGAACTCACTACTGCTGAACTGCACCACAGCACTGACCCCTCCTACACTGTGTCACGTTACTGCCACTGCTGTACTTTACCACAGAACTCACTTTTGCTGAACTGCACCACAGCACTGACCCCTCCTACACTGTGTCACGTTACTACCACTGCTGTACCTTACCACAGAACTCTCTACTGCTGAACTGCACCACAGCACTGACCGCTCCTACACTGTGCTACGTTACTGCCACTGCTGTACTCTACCACAGAACTCACCACTGCTGAACTGCACCACAGCACTGACCGCTCCTACACTGTGCTACGTTACTGCCACTGCTGTACTCTACCACAGCATTGACCACTGCTGAATTCTCCCACTTTAGTGACTACTTCTTTAATACACGGACCCACAGTTCTGGCCATTGTTACACTGTACCACAAAACTGCCCAGTTCTTTACTGTACTGCCCACTTCTGCATAGTAGCGCAGTACTGACCACTGCTGCCCAGTACTAGAGCACTGCCCAATTCTGCACTGTGCCACACACACTGCCCACCTCTTAACTACATGGCCCACTGCTGCACAGTACCACAACACTGACCACTGATGCACTGTACCTGAGCATTGCCCACTGCTGTACAGTACCGCAGTACTGACCACTGCTTTACAGTACTAGAGCACTGCCCTCTTCTGCACTGTGCCACAACACTGCCCACTGCTTTACTACGAGGACCCACTGCTGCACAGTACTAGAGCAGTGCCCCCTTCTGCACTGTGCCCATGGCCGTACCGGGTATTGGGTGTTTCCCCGGGAGGCCGGAAGGGTGGGGCTCGATTTTGTTAGTGGGGGCCGGTTTTGTAGCAGTGCAGCAGTTTTAAAAGCACTGCAAAGTTCTTGTATGTTCAGCAGTTTTCAGGCAACAATAAAAGTTTCAAGATAACTCTTGTGATCAATGTACCAGTTGGAGAGAGATGAGAGTTTTGTCTAGTGGCAGTTTTGACCTATCTAAGGTAGCGCAGAGGGTTAATATGCCTGCTGCAAAGAACGTGTACCATGCATATCAAAGAACAGCATTTTATGTGTGTAGCTCAGTGGGTTACTGCTTTTGTCAGAGAGATTCTTTTGTTACTGTGCAGTTCATAACTTACAATCCTAATCTAGTCGAGTGAGCTATCAAAGAGCTGCACGCAAACTGCACGGTACAGGTTAGAAAGTGATGCTTTTTCCCCCAGTCTTTCATTATCCTAATGTTGCAGAAAAAGGTGTATTTGGGTAAAAATAAATTCTTATTGGTAAAGTCAAGTAAACCACTGTGTTATGTTCTGAATACTGAGTTCGTGCTTCCCCAGACCAAGCACTCTTACAAAATGCCTACCAGTATGGATGACATGTGAATCCTACACCTTGTAGTCCTCTTTGTCTTATGTAACGTTTTCTATACATTGATTACACAGGTATGATTCACTGTCTCTGTATGATGTAAAGTGCTCTGACACCCTACGCTGTATGAGAGGTGCTATAAAACAAATGAAATACATGTGAGAGAGGGGCTATGGAGAGATGAGAGGCACTGTTGGATAGTGAGGGGATCATTGAAGAGCCCCAACAAAGAATGTCCTATCCTGGTGCACAGTAAGATCATCATTTACTATGCTTTAAAAGCTAATACAATTTAATATATAATGGGAAATGTGTTGTAGAATGCACTATTTTCCCCAGATTTTCTTGGGCGAAGAACGCTCTCAAAGCTTCCGCTTGTAGTCGGGCTCGCTCGCTGCACTCGCTGTGCACCATATGGGGGCTGGCCTGACAACATTCTAGGGCTGCTTTGGGTTCCCAGTCTGGCCCTGACTGCTGAACAGTATCATATCACTGACCAATGAAGAAAGAAAAAATTCTTTATTTGGTTTTTTACAAAACTATAAATTATTAAAATACAAGTTAAAACAGTTTCACAAAAAAAGTACATCATTATATCTGAGTATATACAGAATTTTCCAACTCATTTGCAACCATATTTGCAGGTTCAATGTCCGCTTTTCTTAAAAGTGAGTCAATCAGAGTTAAAAACTTTGCTCCTCGACAAATTAAGATGTTTGATGTCCCCCCCGCCCAGCGGGTTATAGTCTGCCTACAAGTACAAATGTTGAGTTCTCTTAAAATTGGTTTTAAAAGCGTCCTTCTAGCTTCGTTGACTGTAGGACAGACACACATCACATGGCATAGAGATTCGTTGTGATATCCACATTGTCGACAATTTGTGTTTTGATGTTTCCCTTTCCATGTTGGTCGCAAATCCTTAGTTTCATGGACTCAACCGATACAGCATATACTTCTTTTTTAATGACAATCTGAAGTGTGCTGCTAGATAATCTTGCGGTTTGAGTTTTACATAAGAATTTATCACAGTCCAAGAGTGTCGCCGTTTTGCCGCTGTATTTTTGTCTTCTAAAAAAGATAATTTCTTTGCAGCGCCATTACACACTCTATTGAACGCCACCCTCTCCATTTTACTGTCCCATGCCTCTTGGATGTCTAGATCCACCAGAGCTGATCTTAGATGTTCGCCCCATGAATATGATGTTTTTTGATCAAACTGGGCCTTTATTTCTGTCCAGCATAGATTGTTCATGGTGCCGGGTTCCGAGGAGCGAAGTTTCAGCATAGTTTCACAAAAACAGATTGTCTCTGGAATTTCTGGTTTTGGAGCCCAAATTCCAGGCGGATCTGTGCTGGTGACACTGCTTTGGGAAGGTTAAAAACAGCTTTATACACTTTTGTCTGTAGCTCGTTTAAAATTCCAAATTCCGGCCATGCCATATTTCTAATCCATATGCCAGCGCTGGAAGTAATTGTGCTGCCATTGTTTTTAAAAGATGGCTGTATGAAGGGCAACTCAGTTTCGATTGCAGCTGTTTGTATGCAAAGGTTAGAGTTTGGGCCTTTGCTCTTATTGCGCATTTTTGATCAGTAAAGGACATGCATCGCCCTAAATTGATGCCCAAATACTTATAAGTGCCAACTTCCTCTATTTGTTTGCCCTTTGCAAACCACCTACATTTTTTGGGCCGTGGGCCCGCTAATCGCACCACCTTTGTTTTTTTCTTGTTTATCTCCAGCCCTTAACGATCAAAATAATTAATCAGATGGTCAATGACTCTTTGTAGGCCAATTGGGGTTTGACTGAAGACCACTATGTCATCTGCATATTGCAGATACTGTATGTGGTCTTCTGCCAATTTCGGAGGATGGCCATTTATTTTTAACAAATGGATGTGCAGGTCAGCGAGATACAGATTAAAAAGGCTTGGGGCCAAAACACAACCCTGTTTCAGACCATTATTTATATCAATCTTAGATGATACTATGCTGACATCTCCCAGCTTCACCCGGGCCCAGGTTTCGCTGTGGAGGGCGACTATGGAGTTAATTAATTGTTGTGGTACTCCCCATCCTTTCAATTTTATCCAAAGTCGATCACGCGGGACTCTGTCGAAGGCTGATTTTAAATCAATATAACATGCAAATAGACCTGATCTCTTGAAAATTGCTTTTCCATAAGGATTGCTAATGCTGCCAAATTCGTACTTGTGCCCATTCCTTGCCTAAAACCAGTTTGATATTTGGGAATTATACCTTTCTCCTCCATCCATTCTTGTAATTCTAATAATATACAGGAAGCATAAAGTTTTGCATCAACGTCCGTCAGGGCTATAAGCCTGTAATTACTAGACATATCACTGACCAATGATGCACTGTACCACAGTACTGACCACAGATGTACAGTACCACAGTACTGACCACGGATGTACAGTACCACAGCACTGACCACGGATGTACAGTACCACAGCACTGACCACGGATGCACTGTACCACAGTGCTGAGCACTGATGCACAGTACCACAGCACTGACCACAGATGCACAGTATCACAGCACTGACCACAGATGCACAGTATCACAGCACTGACCACTGATGCACAGTACCACAGCACTGACCACTGATGCACTGTACCACAGTACTGACCACGGATGTACAGTACCACAGCACTGACCACTGATGCACTGTACCACAGTGCTGACCACTGATGCACAGTACCACAGCACTGACCACTGATGCACAGTACCAGAGCACTGACCACGGATGCATTGTACCACAGTACTGACCACGGATACACAGTACCACAGCACTGACCACTGATGCACAGTACCAGAGCGCTGACCACTGATGCACAGTACCACAGTACTGACCACTGATGCACAGTACCAGAGCACTGACCACTGATGCACTGTACCACAGCGCTGACCACTGATGCACAGTACCACAGTGCTGACCACTGATGCACTGACCACTGAGGCACAGTACCACAGCACTGACCACTGATGCACTGTACCACAGCACTGACCACTGATGCACAGTACCACATTACTGACCACTGATGCACAGTACCACAGCACTGACCACTGAGGCACAGTATCACAGCACTGACCACTGATGCACTGTACCACAGCACTGACCACTGATGCACAGTACCACAGCACTGACCACTAATGCACTGTACCATAGCGCTGACCACTGATGCACAGTACCACAGTGCTGACCACTGATGCACAGTACCACAGCACTGACCACTGAGGCACAGTACCACAGCACTGACCACTGATGCACTGTACAACAGCACTGACCACTGATGCACAGTACCACATTACTGACCACTGATGCACTGTACCAGAGCGCTGACCACTGATGCACAGTACCACAGTGCTGACCACAGATGCACTGTACAACAGCGATGACCACTGATGCACAGTACCAGAGCACTGACCTCAGATGCACTGTACCAGAGCACTGACCTCAGATGCACTGTACCAGAGCACTGACCACTGATGCACAGTACCAGAGCACTGACCACTGATGTACAGTACTACAGCACTGACCACTGATGCACAGTACCTCAGCACTGACCTCTGATGCACATTACCACAGCACTGACCTCAGATGCACAGTACCAGAGCACTGACCACGGATGCACAGTACCACAGTACTGACCACGGATGCAGTGTACTACAGCACTGACCACTGATGCATTGTCCCACAGCACTGAACACGGATGCACTGTACCACAGTACTGACCACGGATGCACTGTACCACAGCACTGACTACTGATGCACTGTACCACAGTACTACCACTGATGCACTGTACCACAGTACTGACCACTGATGCACAGTGCTACAGTACTGACCATGGATGCACAGTACCACAGCACTGACCACTGATGCACTGTACCACAGTACTGACCACTGATGCACAGTACCACAGCAGTGGCCACTGATGCACAGTACGAGAGCACTGACCTCTGATGCACAGTACAAGAGCACTGACCACAGATGCACTGTACCAGAGCACTGACCACGAATGCACAGTACCAGAGCACTGACCACGGATGCACAGTACCACAGCACTGACCACTGATGCACAGTACCAGAGCGCTGACCACTGATGCACAGTACCACAGTACTGACCACTGATGCACAGTACCAGAGCACTGACCACTGATGCACTGTACCACAGCGCTGACCACTGATGCACTGACCACTGATGCACTGTACCACAGTACTGACCACTGATGCACAGTGCTACAGTACTGACCATGGATGCACAGTACCACAGCACTGACCACTGATGCACTGTACCACAGTACTGACCACTGATGCACAGTACCACAGCAGTGGCCACTGATGCACAGTACGAGAGCACTGACCTCTGATGCACAGTACAAGAGCACTGACCACAGATGCACTGTACCAGAGCACTGACCACGGATGCACAGTACCACAGCACTGACCACTGATGCACAGTACCAGAGCGCTGACCACTGATGCACAGTACCACAGTACTGACCACTGATGCACTGTACCACAGCGCTGACCACTGATGCACTGTACCACAGCGCTGACCACTGATGCACAGTACCACAGCGCTGACCACTGATGCACAGTACCACAGCACTGACCACTGAGGCACAGTACCACAGCACTGACCACTGATGCACTGTACCACAGCACTGACCACTGATGCACAGTACCACATTACTGACCACTAATGCACAGCACTGACCACTGAGGCACAGTACCACAGCACTGACCACTGATGCACTGTACCACAGCACTGACCACTGATGCACTGACCACTGATGCACAGTACCACAGCGCTGACCACTGATGCACAGTACCACAGTGCTGACCACAGATGCACTGTACCATAGCGCTGACCACTGATGCACAGTACCACAGTGCTGACCACTGATGCACAGTACCACAGCACTGACCACAGATGCACAGTACCACAGCACTGACCACTGATGCACAGTACCAGAGCACTGACCACGGATGCATTGTACCACAGTACTGACCACGGATGCACAGTACCACAGCACTGACCACTGATGCACAGTACCAGAGCGCTGACCACTGATGCACAGTACCACAGTACTGACCACTGATGCACAGTACCAGAGCACTGACCACTGATGCACTGTACCACAGCGCTGACCACTGATGCACAGTACCACAGCACTGACCACTGATGCACTGTACCACAGCACTGACCACTGAGGCACAGTACCACAGCACTGACCACTGATGCACTGTACCACAGCACTGACCACTGATGCACAGTACCAAATTACTGACCACTGATGCACTGTACCAGAGCGCTGACCACTGATGCACAGTACCACAGTGCTGACCACAGATGCGCTGTACCATAGCGCTGACCACTGATGCACAGTACCACAGTGCTGACCACTGATGCACAGTACCACAGCACTGACCACTGACTGACCACTGAGGCACAGTACCACAGCACTGACCACTGAGGCACAGTACCACAGCACTGACCACTGATGCACAGTACCACATTACTGACCACTGATGCACAGTACCACATTACTGACCACTGATGCACTGTACCAGAGCGCTGACCACTGATGCACAGTACCACAGTGCTGACCACAGATGCACTGTACAACAGCGCTGACCACTGATGCACAGTACCAGAGCACTGACCTCAGATGCACTGTACCAGAGCACTGACCACTGATGCACAGTACCAGAGCACTGACCACTGATGTACAGTACCACAGCACTGACCACTGATGCACAGTACCTCAGCACTGACCTCTGATGCACATTACCACAGCACTGACCTCAGATGCACAGTACCAGAGCACTGACCACGGATGCTCAGTACCACAGTACTGACCACGGATGCACTGTACTACAGCACTGACCACTGATGCATTTTCCCACAGCACTGACCACGGATGCACTGTACCACAGAACTACCACTGATACACTGTACCACAGTACTGACCACTGATGCACAGTGCTACAGTACTGACCATGGATGCACAGTACCACAGCACTGACCACTGATGCACTGTACCACAGCACTGACCACTGATGCACAGTACCACAGCAGTGACCACTGATGCACAGTACGAGAGCACTGACCTCTGATGCACAGTACAAGAGCACTGACCACGGATGCACAGTACCAGAGCACTGACCACGGATGCACAGTACCAGAGCACTGACCACGGATGCACAGTACCAGAGCACTGACCACGGATGCACAGTACCACAGCACTGACCAATGATGCACAGTACCAGAGCACTGACCATGGATGCATTGTACCACAGTACTGACCACGGATGTACAGTACCACAGCACTGACCACTGATGCACAGTACTACAGCACTGACCACTGATGCACTATACCACAGCACTGACCACTGATGCACTGTACCACAGTACTGACCACTGATGCACAGTGCTACAGTACTGACCATGGATGCACAGTACCACAGCACTGACCACTGATGCACTGTACCACATTACTGACCACTGATGCACAGTACCACAGCAGTGACCACTGATGCACAGTACGAGAGCACTGACCTCTGATGCACAGTACAAGAGCACTGACCACGGATGCACTGTACCAGAGCACTGACCACGGATGCACAGTACCAGAGCACTGACCACAGATGCACAGTACCACAGCACTGACCACTGATGCACAGTACCAGAGCGCTGACCACTGATGCACAGTACCACAGTACTGACCACTGATGCACAGTACCAGAGCACTGACCACTGATGCACTGTACCACAGCGCTGACCACTGATGCACAGTACCACAGTGCTGACCACTGATGCACAGTACCACAGCACTGACCACTGAGGCACAGTACCACAGCACTGACCACTGATGCACTGTACCACAGCACTGACCACTGATGCACAGTACCACATTACTGACCACTGATGCACAGTACCACAGCACTGACCACTGAGGCACAGTACCACAGCACTGACCACTGATGCACTGTACCACAGCACTGACCACTGATGCACTGTACCATAGCGCTGACCACTGATGCACAGTACCACAGTGCTGACCACTGATGCACAGTACCACAGCACTGACCACTGACTGACCACTGAGGCACAGTACCACAGCACTGACCACTGATGCACTGTACAACAGCACTGACCACTGATGCACAGTAACACATTACTGACCACTGATGCACTATACCAGAGCGCTGACCACTGATGCACAGTACCGACCACAGATGCACTGTACCACAGCGCTGACCACTGATGCACAGTACCAGAGCACTGACCTCAGATGCACTGTACCAGAGCACTGACCACTGATGCACAGTACCAGAGCACTGACTACTGATGTACAGTACCACAGCACTGACCACTGATGCACAGTACCTCAGCACTGACCTCTAATGCACATTACCACAGCACTGACCTCAGATGCACAGTACCACAGTACTGACCACGGATGCACAGTACCACAGTACTGACCACGGACGCACTATACCACTGCACTGACAACTGATGCACAGTAGCACAGCACTGACCACTGATGCACAGTACCAGAGCACTGACCACTGATACACAGTACTGACCACGGATGCACTGTACTACAGCACTGACCACTGATGCACTGTACCACAGTACTACCACTGATGCACTGTACCACAGTACTGACCACGGATGCACTGTACCACAGCACTGACCACTGATGCGCTGTACCACAGCACTGACCACGGATGCACTGTACCACAGCACTGACCACGGATGCACTGTACCACAGCACTGACCACGGATGCACTGTACCACAGCACTGACCACGGATGCACTGTACCACAGTACTGACCACGGATGCACAGTACCACACCACTGATGCACAGTACCACACCACTGACCACTGATGCACAGTACCACAGCACTGACCACTGATGCACAGTACCACTGCACTGACCACTGATGCACTATACCACAGCACTGACCACGGATGCACAGTACCAGATCACTGACCACTGATGCACAGTAACACAGCGCTGACCACTGATGCACAGTACCACAGCGCTGACCACTGATGCACAGTACCACAGCACTGACCATTGAGGCACAGTACCACAGCACTGACCACTGATGCACTGTACCGCAGTACTGACCACTGATGCACACAGTACCAGAGCACTGACCACTGATGCACAGTACCAGAGCACTGACCTCAGATGCACAGTACCAGAGCACTGACCACTGATGCAGAGTACCAGATCACTGAACTCGGATGCACAGTACCAGATCACTGACCTCGGATGCATAGTACCACAGCACTGACCACTGATGCACAGTAGCACAGCACTGACCACGGATGCACACTACCACAGCACTGACCACGGATGCACAGTACCAGATCACTGACCACTGATGCACAGTAACACAGCGCTGACCACTGATGCACAGTACCACAGCGCTGACCACTGATGCACAGTACCACAGCACTGACCATTGAGGCACAGTACCACAGCACTGACCACTGATGCACTGTACCGCAGTACTGACCACTGATGCACACAGTACCAGAGCACTGACCACTGATGCACAGTACCAGAGCACTGACCTCAGATGCACAGTACCAGAGCACTGACCACTGATGCAGAGTACCAGAGCACTGACCACTGATGCACAGTACTGCCCATGGATGCACTGTACCACAGCAGTGACAATTGATGCACAGTACCACAGCACTGACCACTGATGCACAGTGCTACAGTACTGACCATGGATGCACAGTACCACAGCACTGACCACGGATGCACTGTACCACAGCACTGACCACTGATGCACTGTACCACAGTACTGACCACTGATACACTGTACCAGAGCACTGACCACTGATGCACTGTACCACAGTACTGCCCACAGCACTCACCACGGATGAACTGTACCACAGTACTGACCACTGATGCACTGTGCCACAGCACTGACCACTGATGCACTGTACCACAGTACTGGCCACAGATGCACTGTACCAGAGCATTGACCACTGATGCACAGTACCACCGCACTGACCACTGATGCACTGTACCACAGCTCTGACCACTGATACACAGTGCCAGAGCACTGACAACTGATGCGCAGTACCACAGCACTTACCACTGATGCACTGTACCACAGCACTGACCACTGATGCACTGTACCACAGCACTGACAATTGATGCACAGAACCACAGCACTGACCACTGATGCACAGTACCAGAGCACTGACCACTGATGCACTGTACCACAGCACTGACAACTGATGCACAGTACCAGAGCACTGACCACTGATGCACAGTACCAGAGCACTGACCACTGATGCACCCCACAGCACTGACCACTGATGCACAGTACAACAGCACTGACCACTGATGCACTGTACCACAGCACTGACCACTGATGCACTGTACCACAGCACTGACCACGGATGCACTGTACCAGAGCACTGACCACTGATGCACAGTACCAGAACACTGACCACTGATGCACAGTACCAGAACACTGACCACTGATGCACAGTACCAGAACACTGACCACTGATGCACAGTACCAGAGCACTGACCACTGATGCACAGTACCAGAGCACTGACCACTGATGCACAGTACGACAGCACTGACCACGGATGCAACGTACCATATCACTGACCACGGATGCACAGTACCAGAGCAATGACCAATGATGCACATTACCCCAGCACTGACCTCAGATGCACAGTACCAGAGCACTGACCACGGATGCACAGTACCACAGTACTGACCACAGATGCACTGTATGCACTGTACCACAGCACTGACAACTGACGCACAGTAGCACAGCACTGACCACTGACGCACAGTACCAGAGCACTGACCACTGATACACAGTACTGACCACGGATGCACTGTACTACAGCACTGACCACTGATGCACTGTACTACAGCACTGACCACTGATGCACTGTACCACAGTACTGACCACGGATGCACTGTACCACAGCACTGACCACTGATGCACTGTACCACAGTACTGACCACTGATGCACTGTACCACAGTACTGACCACTGATGCACTGTACCACAGTACTGACCACTGATGCACAGTGCTACAGTACTGACCATGGATGCACAGTACCACAGCACTGACCACTGATGCACTGTATCACAGTACTGACCACTGATGCACAGTACCACAGCAGTGACCACTGATGCACAGTACGAGAGCACTGACCTCTGATGCACAGTAGAAGAGCACTGACCACTGATGCACTGTACCACAGCAGTGACCACTGATGCACAGTACGAGAGCACTGACCTCTGATGCACAGTAGAAGAGCACTGACCACAGATGCACAGTACCAGAGCACTGACCACGGATGCATTGTACCACAGTACTGACCACGGATGCAATGTACCACGGTACTGACCACGGATGTACAGTACCACAGCACTGACCACTGATGCACTATACCACAGTACTGACCACTGATGCACAGTGCTACAGTACTGACCATGGATGCACAGTACCACAGCACTGACCACTGACCACTGATGCACTGTACCACATTACTGACCACTGATGCACAGTACCACAGCAGTGACCACTGATGCACAGTACGAGAGCACTGACCTCTGATGCACAGTACAAGAGCACTGACCACGGATGCACAGTACCAGAGCACTGACCACAGATGCACAGTACCACAGCACTGACCACTGTTGCACAGTACCAGAGCACTGACCACGGATGCATTGTACCACAGTACTGACCACAGATGCACAGTACCACAGCACTGACCACTGATGCACAGTAGCAGAGCGCTGACCACTGATGCACAGTACCACAGTACTGACCACTGATGCACAGTACCAGAGCACTGACCACTGATGCACTGTACCACAGCGCTGACCACTGATGCACAGTACCACAGTGCTGACCACTGATGCACAGTACCACAGTGCTGACCACTGATGCACAGTACCACAGCACTGACCACTGAGGCACAGTACCACAGCACTGACCACTGAGGCACAGTACCACAGCACTGACCACTGATGCACAGTACCACATTACTGACCACTGATGCACAGTACCACAGCACTGACCACTGAGGCACAGTACCACAGCACTGACCACTGAGGCACAGTACCACAGCACTGACCACTGATGCACTGTACCACAGCACTGACCACTGATGCACAGTACCACATTACTGACCACTGATGCACTGTACCAGAGCGCTGACCACTGATCACTGATGCACAGTACCACAGTGCTGACCACAGATGCACTGTACCATAGCGTTGACCACTGATGCACAGTACCACAGTGCTGACCACTGATGCACAGTACCACAGCACTGACCACTGAGGCACAGTACCACAGCACTGACCACTGATGCACTGTACAACAGCACTGACCACTGATGCACAGTACCACATTACTGACCACTGATGCACTATACCAGAGCGCTGACCACTGATGCACAGTACCACAGTGCTGACCACAGATGCACTGTACCACAGCGCTGACCACTGATGCACAGTACCAGAGCACTGACCTCAGATGCACTGTACCAGAGCACTGACCACTGATGCACAGTACCAGAGCACTGACTACTGATGTACAGTACCACACCACTGACAACTGATGCACAGTACCAGAGCACTGACCATGGATGCACAGTACCACAGTACTGACCACAGACGCACTGTACCACAGCACTGACAACTGATGCACAGTAGCACAGCACTGACCACTGATGCACAGTACCAGAGCACTGACCACTGATACACAGTACTGACCACGGATGCACTGTACTACATCACTGACCACTGATGCATTGTACCATGTACCACAGCACTGACCACGGATGCACTGTACCACAGCACTGACTACTGATGCACTGTACCACAGTACTGGCCACGGATGCACTGTAGCACAACAGTAACCACTGATGCACAGTACCACACCACTGATGCACAGTACCACACCACTGACCACTGATGCACAGTACCACTGCACTGACCTCTGATGCACAGTACCACAGCACTGACCATGGATGCACTGTACCAGAGCACTGACCACTGATGCACAGTACCAGAGCACTGACCACTGATGCACAGTACCAGAGCACTGACCACTGATGCACAGTACCACAGCACTGGCCACTGATGCACAGTACCACAGCACTGACCACGGATGCAACGTACCATATCACTGACCACGGATGGACAGTACCAGAGCACTGACCACTGACGCACATTACCACAGCACTGACCACTGAGGCACAGTACCAGAGCACTGGCCACTGATGCACAGTACCAGAGCACTGACCACGGATGCACAGTACCACAGCGCTGACCACTGATGCACAGTTCCAGAGCACTGACCACGGATGCACAGTACCAGAGCACTGACCAATGATGCACATTACAACAGCACTGACCACTGAGGCACAGTACCAGAGCACTGACCACTGATGCACAGTACCACAGCACTGACCACTGATGCACAGTACCAGAGCACTGACCACTGATGCACAGTACCAGAGCGCTGACCACGGATGCACAGTACCACAGCGCTGACCACGGATGCACAGTACCACAGCGCTGACCACTGGTGCACAGTACCACAGCGCTGACCACTGATGCACTGTACCACAGCGCTGACCACTGATGCACAGTACCACAGCGCTGACCACTGATGCACTGTACCACAGCGCTGACCACTGATGCACAGTACCACAGCACTGACCACTGATGCACAGTACCATATCACTGACCATGGAAGCGCAGTACCAGAGCACTGACCAATGATGCACATTACCACAGCACTGACCACTGAGGCACAGTAAAAGAGCACTGACCACTGAGGCACAGTACCACAGCACTGACCACGGATGCACAGTACCAGAGCACTGACCACGGATGCACAGTACCAGAGCGCTGACCACGGATGCACAGTACCAGAGCGCTGACCACTGATGCACAGTTCCAGAGCACTGACCACGGATGCACTGTACCACAGCGCTGACCACGGATGCACTGTACCACAGCGCTGACCACTGATGCACTGTACAACAGCAGTGACCACTGATGCACAGTACCAGATCACTGACCACAGATGCACTGTTCCAGAGCACTGACCACAGATGCACTGTTCCAGAGCACTGACCACTGATGCACAGTACCAGAGCACTGACCACTGATGCACAGTATCAGAGCACTGACCACTGATCCACAGTACCAGAGCACTGACCACAGATGCACAGTACCACAGTACTGATCTCAAATGCACAGTACCAGAGCACTGACCACTGATGCACAGTACCAGAGCACTGACCACTGATGCACAGTACCATTGCACTGACCTCAGATGCACAGTACCAGAGCACTGACCACAGATGCACAGTACCACAGTACTGACCTCAGATGCACAGTACCAGAGCACTGACCACTGATGCACAATACCAGAGTGCTGACCACTGATGCACAGTACCAGAGCACTGACCACTGATGCACAGTACCAGAGCACTGACCTCAGATGCACAGTACCAGAGCACTGACCACTGATGCACAGTACCAGAGCACTGACCACTGATGAACAGTACCACAGCACTGACCTCAGGTGCACAGTACCAGAGCACTGACCACAGATGCACAGTACCAGAGCACTGACCACTGATGCACAGTACCAGAGCACTGACCACTGATGCACAGTACCAGAGCACTGACCTCAGATGCACAGTACTAGAGCACTGACCACTGATGCACAGTACCAGAGCACTGACCACTGATGAACAGTACCACAGCACTGACCTCAGGTGCACAGTACCAGAGCACTGACCACGGATGCATTGTACCACAGTACTGACCACAGATGCACAGTACCACAGCACTGACCACTGATGCACAGTAGCAGAGCGCTGACCACTGATGCACAGTACCACAGTACTGACCACTGTTGCACAGTACCAGAGCACTGACCACTGATGCACTGTACCACAGCGCTGACCACTGATGCACAGTACCACAGTGCTGACCACTGATGCACAGTACCACAGCACTGACCACTGAGGCACAGTACCACAGCACTGACCACTGATGAACTGTACCACAGCACTGACCACTGATGCACAGTACCAAAGCACTGACCACTGAGGCACAGTACCACAGCACTGACCACTGATGCACTGTACCACAGCACTGACCACTGATGCACAGTACCACATTACTGACCACTGATGCACTGTACCAGAGCGCTGACCACTGATCACTGATGCACAGTACCACAGTGCTGACCACAGATGCACTGTACCATAGCGCTGACCACTGATGCACAGTACCACAGTGCTGACCACTGATGCACAGTACCACAGCACTGACCACTGAGGCACAGTACCACAGCACTGACCACTGATGCACTGTACAACAGCACTGACCACTGATGCACAGTACCACATTACTGACCACTGATGCACTGTACCAGAGCGCTGACCACTGATGCACAGTACCGACCACAGATGCACTGTACCACAGCGCTGACCACAGATGCACTGTACCACAGCGCTGACCACTGATGCACAGTACCAGAGCACTGACCTCAGATGCACTGTACCAGAGCACTGACCACTGATGCACAGTACCAGAGCACTGACTACTGAGGTACAGTACCACAGCACTGACAACTGATGCACAGTACCTCAGCACTGACCTCTAATGCACATTACCACAGCACTGACCTCAGATGCACAGTACCAGAGCACTGACCATGGATGCACAGTACCACAGTACTGACCACAGACGCACTGTACCACAGCACTGACAACTGATGCACAGTAGCACAGCACTGACCACTGATGCACAGTACCAGAGCACTGGCCACTGATACACAGTACTGACCACGGATGCACTGTACTACAGCACTGACCACTGATGCATTGTACCACAGCACTGACCACGGATGCACTGTACCACAGTATTGACCACGGATGCACTGTACCGCAGCACTGACTACTGATGCACCACGGATGCACAGTACCACAGCGCTGACCACTGATTCACAGTTCCACAGCACTGACCACGGATGCACAGTACCATATCACTGACCACGGATGCACAGTACCAGAGCACTGACCAATGATGCACATTACAACAGCACTGACCACTGAGGCACAGTACCAGAGCACTGACCACTGATGCACAGTACCACAGTACTGACCACTGATGCACAGTACCAGAGCACTGACCACTGATGCACAGTACCAGAGCGATGACCACGGATGCACAGTACCACAGCGCTGACCACGGATGCACAGTACCACAGCGCTGACCACTGGTGCACAGTACCACAGCGCTGACCACTGATGCACTGTACCACAGCGCTGACCACTGATGCACAGTACCACAGCACTGACCACTGATGCACTGTACCACAGCGCTGACCACTGATGCACAGTACCACAGCACTGACCACTGATGCACAGTACCATATCACTGACCATGGAAGCGCAGTACCAGAGCACTGACCAATGATGCACATTACCACAGCACTGACCACTGAGGCACAGTAAAAGAGCACTGACCACTGAGGCACAGTACCACAGCACTGACCACTGATGCACAGTACCAGAGGACTGACCACGGATGCACAGTACCAGAGCGCTGACCACGGATGCACAGTACCAGAGCGCTGACCACTGATGCACAGTTCCAGAGCACTGACCACGGATGCACTGTACCACAGCGCTGACCACGGATGCACTGTACCACAATGCTGACCACTGATGCACTGTACCACAGCAGTGACCACTGATGCACAGTACCAGATCACTGACCACAGATGCACTGTTCCAGAGCACTGACCACAGATGCACTGTTCCAGAGCACTGACCACTGATGCACAGTACCAGAGCACTGACCACTGATGCACAGTACCAGAGCACTGACCACTGATCCACAGTACCAGAGCACTGACCACAGATGCACAGTACCACAGTACTGACCTCAGATGCACAGTACCAGAGCACTGACCACTGATGCACAGTACCAGAGCACTGACCACTGATGCACAGTACCATTGCACTGACCTCAGATGCACAGTACCAGAGCACTGACCACAGATGCACAGTACCACAGTACTGACCTCATGCACAGTACCAGAGCACTGACCACTGATGCACAATACCAGAGTGCTGACCACTGATGCACAGTACCAGAGCACTGACCACTGATGCACAGTACCAGAGCACTGACCTCAGATGCACAGTACCAGAGCACTGACCACTGATGCACAGTACCAGAGCACTGACCACTGATGAACAGTACCACAGCACTGACCTCAGGTGCACAGTACCAGAGCACTGACCACAGATGCACAGTACCAGAGCACTGACCACTGATGCACAGTACCAGAGCACTGACCACTGATGCACAGTACCAGAGCACTGACCTCAGATGCACAGTACTAGAGCACTGACCACTGATGCACAGTACCAGAGCACTGACCACTGATGAACAGTACCACAGCAATGACCTCAGGTGCACAGTACCAGAGCACTGACCACAGATGCACAGTACCAGAGCACTGACCACAGATGCACAGTACCACAGCACTGACCACGGATGCACAGTACCACAGCGCTGACCACTGATGCACAGTAGCACAACACTGGCAACATAAGGAGCACTTCTTCTCTCTTTGAATGCACAAAGTTTTTAGTAAGTTCTTGACACAAATGTAACATTATGCCCCCTTCTGAAGTTTTGGGCTTATCATTATGCATGAACTGAAAAATCAACTTTCCAAGAAAGTTCCCTAGAAGGATACTCTTTCCAGTGGATCAGAAATTGAAGGCCAACTTAAAACATCACAGAATCACAATTTTTTTTTTTAAAGATCTTTTTATTGTAATGAGGTAACAGAATCACAGATTTCTTAACCTGGTTATTATCCTTGCCTTTGCACCGTATCTGTTGGAGTTTTAGGCGGAAGACCCCAGCAGGGTCGGGAACCTGTTGCTTTAGTTGGGATGAATGAAAAACAGACTGAATCTTCCAATTACTGGGCAACTTCAATCGAAAAGCCATAGGATGGATTTGTTGAGTTATCACAGATTACTAAAAACATTGTTGGTGAAATTTCCTCTGCACTGTGTAGACAGGAAGAAAAAGAAGTTAAACACACCTTTCAACCAAGGGAAAAACTTGAGCTTGGTTTATTTGCATTTTCCTTCATTCTAACCTTAAAATGGTATAGGATCTCAGAAATAGCTGAGACAGAAGCTCTCAGAAAGAAGCCTGTGCTTCTGTAACTGATTCAAGTAAAATAGTTGTCCCCCGAACCAAAGGGTCAAAGTGAGGTAAAGGAATAAAAACTTGTGGATGATAACCTTGCATTCAAAACGAAGGTGAAACCCTGGAGGCACTAATAGGCGCATTATTGGAAAATTCCACAGTTGATAAAGAGCGACACCAATTTACTTGAATGGAATTACTCTAGCTCTGCAGCTATTGCTTGAAATTTTGACTTGTTTCCTCATTTCACTGAGGATAATCACCAGATGGTAGAGCTTGTTCAGCTCCCAGTGCCTTCCACAAAGAACTCCAAAAGCGTCAACAATATTGAGTACCTCTGTCAGACAACATAATACAAGGCAAACCAGGAAGACAAAAAATATAACAAAGGATAAACGTGGCTCCTTTAAAAGGCTGTCTACAGCAACCACTATCGTAGAATATCTTTTTGAATGTGGAAAATCTGTTTAAAATCCAAGCCAAGTTTTAGAAGCTGGTGGTAATGGCTGTAGAGTTCCAACAGTCTTAGAATGTAAGTATGTATGTTGAGCATTATTAGGACATGCAATAACATATTCTTGAATATTAGAGTGTACAGTTGTCCTCTGAGTGTCCTAGACATTACTAGGTGACGACGGATCCAAAATAGCTGAGACTTTCTACGAATCCCTGGAAAGCCTAGACCCATTCAGTCGGAGTTCAAGATCCTCAACATTTTCTTGCTCAAACTCACACGTCTAAGGGTTGTAAGACAAATGATGTTGTGAAAGACTTGATAACATCAGCCTCACATTTTCTCAATGTCCCTCTTGAGTCTTTGAGAACACTAAAATATCGTGCAAGTACAGCCGGACAAACTGATTCCAGACACCTGAGAGTATAGAATCCATAAATCGCTGGAAACTGTTAGGAGCGCTGCTCACAGCAAATGGTATTATATAATATTCAAAATGACCAAATGGGCTGTGGAAAGCTGTTTGCCTCTCATCACTTTCCTTTATTCTCAGCAGCTGCTAGGCACCTCCTAAATCAAGTTTAGTAAAACCTTCAGCTCCATGAATTGGTTCCAAAATATGACTTTAAGGGGCAAAGGAAATGTATCCTGCATCCTAACCGGATTTAAGCCTCTACAATCAGCATAAGTTTGGAGGTAGTGGCCTTGTTTAGGGTATTCATCCTTAATGTCTTCATCAAATCTGTGTCGAAAAATAGTCTTCCCGGGTTCTTTCCTGCTTCATAGATTCAGCGACCAAATGACGAACATGAATCGCATAAGTCAGTTCTCACATTCCACCTTGTTGAATATTGCACGGTGCTACCTCAGCGGAATACTACAAGTCAGAACACTTCAATATTTCATAACGCTAATAAGAAGATATCATAAGACTGTAAACAAGGATCTAAATTGTTTAGTAAAGGAGTTGCCAAAGCCAGTGCTGATCCAGTAGAAGAACAAAGAACTAGTCCATTTTGACTTTGTCTTGACTAAACCGTGTAGGGGAAAATCAAAATGCGGCGGAGAAAATCTCAAAAATCTCTTAACTTAATTTTATTTCCATAAAAAACATGGGGCACATGAAAGGACAATGGGATGTTTATCGACTGTGATACCAGGTTCCTTTTGCGGCAAATTCTCACAATGCAATTGTTGTAACTCTTGTGCTAGGTCCTGCTAAAGATCAACAACTTCACCCAACCCAGGGGAGCCATTGGCTTCACAATCTGTCAGAAACTGGACGGTGAGAAGGTTTGTTGAGTCCCCGCTATGATTGTCCGTCAAAAGGGTGCCTCCTCCTGGTAGCCGTGGACACACGATGCACAGAGTAGTGCACATGAAATGTGACAAGTGTCTCCATAAGAAGTAAACAAAGAAACCCAAGTTTGACATCTTTCATTTCACACTGGACTTCAGAGTCCTGCTGTTGCCCTTTAAGCCTGATGCTCCAGACCGCTTGCGGAGTCCTCCTGAAGTCCCAGTGGGGTGCAGTGCGAGTGCATAGATGGCAGAGCGCCGTGGATGCTCAGCTACACCCTAAGTACAACATCCAGCAGCACGCTGGCCAGCAGTTCTCCCTCTAGAGAACGCTCAATATTCTATAAGTTCTGTACACTGTTCTCAGCCTGATGTAACACAGCCTCTTTTGGACAGAACCTTCCAGCCATTGTCTACTCTTGTTCAGCTGGCTTTGTGCATTGGCTAACAGTGTTGTCCATTGGCGTGGTGTCAGCCCATGGAATTTCACAGCACCATGACGCACGCATGCATGTGCATGCAATGTGATACATGGAAATCTATCACATTGCATGCACATGCATGCGTGCGTCATGGTGCTGTGAGCATCCATGTGCGCTCACAGCGACAGTCTTGGAATGTTTTTACTCACCATTCCAAGATAGCCACCTTGTGTGATGCACAACAGCCACTTTTTTTTTTAATTTACTGTTGTAACATGGCTGATGGCCAACGTTTGCATTCTAATTCAGTCACCCCTATGGCAGGCCTTATCAATCCTGAAGGCAGGGTGCTTGGTTATATGTGAGTGGGTGCCCATGTATGAGCAGAGCACCCCTGCAGCCTTCGGAATATATCCTCCGGGGTTGTCAGTGGTGCAGCCTGACCATATACTCTTAAGTGCATTATAACCAAACGGTAAATGCTAACTTTGGGATGGCTGCACGGAAACATGTTGTGTTTGGTGTCAAACACCTTGGAATCATACCCCCACACCAGTAACTGGTGTGGGAGTATGATCCAACCCTTCTAGAGGGAAAGACATGACAGCACCGGTACACCCGGTACCAGCTAAACAGAGCCCTGGCATCACAAAATGGATGCTGCAGCCACAGACACGAGTCTGGCCTCCTGCTGCTGACCGAAACTCCGGCAGGGGAGACCTGGACAATAGGTTTCCTGTCTCAGGGAGGTGTTACCACCTCCCAGACAGGCCTTAGTGGATTGGGGCTGGGTGGGTGCACTCCAAGAGTGCTTTGAAGTCCTGCACTGGGGGCACATTTGGTGTCCTCGTGCATACCCCAGTTCAAACCGGTTGCTGCACTGGCGCGAAACTGGACAAAGGAAATGGGTGTAGCCACCCCTCTTTCCAAACCCTCCCATAGGTGGGTCCCCAGAGTTAGTCCAACCCCTTTCTTAGGTATAAGTAAGGACCCCCTGGCAACAGGACTTTAGATATCCCTGGACGAAACTCTGCAACTGAATCCTGGAACTTCGACGCTCTACTCAAGACTAGAGGACTGAAGAAATCTCCCTTGGGGTCAAGGGGTGACTCCCCTGCTTGGCAGGCACCAACGAAGCATTTGCCGGTCTGCATCTCCGAAGCTCCCGCCGGACTCCGAAGTACTTGCAGCCCAGGAAGAGGATTTTCAGACTTCTCAGAGGCCGACCCAAGTCCCCAGCAAAGCTGAGACCCGCAGCCCTCACGAGTGACGTGGAACCGGAACTCCTGGGCAACGTGCACATTTGCTAGTGCATCGACTTCTCGACGACTCTTGAAGTCCTGCTTTGGGTTACTTGTAGCCCAGGCCCCGAGCACCATTTGCACCGAAGATTGTGAGCCTACACTCCACGAGTGTTCCGTGGGCCCGCTTCTTGCATTTCCGCTCGAGGCTCCTTCGCGATCCCTGGTCCGTCGACTGGTGGGTCCCTGTGAAGGAAACTCTGATTTTCTTTGGGCGTTTCTGGTTGCTCCAGACGTGCCCTAACTCCCCACCGAGTGGTGAGTCCCTCAGACCTTGCTGGTCTGCACCGAAGCATCTTTCTCCTTTCTGCGTGGGTTGCTGTTGCCAAGGCTTGTTGTGTTCAATCCGGACACCAACGCTGCAGCACTCGACATCCTTCGTGGGACAGCTCGAATCCAGCTCCTGGTCGTCGTCGACGCCACCTGGTCCTCGTGACTGAAGAGTCAAGCTTCACCTCTTTCACCTGAAGCACCCGACATCGGTGGGCATTCGACTATCGTGCCCCTGGTCACTGGCAAGTGACCCAGACTCTGTCCCCTCTGCTTTCAGGTTCTTCTCATCTTCGATCCAGGCTTGGATCTCTTCGGACACTTCACATCTTCCCGGCAGCAGCACTTCTCTGCAGACTGCCATTGCAAACGACGACGCGACCCGACACCATTTGACACCTATGCACTCGGCTTCCCTGGGTGAGGTAACTCGAGTACTCCGGTGCTCCCGTGGGTGTTGACCCTAGAACTGTCTTAAGTCCAAGAGGGTTTGGTCCTAGTCCATTTCTAAGTGTCCTTACACTCTAAAACTCTCACCGCAACTTTCCCATAGACTTTAACAGAGCTCGCGGCTGTGTTCACACACTGCACACAGCCCCCGTGGGTCCCCTGTGTCACTACCTTTGGTGGTTCCTTGGGGTCCCAGCGATTCTACAGGCTCTACTTAAGTCGTGGTTCTTATACCACTTTCTTAATATATGGTTTGGTACGCCCCTAGGGCTAATCGTATATTGTGCTACTTTACTGTGCTATTTGACTTGTAACTTGTGTGCTTTGACCTCTAGCCTCATAAAGAGACTATTGAGTAGTGTTTAGTAATAAATACATATATTTTATATATATACCTGGTGTGGTTCTCCTTTCATTTGGTCATTCATGAGATTATAACTGGTAAAACAATAGCTTAACACTCCTTCAAGACTTAGCCTGAAGGCTGCTCTCCATAGCTACCACTAGGATAGCTTTCAATAAAGGTTGTCTTTAAACCTATCATCAATAAAGGTCGATTGGACTGGTGCAAGGTGCCCACTAGAACTAGTGGACAGCATATACCAGGCCAACTTCTCACACACTACACCTACAAAAAGTTTGTGAAGACCCACAAACTATGGAGTTTGGGTGTGTTTGTTTCCTTTTGCAGGTGTTCCCACCTGGGCCGCCCACATCCCATGACGCGGTTTATTGACCAGGGGAATGCGCCTTACTCATATCATTTTACTTGTGAGTAAATCAGTTTACAAGTGTCAATTTATGTTTTGTGAATCACAAAGTTGAATTTACAATATTGTCACTTAGGTATGTTAATAGTGTTATGAATCAGAATCTTCTTTTTCATTTCTGGACTGTTGAGATGGAAAAGGAGGAAGAAAACATGAGTAAAAGCACAACAGAACTCTACTCTGTGTGCTTGTGTTAGCATTGTTTGGTGAACTCCCACAGAAAGCGCCATGATACCTTGATTGAATGTGTGTACTTTATAAAACCCAGGAGACCTAGCTTAACACAGAGTAGGCAGAGGTGGGGAGTTGCTGAATGTATCATTTTAATGTTGTTGTTTTTGGAACAGGTTACATTCCATGATGTTGCTGCGTACTTGTCGGAGGAGGAGTGGACGAGTTTATCTGAACGACAGAAGGAACTTTACAAAAATGTAATGGTAGAAATTCACAACGCCATGATCTTTTTAGGTAAATACACAATGCCTCTCTTTTTCTGCGAGTCGTGTCGTCTTTGACTCTTGGTTTTAACTCTTAACTTCATTTTAGTATTCTGTTTCGTTCAATTCTTAGAAGTAATTATAGTCTTTCTTCTTTTACACTAGCCATTCCATGGACATGCATTCTACTGGGCATAGAGTACAGTTTCAAGATAGACATCAAATGTTGTAAAAGAGATCTCTGGCTCTTTACAGAGGACTTCATGTTTGCTTTAATGTTTCCATGTTAATATCCCAAAAATGTGTCATTGATACAGCCCTGGTGAGCCAACATGGGCAAGTGTTGATGGTTCATTTGTTTAAACTCCTTGTGGAGTGGTCAGTAGTGGTCAGTGAAGTGCAGATGATGCGGCCCGTCTAGTGCTTGCGGCAGCAAAGAGAGAATTGGATTTGAATATTAGAAAATGCAGCACAACATTGGATTCCAAGATTGGTTTTCTGTTCGTCAGTAGTCTCAGTCCATCATTGAAGTATGAAGCGTACTTGAAAAATGAAGGTTGAAGTGTGAAGGACTCATGGGAGTCGGTCTACTGACTAGTCGAAAACCAACAATGCAAGACACAATAATCTAAGTATGAACTGGGAATAAGGAGACATAGACAAGGAAAGTCGTAGATATGGGATACTACTTTGTGGTAATGCGAGTATACAACTCATAGAGGTACCAGGATCTGATGTATGTAGATCGGAGAGTAATATTATGTAAAAAGATTTATAGAGCTCCACGGCATGAAGCCTAGAAGTCAGGTTACGGGCAACAGTGAAATACAGGGGAAGATTAATAATCAAACTAAGAATTTATTAGGACTTAAATGGAATCCCCGCTCATAGTAGGGGGCAGTGGGACTGAAGTGAAGGCCATACATTATAAAATAATTGAATCAACAAAGACCCTATAGAGGAGCAACGTATTTCAACAACCCCGTTTCTCAGCTAAAGAGCTCTGCATAATAAAGTGTGCCCAACCAGGTAGGAATTGTTTTAAGTGCGTATAAGTTGGAGGGGATCCTAGCTGCAGGTGGTTGGCGCGCTTCCATACATATCTAGTACTGGGTCTACACTTATTAAAAGTGAGTACCTAGGAATCTGATGTCCTTGATCTGCAATAGGCTTTAGCCTAATAATGATAATATTCATTCAGAATTGTATGTGGTACTTTTGTTTTGTGAAGAAGAAAATTGATCTTTTTCTAAGTCTAACAGAACCCTCCCTCATCTCCCTTTCTTTTCTATCTTTAAATTTTCTTTTTTTAAATGTAATCAGCATTTTCTTAGATACACCTCACTTTAACTTGAGTTATGTTGACATTAAATCCAATTGATGATACCTTTGTATCTGTTTATATATCCAGGCTATCAAATAATCAATGCTGACACTTTAATCCGAGTTTATAAAGGTGAAGAGATAGCGATTCGACGCTCAATTGGTCTAGAAAAAAGAGCTGTGGTTGGTGATTCTGCCACATGTAAGTAGAACATTTTGTAGCGCTCATATGTGTGATGAAGCAGTCTGCCAGTGTGTGACCCATCTGTTACTGTGTGATCAGTCTCTTAGTGTGAGATGGAGCAGTCTGGTCTGTTAGTGTGCGATCAGTCTGTAAGTGTGTGATCAGTCTGTTGGTGTGTGAGCAGTCTGTCGGTGTGTGATCAGTCTGTCAGTGTGTGATCAGTCTGTTAGTGTGTGATGGAGCAGTCTGTTAGTGTGCGATCAGTCTGTTAGTTTGCAATCAGTCTGTTAGTGTGTGATGGAACAGTCTGTTAGTGTGTGATCAGTGTGTTAGTGTGTGACCCGTCTGTTAGTGTGTGAACCGTCTGTTAGTGTGTGAACCGTCTGTTAGTGTGTGATCAGTCTGTCAGTGTGTGATCAGTCTGTTAGTGTGTGATGGAGCAGTCTGTTAGTGTGCGATCATTCTGTTAGTTTGCAATCAGTCTGTTAGTGTGTGATGGAACAGTCTGTTAGTGTGTGATCAGTGTGTTAGTGTGTGAACCGTCTGTTAGTGTGTGAACCGTCTGTTAGTGTGTGATCAGTCTGTTAGTGTGTGATCAGTCTGTTAGTGTGAGATGGAGCAGTCTGGTCTGTTAGTGTGTGATCAGTCTGTTAGTGTGTGATCAGTGTTGGTGTGTGATCAGTCTGTTAGTGTGTAATCAGTCTGTTGGTGTTTGATCAGTCTGTTAGTGTGTGATCAGTCTGTTAGTGTGTGACCTGTCTGTTAGTGTGTGACCCGTCTGTTAGTGTGTGAACCGTCTGTTAGTGTGTGAACCGTCTGTTAGTGTGTGAACCGTCTGTTAGTGTGTGAACCGTCTGTTAGTGTGTGATCAGTCTGTTAGTGTGTGATCAGTCTGTTAGTGTGTGATCAGTCTGTTAGTGTGAGATGGAGCAGTCTGGTCTGTTAGTGTGTGATCAGTCTGTTAGTGTGTGATCAGTCTGTTGGTGTTTGATCAGTCTGTTAGTGTGTGATGGAACAGTCTGTTAGTGTGTGATCAGTGTGTTAGTGTGTGACCCGTCTGTTAGTGTGTGAACCGTCTGTTAGTGTGTGAACCGTCTGTTAGTGTGTGATCAGTCTGTCAGTGTGTGATCAGTCTGTTAGTGTGTGATGGAGCAGTCTGTTAGTGTGCGATCAGTCTGTTAGTTTGCAATCAGTCTGTTAGTGTGTGATGGAACAGTCTGTTAGTGTGTGATCAGTGTGTTAGTGTGTGAACCGTCTGTTAGTGTGTGAACCGTCTGTTAGTGTGTGATCAGTCTGTTAGTGTGTGAACAGTCTGTTAGTGTGAGATGGAGCAGTCTGGTCTGTTAGTGTGTGATCAGTCTGTTAGTGTGTGATCAGTGTTGGTGTGTGATGAGTCTGTTAGTGTATAATCAGTCTGTTGGTGTTTGATCAGTCTGTTAGTGTGTGATCAGTCTGTTAGTGTGTGACCCGTCTGTTAGTGTGTGAACCGTCTGTTAGTGTGTGAACCGTCTGTTAGTGTGTGAACCGTCTGTTAGTGTGTGATCAGTCTGTTAGTGTGTGATCAGTCTGTTAGTGTGTGATCAGTCTGTTAGTGTGGGATGGAGCAGTCTGGTCTGTTAGTGTGTGATCAGTCTGTTAGTGTGTGATCAGACTGTTGGTGTTTGATCAGTCTGTTAGTGTGTGATCAGTCTGTTGGTGTTTGATCAGTCTGTTAGTGTGTGATGGAGCAGTCTGTTAGTGTGCGATCAGTCTGTTAGTGTGTGATCAGTCTGTTAGTGTGTGACGGAGCTGTCTGTTAGTGTGTGATCAGTCTGTTAGTGTGAGATGGAGCAGTCTGTTAGTGTGTGACGGAGCTGTCTGTTAGTGTGTGATCAGTCTGTTAGGGTGTGATGGAGCAGTCTGTTAGTGTGAGATGGAGCGGTCTGGTCTGTTAGTGTGTGATCCGTCTATTAGTGTGTGATCCGTCTGTTAGTGTGCGATCAGTCTGTTAGTGTGCGATCAGTCTGTTAGTGTGAGATGGAGCAGTCTGGTCTGTTAGTGTGTGATCCGTCTGTTAGTGTGTGATCCGTCTGTTAGTGTGAGATGGAGCAGTCTGGTCTGTTGGTGTGTGATCAGTCTGTTGGTGTGTGATCAGTCTGTTGGTGTGTGATCAGTCTGGTGTGTGATCAGTCTGTTGGTGTGTGATCAGTCTGTTAGTGTGTGATCAGTCTGTTAGTGTGTGATCAGTCTGTTGGTGTTTGAGCAGTCTGTCAGTGTGCGATCAGTCTTTTAGTTTGTAATCAGTCTGTTAGTGTGTGATGGAACAGTCTGTTAGTGTGTGATGAAGCAGACTGTTAGTGTGTGATCAGTCTGTTAGTGTGTGACGGAGCAGTCTGTTAGTGTGTGATGAGTCTGTTAGTGTGTGATGGAACAGTCTGTTAGTGTGGGATCAGTCCGTGTGTGATGGAGCAGTCTGTTAGTGTGTGATCAATCTGTTAGTGATTGATGGAGCAGTCTGTTAGTGTGTGATCAGTCTGTTGTGTGGCGAGTCTGTTGGTGTGTGATGGAGCAGTCTGTTAGTGTGTGATCAATCTGTTCGTGAGTGATGGAGCGGTCTGTTAGTGTGTGATCAGTCTGTTAGTGTGTGATGAGTCTGTTTGTGTGTAATGGAGCGGTCTGTTAGTGTGTGATCAGTCTGTTAGTGTGTGATCAGTCTGTTACTGTGTGATGGAGCAGTCTGTTAGTGGGCAATCAGTCTGTTAGTGTGTGATGGAGCAGTCTGCTAGTGTGCGATCAGTCTGTTAGTGTGTGATGGAGCAGTCTGTTAGTGTGTGATCAGTCTGTTAGTGTGTGATCAGGCTGTTAGTGTGAGATCAGTCTATAAGTGTAAGATCAGTCTGTTAGGGTGTGATCAGTCTGTTAGTGTGAGATGGAGCAGTCTGGTCCGTTAGTGGGTGAACAGTCTGTTAGTGTGTGATCAGTCTGTTAGTGTGTGATGGAGCAGTTTGTTGGTGTGTGATCAGTCTGTTAGGGTGTGATCAGTCTGTTAGTGTGAGATGGAGCAGTCTGGTCTGTTAGTGCGTGAACAGTCTGTTGGTGTTTGGTCAGTCTTAGTGTGAGATGAAGCAGTCTGTTAGTGTGTGATCAGTCTGTTAGTGTGTGATGGAGCAGTCTGTTAGTGTGTGATCAGTCTGTTAGTGTGTGATGGAGCAGTCTGTTAGAGTGTGATGGAGCAGTCTGTTAGTGTGTGATGCAGCAGTCTGTTAGTGTGCGATCAGTCTCTTGGTGTGTAATCAGTCTGTTAGTGTGTGATGGAGGAGTCTGTTAGTGTGTGATCAGTCTGTTAGTGTGTGATGGAGGAGTCTGTTAGTGTGTGATCAGTCTTTTAGTGTGTGAGGGATCAGTCTGTCAGTGTGTGGAGCTGTTTGTTAGTATGTGTAACTATCTGTTAGTGTGTGATCAGTCTGTTAGTGTGTCTCAGATTATCGCGGTCATGCTATAGAAATCTGTTCGCTTGGTGCAGCTGTTAGCTCTGGAGAGCACTTGCGCAGTGCAGGTGTTAGCTTGGGAGTGCGCTTGCGCAATGCAGGTGTTTTGCTTGGAAATGCTCTTGCGCAGTGCAGGTGTTAGTTTGGGAGTGCGCTGGCACAGTGCAGGTGTTACCTTGGGAGAGCGCTTGCGCAGTGCAGGTGTTAGCTTGGGAGCGCTTGCGCAGTGCAGGTGTTAGCTTGGGAGATCGCTTGTGCAGTGTAGGTGTTAGCTTGGGAGAGCGCCTGCGCAGTACAGATGTTAGCTTGGGAGTGCGCTTGCACAGTGGAGGTGTTAGCTTGGGAGTGCGCTTGCGCAGTGCAGGTGTTAGCTTGGGAGAGCGCTTACGGAGTGCAGGTGTTAGCTTGGGAGTGCGTTGGCGCAGTGCAGGTGTTAGCATGTGAGATCGCTTGTGCAGTGTAGGTGTTAGCTTGGGAGAGCGCTTGTGCAGTGCAGGTGTTAGCTTGGGTGTGCGCTTGCGCAGTGCTGGTGTTAGCTTGGGAGTGCTCTTGCGCAGTGCAGGTGTTAGCTTGGGAGATCACTTGTGCAGTGCTGGTGTTAGCTTGGGAGTGCTCTTGCGCAGTGCAGGTGTTAGCTTGGGAGATCGCTTGTCCAGTGTAGGTGTTAGCTTGGGAGAGCGCCTGCGCAGTACAGGTGTTAGCTTGGGAGTGCGCTTGCACAGTGGAGGTGTTAGCTTGGGAGTGCGCTTGCGCAGTGCAGGTGTTAGCTTGGGAGTGCGCTTGCACAGTGGAGGTGTTAGCTTGGGAGTGCGCTTGCGCAGTGCAGGTGTTAGCTTGGGAGTGCGTTGGCGCAGTGCAGGTGTTAGCATGGGAGATCGCTTGTGCAGTGCAGGTGTTAGCTTGGGAGAGCGCTTGTGCAGTGCAGGTGTTAGCTTGGGAGTGCGCTTGCGCAGTGCTGGTGTTAGCTTGGGAGTGCTCTTGCGCAGTGCAGGTGTTAGTTTGGGAGAGCGCTTGCGCAGTGCAGGTGTTAGCTTGGGAGTGCGTTGGCGCAGTGCAGGTGTTAGCTTGGGAGTGCGCTTGCGCAGTGCAGGTGTTAGCTTGGGAGTGTGTTGGCGCAGTGCAGGTGTTAGCTCGGGAGAGCGCTTATGTAGTACAGGTGTTAGCTTGGGAGTGCGTTGGCCCAGTGCAGGTGTTAGCTTGGGAGAGCACTTACGCCGTTCAGGTGTTAGCTTGGGAGTGCGCTTGCACAGTGCAGGTGTTAGCTTGGGAGTGCGCTTGCGCAGTGCAGGTGTTAGCTTGGGAGTGCGCTTGCGCAGTGCAGGTGTTACCTCGGGAGAGCGTTGGTGCAGTGCAGGTGTTAGCTTGGTAGTGCGCTTACGCAGTGCAGGTGTTAGCTTGGGATAGTGCTTATGCATTGCCGGTGTTAGCTTGGGAGTGCGCTTACGCAGTGCAGGTGTTAGCTTGGGAGAGTGCTTATGCAGTGCCGGTGTTAGCTTGGGAGTGCGCTTGTGCAGGTGTTAGTTTGGGAGAGCGCTTGCACAGTGCAGGTGTTAGCTTGGGAGTGCGTTGGTGCAGTGCAGGTGTTAGCTTGGGAGAGCGTTTGCGCAGTGCAGGTGTTAGCTTGGGAGAGTGCTTACGCAGTGCAGGTGTTAGCTTGGGAGTGCGCTTGCGCAGTGCAGGTGTTAGCTTGGGAGTGCGTTGGCGCAGTGCAGGTGTTAGCTTGGGAGAGCCCTTACGCAGTGCAGGTGTTAGCTTGGGAGTGCGTTGGCGCAGTGCAGGTGTTAGCTTGGAAGAGCGCTTACGCAGTGCAGGTGTTAGCTTGGGAGAGCGCCTTCGCAGTGCAGGTGTTAGCTTGGGAGTGCGTTGGCGCAGTGCAGGTGTTAGCTTGGGAGTGCGCTTATGTAGTGCAGGTGCTAGCTTGGGAGTGCGCTTGCGCAGTGCAGGTGTTAGCTTGGGAGTGCGCTTGCGCAGTGCAGGTGTTAGCTTGGGAGAGCGCTTACGCAGTGCAGGTGTTAGCTTGGGAGTGCGTTGGTCACTGCAGGTGTTAACTTGGGAGAGCGCTTACGCAGTGCAGGTGTTAGCTTGGGAGAGCGCTTACGCAGTGCAGGTGTTAGCTTGGGAGTGCGCTTGCGAATTGCAGGTGATAGCTTGGGAGTGCGCTTACGCAGTGCAGGTGTTAGTTTGGGAGAGCGCTTGTGCAGTGCAGGTGTTAGCTTGGTAGTGTGTTGGCGCAGTGCAGGTGTTAGCTCGGGAGAGCGCTTGCGCAGTCAGGTGTTAGCCTAGGAGAGCGCTTATGTAGTGCAGGTGTTAGCTTGGGAGTGCGTTGGCGCAGTGCAGGTGTTAGCTCGGGAGAGTGCTTATGCAGTGCAGGTGTTAGCTTGGGAGTGTGCTTGCGCAGTGCAGGTATTAGCTTGGGAGAGCGCTTATGCAGTGCAGGTGTTAGCTTGGGAGTGCGCTTGCGCAGAGCAGGTGTTTGCTTGGGAGAGCGCTTACGCAGAGCAGGTGTTAGCTTTGGAGTGCGTTGGCACAGTGCAGGTGATAGCTTTGGAGAGCGCTTATGCTGTGCAGGTGTTAGCTTACGAGAGCGCCTGTGCAGTGCAGGTGTTAGCTTGGGAGTGCGTTGGCGCAGTGCAGGTGTTAGGTTGGGAGAGCGCTTACGCAGTGCAGGTATTAGCTTGGGAGAGTGCTTATGCAGTCCAGGTGTTAGCTTGGGAGTGCGCTTGCGCAGTGCAGGTGTTAGCTTGGGAGTGCGCTTGCGTTAGCTTGGGAGAGCGCTTACGCAGTGCAGGTGTTAGCTTGGGAGTGTGTGGTGCATGGCAGGTGTTAGCTTGGGAGAGCGCTTACGCAGTGCAGGTGTTAGCTTGGGAGAGCGCTTACGCAGTGCAGGTGTTAGCTTGGGAGTGCGCTTGCGCAGTGCAGGTGTTAGCTTGGGAGTGCGCTTGCGCATTGTAGGTGTTAGCTTGGGAGTGCGCTTGCGCAGTGCAGGTGTTAGCTTGGGAGTGCGTTGGCGCAGTGCAGGTGTTAGCTTGGGAGTGCGTTGGCGCAGTGTAGGTGTTAGCTTGGGAGAGCGCTTGCGCAGTGCAGGTGTTAGCTTGGGAGAGCGCTTGCGCAGTGCAGGTGTTAGCTTGGGAGTGCGCTTGTGCAGTGCAGGTGTTAGCTTGGGAGTGCGTTGGCACAGTGCAGGTGTTAGCTTGGGAGAGCGCTTACGCAGTGCAGCTGTTAGCTTGGGAGAGCGCTTGCGCAGTGCAGGTGTTAGCTTGGGGGAGCGCTTTACGCAGTGCAGGTGTTAGCTTGGGAGAGCGCTTACGCAGTGCAGGTGTTAACTTGGGAGTGCGCTTGCGCAGTGCAGGTGTTAGCTTGGGAGTGCGCTTGCGAAGTGCAGATGTTAGCTTGGGAGTGCGCTTGTGCTGTGCATGTGTTAGTTTGGGAGAGCGCTTCCGCAGTGCAGGTGTTAGCTTGGGGAGCGCTTACGCAGTGCAGGTGTTAGCTTTTGAGTGCGCTTGCGCAGTGCAGGTGTTAGCTTGGAGTGCGTTGGCGCAGTGCAGGTGTTAGCTCGGGAGAGCGCTTACGCAGTGTAGGTGTTAGCTTGGGAGTGCGCTTGCGCAGTGCAGGTGTTAGCTTAGGAGAGCGCCTGTGCAGGGCAGGTGTTAGCTTGGGAGTGCGTTGGCGCAGTGCAGGGGTTAGCTTGGGAGAGCGCTTACGCAGTGCAGGTGTTAGCTTGGGAGAGTGCTTATGCAGTGCAGGTGTTAGCTTGGGAGTGCGCTTACGCAGTGCAGGTGTTAGCTTGGGACAGCGCTTACGCAGTGCAGGTGTTAGCTTGGGAGTGCGTTGGCGCAGTGCAGGTGTTAGCTTGGGAGAGCGCTTGCGCAGTGCAGGTGTTAGCTTGGGAGAGCGCTTATGCAGTGCAGGTGTTAGCTTGGGAGTGCGCTTGCGCAGTGCAGGTGTTAGCTTGGGAGTGCACTTGCGCAGTGCAGGTGTTAGTTTGGGAGAGCGCTTGCGCAGTGCAGGTGTTAGCTTGGGAGAGCGCTTGCGCAGTGCAGGTGTTAGCTTGGGAGAGCGCTTTCACAGTGCAGGTGTTAGCTTGGTAGTGCGTTGGCGCAGTGCAGGTGTTAGGTTGGGAGAGTGCTTATGCAGTGCATGTGTTAGCTTGGGAGTGCACTTGCGCAGTGCAGGTGTTAGCTTGGGAGAGTGTTGGTGCAGTGCAGGTGTTAGCTTGGGAGAGCGCTTGGGCAATGCAGGTGTTAGCTTGGGAGAGCGCTTACGCAGTGCAGGTGTTAGCTTGGGAGTGCACTTGCGCTGTGCAGGTGTTAGCTTGGGAGTGCGTTGGCGCAGTGCAGGTGTTAGCTCGGGAGAGCGCTTACGCAGTGTAGGTGTTAGCTTTGGAGTGCGCTTACGCAGTACAGGTGTTAGCTTGGGAGTGCTTTGGCGCAGTGCAGGTCTTAGCTTGTAAGAGCGCTTATGCAGTGCAGGTCTTAGCTTTGGAGTGCGCTTGCGCAGTGCAGGTGTTAGCTTGGGAGAGCGCTTATCCAGTGCAGGTGTTAGCTTGGGAGTGCGCTTGCGCAGTGCAGGTGTTAGCTTGGGAGTGCGCTTACGCAGTGCAGGTGCTAGCATGGGAGAGCGCTTACGCAGTGCAGGTGTCAGCTTGGGAGTGCTTTGGCGCAGTGCAGGTGTTAGCTTGGGAGAGCCCTTACGCAGTGCAGGTGTTAGCTTGGGAGAGCGCCTGCACAGTGCAGTTAGCTTGGGAGTGTGTTGGCGCAGTGCAGGTGTTAGCTTGGGAGAGCGCTTACGCAGTGCAGGTGTTAGCTTGGGAGAGCGCTTAAGCAGTGCAGATGTTAGCTTGGAGTGCGCTTGAGCAGTGCAGGTGTTAGCTTGGAGTGCGCTTGCGCAGTGCAGGTGTTAGTTTGGGAGAGCGCTTTCGCAGTGCAGGTGTTGGCTTGGGAGTGCGCTTGCGCAGTGCAGGTGTTAGCTTGGGAGTGTGTTGGCGCAGTGCAGGTGTTAGCTCGGGAGAGCGCTTACGCAGTGCATGGGTTAGCTTCAGAGTGCGCTTGCGCAGTGCAGGTGTTAGCTTGGGAAGCGCTTACGCAGTGCAGGTGTTAGCTTGGGAGTGCGCTTGCGCAGTGCAGTTGTTAGCTTGGGAGTGCGCTTGCGCAGTGCAGGTGTTGGCTAGGAGTGCACTTGCGCAGTGCAGGTGTTAGTTTGGGAGAGCGCTTCCGCAGTGCAGGTGTTAGCTTGGGAGAGCGCTTACGCAGTGCAGGTGTTAGCTTTTGAGTGCGCTTGCGCAGTGCAGGTGTTAGCTTGGGAGTGCGTTGGCGCAGTGCAGGTGTTAGCTCGGGAGAGCGCTTACGCAGTGCAGGTGTTAGCTTGGGAGTGCGCTTGCGCTGTGCAGGTGTTAGCTTGGGAGTGCATTGGCGCAGTGCAGGTGTTAGCTCGGGAGAGCGCTTACGCAGTGTAGGTGTTAGCTTTGGAGTGCGCTTACGCAGTACAGGTGTTAGCTTGGGAGTGCTTTGGCGCAGTGCAGGTCTTAGCTTGTAAGAGCGCTTATGCAGTGCAGGTCTTAGCTTTGGAGTGCGCTTGCGCAGTGCAGGTGTTAGCTTGGAGAGCGCTTATCCAGTGCAGGTGTTGGCTTAGGAGTGCACTTGCGCAGTGCAGGTGTTAGCTTAGGAGTGCGCTTACGCAGGTGCAGGTGCTAGCATGGGAGAGCGCTTACGCAGTGCAGGTGTCAGCTTGGGAGTGCTTTGGCGCAGTGCAGGTGTTAGCTTGGGAGAGCCCTTACGCAGTGCAGGTGTTAGCTTGGGAGAGCGCCTGCACAGTGCAGTTAGCTTGGGAGTGTGTTGGCGCAGTGCAGGTGTTAGCTTGGGAGAGCGCTTACGCAGTGCAGGTGTTAGCTTGGGAGATCGCTTATGCAGTGCAGATGTTAGCTTGGGAGTGCGCTTGAGCAGTGCAGGTGTTAGCTTGGGAGTGCGCTTGCGCAGTGCAGGTGTTAGTTTGGGAGAGCGCTTTCGCAGTGCAGGTGTTGGCTTGGGAGTGCGCTTGCGCAGTGCAGGTGTTAGCTTGGGAGTGTGTTGGCGCAGTGCAGGTGTTAGCTCGGGAGAGCGCTTACGCAGTGCATGGGTTAGCTTCAGAGTGCGCTTGCGCAGTGCAGGTGTTAGCTTGGGAGAGCGCTTACGCAGTGCAGGTGTTAGCTTGGGAGTGCGCTTGCGCAGTGCAGTTGTTAGCTTGGGAGTGCGCTTGCGCAGTGCAGGTGTTAGCTTGGGAGTGCACTTGCGCAGTGCAGGTGTTAGTTTGGGAGAGCGCCTGCGCAGTGCAGGTGTTAGCTTGGGAGTGCGTTGGTGCAGTGCAGGTGTTAGCTTGGGAGAGCGCTTGCGCAGTGCAGGTGTTAGCTTGGGAGTGCACTTGCGCAGTGCTGGTGTTAGCTTGGGAGTGCGCTTGCGCAGTGCAGGTGTTGGCTTGGGAGTGCGTTGGCGCAGTGCAGGTGTTAGCTTGGGAGTGCGTTGGCGCAGTGTAGGTGTTAGCTTGGGAGTGCGCTTGTGCAGTGCAGGTGTTAGCTTGGGAGTGCGTTGGCACAGTGCAGGTGTTAGCTTGGGAGAGCGCTTACGCAGTGCAGCTGTTAGCTTGGGAGAGCGCTTGCGCAGTGCAGGTGTTAGCTTGGGGGAGCGCTTTACGCAGTGCAGGTGTTAGCTTGGGAGAGCGCTTACGCAGTGCAGGTGTTAACTTGTGAGTGCGCTTGCGCAGTGCAGGTGTTAGCTTGGGAGTGCGCTTGCGAAGTGCAGGTGTTAGCTTGGGAGTGCGCTTGTGCTGTGCATGTGTTAGCTTGGGAGAGCGCTTATGCAGTGCAGGTGTTAGCTTTTGAGTGCGCTTACGCAGTGCAGGTGGTAGCTTGGGAGTGCGTTGGCACAGTGCAGGTGTTAGCTCGGGAGAGCGCTTACGCAGTGTAGGTGTTAGCTTGGGAGTGCGCTTGCGCAGTGCTGGTGTTAGCTTGGGAGAGCGCTTACGCAGTGCAGGTGTTAGCTTGGGAGTGCGTTGGCGGAGTGCAGGTGTTAGCTTGGAAGAGCGCTTACGCAGTGCAGGTGTTAGCTTGGGAGAGCGCTTATGCAGTGCAGGTGTTAGCTTGGGAGTGCGCTTGCGCAGTGCAGGTGTTAGCTTGGGAGTGCACTTGCGCAGTGCAGGTGTTAGTTTGGGAGAGCGCTTGCGCAGTGCAGGTGTTAACTTGGGAGTGCGCTTGCGCAGTGCAGGTGTTAGCTTGGGAGAGCGCTTGCGCAGTGCAGGTGTTAGCTTGGGAGACCGCTTACACAGTGCAGGTGTTAGCTTGGTAGTGCGTTGGCGCAGTGCAGGTGTTAGCTCGGGAAAGTGCTTACGCAGTGCATGTGTTAGCTTGGGAGTGCACTTGCGCAGTGCAGGTGTTAGCTTGGGAGTGTGTTGGTGCAGTGCAGATGTTAGCTTGGGAGAGCGCTTGCGCAATGCAGGTGTTAGCTTGGGAGAGCGCTTACGCAGTGCAGGTGTTAGCTCGGGAGAGCGCTTACGCAGTGTAGGTGTTAGCTTTGGAGTGCGCTTACGCAGTGCAGGTGTTAGCTTGGGAGTGCTTTGGCGCAGTGCAGGTCTTAGCTTGTAAGAGCGCTTATGCAGTGCAGGTGTTAGCTTTGGAGTGCGCTTGCGCAGTGCAGGTGTTAGCTTGGGAGAGCGCTTATCCAGTGCAGGTGTTAGCTTGGGAGTGCGCTTGCGCAGTGCAGGTGTTAGCTTGGGAGTGCGCTTGCGCAGTGCAGGTGTTAGCTTGGGAGAGCGCTTGCGCAGTGCAGGTGTTAGCTTGGGAGACCGCTTACACAGTGCAGGTGTTAGCTTGGTAGTGCGTTGGCGCAGTGCAGGTGTTAGCTCGGGAAAGTGCTTACGCAGTGCATGTGTTAGCTTGGGAGTGCACTTGCGCAGTGCAGGTGTTAGCTTGGGAGTGTGTTGGTGCAGTGCAGATGTTAGCTTGGGAGAGCGCTTGCGCAATGCAGGTGTTAGCTTGGGAGAGCGCTTACGCAGTGCAGGTGTTAGCTCGGGAGAGCGCTTACACAGTGTAGGTGTTAGCTTGGGAGTGCGCTTGCGCAGTGCAGGTGTTAGCTTGGGAGAGCGCTTACGCAGTGCAGGTGTTAGCTTGGGAGTGCGTTGGCGGAGTGCAGGTGTTAGCTTGGAAGAGCACTTACGCAGTGCAGGTGTTAGCTTGGGAGAGCGCTTATGCAGTGCAGGTGTTAGCTTGGGAGTGCACTTGCGCAGTGCAGGTGTTAGTTTGGGAGAGCGCTTGCGCAGTGCAGGTGTTAACAGGGTGCGCTTGCGCAGTGCAGGTGTTAGCTTGGGAGGCGCTTGCGCAGTGCAGGTGTTAGCTTGGGAGACCGCTTACACAGTGCAGGTGTTAGCTTGGTAGTGCGTTGGCGCAGTGCAGGTGTTAGCTCGGGAAAGTGGTTACGCAGTGCATGTGTTAGCTTGGGAGTGCACTTGCACAGTGCAGGTGTTAGCTTGGGAGTGTGTTGGTGCAGTGCAGATGTTAGCTTGGGAGAGCGCTTGCGCAATGCAGGTGTTAGCTTGGGAGAGCGCTTACGCAGTGCAGGTGTTAGCTCGGGAGAGCGCTTACGCAGTGTAGTTGTTGGCTTTGGAGTGCGCTTACGCAGTGCAGGTGTTAGCTTGGGAGTGCTTTGGCGCAGTGCAGGTCTTAGCTTGTAAGAGCGCTTATGCAGTGCAGGTGTTAGCTTTGGAGTGCGCTTGCGCAGTGCATGTGTTAGCTTGGGAGAGCGCTTATCCAGTGCAGGTGTAAGCTTGGGAGTGCGCTTGCGCAGTGCAGGTGTTAGCTTGGGAGTGCGCTTGCGCAGTGCAGGTGTTAGCTTGGGAGTGCGTTTACGCAGTGCAGGTGCTAGCATGGGAGAGCGCTTACGCAGTGCAGGTGTCAGCTTGGCAGTGCGTTGGCGCAGTGCAGGTGTTAGCTTGGGAGAGCCCTTACGCAGTGCAGGTGTTAGCTAAGGAGAGCGCCTGCACAGTGCAGTTAGCTTGGGAGTGTGTTGGCGCAGTGCAGGTGTTAGCTTGGGAGAGCCCTTACGCAGTGCAAATGTTAGCTTGGGAGAGCGCTTATGCAGTGCAGGTGTTAGCTTGGGAGTGCGCTTGAGCAGTGCAGGTGTTAGCTTGGGAGTGCGCTTGCGCAGTGCAGGTGTTAGTTTGGGAGAGCGCTTTCGCAGTGCAGGTGTTGGCTTGGGAGTGCGCTTGCGCAGTGCAGGTGTTAGCTTGGGAGTGTGTTGGCGCAGTGCAGGTGTTAGCTCGGGAGAGCGCTTACGCAGTGCATGGGTTAGCTTCAGAGTGCGCTTGCGCAGTGCAGGTGTTAGCTTGGGAGAGCGCTTACGCAGTGCAGGTGTTAGCTTGGGAGTGCGTTGGCGCAGTGCAGGTATTAGCTTGGGAGTGCGTTTGCGCAGTGCAGGTGTTAGCTTGGGAGAGCGCTTACGCAGTGCAGGTGTTAGCTTAAGAGAGCGCTTATGCACTGCAGGTGTTAGCTTGGGAGTGCGCTTGCGCAGTGCAGTTAGCTTGGGAGTGCGCTTGCGCAGTGCAGGTGTTAGCTTGGGAGTGCACTTGCGCAGTGCAGGTGTTAGTTTGGGAGAGCGCTTGCGCAGTGCAGGTGTTAGCTTGGGAGTGCATTGGCGCAGTGCAGGTGTTAGCTTGGGAGAGCGCTTGCACAGTGCAGGTGTTAGATTGGGAGATCGGTTACGCAGTGCAGGTGTTAGCTTGGGAGAGCGCTTATCCAGTGCAGGTGTTAGCTTTGGAGTGCGCTTGCGCAGTGCAGGTGTTAGCTTGGGAGTGTGTTGGCGCAGTGCAGGTGTTAGCTCGGGAGAGCGCTTACGTAGTGCATGGGTTAGCTTCAGAGTGCGCTTGCGCAGTGCAGGTGTTAGCTTGGGAGAGCACTTATGCAGTGCAGGTGTTAGCTTGGGAGTGCGTTGGCGCAGTGCAGGTATTAGCTTGGGAGTGCGTTTGCGCAGTGCAGGTGTTAGCTTGGGAGAGTGCTTACGCAGTGCAGATGTTAGCTTAAGAGAGCGCTTATGCACTGCAGGTGTTAGCTTGGGAGTGCGCTTGCGCAGTGCAGGTGTTAGCTTGGGAGTGCGCTTGCGCAGTGCAGGTGTTAGCTTGGGAGTGCACTTGCGCAGTGCAGGTGTTAGTTTGGGAGAGCGCTTGCGCAGTGCAGGTGTTAGCTTGGGAGAGCGCTTGCGCAGTGCAGGTGTTAGCTTGGAAGTGCGTTGGCGCAGTGCAGGTGTTAGCTTTGGAGAGCGTTTACGCAGTGCAGGTGTTAGCTTAGGAAAGCGCCTGCGCAGTGCAGGTGTTAGCTTCGGAGTGCGTTGGCGCAGTGCATGTGTTAGCTTGGGAGAGCGCTTACGCAGTGCAGGTGTTAGCTTGGGAGAGCGCTTATGCAGTGCAGGTGTTAGCTTGGGAGTACGCTTACGCAGTGCAGGTGTTAGCTTTGGAGTGCGCTTACGCAGTGCAGGTGTTAGCTTGGGAGTGCTTTGGCGCAGTGCAGGTCTTAGCTTCTAAGAGCGCTTATGCAGTGCAGGTGTTAGCTTTGGAGTGCACTTGCGCAGTGCAGGTGTTAGCTTGGGAGAGCGCTTATGCAGTGCAGGTGTTAGCTTGGGAGTGCGCTTGCGCAGTGCAGGTGTTAGCTTGGGAGTGCGCTTACGCAGTGCAGGTGTTAGCTAAGGAGAGCGCCTGCACAGTGCAGTTGTTAGCTTGGGAGTGTGTTGGCGCAGTGCAGGTGTTAGCTTGGGAGAGCGCTTACGCAGTGCAGGTGTTAGCTTGGGAGAGCGCTTATGCAGTGCAGATGTTAGCTTGGGAGTGCGCTTGAGCAGTGCAGGTGTTAGCTTGGGAGTGCGCTTGCGCAGTGCAGGTGTTAGTTTGGGAGAGCGCTTTCGCAGTGCAGGTGTTGGCTTGGGAGTGCGCTTGCGCAGTGCAGGTGTTAGCTTGGGAGTGTGTTGGCGCAGTGCAGGTGTTAGCTCGGGAGAGCGATTACGCAGTGCATGGGTTAGCTTCAGAGAGCGCTTACGCAGTGCAGGTGTTAGCTTGGGAGTGCATTGGCGCAGTGCAGGTATTAGCTTGGGAGTGCGTTTGCGCAGTGCAGGTGTTAGCTTGGGAGAGCGCTTACGCAGTGCAGGTGTTAGCTTAAGAGAACGCTTATGCACTGCAGGTGTTAGCTTGGGAGTGCGCTTGCGCAGTGCAGGTGTTAGCTTGGGAGTGCGTTGGCGCAGTGCAGGTGTTAGCTTGGGAGAGCGCTTGTGCAGTGCAGGTGTTAGCTTGGGAGATCGGTTACGCAGTGCAGGTGTTAGCTTGGGAGTGCGCTTGCGCAGTGCAGGTGTTAGCTTGGGAGTGCTCTTGCGCAGTGCAGGTGTTAGCTTGGGAGTGCACTTGCGCAGTGGAGGTGTTAGCTTGGGAGTGCGCTTGCGCAGTGCAGGTGTTAGCTTGGGAGTGCCCTTGCACAGTGCAGGTGTTAGCTTGGGAGAGCGCTTGCGCAGTGCAAGTGGCACCGGTTGGGCGGTTGTAGTCATTCATGATGCTGCATTTCCCTCAGTCTGCAGGGGTAGCTGAAGGTGGGATATGGACGGTGGCAGGTTGATGATACATACAAACCTGTCGGGGGTCGATAGGGAGGTTGTAAAGGAGGCACAGATGGTGGTTGGGTATTTCGTGTATCATTCCTCCTTCTAGGAAGTGCTTCTATTGAAATGCATGAGGGACTATTTTATATTTGAAAAGTAGACTCAATCAACAAACTATTTGTCACATTGAATTATTTCTCTTCTAAATGCATTCTTTACAGAAAGGAATATTTTTTTGCTACGGTTTCCCAGCACTGACATGCCTACAGGATAGGCAAAAAGCGATAAATAGCGTTTGTGGATTTCAGAATGCAATGCGTGTAAACAGCATTTCAGAATGCCAGTGTTTACGTGCAATTACATGCTTTAACATTTGTTGACACATTAATGCCCGACATGTTGACTTTGCCAATGCTTCTTGTCCTTTATCATTGCCCCTTTACTTCCTCATAGCGGGTACTGGATGCACCGCTTCATGTCTGCAGTAGCCCTGCCTCTCTTGTTACCAGGCCAGTCCCTCATCCCTTTGCGGCTTGCTGCTGCCTTTCAAGCCACCCGTCTGTCAGCACTCACACGTGATGTCTGACCTGTGCCCTCTACAGATCTGCTGACATGTGGCCCTCTGAACACTGTTGCTGCATGTAGGACGCTGGCTCTCCATATAGTGCACTAAAATGTAGCACACTGTGCATAGAGTCCAGTGGATTCCCAGTAGGTGTGCAGATTTAAAAGCAGATAATTTTAATGCTCTTTTTGTGGTAGTGTGGGCGAGCAGTTAGGCTTATCAGAGGGTAGTGCTAAGCATTTGTTGTTCTCACAGAAGCAATAAATGAGACCCACACTCAAGAATAAATCCAAGACCAATGTGTAAAAGGATAGTCGTATCTTCATGTATATTTTTAGAAACCAAGAACTTCCTTCAACTGTTAATAAATGCTTTGTATGTCAATTTTTTAGCAAATGCATTTCAAGACACAAATGCTTACTGGTTTTAAGCAACAGCAGTCACTACCGTCAGGCAGAGACAATCGCAGTCAATGGGAAGAAAAGCATAGGGTTAGATAGCGGAGGACCGCCAACACATTTAGCTTCGCGGCCGATGGGAGCAACACTCTGCCACGGAGTTTTAGGGAACAACGGTTGCCCAGAGTTTAGAGGAAGTTCTACTCCAGGGAAGTCAGAGTTTTGGAAGTCCCAGGGCTCGGGCCCGGCAGGCAGTTATGGGTTACCTGGATCGGAGATGCCAGAGGTCTTGGGATGCAGAATTTATTCTTCACTGGCAGCGTTCAGCTACCGGTGCGATGAGGGCAGTCCATCGTGGTCAGGGCGTTTGTGCCCAAGTAGCTGCTTTCACGCAGTCAACGCCACCAAAAAGCAGGTACAGGCTCACAGGAGCGGGGCTGTTTTCAGAGTTGGTTGCAGGTACTGTGAGGATCCCTCTCGCTGGTGGATGCGATGAAGGGGTCGCTTACGGGACTGATGACCAACAAGCCTTGGCTGCTGCAACTCTTGGTTGACGAGGTGAATCGCGTCGACACGGTCCGTGCCGGTCTTCACCTCGTGGCAGTCTTTCCCTGCGGCGTGCCGGGGACTAGTACCACTAGTCCAAAGGGAGGTCCCAGGCATTTGGCGAAGACTGGCAGGATTCTTGGAGTGTGCCCAGGTTTCAGGTAGGGACGGCAGACCACAATTGTCGAGTCCTTTCGCGGTTGGCAGGGTTTGGCACCAGTTTCTTCTGCAGCAGGGCTCAGTTACTGGATCAGCAGCACGTCTTCTTCCTTTGTCTTCGTTAGGTCAGTGGAATCTGAAGTCAAGGTTTCGGGAGCCACCAAAATACTAAATTTATGGGGTGTGGAGGGGGAGCCAGTGGGCTGCTTACCTGTAGGCTAACTACACCCAATATATGCTTACTCCACGTGGGGGGTGGGAATATCCCTGAGCCTGATAGGCTATTTTCCCCATCTTAAAGATGGTGGAAAGTGAAAAGTGGGGTCCACCTCACCTGTCCCGCCTTAGGGGTGGTGCAGGCTGAAGGTGGGCCACCTAGTCTCACTAGTTTTCCTGCCTTTCTTCCTGCCAAAAGTGGAGCAGGAAAGGGGATTTTGGACTCCCCCATTATCTGGGGTTTCCTGGGTTGGATTTCAAAGGCGGCATGGCCTTTGAAGCTTCCCGCCCAGGAAGGTCACCCTGTCCTGGAGGAGGTGTGCACCTGCCTGATAAGCTGTTCCCGATGCCAAAAAACACCCCTGCATCCAAAGCCCCTGTGCCCTGGGGAGCTTGACCAACGGTGTCCCTACGTCCCCTGGCATCAGAGCTTACCTGGGCAGCTGTGTTTTTTCTTCATGCAGCCTTCTGGCCCAAGCCTGCAGCCTTTCTACACAACTGATCTCCCCCATTGATTTGCATTGGGCACCCGCCTTGTTGGCACTCTGCACCCGCCCCCCTGTGCCGCTGAGGGTGTAAGTTTGGTGCTGACTTGTGGCCCACCCTGTGCTTACCTTATGTCCCGGAGATTGACCCCTGATACTGCTTTACTTACCTGTGAGCAGCGCAACTTCGATCACCCCCAGTCCCTATTGGTTAACATTGGGTGCCCGACCTGAATTTGACCTCTTCACCCGGCTGCTTCTGCGCCTTTGTGAGCAGACCCTGCCTTTTGCGGCCCCCAGCAACTGGCTCCCACCGGTTCTGACCCCCCACTTTGGGCGGGAGAATCGGCGGGAAAACCAAGTTAGGGAGAGAGGTGTGCCCACCTTGGCAACTACACCCCTCAGGTGAGGGAGGCGAGGTGAAGTACACATCTCAGTCCCCTCCATCTTGAAGATGAGGGGACACAGCCAATTAGAGACTCATGCCCCCCTCCCATTGGAGGGTGGCATCATAGGGGGTGTACTCACCGCAAGGAAGGGACCTATTAGTCCCGACTGCACACCCCTGTAACGCCCCTAAATTTAGTATTCAGGGGCGACCCTGAACCTTGCCTCCTCAGAATGAAGAAGAAGGTCGAAGAGCCGTGCTGAAGGAGGAAGAAGAGGACGACAGCTGCTTTGGCCCCAGACGTGCCCAGACTGTCACGACTTCGACCTGTTCCCAGCGAAATCCCAGCGGGTCCAGCAGCCATCAGCCATCCAGAAACTGGAGGACCTGCTGTGTCGTCACCAAACTGACTCTGTCTCGTGTAAGCAGCGGATATTCTCAACCCAAGACTCCAACACAGAACCCGAATCCAGGCGGCTCCGCGGTGCTGCACCACTCTTCACCCTACGACCACAGCCCGAGTTCGAGTGGCCCAACACCACGAGGAGGTCTCCCCAGCAAACCTGACCTGGGATATGGTGATCCCTGACCTACCTCAAGCTTCAGACTGATGCCTGCAGCCTCAACCTGAGGGCTCCCCCCACCCCCCCCGATCCCGACCAGAGCCGGTAAGAAGATCTGATGCCTAAAGACACCCCTGCACCCGACAGCCTTGGGTGGCTCGACCGATGGTGTCCAGGCATCCCCCAAGAACCCAACTTACCTCTCCTGCCGGTGGTCACCTTCAGGAAACCTCCTTGCCTGAGCCTACAGCATTTATTCCAAACCGGAGATCTCCATTGAAAACCACAGGGCTCCCTATGTCTTTTTGGCACTCTACATCCGGCCTGACCCTTGGGGAACCTTGGGTCTAACCCCAAAAAGCTATTCTTATAGGTTGTTTACTTACCTGCAAACCGATAACATTCTTTTTCTCCATAGCAACCCATGTTGTGGTTTTTCCTCTGAAATGTTCTCTGTGAACTGACTTTTGCATTGAAACCAAAGTAACTTTGCTTTAAACCCAAAACTGTCGTACTTACCTGTATTTTGTGAGACCTATTGCGTGATATCTAGGCATATCACCCCAAGTAGTCAAAGTAACTGAAAAGTAATCTAAAAGTAATCCAAAGTAATTTGTATGGGTTCTGAACTGTTTTAAAAGTAAATACAAACCTGTAACGATTCCAATTTAAACTACAATTACATTTTCTTGTAAAGTCTTGCACTTGAAGCATATTTTACTTACCTGTGCCAAGTCCTGCTGGTTCTAGAAATAAAACATAAGTAGACCTTTTCAGGGCTGAGGGTAGTTTTCTGGGCTGGGGGAGGGGGTTGTTTTTTAGGAGTGAGGGGGTAGTTTTAGATGTTAAGGCAGGGGCTTGGTATTGTCGTTTTAGGGCTCAGGGTGGGGGGCAGGGATTGTAATATTTTTTAGGGCTTATGGGGCCAGGGTAGTTTTTAGGGCTCAGGGAGGGGTCGGATAGTTTTTAGGACTTAGGGAAAGACAGGGTAGTTTTTAGGACTGGGGTCAGAGATGTTTTTTGGATTCGGGGGGGGGGTTGGTTTTCAGGAGGGAAGGGGTAGTTTTAGGAGTCGGGCGGGGGCAGGCGTTGGGGTGTTAAGACTTACCTGTCAAGTCTTAACCATGGATATGTCTTTACCATACATGCCTTAACAACGCATAATTTGTTGTAAAGGCATGCGTAGTACAGGCATATTCGTGGTTAAGACTTGCGTTGTTGAGACAGCGTGGAACCAGCATGCCACGTAAAGGCATACGTGGTTCCATCACACAAGCCTCTTTGGGCACTACATTCTGCGAGCTTATATCTAAATGTTACAAGGTCTGGGGCAGGACCAACAAAAAGCAAAACCAGAACTGCGGAAAATGCTCCAAATTAAAAATACAAAAACAAATTTACCAGTTGAAATCAGTGACATGGAATCATCAATCCCTGGACAAAACAAGCCACCACTAATGTAAAGATGCCCAAAAACTACATTTCTTAAAGAGCTTCATGGCAGAATGAGCTCATGTCTGATAAGCGCCTCGGACTTTAAACAATGCAGCAAATGCAGTTCTAGGCGCGTTCGACGTCCAGTGGCTGCTTCGTGGTGAGTGAAAGAGAACCTCCCACCCTACCAATCACTCAAATAAACCAGCAGAAAACCGCTCCCCAAACTGCCAGTAGTGCGGCACTGCCACCCATTGCAGAACATGACCAAGATGGAGCGGAAACCCTAAATCCTGTCAGACTGGCGCATGTGTATCATCTCCCAGGGACCTATGCACAAAGCTACATTTACATGTGTAACTTTACTCCTGTGTAAATCTACTACTGCACCTGCGAGTAGATTTACACCAAATTGTAGTGTTTCGTGCTTCCATCTCGTTGTGGAGCCTCATACCACAGTATTTACAAGCGTAAAGTTACTACTAGTAGTTTTTCACACTGTGGTAGAGATCTTCATATGGAAAACTATAGGGAAATTATTGCGGTTTAGTATTCTTTACGAACATTTGAAAAATACTTTCATATTTAATATAACTGTAAAATAATACAACATATTTACTATAAACATAGAACTAATAAAATATAACAGCACATCAAATTATTACATTAAATAAGTGTTAATTGATTAACATATATTAATTTCATTTATAAATAATAGTTCTCAAAGAATATTTCTTTTAAAGATCCCACCCACAGTATCCTTTTGACTTTTCTGTGATATGTAATATATTTTGTCGAAAGTTATGCATAGAATTAATATAAAATATATGAACATTTTTGACAAAAGTTTAATTTAATTTTTAAATGGTTTATTATTACGTTCTAAAATTATTATGTAGCAATTATATATGATTTTTAAGGTTAAACAAAATATATAATAAGTTTTTCCCATTATTTGCTATTGGGTGTCATTGTAATTGCGTGTGTGTCGGCCATGCACGGTGTTTATTTAGTGCAAGGCCGGGCTGGAGTACATTTACCTTTAGGGCTGTAGTAACTTGAGAAGTTTAGTTTGTGAATGGTAAGGGGCTTGCACTTTTGGGGGTGGGTGTTTGTCGTTGCCCCTCCTTATTTTTCCCTAAACTCCTTCCCTTTAGTAAGTGTTCCCCATTTCCCAGCCACTCCTTGTCTCCCACACATTTACTACTAAAACATGTGCATACATGTGCATGTATCTCTGCACAGAGCAGATGGGGAGGAGGAGGTCTCTGCCCGTAGGTTGCTGAATAGCATTTGGCGCTACCTGTGTAGTGCTGCTCAAGTACCACCAAATTAAAGTTATGAATAGGCCTCTAGTGTCTGCTTTAGAGTTTGTGTTAAAGAAACATTCTCAGATTTCAAGAGGAAGTGTGCAGCCTGGAGGGAGGACAGCACAGGGCAGGAACTTCCGCCAGTAGAATCGCCTTTAGATTCATCTCTTTCTCTACAATTCAGCTGTTTTTGCTGTCCCTTCTAATCCTAAACCAGTTCTCCGGTGCCCATCAAATCCTGCCTCAGGCAACTAGTTTCATTCGCACTAGTCTGTGCGCCAGAGATCATGCAGAGACCAAAGTGTGCAACAGTGATTTGCTTCTCAAGTGAAAACGCCCTCAACACCTTCGAGGGGTCCTTCTTGTGGTCATAAACCTCTCCTAAACCTTTCACTGTCTGTTGTCTTCATGTCACCTTTAAGCTTTCCCTTTCTTCCTTGTATTGATTTTTGGCTACCTAGGGATGTATTGAATTTTGTGGTCTGATACAATCAATGGTGATGCGAAAACATAAGCAGAATTAAACGGAAAAATAAACGTTAACTGGCCTGGCTAACCTCCGAAGTTTTAAATGTTATTTTGTGCCTTTGACATCATTTATTATTTGAACTTCAGGAATAATTCAATATACATTTCAGCCTTACTCCTATAATGGTAACAACAGTGACCATGTATACGAGAGGAGCTTTACCTGAGGCTGGCTGAAATCCATCATTTAACAAGATGCTTCTGTGAAAACCTTCTTGTCGTGTCTCTTATGTAAACACAAGCAGTGGCTTCTCCCGTCTTGCCTCAGTAAATCTTCCTCCTAATTGATGATCTGACCTCTGTCCTGTGTTCTCTGACTCAGAGCCCCTGCCCTGTCACCCTTAGACATAGCTCCCTGGAGCTGCCATCTTAAGGAGCTAGCGTGAATTACCTTGAAATGGTCCTGATGTGGTGGCCACGAGGATCTGGGCTAAAGATGCTCTTTATCTCTTCCTGTGACTGTCACTCGCCTGTCCTGTGACTGTCACTCGCCTGTCCTGTGACTGTCACTCGCCGGTCCTGTGACTGTCACTCGCCGGTCCTGTGACTGTCACTCGCCTGTCCTTTGACTGTCACTCGCCTGTCCTGTGACTGTCACTCGCCTGTCCAGTGACTGTCACTCGCCTGTCCAGTGACTGTCACTCGCCTGTCCTGTGACTGTCACTCGCCTGTCCTGTGACTGTCACTCGCCTGTCCTGTGACTGTCACTCGCCTGTCCTGTGACTGCCACTCGCCTGTCCTTTGACTGTCACTCGCCTGTCCTGTGACTGTCACTCGCCGGTCCTGTGACTGTCACTCGCCTGTCCTTTGACTGTCACTCGCCTGTCCTGTGACTGTCACTCGCCTGTCCAGTGACTGTCACTCGCCTGTCCTGTGACTGTCACTGCGCCTGTCCTGTGACTGTCACTGCGCCTGTCCTGTGACTGTCACTCGCCTGTCCTGTGACTGCCACTCGCCTGTCCTTTGACTGTCACTCGCCTGTCCTGTGACTGTCACTCGCCGGTCCTGTGACTGTCACTCGCCGGTCCTGTGACTGTCACTCGCCTGTCCTTTGACTGTCACTCGCCTGTCCTGTGACTGTCACTCGCCTGTCCTGTGACTGTCACTCGCCTGTCCAGTGACTGTCACTCGCCTGTCCTGTGACTGTCACTCGCCTGTCCTGTGACTGTCACTCGCCTGTCCTGTGACTGTCACTCGCCTGTCCTGTGACTGCCACTCGCCTGTCCTGTGACTGTCACTCGCCTGTCCTGTGACTGTCACTCGCCTGTCCTGTGACTGCCACTCGCCTGTCCTGTGACTGTCACTCGCCTGTCCTGTGACTGTCACTCGCCTGTCCTGTGACTGTCACTCGCCTGTCCAGTGACTGTCACTCGCCTGTGACTGTCACTCGCATGTCCAGTGACTGTCACTCGCCTGTCCTGTGACTGTCACTCGCCTGTCCTGTGACTGCCACTCGCCTGTCCTGTGACTGTCACTCGCCTGTCCTGTGACTGTCACTCGCCTGTCCTGTGACTGTCACTCGCCTGTCCAGTGACTGTCACTCGCCTGTCCTGTGACTGTCACTCGCCTGTCCTGTGACTGTCACTCGCCTGTCCTGTGACTGTCACTCGCCTGTCCTTTGCTCCGTAGGCTGTAAACCAGCAGTGGGCATGTGTAACACCAGCTTTTCTCTCAGCAGCCTGTGATACGACAGTGAAAGCTGATATATTATGCCGGGTTAAACAGAAGGAATATCCCTGTTCCAGCGATACTCGTGGTCGAGATGAAACTGAAATCCGCAGCAGTCCAAGCACAGGTGAGCTGTAGGTGACTTTAAGATGTGCTGCTGGTTGTGCAGAATTCAATCGAAGGCATCATAACCTCTCATGGGTGTGCATGTTTGTACCTGATTACAATGGGCCTGCAAGGCGCAGCTGCAAATTGTGGACATGCTCTTTTGCATAAGCATGGGGAACGCAAAGTAGCAGTGCAGTATTTCCACCCATAAGCGGGTGGGCAAAATGGCATTTTGTAAAATTTGCAGAAGTTTTTCCCTACTTCAAATCACTGTGAGAAACCCTTGATTGCACCCACCTTGTAGTCCCGTTTCAAGCGCAGACAGGAGTTTACAGCGCGATAACCGTGAAGGGCACTTGCTGTTTTTAAAAGGGCTTGTAATAGATGTCATTTCTCCCATCACACCAAACTATCACATGTAATAGATGTCATTTCTCCCATCACACCAAACTATCACATGTAATAGATGTCATTTCTCCCCATCACACCAAACTATCACATGTAATAGATGTGATTTCTCCCATCACATCAAACTACTGCATGTAATAGATGTCATTTCTCCCATCACACCAAACTATCACATGTAATAGATGTGATTTCTCCCATCACACCAAACTATCACATGTAATAGATGTCATTTCTCCCATCACACCAAACTATCACATGTAATAGATGTGATTTCTCCCATCACACCGCACTGCTGCATGTAATAGATGTCATTTCTCCCATCCACCGCACTACTGCATGTAATAGATGTCATTTCTCCCATCACACCGCACTGCTGCATGTAATAGATGTGATTTCTCCCATCACACCGCACTGCTGCATGTAATAGATGTAATTTCTCCCATCACGCCAAACTAGTTTGTCATAGATGTAATCTCTCCCATCACACCAAACTACTGCATGTAATAGATGTCATTTCTCCCATCACACCGCACTACTGCATGTAATAGATGTCATTTCTCCCATCACACCAAACTATCACATGTAATAGATGTCATTTCTCCCATCACACCAAACTATCACATGTAATAGATGTCATTTCTCCCATCACACCAAACTATCACATGTAATAGATGTGATTTCTCCCATCACACCAAACTATCACATGTAATAGATGTGATTTCTCCCATCACATCAAACTACTGCATGTAATAGATGTCATTTCTCCCATCACACCAAACTATCACATGTAATAGATGTGATTTCTCCCATCACACCAAACTATCACATGTAATAGATGTCATTTCTCCCATCACACCAAACTATCACATGTAATAGATGTGATTTCTCCCATCACACCGCACTGCTGCATGTAATAGATGTCATTTCTCCCATCACACCGTACTACTGCATGTAATAGATGTCATTTCTCCCATCACACCGCACTGCTGCATGTAATAGATGTGATTTCTCCCATCACACCGCACTGCTGCATGTAATAGGATGTAATTTCTCCCATCACGCCAAACTAGTTTGTCATAGATGTAATCTCTCCCATCACACCAAACTACTGCATGTAATAGATGTCATTTCTCCCATCACACCGCACTTCTGCATGTAATAGATGTCATTTCTCCCATCACACCAAACTATCACATGTAATAGATGTCATTTCTCCCATCACACCAAACTATCACATGTAATAGATGTCATTTCTCCCATCACACCAAACTATCACATGTAATAGATGTCATTTCTCCCATCACACCAAACTATCACATGTAATAGATGTCATTTCTCCCATCACACCAAACTATCACATGTAATAGATGTGATTTCTCCCATCACATCAAACTACTGTATGTAATAGATGTCATTTCTCCCATCACACCAAACTATCACATGTAATAGATGTGATTTCTCCCATCACACCAAACTATCACATGTAATAGATGTCATTTCTCCCATCACACCAAACTATCACATGTAATAGATGTGATTTCTCCCATCACACCGCACTGCTGCATGTAATAGATGTCATTTCTCCCATCACACCGCACTACTGCATGTAATAGATGTCATTTCTCCCATCACACCGCACTGCTGCATGTAATAGATGTGATTTCTCCCATCACACCGCACTGCTGCATGTAATAGATGTAATTTCTCCCATCACGCCAAACTAGTTTGTCATAGATGTAATCTCTCCCATCACACCAAACTACTGCATGTAATAGATGTCATTTCTCCCATCACACCGCACTACTGCATGTAATAGATGTCATTTCTCCCATCACACCAAACTATCACATGTAATAGATGTCATTTCTCCCATCACACCAAACTATCACATGTAATAGATGTCATTTCTCCCATCACACCAAACTATCACATGTAATAGATGTCATTTCTCCCATCACACCAAACTATCACATGTAATAGATGTCATTTCTCCCATCACACCAAACTATCACATGTAATAGATGTGATTTCTCCCATCACATCAAACTATCACATGTAATGAGATGTCATTTCTCCCATCACACCAAACTATCACATGTAATAGATGTGATTTCTCCCATCCCACCGCACTGCTGCATGTAATAGATGTCATTTCTCCCATCACACCGCACTACTGCATGTAATAGATGTCATTTCTCCCATCACACCGCACTGCTGCATGTAATAGATGTGATTTCTCCCATCACACCACACTGCTGCATGTAATAGATGTAATTTCTCCCATCACGCCAAACTAGTTTGTCATAGATGTAATCTCTCCCATCACACCAAACTACTGCATGTAATAGATGTCATTTCTCCCATCACACCGCACTACTGCATGTAATAGATGTCATTTCTCCCATCACACCGCACTACTGCATGTAATAGATGTCATTTCTCCCATCACACCGCACTGCTGCATGTAATAGATGTCATTTCTCCCATCACATCACACTGCTGCATGTAATAGATGTCATTTCTCCCATCACACCGCACTGCTGCATGTAATAGATGTCATTTCTCCCATCACACCGCACTACTGCATGTAATAGATGTCATTTCTCCCATCACACCGCACTGCTGCATGTAATAGATGTCATTTCTCCCATCACACCACACTGCTGCATGTAATAGATGTCATTTCTCCCATCACACCGCACTGCTGCATGTAATAGATGTCATTTTCCCCATCACACCGCAATGCTGCATGTAATAGATGTCATTTCTCCCATCACACCGCACTGCTGCAAGTAATAGATGTCATTTCTCCCATCACACACCGCACTGCTGCATGTAATAGATGTCATTTCTCCCATCACACCACACTGCTGCATGTAATAGATGTCATTTCTCCCATCACCCACACTGCTGCATGTAATAGATGTCATTTCTCCCATCACACCACACTGCTGCATGTAATAGGTGTCATCTTTCTCCCATCACACCGCACTGCTGCATGTAATAGATGTCATTTTCTCCCATCACACCGCACTGCTGCAAGTAATAGATGTCATTTCTCCCATCACGCCAAACTAGTTTATGTCATAGATCTATCCCATCACACCGCACTACTGCATGTAATAGATGTCATTTCTCCCATCACACCACACTGCTGCATGTAATAGATGTCATTTCTCCCATCACACCACACTGCTGCATGTAATAGATGTCATTTCTCCCATCACACCGCACTGCTGCATGTAATAGATGTCATTTTCCCCATCACACCGCACCGCTGCATGTAATAGATGTCATTTCTCCCATCACACCGCACTGCTGCATGTAATAGATGTCATTTCTCCCATCACACCGCACTGCTGCAAGTAATAGATGTCATTTCTCCCATCACGCCAAACTAGTTTATGTCATAGATCTATCCCATCACACCGCACTGCTGCAAGTAATAGATGTCATTTCTCCCATCACACCGCACTGCTGCATGTAATAGATGTCATTAGTCCCATCACATCACACTGCTGCATGTAATAGATGTCATTTCTCCCATCACACCGCACTGCTGCATGTAATAGATGTCATTTTCCCCATCACACCGCACTGCTGCATGTAATAGATGTCATTTCTCCCATCACACCAAACTACTGCATGTAATAGATGTCATTTCTCCCATCACACCGCACTGCTGCATGTAATAGATGTGATTTCTCCCATCACACCAAACTATCACATGTAATAGATGTCATTTCTCCCATAACACCGCACTAGTTTTTGTCATAGATGTAATCTCTCCCATCACACCGCACTAGTTTGTCATAGATGTAATCTCTCCCATCACACCGCACTAGTTTGTCATTGATGTAATCTCTCCCATCACACCGCACTAGTTTGTCATAGATGTAATCTCTCCCATCACACCGCACTAGTTTGTCATTGATGTAATCTCTCCCATCACACCGCACTAGTTTTTGTCATAGATGTAATCTCTCCCATCACACCGCACTAGTTTGTCATAGATGTAATCTCTCCCATCACACCGCACTAGTTTTTGTCATAGATGTAATCTCTCCCATCACACCGCACTAGTTTATGTCATAGATGTAATCTCTCCCATCAAACCGCACTAGTTTTGTCATAGATGTAATCTCTCCCATCACACCGCACTAGTTTGTCATAGATGTAATCTCTCCCATCACACCGCACTAGTTTTTGTCATAGATGTAATCTCTCCCATCACACCGCACTAGTTTATGTCATAGATGTAATCTCTCCCATCACACCGCACTAGTTTGTCATAGATGTAATCTCTCCCATCACACCGCACTAGTTTATGTCATAGATGTAATCTCTCCATCACACCGCACTGGTTTGTCATAGATGTAATCTCTCCCATCACACCGCACTAGTTTGTCATTGATGTAATCTCTCCCATCCACCGCACTAGTTTTTGTCATAGATGTAATCTCTCCCATCACACCGCACTAGTTTGTCATAGATGTAATCTCTCCCATCACACCGCACTAGTTTTTTGTCATAGATGTAATCTCTCCCATCACACTTGCACTAGTTTATGTCATAGATGTAATCTCTCCCATCAAACACGCACTAGTTTTTGTCATAGATGTAATCTCTCCCATCACACCGCACTAGTTTGTCATAGATGTAATCTCTCCCATCACACCGCACTAGTTTTTGTCATAGATGTAATCTCTCCCATCACACCGCACTAGTTTATGTCATAGATGTAATCTCTCCCATCACACCGCACTAGTTTGTCATAGATGTAATCTCTCCCATCACACCAAACTACTGTAGTTTGTTTCCATGAGAGACCATGACCTTGCATCTGTTTCCATACAGGGGATCCGATCATCACGTCGGTCTTTACACTAAGTGATAAAGAGGAGGACCTGCTCCGTCGCAAGAACCGGCCAGAACCTGAGAGGCGAGAACATGTCGCTTGTTCCCCAAGTGAGTGGGTTGGGACAGAAACGTGGGATCAGATTATCTCGAATAATGCGTTGAATTCATCAGGCTCTTGCAGTAGGAGATACAACGAGGGTGGTGACTGAGCAGGGTTATAAATAAGGCTTCCACTTTTCTGTTTTTACTTATTTTTACAGATAAATGCAGACAGAAAACAATCTATTTCCTATCTGTTATTTATTTTTAAATGCAGAAAAATACAGAAAATTGTGCTTCTTGTGAGTGACTCTCCTTGTTGTCCTTCATGAATTCCAGACCAACTGCTAAGCAGGTACACACCATGTGGATTTAAAAACGGGAGGAGTTTCCCTTAAATACAGGCATATGTTAACATATATTTGTATATAATGCTTATATTTACTTGTCGGAGTAGTGTTTGGTTATATTTGCTATAACGCCACAGGCATGCATACAATAAATATGGAAATATAACAGTTTACGATGAAATCTATTCTCAAAACTACAATAAATATGGATAAATACCAACAAAACGGCACAAAAATAAATATGGACAAGTACAGATGGAAATGTAAAAAATATAAATAGCATAAAACCGGGAGCCCTAGTTATAATGTGTGAGATCTCTACTCACTGAAGGCAGAGAGCAAGGCTTGAAGCATCCTTTCCATGTTCAGTCCTCTGTTGATCTTGGTAAATAAAAGTCACAAGCAGGAAGAGCTGTGCTGAAGAGTTCAGTCCTGGGAGGCAACCTTCAGGGGATAAGGTTGTAAACCATGAGAGGCCTCACATGGTTGGTTTTAAAGTGTTTGGGAAGGTAGAGTTGGAGCCTGCACAATCTGAGTGAGGGGTTATTTCGACACACACAGGGTGGGGGGGGGGGATCAGTGTGTCATTGAGGGCTGATCTCTAAGAAAGGGGCAGGGTAGAGCAGAGGTTGCAGTGTAGAATGTGGGCAGTGACCCAAGGCAGGACCTTTGAAAGTGAAATGGGTTTTAGTGGATAAGCTTAACATGACCACTGGCAGTTTGGGCAGTGGAAGCTGGCAGGTAATTCAGAGGCAAGGACCATGGTGTGGTAAGACACACAGGCAGGCAGAGGAGCAGGGACCAGAGTGTAGGAAGACACACAGGCAGACAGAGGAGCAGGGACCAGGGTGCAGAAAGACATACAGGCAGACAGAGGAGCAGGGACCAGAGTGTAGGAAGACACACGGGCAGGCAGAGGAGGAGGGACCAGGGTGTAGGAAGACACACTCGCAGGCAGGGGAGTGTAGGAAGACACACAGGCAGGCAGGGGAGCAGGGACCAGAGTGCAGGAAGACATACAGGCAGGCAGAAGAGTGTAGGAAGACACACAGGCAGGCAGGGGAGCAGGGACCAGAGTGTAGGAAGACACACAGGCAGGCAGGGGATCAGGGGCCAGAGTGTAGGAAGACAAACAGGCAGGCAGAGGAGCAGGGACCTGGGTGCAGGAAGACACACAGGCAGGCAGAGGAGCAGGGACCATAGCATAGGAAGACACACAGGCAGGCAGAGGAGCGGGGACCAAGGTGTAGGAAGACACACAGGCAGGCAGAGGAGCAGGGACCATAGCATAGGAAGACACACAGGCAGGCAGAGGAGCGGGGACCAAAGTGTAGGAAGACACACAGGCAGGCAGGGGAGCAGGGACCAGGGTGCAGGAAGACAGGCAGTCAGAGGAGCAGGGACCAGAGCATAGGAAGACACACAGGCAGGCAGAGGAGCAGGGACCAGAGTGTAGGAAGACACACAGGCAGAGGAGCAGGGACCAGAGCGTAGGAAGACACACAGGCAGGGCAGTAGGGACCAGGGTGTACGAAGACACACAGGCAGGCAGAGGAGCAGGGACTAGAGTGTATGAAGACACACAGGCAGGCAGAGGAGCAAGGACCAGGGTGTATGAAAACACACAGGCAGGCAGAGGAGCAGGGACCAGGGTGTAGGAAGACAGGCAGGCAGAGGGTGTAGGAAGACACACAGGCAGGCAGAGGAGCAGGGACCAGGGTGCAGAAAGACACACGGGCAGGAAGAGGAGCAGGATCAGGGTGTAGGAAGACACAAAGGCAGGCAGAGGAGCAGGGATCAGGGTGCAGGAAGACACACAGGCAGGCAGAGGAGCAGGGACCAGGGTGCAGGAAGACACACAGGCAGGCAGAGGAGTGCAGGAAGACAACACAGGCAGGTAGAGGAGCGGGCACCAGGGTGTAGGAAGACACACAGGCAGGGGAGCAGTAACCAGAGCGTAGGAAGACACACAGGCAGGCAGAGGAGCAGGGACCAGACTGTAGGAAGACACAGGCAGGCAGAGGAGCAGGGACCAGACTGTAGGAAGACACACAGGCAGGCAGAGGAGCAGGGACCAGGGTGCAGGAAGACACACAGACAGGCAGAGGAGCAGGGGCCAGAGTGCTGGAAGACACACACACAAGCAGAGGAGCAGGGAGCAGAGTGCAGGAAGACACACAGGCAGGCAGAGGAGCAGGGACTAGAGTGTAGGAAGTCACACGGGCAGGCAGAGGAGAAGGGACCAGGGTGTAGGAAGACACACAGGCAGGCAGAGGAGCGGGGACCAGTGTAGGAAGACACACGGGCAGGCATAGGAGCAGGGACCAGGGTGCAGGAAGACACACAGGCAGGCAGAGGAGCAGGGACCAGGGTGCAGGAAGACACACAGAGGCAGGCAGAGGAGCAGGGACCAGGGTGTGAGGAAGACACACGGGCAGGCAGAGGATCAGGGACCAGAGTGTAGGAAGACACAGAGGCAGGCAGAAGATCAGGAGACCAGGGTGCAGGAGGACACACAGGCAGGCAGAGGAGCAGGGACCAGGGTGCAGGGAGACACACAGGCAGGCAGAGGAGCAGGGACCAGGGTGCAGGAAGACACACAGGCAGGCAGAGGAGCAGGGACCAGGGTGCAGGAAGACACACAGGCAGGCAGAAGAGCGGGGACCAGGTGTAGGAAGACACACAGAGGCAGGCAGAGGAGCAGGGACCAGGGTGTAGGAAGACACACAGGCAGGCAGAGGAGCAGGGAACAGAGTGTAGGAAGACACAGAGACAGGCAGAGGATCAGAGACCAGGGTGCAGGAAGACACACAGGCAGGCAGAGGAGCAGGGACCAGGGTGCAGGAAGACACACAGGCAGGCAGAGGAACGGGGACCAGGGTGTAGGAAGACACACAGGCAGGCAGAGGAGCAGGGACCAGGGTGTAGGAAGACACACAGGCAGGCAGAGTAATGAAGGAAGACACACAGGCAGGCAGAAGAATGTAGGAAGACACACAGGCAGGCAGAAGAGTGTAGGAAGACACACAGGCAGGCCGAGGAGCAGGGGCGAGAGTGCAGGAAGACACAGAGGCAGGCAGGGGAGCAGGGACCAGGGTGCAGGAAGACAGGCAGTCAGAGGAGCAGGGACCATAGCATAGGAAGACACACAGGCAGGCAGAGGAGCGGGGACCAAAGTGTAGGAAGACACACAGGCAGGCAGGGGAGCAGGGACCAGGGTGCAGGAAGACAGGCAGTCAGAGGAGCAGGGACCAGAGCATAGGAAGACACACAGGCAGGCAGAGGAGCAGGGACCAGAGTGTAGGAAGACACACAGGCAGAGGAGCAGGGACCAGAGCTTAGGAAGACACACAGGCAGGGCAGTAGGGACCAGGGTGTACGAAGACACACAGGCAGGCAGAGGAGCAGGGACTAGAGTGTATGAAGACACACAGGCAGGCAGAGGAGCAAGGACCAGGGTGTATGAAAACACACAGGCAGGCAGAGGAGCAGGGACCAGGGTGTAGGAAGACAGGCAGGCAGAGGAGTGTAGGAAGACACACAGGCAGGCAGAGGAGCAGGGACCAGGGTGCAGAAAGACACACGGGCAGGAAGAGGAGCAGGATCAGGGTGTAGGAAGACACAAAGGCAGGCAGAGGAGCAGGGATCAGGGTGCAGGAAGACACACAGGCAGGCAGAGGAGCAGGGACCAGGGTGCAGGAAGACACACAGGCAGGCAGAGGAGTGCAGGAAGACAACACAGGCAGGTAGAGGAGCGGGCACCAGGGTGTAGGAAGACACACAGGCAGGGGAGCAGTAACCAGAGCGTAGGAAGACACACAGGCAGGCAGAGGAGCAGGGACCAGACTGTAGGAAGACACAGGCAGGCAGAGAGCAGGGACCAGACTGTAGGAAGACACACAGGCAGGCAGAGGAGCAGGGACCAGGGTGCAGGAAGACACACAGACAGGCAGAGGAGCAGGGGCCAGAGTGCTGGAAGACACACACACAAGCAGAGGAGCAGGGAGCAGAGTGCAGGAAGACACACAGGCAGGCAGAGGAGCAGGGACTAGAGTGTAGGAAGTCACACGGGCAGGCAGAGGAGAAGGGACCAGGGTGTAGGAAGACACACAGGCAGGCAGAGGAGCGGGGACCAGTGTGTAGGAAGACACACGGGCAGGCATAGGAGCAGGGACCAGGGTGCAGGAAGACACACAGGCAGGCAGAGGAGCAGGGACCAGGGTGCAGGAAGACACACAGAGGCAGGCAGAGGAGCAGGGACCAGGGTGTAGGAAGACACACGGGCAGGCAGAGGATCAGGGACCAGAGTGTAGGAAGACACAGAGGCAGGCAGAAGATCAGAGACCAGGGTGCAGGAAGACACACAGGCAGGCAGAGGAGCAGGGACCAGGGTGCAGGGAGACACACAGGCAGGCAGAGGAGCAGGGACCAGGGTGCAGGAAGACACACAGGCAGGCAGAGGAGCAGGGACCAGGGTGCAGGAAGACACACAGGCAGGCAGAAGAGCGGGGACCAGGTGTAGGAAGACACACAGAGGCAGGCAGAGGAGCAGGGACCAGGGTGTAGGAAGACACACAGGCAGGCAGAGGAGCAGGGAACAGAGTGTAGGCAGACACAGAGACAGGCAGAGGATCAGAGACCAGGGTGCAGGAAGACACACAGGCAGGCAGAGGAGCAGGGACCAGGGTGCAGGAAGACACACAGGCAGGCAGAGGAACGGGGACCAGGGTGTAGGAAGACACACAGGCAGGCAGAGGAGCAGGGACCAGGGTGTAGGAAGACACACAGGCAGGCAGAGTAATGAAGGAAGACACACAGGCAGGCAGAAGAATGTAGGAAGACACACAGGCAGGCAGAAGAGTGTAGGAAGACACACAGGCAGGCCGAGGAGCAGGGGCGAGAGTGCAGGAAGACACAGAGGCAGGCAGGGGAGCGAGGACCAGGGTGCAGGAAAACACACAGGCAGGCAGAGGAGCAGGGTGCAGGAAGACACAGAGGCAGGCAGAGGAGCAGGGACCAGGGTGTAGGAAGACACAGAGGCAGGCAGAGGAGTAGGGGCCAGGGTGTAGGAAGACACACAGGCAGGCAGAGGAGCAGGGACCAGGGTGTAGGAAGACACACAGGCAAAGGATCAGAGACCAGGGTGTAGGAAGACACACAGGCAGGCAGAGGAGCAAGAACCAGAGCGTAGGAAGACACACAGGCAGGCAGAGGAGCAGGGACCAGGGTGCAGGAAGACACACAGGCAGGCAGAGGAGCAGGGACCAGGGTGTAGGAAGACACACAGGCACGCAGGGGAGTGTAGGAAGACACACAGGAAGGCAGAGGAGCAGGGACCAGAGTGCAGGAAGACATACAGGCAGGCAGAGGAGTGTAGGAAGACACACAGGCTGGCAGGGGAGCAGGGACCAGGGTGTAGGAAGACAGACAGGCAGGCAGGGGAGCAGGGACCAGAGTGTAGGAAGACACACAGGCAGGCAGGGGATCAGGGACCAGAGTGTAGGAAGACACACAGGCAGGCAGGGGATCAGGGACCAGAGTGTAGGAAGACAAACAGGCAGGCGGAGGAGCACGGACCTGGGTGCAGTAAGACACACAGGCAGGCAGAGGAGCAGGGACCAGGGTGCAGGAAGACACACAGGCAGGCAGAGGAGCAGGGACCATAGCATAGGAAGACACACAGGCAGGCAGAGGAGTAGGGACCAAAGTGCAGGGAGACACACAGACAGGCAGGGGAGCAGGGACCAGGGTGCAGGAAGACACACAGGCAGGCAGAGGAGCAGGGACCAGAGCATAGGAAGACACACAGGCAGGCAGAGGAGCAGGGACCAGAGTGTAGGAAGACACACAGGCAGAGGAGCAGGGACCAGAGGAGCGTAGGAAGACACACAGGCAGAGGAGTAGGGACCAGGGTGTATGAAGACACACAGGCAGGCAGAGGAGCAGGGACTAGAGTGTATGAAGACACGCAGGCAGGCAGAGGAGCAAGAACTAGGGTGTATGAAAACACAGGCAGGCAGAGGAGCAGGGACCAGGGTGTAGGAAGACACAGGCAGGCAGAGGAGTGTAGGAAGACACACAGGCAGGCAGAGGAGCAGGGACCAGGGTGCAGGAAGACACACGGGCAGGAAGAGGAGCAGGATCAGGGTGTAGGAAGACATAAAGGCAGGCAGAGGAGCAGGGATCAGGGTGCAGGAAGACACACAGGCAGGCAGAGGAGCAGGGACCAGGGTGCAGGAAGACACACACGCAGGCAGAGGAGTGCAGGAAGACAACACAGGCAGGTAGAGGAGCGGGCACCAGGGTGTAGGAAGACACACAGGCAGGGGAGCAGTAACCAGAGCGTAGGAAGACACACAGGCAGGCAGAGGAGCAGGGACCAGACTGTAGGAAGACACACAGGCAGGCAGAGGAGCAGGGACCAGACCGTAGGAAGACACACAGGCAGGCAGAGGAGCAGGGACCAGTCTGTAGGAAGACACACAGGCAGGCAGAGGAGAAGGGACCAGGGTGCAGGAAGACACACAGGCAGGCAGAGGAGCAGGGGCCAGAGTGCTGGAAGACACACACACAAGCAGAGGAGCAGGGACCAGAGTGCAGGAAGACACACAGGCAGGCAGAGGAGCAGGGACTAGAGTGTAGGAAGACACACGGGCAGGCAGAGGAGAAGGGACCGGGGTGTAGGAAGACACACAGGCAGGCAGAGGAGCAGGGACCAGTGTGTAGGAAGACACATGGGCAGGCATAGGAGCAGGGACCAGGGTGCAGGAAAACACACAGGCAGGCAGAGGAGCAGGGTGCAGGAAGACACACAGAGGCAGGCAGAGGAGCAGGGACCAGAGTGTAGGAAGACACAGAGGCAGGCAGAGGATCAGAGACCAGGGTGCAGGAAGACACACAGGCAGGCAGAGGAGCAGGGTGCAGGAAGACACACAGGCAGGCAGAGGAGCAGGGACTAGAGTGTAGGAAGACACACGGGCAGGCAGAGGAGAAGGGACCGGGGTGTAGGAAGACACACAGGCAGGCAGAGGAGCGGGGACCAGTGTGTAGGAAGACACACAGGCAGGCAGAAGAGCGGGGACCAGGTGTAGGAAGACACACAGGCAGGCAGAGGAGCAGGGAACAGAGTGTAGGAAGACACAGAGGCAGGCAGAGGATCAGAGACCAGGATGCAGGAAGACACACAGGCAGGCAGAGTAGCAGGGACCAGGGTGCAGGAAGACACACAGGCAGGCAGAGGAACGGGGACCAGGGTGTAGGAAGACACACAGGCAGTGGAGTAGGGACCAGGGTGCAGGAAGACACACAGGCAGGCAGGGGCCAGGGTGTAGGAAGACACACAGGCAGGCAGAGGAGCAGGGGCGAGAGTGCAGGAAGACACAGAGGCAGCCAGGGGAGCGAGGACCAGGGTGCAGGAAGACACACAGGCAGGCAGAGGAGCAGGGTGCAGGAAGACACAGAGGCAGGCAGAGGAGCAGGGACCAGGGTGTAGGAAGACACACAGGCAGGCAGAGGAGCAGGGGCCAGGGTGTAGGAACACACACAGGCAGGCAGAGGAGCGGGTACCAGGGTGCAGAAAGACACACAGGCAGGCAGAGGAGTGTAGGAAGACACACAGGCAGGCAGGGGAGCAGGGACCAGGGTGTAGGAAGACACACGGGCAGGCAGAGGAGCAGGATCAGGGTGTAGGAAGACACACAGGCAGGCAGAGGAGCAGGGACCAGGCTGTGGGAAGACAGGCAGGCAGAGGAGCAGGGACCAGGGTGCACGAAGACACACAGGCAGGCAGAGGAGCAGGGACCAGGGTGCAGGAAGACACACAGGCAGGCAGAGGAGTGTAGGAAGACACACAGGCAGGCAGAGGAGCGGGGACCAGGGTGCAGGAAGACACACAGGCAGGCAGAGAAGTGTAGGAAGACACACAGGCAGGCAGAGGAGCGGGGACCAGGGTGCAGAAAGACACACAGGCAGGCAGAGGAGTGTAGGAAGACACACAGGCAGGCAGGGGAGCAGGGACCAGGGTGTAGGAAGACACACAGGCAGAGGATCAGAGATCAGGGTGTAGGAAGACACACAGGCAGGCAGAGGAGCAGGGACCAGGGTGCAGGAAGACACACAGGCAGGCAGAGGAGCAGGGACCAGGGTGCACGAAGACACACAGGCAAGTAGAGGAGCAGGGACCAGGGTGCAGGAAGACACACAGGCAGGCAGAGGAGAAGGGTCCAAGGTGCAGGAAGACGCATAGGCAGGCAGAGGAGTGTAGGAAGACACACAGGCAGGCAGAGGAGCGGGGACCAGGGTGCATGAAGACACACAGGCAGGCAGAGGAGTGTAGGAAGACACACAGGCAGGCAGGGGAGCAGGCACCAGGGTGTAGGAAGACACACGGGCAGGCAGAGGAGCAGGATCAGGGTCTAGGAAGACACACAGGCAGGCAGAGGAGCAGGGACCAGGGTGTAGGAAGACACACAGGCAGGCAGAGGAGCAGGGGCCAGGGTGTAGGAACACACACGGGCAGGCAGAGGAGCAGGGACCAGGGTGTAAGAAGATACGCAGGCAGAGGAGCGGGGACCAGGGTGCAGGAAGACACACAGGCAGGCAGAGGAGTGTAGGAAGACACACAGGCAGGCAGGGGACCAGGGTGTAGGAAGACACACGGGCAGGCAGAGGAGCAGGACCAGGGTGTAGGAAGACACACAGGCAGGCAGAGGAGCAGGGACCAGGGTGCAGGAAGACACACAGGCAGGCAGAGGAGCAGGAACCAGGGTGCAGGAAGACACACAGGCAGGCAGAGGAGCAGGGACCAGAGTGCAGGAAGACGCACAGGCAGGCAGAGGATCAGAGACCAGGGTGTAGGAAGACACACAGGCCAGTAGCGGCTCTTGGAGGGAGTGCTGCGGGGCGGGGGTAGTAAATTCCGGCATACGGCCGAACGGAGGTAAGTACATAAATAAATAAATAAAACGAATTACATTGCGCAAATGGCGATGCAGCGTGCGCATTGTAATTCGTTTTATTTATTTATCTACTTACCTCCGTTCTGCCGTATGCCGGAGTTTACTACCCCCCACCCTGCCTGTGAGAAGTTGGCCTGGTATATGCTGTTCACTAATTAAAGTGGACACCTTGCGCCAGAACAATTCGACTCTTATGGTAGATAGGTTTAAGACAACCTTTATAGAAAGCTATCCTAGTGGTAGCTGTGGAGAGCAGCCTTCAGGCTAAGTCTTGAAGGAATGTAAAGCAGCTTGTTTTACCACACAATCTCTTGAATCACCAAATGAAAAGACACCACACAGGTATATATATCAAATATATATGTATTTATTAATAAACACTCTCTACTAATCTCTTTATGAGATTAGAAGTCAGGAACATATGTACAAATCAAATGTTATCAAAATAAGTTTAGCACAATCGAATATCACAATCTGAGTTTGGTTAGACCTAGGTCTAGGGCATCTAGAATCGAGGGACCCCCAAGAACCACCCCAGGTAGTTGTAGGAGACCCACAGGGGACGGACGCGGTGTCCTGGCACCGGTGCGAGTCCTGTACGAGTCTATGCGAACAGACGCGATTGAGATTTCAATGTTAAAGGTCCCTTGCGTGTTCGAGGCGAACACACCGATCGGTCCTTGTACGAGTCGAAGGACGCGGTTACAGATAGAGTTGCAAGGGAGATGGACGCGCTGTGTCTAACACAGACTCGAACCTTGTGCGAGTCAGTGCAATGGAGATCTCAATGTTACAGGCCCCTTGTGTGTTCGAGGCGAACACCGATCGGACTCAGTACGAGTCGAAGGACACAGTTCTAGATAGTGTTACAAAGGAGATGGACGCGGTGTGTCTAACACAGACGCGAACCCTGTACGAGTCAGCGCAATTGTCGCACTTAGAAAAGAAGAGTTTTAGGACACTTCTAGGGAAGCTACAAGCAAGTCACTTACAGGGTAAGTAGTTCTAGGGCCCACACCCACATGAGCACCGTAGTGCTGAAGTTACCTCACCCAGGGGAGCCGGGTGCATTGGTGTCCTTTGGTGTCGGGTCGCGGCGTCGTTTTCAATGGGAGCCAGTGAAGTCTTGCTGCTTGCGGCGACAGGAGAAGTGTCCGGAGGAATCCAAGCCTGGATTCAGAAGATGGAAGACCTGAAAGCAGAGGGGACAGTGTTCAAAGTCACTTGGCAGTGACTCGGGGCAAGGAAGATGGATGCCCACCGTCGTCGCAAGATTCAGGTCGTTCGCGGGTGCCTTGACTCTTCAGCCACGAGGTCCAGGAGGCGTCGACGACGACCAGGAGCTGGATTCGGCGTGTCCCACGATGTCTGCAGCTTACTGCGGTGTCGGCGACTCGATTGGAGCCAACAAGCCTTGGTAACAGCAAGTCTCGGGGAAAGTGCGAAGAGGCAATGGCGCAGACCAGCAAGGTCTGGGGGACTCACCCAGTGAGGGTAAGTCAGGGCAGGGCTGGAGCAACCAGGGGAGCCCTTTGGTTTCTTTAGAAAGTCTTCTGGGGACCCACAAGCCGGCTGGCAAGGGATCGCGAAGATGCCTCGGGAGGATTCGCTCACAGGGGCCCACGGTCACTCGGGACGTAGTAGGCCTCTGATCTTCGGAGGGATTCCTGCTGGAGGCTAGGAACACACGTGGTCCAAAGCACAAGTTCGTGAACGTTGTGAAGGGGTTGCACTCGACAATAGTGCACGGTACCCAGGGGTCGCGGTTCCTCGTCACTCTTGGGGTCCACTGGCCTCAGCTTCGCTGGGGACTCACGATGGCCTTTGAGAAGTCAGGAAATCCACTTCTTGGGCTGCAGGGACTTCGGACTCCGGCGGGAGCGGCGTAGTTTGCGACCGTCGTTTGTAGTTTTGGTGCCTGCAAGCAGGGAGTCACTCCTTGACTCCAAGGGAGATTCTTCAGTCTTCCAAAGGTAGTGGAACGTCGAAGGTCCGGGATTCTTCTTCAGAGCGTCGTCCAGGGAAATCTAGTTTGCAATGCACAGGTTCCCCCTCTTATACTAAAAGGAAGGGAGGGTCTAGCTCTATGACCCTACCTATGGGAGGGTCAGGGGAGTGGGTGGCTACACCCACTTCCCTTTGTCCAGTTTCGCGCCAGAGCAGGGGCAGGTAGCCCCTGAGCCAGTTTGAACTGGGGTATGCACAGAGGAGCCTTCTGCTCCCCCAGTGCAGGACTTCAGAGCACTCTCAGAGTGCACCCACCCAGCCCCAATACACTAAACCCTGTCTGGAAGGTGGTCACACCCCTTGGGACAGGATATCTATTGTTGGGCTTCCTCCACTGCGAGTGTTGGTCATCAGCAGGAGGGCAGCCCAGTGTCTGTGACTGGTGGCATCCATTTTGTGATGCCAGGGCTCTGCAGGATTCTACCGCGTTTCCACAGTAGGTACATGTCTATCCCTCTAGAAGGGTGAATGCTACCCCCGCCGCCAGGACTGGCGGGGGGGTAGTATTCCAAGATGTTTGACACCAAACACGACATGTTTCGATGCAGCCATTCCAAAGTTAGCATTTTACCGCGAGGATATAATGCACTTAAAAGTATATGGTTTAACCGCATCCACAAACAGCACCAGAGAATGGACTCTGAGAGCTGCAGAGGGGCCTTGCTCAGGCAGAGGCACCCCCTCACATAGAAGCCAAGCACCCTGCCCTCAGGATTGTTAGGGCCTGCCTTAGGGGTGACTGATAGGTTTATATGTGTGTGCAGGAGAGATATAGCGGACCTATATCTCAGTGAGGGGTGCTAGCACTTCCTCACCCAGGCTGCAGTAGCAGGCCTGTGGTGTCAGATTTAGTCTGCTTCCCAGGGGTGGCATAATACATGCTGCAGCCCCTGGTAGGCCTGTGAAGTACCTATGCCCTTAGCACCTAAGGTACCATATACTAGGGACTCATAAGGAACCACAGCATCCAATCACTAGTGCACCTAGAGTGCACTCCCAGTCGTTTAGAGAGAACAGAGAGGCTGGGGCCCTGATTAGCAGGGACCCAGCCAGACTATAGCCAGAAACCAGTGTAAACATCAGAAAAAAAGTGGGGGCAACACAAGAGGCAGATCCTACTCTCCTACACTGCCCCTCCCCCACCCCACCGCCCCGCAGCACTGCCTCCAGGAGCCGCTACTGACACAGGCTGGCAGAGGAGCATGGACCAGGGTGTAGGAAGACACACCGGCAGGCAGAGGAGCGGGGACCAGGGTGCAGGAAGACACACGGGCAGGCAGAGCAGTGTATGAAGACACACAGGCAGCCAAAGGAGTGTAGGAAGACACACAGGCAGGCAGAGGAGCTGGAACCAGAGTGCAGGAAGACACACAGGCAGGGGAGCAGGAACCAGAGTGTACGAAGACACACGGGCAGGCAGAGGAGCAGGGACCAGGGTGCAGGAAGACACACAAGCAGGCAGAAGAGCAGGGACCAGGGTGCAGGAAGACACACAGGCAGGCAGAGAAGCAGGAACCAGGGTGCAGGAAGACACACGGGCAGGCAGAGGAGCAGGGACCAGGGTGCAGGAAGACACACAGGCAGGCAGAGGAGCAGGGACCAGGGTGTAGGAAGACACGGAGGCTGGGTAGCAGGATCAGGGTGTAGGAAGACACACAGGCAGGCAGAGGGGCAGGGACCAGAGTGCAGGAAGACGCAGAGGAGCAGGGACCAGGGCGCAGGAAGACACACAGGCAGGCAGAGGAGCAGGGACCAGAGTGCAGGAAGACACACAGGCAGGCAGGGGAGCAGGGACCAGGGTATAGGAAGACACACAGGCAGAGGAGCAGGGACCAGGGTGTAGGAAGACACACATGCAGGCAGAGGAGCAGAGACCAGGGTGCAGGAAGACACACAGGCAGGCAGGGGAGTGCAGGAAGACACACGGGCAGGCAGAGGATCGGGACCAGAGTGCAGGAAGACACGCAGACAGGCAGAGGAGCAGGAACCAGAGCGTAGGAAGACACACAGGCAGAGGAGCAGGGACCAGAGCAAAGGAGGACACACATGCAGGCAGGGGAGCAGGGGCCAGGGTGCAGGAAGACACACAGGCAGGCAGGGACCACGGTGCAGGAAGACACACAGGCAGGCAGAGGAGCAGGGGCCAGAGTGCAGGAAGACACACAGGCAGGCGGAGGAGCAGGGGCCAGAGTGCAGGAAGACACACAGGCAGGCAGAGGAGCATGGACCAGGGTGTAGGAAGACACACAGGCAGGCAGAGGAGCAGGTGCCAGAGTGCAGGAAGACACACAGGCAGGCAAAGGAGCAGGGACCAGGGTGTACGAAGAGACACAGGCAGGAAGAGGAGCAGGGACCAGGGTGCAGGAAGACACACGGGCAGGCAGAGGAGCAGGGACCACAGTGCATGAAGACACAGGCAGGCAGAGGAGCAGGGACCAGGGTGCAGGAAGACACACGGGCAGGCAGCGGAGCAGGGGCCAGGGTGTACTTAGAGACACGGGCAGGCAGAGAGAGCAGGGGACCAGGGTGCAGGAAGACACACGGGCAGGCAGAGGAGCAGGGACCACAGTGCAGGAAGACACACAGGCAGGCAGAGGAGCAGGGACCAGGGTGCAGGAAGACACACGGGCAGGCAGCGGAGCAGGGGCCAGGGTGTACGAAGACACACGGGCAGGCAGAGAACCGGGACCAGAGTGCAGGAAGACACACAGGCAGGCAGAAGAGCAGGGTGCAGGTGGACACACAGGCAGGCAGAGGAGCAGGGGCCGGGGTGCAGAAAGACACACAGGCAGGCAGAGGAGCAGGGGCCAGAGTGGAGAAAGACACACAGGCAGGCAGAGGAGCAGGGACCAGAGCGTAGGAAGACACACAGGCAGACCGAGGAGCAGGGACCAGGGCGTAGGAAGACACACAGGCAGGCAGAGGAGCAGGGACCAGGGCATAGGAAGACACACACACAGGCAGGCAGGGACCAGGGGGCAGGAAGACACACGGGCAGGCAGAGGAGCAGGGGCCACAGTGCAGGAAGACACACAAGCAGGCAGAGGAGCAGGGACCAGGGTGCAGGAAGACACACAGGCAGGCAGAGGAGTGTAGGAAGACACACAGACAGGCAGAGGAGCGGGGACCAGGGTGCAGAAAGACACACAGGCAGGCAGAGGAGCAGGGACCAGGGTGCAGGAAGACACACAGGCAGGCAGAGGAGCAGGGTGCAGGAAGACACACAGGCAGGCAGAGGAGCGGGCACCAGGGTTTAGGAAGACACACAGGCAGGGGAGCAGGAACCAGAGTGTAGGAAGACACACAGGCAGGCAGAGGAGCAGGGGCCAGGGTGTAGGAAGACACACAGGCAGGCAGAGGAGCAGGGACCAGAGTGTACGAAGACACACAGGCAGGCAGAGGTGCAGGGACCAGAGTGCAGGAAGACACACAAGCAGGCAGGGGATCAGGGACCAGAGTGCAGGAAGACACACAGGCAGGCAGAGGAGTGCAGGAAGGCACACGGGCAGGCAGCGGAGCAGGGACCAGGGTGCAGGAACACACACAGGCAGGCAGAGGAGCAGGGACCAGGGTGCAGGAAGACACACAGGCAGGCAGAGGAGCAGGGACCAGGGTGCAGGAAGACACATGGACAGGCAGAGGAGCAGGGCCAGAGTGCAGGAAGACACACGGGCAGGCAGGCAGAGGAGCAGGGACCAGAGTGCAGGAAGATACACAGGCAGGCAGAGGAGCAGGGACCAGAGTGCAGGAAGACACACAGGCAGGCAGAAGAGCAGGGACCAGGGTGTAGGAAGACACACGGGCAGGCAGAGGAAAAGGGACCAGGGTGTAGGAAGATACACAGGCAGGCAGGGGAGCAGGGACCAGGGTGTAGGAAGACACACAGGCATGCAGAGGAGCAGGGTGTAGGAAGACACACAGGCAGGCGGATGAGCAGGGACTAGAGTGTAGGAGGACACACGGGCAGGCAGAGGAGCAGGGACCAGGGTGCAGGAAGACACACTGGCAGGCAGGGGAGCAGGGACCAGGGTGTAGGAAGACACGCAGGCAGAGGAGCAGGGACCAGGGTGTAGGAAGACACACAGGCAGGCAGAAGAGCAGGGACTAGAGTGTAGGAAGACACACAGGCAGGCAGAGGAGCAGGGACTAGGGTGTACGAAGACACACAGGAAGGGAGAGGAGCAGGGGCCAGAGTGCAGGACGACACACAGGGAGGCAGAGGAGCAGGGACCAGAGTGTAGGAAGACACACGGGCAGGCATAGGAGCAGGGACCAGGGTGTAGGAAGACACACGGGCAGGCATAGGAGCATGGACCAGGGTGCAGGAAGACACACAGGCAGGCAGAGGAGTGTAGGAAGACACACAGGCAGGCAGAGGAGCGGGGACCAGGGTGCAGAAAGACACACAGGCAGGCAGAGGAGCAGGGATCAGGGTGCAGGAAGACACACAGGCAGGCAGAGGAGCAGGGTGCAGGAAGACACACAGGCAGGCAGAGGAGCGGGCACCAGCGTTTAGGAAGACACACAGGCAGGGGAGCAGGAACTAGAGTGTAGGAAGACACACAGGCAGGCAGAGGAGCAGGGGCCAGGGTGTAGGAAGACACACAGGCAGGCAGAGGAGCAGGAACCAGAGTGTACGAAGACACACAGGCAGTCAGAGGAGCAGGGACCAGAGTGCAGGAAGACACACAGGCAGGCAGGGGATCAGGGACCAGAGTGCAGGAAGACACACTGGCAGGCAGATGAGTGCAGGAAGGCACACGGGCAGGCAGCGGAGCAGGGACCAGGGTGCAGGAAGACACACAGGCAGGCAGAGGAGCAGGGACCAGGGTGCAGGAAGACACACAGGCAGGCAGAGGAGCAGGGACCAGGGTGCAGGAAGACACATGGACAGGCAGAGGAGCAGGGACCAGAGTGCAGGAAGACACACGGGCAGGCAGGCAGAGGAGCAGGGACCAGAGTGCAGGAAGATACACGGGCAGGCAGAGGAGTGTAGGAACTCACACAGGCAGGCAGAGGAGTGAAGGAAGACACACAGGCAGGCAGAGGAGTGCAGGAAGACACACAGGCAGGCAGCGGAGCAGGGACCAGGGTGTATGAAGACAGGCAGGCAGAGGAGCAGGGACCAGGGTGCAGGAAGACACACGGTCAGGCAGGGGAGCAGGGACCAGAGTGTAGGAAGAAACACAGGCAGGCAGAGGAGCGGGGACCAGGGTGCAGGAAGACACACAGGCAGGCAGAGGAGCAGGGACCAGGGTGCAGGAAGACACACAGGCAGGCAGAGGAGTGTAGGAACTCACACAGGCAGGCAGAGGAGTGAAGGAAGACACACAGGCAGGCAGAGGAGTGCAGGAAGACACACAGGCAGGCAGCGGAGCAGGGACCAGGGTGTATGAAGACACACAGGCAGGCAGAGGAGCAGGGACCAGGGTGCAGGAAGACACACGGTCAGGCAGGGGAGCAGGGACCAGAGTGTAGGAAGAAACACAGGCAGGCAGAGGAGCGGGGACCAGGGTGCAGGAAGACACACGGGAAGGCAGGGGAGCAGGGACCAGAGTGCAGGAAGACACACAGGCACGCAGGGAAGTAGGGACCAGGGCGTAGGAAGACACACAGGCAGGCAGAGGAGCAGGGACCAGGGTGTAGGAAGACACACAGGCAGGCAGTGGAGCAGGGACCAGGGTGTAGGAAGACACACAGGCAGGCAGAGGAGCAGGGACCAGGGTGCAGGAAGACACACAGGCAGGCAGAGGAGTGTAGGAACTCACACAGGCAGGCAGAGGACTGAAGGAAGACACACAGGCAGGCAGAGGAGTGCAGGAAGACACACAGGCAGGCAGCGGAGCAGGGACCAGGGTGTACGAAGACACACAGGCAGGCAGAGGAGCAGGGACCAGGGTGCAGGAAGACACACGGTCAGGCAGGGGAGCAGGGACCAGAGTGTAGGAAGAAACACAGGCAGGCAGAGGAGCGGGGACCAGGGTGCAGGAAGACACACGGGAAGGCAGGGGAGCAGGGACCAGGGTGCAGGAAGACACACAGGCATGGGAGCAGGAACCAGAGTGTAGGAAGACACACGTGCAGGCAGCGGAGCAGGGACCAGTGTGTAGGAAGACACACAGGCAGGGGAGCAGGAACGAGAGTGTAGGAAGACACATGGGCAGGCAGGCAGGGGAGCAGGGACCAGGGTGTAGGAAGACACACAGGCAGGCAGAGGAGTGGGGACCAGGGTGCAGGAAGATACACAGGCAGGCAGAGAAGCAGGGACCAGGGTGCAGGAAGACACACAGGCAGGCAGAGGAGCAGGGACCAGGGTGTAGGAAGACACACAGACAGGCAGAGGAGCAAGGGCCAGGGTGTAGGAAGCACATAGGCAGGCAGAGGAGCAGGGACCAGGGTGTAGGAAGACACACAGTCAGGCAGAGGAGCGGGGACCAGGGTGCAGGAAGACACACAGGCGGGCAGAGGAACAGAGGCCAGAGTGCAGGAAGACACACAGGCAGGCAGAGGAGCGGGAACCAGGGTGTAGGAAGACACACAGGCAGGCAGAGGAGCAGGGGCCTGGGTGTAGGAAGACACACAAGCAGGCAGAAGAGCAGGGACCAGGGTACAGGAAGACACAGGCAGGCAGAGGAGCAGGGTGTAGGAAGACACACTGGCAGGCAGAGGAGCTGGGACCAGGGTGTAGGAAGACACACAGGCAGGCAGAGGAGCAGGGACCAGGTTATAGGAAGACACACAGGCAGGCAGAGGAGCTGGGACCAGGGTGTAGGAAGACACACAGGCAGGCAGAGGAGCAGGGACCAGGGTGTAGGAAGACACACAGGCAGGCAGAGGAGCAGGGACCAGGGTGTAGGAAGACACACAGGCAGGCAGAGGAGCAGGGACCAGGGTGTAGGAAGACACACAGGCAGGCAGAGGAGCTGGGACCAAGGTGTAGGAAGACACACGGGCAGGCAGCGGAGCAGGGACCAGAGTGTGCGAAGACACACGGGCAGGCAGCGGAGCAGGGGCCAGAGTGCAGGAAGACACAAAGGCAGGCAGAGGAGCATGTGTAAGAGGTAATCGCAAATTGCGAATGCAATTCCAAGGGTGCCAGGGGGTCTAAGGCCCCCCTGATGCACCCCCCCCCCCACAAAGGTAAGTGTGCACACACACACCCTAAATACTAGATTTAGGGGCGTTACAGGTAGGTAAAGGGCAGGGACCAATGGGTCCCTTCCCTGGGGTGGGTACACCCCCTATTCTGCCACTCTCCAGTGGGAGGGGGGCAGGAGCCTGTCCCTGGTTGGCTGGGTCCCCCATCCTCAAGATGGCGGGGACTCGAGGTTGTGCTTGACCTTGCCTCCCCCACCTGAGGGGTGGAGTTGGCAGTGGTGGGCACACCTCCCTTCCTCACTTGTTTTTCCCGCCGGTTCTCCCGCCCAAAGTGGGGGGTAGAACCAGTGGGGACCAGTTGCTGAAAGCAGCAAATGGTCTGGAGAGGCTCACAAAGGCGGCATACCTTTGAAGCTTCTCCTTCGTGAACCCTGCCCATCCTGGGGGAGGAGGCTTGGCACCTCATCCCAGGATGTGCATTGTTTCAGGCCCCCGAGAGCAGCAGACTCTCGACCCAGGGGTCCAGAAACCTGTCTGGTGGTGGCAGCTGAAGCAGCCACTCAGCCTGGACACTAGAGGTGGGTTAGGTTTCAGGGGGTATCTTCTAAGATGTCCTCTGTGTGCATTTTCATTAAATCCCACACTGGCATCAGTGTGGGTTTAATGTGCTGAGAAGTTTGATACCAAACTTCCCAGTTTTTAGTGCACCCGTTATGGTGCTGTGGAGTTCGTAATGACAAACTCCCAGCACCATATTCTCTTAATGGCAGCACTGCACTTACAATGTCTAAGAATGGACTTAGACACTGTAGGGGTACAGGGCTCATGCACCGGTACCCTCACCACTGGTACAGTGCACCCAGCTAGAGGGGTGACTGACCTATGCCAGGGCAGTGGGTTGTAGGCATGGCACACAGAGGTGTGTGCCATGTCGACTCTTCACTTTGTTCTGCACCAAAACACGCAGCCTGCAAAGGCAGTGTGTTTGTGTAAAGGTACAGGGCCTCTAAGGGTGGCACAATAAGTGCTGCAGCCCTTAGAGGTCTTCCCTGGTCACAGTGCCCTTGGTACCTGTGGTACCATTTACCAGGGGCTGACCTGTGGCCAGAGATGCCAATTGGGTTCAGTTTTGGGGAAAGAACACAGGCCCTGGGAACCTGATTGGCAGGGACCCAGGGCACATCAAGTCTAAGCGCATCAGTGGTTGGGCAAAAAGTGGGGGGGTTACTGCAACAGAAACCCACTTCCTTACACAAGCCCCCCCCAGCCCAAAGGCCAGGAGACTCAGCCAAAGCTGGGAGAGCCTTCCTAGTCTTTCAGGCGAGGAATAGCAGAGGAAGTGTTGGGAGTTGCAGGGCCTACTCTGCCTTACATCCTTCTGTCCAGGTCAGCCCCTTTAGGGAGCTGACCTATCTCAACAGTTTCAGGACCTAATTCCCAATGCTCCTTTCCTTTCTCTTTAGTGCCTTCACCCCATCTTTTTAGTTTAGGTTCAGAGGTGCCTACCTCTGCAATTTCTAACTTAGCTAGAGCAAAGCCCAGCTTACCCACAGAGGTTACCCACAGCTTGAGCAACCCCACCATGACCAATAAGGTCAGGGGCCTAACTTGCTATTTGGCAGGGGGCTAGGCCACCATTCCAAGGACAGTGCTGCCATGAAGGCTAACACCCAGCAGAGGCTACTGACAGCTGTCAGTGCCCAGAACACACCTTTAGCTCCTCACTGGTAGGTGAAGGGGCTACCTTACAGGCTTCTTTGGGTTCTGGTTGCCTGTCTGCTGTTTTAGGGTGGGGGTCACTACACTTGGTAGGGAACACCCTTCTTCCACCCTCTGTTCTGCCAGCTGAGGAGCCACCAACTCAGGCTGGACAGTTGTCTGACTAGTCAGGGCTTTTTGTTGGCTAGGGGGACTTCACCAGTGCCAATTTTGGAGTTCTCCCTTACTGGGATAGAATCTCTCTGGCCCACTGGAACTGTGGCTAACAGTTGCCCACCTTTCATACACTGTTTCTTCTTTTTCTTTTGGGGCTTAGCCGCACTAACTGCAGGTTGAGCCCCCCAGGTTTCTTGGTTGAGGTCTGGCATTGGACCAGTACCTCTCTTTAGCTCAGACCAACCTCTGGGTGGTCGTTCTCAAGGAGACAATCAAGGGGGAGGTCTTTACTGACTACCACCTTTCTCATCTAAGTGACCCAGCTACTTCTAGGGGCACTACAGCCAAAGGCATAACAGTGACACCCCCTGGGACAGTCCTTACTCTTTTTGTTTCCCCTGGGACATACTGGTTTGAGAGAACCAACCTGTCATGCACCACAGTGTGACTGGCACAGGTATCTCTCAGGGCAAGGGCTGGGATTCCATTCACCAGTAGGTGGTGGAAGTGTCTACTCCCCTCTGGAATCTCCAGCTTACCTTGTGGCCCCATTTTCCAGTTGAAGGCTATGAGGGCTTCCTCATCTGAGGAATTACCCTCTAAAGCTACACTGGCAACCCCTGGAGCTACACTAGTCACCTCTGGAGCTGTACTAGGGGCTTTGTTTTTAGGACAGCTAGGGTCCTTGGTGTGGTGTCCTGCCTTTTGACAGTTGTGACACCATACTCTGTTAGGATCCCAATTCTTACCTTGGTACCCTGTTTTAGTTTGTGAGGTGTCTTTGGGCCCACCCTCCTGGACAGGTTTTTGGGGGCTACCTGGGACTCCTTACTTTTATCTTTAAGGGATTCACTGTCTTTCCTCTGGGGAGGCTTGGTAACCCCTTTCTTTTGGTCACCCCAGTGGACGTCCTAGTTACCCTTGTTTTGACCCAGTGGTCTGCCTTCTTTCACAATTCTTGGGAAGAGAGTGGACCTAGGTCTACTAGGTACTGATGCAAATTTTCATCAATGCAATTACTTAATATGTGTTCCTTCATAAACAGGTTGTAAATTCCATTAAAGTCATGCACATTGTTTCCAGTTAACCAGCCACCTAGTGTTTTTACTGAGTAGTCTACAAAATCAATCCAGGACTGGTTTTGGGTTTTGTGAGCCCCCTGAATCTAATTCTGTACTCCTCAGTTGTGAGTCCAAATCCCTCAATCAGAGTTCTCTTCATGAGGTCATAAGACCCAGCATCTGCCCCAGAAAGGGTCAGGAGTCTGTCTCTGCAGTTACCAGAGAACAGTTCCCCAAGGGAGTGCCCCCCAGAAAGTCTTCTTCACCCTTCTGGCTCCACAAGCCCTCTTAAAGGCTGTGAACCACTTGGTGATATCATCACCCTCCTCATATTTAGGGACAATCCCTTTGGGGATTTTAGGATCATAAGATTGCTCTCTATCTTTATTATTTTGATTGCTGCCACCATTGATGGGTTCTAAACCCATCTCCTTTCTTTCTTTCTCTAGAGCCAGGAGTCTGGACTCCAGATCCAGTCTTTTGGCCAGCCTTGCTAAAAGGCTGTCCTCCTCATTGAGGCTGTCCTCAATGTCCCCACCAGAACCTGAGCCACCTGTGTGGCCTCTAGGTTCCCAGAGGTTAACTCTTGGAAGTAAGGGTACAGGGACCCTTTCTTCCCTAGGAAGTGGTGGAGGTGGGTTCCTATCTCCATCCTCCTCACACCTTTCCTCCTCTGACTGGTCATCACCATGTTCAAAAGGGTGGGCCTTTGCATACTCAGCCAACAGCTCCTTGAGCTTTTATTTGGTTGGATGTGGGCCCATTGCTATGTTTTTAAGTTTACATAAGGACCTTACTTCCTTGAAAGGCAAGTGAAGGTAAGGGGTGAGGTCAAGCTCCTCAACCATGTCCTGTATGTCATTATTATCTTCACTAGTAGCTGGGTTCTGTTCTTGAGACATTCTAACAAAAAGTTCTAACCCCTCTACCCTTGACTATAGTGACTTTTTATTTTCTAAAATTCTAAAGGGACTTAAGCAAGGCCCTAACAAGACTTTTAGTAGTTTGGTAAAAATGCCAATTTGAATATAAGAATTCTAAAGTCAATTTAAGAGTTCTGTCGTGTGATCAGGTGGTAACCAAGTAGTCCAACAAATGCAAGTTGTATATCCCACCGCTGATCCACCAATGTAAGAAACTGGCTCTATATATACTACACCAAAATGAGGTATAGTGTGTATAGGGTCCAGGTGACTCCAGAGGTAGGCAGAGGTTAAAGTTAGATAGAACCATACTCTCTAATAGTGGTAGCTTGGTCGAGCAGTAAGGCAGTATCAGAGGACAGTGTTAAGCATTTGATGTACACACTCAGTCAGCAAATGAATTCACACACTCAAGAACTGAACTCTAGGCCAATTGTTTTTGTATAAAAATATACTGTTGTTTATTTTTAGAACCAAGCAAGCCTGGCACAGGTAAGCATTAAATACTTTTCAGTAATAAGTTTCTGGATATAGAACAGTTTGAAAATGCAATAGAAATTGTACTTTGGTTGATTTACAGGGAGCAGTAGTATGCAACACTTAGCAAATACAGTACATTGAAATGAATGGGCTTTTTCAACAAATTGCAGGTAAGTTACTTTTACGTTACTTTTTCTAACTCAGTGCTGGATGCATGGATTCAGCACTGGGACATTTCCTGAAAACAGGTGAGTAAATGCGTTTTTGTTATTCGTGCGATTTTTAAAGAATATTTTCAGATTTCAAAACTCCACACTTAGAAACTTTTTGGAGCAGTACATTGAAATGAATAGGCTTTTTCAGTAAATTGCAGGTAAGTTACTTTTACGTTACTTTTTCTAACTCAGTGTTAGATGCCTAGATTAAGCACTGGTACATTTCCTGCAAACAGGTGAGAAAACACGTTTTGGTTAATTGTACGATTTTTAAAGAATATCTTTAGTTTTCAAAACTCCACAATTAGTCGTTTTTGGAAGAAAAATTGTCAATGTTATCCTATGGAGTAAAAACAGGTTATCGGTTTGCAAGTAAGTAAACAACTGTGGGAGTTAAGGTTCTGGGGGTTAGAACAAGGGTTCCCCAGGGTCAGTGATGCACTGTTGTTGCACTCTCAGCGGCACTAGGGCGGCCGGGTGCAGAGTGTTGAGGCCCAATGTTATCCTAAGGAGGATAGGGGGTCTCCGGTTGGTGGCTGCTGGCAAGCAGGCCACTGGGTTGTGGGAGCAAAGCTCCTAGGGTTTAGGTCAGGGCAAATGGGGAAACAAGGTGGCACAAAAAGTGCACCCTCAGCGGCACTGGGTCGGCCGGGTGCAGAGTGCTGTTTCGGCGTCGGACGCCCTGTTGTTTTCTATGGAGAACCTCCGGTTTGAAGAAGCACTGCAGGCTCGGGGACGAGGATCTTCTGGGTGCGACCACCACTTCGAGGGGTAAGTTGGGATGTCTTGGGTTGGTTAGGCACCGTTGGTTTGGGCACACAAGGCCGTGGGGCGCCGGGTGCAGGGGTGCCTTTTAGGGTCGGATTTTCTTACCCACTCTGGTCGTGGTAGAGGGGATCCTCTGGATTGAGGCTGCAGGCGTCGACGCCGAGGGCTTGAGGCAGGTCAGGAGTCGCCGGATCTCGGGTCAGGATCGCCGGGGTGACCTCCTCGTGGTGTTTTTCCACTCGAGCTCGGGCCGGTTCGGTGGGTGCAGAGTGGGCTGGATTCGCGGTGTCCGGCCGGAGCCAGAAGCTGCCGTTTAAACACGTCCGGTGTTCACGGGAGAAACAGTCTTGGAAGTGAAGGCAGGCAGGTGCTCCGGGGTTTGTGAGGTTGCTGGCTGCTGGACACGCCGGTATTTCGCAGGAGCAGGTTCGAGGGGAGACAGGCCTGTAGGGCTGGGGCCAAGTCAGTGGGCGTCGTCCTCTTGTTAGCTCTGCACGGCTCTTCGTCCCTCTTCTTCTTTTCTTCTTGTAGGTAAGCTGGATCTGAGGAAGTAAGGTTCAGGGTGCCCCCTAAATACTAGATTTAGGGGCGTTACAGGTAGGTAAAGGGCAGGGACCAATGGGTCCCTTCCTGGGGTGGGTACACCCCTATTCTGCCACTCTCCAGTGGGAGGGGGCAGGAGGCTGTCCCTGGTTGGCTGGGTCCCCCATCCTCAAGATGGCGGGGACTCGAGGTTGTGCTTCACCTCGCCCCCCACCTGAGGGTGGAGTTGGCAGAGGTGGGCACACCTCCCTTCCTCACTTGTTTTTCCCGCCGGTTCTCCCGCCCAAAGTGGGGGGTAGAACCAGTGGGGACCAGTTGCTGAAAGCAGCAAATGGTCTGGAGAGGCTCACAAAGGCGGCAAGCCTTTGAAGCTTCTCCTTCGTGAACCCTGCCCATCCTGGGGGAGGAGGCTTGGCACCTCATCCCAGGATGTGCATTGTTTCAGGCCCCGAGAGCAGCAGGCTCTCGACCCAGGAGTCCAGAAACATGTCTGGTGGTGGCAGCTGAAGCAGCCACTCAGCCTGGACACTAGAGGTGGGTTAGGTTTCAGGGGGCATCTTCTAAGATGCCCTCTGTGTGCATTTTTCATTAAATCCCACACTGGCATCAGTGTGGGTTTAATGTGCTGAGAAGTTTGATACCAAACTTCCCAGTTTTTAGTGCAGCCATTATGGTGCTGTGGAGTTCGTAATGACAAACTCCCAGCACCATATACTCTTAATGGCAGCACTGCACCTACAATGTCTAAGAATGGACTTAGACACTGTAGGGGTACAGGGCTCATGCACCTGTACCCTCACCACTGGTACAGTGCACCCAGCTAGAGGGGTGACTGACCTATGCCAGGGCAGTGGGTTGTAGGCATGGCACACAGAGGTGTGTGCCATGTCGACTCTTCACTTTGTTCTGCACCAAAACACGCAGCCTGCAAAGGCAGTGTGTTTGTGTAAAGGTACAGGGCCTCTAAGGGTGGCACAATAAGTGCTGCAGCCCTTAGAGGTCTTCCCTGGTCACAGTGCCCTTGGTACCTGTGGTACCATTTACCAGGGGCTGACCTGTGGCCAGAGATGCCAATTGGGTTCAGTTTTGGGGAAAGAACACAGGCCCTGGGAACCTGATTGGCAGGGACCCAGGGCACATCAAGTCTAAGCGCATCAGTGGTTGGGCAAAAAGTGGGGGGTTACTGCAACAGAAACCCACTTCCTTACACAAGCCCCCCAGCCCAAAGGCCAGGAGACTCAGCCAAAGCTGGGAGAGCCTTCCTAGTCTTTCAGGCGAGGAATAGCAGAGGAAGTGTTGGGAGTTGCAGGGCCTACTCTGCCTTACATCCTTCTGTCCAGGTCAGCCCCTTTAGGGAGCTGACCTATCTCAACAGTTTCAGGACCTAATTCCCAATGCTCCTTTCCTTTCTCTTTAGTGCCTTCACCCCATCTTTTTAGTTTAGGTTCAGAGGTGCCTACCTCTGCAATTTCTAACTTAGCTAGAGCAAAGCCCAGCTTACCCACAGAGGTTACCCACAGCTTGAGCAACCCCACCATGACCAATAAGGTCAGGGGCCTAACTTGCTATTTGGCAGGGGGCTAGGCCACCATTCCAAGGACAGTGCTGCCATGAAGGCTAACACCCAGCAGAGGCTACTGACAGCTGTCAGTGCCCAGAACACACCTTTAGCTCCTCACTGGTAGGTGAAGGGGCTACCTTACAGGCTTCTTTGGGTTCTGGTTGCCTGTCTGCTGTTTTAGGGTGGGGGTCACTACACTTGGTAGGGAACACCCTTCTTCCACCCTCTGTTCTGCCAGCTGAGGAGCCACCAACTCAGGCTGGACAGTTGTCTGACTAGTCAGGGCTTTTTGTTGGCTAGGGGGGACTTCACCAGTGCCAATTTTGGAGTTCTCCCTTACTGGGATAGAATCTCTCTGGCCCACTGGAACTGTGGCTAACAGTTGCCCACCTTTCATACACTGTTTCTTCTTTTTCTTTTGGGGCTTAGCCGCACTAACTGCAGGTTGAGCCCCCCCAGGTTTCTTGGTTGAGGTCTGGCATTGGACCAGTACCTCTCTTTGGCTCAGACCAACCTCTGGGTGGTCGTTCTCAAGGAGACAATCAAGGGGGAGGTCTTTACTGACTACCACCTTTCTCATCTAAGTGACCCAGCTACTTCTAGGGGCACTACAGCCAAAGGCATAACAGTGACACCCCCTGGGACAGTCCTTACTCTTTTTGTTTCCCCTGGGACATACTGGTTTGAGAGAACCAACCTGTCATGCACCACAGTGTGACTGGCACAGGTATCTCTCAGGGCAAGGGCTGGGATTCCATTCACCAGTAGGTGGTGGAAGTGTCTACTCCCCTCTGGAATCTCCAGCTTACCTTGTGGCCCCATTTTCCAGTTGAAGGCTATGAGGGCTTCCTCATCTGAGGAATTACCCTCTAAAGCTACACTGGCAACCCCTGGAGCTACACTAGTCACCTCTGGAGCTGTACTAGGGGCTTTGTTTTTAGGACAGCTAGGGTCCTTGGTGTGGTGTCCTGCCTTTTGACAGTTGTGACACCATACTCTGTTAGGATCCCAATTCTTACCTTGGTACCCTGTTTTAGTTTGTGAGGTGTCTTTGGGCCCACCCTCCTGGACAGGTTTTTGGGGGGCTACCTGGGACTCCTTACTTTTATCTTTAAGGGATTCACTGTCTTTCCTCTGGGGAGGCTTGGTAACCCCTTTCTTTTGGTCACCCCCAGTGGACGTCCTAGTTACCCTTGTTTTGACCCAGTGGTCTGCCTTCTTTCACAATTCTTGGGAAGAGAGTGGACCTAGGTCTACTAGGTACTGATGCAAATTTTCATCAATGCAATTACTTAATATGTGTTCCTTCATAAACAGGTTGTAAATTCCATTAAAGTCATGCACATTGTTTCCAGTTAACCAGCCACCTAGTGTTTTTACTGAGTAGTCTACAAAATCAATCCAGGACTGGTTTTGGGTTTTGTGAGCCCCCTGAATCTAATTCTGTACTCCTCAGTTGTGAGTCCAAATCCCTCAATCAGAGTTCTCTTCATGAGGTCATAAGACCCAGCATCTGCCCCAGAAAGGGTCAGGAGTCTGTCTCTGCAGTTACCAGAGAACAGTTCCCCAAAGGAGTGCCCCCAGAAAGTCTTCTTCACCCTTCTGGCTCCACAAGCCCTCTTAAAGGCTGTGAACCACTTGGTGATATCATCACCCTCCTCATATTTAGGGACAATCCCTTTGGGGATTTTAGGATCATAAGATTGCTCTCTATCTTTATTATTTTGATTGCTGCCACCATTGATGGGTTCTAAACCCATCTCCTTTCTTTCTTTCTCTAGAGCCAGGAGTCTGGACTCCAGATCCAGTCTTTTGGCCAGCCTTGCTAAAAGGCTGTCCTCCTCATTGAGGCTGTCCTCAATGTCCCCACCAGAACCTGAGCCACCTGTGTGGCCTCTAGGTTCCCAGAGGTTAACTCTTGGAAGTAAGGGTACAGGGACCCTTTCTTCCCTAGGAAGTGGTGGAGGTGGGTTCCTATCTCCATCCTCCTCACACCTTTCCTCCTCTGACTGGTCATCACCATGTTCAAAAGGGTGGGCCTTTGCATACTCAGCCAACAGCTCCTTGAGCTTTTATTTGGTTGGATGTGGGCCCATTGCTATGTTTTTAAGTTTACATAAGGACCTTACTTCCTTGAAAGGCAAGTGAAGGTAAGGGGTGAGGTCAAGCTCCTCAACCATGTCCTGTATGTCATTATTATCTTCACTAGTAGCTGGGTTCTGTTCTTGAGACATTCTAACAAAAAGTTCTAACCCCTCTACCCTTGACTATAGTGACTTTTTATTTTCTAAAATTCTAAAGGGACTTAAGCAAGGCCCTAACAAGACTTTTAGTAGTTTGGTAAAAATGCCAATTTGAATAAATAAGAATTCTAAAGTCAATTTAAGAGTTCTGTCGTGTGATCAGGTGGTAACCAAGTAGTCCAACAAATGCAAGTTGTATATCCCACCGCTGATCCACCAATGTAAGAAACTGGCTCTATATATACTACACCAAAATGAGGTATAGTGTGTATAGGGTCCAGGTGACTCCAGAGGTAGGCAGAGGTTAAAGTTAGATAGAACCATACTCTCTAATAGTGGTAGCTTGGTCGAGCAGTAAGGCAGTATCAGAGGACAGTGTTAAGCATTTGATGTACACACTCAGTCAGCAAATGAATTCACACACTCAAGAACTGAACTCTAGGCCAATTGTTTTTGTATAAAAATATACTGTTGTTTATTTTTAGAACCAAGCAAGCCTGGCACAGGTAAGCATTAAATACTTTTCAGTAATAAGTTTCTGGATATAGAACAGTTTGAAAATGCAATAGAAATTGTACTTTGGTTGATTTACAGGGGAGCAGTAGTATGCAACACTTAGCAAATACAGTACATTGAAATGAATGGGCTTTTTCAACAAATTGCAGGTAAGTTACTTTTACGTTACTTTTTCTAACTCAGTGCTGGATGCATGGATTCAGCACTGGGACATTTCCTGAAAACAGGTGAGTAAATGCGTTTTTGTTATTCGTGCGATTTTTAAAGAATATTTTCAGATTTCAAAACTCCACACTTAGAAACTTTTTGGAGCAGTACATTGAAATGAATAGGCTTTTTCAGTAAATTGCAGGTAAGTTACTTTTACGTTACTTTTCTAACTCAGTGTTAGATGCCTAGATTAAGCACTGGTACATTTCCTGCAAACAGGTGAGAAAACACGTTTTGGTTAATTGTACGATTTTTAAAGAATATCTTTAGTTTTCAAAACTCCACAATTAGTCGTTTTTGGAAGAAAAATTGTCAATGTTATCCTATGGAGTAAAAACAGGTTATCGGTTTGCAAGTAAGTAAACAACTGTGGGAGTTAAGGTTCTGGGGTTAGAACAAGGGTTCCCCCAGGGTCAGTGATGCACTGTTGTTGCACTCTCAGCGGCACTAGGGCGGCCGGGTGCAGAGTGTTGAGGCCCAATGTTATCCTAAGGAGGATAGGGGGTCTCCGGTTGGTGGCTGCTGGCAAGCAGGCCACTGGGTTGTGGGAGCAAAGCTCCTAGGGTTTAGGTCAGGGCAAATGGGGAAACAAGGTGGCACAAAAGTGCACCCTCAGCGGCACTGGGTCGGCCGGGTGCAGAGTGCTGTTTCGGCGTCGGACGCCCTGTTGTTTTCTATGGAGAACCTCCGGTTTGAAGAAGCACTGCAGGCTCGGGGACGAGGATCTTCTGGGTGCGACCACCACTTCGAGGGTAAGTTGGGATGTCTTGGGTTGGTTAGGCACCGTTGGTTTGGGCACACAAGGCCGTGGGCGCCGGGTGCAGGGGTGCCTTTAGGGTCGGATTTTCTTACCCACTCTGGTCGTGGTAGAGGGGATCCTCTGGATTGAGGCTGCAGGCGTCGGCGCCGAGGGCTTGAGGCAGGTCAGGAGTCGCCGGATCTCGGGTCAGGATCGCCGGGGTGACCTCCTCGTGGTGTTTTTCCACTCGAGCTCGGGCCGGTTCGGTGGGTGCAGAGTGGGCTGGATTCGCGGTGTCCGGCCGGAGCCAGAAGCTGCCGTTTAAACACGTCCGGTGTTCACGGGAGAAACAGTCTTGGAAGTGAAGGCAGGCAGGTGCTCCGGGGTTTGTGAGGTTGCTGGCTGCTGGACACGCCGGTATTTCGCAGGAGCAGGTTCGAGGGGAGACAGGCCTGTAGGGCTGGGGCCAAGTCAGTGGGCGTCGTCCTCTTGTTAGCTCTGCACGGCTCTTCGTCCCTCTTCTTCTTTTCTTCTTGTAGGTAAGCTGGATCTGAGGAAGTAAGGTTCAGGGTGCCCCTAAATACTAGATTTAGGGGCGTTACAGGTAGGTAAAGGGCAGGGACCAATGGGTCCCTTCCCTGGGGTGGGTACACCCCTATTCTGCCACTCTCCAGTGGGAGGGGGCAGGAGGCTGTCCCTGGTTGGCTGGGTCCCCCATCCTCAAGATGGCGGGGACTCGAGGTTGTGCTTCACCTCGCCCCCCCCACCTGAGGGGTGGAGTTGGCAGAGGTGGGCACACCTCCCTTCCTCACTTGTTTTTCCCGCCGGTTCTCCCGCCCAAAGTGGGGGTAGAACCAGTGGGGACCAGTTGCTGAAAGCAGCAAATGGTCTGGAGAGGCTCACAAAGGCGGCAAGCCTTTGAAGCTTCTCCTTCGTGAACCCTGCCCATCCTGGGGGAGGAGGCTTGGCACCTCATCCCAGGATGTGCATTGTTTCAGGCCCCGAGAGCAGCAGGCTCTCGACCCAGGGGTCCAGAAACATGTCTGGTGGTGGCAGCTGAAGCAGCCACTCAGCCTGGACACTAGAGGTGGGTTAGGTTTCAGGGGGCATCTTCTAAGATGCCCTCTGTGTGCATTTTTCATTAAATCCCACACTGGCATCAGTGTGGGTTTAATGTGCTGAGAAGTTTGATACCAAACTTCCCAGTTTTTAGTGCAGCCATTATGGTGCTGTGGAGTTCGTAATGACAAACTCCCAGCACCATATACTCTTAATGGCAGCACTGCACCTACAATGTCTAAGAATGGACTTAGACACTGTAGGGGTACAGGGCTCATGCACCTGTACCCTCACCACTGGTACAGTGCACCCAGCTAGAGGGGTGACTGACCTATGCCAGGGCAGTGGATTGTAGGCATGGCACACAGAGGTGTGTGCCATGTCGACTCTTCACTTTGTTCTGCACCAAAACACGCAGCCTGCAAAGGCAGTGTGTGTGTGTAAAGGTACAGGGCCTCTAAGGGTGGCACAATAAGTGCTGCAGCCCTTAGAGGTCTTCCCTGGTCACAGTGCCCTGGGTACCTGTGGTACCATTTACCACGGGCTGACCTGTGGCCAGAGATGCCAATTGGGTACAGTTTTGGGGAAAGAACACAGGCCCTGGGAACCTGATTGGCAGGGACCCAGGGCACATCAAGTCAAAGTGCATCAGTGGTCGGGCAAAAAGTGGGGGGTTACTGCAACAGAAACCCACTTCCTTACACATCTCTGGCCACAGGTCAGCCCCTGGTAAATGGTACCACAGGTACCCAGGGCACTGTGACCAGAGAAGGCCTCTAAGGGCTGCAGCACTTATTGTGCCACCCTTAGAGGTTCTGTACCTTCACACTCACACACTGCCTTTGCAGGTTGCGTGTTTTGGTGCAGAACAAAGTGTAGAATCGACATGGCACACATCCCTGTCTGCCATGCCTACAACCCACTGCCCTGGCATAGGTCTGTCACCCCTCTAGCTGGGTGCACTATGCCAGTGATGAGGGTACAGGTGCATGAGCCCTGTACCCCTACAGTGTCTAAGTCCATTCTTAGACATTGTAAGTGCAGTGCTGCCATTAAGAGTATATGGTGCTGGGAGTTTGTCATTACGAACTCCACAGCACCATAATGGCTGCACTGAAAACTGAGAAGTTTGGTATCAAACTTCTCAGCACATTAAACCCACACTGATGCCAGTGTGGGATTTAATGAAAAATGCACACAGAGGGCATCTTAGAGATGCCCCCTGAAAACTAACCTACCACTAGTGTCCAGGTATCTCAGATTCTGGTTTTTATGCCAGTTGCTCTCGACCATGTGTTTTTATTTGTACAGATTCCTCCAGGCATTTACTTGGCCCAAAAAAGTCCGTCCCCACATGTTATTCCACATTCTGACTGAGAAACTTGGGACTGGGCACTAAAGCCATCTGCGGAAAAACTGTGACAAGGCAGTAACCGAATGTTTGGGGCTTTTTTAGTGCTAGGAACCAAATAGACTGCACATGTGACTCGCCAGCAAACAAGCATTGGTATCTTGGAAGACGGGTGAAATAATTGCAGCCCCAGGGTTTATTACAGATTCATTTTATTTGCTATTCATAGATGAAGAAACGGAGTAGATAACTTCTCTCGGTGTCAACAAGCAGTCTCGAAGATGTGTTCTCTGCGGTTCACCCCTCCACGCTCCCAGCTTTGTCTTGAGAGGTTAATCCTTTCTATCCAGGTGTCCCGCAGCCAGGGTTACTGCTCCTCGCCCTGGTTTGACTCACAAAGCTCGGATTCAAGCCTGCACTGGGGATGGATCCCACCAATGTCTAGGGCTTTCCAAATGTCAAGTGACCAACGTGTGTTTCGGTGATCGTTGCCGACACCAGCCTTAGTCCTTTTCTGGACCCCGCAGTCTGGACTTGATAGTAGCTCGAGCAGGCTCGGACTGGGAACCCAAAGCAGCCCTGGCAAATTTTGCCAGACCATTTTGTCAGTGCAATGCATAGCGGTCAAGCGCAGCGAGCGAGCCTGACCGCTAACAGGGGACGGGGGAGTGGGGGGGGGGGGAATTGGGAAACATGGGAAAACTTCTGCATTTTACAACACATTTGTCATTATATATTAAACTGCATTAGCTTTTAAAGCATAACAAGAGATGATCTTACTGTGCACCAGGATACAACAATCTTTGTTGAGGCTCTTAAAGGATTTCCTCACTATCAACCTCAAACAGTGCCCCGCATCTCTCCATAGGCCCTCTCTCACATGTATTTAATTTCTTTTACAGCGCCTCTTATACCTCTGTAGGGTGTTGGAGCATTTTCAAATCACACACACACACAGAGACAATGAATCATACATGTGTAAATCAGTGTATAGAAAGTGTTACCTAAGACAAAGGGGACTAAAAGGTGTAGGATGCACATTGCGTCCATACTGGTGGGCATTTTTTAAGAGTTCTTGGTCTGGAGAAGCACAAACTAAGGATTCAGAACATAACACAGTGGTTGGGGTTGACCTTACTAATAAGAATTTATTTTTAGCCAAACAAACCATTTTTAGCAAAATTAGGATGATGAAAGACTGGGACAAAAAAACATAACTTTCTAACCTAGAGTACGATTGCAATTTATGAACTGCACAGTAACAAAAGGATCTCTGTGACAGAAGTGGTAAACCACTGAGCTATGCATATAAAATACTGTTCCATGATCTGCATAGTACACGCTCTTTGCAGCAGGTGCATTAACCCTCTGCGCTACCTTAGAGGAGTCAAAGCTGCCACTAGACACAACTCTGATCACTCTCCAGAAGGTACATTGATCACCAGAGTTTTCTTGGCATTTTTATTGTTGCCTGAAAACTGTTGTATATACAAGGAGCTCTGCTTTGAAGACTGCTGCACTGCTACAAAACCGGCCCCCAGTAACAAATGAGGCCCCCACCCTTCCAGCCTCCTGGGGAAACACCCCATGCCTGGTACGGCCAGTCTGGCTTTGAGCTTGGTGCTCACGAGGCTCCCTTTGTTTGCTGGTGCTGAAACTGGCCAGAAGCCATAGAGAGTCCTGCACTAGGAAAGCATGAGATGGAACAGTTTTGACACAATTCTCCTCCCCATATAAGCCCCATCAGCATCTTGGGAAAGCTGTGACTTTTTTTAAGATTAGTGTCGCAAAAACACTTAGATGATCCCAGTGTGACATGAATAAAAATGAGGAAATTAAAATGTTGTCCTCCATCCGGCACTGGAAGACATCAGCCCTGCAACCCAAAGTGTATGTGGAAGGTCTGTACTGGCCAGAACCTGAAGCATGTCAGAGATAAACACTTGAGAACAAGTACTCAACGCGGCACAGTTCAGAGAGTTTCACAAACCACATTGTTGCAAAAACATCCCTAAGCAAGGATGCCTGTCACACTCCATCAGTCGCGTCCATGGCCTCAAGTGAAAAGGCACCAGATGACACCATTCACAACGGGGGAACTTACTTGCTTGTCACTAAGAACCCTTGAGCGGGTGCAACAAGGCAGCGCCTAGGTCCACACTGACACCCATGTGGAGGCCTACCATGTGCAGTTAGTGCAGAGGTTTGTTTACCTTATAAAGAGTTGGCGAGGGATACGGATGGAATGAACACACCAAAGGAAGGACACAAAAGTGCAGCCAGATGCCCTGTAATGATCCAAGGACCCTGTGTCCGGCCCATAAAGTGTAGGGGTGCCTGTACCTTCCCACTACTCGCTTTCTTTTTTCATGCATCCCTCTCCATCTCATGGTGGTCTTGCTGTCGTCAGACCTGCCTGTTTCCAACACAAACAAAGAAAAAAGGATGTACTGAGGACGACATTTCAGGGAAAATGACATGTAAAATGTACAGAAAGTTCACATACTTAGCTAGTTCTGGGGTCCAACAATAGCTCGTGTTCAGTTCTTGTATGTAAGTGGGATTGTTGACAACTTTATGGCCCTGACTCTTCTTGCAAAAAAATCATTAAGAAACCAAACAACGTTGTATGCCTGCGTTTGACAAAGTGAACCAGCACACACTATGGGCAAAGCTCAAGACGTGGAGAAGCAACCCTTGCTTTTTGCATTTCCTGGTTGAATTACACACTGACACACGGTTCCAGGTAAAGTTATCCACCGACAATGTTTTGACAAAAAAATTTTGCCCTGAGAATGGCCTCGAACAGGGGTGTATTCTGGCCCCTTATTATTTTCCTTGTATATCGCTGATTTAACCGAGTCTCTGGACTCAGATCTTGGCATTCCACCTAAGCTGGGAGGTTCAAGAATATCACATTTGGTCTACGCCGACGATTTGGTGACATTGTCGCAAACCCTTAAAAGGTCTACAATACCTATTAAATCATTTAAATAAATTCAACTTGGAGAATGAACTTAATGCTAATCAGTCAAAAACAAAAATTATGATCTTTGGAAATAAATCTAAGCCTGTGTTGTGGGTCTTAAGAGATGCTTTGATCAAAACAGTCAATCAATATGATTATCTTGGGGCTGCATTTGACAACAAGATATCATGGACCAACCATCTAGCTACCCGAAACCTCAAGTCAGCCACAATCACAAAATCTATTATAAGATTTGCCAACCTGTTCGGTGGCAGAGCAATCAAGCCATTATTAAAAGCACTATACATGAAATGTATTCCATAACTGCTCTGTGCATCTCCTGTGTTAAACCATAAGGTCATAGCCAGTCTTGATAATACATTTATGCAACGTGTATGCAGTCTCTTCCATCTCCGAACAGCTGCTCCACATTGTGTAATCCGGCTCAAACTAAACCAAAAATCTTAAACATCACTTCACACAGAAGCACTCTGAATTATCCCTGTGATTGCGCAAGAGCGGATCCATCAACTTTAAGATCCTTAATCCACCAGCAACTAAGGAAACAACATATAAAGACTTGGAGCGGAACGACTTATCCTCAAACATGGCTCTAGCAACATATAAACTACCTGATCTAGAGTCGCTGGCACAGTTAATTCGACTGACACAGAAAAGTCTACTCCGCAGGATTTTAACTCGCAGACAGAGGGACACGAGCTTGGCAAAGTCAAAACAATATAATCATATTGTGAGAAGTTGGCCTGGTATATGCTGTTCACTAATTAAAGTGGACACCTTGCACCAGGGCAAATCGACTCTTATGGTAGATAGGTTTAAGACAACCTTTTAAAGAAAGCTATCCTAGTGGTAGCTGTGGAGAGCAGCCTTCAGGCTAAGTCTCGGAGGAATGTAAAGCAGCTTGTTTTACCATATAATCTCTTGAATCACCAAATGAAAAGACACCACACAGGTATATATATCAAATATATATGTATTTATTTCTAAATAACTCTCTACTAATCTCTTTATGAGATTAGAAGACAATCATATGCACAAATCAACGTTTCACAATAAGTTAAGCACAAAATATGGCTGGGGCCCTAGGGGCGTACCAGACCATATACTAAGTAAGAGACTTAGGGACAACGACTTGCAGGGAGACAAGGCCTAGGGCCTTCAGAAGGGTTGGGGCCTCACGAAACCACCCAAGGCAGGTAAGTAAAGGACCCACGGGGGACGCGTGCAGTGTAGATACACAGGCGCGGATCGCCGTTGACTTCAATGGGGCAAGTCGCGGTTGGAAATAAAGAGTTTTAGGATACTTCTATAGAACCTACAAGCAAGTCACTTACAGGGTAAGTCGTTCTAGGGCCCACACCCACAGGAGCACCGTAGTGCTGGAGTTACCTCACCCAGGGAAGCCGGGTGCACAGGTGTCCTTTGGTGTCGGGTCGCGGCGTCGTTTTCAATGGCGAACAAAGAGGAATCCAAGCCTGGATTCTGAAGAAGGATGACCTGAAAGCAGAGGGGACAGTGTTCAAAGTCACTTGGCAGTGACTCGGGGCAAGGAAGATGGATGCCCACCGTCGTCGAGTGATTCAGGTCGGTTGCGGGTGCCTTGACTCTTCAGCCACGTGGTCCAGGAGGCGTCGACGACGACCAGGAGCTGGATTCGGTGTGTCCCTCGACGTCTGCAGCTGACTGCGGTGTCGGCAACTCGATCGGAGCCAACAAGCCTTGGCAGCCGCAAGTCTCGGGGAGATGAAGAAAAGTCGATGGCGCAGACCAGCAAGGTCTGTGGAACTCACCCAGCGAGGGTAAGTCAGGGCAGGCCTGGAGCAACCAGGGAGCCCTTTGGTTTCTTTAAGAAGTCTTCTGGGGACCCACAAGCCAGCGGGCAAGGGATCGCTAAGACACCTCGGGCGGAATCACTCAACAGGGGCCCACGGTCACTCGGGACGGTGTAGGCCTCTGATCTTCGGAGGGATTCCTGCTGGAGGTCGGGACCACACGTGGTCCAAAGCACAGGTTCGTAGAACGTTGTGAAGGGGTTGCACTCGACAATAGTGCACGGTACCCAGGGGTCGCGGTTCCTCGTTACTCGTGGGGTCCACTTGCCTCAGCTTCGCTGGGGACTCACGATGGCCTGGGAGAGGTCAGGAAATCCACTTCCTGGGCTGCAGGGACTTCGGACTCCGGCGGGAGCGGCGTAGTTTGCGACCGTCGTTGTCGTTTTTGGTGCCTGCCAAGCAGGGGAGTCACTCCTTGACTCCAAGGGAGATTCTTCTGTCTTCCAAAGGTAGTGGAACGTCGAAGGGCCAGGATTCTTCTGTAGAGCGTCGTCCAGGGGTTATCTGCTTTGCAATGGCAAGGTTCCCCTCTTATACTAAAAGAGGGGATGGACTAGCTCTATGACCCCACCTATGGGAGGGTCAAGGGAGGGGTGGCTACACCCACTTCCCTTTGTCCAGTTTCGCGCCAGAGCAGGGGCAGGTAGCCCCTGAGCTGGTTTGAACTGGCATATGCACAGAGGAGCCTTCTGCTCCCCCAGTGCAGGACTTCAAAGCACTCTAAGAGTGCACCCACCCACCCCAATACACTAAACCCTGTCTGGGAGGTGGTTACACCTCCCTGTGACAGGATGCCTATTGTTGGGCTTCCTCCACTGCGAGTTTCGGTCTTCAGCAGGAGGGCAGCCCAGTGTCTGTGACTGGTGGCATCCATTTTGTGATGCCAGGGCTCTTTAGGATTCTACCGCGTTTCCACAGCAGGTACATGTCTTCTCCCTCTAGAAGGGTGGAATGCTACCCCCGCCGCCAAGATTGGCGGGGGGGTAGTATTCCAAGATGTTTGACACCAAACACGACATGTTTTGATGCAGCCATTCCAAAGTTAGCATTTACCGCGAGGATATAATGCACTTAAGAGTATATGGTTTAACCGCATCCACAAACAGCACCAGAGAATAGACTCTGAGAGCTGCAGAGGGGCCCTGCTCAGGCAGAGGCACCCCCTCACATAGAAGCCAAGCACCCTGCCCTCAGGATTGATAGGGCCTGCCTTAGGGGTGACTGATAGGTTTATATGTGTGTGCAGGAGAGATATAGGAAACCTATATCTCAGTGAGGGGTGCTAGCACCACCTCACCCAGGCTGCAGTAGCAGGCCTGTGGTGTCAGATTTAGACTGCTTCCCAGGGGTGGCATAACACATGCTGCAGCCCCTGGTAGGCCTGTGAAGTACCTATGCCCTTGGCACCTAAGGTACCATATACTAGGGACTCATAAGGCACCACAGTATCCAATCACTAGTGCACCTAGAGTGCACTCCATGTCGTTAGAGAGAACAGAGAGGCTGGGGCCCTGATTGGCAGGGACCCAGCCAGACTATAGCCAGAAACCAGTGCTAACATCAGAAAAAAAGTGGGGGCAACATAAGAGGCAGATCCTACTCTCCTACACAACCCCCCAAACGCAGGGACACTAAACTAACCTTGACCAGTTGAGTCTTCGTGTTCAAAGTGGAAATACCTTGAGAGTCCATCTGCATTGGCATGTTGGGTCCCAGGCCTATGTTCCACTGTATAGTCCATCCCCTGTAGGGAAATGGACCACCTCAAAAGTTTTGGGTTTTCACCTTTCATCTGCTTTAGCCATAGGAGGGGCTTGTGGTCAGTCTGAACTATGAAGTGAGTACCAAACAAGTATGGCCTCAGCTTCTTCAGGGCCCATACCACAGCAAAGGCCTCCCTCTCTATAGCTGACCAACGTTTCTCTCTAGGGGTCAGCCTTCTGCTAATAAAAGCTACTGGCTGGTCTTGACCTTCATCATTCAGTTGAGACAGTACAGCTCCCACACCCAGCTCAGAAGCATCTGTTTGGACAATGAACTTTTTGGTGTAGTCTGGACTCTGTAAGATGGGGGCAGTGCACATGGCCTGCTTTAGGTCTTCAAATGCCTTTTGACAGCTAGCTGTCCACTGAACCTTTTTTGGCATTCTCTTTGAGGTCAGATCATTCAAGGGGGTCACTATAGATCCATATCCCTTGACAAACCTCCTATAGTACCCAGTCAGGCCTAAGAAGGCTCTCACCTGTGTCTGGGTGGTAGGAGCAACCCATTCCATTATGGTTTGGATTTTGCTCTGTAAAGGCTGAACCTGGCCTCCACCTACAAGGTGGCCCAGGTACACAACCTGACTCTGCCCTATCTGGCACTTGGTGGCCTTGATAGTGAGGCCTGCCTTCTGCAGGGCCTCCAAAACATCTCTGAGGTGGACCAGGTGATCCTGCCAGGAGGAACTAAAGACAGCAATATCATCTAGATAAGCTGAGCAATAAGTTTCCATCCCTGCCAGAACTTTATTCACCAACCTCTGAAAAGTGGCAGGTGCATTTTTCAATCCAAAGGGCATCACCACAAAGTGGTAGTGCCCACCAGGGGTCGAAAATGCTGTTTTGGCTTTTGCATCTTCAGCTAATCTGATTTGCCAGTAGCCAGCTGTGAGGTCAAATGTGCTTAGATACTTGGCTGAGGCCAAAGTATCAATCAGCTCATCTGCCCTTGGTATGGGATAGGCATCAGTCCTAGTGACTGCATTGAGGCCTCTGTAGTCTACACAAAACCTCATTTCTTTCTTACCACCCTGGGTATGAGGCTTGGGTACCAGGACTACTGGGCTAGCCCAAGGGCTATCTGAAGGCTCAATCACGCCTAACTCCAACATTTTCTGGACTTCAGTCCTGATACAGTCCCTGACATGTTCAGGTTGCCTGTAGATTTTATTCTTGACAGGCAGACTGTCTCCAGTGTCCACCTCATGGGTGCACCAGGAAGTCTGACTAGGGGTCAGGCTAAACATATGTCTAAACTGTTGCAGAACTTGTCTGCACTCAGTTTGCTGATGGTCAGTGAGGCTGCTTGCCAAAGCAACACCATCTACTGACCCATCATCAGGGTTCTGAGAGAGCAGGTCAGGGAGAGGGTCACTCTCCTCCTCCTGGTCCTCATCAGTTGCCATGAGCAAGCCCATGTCAGCCCTGTCAACATATGGCTTCAATCTGTTGACATGAAGCACCCTTAGGGGCTCCTGGGAGTTCCAAGATTCACCAGATAGGTGACTTCTCCCTTCTGCTCAACTATTGTATGGGGGCCACTCCACTTATCCTGGAGGGCTGCTGGGGCCACAGGCTCCAACACCCACACTTTCTGTCCTGGCTGGTTGTAGGAAGGTGGAATCTGACTATATGGTTGCCCCCACTTTTTTTTATGGTGTTTTGCTGGTTTATGACTTAGTTGGACTGGGATCCTGCTATTCAGGGCCCCAGTCTATCTGCTCTCTCTAAATGACATGGAGTGCACTCTAGGTGCACTAGTGATTGGTTACTGTGGTGCCTTATGAGTCCCTAGTATATGGTACCTTACGTGCCAAGGGCATAGGTACTTCACAGGCCTACCAGGTGCTGCAGCATGTATTATGCCACCCCTGGGAAGCAGACTAAATCTGACACCACAGGCCTGCTACTGCAGCCTGGGTGAGGTGGTGCTAGCACCCCTCACTGAGATATAGGTTTCCTATATCTCTCCTGCACACACATATAACCCTATCAGTCACCCCTATGGCAGGCCCTATCAATCCTGAGGGCAGGGTGCTTGGCTTCTATGTGAGGGGGTGCCTCTGCCTGAGCAGGGCCCCTCTGCAGCTCTCAGAGTCTATTCTCTGGTGCTGTTTGTGGATGCGGTTAAACCATATACTCTTAAGTGCATTATATCCTCGCGGTAAATGCTAACTTTGGAATGACTGCATCAAAACATGTCGTGTTTGGTGTCAAACATCTTGGAATACTACCCCCCGCCAATCTTGGCGGCGGGGGTAGCATTCCACCCTTCTAGAGGAGAAGACATGTACCTGCTGTGGAAACGCGGTAGAATCCTAAAGAGCCCTGGCATCACAAAATGGATGCCACCAGTCACAGACACTGGGCTGCCCTCCTGCTGATGACCGAAACTCGCAGTGGAGGAAGCCCAACAATAGGCATCCTGTCACAGGGAGGTGTAACCACCTCCCAGACAGGGTTTAGTGTAATGGGGCTGGGTGGGTGCACTCTTAGAGTGCTTTGAAGTCCTGCACTGGGGGAGCAGAAGGCTCCTCTGTGCATATGCCAGTTCAAACCAGCTCAGGGGCTACCTGCCCCTGCTCTGGCGCGAAACTGGACAAAGGGAAGTGGGTGTAGCCACCCCTCCCTTGACCCTCCCATAGGTGGGGTCATAGAGCTAGTCCATCCCCTCTTTTAGTATAAGAGGGGGAACCTTGCCATTGCAAAGCAGATAACCCCTGGACGACACTCTACAGAAGAATCCTGGCCCTTCGACGTTCCACTACCTTTGGAAGACAGAAGAATCTCCCTTGGAGTCAAGGAGTGACTCCCCTGCTTGGCAGGCACCAAAAACGACAACGACGGTCGCAAACTACGCCGCTCCCGCCGGAGTCCGAAGTCCCTGCAGCCCAGGAAGTGGATTTCCTGACCTCTCCCAGGCCATCGTGAGTCCCCAGCGAAGCTGAGGCAAGTGGACCCCACGAGTAACGAGGAACCGCGACCCCTGGGTACCGTGCACTATTGTCGAGTGCAACCCCTTCACAACGTTCTACGAACCTGTGCTTTGGACCACGTGTGGTCCCGACCTCCAGCAGGAATCCCTCCGAAGATCAGAGGCCTACACCGTCCCGAGTGACCGTGGGCCCCTGTTGAGTGATTCCGCCCGAGGTGTCTTCGCGATCCCTTGCCCGCTGGCTTGTGGGTCCCCAGAAGACTTCTTAAAGAAACCAAAGGGCTCCCTGGTTGCTCCAGGCCTGCCCTGACTTACCCTCGCTGGGTGAGTCCCTCAGAACTTGCTGGTCTGTGCCATCGACTTTTCTTCATCTCCCCGAGACTTGCTGTTGCCAAGGCTTGTTGGCTCCGATCGAGTTGCCGACACCGCAGTCAGCTGCAGACGTCGTGGGACACACAGAATCCAGCTCCTGGTCGTCGTCGACGCCTCCTGGACCACGTGGCTGAAGAGTCAAGGCACCCGCAACCGACCTGAAGCGACCGACGACGGTGGGCATCCATCTTCCTTGCCCCGAGTCACTGCCAAGTGACTTTGAACACTGTCCCCTCTGCTTTCAGGTCATCCTTCTTCAGAATCCAGGCTTGGATTCCACCGGACACTTCTTCAGCTCCCGCAAGCAGCAAGTCTTCTTTGTTCGCCATTGAAAACGACGCCGCGACCCGACACCAAAGGACACCTATGCACCCGGCTTCCCTGGGTGAGGTAATTCCAGCACTACGGTGCTCCTGTGGGTGTGGGCCCTAGAACTACTTACCCTGTAAGTGACTTGCTTGTAGGTTCTCCCGAAGTATCCTAAAACTCTTTATTTCCAACCGCGACTTGCCCCATTGAAGTCAACGGCGATCCGCGCCTGTGTATCTACACTGCACGCGTCCCCGTGGGTCCTTTACTTACCTGCCTTGGGTGGATTCGTGAGGCCCCAGCACTTCTGAAGGCCCTAGGCCTTGTCTCCCTGCAAGTCGTTGTCCCTAAGTCTCTTACTTAGTATATGGTCTGGTACGCCCCTAGGGCCCCAGCCATATTTTGTGCTTAACTTATTGTGAAACGTTGATTTGTGCATATGTTTGTCTTCTAATCTCATAAAGAGATTAGTAGAGAGTTATTTAGAAATAAATACATATATATTTGATATATATACCTGTGTGGTGTCTTTTCATTTGGTGATTCAAGAGATTATATGGTAAAACAAGCTGCTTTACATTCCTCCGAGACTTAGCCTGAAGGCTGCTCTCCACAGCTACCACTAGGATAGCTTTCTTTAAAAGGTTGTCTTAAACCTATCTACCATAAGAGTCGATTTGCCCTGGTGCAAGGTGTCCACTTTAATTAGTGAACAGCATATACCAGGCCAACTTCTCACATTGGTGGGCAGCGTGTGGGATTCCAGCTTGCCATTGTTTTACCAGAAAATCTCTATTTGAATTACTAACTGAAAACCATTATAGGTACTCAAGGTACATATAAAGTCAAGCTTAGTATCAATAAGTTCTACTGAACTTAGAGCTGTGTGCCAAGGGATAGCACACCCTTTCCACAGCTCAAGCTAGGATCAGTAGGCCACAAACTAGTGTAGGTAGTACAACACTGCACAACACTAGAATGTCCTTAAAGAGTGGACCCAGTGGATCCACTCAGCCTCAGTATAAGGACATGGCTTTCTCTGACTTGAGAGCCATGTGTGTTGACAGACACCCGAGGCTAGGACAGAGTCCCTCAACACTACACCTGATAGATCTGCTGACAGCAGATGACCTTAGATTGGCTCTAGGAGCTAGGGGGTCTGAATCAGTGGGTGGGTCAGTCATAGTATCTGGGTCAGATGATGAAAATCAGAATGACCAAGACTCTGTGATTGAAGGGCCAGGCTTCAAGGGGCCTGAAAAGGACAGAGGAATTCTCCATAAGAGAACTGACAGAGAGGAGGAGAGGCACAGATCCCCTTCCAGGGAATCTGACCACTCTTATCACTCTGGCAGAGAATCTGTCCAGCAGAGGAACTCATACTTTCCCTTAAGAGAGACCTCCTCTGAGAGAAGGTGCAAACTGCTCCAGTATGAGGAAGCCAAAGTGGCCCTCAGAACCAAGCAGTTGGCACTGGATAGAGAAGCCCTGGAGATCCAGAGAGCTTCCAGAAGGGAGGGTTTAGAACCCCCTGGTGGCAGCAACAGTGTCCCTAGAGGCAGAGAATATGTCCCTGACCATAGGAACCTGAGCAAGGTTGTTCCTCCCTACCAGAGTGGGGATGATATCCACAAGTGGATAACTGCTATGGAGAGGGCCTGTAGAGTACAGCAGGTCCCCCAAAAGCAGTGGGCAGCAATCTTGTGGCTCTCCTTTTCAGATAAAGGTAGAGACAAGCTCCTCACTGTTAGAGAAGAGGATGCTGATGATTATGAGGTCCTGAAGAGTGCACTGATAGATGGGTTTGGCTTAACCACTGAGCAGTACAGGTTGAAGTTCAGAGATACCCAGAAGGCACAGACACAGGACTGGACTGACTTTGTAGATTGTGCATCCAAGGCTCTGGAGGGTTGGCTGGTTGGCAGTAGGGTTACTGATTTCAAAGGATTTTATAATCTAATGATGAGAGAACAGATCCTTAATAATTGTCAAAACCAGCTTTTACACCAGTACCTGGTGGACTCTGATCTGACCTCTCCCCAAGAATTGGGAAAGAAGGCAGACAAATGGGTCAGAACCAGGGTAAGGCCTAAGAATCAGGGTGGTGACCACAAGAAAGATTCTACCAAGTCCCAAGAGAAAGGTGGGGATAAATCCAAGGATAAGTCCACTACAGGGCCCCAAAATTCCTCTTCTGGGGGTGGGTCCCAAACTCCTTCCTCTCCTGAAAAGAAACCCTATTGCCATGTCTGTAAAAAGCCTGGGCACTGGAAATCTGATCCCAGTTGTCCCAGGAATGGCAATAAAGAAAATGTTCCTCCAACAACTACTACCACCCCTCCTGGTACTACCAGTAGTAATCCTCCAGTTGGGAGTAGTGCACCCAAAAAGTTAGGTGCGTTTGCAAGAGGAACAGAGGTGGGCCCTAGTTTAGACAGGACCCCCTCAACAGACTCCTCAGATTCTGATGGTGGTGTAGGATATGCCACCTTTACCATGGGTCCCATAGCATTGGGCAGGTACAGACTGGAGCCAATAATTAATGGTCAGAAAGCTGTGGCATTTAGGGACACAGGGGCTAGTGTCACCATGGTGGCAGGGAAACTAGTCCCCCTCACCAGCTTTTACCTGAGTTTAAATACCAGGTGACCAACATTGATGGTGTCAGAACAGATCACCCCATGGCCATAGTCAATCTCAGCTGGGAGGGGTCACAGGCCCAAAGAGAGTGGCAGTGTCCCCAACCTTACCTGTAGATTGCCTGATGGGCAATGATCTGGAAATTTCAGCCTGGGCTGAAATTGAACACCAAACCCATCTGAAGATGTTGGGTGTCCCTGTAAAGGTTAGGGGGCTGTGATGGCCACAGCCCCAGCCCAAGATTATGGAGAGATGGAGCCTGGAAGAATGGCCCACTCTCCCCAAAAGAGAGCACAAGGGTTGAAGAAAAGTCTTCTTTCCCCCAGACAGTAGGTAAGGGTCAGCCTCCTCAGGGAACTGACCCTACCCCTAGTGAAGGAACTGCCCCAGAGGTAGTCAGGCCTGGCCTGGCCACACCCCTGATGGCAGAGGACCCTTCCAAGGTGGTACCCAGTCTGGAGCAGGTAAACTGCCCCTCTCTACCCTGCCTCAGTCAGCCCAGGGCTGCAGAGGTCAGGGAGGTCAGTGGACCCCCAGGGCCCCCTGTCCAGAGGAACCCCCCATCAGCAGATAAGGGGCACCCAGTCTAGTAGCCCTAGCCAGGTGAAAATTCCTCAACCCACTGAGGGATCCCCCATACCTTTATGTAGGGACCTCCCCCAGAAGGACTCTGTTAGGCAAGGGCAAACCTGGGACCAAAGGTTCCAAACCTGCCATGTCCCTCCAGTAGTCCATTCAAAGGGACCCAACCCCCAGCTGTAGGCAGCCAAAGGTTGACCCTTAGAGCAAAATGCAACTCAGTCATGGAAAGACAGGCATACATGGTGACCAGTGATCTGAGGAAGCTGAGGCCAACATTCCTAGGGCCTCACTTCCCTACTCAGACACCTCACCAGCCTTGCACTTTACCAGAGCACACCAGAGGTAGTGATTCCCCATGGTGGAGACCCTCTCACACCCTTAGGGTGAGGGATTGCTTAGTGGACCATCAGACAGGGGGCAACCATGCTAGTGCAGGTGCTTCCTTATATGGCCACTTAGTCAATAAAGGCTCAACTGGCCAAGGTTAGCCTTATCTCCTTTCGTTTGGGGGGGTTATGTAGGAAGGTGGAATCTGACTATATGGTTGCCCCCACTTTTTTTATGGTGTTTTGCTGGTTTATGACTTAGTTGGACTGGGATCCTGCTATTCAGGGCCCCAGTCTATCTGCTCTCTCTAAATGACATGGAGTGCACTCTAGGTGCACTAGTGATTGGTTACTGTGGTGCCTTATGAGTCCCTAGTATATGGTACCTTAGGTGCCAAGGGCATAGGTACTTCACAGGCCTACCAGGGGCTGCAGCATGTATTATGCCACCCCTGGGAAGCAGACTAAATCTGACACCACAGGCCTGCTACTGCAGCCTGGGTGAGGTGGTGCTAGCACCCCTCACTGAGATATAGGTTTCCTATATCTCTCCTGCACACACATATAACCCTATCAGTCACCCCTATGGCAGGCCCTATCAATCCTGAGGGCAGGGTGCTTGGCTTCTATGTGAGGGGGTGCCTCTGCCTGAGCAGGGCCCCTCTGCAGCTCTCAGAGTCTATTCTCTGGTGCTGTTTGTGGATGCGGTTAAACCATATACTCTTAAGTGCATTATATCCTCGCGGTAAATGCTAACTTTGGAATGGCTGCATCAAAACATGTCGTGTTTGGTGTCAAACATCTTGGAATACTACCCCCCGCCAATCTTGGCGGCGGGGGTAGCATTCCACCCTTCTAGAGGGATAAGACATGTACCTGCTGTGGAAACGCGGTAGAATCCTAAAGAGCCCTGGCATCACAAAATGGATGCCACCAGTCACAGACACTGGGCTGCCCTCCTGCTGATGACCGAAACTCGCAGTGGAGGAAGCCCAACAATAGGCATCCTGTCACAGGGAGGTGTAACCACCTCCCAGACAGGGTTTAGTGTATTGGGGCTGGGTGGGTGCACTCTTAGAGTGCTTTGAAGTCCTGCACTGGGGGAGCAGAAGGCTCCTCTGTGCATATGCCAGTTCAAACCAGCTCAGGGGCTACCTGCCCCTGCTCTGGCGCGAAACTGGACAAAGGGAAGTGGGTGTAGCCACCCCTCCCTTGACCCTCCCATAGGTGGGGTCATAGAGCTAGTCCATCCCCTCTTTTTAGTATAAGAGGGGGAACCTTGCCATTGCAAAGCAGATAACCCCTGGACGACGCTCTACAGAAGAATCCTGGCCCTTCGACGTTCCACTACCTTTGGAAGACAGAAGAATCTCCCTTGGAGTCAAGGAGTGACTCCCCTGCTTGGCAGGCACCAAAAACGACAACGACGGTCGCAAACTACGCCGCTCCCGCCGGAGTCCGAAGTCCCTGCAGCCCAGGAAGTGGATTTCCTGACCTCTCCCAGGCCATCGTGAGTCCCCAGCGAAGCTGAGGCAAGTGGACCCCACGAGTAACGAGGAACCGCGACCCCTGGGTACCGTGCACTATTGTCAAGTGCAACCCCTTCACAACGTTCTACGAACCTGTGCTTTGGACCACGTGTGGTCCCGACCTCCAGCAGGAATCCCTCCGAAGATCAGAGGCCTACACCGTCCCGAGTGACCGTGGGCCCCTGTTGAGTGATTCCGCCCGAGGTGTCTTCGCGATCCCTTGCCCGCTGGCTTGTGGGTCCCCAGAAGACTTCTTAAAGAAACCAAAGGGCTCCCTGGTTGCTCCAGGCCTGCCCTGACTTACCCTCGCTGGGTGAGTTCCACAGACCTTGCTGGTCTGCGCCATCGACTTTTCTTCATCTCCCCGAGACTTGCGGCTGCCAAGGCTTGTTGGCTCCGATCGAGTTGCCGACACCGCAGTCAGCTGCAGACGTCGAGGGACACACCGAATCCAGCTCCTGGTCGTCGTCGACGCCTCCTGGACCACGTGGCTGAAGAGTCAAGGCACCCGCAACCGACCTGAATCACTCGACGACGGTGGGCATCCATCTTCCTTGCCCCGAGTCACTGCCAAGTGACTTTGAACACTGTCCCCTCTGCTTTCAGGTCATCCTTCTTCAGAATCCAGGCTTGGATTCCACCGGACACTTCTTCAGCTCCCGCAAGCAGCAAGTCTTCTTTGTTCGCCATTGAAAACGACGCCGCGACCCGACACCAAAGGACACCTGTGCACCCGGCTTCCCTGGGTGAGGTAACTCCAGCTTGTCGACTCTGTGGACTCACAGTAGAGACCCTTCTGCACATTTTATGTATTTGCCCAACCAAGCTCTTGTTTTTAATAGAAATGTATTTACGATCGATTGTTAATAAGGCAAAAATAAGATGTACTGTGGAGGCTTTTAGACACTGTTTTAGTGTCAGAGACAATAGTGCAATAATACGGCCAATGAAATTCTCAAGACCAAGCCTATAAAGTATTAATTTCTTCAGTTAAGCAACCTGTTTTTAAACATCGAATTTAACTTATATGCGTCTAGAACTTCCTAACAATCACCTGTTATTTGCGCCGATTGTGACAATTTGTATTTTTTATTGTAATCTTTTTATTAATACAATAAAATCTCATTTACTACTGCTACTAAAAAAGACTCTCTAGACAGTGGATGCCTGGGGACTGTGTTAACAGCCATGTGCGCCTCACTCTTTACTAAGGGCCACATGCATCAACATAAGGAATTGCGATTCTAAATAGCGATTTTTAAGGAATCGCTATTTAGGAATCGCAATTCCTATGCATGTAGAAATCGCAAAATAAATTGCGATTCTTACACATTACCTAACAGAGATTCGAAAATTGCGAATCGCTATTAGGTAATGTCACTCCACTGATTTCTATGGGCCTATAGGCCCTTAGGAGCGAATGCGAATGCTTACGAAATTGCGATTACCAAATTGGTAATCGCAAATTGCAAATGCAATTCCAAGGGTGCCAGGGGGCCTAAGGCACCCCTGATGCACCCCCCCCCCAAAAGGTAAGTGTGCACATGTGGCGCACACACATGCCCTACGGGTATGTGTGTGCGCCACATATCACTTTGAAAAATGGACTTTTGTGTTGATGGTAATTAGCGTTTCCTAAATGCAAAGTTGCATTTAGGAAAGGCTTGATGCATCTCAACTAGGGAATCGCAATTTGCGATTCCCTAAATGCATTCGCAATTTAGGTAACGGCCGATTCTGTGAATCGGCCTGTTAGCGACCGGAAGAAAGCTTGATGCATGTGGCCCTAAATCTGTTGCCCAACACATGATGGGCAGCAGCAGTGGCGGGGCAGTGGTGAGGGCGTTGGCGAGCTTTGGCCCTGGAGCCAAGGCTGGTAGTGCATGAAGCCGTGCAGCACTGCTGCCGGTGGATGCATCCATTCCTGCAGCATCAGCTCGTGTCGCCATGGGCAGGGACCCAGTGTGTGACGCGTCGAGGTTGTCCACATTGATTCTTGCCAACATGGAGTAACATTTGCTTGTAAGAGTTCTGTTTTGTAATCACATACTTTTATCCAAAGTGATAGTACTTTAATTTTTTATGAGGAACTAGAAACTCACATTTGTTTCCTTTTAAAAGCAGGAGATCCCTTCATCACATCCGTTTTTACGTTAAGAGGGAAAGGAGACCAGCTGAAGCGCAAGAACCTCCCAGAACCCGAGAGAAAAGATCATATCACTTCCTCCCCAAGTAAGTCAGAGGTGGGAAAGATTTCTGAGTTTACCACTTAGAAGCATGGTTTGAATTCAGTAATCTTTCAAAGAGGATCCTGGGTGTGTGGGACACATGAGTGCTACTGTGTCCGTGTCTGGGGGGCAGGGAGGCAGCGCTGTCGCTCATAATGAAGAGCGATCCCAGCTCAACAGAACCCCTCCATGTTGATCCTCAGCTGCTGCCATGACAGAAGGAAAGGAAACACAGCAAAGGCCCGTGCTAAAAGGTTCTTGTTATTAAGCCCTAAATCTCCAGCTGTATTTGGGAAGAGAATGGTCTGTGAAAAAGTTTGGGCGTACTGGTCAACTTGTGAGTTTGTGGTTTTTCACCAACTTGTTGTGGCATTTCAGCTTTGGAATGCCCATTCCTCACTCTTAGGAGCAGATTTACTCCCATGTCATGTTACACCATCACAGTGTAAAAAGACATTTGAAAAAGTTGATTTGCAAGTGTAGATTCTTGTTTTGTGAATTAAAAAGGAAATGTGCACTTGTAAAACACACCGTTTGTGTGTCTAAGTCAAGCTAGTGTTCTCAAATGGCTTTATGAATGAGACCCTCTGTTGATCAGGGATGCGGGGCCCTCGAGGGATGGGGAGCACGTGGTTCCGATGATCTCAGCCGCGCAGCTGGTGGTGGCCATTGGCGTATATTCAGTGACATCATAGGGACTGTGAAAGATCAAGAGGATCCTTAACGTGTAGATGAGACCAAGCTCTTCGGCCGGATGGAGCAAGTCTCTCATCCATTTACAGGCATTAGGTAAAAAGAACGGGGTCCAACGATGCACTTTAGGCAGATTGTTCATAGGTACGAAAAGAAAGCTGTGTGATCGCTCATGGTCACTCATAGACAATTTATTGTCCTCTGAACGATTCCTGTGGATGTGGAGTAATCACCAGAAAACAACAGACGCTCACTCTTACTGATAGTGGTCAGTGTGAGATCAGTGGATCCGCGCGATTCCTTACAGATTGCATCAGCGTTACAAGCCTCCTCACCTGCATTGATCAGGTCTCCTCGCCTGCACTGATCAGGTCTCCTCACCTGCATTGATCAGGTCTCCTCACCTGCATTGATCAGGTCTCCTCACCTGCATGTATCAGGCCTCCTCACCTGCATTGATCAGGTCTCCTCACCTGCACTGATCAGGTCTCCTCACCTGCATTGATCAGGTCTCCTCACCTGCATTGACCAGGTCTCCTCACCTGCACTGATCAGGCCTCCTCACCTGCATTGATCAGGCCTCCTCACCTGCATTGATCAGGCCTCCTCACCTGCATTGATCAGGCCACCTCACCTGCATTGATCAGGTCTCCTCACCTGCATTGATCAGGCCTCCTCACCTGCATTGATCAGGTCTCCTCGCCTGCATTGATCAGGTCTCCTCGCCTGCATTGATCAGGTCTCCTCGCCTGCATTAATCAGGCCTCCTCATCTGCATTGATCAGGTCTCCTCACCTGCATTGATCAGGCCTCCTCACCTGCATTGATCAGGCCTCCTCACCTGCATTGATCAGGCCTCCTCGCCTGCATTGATCAGGCCTCCTCGCCTGCATTGATCAGATCTCCTCGCCTGTATTGATCAGGCTCCTCACCTGCATCGATCAGGCCTCCTCACCTGCATCGGTCAGGCCTCCTCACCTGCATCGGTCAGGCCTCCTCACCTGCAGAGGTCAGGCCTCCTCACCTGCACTGATCAGGCCTCCTCGCCTGCATTGATCAGGCCTCCTCGCCTGCATTGATCAGGTCTCCTCGCCTGCATTGATCAGGTCTCCTCGCCTGCATTGATCAGGTCTCCTCGCCTGCATTGATCAGGCCTCCTCGCCTGCATTGATCAGGTCTCCTCGCCTGCATTGATCAGGTCTCCTCGCCTGCATTGATCAGGCCTCCTCGCCTGCAGTGATCAGGCCTCCTCGCCTGCATTGATCATTCCTCCTCGCCTGCATCGATCAGGCCTCCTCACCTGCATCGATCAGTTCTCCTCACCTGCACTGATCAGGCCTCCTCACCTGCATTGATCAGGCCTCCTCACCTGCATTGATCAGGCCTCCTCACCTGCATTGATCAGGCCTCCTCACCTGCATTGATCAGGTCTCCTCACCTGCACTGATCAGGTCTCCTCACCTGCATTGATCAGGTCTCCTCACCTGCATTGACCAGGTCTCCTCACCTGCACTGATCAGGCCTCCTCACCTGCATTGATCAGGCCTCCTCACCTGCATTGATCAGGCCTCCTCACCTGCATTGATCAGGCCACCTCACCTGCATTGATCAGGTCTCCTCACCTGCATTGATCAGGCCTCCTCACCTGCATTGATCAGGTCTCCTCGCCTGCATTGATCAGGTCTCCTCGCCTGCATTGATCAGGTCTCCTCGCCTGCATTAATCAGGCCTCCTCATCTGCATTGATCAGGTCTCCTCACCTGCATTGATCAGGCCTCCTCACCTGCATTGATCAGGCCTCCTCACCTGCATTGATCAGGCCTCCTCGCCTGCATTGATCAGGCCTCCTCGCCTGCATTGATCAGATCTCCTCGCCTGTATCGATCAGGCTCCTCACCTGCATCGATCAGGCCTCCTCACCTGCATCGGTCAGGCCTCCTCACCTGCATCGGTCAGGCCTCCTCACCTGCAGAGGTCAGGCCTCCTCACCTGCACTGATCAGGCCTCCTCGCCTGCATTGATCAGGCCTCCTCGCCTGCATTGATCAGGTCTCCTCGCCTGCATTGATCAGGTCTCCTCGCCTGCATTGATCAGGCCTCCTCGCCTGCATTGATCAGGTCTCCTCGCCTGCATTGATCAGGTCTCCTCGCCTGCATTGATCAGGCCTCCTCGCCTGCATTGATCAGGCCTCCTCGCCTGCATTGATCATTCCTCCTCGCCTGCATCGATCAGGCCTCCTCACCTGCATCGATCAGTTCTCCTCACCTGCACTGATCAGGCCTCCTCACCTGCATTGATCAGGCCTCCTCACCTGCATTGATCAGGCCTCCTCACCTGCATTGATCAGGCCTCCTCACCTGCATTGATCAGGTCTATAGATATGGTACTTGAGTTCTATTGTCCAGCGTCATATCCTGTCCCTTAAAAACCCATGATAAGAAGCCACATGAAGAGCCAGAGGGAAGGGTGAGAGGAGCGCTGTAGATTCACAGACAGAATCCTGCTCACTTATGGATTCCACATCCATCTGTGACCCGCATCACTAAAGGAACAGGAAGTGAGTCCAGCTGCCTTGTATATTCCATGACTTCATTTCAGCGTAACACGATGCCTCAAGCCTGCAGGACAGAAACAAGTGACATACATGTTATTACCTCAGCACAGCTTGTCCAGAAGCATTCAAGGAGCTTGACTCAGTTACTCCAATTCTGGGTTAAGTTCCCCAGTGGTTAATGACCTTTCCATTCTCTAAGGAAGACCTGAGTGCAAAGGTGAACAATAATAGGATGTGAGGCAAGCAGATGGCATGCTGGGAGTGGTGAAACAGCACAGACTCAGCTGGCATCCTGCAGGGTACAGCTCAAGGCCATGCTGGGGATGTTTAGTGCCACATCAGGCACCCAGAGCTCGCAGACCACAGCTGGAGTTCATGCCTGGGGGGTTTGAGGGCTTGAGGTATGGGGCAGAGGTCTTTGCCAATCGTCGCCCTCGCCGCATACGGCCCAGGCCATGCCCTCATGCGCTGTAGAGATGGAGGCTGACAGCAGGGCCTCTCCAAGGCCACACACTTTGCCCAGAGCCTGCTGGGAAGGGACAAAGGACTTACAGGCCTTGCACTGAAGGTAGAAGAAGTATGTGCAGGTAGTAGGTACAAGCCATGCCCTGCAGGGTGCACTGCAGGCTTGGAGGACATAGGCAGTGGGCACAGGGACTGCCCCAGGCCCCCCTAGCCCTTCGAGCATGTCTCATCTCAAGGTCTGTGGTCAGGGAACTGGCCATATGCCCTCAACCTAGAAGGCCATACTTAGTGTATACTTCCAGCTGGGGCAAAGTAACAAAAGCATCTAAGGTCACTGAAAACCTCTGTCACAGGATGGTATAGTAGTTTTCTTACTTAATAGAATAATGTGTTATGAAAAAACAGCATTTTAATAAAAGATTTTTTATGGATATGCTACAATACCTAAAACCACTGAAACCTGCCAGTTATTGCAAGCGACTTTACCATATCTTTCTTCCCCGCCACGCGGAGCCCATGAACTCTCACTTCATTTCATGTATGACATCACACTTGGTTTCATCACTGACTTGACTGTAAGCATTATATAAGATCTCACGAGACCCCAATGATGGAGTTGTATGATACTGTCTTTATATTTTGTTAGATTGAACTCGCTCTGTGATCGGGCCTTTAAACCGGTTTACCTTCTTTACAGGCAGTTATTACCATGGTACAAACAACTCACTTCAAAGGTCATTGCCCCCCCTCAGAGATTCTATGTTACAAGCACTTTACAGAGGATGATAAATCGTATGTCCTGCACTGGATTTAGCCTCTTGTGTTCTGGTTCTTTTGAAATAATGTTGTTTATTTCTTGTCCACATGGCATACACAGCACCAGCAGATCTGCCGTGAGTGATATGCCACCGTGTCCTCCCTGTTGGGTCACTGCTCAAAGGCCAGGATCACACAGCTGCACTGCCAGTCAGACGTGTCCATGAATCCAGCTATTGAACAACCCACCCCCCCTTTAGAAGGGGAAGGGTTTCCCACACCCATTAGGGCTTAGCTTGACCCCTGCCCAAAAACCCTTTCTTTGAGATTCGGAATGTTTACAACTAGGGGAGGGCAGTTCTCTGCGCCACTTCAGGGAGATACCTGTCCCCCAAGTACACTTTAAGCAGTACGTCCCACAGTCCCTGGTCCCGGGCCCTGTAGATGGGGTCATGTGATCCTCATACATAGGGCTACAGACCCGTGGCCACATGGCACGAGTCTGGGCCACCTTACATGTGGGCATCACTCAGGGTCACCTTTCATGTGGGCACCAGTCTGGGCCACCTTTCATGTGGGCACCAGTCTGGGTCACCTTTCATGTGGTCACCACTCGGGGCCACCTTTCATGTGAGCACCACTCGGGGCCACCTTTCATGTGGGCACCACTCGGGGTCACCTTTCATGTGGGCACCACTCGGGGTCACCTTTCATGTGGGCACCAGCCGGGGTCACCTTTCATGTGGGCACCAGTCGGGGTCACCTTTCAAGTGGGCACCAGTCTGGGCCACCTTTCAAGTGGGCACCACTCTGGGTCACCTTTTATGTGGGCACCACTCGGGGCCACCTTTCATGTGGGCACCACTCGGGCCTCCTTTCATGTGGGCACCACTCGGGCCACCTTTCATGTGGGCACCACTCAGGGTCACCTTTCATGTGGGCATCACTCAGGGTCACCTTTCATGTGGGCACCACTCTGGGCCACCTTTCAAGGGGGCACCACCCGGGGCCACCTTTCATGTGGGCACCACTCGGGGTCACTTTTCATGTGGGCACCACTCGGGCCACCTTTCATGTGGGCACCACTCTGGGTCACCTTTCATGTGGGCACCACTCTGGGTCACCTTTCATGTGGGCACCACTCTGGGTCACCTTTCATGTGGGCACCACTCAGGATCACCTTTCAAGTGGGCACCACCCGGGGCCACCTTTCAAGTGGGCACCACCCGGGGCCACCTTTCATGTGGGCACCACTCGGGGTCACTTTTCATGTGGGCACCACTCGGGGTCCCTTTTCATGTGGGCACCACTCGGGGCCACCTTTCATGTGGGCACCACTCTGGGTCACCTTTCATGTGGGCACCACTCAGGGCCACCTTTCATGTAGGCACCACCCGGGGCCACCTTTCATGTGGGCACCACTCTGGGTCACCTTTCATGTGGGCACCACTCTGGGTCACCTTTCATGTGGGCACCACTCGGGGTCCCTTTTCATGTGGGCACCACTCTGGGCCACCTTTCATGTGGGCACCACTCTGGGTCACCTTTCATGTGGGCACCAGTATGGGTCACCTTTCATGTGGGCACCACTCGGGGCCACCTTTCATGTGGGCACCACTCGGGCCACCTTTCATGTGGGCACCACTAGGGGCCACCTTTCATGTGGACACCACTCAGGTTCACCTTTCACGTGGGCACCACTCTGGGTCACCTTTCATGTGGGCACCACTCTGGGTCACCTTTCATGTGGGCACCACTCTGGGTCACCTTTCATGTGGGCACCAGTATGGGTCACCTTTCATGTGGGCACCACTCGGGCCACCTTTCATGTGGGCACCACCCAGGGCCACCTTTCATGTGGACACCACCCAGGGCCACCTTTCATGTGGACACCACTCTGGGTCACCTTTCATGTGGGCACCACCCAGGGCCACCTTTCATGTGGACACCACTCTGGGTCACCTTTCATGTGGGCACCACTCAGGGCCACCTTTCATGCGGGCACCACTCAGGGCCACCTTTCATGAGGGCACCACTCAGGGTCACCTTTCATGTGGGCACCACTCAGGGCCACCTTTCCTGTGACTTCCAGCTCAAAGGATGTGGCTCCCAAGGCCACGATCACCCAGAGCAGAGCTCGTTTCTCTCATGTCTCCATGAATGCATCTTAAGTCATCATGTGTTATACCTTCTGCTTCTCTCTACAGAGCGTGGCCCAGCTGCGAGCCCAAATGTACTATTAAAACAGAAGGACGACCGTCCCTACAGCACAACAAACAGCGCAGGCAGAGCAGAGACCTGTAAGACTCCAAGCACAGGTGAGCGTTGAGGGTCTTCACGAGGATGCAGAGTTTGTAGAGTAAAGTTACCCAGTTTCACTGCTCCCAGCCCCCTACAAGCCGCCCACTATCCGAGGCGTCATAGCCATGACTTGGGTTTCCAAACCTAGGATTTGTACCAGGGGTTAAAGGGAGTTCAGCTCTTTGCCCATGCACTTTAAGCTAACAGCACTTTAGGATCGTGATCTTATATTTATTTTCTTTTAAAACAGAAGACCCCATCATCACATCTGTCTACACGATACGAGATAAAGACCAGACCTCGCTGCAGCGGAGTGCCCGCCAGGAACCTGTGAGAAGAGAAGATGTGTATTGTTCCCCAAGTGAGTGAATGTCAGGCAGAGCCAAGGGCCTCAGTCACAAGACTTCTCCGAGTAGTTTGGCCGTACCCCTGCCTTGGGAGTGACTTACTCATGAATGTCACCGAGTAAGACCCAGTTACGGATAAAAAGCTTGGTGAATCAGATTCCAAGTATTGAGAAAAACGGCGGTAGAACTATCAACTGGGCTTACTGCAGAGCATCGGTACTATCACCTGTACTGGTGACAGAGCAGTAGTGCTGTCACCTGTACTGACAGCAGAGCTGCAGCGAGGTCACCTGTACTGACGGCAGAGCAGCAGTTCTGTCACCTGTACTGACGGCAGAGCGGCAGTGCTATCACCTGTACTGACAGCAGAGTGGCAGCGCTGTCACCTGTACTGACAGCAGAGCGGCTGTGCTGTCACCTGTACTGACAGCAGAGTGGCAGTGCTATCACCTGTACTGACGGCAGAGCAGTAGTGCTGTCACCTGTACTGACAAGGGACAGCAGAGCGGCAGCGCTGTCACCTGTACTGACAGCAGAGCGGCTGTGCTGTCACCTGTACTGACGGCAGAGCGGCAGTGCTATCACCTGTACTGACAGCAGAGTGGCAGCGCTGTCACCTGTACTGACAGCAGAGTGGCAGTGCTGTCACCTGTACTGACGGCAGAGGGGCAGTGCTATCACCTGTACTGACGGCAGAGCAGCTGTGCTATCACCTGTACTGACGGCAGAGCGGCAGTGCTATCACCTGTACTTACGCCAGAGCGGCTGTGCTATCACCTGTACTGACGGCAGAGTGGCAGTGCTATCACCTGTACTGACAGCAGAGCGGCTGTGCTGTCACCTGTACTGACGGCAGAGCGGCTGTGCTGTCACCTGTACTGACGGTAGAGCGGCAGTGCCATAACCCTGTACTGACTGCAGAGGGGCAGTGCTATCACCTGTAGTGACGGCAGGGCGGCAGTGCTATCACCTGTAGTGACGGCAGAGCGGCAGTGCTATCACCTGTAGTGACGGCAGAGCGGCAGTGCTATCACCTGTAGTGACGGCAGAGCGGCAGTGCTATCACCTGTAGTGACGGCAGAGCGTCAGTGCAATCACCTGTAGTGACGGCAGAGCGGTATTGCTGTCATCTGTACTGACTACAGAGTACTAGCGCTGTCACCTGTACTGACGGGAGAGCGGCAGTGCTATCACCTGTACTGACGGGAGAGCGGCAGTGCTATCACCTGTACTGACTGCAGAGCATCGGTACTATCACCTGTACTGACGGGAGAGCGGCAGTGCTATCACCTGTACTGACTGCAGAGCGGCAGTGCTATCACCTGTAGTGACGGCAGAGCGGCATTGCTATCACCTGTAGTGACGGCAGTGCTATCACCTGTAGTGACGGCAGAGCGGCATCGCTGTCACCTGTACTGACTACAGAGTACTAGCGCTGGCACCTGTACTGACGGGAGAGCGGCAGTGCTATCACCTGTACTGACTGCAGAACATCGGTACTATCACCTGTACTGGTGACAGAGCGGCTGTGCTATCACCTGTACTGACGGTAGAGCGGCTGTGCTGTCACCTGTACTAGTGACAGAGCGGCAGTGCTATCACCTGTACTGACGGCAGAGCGGAAGTGCTCTCACTTGTACTGACGGCAGAGCAGAAGAGCTATTACCTGTACTGACGGCAGAGCGGCAGTGCTGTCACATGTACTGATGGCAGAGCGGCTGTGCTGTCACGTGTACTGACGTCAGAGCGGCAGCGCTATCATCTGTACTGACGTTAGAGCGGCAGTGCTCTCACCTGTACTGATGGCAGAGTGGCTGTACTATCACCTGTACTGACGGCAGAGTGGCTGTACTATCACCTGTAGTGACGGCAGAGCAGAAGAGCTATTACCTGTACTGACGGCAGAGCGGCAGTGCTGTCACCTGTACTGACGGCAGAGTGGCAGTGCTATCACCTGTACTGATGGCAGAGCGGCAGTGCTATCACCTGTACTGACGGCCGAGCGGCTGTGCTATCACCCCATCTGATCCGAGAGTGGGCGGGGCTTAGTAGTTCATCTCCTGGTATTGGGCCATTTTTCAATATTAAGTGCCAAGACTAGGTGGTGCCACAAGGCTGTTGCTTTCCTTACCTTATGCAAGCACCAGCCCTGTTTGCGAGATGCCACGGCAGCAGTGTCAGTGTTTGAAGAGGATCAACCAGTATCTTCATATGGGAGGGGATAGTAAACCTCCACTGGAGCATCACTGGGCGTCCAGGTGCAGGGCTGCACTGGTGAACAGCCTGGTCACAAGCTCTTGGCCGCACTGATGGATGTTGGCTATGGGAGACTGTGACTGCCATTGGCAGGGGGCTAAACAGCATTCATCATTCTCTGGCTGCACCCGGGTGGACTTGGGGAACTTGGAAACTCTTCGGGTCTCTACCTCTGTCAGAATTTAGTTTGGTGCTAGGGATGCTGATGCCGAGGCTTTTGTCCAGGTGGCTCTCAGCAGGACATCTCACTGGGTTGAATAATCATCAGAACCAAAATCAAAGGCAGCTAAGACAATCCAAGACCCAAAGTTCCACCAACCAAACGAGGGCCCCACCCAGTGAAGTCACAGGTGCTGTTCAGGCTCTCACCGAGTTCTGTTTTTAGATATCATCAGTGACCAAAGGTCTGATCACCCGTGTCCACTCAAGGCACAGTTCAGTGGAGTGCAGGAAACAGTTAAAGACCAGCTGGGGTTTCTGCTTCCACTGTAGGTGGATGTAGTAGTTAGCCAGCATCATCTGTGGAGGCCTCTGATACACCTTAACTTGAGGGGTAACTATCACAGATGAAATCATCCAGTGATGTCAGGTTCGTAGCACAAGTGGCAACCACAAACCCCAGTGGTGCACCAGTTCCCACTGGAAACTGGATTCAACAATACTGTAAATATTGATATGTCCTAAGCAACAAGAGCTAGAAAGGAGATTTAATTGTTTTCGGGATCAGGACCACCTCTCCCATTAGACAGACCTGGACCCCATGGGGGGTAAATGGGACCGCCGTTGGGTCCTTATCTAGGCGCACTAAGGGTGCAGACAAGTCTGAGTGAAGCCAGGCTCACCTGCTCAACAAAAGCAGATGAGGTTACAGCACCTGTACCCAGATCATGCATATCCTGGTTTCTCCTGGCCAGCTGGGCATCTCGTGGCCCCTGGGCAGCCTTGAGACTTCCTCCTCACAGATTCTCTAGTTAGCTGACTCTCACTAGTTTCTTTCTGAGATCAGGTTGGCTCATCCCTTCAAGTGCAGTCCGGCTCCTCCTGCAGGCAGCTAAACTCGATGTCTCCTCTTGTCACAATAGCAATGTTACATGAAAGATCTCAGAGCTAGGCCCAGTTTGGAGGGAGAGTAACAACCCCCAGGGCTTCCACTCCTGCCAGCTGGTTGGTTCCATCTGGTGCAGGGTCCCATGAATGTCGAAACGTGTGTGAGTTCCTAGCCAGTGCAGCACATTATTCCATGGGGGCGCAGACTCATTAAAGATCCCAAATCCTGCACTTCAAAGAAGTCGTTAAATTTCTTTATACATTTTTGTTTTTTAATCTATATGTCATATTTCCAATTTGTTTCATAAAATCAACAGCAAACACTTGTTTCACTACACTTGCTTCATCAGGGCTCTGGATATTACAAATAAAGAATGCATAACAAAAATAAACAATAAATTATCACTGTGAGTGAACAATCAGTGCACCCAAACAAATATATATTTTTTACTTATGTGAGGTTAAAAGCAATAATAATGTCAGAAGGAGTTTTACGTCCTTGGAACATACTAGAGCATACTTCACCTGTCCATCTTGATCAACAACTGAGCACTTACATGCACACTCCAAGACACAACTTGGAATCAGGAAAGGAAAAGCTGATGAATTGCATTTACTCCAGTCACAATCTTGTTGTTATCTAGTATTATTAAGTTGTACGTAGCCTTTAAACTAACATGCATCCCATTATTTGTATTATGATTAGCAGTTTAGTCAGCTTTAACGTTATCGCCAGGCACATACACACAACCCCCATTAGATTCATCAGCTATCTGAATAAAAATGTTCCTTCAAAAAGTTTGTTTTAAACAAATCAAAAAGGATGATCACATTGCCTACAACCCACAGTCTTCATATTTCTGTTATACGTGATGAAGGTAAGGACTCCAGGTAAGGGGGATGACCTGTCCTTTAACTGGGGCTAGCCGGGGGGGCGGAGCTTGCTCGCGACCAAGATGGCCGCTTGAGCCGAGCGCTCCGTAACACCGTCTCAACTATCCGAAAATCATCCGGCAACTAGACCATATACGCGGCTTGAAACAGCATCCCCTGTCCCCTGGAGATCAGTGGCTGAGTTACTGGGTGCTCCCGACCGCCGCGCTACCTCACAGACCAGGTTCGGCGCACCAGCGGACGCGGGCCCGACTGGGCCTCGCGCGCCGGACTTGCGTGGATGCAGTGGGCGGCGCTAGCCTGGGACATCTGCTGCGCTGTAGCCGAGGCTGGGAACGATTACGGAGCGCCGCAGCCAGCACAGGCGGTGCGCTGCGTGCTCTGCCTGCCTCGACGGGACCTCTTGGTGTGAGACTACCGCTACTGGTCCGGCGCGCGGGGCACGGGGTGCCCGGGGGGAGAGCCTTGCGGTGCGAATTGGACCCGGCGCCGGAGACGCGCGCCCTGCTGAACTTCCATTGCCCCTGGGGCGTTTGGGGGGCCTTTAGACACACGCATCCACGGCCGCCCCGCCTCCCACCATTGGGATGCCGTGACTGGAGGTGCTGCTGCTCTGCCGAAATCGTGAGGCCGCCATTTTAGGCTCTGGGAGCCTAAGAGGTCAGATACCGCAGCGGCGAAAGCAAGTGGCCAGCCCAGCACAGATTGGCGAAGTCACCTGGGGGGCCTCTGATAGAGGTTGCACCGTAGGCCAGGATTGGGGCCTGCCATTGGAGCACAGACTGCCGGGTATGTGACCCTACTAGATGCTGCTAGCTGCCCTGGGATGGTGAGGCACCCAATCGGACAACTAGACTCGGACACACTTTGATGGGATTGACGGGCCTTGGTTTCGGGGGCATTGAGCCCTTCTGAGTTGCTTCTTGCAGCAGGGGACACTCTGTTCACTCTGGGACTGCAAGTGTGATAGAACGGCTGCTGGCGGGCTTAGCCGGTGGTCGGCGTTACCTCTCCCAGCGCTAGAGACTGCAGAAGAAACAGCTTTGAAGACCAACACACGGGTCAATTAGCGGTGGCACGGTTCTGGGGCTTTGAGCGGTGCGCTGGAACCCTCACCGGAGTTAGTGTTGCTGGCTCCGCACTGCTTGACGCCACCTCTGGCCTGCAGAGCTATCTGGATTACTGACCCTGGGAGCCCCCTGTGCATAGCGAGTGGCCCCCTCTCCTGTTGTGCTTCCCCCCTGGACTGGTGGAGATCGGCTGATTGTGAGGCATATTGGAGGCCAGGATGGGTAGAGTTGACAGGGCGCAACCGAAGCTATCGTTCGACCAGAAAAAGTCCAAGTCCAGAGACACGTCCACGGAAGATCCCTCCATAATGCAGGAGAAGCACGCCGAAGATTCGCGTCCGGATATCCGTGGCATGTTAGTAGCCATGGAAAAAAGCCTACAGAGCGGTATCTCAGCCCTTGGCACAAAGATGGATGCACTATCCTACAGAATGGATTGTATGGCTGAGAGGCTGGACAAGCACGCCGAGATGCTAGATATGTCCGAGAGAAGGCTGACGGAAGCGGAGGAAGCGCATACCACCCTTGACTCTGACCACAAGCAGCTTGGCAGAGTGCTGCGGATCCTGCAGGATAAAACCGAAGACTTAGAGGCGCGTTCTCGGCGCTGCAACCTCAGAATCACGGGATTGCCAGAGACCACACAAACTGGCAACATGGAGCAATTTACAGAGAAGTTATTGAAGACCTTGTTGGGTGAGGACTCGTTCTCCGCAATGTTTGTGGTGGAAAGAGCACATCGCTCCTTGGGTCCCCGACCGCCCCCGGGGGCGCCTCCTCGTCCTATCATTGCAAAATTACTCAACTATCGAGACCGGGACGTGGCGTTGAAGCTGGCTAGGGAGAAACAACCTCTGGGTTTTGAAGGATCCACGATCTCGCTGTTCCCGGACTTTACGATCCGGGTCCAAGAAGCACGCCGGCAGTTCGCCCTGATGAAAAAACAACTACGCGAACTTGGAGTGGATTATGCCATGCTTTACCCCGCGAAGCTGCGTGTCAACAGACAGGGCCGCTCCCACATCATCATAGACCCGAAGGCCCTACAGAAGGCGCTAAAAGACTGGTCGAGAGAGCAGCGTCACAGCCCGGAGCAGCGGCTGCTGGACGAGGCGGCGGGAGGCCAGCTGGAGGACCAGGACTGAACTCTATTTGATACCTCTGGGTGATAAGTATGGTCTATGTCCTGGGACTGAGTTGGGGATGTTATTGGATGGAACTGGGGAGGGGGATATATGGTCCTTTCGATTACTGTCCTTGCTCCTTTTATTGGACGGGTTCTCCCTCTGGTTGCCCTTGGTGTCCCACGGGGTGGCGGAGGGTCATAGCTAAATGTGTTCGGCTGGGTCGGTGAGCCGAGTGAGAGAGAGCGCTGACTCCGTATAGGGGGGGCCAGGACTTGTGCTGTGACACTTGACTAGGCGCGCCTGGTGCGCCGGAGACGCCCCGCATGGCGGACACGGACTCGAAATACAAGCTAATGTGAAGGGTAGGGAATGGGGGGATTTCTTAAGCTTGCTAGTTGTATCAAATGTTTGAAACTGTGCTTGGAGAGCGGCCTTGTATTGGTAAGATAGTGCACCTTATATGATGCGCAACTTCCGCCCACGAGTGCAACACACATGGGAGAGTTCTTTGTTTTTTCGGGTGGGTATGGGGGGCGGGGGGGGGAGGTTGGGAGGCAAATGGGGAATAACTGCAGCCGAGTTGGGGCAGGTCTGCTGTGGGAGGGGGGTTGGTGGGTGTTGAGAAGCAAGCGGATGTCTTTCCTGATAGTTGTTTTTTACCAGTATGCAGATGGTGAGAGCGAATGCTGCTTAATACACAGATCACAATGTTGGGCGAGATCATACAAGTGCGATGGTGGCACCTAGTAATGTTAGTCAAAACTCACCTGTAGACGCTTTCCGAGCGCTCACATGGAATGTCAGGGGTCTCAATGATTATAGGAAACTCCGTAAGGTATTACACTATTTACAAAATCATGCTATAGACGCCGCTTTGCTGCAGGAGACGCACCTTCCACTCGACAGCCCCTTCATACGCAGCAGAGGTCTAAGGGATAACATACATGCATCAGGTTTTACTACACACGCCAGAGGGGTGATCACATGGGTTAACCCCAAATCTCCTTACTCTCTAGAGCCCCTGGACGCTGACAGAGACGGTAGATATACGATATCCAGATGTCGGGGGAAGGGCATAGATATAGTACTTGTAAATATTTATGGTCCAAACTATGACTGTCCCGCATTCTTTGACTCGCTGGTGTCCACAGCGACTAAATACAGGGAAAGCCGATTCCTCTGGGGAGGGGATCTCAATCTGGTCAGGGACCCGGGTGTGGATCGTTCGGGGGACCCCGAGAGACGTCCCTCTGCGGCTGCTGGGGCATTGGAGTGCGCTATGCTACACCTGGACCTGCGCGATGTCTGGCGCTCCAGATTCCCGCTTACAGGGGGATATACACATTACTCTGCTTATCATAAGCTCCATACAAGGATTGACTATTGGTTGGCATCCACGTACCTCTACGACGATGTTAGGGAATGCAAGGTCCTCCCCCGTACTCTGTCTGACCACTCCCCCCTGCTGATAGCGATAGCTACCCCCAAGAAATGTATACCGCCTTTTACATGGCGATTTCCACCTTATTCGCTGCTGGACTCTGCCTTCAAGGCTGAGCTTGCGGAGGCTATCGAGACGTTCTTCGTCGCTAATGTCGGGTCGGTGGACAGTTTCCAAGTGATCTGGGAGACCTTCAAGGTTTATATTCGGGGCATAGCCATGTCCAAGCACTCGGGAGTCCTCCGTGACCTCCGCAGACGCCTGGCTGATCTGGAAAGGTGATTGGGAGTATTGGAACAGCGAATGTTGGCACACGCGGAAGACGCAGTGGCCTCCAAAATTAAGACCCTTTTGGCGGAATACCAGGAAACAGCGGATGCTGAACTTAAACACTTAGGTAAATACACCACGGCACGCGCATACGGGGAGGGGGAGTGGCCAGGCGCGGTTTTGGCTCAGTTGCTTTGGAGGCGCCGCAGTAAAACCCTAGTCACAGAACTCAAATCAGCAGATGGGGAGGTGCTAACCGAGGAGGCTGATATAGCGGAGCGTTTTAGAAGTTATTATGCAGAATTATATTCTGCCCGCTCTCCCGGGACGGAAGAGGAAATCACGGATTACCTTTCCTATATTAAACTTCCCTCTCTCACGAATACGCACCGGGAATTTCTGATGAGGCCTGTGGAAAAAGACGAGATAGTGCTAGCACTGACGGGCATGAGGTCGGGTAGCGCCCCAGGGGTGGACGACCTAACTGTGGCTTTTTACAGAGCATTTCTTGACATTCTTATGCCGCATCTGTCCACGCTCTTTGACGACATGTGTCAAACCGGCACGATGCCACCTACGATGAGGGAAGCTGTTATTGTTGCTATACCTAAACCTGGGAAGCCGCCTGAGGAGTGCGGGTCGTATCGCCCGCTTTCTTTGTTAAATGTAGACACTAAAATCTTTGCCAAAATCCTTGCCAACCGAATAGTCCCCCTTGTGCAGATTCTAGTTGCCCCCGAGCACGCTGGGGTCATCCCAGACAGGAACCTTACCTACAATTTACGAACCGTGTTTGGGGCCTTACAGCACATTCGCCAAGATACTAAGGCGGTGGCGGTCTTTCTAGATATGGAGAAAGCATTCGATTCCGTCGAGTGGCCCTTTATGCGTCAAGTCTTGACAAGGATGGGTCTGGGCCCGGTCTTCCTACAATTGATTGGGGTGTTGTACGATCGTCCTTCTGCCAGAGTCCGAGTGGGTAATCTGGTGACGGACCCCTTTAACATCTCTCGCGGGACGAGGCAGGGATGCCCGCTGTCCCCACTATTATACGCCTTAGTGGCCGAGCCGCTGGCCTGTGCACTGCGTGAATACCACAGTCACAAGGGTGTCAGACTGCCGAAATATGAACTAATAGTATCAACCTATGCCGATGACCCATTACTGTATGTCCGCGATCCGGAAAACAACCTCTCCTCTGTCCTGCGCGAGGTGGTGCGCTTTGGTGCCCTCTCGGGACTGCGGGTCAATTGGCTCAAATCGGTTGCTGTTCCACTCACGCCCGCCACGACACCGCATGAACCGGAGTACCCGCTGCAGTGGTCAGTGGACTCGATCAGATACCTGGGTATTCGGGTGCACCCTGACTCAGAGGTCGTCTTCAGGGAAAATTATGGAGTGGCTGTCAGTAGGCTGGAAGACGACGTGGATACCTGGATCAGGTTGCCTTTGTCCTTGCTAGGCAGAATCTCGATTATGAAGATGGTGGTGCTACCGCGGTTTTTGTTCTTATTCATGAATATCCCTATGGTTTTGCCCAACTCCTTTTTTTAGTCGGGTCACGACGCTGCTGATAAAATTAGCCTGGGCGGGCAAACAAGCTAGAATTCGGTGGCAGACACTCACCCTGCCGTATCACATGGGGGGACTGGGTGCCCCGGATTTAAACTTATATTATAGAGCAGCGCAGTGAGCCCACGCCTACTACTGGATACACGGCCCTCCGGTCGCTCCCCACTTCCGCCTCGAGACGATAGTTGCTAGTCCGCTGCCTCTCCCCGCCTTGCTATTTGAAAATGCAGATCGCAGGACAGGTATACTTGATTCTATTAACGCTACACGTCACGCCTGGCACCATCTGCTGCAGCTCCAAGCTGGAGCTCTATTATACTCCCCAGTAATGCCCTCGACTGGGTCCGTTGGCTACCCCCCTGCAGGGAACGAGGGGTGATACGAGCATTGAGCTCTCTGAGCATTCGGACGGACGGCGACCTCTTTCATAACGGCGTGGTTAAACAATGGGAGGAGCTGGAGCAGCGAGAGCCCCCACATACCCTACTACAACACTTCCAATTTCATAGGACAAGGCACGCTTTACGCAGCATATTGGGGGAGGACCTCATGGAGCCACCCGAGGTCTCGGAACTGACCTATGTTATTAAAGCTAAATCGCCCCGCAAGATTGTATCTAATATTTATAAGATCGCTATATTCCAAGGCCAGGTTAGATTGGCAACGAGATCTACAGCAACTGATCGATGACGCCATGTGGGCATATTGTTGCACCAGTACGCGCCATGTTTTTTCTAAATGGCAGGCACAGACTGATCCACTTCAAATACCTTAATAGGGCGTACTACACCCCGGAGAGACTACATAGATACGGGTTGAGGGATGTTTCTGCCTGCGATAGATGCGCGGAGCCGACGGCACGCTTTATGCACTTGGCCTGGTCATGTCCAGGGGTATATAAATTTTGGGGACAGGTTTTCAGTGAGCTGGCGAAAATAACTGATTCGGAACTCCCCCTGGACCCTGCCCTGGCCCTGTTGGGTTACTCCAAGAAGATTCCACGAGCGAGGCGCAGACTGATAGACATGGGTCTCCTCCTAGCAAAACGTAGAGTAGCGATCAATTGGCTTCGCGGCCCCACCCCTACTGTGGCGCAGTGGTCACACAATATGCTTTTTTGCTGCACGCAGACAGAGAATTTCAGCGATCTACTCCCCCCCAGGAGCCGCCCAATAAACTTCTGGGGACTTTACATGACATATATAGCTGCCAGGGTACCGACACGGTCTGAACCCGAATGCGACGGGCTGTCCCCACCCCCACACAATACCTGCTGTTTGATCCCCCCTTTTAGCCATCTTGGGTGGGTACAATGACTGTTGGGTCGGGGGCCGTGCCAGTGCATACGCTCCTGATGTTCTGCTTTGGAGAGGCTGAAAGCGATAACACCATTGTCACCAGCATATTACACAGTAGTCACTCACTTGGATATGTTGATTTGTACTTGCTCTGTATGTATTGTGCCTAATTGTATTCACCTGTACACCATGTGCATGCTTTATAACGGCCAGGACGTTACACCTTGCTTCTTGTATGTTATTCTAAAAGTTTGATAAATAAACGGAAAAAAAAAAACTGGGGCAAGCCAGTAGGCAGATTACCCACAGGTAGAGGTAAAAAGACATCTGTCCCTGGACTACAGATCCCCTGTAACAACTACTGTCACTGCACATGACCCCCTTTAACACCTACTGTCACTGCACATGATCCCCTGTAACCTCTACTGTCACTGCACATGATCCCCTGTAACCTCTACTGTCACTGCACATGATCCCCTGTATCCTCTGCTGTCACTGCACATGATCCCCTGTAACCCCTACTGTCACTGCACATGATCCCCTGTAACCCCTACTGTCACTGCACATGATCCCCTGTAACATCTACTGTCACTGCACATGATTCCCTGTAACCTCTACTGTCACTGCACATGATCCCCTGTAAACCCTACTATCACTGCACATAATCCCCTGTAACCTCTGCTGTAACTGCATATGATCCCCTGTAACCCCTACTCTCACTGCACATTATCCCCTGTAACCTCTACTGTCACTGCACATGATCCCCTGTAACCCCTACTGTCCTGTCACTGCACATGATCCCCTGCAACCTCTACTGTCACTGCGTGTGATCCCCTGTAACCTCCACTGTGACTGCACATGATCCCCTGTAACCTCTACTGTCACTGCGTGTGATCCCCTGTAACCTCCACTGTCACTGCACATGATCCCCTGTAACCTCCACTGTCACTGCACATGATCCCCTGTAACCTCCACTGTCACTGCACATGATCCCCTGTAACCTCCACTGTCACTGCACATGATCCCCTGTACACCTACTGTCACTGCACATGATCCCCTGTAACACCTACTGTCACTGCACATGATCCCCTGTAACCTCTGCTGTCGCTGCATATGATCCCCTGTAACCTCTGCAGTCACTGCACATGATCCCCTGTAACCCCTACTGTCGCTGCACATGATCCCCTGTAACCTCTGCTGTCGCTTCACATGATCCCCTGTAACCTCTACTGTCGCTGCACATGATCCCCTGTAACCCCTACTGTCGCTGCACATGATCCCCTGTAACCCCTACTGTCGCTGCACATGATCCCCTGTAACCCCAACTGTCACTGCACATGATCCCCTGTAACCTCTGCTGTCACTGCACATGATCCCTTGTAACCTCTGCTGTCACTGCACATGATCCAATGTAACCCCTGCTGTCGCTGCACATGATCCCCTGTAACCTCTACTGTCGCTGCACATGATCCCCTGTAACCTCTACTGTCGCTGCACATGATCCCCTGTAACCTCTACTGTCGTACATGATCCCCTGTGACCCCTACTGTCACTGCGTGTGATCCCTGTAACCTCCACTGTGACTGCACATGATCCCCTGTAACCTCTACTGTCACTGCGTGTGATCCCCTGTAACCTCCACTGTCACTGCACATGATCCCCTGTAACCTCCACTGTCACTGCACATGATCCCCTGTAACCTCCACTGTCACTGCACATGATCCCTTGTAACACCTACTGTCACTGCACATGATCCCCTGTAACACCTACTGTCACTGCACATGATCCCCTGTAACCTCTGCTGTCGCTGCACATGATCCCCTGTAACCTCTGCAGTCACTGCACATGATCCCCTGTAACCCCTACTGTCGCTGCACATGATCCCCTGTAACCTCTGCTGTCGCTTCACATGATCCCCTGTAACCTCTACTGTCGCTGCACATGATCCCCTGTAACCCCTACTGTCGCTGCACATGATCCCCTGTAACCCCTACTGTCGCTGCACATGATCCCCTGTAACCCCTACTGTCGCTGCACATGATCCCCTGTAACCCCTACTGTCGCTGCACATGATCCCCTGTAACCTCTACTGTCCCTGCACATGATCCCCTGTAACCCCTACTGTCGCTGCACATGATCCCCTGTAACCTCTACTGTCACTGCGTGTGATCCCCTGTAACCTCCACTGTCACTGCACATGATCCCCTGTAACCTCCACTGTCGCTGCACATGATCCCCTGTAACCTCTGTCGCTGCACATGATCCCCTGTAACCCCTACTGTCGCTGTACATGATCCCCTGTAACCCCTACTGTCGCTGCACATGATCCCCTGTAACCTCTGCTGTCGCTTCACATGACCCCCTGTAACCTCTGCTGTCACTGGACATGATCCCCTGTAACCTCTGCTGTCACTGCACATGATCCCCTATAACCCCTACCTTCGCTGCACATGATCCCCTGTAACCTCTGCTGTCGCTGCACATGATCCCTTGTAACCTCTGCTGTCACTGCACATGATCCCCTGTAACCCCTGCTGTCGCTGCACATGATCCCCTGTAACCTCTACTGTCGCTGCACATGATCCCCTGTAACCTCTACTGTCGCTGCACATGATCCCCTCTAACCTCTACTGTCGCACATGATCCCCTGTAACCCCTGCTGTCGCTGCACATGATCCCCTGTAACCCCTACTGTCGCTGCACATGATCCCCTGTAACTTCTACTGTCGCTGCACATGATCCCCTGTAACCCCTACTGTCGCTGCACATGATCCCCTGTAACCCCTACTGTCGCTGCACATGATCCCCTGTAACCCCTACTGTTGCTGCACATGATCTCCTGTAACCTCTACTGTCGCTGCACATGATCCCGTGTAACCCCTACTGTCGCTGCACATGATCCCCTGTAACCTCTACTGTCATTGCACATGATCCCCTGTAACCTCGACTGTCGCTGCACATGATCCCCTGTAACCTCTACTGTTGCTGCACATGATCCCCTGTAACCCCTGCTGTCGCTGCACATGATCCCCTGTAACCCCTACTGTCGCTGCACATGATCCCCTGTAACCCCTACTGTCGCTGCACATGATCCCCTCTAACCTCTGCTGTCGCTTCACATGATCCCTTGTAACCTCTGCTGTCACTGCACAAGATCCCCTGTAACCCCTGCTGTCACTGCACATGATCCCCTGTAACCTCTACTGTCGCTGCACATGATCCCCTGTAACCTCTACTGTCACTGCCCATGATCCCCTGTAACCTCTACTGTCGCTGCACATGATCCCCTGTAACCCCTACTGTCGCTGCACATGATCTCCTGTAACCCCTACTGTCGCTGCACATGATCCCATGTAACCCCTACTGTCACTGCACAAGATCCCCTGTAACCTCTACTGTCGCTGCACATGATCCCCTGTAACACCTACTGTCGCTGCACATGATCCCCTGTAACCTCTACTGTCACTGCACATGATCCCCTGTAACCCCTACTGTCACTGCACATGATCCCCTGTAACCCCTACTGTCACTGATGATCCCCTGTGACCTCTACTGTCACTGCACATGATCCCCTGTAACCTCTACTGTCACTGCACATGATCCCCTGTAACCTCTACTGTCACTGCACATGATCCCCTGTAACCTCTGCTGTCACTGTACATGATCCCCTGTAACCCCTGCTGTCACTGCACATGATCCCCTGTAACCTCTACAGTCGCTGCACATGATCCCCTGTAACCTCTACTGTCTCTGCCCATGATCCCCTGTAACGTCTACTGTCGCTGCACAAGATCCCTGTAACCTCTACTGTCGCTGCACATGATCCCCTGTAACACCTACTGTCGCTGCACATGATCCCCTGTAACCTCTACTGTCACTGCACATGATCCCCTGTAACCCCTACTGTCACTGCACATGATCACCTGTAACCCCTACTGTCACTGCACATGATCCCCTGTAACCTCTACTGTCACTGATGATCCCCTGTAACCCCTACTGTCACTGCACATGATCCCCTGTAACCCCTACTGTCACTGCACATGATCCCCTATAACCTATACTGTCACTGCACATGATCCCCTGTAACCTCTACTGTCACTGCTTATGATCCACTGTAACCTCTACTGTCACTGCATATGATCCCCTGTAACCTCTACTGTCACTGATGATCCCCTGTAACCTCTACTGTCACTGCACATGATCCCCTGTAACCCCTACTGTCACTGCACATGATCCCCTGTAACCTCTACTGTCACTGCATATGATCCCCTGTAACCTCTACTGTCACTGCACATGATCCCCTGTAACCCCTACTGTCACTGCACATGATCCCCTGTAACCCCTACTGTCACTGCACATGGTCCCCTGTAACCTCTACTGTCACTGCATGCGATCCCCTGCAACCTCTACTGTCACTGCACATGATCCCCTGTAACCCGTAACCTGTGCTGTCACTGCCTATGATCCCCTGTAACCTCTGCTGTCACTGCGCATGATCCCCTGTAACCTCTACTGTCACTGCTCATGATCCCCTGTAACCTCTACTGTCACTGCGCATGATCCCATGTAGCCTACTGTCACTGCGCATGATCCCCTGTAACCCCTACTGTCACTGCACATAATCCCCTGTAACCTCTACTATCACTGCACATGATCCCCTGTAACCTCTACTGTCACTGCCTTTGATCCCCTGTAACCTCTACTGTCACTGCACATGATCCCCTGTAACCTCTGCTGTCACTGCACATGATCCCCTGTAACCCCTACTGTCACTGCACATGATCCCCTGTAACCCCTACTGTCACTGCACATGGTCCCCTGTAACCTCTACTGTCACTGCATGCGATCCCCTGTAACCTCTACTGTCACTGCACCCGATCCCCTGTAACCCGTAACCTCTGCTGTCACTGCCTATGATCCCCTGTAACCTCTGCTGTCACTGCGCATGATCCCCTGTAACCTCTACTGTCACTGCTCATGATCCCCTGTAACCTCTACTGTCACTGCGCATGATCCCCTGTAACCTACTGTCACTGCGCATGATCCCCTGTAACCCCTACTGTCACTGCACATAATCCCCTGTAACCTCTACTATCACTGCACATGATCCCCTGTAACCTCTACTGTCACTGCCTTTGATCCCCTGTAACCTCTACTGTCACTGCACATGATCCCCTGTAACCTCTACTGTCACTGCCTATGATCCCCTGTAACCTCTACTGTCACTGCCTATGATCCCCTGTAACCTCTACTGTCACTGCACATGATCCCCTGTATCCTCTACTGTCACTGCCTATGATCCCCGGTATCCTCTGCTGTCACTGCATATGCAGGATTGAGGGGGCAGTATCCTCCCTCACTCAGAAAGGGTCAAGTCATCAGAACACACCTTTGATGACAATACAGAAATGGATGGGGCAATTCCGCAGAGTTGCATGATTGTCAAGTGCACTGGAGTTAAAACACAGGGCTAAATAAAAAGATGGGCAGGCCAGGAAGCTGCAGCTTTTCCAAGCCTTGCAGAGCAGTTTTGTATCAACCATCCTCCACAATATTCATAGCCCCATGGGCATTTTGTAATACGGAACAATGTGGATTTCAGGCCAAAGGACCCAGCCTTCATAGTGTCACAAGGTCAGGACTTAATCGGTTATTTTCGTCTAAATACTGTCACTTGTCTCTCGTTTTACGCCATTAACCTTGAACCAACATTCATCCTGTGTACCACTGCATACTTCTCTCTGCAGAGCAAGGCCCGGCTGGAAATCCAGGAATATTATTAAAAGATGATCGTTCTAGTAGAATAATAAGCAGAGCTGAACCAGAAATGGGCAAGAGTCCAAGCACAGGTAAGTTTCATGTGGTCCCCAATACGGAGCTGTTTTAGCAGAAATAGCAGCATTTTTGACACCAGCACACTACACACAGTCTGATGTTTCGGTGTTGGTTGTAAATCAGAAACCTTCTTCAGGGGGTTGTTTGTAATGGACTTAGTTCTCTCATCATGCACCCTCTATGTGTGTATGTATGTGTGCAGTATTTGTGAACTTCTAACCTAGCCGAAAGGCAGTGGCCCACTGTACAGTGCCAATGGCAAAGAGAGACAAGCTAGGTCTCGGTGCGGAGTTCCGAGAGGGCAGGTGGAGCATTTACTTAGGGCCTGATTTAGATCTTGGCGGAGGGGTTACTCCGTCACAACGGTGACGGATATCCTGTCCACCGAAATATCAATACCATTGGATATATGGGATTGCTATTTCGGCGGACGGGATATCTGTCACCGTGGTGACGGAGTTACCTGTCCTCCACGATCTAAATCAGGCCCTTAGTTGTGATGTAGTGTTCTTTAGAAAGGTTTGTCTCCTGCTGTTTCCTTCATTGACAAAAAGGATAAGGTGATCCTGATGGATACACTGATGTTGTTCCAGATTCTGGTTGTAGGAAACAGGGATTTTGTTGTAGTACCCCCCCACACACACACACTTTTTGCCTGGTATGTGATGCAACTTTGACTGAAAGTGCACTCAGTTCCTGCTAACCAGGTCCCCAGTGCCAGAGCTCTTTCCCAAAACTGTACAATTGTGTTTCACCCAATTGGCAAAACCTTTAGCACCCTCCATAAGTCCCTAGTAAATGGTACCCTGGTACCTAGGGCCATTACTGTCCTAAAAACAAACCCACTACTGTACCTCCAGGGGTTGCTAGTGTAACCTTTGAGGATGACTCCTCAGATGAGGAAGTCCTCCTAGCCTTTAACTGAAAAGTGGGCCCAAAAGGTGAGGTGGAGATTCCAGAGGCGAGTAGATAATTCCACTACATACTGGTGAATGGAACCCCAGCCACTGCCCTGAGAAACACCTGTGCCAGTCACACTGTTGTGCATGACAGGTTGGTTCTCTCAAACCAGTATGTCCCAGGGGAGACAAAAAGAGTAAGGGATATCACAGGGGAGGTTACAGTTAGGCCTGTGGCTTTAGTATCCCTAGAGATAGCTGGGTCCCTTAGTTGTCAGAGGGTGGTAGTCCGTTCAGACCTCCTCTTGACTGTCTCTTTGGTAACGACCACCCAGAGGTTGGTCATAGCCAAAAATAGGTACTGGTCCAGTGACAGTCCTCTCCCAACGATTCTGGAGGTGCTGAACCTGCAGCTAGAGCAAGTAAGCCACAAAAGAAGAGGGAAAAGAGAAAGTACAGGAAAGGTGGGCAACTTTAGCCAAAGTTCCAGTCAGCCAAGGGACTTCTACCACAGTAGAGGAGAACTCCAAAGTTGTCACTGGTGCAGCCCCACCTGATCCACAAAAAGTCCTGACTAGTCAGGCAGATGTTAGGCATGAGATGGTGGCTCCTCAGCTAACAGAAGAGAGAGTGGGAGGGGGGTGTTTGCTACAGGATGTAGTTACCTCCCACTCTAAAACAGCAGACAGGCAACCAGAACCCCACGAAACCTGTATGTTAACACCTTCACCTGTCAGCGAAGAGCTAAAGGTGTGGTTCTGGGCACTGACAGCTGTCAGTGGCCTCTGCTGGGTGTTAGCCATTGTGGCTACACTGTTCTTGGCATGATGGTCTGACCCCATGTCTAATAGCAAGCTAGGCCCCCTGACCCTGTTGGTCATAGACACCTGTGATCCCAAGACAAACAGATTGGGCGAGGACACTAAAGAAGCAGACAAAGGGCATTTTAAATTGGGTCCTAACCCTGATGAGGTAGGTCAGTCCCTAGAGGGAATGACCTAGACATGAGGATGTAAGGCAGAGTAGGCCCTGCAACAGTCAAGCCTGTTTCCTTACTCTTCCTCACCTGACAGACTAGAAACAACCCCCTCCCCCCTAGGTTTGGCTGAGTCTCCTGGCCTGTGGGCTGGTGGATGGGGGGGGGGGGGGGCTTGTGTGGGAAACTGGGATTCTGTTGCAGTACCCCCCACACACACTTTTTGCCTGGTATGTGAAACAACTTTGAGTGAAAGTGTACTGAGTTCCTGCTACCCAGGTCCCCAGTGCCAGAGCTCTTTCCAAAAACTGTACAATTGTGTTTCACCCAATTGGCAAAACGTTTAGCACCCTCTGAAAGTCCCTGGTAAATGGTACCCTGGTACCTTGGGCCTGAGGTTCTAAAGATGGCCCCTAAGGGCTGCATCACGAATTGTACCACCCTAAGGGACTCCTCACCGAGCACATATAAGACTGCTATTGTCGGCTGCATGTCTTTGTGCAGACAAAAGTGAAAACAGGACATGTCACACATCCCTGTGTGCCATGTCCCCTAACACAGCATGTAATATTTGTAAGTCACCCCTACAGCAGGCCTGACAGCCCTAAGGCAGGGTGCTGAATATTACATGTAAGGTCAAACCTGCATGAGCAGATATGCCCTTGTGCTGGTCAGACCTAATACTGCCAGTACAAGTGACCAGGGAAGCCATTTTAAGACATGTGCTGGACACTGGTGAAAACGAGTTCACCAGACACATGATGGCTTCACTGATGATAGGGATGTTTGGTATCAAACAGCTCGTATAGATAAACCCAAACTGATTCAAGTGATGGATTTACCAATACATACATCCAGAGGGCACCTTAGAGGAGCCCCCTGAAAACCTACTAGCCTATGGTGTGCTTGCTGACTGGTTTCTGCCAGCCTGCCACCAAGACACTGTTCTGACCTCCTAGAGTGAGAGCCTCTGCTCTCAGGGGACCCAGAACGAAAGCCTGTCCAGGAAGAGGGTGTCACACCCCCTCCAACAGAATGACCTGCTAATTAGCCTTCCTAGGCAGGCAAGCTTCATAGGGCTGCCACATTTGAAATGCGAATCTGGCTCCCGCTCACAGGAGAGGAAGCCGACTCCCAGTGTCCAGAGACCCCTTAGCACCTGGACAGGTGATAAAATGTGCTTGTCAGGTAGGCGTGCCACCCCCAGGCTAGTACCTCCCCTAAGGTGGGCTACTGTGAGGTGGACACCATTTTTCAAAAGAAGCCATCTTTGTGATGGCATACATAGGAATTCTGGGACAGGGTTATGCCCTCTTCCCACAGGAAGTGATCATATAGGGTGTGGTGTAGTGACCTCAAGGGTCATAGCCCATTGGCTACTACCATACACTCTAACTTCTGCATTTAGGGTAGCCCCTGGTACCAGAGAAGTAGATCCTTACGATCTAAGAAGAGAGAGGACACCGAAGACTCACAAAAGCAGAGAAAAGAGAAGAAACAACTGACCTGGTACCAACCCTGCCACCCTGTCTGCATCCCTCGTCAAAAACTGCACCAAAGTCGACTCGTCCTGCAGCTGTGCCTCCAGAAACCTGAGAGGACTGCCTGCCTTTGAATAAGATCTTAGACCTCCTGTGAACAGCAGACCTGTTCTGAAGAAACTCCAAAAGAAAAGACTCTGAGGGCTCTGGAACTTCCAAAACCTGCCACACAAAGTTACCACTGCACCCGTCACCTGCGGCCCAAGTTGAAGTGGGCCACTGGTGTCAACAAGGTCCCCCAGCCCTCGAGTCCATCGTGGTTTCTCCCCTCCTGGACTCCCCGATGTCACCTGCAGCCTCTACACGCAGGCCCCCTCAACTGCGAGTGCTCCAGTAAGGAAAAATCCAATGCCTAAAGATACCTCTACACCCGTCGCCCCTGGGCCTTGGAGAAGAGGACCAAAGGTGTCCCCCCATCCCCGAGCATCGCAAGGCCTGAGCCCACTTACTGGTTCAGCCCAACTGGCTTCCTAGCCAGAGCCTGCAGTCCCTTTTTACTGTGACTGATCCCTATTGAAACGCATTGGGCTCCCGATGCTGATTTGCACCCTGCACCCGGTCATCTCCGTGCCGCTGGTGGTGTACTGCTGGTGCTGCCTTGGACCTTGCCCCCCACTCACCTTGACTCCTGGAGACTGGTCTCGTAAGACTCGTCCCACGCCAGCCTGCTACCTAGAGGATTGGTTCCTCTCCCACTTTCCGCCCGTATTCATAATCGCGGACCAAGCGACCCCGCAGCCGGCTCCAGTCCGGTCTTCCAGAAATTTGGATCCCCTCATTTAGATCATTCCTAATCGCCCGGATACATCACGGACCCCTTCCTAATCGGCAGCCCTCCAACTTCCCACGCCGGTTCATCCATTCATTTAGTGGAATAACGCTTGCCTGACGCCTCGCCTCATCTGGCCTTGTCAAATCATTCTGATTGATCCTGGACTCTTGACCTGTCCTATACTAAGTTCAGCACTATTTTTAAACTAGTGACCATTGTCCTGATGATGACCTGAAATCAATCAGGTTGAAACGCCGTCGACTACCCAGCATACAACTTTGGCGCTGTTGTGGTCAATTTATTTATCCCGAATCCAAAATACCAACATTGTATATATTTATTTTGTCATTTTGACCACATTGTTACTTTCCTTACTCCTTTCGCTGTTCACGCTGTTATTCTTCACCCCTGTGTCACTGCGCCATTCACCATCACCAGCACGCCCAGTGCTCACTTGTGTGGTATGGTCACTGTATATTGAATTGTACTGTAATGCTGTTATAACTACTTATAAATAATAATTTTTTCACCTTACCCTTTCTGTTGTGGTCTCCCTTCCTTTGCCCCCACCCTCTGTGATTTATATCACTGTTTTTATTGTTAGCTAGGTAGGCACGGGTAGCAGACGTGACAGCCTTGAAGATGATACAGCTGACCTTGAACATTGTACAGACCGGCAAAAGGAGCCTGTGAGCTCAATGACGGTGGGGTGGGAGTGATGTGATCATGGTTCTCTGGCCCTTAATGTGATGTGCTGGGTTATATAGAATACCCTTAAGAAGGGACAGTGTAGAGTCTGGGAGGTCATGCAGCAGGGTTGCCGCTATCCAGATGCAAGAGTATGAGGGGTTTGAAATTCATTTATAAAGTTGCATTTTTGAAGGAACAATTTCACTTTCTTTAATAGAGAGAGCTACGCTGTGCTATGCTATGCTATGCTATACTATGCGGGTTTACAAAGCGCATAGCTACCCGAAGGCTGCCCAGCTCTGAGTGAATCAGAAAGTGTATCCTTAATAATCAAGAGCTGATGCCTAATTAATAAGGGTAGAGCCAAGTTTTTAGCATTTTTCGGAATTTTATCTCATTGGGTTCTATTCTTAATTCTTTTGGCATAGAGTTAGATAGTTTGGGTGACAGATAAGAGAATGATCTCCCCCCGCCCCCCCTCTGGATCTATGAACACGTGGAAAACTTCAAGAGCTTTACATTAGAAGATCGTAGACTTCTATTGGGGGTATACGCCTATAAAAGGTCCCTAATCAAGGGAGTGCCTTAAACTTTGTCCTTTCCTCCACTGGAAGCCAGTGCAGGGAGGACAAAGAAGTTTTTGCACAGGAATGTTTGCGTAGCTTGTAAATAGTCCAAGCCACTGCATTTTGAGCCACCTGTAGTCTCTTGATGACCGATTTAGGAGATCCCAAATACAAAGAGTTTCCGTAGTCCAGGCGAGAAAGAATGAGTGCCTGAACCACAATTCTCCTAGATTGTGGGGGTCATAGATCCAGAATTTTTCGAAGAGTTCTCAACATGGCATAACATGAGGTAGTCAGTTTCTTGGCTTGGACTTCCATTGTTAGCGAGAGCTGGAGTCCAGCTGTCTTTGTTTTCTTGGTGATGTGTTCCTTACAGTGAGGATGGTGTCAAAGGTGAATCCGAGTGACTTAGCCTTGGTTGAAAGTTGGGATTTGAATTTGTCCTGATTCAGGTGGTTGAGCCAGGTTTGAACTAAGTGTTGCTTGTTGTTCGTTGTGAATCGGAGGAATTGGGTTTTGATGGAGCTCTTTTTCAGATAGATGCTTGAGGCACAGGATATCTGGCGTGGAAGAAACTTTCATGTATAGTTGTGCGCCATCGGCATATTGATAGTTTTCAATGGTGTTATTGGTGATCTGTGTTCCAAGAGGTGCCATGTATAGGTTGAAGTTGACTGGGGGATGAGATGGATGTGTGTGAGGTCTCCGCAGGTGATGGGGGGCTTCTGGGGTCTGGAGAAGCTTATGTGATGAAGTGGTGTCAGCTGGAGATGTAAGAGGACATCCCCAGAGAATTCCATTGGAGACTTCAGGGTCTGGCTGTGTCAGGGAGAGTCGGCTAGATCGAATGAGCAGATAGGTTCATCAGTATCAGAAGGCAGGGGTCATCTGCTTCTGTTGTTTTTAATTTGTAAGGTACATGTCTCCAGGCTGCTGTGTGTTCTCAAGCTGGATTGATAGTCATACAGGAGAAGCTTGGCACTGTTGTTATCTTGACGTTCTGTGTAGACAGCTTTTTTTAAAGATCATGCGTGAGGGTGAGTTATAGGCTGGTAGTTGGTGAGGTCATCAAGGGTCTAGTATGGGTTTCTTTAGGCGTGGGAGGGTCTGGCCTTGTTTTTCACAGATTCTGGGTAGATGCTTTATATGAAGGAGGTGTTGATGGTGGTAAGTAGGGGTAAGAAAGCTTCACCGTTGAGCTCTTTGACGAAGGGTGAGACATCCTCTACATTAGAGATAGGTTTGAGGGATCTGAGGATGTCGGCATATCTGTGAGCGACAGGGGGTTTAAGGATGGCCATTGTGGGATGTATAGCCAGGTTGTGCTGGTATAGAACTTGCTTTGTCAGATGTGACAAGTTTTTTGCATGTTGTCTCTTGGAAATTAGTAGCACAAGGTCATCGGGGGTTCTGCTTGGCATATGAGGAATTCTATTGAGTTTAATGTTACTTGCCTAGGGTGTGGGATCAGAAAGATATATTTCCGGGCTTCTTTTCTTACAGGTCTGGTCCATACACTGGCTATAAGCAGGAATAACTAGGATGTGAAAGTGAGCAGTGTTTCTGCGCTGAACAATACATCGGGTTGTGTATGGTGCTGAGGTCTCTACTGTGTGATGTCTGGAGCAGGAAGCCCTGCAGAGCATGCATTGATGAGCTTGGGTTCGAGGGTGTGTTCTCTAGTTTTGAAGGTGTGGGGGATGTGTATCTCTTTGGATATTAGATTGGATCTGTGTGCTGTGAGAATGTTGTCTGAGTGCTTGGATGTTTAGTTGTCATTGTGAGGCTAGGTAATGATGGGTTCTGGACCAAGGACATATCGTCTTAGATTTTAGGTGCTTTCTGAGATGGCCGTTGAGCAGGAATTGTGGGCCAAAGCCATTCATAACCATAACAGGTCCAAATAGGAGACACCCTTTTCTACCATTGGCTGGAAACGCCTGGGCTGTGGGATGCTCTGAAGAGTTGCCTGAAGTAGGAAATCTGCAGGTATTTTGTCACTTGCAGATTACCGTAGTCGGCAAGGGCTTTGGTGTTGGTGAGTCCCCCGAACAAACCATCGGGATAGAAGATTCGCACTCTGATAATCCTTATAAGGATCTACGAGGCGGGAGTTTACGTTGTTTGGACAACTGTAATGTTGAACATATTTGTAATTTTATTAGGGTATAACTGATGGTTACCTTGTGGAAAAGCTTATTCCTAACACAGTAGGTCTGAGTTGTTGATGGGGCAAAGTTCATAGGCCTGATTGTATATTCTGAAAAGTTATGATAAAGGTAGTAGGCCTGACATATTAATTGTGAAAAGCATATGTAGGAGTCAATAGGCAGTTACGGGTGGATTGTTATTGCACCCTACCGATAGGCATTTACCGGTGGATTGTTATTACACCCTACCAATAGGCATTTACCGGTGGATTGTTATTACACCCTACCAATAGGCATTTACCGGTGGATTGTTATTACACCCTACCAATAGGCATTTACCGGTGGATTGTTATTACACCCTACCGATCGGCATTTACCGGTGGATTGTTATTACACCCTACTGACAGGCATTTACCGGTGGATTGTTATTATACCCTACCGATAGGCATTTACCGGTGGATTGTTATTACACCCTACCAATAGGCATTTACCGGTGGATTGTTATTACACCCTACCGATCGGCATTTACCGGTGGATTGTTATTACACCCTACTGACAGGCATTTACCGGTGGATTGTTATTACACCCTACCGATAGGCATTTACCGGTGGATTGTTATTACACCCTACCAATAGGCATTTACCGGTGGATTGTTATTACACCCTACCAATAGGCATTTACCGGTGGATTGTTATTACACCCTACCAATAGGCATTTACCGGTGGATTGTTATTACACCCTACCGATAGGCATTTACCGGTGGATTGTTATTACACCCTACCGATAGGCATTTACCGGTGGATTGTTATTACACCCTACCGATCGGCATTTACCGGTGGATTGTTATTACACCCTACTGACATGCATTTACCGGTGGATTGTTATTACACCCTACTGACAGGCATTTTGGTAAATGTATCCTCACAGGTTACCGTAGTAGACAAGGGTTTCGGTGCTTGTTACAAGCCGTGGGTAAAGAAGATTTCCACTGTAAGAATCCTTGTTAGACCCTCTTAGGAGAGATAATATATTTTTTTCCATCTGTAATTTTGGACACTTGTAATTTTATGACTGTGTGCCTGGTAGTTGCTTTTGTAGGAAAGCTTAAGCTCAGCACAGCAGGTCTGACGTTTTTATGGTGACAACCTCATGATGCCAGCTCTAGGCCCGATTGTTTCACTAGGAAAATGTATTTCAGATGCCCTGGTCTGATCTGTTTAATATGAAAAGGTACAGCAGAGGCAGTAGGCGCTTTTATTGCTTTGCCCCACATATCTTAAAGCTAATAGGCCGTTAGAGGAGGTGTTAAAGCCTGCAGTCAGATATCTTGTAACGTGAAATCTCCCAGAATACCTTAATAGGGAGGTATTTGGTTTTGGTTACCCTCTTGGATAAACCCTAGGGGTGGAAGATTTGCACTGTAATAATTCTTGCTAGAATCTTTTCAGAAGGCTTGACAGGCTCAACTGTCTGCCAGGATCTTGTAATAAAAAATATTAAATAATGCTTTGCGCCAATTGTATAAATATATATACATAGTGATACTCGAAGGGTCTTTGAGTCAACCCTCTTCTGCCATTGGTCTGCCCGAGTGTCATTTACACACTGCTCCCATCCATGACAGCTTACTGTTCGGGGCAGTGGTTCAGTTCACACCAGTCATTGTCTCTGTTGCCCTGCGAATGATGGCTTTTTCTGATGACACGTGCACATCCGCTGGAAAATGAGTGTGCTTCAGTGTCAGGGCTGGTCGGCCGGTGTTTCAGTTTTCAGTATTCTCCTTTTATGGTTCCCCTTTTATTTCCCTGCTTTTCCTCTTTTTATTTTTCTTAAGAGAATACCACAGGTCCCCAGGCAGTGCCAACGGGCCGCAGGTTTGTGGTTCTATTGCAGTGCGCCACATCCCGCGTAGCCACTTCCTCAAAACCAGGTGACCCGAAGGAATGCTGTTGACCACATTGCATCATTGTTTTACCATCGGAAGATGGAATGAATGAATACATTTAATGTGTGATTATTTATAAATCATTACATTGATAAAAGAAAAGTATCACAGTGAAGAAGCACAAGAAAAAGTGCAATTCGAAGATGGCCATAACATTGATTGGAAATGTGGCGGCCATGTTGGAACTTTAAAACCTTGATAGACTATGTACAATACCACTGCAAGACTGACACCCACTGCTATGTTTAGGTTTGTTATTTTAAGCATCCACCACACTCTCTTGAGACAGCAGCAGGTGTTCTTTGTTCTGCGTGTGTTCTTTTAATTTATCTTGCATATGTTGTTGAGTTTGTGTGTTTTATTGTGGTTGTGTCAGAGCGTGAATGCCAGTCAGTGGATAGGTGATAGTGCAAAGATGACTGACAGAGTGCACGTATGATGACGTACTGAGTGCCTAAACCCATCCATGACACAAAAGGCCCTTTCATTCATAAGCCAGACCTATTGGCATTGCCAATGCTTGTGTTTAGATGATTGTGGCTGGAAACCACATTGATCAATGTCACAGAATTCTAGTTTTTTAACAATATGGTTTTTTTTTAAAACAGAAGATCCTATCATCACATCTGTCTATACGATAAGCGATAACGAAGCGCTGCACCGCAAGACCCGCCTCGATTCGGAGAGAAGAGAACCAATGGATTGCTCGCCAAGTAAGTGATGACTTGTGAAATAAGGCCACGATTCAAAGCTTTTTGTGTTTGGAGTTATGTCTTACGCCTGACCTAATCATGAATCGCATGAAGCAAGACCCACATTGACAAAAAGCTTTGTTAATGAGGCCTATGCATTTAGAAAACGACAGACTTTTCAGGCTGTCTTTATAAATGATGACTTGACACAGCACTGCAGACTGGTCAGGATGTTGTTCATGTCAGTTGGGTGAGCGGCAGAGCTCTCACCGTGGGATGCACGCTGTCTCAGTGATTTGTGGACATTTCACAGCGGGACAAACACAGACCGTGTTCTACCCTGCGGTGATTGCCTTTTTTTTTTACGGGTGCCCCCCCCATTACACCCGCTGCCCTGCCCACACGCACTTCGCCACCTACAACTACAGCGCTGTTTAATTAAACACTGAAGTGCAGACGGTGAAATGACCATCTGCAGAATTAACGTGGGTGAAAGTCTGAACACCCATCTCACATATACGGATGTTACGCCTCTGAGGGCGGCAGCTGAGACAGCCAGACTGCCCTCCAGAAGGTTTGCGCAATATCTGGCTGGTGATTCAAGTGGCAGAAGTCATGTTTATTCGCTCAAAATCCATCAGCTCCGGAATCACGCTTGACCATAGGAAGAGCTGTACTGTGCTGGCAACGCCGTACATTCCGATACCTGGGCTCACGTGTATACCACTCAGAACAAGACTTATTGGATGGGAATGTTGCGTGCGCTGTCACAGCACTGTAGGGGCAGATAGCCTCCGGAGTATGCGGCCATTGTCGGTCATGGGCAGGGTTGCCCTCGCTAGAAAGGTAATACTACCCCCGATTCCTCTATGACTTCGCTAACATGCCACTTTATGTACCCGTGCGCTTGAACGCCTACTCATCGAACTGATTCGGAACCAAAGCCGGAGGTGGGTAGCACTAGCGAAAATACGATGCTGAACCGATCCGAGAGACCTATGTGCCCCTAACTTTGAACACTCCTACATCACCTCACTGGCTGGCAATGGGTTAGCCGTTGGTTTGAGGCCTCTGGCTAGAGGATACCCCTACGCTGGACATGCCATAGGTGGCGATGAAACGTATAACCCAACAGAACGAGGGACGCATCCCTCCTCGCAAATTTTACGAGTAGCCCACCCATGTTTTCCTAGAGCCATATGCATCACAGTGAAGGGTCTCCGCTCTGCCCGTGCTCCCCTGTTGCAAGGCTTGTTCCAGGTTCACAACACACAAGCATTGGCTCTTCTTCCACAGTGGCGCACGCAGGGGATGGAGACCCTGGGCGACCACTGTGACAATGGGCAATTACTTTTCTTTGAGAGCCATATTGAGTCACATGAGCTTCCCCGGGGGCACTTTCTGACTGAAAACACACTAACGCATGCACTTCGATGCAAGTGGGAAATAACGAGAGATGCACCATCTATGCATGAAATGCTGCAATCCCTGCACACCATTGGCAGAGGACAACACGTGATCTGATGGATCCCAAGGGCACTAACAACTCTTGACTCTCCTAGAAGCGCTGTGCACCAGGTGGAATCGGACTCCCACAGGGAGCTCCATGAAGCTGAATGGAACAAGGACCTTGCACACCCTACACAGTGTCTAAAAACGCCCGGCTCAAACTCATTCACTTCAGTTTTCTTCACAGGGCCAGTGGTTGCAAAACATCAAGGATAGATGGCCGTGACATGTGTGGTCCACCATCATGACCTCACTCAATCAAGCACTGCTACATTTGCACAAAGATGTCAAAAAGAAGGCTTCCAGAGAGGAAATGTGTTCTGTACCAGGGTGCTCCGTGTCCTTCACGAGTTCTCCTTTCTCGACTAGAGGTGGCCTGCCCACGTCTCGCAAGCCTGGGACGAAGACTGTTTCATCCTCCACTTCAGCATCCGTCCAACCTCCACATTACCTCCTTCTCAAGTCCCAGCTGAGATTCAAGTCACTCATCACTTTAACAGCCTGCTGCGCATGTATAGGTACCAACGCCGAAGGTTTCAACTCCACAAAAGCATTTTTTTCCTGAGAATGTTAAACATACGGGCCCCCAAGTAAGACACTGCAAGTTGTCGAGTGAGTTTTCATCACACACATTCTTGCTGTGACTGATGTACGGAGACTATTCGGATTCTTAGATGGACTGAAGGACCTTGTCTTCTGTGGTGCTGGATTCCATCCTGCCAAGAATCCCTCTAGTTGATGATGATTCAGGAATTAATGATTCCTGAGATAGGATGCAAGAGGGTCTGGATGGGTTGCACCACTCAACATTAGGATCCGGCAAGACTGTGTGAGCCACGACTAAGGGGCTGTAATTTGTGCCTGTTCATTGGTTTTACACAGGAAAGAGCCTTTGATGTGACAACACTATCCGCGTACCCCAGGGTATTGTATGAGTAACACGGCATGAAGGTGTTGTGGTAGACGGCTTTGGCTGTCCTGAAGAGACCCACGTAAATTACTGAGTGGATCGAAACATCGACACCAGAGAAGGTGGTGTCCACACCTGATTTAATTTTCAACACAAGGATTAAAGATTACATTGGACTGTGAACTATTCAACTTTGGGGCATCTTTTTAAGCTACATTGCATATATTTGTTTTTATAATATCACTGATTTCACTATGCGCTTCCGAGCACTGCGCCGTCTACGCTATTGTACAGCACAGTACCATTGAAGAGTACCTAAATGTTTGTAATCGGAAAAGCTGTGTTCATTCTGTGTCCAGGTAGATTGTATCTACTCAAATTGTTTCTGGAGCTTACTCACACAGGAAATAACGTTTCAAGTGAGACCCACAGAATGCTCTTCCCTGGTGCTGTAACTGGGCAGAGCGGGTTAGTCCTGTGTACCTCTGACAATAGTAGCAGTTTCACAGGGAAGGAATGTTCGCACACCCGTGTTTAGAGGATTGACTGATCAAGTCTGCAACTTGCGGAAGGCGTCCTGAAGAACTTCAATTGATAATAGACCCCCTTGGTGAGCTGCTCATCACCCCAAGAAATCAGTACTACCCCCATCCAGTGTTTTCAATACTGGGGAGCAGAGATAACTGCAGCAAGGGGTGTATTGTCTCTGCTGCAAGGGATGGTTTGTTCCATTCATCAGAAATCTCTTCAAATTCATCTTGCTCAATCTGCTGCAGTCAGAATAGTTTCTTCACTCTTGAGCGACAGCGCTTCCTGCATCGCTCTGGTCTGGGATGCAAGTTCCACGCAAGAGCTCTGCAAAATTCCTTAATGACCAGTTGTGTCAGAAAATTGAGGAATTGAGTTGAAAAGTTTTGACTATCTTCCAAGGTCTTACAGTCCAGTGGTCGTGCTGAAAGAAGTGTCTTCTGACCAAAGTCCAGGTCACCTGCTGGTTCTTCCAAGACACTGGAGACAGATGCATCTCTGGATGGCTGGAGAGCTGTCTGGGCAAATCACTGCCTAGGGGTAGCTATCCCTCTTGGAGAAGAAGTTTTACAAATTGGAGTCAGCAGTTCCTCTTTAACTGAAGTCTTAGACTACCAACACGTCCAGCCGGTATCTAAACAAGGAGTGGGTGGGCCCAGGATTCTCTTACAGGAAGATGAGTTCATTCAGCTTTGGTTATTGGTGAACTCTGTCTCACTGCAGGCCAAAGCAGGAAGGCTTTGCTCAGAATGCCAAACGTGGTCCCTTCTGGATACAGTGGTTCCTCTCCAGTTAGTAAGAATACTCTCACACTCGTGCAGAGGTTTTTAGATGTCCAAATGTGTACATGTTCTGGAGTCAGAATTGTCCACTCTGGGGACCAATGCAGGGAGCCAAAGGGAAGCACCATGCACCCTTTTTCTTAAGTTCAGACAACCCTCCAATCCTGGAGAACGCATCTTTCCTTTCTTGTCCTCATGTCCTGGGCCCTGGAGTCAAGAGTCCCACCTCTGACCAGTTAGGGCTGGTTTAGGTGGCTTTGTTGATTGTAAGTCATATGGATTCCCATGCAGGCCAGGGTTGCCTGCATCAGGAGGAGGGGGGGCAGGGTGTCACTTGAGCGGAGGGAAACTACTCTAAGGAAGGGAATGGAGTGGCAGCTTCCAATCAGCGACCAGGTAGACAAGGTTTGGGGGACACAGCCTTGGAGTGCAGTGTGTACAGGTTATCATATCCACTCTGGAAAAAGAGAGCCCGTGTAAGCAGCGACCCCTATCATGTGCATCATAAACATGGCGTCCAAATGGACGCCGCCTTTCACCCGGTGCCAGTAAACCGCACAGATGACGCAGACCTTCCCTCCAGATGTACCCCACCCCTGAGGAAGGCAAGAGGCGCCAGGGATGGTGCCAGCCTGAGTTTACACTGAAGGAAAACTTAGGCTGGGGAGAATTCAGACTCAACCCCCCTCTCCACCTCCCCCAGGAGTACTGGGAGGGCTGGTAAAAAGGCCTGTGTCCATAGACTGTCAATCTCCCGCCATCACCACCTGTCACTGAGCCCCTGGGCTTAGGGTGCGTTGATGGGCCTTGGTCTTCTTCAGTCAGGATAAGCATCACCCGCCCGCCTGGTGACTCCCTGGATGGGGCATCTCCAGGTACTTGCATCACTTTCACTCTCACTGGAGGAACCTCCATTGGCAAAGACAATAAATCTGGTTTTAATGTGCGACGCGTGCAGCATAAGCACATACAGGCAGGCAGTGTGCAGTGAATCCTCGCTTGCCTTCATTACAGTCTCATCTTTGTTCCTATGTGAGGTGAAGATTGGATGGCGAGGACCCTTCATTACAGTCCCATCTTTGTTCCTATGTGAGGTGAGGATTGGATGGCGAGGAGCCTTCATTACAGTCCCATCTTTGTTCCTATGTGAGGTGAGGATTGGATGGCGAGGAGCCTTCATTACAGTCCCATCTTTGTTCCTATGTGAGGTGAGGATTGGATGGCGAGGAGCCTTCATTACAGTCCCATCTTTGTTTCTATAATAATAATAATAATACCGCCATTTGTAGAGCGCGAACAGCTACCTCCATAGAGGTGTCCCGGCGCTAGGCTATAGATGGCGCGCAGCCGTGCCGCACACCGCATGAACCCTGAGAGCAAATTAAACGGACCTGAAGAGCCAGGTTTTTACAGCTTTCCTAAATAAAGGTTCTGACTCAATCAGACGAATGCTGTTAGGTAGGGAGTTCCATAGCTTGGATGCCCCCAACGTAAACGATCTGCCGCCAAGGCGGGCTTTCCTAACTCGCGGGATACAAAGCAGATTTTGAGCATTAGACCTCAAAGCGCGATTCTGTTTGTAGATGCATAACCGTTGTCTCAGATAACTGGGGCACTTCCCATGGAATGACCTGAATGCTAAGGTTAGGGCCTTGAACTCAATTCTTTTTTCCACCGGCAGCCAGTGGAGCTCTTTAATATGCGGAGAGAAGTGATGACGAAATGGAACACGTCTAATCAGTCTCGCAGCCGCATTCTGTACCATCTGGAGTCTCTTGATAAGGTACGCTGGCAAGCCCAAGTATAGGCCATTCGCATAGTCCAGCCTAGATGTCACAGTGGCATGGACTATGATCCGGCGTAAATCCTCAGGCAGCAGATGGAGGAATTTCCGCAAGTGTCTCAGCTTGCTGAAACAGGAGGCTGTCACTTGCTGTATCTGCGCAGAAAAAGAGAGGTCTGCCTCCCACTTTACTCCCAGGTTTTTTATTGTGCCTGCCGGAACGTGCGGTGGGCCCATTTCCATTGGCCACCACAGGTCCGCTGCAGGCGGCTGGATCTTGCCAAAGAACAGCACCTCCGTTTACTCAGCATTGAGTTTCAGCTTGTTGTTGTTCATCCAGAGAGCGATGTCCTTCAGGCAGCCTTTAAAATTCTTAAAAGAATCAGCCAACTGGTCATTAAAAGGAAACACCAACTGTGTGTCGTCGGCGTAAGATATCACCTTCACGCCCCATTTGGCTATTAGTGAAAACAATGGGGCCAGGTATATATTAAAAAGGAGCGGGCTCAACGCAGACCCCTGAGGAACCCCACACCATAAGTTTTTAGATCCAGACTGATGGGGTTGTAAAGAAACCCTTTGAGTGTGATTTTTGAGAAAGGACTTTAGCCAGGTAAGGGCTACACCCCCAATGCCAATGTCCTGCATACGCTGCACCAGCACTAGATGATCTACCGTATCGAAAGCTGCCGACAGATCCAGGAGCACCAGCATAGTTGATGCCCCTGAATCTGTGGCCATCCTCACTGACTCTGCCACCTCTAGAAGCGCCGTCTCGGTGCTAAAACCAGCTCGAAAACCAGATTGGGTATCATACAGGATACCTTGGCTCTCAATAAAATTCACCAGTTGTCGCTGCACCAATTTTTCCAACATTTTTGCCGGCGCTGGTAATAGTGAGATTGGTCTATAGGTATTCAATTCCCCTGAATCTACACTAGGTTTCTTCTTAAGTGGCAGGAGGATGGCATGCTTCCAAATGTCGGGGAAAGTGCCCGAGCTAAGAGATGTGTTCCATAGATGGGACAGCACATGGATAACAAGGTGCGCCAGCTCCTTCCACATTTTTGGGGGGCAAGGGTCTTTCTATGTCAGGTGAAGATTGGCTGGCGAGGAGTCTTCATTACACTCCTTATTAGTTCAAATGACATACAAAGAATATGTGCAGCCGGCCTTCAGTTCCAAGAAAGGGGACTGAACTACCCGGCCCCAGGGGCAATTATGGGAAGCCGCCAGCAGGGACAGTAGAACATGGAGCCCACAGGGCAAGAAGGAGTAGGCGAGAGGGACAGTCGGAGAAAAGAGGCGTGGGGCAGTAGTGAGGGGAGGGAGATATGAGATGGTGGTAGCTGGGGGATGTAGGAGAGAGTGACAGTCAGAGGAAAGAGGCGTGGGGCAGTAGTGAGGGGCAGGAGGGAGGTATGAGATGGCGGCAGCTGGGGGAAGTAGGAGGGAGTGACAGTCAGAGGAAAGAGGCGTAGGGCAGTAGTGAGGGGGAGGTATGAGATGGTGGCAGCTGGGGGAAGTAGGAGGGAGTGACAGTCAGAGGAAAGAGGCGTGGGGCAGTAGTGAGGGGGAGGTATGAGATGGAGGCAGCTGGGGGAAGTAGGAGGGAGTGACAGTCAGAGGAAAGAGGCGTGGGGCAGTAGTGAGGGGGGAGGTATGAGATGGAGGCAGCTGGGGGATGTAGGAGAGAGTGACAGTCAGAGGAAAGAGGCGTGGGGCAGTAGTGAGGGGCAGGAGGGAGGTATGAGATGGTGGCAGCTGGGGGAGGGGGAGCACACAGAGGTCAATATGACAAGTCTAATAAAAAGAAGCCATTTAGTACTGCAAGTCACTAAAAACTAGAATATGTCTCTTTACTTCCTTTCTGTGCGGCACTAACAGCGCTGGGATGCCTTCGAGTAGCTAGGCGCTATACAAGTGCTCCTACAATAGAATAGTTGTCGAAGAGGGCAGACCCAAAGCCATATCCTGGTATATCATTAGCAAAAGGTCTGTTTAAAGTTTTGATGTTAACCCAGACCTAAAAATAGAAGGGGAAAACTACAGACCAGGTAGGCCTGCAGAGCGTTTCCTAGTGGTGTAGACAATCTTCATCTGAACAGTATCGTTTCTTGTATCCGTTGCCACCTGTCACCATAAGAAGGCACGGGGGTTTACCTTTTATGTGATTTTGTTTTTAATGCCTAAATTCTCAAACTGTTCTCTATATGCAGCGAATCAACATTCGCCCTGTGTAACCCACCTAATTCTCTTCACAGACCGCGGCCCACCTGTGAATCCAGATGTATTATTGAAACATAGAGGTGTTCGTTGTTACAGTGACGCAAACAGTGGAGATGAGACAGGTAAGCGTCATGCATGGAGCTGGCGGAGCAAAATGTGTAACTTTTGTAACGTTTATGGCAACCAAACACAGCCCAGCATCTTGAGAGAGCACCCTCGTGGGCTGGGCTTGCAAATCTAGAACTTTCTTCAAGAGATTGTAAGAGTTCCGTTATTTGATGTACTTTGATGAAACTCCCAGTACTGTAGTACTATGTATAACTGATATATGTTTCTTTTTAAAAACACAGAAGAACCGATCATCACGTCTGTGTATACCTTAAGAGTTAAGGAACCGGAAGCCCTGCACCGCAAGGACCGCCTGGAAGGAGATGTCGATCATTCGCCAAGTGAGTGAGTGCTTGCACACACTGTGGACTGGGAGCTTCATTCGTTGTGTATTATTCCTAAATTAAGATTGGCCTCTGAACTACAAGGAATAAGATGCGCTGAGACCTCGGTTAAGACTTTGGCGGAAGGAGGCAGGTCCTTCTCTGTGGTCTTGCCACCATTTCCCAATCACTGATTCCAGGACGTGGTCTTAGATGTGGACACCTCTAGTCCAGTGGCTCCTCCAATTGCCCTCTCCACACCTGCTAAGCTAAACTGGGGTGGTGGAACTCTCTGCCTGATTTTAACATGGCGGTTGAGGGAGGGAGTGCGGAGGCGAGGGGGAGTGTTGAAGTGTGCCTTACAGGTCTGAGATGGCAGGACATGGTCTTAGACAGGGCACAAGTCCTAAAAAAAGAAGTGGGGGGACGCTGACGTCACGACAGGAAGTGACGTCATGAAAGGTGGCTTGCACCATCAGACTCATTGCTTCCCCTCGCTCACCCCTTAGATGCGATTGCATCAGAGAAGCCAGCGCGTGAGCAGCGTTCTGAATGAGCTCCGATCTCGCCCCAGAGAGGCCAAAGAGTGAATGTGTGGCTCCATTTGCTCCAGTTATCGAGCTCCCGGTAAAATAAGTGTGGGGACGCCGTCCACCCGCGTGGTACCCCGACTCGAGCCCTGGTCTTAGATGAGGACACCTCTAGTCCAGTGGCTCCTCTAATTGCCCTCTCCACACCTGCTAACCTAAACTGGGGTGGTGGAACTCTCTGCCTGATTTTAACATGGTAGGCAGAGGGAAGGGGTGCAGAGGTCAGGCGAGGGGAGTGTAGAAGTGGGCCTTACAGCTCTGAGATGGCGGTAACCTCCACTATTCCCCTCAGCTCAGAGAGTCCGTGGAGATTTCACCCAGTCTTCTCTGTGCTAGAGGTGAGTCCCCTGGGGGGACCTCCAGGCCCGCCGAAATGGGTAGACAGTTCCCATCACATATGGACCATGAGGATCATATTAATCGCTAGGATTATCTTCCCTTCTATGCCTAAACACCCTTCTAGTAAAAGTTGAATATCTCGTATGTGCGCTGATATGGCATGTCTGACATGTGTGGCGGGCTGGGGGAGGTCCCTGGATCACCAGTGCCAAGTGTTCACCTATGGGTTGTTTCTGATGGAACATGCACACAGCACCTTCTATGGTCATGCTCATCACCCTCCGGTTGCCCATCTTGGCCGACTCCACCCTTAACTGAAGGAGAGCAGAGCTGGTAGACATGGTGGAGCCTGAAGTGGGTGCCAAGGATTAGGGCTGGGTGATCTGTCGTCACAGCCCAGATTTAAACGGAACCTTTGCTCCTAGAAAAAAAATCTTGGTGAATAGGTCCTATACATTTTGGAAAAAAAGGACTGAATTCTTCACTCTTTTCACAGATGATACATTAACAGTGAAATACAGAGCTGTAACCCAAACTGACTGCAGAACAGTAGCGCTATCACTCATACTGACTACTCAGCAGCAGCGCTGTCATGTGTCATGCAAACTGACTACAGAATGGCCGCACTATCACCCATAATGACTACAGAGAAGCAGTGCTATCACCCATACTGACTACAGAGCGGCAGCGCCATCACCCGTACTGACTACAGAGCGGCAACGCTATGACCCGTACTGACTACTCAGCAGCAGCGCTGTCATGTGTCATGCAAACTGACTACAGAATGGCCGCACTATCACCCATAATGACTACAGAGCAGCAGCACTATCACTCGTACTGACTACAGAGTGTCAGAGCTATCACCCATACCAACTACAGAGCAGCAGCGCTATCACTCGTACTGACTTAAAAGCGGCAGCACTGTCACCCGTACTGACTACAGAGCACTCACGCGATCACCCGTACTGACTAGAGAGCGGCAGCGCGATCACCCATACTGACTCCAGAGCAGCAGCGCTATCACCCATACCGACTACAGAGCGGCAGCGCTATCACCCATACCGACTACAGAGCGGCAGCGCCATCACCCATACTGACTCCAGAGCGGCAGCGCGATCACCCATACTGACTACAGAGCCTTGGATCACACAGCATAACGTGCATCGCCACTTGCTGTCTTGGAACTGATAACTTTACAGTCTAAACGCCAGGTTATTCACTCTTAGAACATCCTATTTAATCGGCCTCCACCACTGAGTGTAATTGTGGCTTAACCTTCCGCAAGCCCCTTGAGGCAATCTGTAATTATTCAGGCTTGTATTTTTAACTGTCCTGATGATGATCCTACCATTTTTTAAGAGGATCGAAACGTCGTCGACCAATCTAAACAGTTTGCACATTAATCAAATCTGATTAAAAAAAGTGTAATTACTGTTTCCTCAAGCTTGTTAGAAATTGTGTTCAATATTCCACAAGCTACCCTGTCTTGCCTGATATGTTCCTGTCCTAAATGTATTTGTTATGTTTCTATGTAGGATGCAGGATTGTGTCCCACTGTATTGATGTGTTTATATTTTTGGTTTTTGACATTTTTGAATTATTAAATTGAATGTCCGGCTGGACACTCGTAATATAGCACTGATTGGAGTCTATATTTATCCTGATGACCACACTGTTCTGTTTAAGGACCACTGTTCTAATACTAGACTACAGAGCAGCAGCGCTATCACCCATACCGACTACAGAGCGGCAGCGCTATCACCCATACCGACTACAGAGCGGCAGCGCCATCACCCATACTGACTCCAGAGCAGCAGCGCTATCACCCATACCGACTACAGAGCGGCAGCGCTATCACCCATACCGACTACAGAGCGGCAGCGCCATCACCCGTACTGACTACAGAGCAGCAGTGCTATCACCCATACCGACTACAGAGCGGCAGCGCCATCACCCGTACCGACTACAGAGCGGCAGCGCTATGACCCGTACTGACTACAGAGCGGCAGCGGTGTCACCCGTATTGAGTACAGAGCGGCAGCGCCATCACCCGTACTGACTACAGAGCGGCAGCGGTGTCACCCGTACTGAGTACAGAGCGGCAGCGCCATGACCCGTACTGACTACAGAGCGGCAGCGGTGTCACCCGTATTGAGTACAGAGCGGCAGCGCTATGACCCGTACTGACTACAGAGCGGCAGCGGTGTCACCCGTATTGAGTACAGGGCGGCAGCGCTGTGACCCGTACCAACTACAGAGCGGCAGCGGTGTCACCCGTATTGAGTACAGGGCGGCAGCACCGTGACCCGTACCGACTACAGAGCGGCAGCGGTGTCCCCCGTATTGAGTACAGAGCGGCAGCGCCGTGACCCGTACCGACTACAGAGCGGCAGCGGTGTCCCCCGTATTGAGTACAGAGCGGCAGCGCCGTGACCCGTACCGACTACAGAGCGGCAGCGGTGTCCCCCGTATTGAGTACAGAGCGGCAGCGCTGTGACCCGTACCGACTACAGAGCGGCAGCGGTGTCCCCCGTATTGAGTACAGAGCGGCAGCGCCGTGACCCGTACCGACTACAGAGCGGCAGCGGTGTCCCCCGTATTGAGTACAGAGCGGCAGCGCTGTGACCCGTACCGACTACAGAGCGGCAGCGGTGTCCCCGTATTGAGTACAGAGCGGCAGCGCTGTGACCCGTACCGACTACAGAGCGGCAGCGGTGTCCCCGTATTGAGTACAGAGCGGCAGCGCCGTGACCCGTACCGACTACAGAGCGGCAGCGGTGTCCCCGTATTGAGTACAGAGCGGCAGCGCCGTGACCCGTACCGACTACAGAGCGGCAGCGGTGTCCCCGTATTGAGTACAGAGCGGCAGCGCTGTGACCCGTACCGACTACAGAGCGGCAGCGGTGTCCCCGTATTGAGTACAGAGCGGCAGCGCTGTGACCCGTACCGACTACAGAGCGGCAGCGGTGTCCCCGTATTGAGTACAGAGCGGCAGCGCTGTGACCCGTACCGACTACAGAGCGGCAGCGGTGTCCCCGTATTGAGTACAGAGCGGCAGCGCTGTGACCCGTACCGACTACAGAGCGGCAGCGGTGTCCCCGTATTGAGTACAGAGCGGCAGCGCTATGACCCGTACCGACTACAGAGCGGCAGCGGTGTCCCCCGTATTGAGTACAGAGCGGCAGCGCTATGACCCATACCGACTGCAGAGCGGCAGCGGTGCCCCCCGTATTGAGTACAGAGCGGCAGCGCTATAACCCGTACCGACTGCAGAGCGGCAGCGGTGTCCCCCGTATTGAGTACAGAGCGGCAGCGCTATGACCCGTACCGACTGCAGAGCGGCAGCGGTGTCCCCCGTATTGAGTACAGAGCGGCAGCGCTATGACCCGTACTGACTGCAGAGCGGCAGCGGTGTCCCCCGTATTGAGTACAGAGCGGCAGCGCTATGACCCGTACTGACTGCAGAGCGGCAGCGGTATACGACGTATTGAGTACAGAGCGGCAGCGCTATGACCCGTACTGACTGCAGAGCGGCAGTGGTGTCCCCCGTATTGAGTACAGAGCGGCAGTGGTGTCCCCCATTTTGAGTACAGAGCGGCAGCGCTATGACCCGTACTGACTACAGAGCGGCAGTGGTGTCCCCCGTATTGAGTACAGAGCGGCAGCGCTTTGAAAGATTTTTGCTCTTTGTACGTCACAGGGCATAATGTAATGACGTCCGATATATCCGAATTCCTGGAACAAAGCAACGGGTGGTGTTCCAGGACCCAGCTGTGGGACCCCCTAAGAGGCTGGCTCCTAGTCATTACATTTGCCTTGTTTTACTGTAGCCTAGAGTTTGGCTCCATAAATCGTAGCTGCAACTTCTTTCTGTCTGTCGATCTGCAGCACTGCCCTCAAGGACGGACAGCTGATTTTGGGGCTGGTTTATATTTCTGCGGATAGGAGACTCAAGGTTACAAACATAAGGGATATCCGGAATACGGTGACTGGAGATCCGGCCCGTTTGTGGTGGGGTGCCCCGTCCGCCGGAACCTAAAGACGGCCCTTTGTCTGTGAGGTGCCGGGCGGCATTAGTTGCTCGTTTGAAGATAACTTTTTTAGAGTATTTTTGCTCAGGATATTACTTCTGATCTTTGGGGATCATGTCTATGACCATGATTTGGAGCTGCTCCAAATTCGCAAAATGAATTTGGAAATGACTGTGGAGTCAGACTTCACCCCGTTTTAAGTTGACAGAGCTTGTAGTTCGGGACCATCCTGTGACGTGTTTTTGGATTCACACGTTTTATATCTTGCCAACTATTTACTTCTGACAAATCTCTTTTTTTTTACATTCATTGCTTTTTCTAAGAAACAGTGTTATCTTCTGAGGGAAGAACCTGTTCATCTCTCCCTTCCTTCCATCTCCATATTAAGTTTTCTTTAAATTATCTTAAACCACAACACCCAAGTCCCCTCTCCCATGCATTCTATGTCGCAACGTTTTACATCTTTTTTTTTTTCGCCAACAGAGAAGTGTTAGCTGTTTGTAGGCAAAAGAACTCTCTTGGACCAAAACAAAAGGTTATAATGCGCTTAGAGCCCGCCCATTGCTTACCATTGGTTGGCCTTACTGCCACTCTCATTGGTTGCTTCTTCTTACGTTCCTCTTCTTGCGTTTGTCCTTCCCCTGAACCATAGCCTCTTTTCCATTCTATTGGTTGCCTCACTTGTATCCTTCCACTACTCACATTTCAGGAACAACTTTTTTTCACCTAAAATGTAGTAGAGAACACTTCCCATGAGAGATGGGATGGTGTTGTGGTCAATCTATGCCCGCAATGTTGTGAATCTCATTTCTAAGCACGTGAATTAACCCTAGAGGAATCGCACTATATGTACCAGTGTGCACACACTTCAACAGCCAGCCTTAAAGGGTTTCAGGTTTGTTTCTTGGATTTAATACTCCTTCCTTGGTGATATTTCTGGTGGCTAGACCCTTCTGATGTGGGGCAATACAGCACAGTATGTATCTGGAGTTGTACCGAAGCCAAGTGTGAGGGGATGTGTCATATGGCTAAATACAGTGGCTACAATGCTTTAGGGTGTGTGAATTTGGGCTACAAGCCAGTGGCCGGATGCAGTTGTGATGTGGTTAGTGAACTGCAGAGCATATCATCAAAAGGTGTAAACTACAGTGGAAACCAGGAAAAGAAGGAGGCATATTACAGGTGATAAACACTCCTGAAAATCTTTAATGCCTGACTTACTTAGAGTTTGGCGGACGGGACACTCCATCAAGACGCGACGGACGTCTCGTCCACCGTAATACAAGTGCTGTAGGCTACAGTGCACTTTAATAGAGCAGATGGGACATCTGCTGCATTTGTGAGGGGGTACCCCACCCTCTAAACTCTAAATAAAGCACTATATGAATTATTAAAGTTGTCAGCAGAGGTGATCTGGGCTCATGTTTGAACTGTGCTGCTGGGTCCTGCATCGTGTAGACTCTGTAACATTTCAAGCAATGCAGGGGCACCCCAATGGCTGGCAGGATGTAGAGACAGTGCGTTTCACTCACCTGTGCAAGCCACTCTCGCGTGTAAAGGTTGTGATCCAGGTACATGTAGGGCCCATGGCAGATCAGTGCCAAGCGAATGGCTGATGGGCAGTGAAAGAACTCTCCTAGCAACTGAGTGTACATGAGAGTTGGGCTCACTAACATGGACTCCAAACATTGGTTTAGCATCACAAAGCAGTACAAACAGGATAGAGATCTGGGAATGCAGCTGATGAGAAGCAGCTCCTGCGTCTCCAGTCGAAGACGCCTGAAGCGGAGTCCATGCCGAGGACCGGATCACATTATTCCTCAAACCTGGTCTCACTGCGGTGTCGCTTTTAGAGACGTCACTGGACTTCTGAAATTGTAAAAGTGTGTCTGCTTTTACCATTAGTCTGCAGTTTGTATTTCTGTCCATCTTCCTCTCGTCCTTGCCTTTCCCTCTCAGGCCAGGTCGCCCCTGCTTCTAAGACACCACCCATTGCTGAAGTTGGGGCTGTCTGAGTTCCCCTCACTAGATAAGCTTTGCTTATTTCTGTTCGCCATTCTGTGCTGCTAGGATCTGAGCGCTTTGGTGATTGCAAGCAGCAGCTATTCTGTGTAGGTTCAACTGGTCGAAACCTCTCCTGGGGTTTGATGCTTCATCTTGGGCAGGTAAAGCTTGATTTAGAATTGGTGGGAATTGGGAGGAAGTGCTAAGTACAGAGGAGACTTCACTGCTGCTGCTGGAAATTCCCGCATCTTTGGAATAGAACGTTGGAAGGAATTCCACCTATAGATTGTCCCACAAATTTAGCACTTTCTCCAGATGTCTAAAGAGTTTCAGGTAGCACTCGTCTTTAGATCAGGTCTTTAAATTTCCTCCAGAGTCTTAAATCTAAAGAGGAAAAGAAACAGCTCAGGGTCTGATATAGCGTTTGGTGAACATGATGGAATATCCTGTCCGCCAAACTCTCGGTCTGTCGGCTTCATTTAGAGATGGGCAGACCTTTAGTCTTCCATCAACAGAGTCCCCATTTGTTCAGTCGACTGAAAGCTACCTCTGATGGAGTAGGGGCTGTAGGAAGAAGGGCATTACACCGCCTGCTATATTTGGGGTTGGATGGTGTAAAAACAAAAATGACCTCCAAGGGTGTGGTGGTCATTAGTTTTCTTGCTTTTTTAGAAGCAAACTTTCACATTGGGAATTTGTCTCTGAAAAACAAAAAAGTTCATAGGTTTATTGGATGCCGTCAATACCGACGCCAGCCATCCACCAAACGTTTATTACTTTAAAGGGTAATTTTTGTACCTTCCTTTCAAGGTACAGAAAAGACGACTGAGCCAGCTGTCATTTCTAAATTTGACGTATGGTTTGTCTGTCAGGGTGGCGGAAGTAATGTGGTCCACCACCCTGATGGATGGAATTCCGTCCACCAAACCTAAACCTGGCCCTCAGTCTATAAATAATGTAATACTTTTTTATTTTTTTTATTTTCAAAGACCTTTATTGAGGATTGAGCACAACAAAATTACAAGATTGCACCATGACAAAATAATATGCACAACTATACGACAAAAAATAGCGAAGGTTACCGCATACAAGAACCACTGAAAAGCAATATAAAATAAATAATTTGTGGAGTTACCCAGACAACAAGGGGGAACCACCGTGAAAGGCACCATGTGTGAAAGGGGGAGACATTGAGAGACAGGGGGGAAGGGAGAGGAGTAAGGGGGAGACTCATTGACCTTCACCAGCGGCCGCCGCGGGCGGAGCGCCGGCGGTGAGCGCGGGAGAGGTCGCAGGGTGCTGGGGGTTGTGACTCAAAAGGTAGGATACAAGCGGTCCCCAAATATCAAGTGGGTGGGATCTGGCAGGCATAAGGTCCCAGAATTCGGACAGGAGAGTCTGGCAGCGTGAAGCATCCTCCAACCAAAGAGCCACCTTCGGTGCAGGCCTGCGACCCCAACACATGGAGACCCTGCGCCGCACGAGGACAAGCAGCATGGCAATCAGTTTACGGGAGGCATCAGGACCGGGTTTAACCAAGCCTAAAAGACAAAGCAGAGGGTCGGGTTGGACCGGAGACGAGGTGATCTCAGAAATTGCAACACAGACCTCGCGCCAATAAGCGGAGACCTGGGGGCATAGCCACGCGAGGTGGGAGAAATCGGCCGCAGGCGCAGAGCAACGCAGGCGTCTATCATTGGCAATGAGTCCCATCTTGTGCAATTGTGCAGGGGTCCGATAGAGCCTGTGTAAATACTTAAAATGGATAAGGCGTAGACGATAGTTAGGGGAGAGACGTTTAATCTGAGTGCAGCAGTACAGCCAGACGGCCTGGGAGATTTCGACACCTAGGTCCACCTCCCACCCACGCGCGCCCTGTCAGTGGAGATGGAAGACGCTGCCAGCGTGAGAGCGTAGATTTTCGTAATTAATTTCTTTGGGGAGGGGGACGTGTAAAGGAGATTGAGAGTGGCCATCGAGGAAGGAGGTTGGGGGAACGAGGAGTGAAGTTTCTTGCAGGCCGCCCTGAGCTGATAATAAAGCAAAGTGTCCATGGGGCCAGAGTCAGCTGCAGGTGTAAAGAACGTGTTCCCAGGGTAGAGATCAGACACAGTAGAGAGCCCAAGACGAGTGGCGTGCTTCACCATTCCTGAAGACTGAAGAGGGGGAAAAGCTGGGTGATGAGCGATGGGCATCGCATCCACAGAAAGCATGTCCGAACCCGAAATTTTCCGGAGCCCCTCCCATGCCCAGCGCAGGGTCTCAACCGTATCGATCTCAGCACGTGGAGGTCTCGCCTGGACAAACAAAGCGGTAGAAAGCGGCCACGGGGCGGCTAGGTCAGCCTCCACCGCGACGTGGGGCTGGAACGGGTGGGCTGATGCCAGAAGTGAAGGAAACTGGCCTGGGCACTGAGGGCATAGAGTTTGAAGTCGGGGGCACCAAGTCCTCCGCACGACATAGGGAGGGTCAGGATGTTATATGCGATCCTAGGTTGTCGGCCAGCCCAGATCAGAGTGATTACCAAAGAACGGATTTTGTGGAAAAAATGAGCAGTGAGAGGGATGGGGATATTGACAAATAAATATAAAAACTTTGGAAGCACTACCATCTTGGCAATGGCTATCCGACCGGCTAAAGAGAGTGGCAACCGGCTCCAAAGGGGGATCCTGGACTCCAACCAATCCATCGCGCAACCAAAGTTGGCCCTCCAAAGTTCATTGACGTCCCTACTCAGCCAGATCCCAAGATACCTAGTAGGCTCAGACGCCCACACAAAGGGATAGCCCGGATCGAAGGGTACCGTGGCATCGGTGAGAGGAAACAGCACTGACTTGCTCCAGTTCACCTGGATGCCGGAATAGCCTCCAAAGCGTATCACCTCACGAACCAAAGGGCTTAGGTTCTCTTGAGGGTTGCGGACGTAGAGGGCGACATCGTCCTCATACATAGAAACCAGTAGAGCACGAGCAGCAAAGCTGATGCCCCTCTGAGTGTGATGTTGGCGCAGTCGAGCCGCAAGAGGCTCCATGGCGATGGCTAAAAGCATTGGTGACAGTGGACACCCTTGCCGAGAGCCACGCTCGATGGAAATGGGATCAGAAATTTGACCGTTAAGCCGAAGACGGGCGGTGGGAAAGGTATAGAGAAGCAACACTTTGCGTATAAAGACCAGACTAAAGCCCAAGCGAGGGAGGAGGTAAAACAGGAAGGGCCACTCTAAGGTGTCGAAGGCTTTAGTGGCGTCAAGCAAGGCTGCCACCGCCGGGAGCGCTGGGTTTATTTGGTGAAGAACGGAAAAGATGGTCCGAAGGTTGTGGGAGGTAGCACGGCCAGGGATAAAACCGGACTGATCAGGGCGGGCAATGAGCGGCAAAAGGGGAAGAAGGTGCGAGGCAAGCAGTTTAGCGAAAATTTTATTGTCCGTGTTTATGAGTGACAGGGGGCGATAGGAGTCTCGCAACTCGGGTGATTTGTCCGGCTTTAAGAGCAAAGTGAGTGAGGCCTCGCGCAGCGATGGGGGGAACTGTCCTGTCTCAAAGGACTCATTATACATGGCGGCTAAGTGAGGAACCAAAATAGGGGCAAAGGCCTTGTAGAAGGAGGCCGGCAGGCCATCCAAACAAGGGCCTTGTCACCGGGCATACTATTAATCGCAGCTAGTATCTCTTCTTTGGAGAAAGACTCGTCAAGGAACTCCCGGTGGGGATTACCGAGCCATAGCAGCTGGAGGGTGTCAAAATATTGATCAAGGACCTCACGCGAAGGCGCTGAGTCGGCCATGTAAAGTTGTGTATAAAATGAAATAAAACGCGCTTTGATTTCTACAGGTGAAGTTGTCCGATTAGGACCGCCATCCCGAAGGGCGTTAATAAAGGATGCGGCCCGAGGCGGGCGAAGCAGGTTAGCCAGGGTTTTTCCAGGGCGATCACCCTCGCCAAAACGACGCGCCCTAGCCTCTCTACCTAGAAAAGCAAGTTCTCTGTTGGCCTCATCAGCGAAATCGGTAAGTTTCCCCCGGATCTGGGCAAGCTTATCAGGGTTGGGCTCCCGAGCGTGAGAAGAATCGAGGTCCTTGATCTCCTTTTCCAGTTTGTCAAGAGTGCCGCGGATGGAACGAAGGACACCGGATTGTTTAGAGATACATTCACCTCGTATAACGACTTTAAAACCCTCCCATAACACAGACGGGGAATCTACGGAACCCTCATTAAGCTCGAAATAGTTTGTGATTGCAGTCTGTATTTCATCGCAGAATACCGAGTCACGAAGAGCATTAGGGGGAAGCCGCCAGGAAAAAGCACGGCAAGGGGAGTGTGGAAGGCGCAGGCATAAGCGAACAGGAGCATGGTCGGAAAGGGTGCGCGCCATGTGATCGACGGAGGTGAGCCAAGCTAGGGTGTCCGGGGTAGTGATCCAGAGGTCCAAGCGGGACCAGCAGCCGCGGGAGCCAGCGACACAAGTGCCCTCGCGTGTGTCAGGGCGAGTGTGACGCCATGCGTCGTATAAAGAGTTATCAGTGAGAATGGAGCTGAGGAGGGCGGTGGCGCGCGGGTGAGACATGCGGGGACCGGACCGATCAAGGGTAGAAGACAGTGTTATATTGAAGTCCCCCCCCCCTCCCCAGAGAAGCGCAGCAGGGCCAAGGGCCGAAATGTGGTGCCAAACTTGTGTGAAGAAGTCAGGGTCATCGCAGTTGGGCCCGTACAGAGCAGTAAGGATCAAGGGCTGGGCGTGTAGAGTGCCATAAAGGAGCACAAAGCGTCCCCCAGGGTCGACAACCACCTGGGAAGTCTGCCAAGGAAGCCCCTTACGTAACAGGATGGACACTCCCCGAGAGTAGTTAGAATAATAAGAGGAGTGAATTTCGCCCCAGTGTCGGGAAAGAAGCCTAGAGGACGTGGCAGGCAAAAGATGGGTCTCCTGCAGAAAACAGACGTCCACCCTATGCCGAGCGAGGTGGGCGTGGACCAGTCGCGCCTTTCGATAGTCGTTGAGCCCCCGGACGTTCCAGGTCCATAGGACAGTATCTGTCATTGAGCCATGTCAGGTAGAGCGGTGATACACAAGGCGATAGGGGAGAAGAACGATTTGTGCAAATGCGTGTGGTGCTGCAACGAATGGTGTGAGAATGAGGTCGGTACAATAAGCATGGAGGCGCAAAGTGGTAATGAGATCCAAAATTCAAACAGAGCCTCACATGGGGGCGCCAATACAGTCTTCGCATGCCCATGGCGGAGAGTTGAATAACTGAGGTGCCGTGAGAGAGCATGACAATAAGCCCATAGGGTGCATAAGACATACGTACAAAATGGGAATGGCGTGTCAGGTAGGAGCCAATGACATAAAGCGGTGCAAGAATAATAAACCAACAGGGTGCAAAGGCAAGATTGGAGTGACATGTCATGGAAAAACCAATTGTGCAACACAATACAACAAAGAACCACATAGCCTCAGACGGAGTCAACAAACCCCAAAGACCCCCCACCAAGCCACCCGCACCACCCCCCCATTCAACCATCCCTAAGGGACCCCGCACCCACTCCAACCCCCCAATCAGGCTGAGATACCTCCCGCTCCCACCCCAGGGACCCGCAACTGGGAAAGGAAAAGTCAATGTCCAGAATGGGAATTATCCCGTGGGGGCATGGCGTCGCCCAGCATTCACCCCTGCCGTAGAGACAGGGTGGCCAAGCTGTGTAACATAGCAGACAGCACAGGAAAATTAGCAAACGACTGAGGACAGCTAGCCCAGAACAAGGATTTGGGAAAATGTGCCGAGGGAGGCTGCAGAAACCCGAGGGGCTGGCTCGGGGAAAAAGCGTAGGCAACGTGAAATACAATTAGCAGACATAGAAAAGGAGGCAACATTTCAGTCATTATCACTGAGGTTGTCGGCCGTGGCGGTCTGGGAGTCGGCAGGTGAAGAGGGATGTGACCGTTCCAGCTTCTTAGCAAAGGCCAGGGCCTACTTGGGGTCTGGAAAGATGAGTGTTTTGGAGCCTTTTCGAACCCGCAGTTTGGCGGGATACGCCAGAGTAGGAGACTTCATGTTTTTGTAGGATCCGCTTCGCCGGAAGGAACTCACGGCGAGCCGCCTGGACCACTATGGTGTAGTCGGGGTAGAACAAAAGAGAGTTGCCCTGGTGACGAATTTCGCCCCTCTCCCTGGCTGCCCGAAGCACGGCATCGCGGTCTCTGAAGTTCAGGAGTTTAGCAATGATGGGACGACCCGGAAGACCAGGGCCAGGTCGAGGGCCGAGGGAGCGGTGAGCCCTCTCGACAATGAAGACAGGAGAGAGGATGTCGCCAAAAAGTTCTCTGATGAGCTGCTCAACAAAGTCCTCCATTCAAGAGATATTGGTGGATTCGGGCACTCCAGTAATGCGGAGGTTGCTCCTCCGGGAGTGCGCCTCCAAATCCTCGTTTTTATTGCGAATGAGATCCAGCACCTTGTCCATCTGTAGCAATTTTTGGCGATCCTGCGAGGCGGCATCCTCAGCGTCAGAGACCCTGGATTCGACATGTAGAAGACGGGCATCATGGGAGTCAACTCTGGCTTTAACAGTGTCCAGACGGGCAGACAGCTGGTCAAGCTGGGCCACTCTGCCAGTGACCGTAGATTTGACGTCCAACATGATTGCCTTGAGATCGTCCTCACGTGTTGGGGCCGCCTCCAGCAGGGCAGCGGGGTTTCCCCCATCAGAGGTTGCGCCCTCCTGGCGCGTCGGACGGCGCTGGTCGAAGGCGATCTTCGGCTGTTTCGGGTCGGTTCTCCCCATGGCCGGCAGCAACAGGTGAGTAGCTCAGTTCAGCAGCAAAAAGGGGGAGGCAACGGCGATGAGAGAAGGCAACAGAGCCCAGGGGCAGCCCGGCCGTGCTGCAGCAGGAGTGCAAAGTTGGATACTAGTGCCCGCCGGCAACGTCACAAGCGGAGAGCAGGCGAAAGGCGGCCAGGCCAGATGCAGAGAGAGTGAGGCACCACAGATTGCACCCCCCGGGGATGGGGGGCAGAGGCAGGTGATGGTTGGGCCCAGTAGACTAGTGGAGAGGTGGCAAGAGCAGGTGCGAGATGTATCCCCTGACCTGGCGACGTAGCAGGAGAGCATAGGCAGGCACCGCAGGCTCGGCAAAGAGTCTCAGAGGCCGCTCACGAAGCCGGGGTAAGCGCCCAACGAGCCGAGGGGCTCAAACTGAGGATCTCAAGGCGGGAGGTGCGATGAGGGAGGCAAGCCCACCAAGGTGATCTGGAGCTTCAGGAATCAAAGGCCACCCAGCGCGACCCAGCCACGGGAGGTGGTCGTCCAGATAAAGGCGACCCGGGGGCGAGCACGACCGCGGGGGAGACAGCAGCGGGGAGACGCGGGGGCGGTCAGCCTATAAATAATGTAATACTTGACTTAGTGGCTTGTTGAGTACAACTTGAGCAGAGATGAGAATTTGTGGGTATAAAACAGGCTATTTCAGTTAAACATTACACACAAAGTAGCAAGAATTCCTCTGTCGGTGTAATAAATGTTGGATAGATGAATTAATCAGCATTAATGTGTAGAAAATGAAGAAATATAAAGAAAGACACTTTCTTAGGTTGATAGTTTGGAGGGAGCAATACGATCTGCAGAAAGTGTCGCACAATAGTCAATGTGTAGAAATGATAGTGGTTTGTGCAACGATATTGATTTAAATACATAAAAATGTATGTTGTGTTTACAGGATCCCCGTCTCTTGATGACGACGTCATTTTTGATCATGAGAATTCAAATGAATTGAGTGATCATCCTGATGCAGAAAGGGGCGAAAACATAGGGGGTAAGTTAAGAGTACTGCGATTGCCTTCACGCTGCATCACAGATGTCTGCAGGCGCTACACTGTTGAAGTCAGATAGTGGTAAAAGTTCTCTTGCATCCGGATCTTAAGTTTGCGTAGAAGGGGCCCAGATTCTCAAAGGTACTCTGCATTCACAAAGCCTGTGCAGAGGCCTCTCTTAATACAGCATACCCATTTCACGTGCTTTTCAACTATCACTTGCCATTCATCCTCCCAGGCTCCCCCCTGTCTGCCATAATACTGCTGGCTCTGAGGGAGACAATGATTGGCAGATGGGGGACGTGCGCATTGGGCATCATAGGCATCAGGTGTGGGTACTTGAGTCCGTTGTAGGGGCACACATTAAAAGTGAGTGGACTTCAGGCTCCTCCACATGGTGGTGAAAGTGCTTCGATGGTACTCCATGACTGTAACCTGAGATCCTGTCAGTTTCCTCCAAGTGAGCAAGGAGTAATTGCCACCACACAAAAAGGTGTCTGTTAGTGAACAAGGTGTGACACAGCTGCCACTGTTATTACCCACCTGCTTCTGCTGAAATCCCTAAGCCTAGGCTACCTCTTGCTCCCCACCCATTTATCGTCCTGCGACGATAAGTTCCAAAGATTATTTTGATCCAACTTCGCCAATGGCATCACAATACACACAAGATGTTTCTAAGTGGTGGTGGTGGCTGCTGTGTCTCTACCTGGTGCAGCTGCTGACCTTGTCCATGGCCCTCTGTTTGCTTAGTCCTCCTTTCTGTACAACTGGCGGAAACCCTGGTGTGGGTCTAGCAACCCGAGCAAGGGTTGGAGATGCTGCTAGTGCAACTGCTGCTGGGAGCTGCTCATGATAACCGAGGAGGGGTTCGTGCCACGAGTGTTCTCACAGTAGAGTGGTTGTGGAGGTCCTGCAGGGAAAACGAGTGGCTTGTACGGGTTGCGGTTGTGTGGATACCGCTGCTGGGTCTGGAGCTGGTGCGATCGACGTCGGCCATTGCATTAGTGGCCCTACTGATGCATCAGTCGAAGGTGCTGTGATGAGAATCCCCCTCATCAGAGAGGAGTCTCCACTCTGCCATGGTTGTACTTGAACTGAGAATATCCATCATGCAGGATCACAAATCCAAGAGATTTCATGGCAGCCACAAGTGGTATGTAAGGAATGGTAACAATGAACTAAGATGCCAACATGGCCAAAGCTATCCCCATCTAATGTGAAAAAGAGTCAAAAAAAGGCCCAAACCAGGGTGGGGTCTGCCTGACTACAAGATGGCCGCACCGTGAACGAGCTCCGGGTGCCGGCCGCCATAAAATCCTGAACAATCCTGCAACTCCCTCTGCTTTGCGAGCAGCGACCTACTCATTGTGTGGAGATACCCCAAAAGGATCCTGGATCTTCTTTTCCGGGCTCTGTGCGACGCAGCGAACAGCCGGGAGCAAAGGACTCTCGGTGAGGCCTACTCAGCTGCGGACCAAGTGAGCGACTGTTGCGACTGCGGATCTCTGCGAGCGGCACGGGACCTCCCTACCCACCAGCGGAAAGCCTGCGAGGGTCGCTGACGGCTGCGCCGGTCCTGGGTTATGTGTGTGACCTCAGCGGCCCCCACTGCTGTGCCCCTGCTGGAAGACATGAGTCGCATGGCTGGGGGACGCAGCGCGGGGGAGGCTGGCCGCGCAAGGCTGGGCTGACGGGCGGCTGGGCCCCTACTGAACTCTTAAGTTGAACACTCACTAGCTGCCGTGGGTCCTGCGTATTGCGCTTGTGCTCCTGTGGCGCACATGAAGCCCGTACAGAGCGCTGCCTTAGCCTACTAGCCTTTTGTTGACGGAGGGGAACTTGGGCCTGCGGGAGCCGGTGCTGCTATGCCGGTATGCCATACTACAAATCAGGTGGTCTGCAGCACCGTAAATACCATCACGCAGGAGAGGCACTGAGATTTTGCTTGACTATCTTGGAGACGAAGTTGTGAATAACAGGCTGGGCTAACCAAGAAGGGATACAGAATTGTGGTAATCCTGCGACCCTAGCGCCATGGGGAAACCAGATTGGACCCAGCCGAAGTTGAATTTTGACCTGCGCAGATCACAGAGGATGCGAGACGAGGTCGTCCCCGCGCAGGAACAGACAGAAGGTGCTCAAGGAGGAGAACAAGATGCACATATAAAGCAACTGCTAATAACAATGCAACAAAGCCTAGCCACCATTGACGGGAAGATCGACTACCTCTCCTAACGCATTGACCGGATGTCCGAAAGAATTGATAAACATACGGAACGGCTTGATGTAGTTGAGAAGCGCGTCTCAGACGTTGAAGACTCACAAGCCATAACTACGCAAAGCCTCAAAAAAGCTGAAGAAACCCTGGCAATGCTACAGAGCAAGACTGAGGACCTTGAAGCGCGTTCCCGGCGCAATAATCTACACATAGTTGGTCTGGCAGAGTCCAATGCTACCAGCAACATGGTGACTTTCACTGAAAACCTCCTGGTTGAGCTACTGGGATGAGAAACTTTCTCTACTATGTTTGTTGTGGAGCGTGCTCACCGGTCGCTTGCCTCATGCCCGATACCAGGAGCCCCTCCGCGCCCAATCATAGCGAGAATACTTAATTATCGAGATAGAGACGCTGCTCTGCGACGCGCAAGGGAGCTTAAGACACTTAAATATGAAGGATCTGAAATATCACTCTATCCCGATTTCACTCCTCAGGTACAAGAAGCGAGGCGTCAGTTTGCTCCTGCCAAGAGGAAGCTCCGTGAACTTAATATGGAATATGCTATGTTATATCCTGCGCGAATGCGGGTCCGGGTGGAAGGCAAGCCCAGAATCTACACGGACCTGAAAAGTCTTCAACAACTGATTAAAAAAGTGGATGCCGCGAAGAAACGCACTACAGATGCCAGCGGCCTGGACGCACAGGCTGAATGAAGACGGCTAATGGACTCAATAATCCATAGAAACACTTGCACGACTCACTCTCAGTAGGTATCGAAGAACTCCTGCCTTGCACTCTGCTGGATCATTGACAATCGGATAGACTGGTAAGGCGGGCGCGTCATGGGGGGGCCCCCTGGAACGCCTTAAATGGGCGAAATAAACTAAGTCTCCAAGGCAGTATAGTATTGCAGGAGCTGGAATAATATCCTTAGTAGCAACGAAAGTGGTTCGAACGGAACTGCCATTAATGCAAGGGTATCAGGACATATATGGCATAAGATGCAGCAGAGACAAGATAAAAACATGAACACTTTATATGTAATATTAATGCAATAGTGATGGCAAGGCACTCGCCGCCCTCGAGTGTTTACCACCTCTTGTATGGTTGAAATGATTTACGTTTACCTTCTCTTTTTATTGTTTGATTTTATATTCCTTTCGTTATATTTTCTGCAGGATTGGGAATGGGTGGGAATTAGACAACTGAGCCTCATGTTGGGGGAAGAGGCGTGGGCGGGAAGGGAGGACCTATGTTTGGGTTTTATGTTGTTGCATTATAGTGGCTGGTGAAAACGACACACACGAAGAGAAACACACTTGACACGGCAGGACACAGGTACCATTAATGTGTGACACCACTGGCGCAGCCGGCTCAGCACAAAAAGGGGGGATCGCTATAAGATTCCTTACGTGGAACGTGCGTGGCCTTAATGACCTCCGCAAGATACGCAAAGTAGTAGCATATCTCTATAGGCACAATATAGACATGGCTATTCTGCAAGAAACACACTTGGCCCCCCAAACTAGCCTCATATTGCAGCGTAGAATGAGAGGAGAATGTCTAGCGGCTGGACTTACCTCGCATGCTCGCAGGGTATTACTATGGGCATGAAGGAACTCTGGCATTACACTCAAATTAATATACGCAGACACAGGTGGCAGATCAGTAATTGCCCATTGCCTGTTTGGGCGCTATGAAATTTTACTGGTAGTAGTATATGGGCCTAACTATGACGATCCCCATTTCTATCAATCCCTACACAGTAAAACGACTAAATACGATAACATACCGCAATTGTGGGGAGGTGATTTCAATTGTATATTATCCCCAGAGATAGACAGATCCAAAGGTCTTCTGCGGAGGCCTGCAGCGGCAGCTCGTGCCATCATCGCCATAGCAGAGCAGGCGGACTGATAGACGTCTGGCGCCACACCAATCCCCACGGCAGAGCATACACTCACTACTCCACAGTCCATGACACCCACACGCGCATAGATTTCTGGCTAATGTCCCTCTCCCTGCTATCACATATGGAGTCCTGCGTACTTCTCCCCAGGACTTATTCCGACCACTCCCCAGTACAGCTTACCATAAAAGTTCCAGATATGCACCCGAAAGCGACTGTATGGAGGTTCTCACAATATTCGCGTTTGGCCTCAGTGTTTCACGAGGAAATGGCACAAGCAATTGATGAATACTTTAGTGTTAACACAGGAAGTGTCCCCAAAATGTCAACACTCTGGGAAGGTATATATACGTGGTATCGCCATCTCCAAACATGTTGGGGTGCTGCGATCCAACCGACTAAACAGGCTAGAGGGGGAACTGAAAAAAATGGAATCAGAACAGCTGAAACAACTAAACCCGAATCTGCAAGCGCGGATTAAAATCACTTTAGAAGAGTATAATGAGCTGGCCCAATCTGAACTTGTGCACCTGGGAAAGTATGCAATGGCCAGAGTGTACGGAGAGGGTGAACGCCCTAGCGACACACTGGCAGCCTTAACTCGACCTAGCAGAACTGCCAACGACATACATAGCGTGAGCGATAAAGATGGCGTATCTATAGCTGGATCAGAACCTGTAGTAGACAGATTTTGCAAGTATTATTCAGACCTCTATACATCTCGCCCCACTGCGGCGGAGGAGAACATGCTTGACTATCTGGCCCATATTAAAATGGAATGGCTTACGAATGAGGATAGAGAGAGACCGATGGCCCCCCTTTGTCCTACAGAAATAACTGCTGCTCTCAAAGAGATGCCCAACGAGAAGGCACCTGGAACCGATGGTCTTACGGTGCCCTTTTATAAGGCATACCAAGATAAACTGGCCCCTCATTTAATGAACCTGTACAAAGAGATGGCCCGAGATGGCGTTATGCCTGTCACCATGCGCGAAGCGCTACTGATAGCAATAAGAAAACCCGGGAAACTGGAGGAGCATTGCCCCTCTTATCGACCCCTGTCGCTCCTTAACACGGACACGAAGCTGTACGCCAAAATACTGGCAAATAGACTGGCCCTCTTTCTTCCACGCATAGTTGGCCCAGAGCAATCCGGGTTTGTCCCTGGATGAACCCTGACCAGTAATCTTAGAACACTGTTCGGAGCTATCACATTAATTAACCCAGAGATTCAGGCAGTAGCAGTGTTCCTTGACGCCGAAAAACCGTTTGACTCAGTGGAGTGGCCCTTTATGCTGGCGACCCTGTGGCGGGTGGGTGTGGGGGAGATTTATATTAAACTAATACAATCACTTTATTCTAACCTCACGGCACGTATCTACATGAATGGGATTCTCTCTACCCCTATACAAGTCGCAGGAGGCACTCAACAGGGCTGCCCGCTCTCCCCCCTTCTTTATGCCCTGGTAGCGGAACCCCTGGCATGCGCCTTAAACGAATACCACTCGCACCGAGGCATAAGATTCCCGAGCTACAATTTAATTATATCCGCGTACGCTGACGACACCCTATTATACGGAAGAGACCCACAGTGCAACCTGTCACCAGTACTACGAGAGGTAGTACGGTTCGGTGGGTACTCAGGATTAAAAATCAATTGGGAAAAATCGCTGATATTCCCGCTAACATCAGTTACCGTCCCTGCTTCTATTGAATTCCCCCTGGTGTGGACCAGCGAACCTGTGAGATATTTAGTGCATTCTGACCCCGATGTTGTGATTAGAGAAAATTACGAAAAGGCAATACACTGCTTAACGGTAGTAATAGAACACAGGATAAGACTGCCCCTCTCCTTGCTGGGCCGCATAGCATTAATGAAAATTATAGTGCTTCCAAGGTTCCTCTTTTTGTTTGCCAATATTGTTACCAAAATCAGTCTTTAGCACGATACGCACACTCCTGATTCGTCTTGCATGGGCTGGGAAACAGCCCCGGGTGGGATGGAACACGCTGGCCCTTCCCTACGCTTTAGGCGGGCTGGACGTGCCTGACTTGGAAACATATTAGAGAGCAGCGAAAATTATGCATACATACTATTGGGTCCATGGGCCGCAGGATATCCTGCACCTACACCTGGAGCGAATAATCGCTGCCTGACGTCGCTCCCACACTCACTCGTTGCTATAGCAAAACGCAAAATTAGAACACTTGCCCCAGTAGGCACTTCGAGCCACCTATTACAAAGAATGGCTAAAGCATGGCACGCCCCTTTACTATACTCACCTATACTACCTATACAGTGGTGTACCTGGCTCCAGTGGAGTGCAGATGGATCAGTAGTGCGCGCAGTAAAACAAGCAAAAATTAGCAACATGGGAGACTTTTTCCAAAACGGTTCTCTAAAGCCCTGGAGGGAGGTCCAAGCATCTATGCCTGTACATACACTTAGTAACATGTATAACTGCCATAGAGCTTACCAGTCGCTCCGGACATAGCTAGGGACAAACAGAGCAGAGCCACCAGAAATAGCCCCCCTAACTTACTTGTTGCAAGCAACTTCCCCAACACATGGGATCTCCATACTCTATAAGCTGCTGCGACACACAGACGAAGCGCTCAGTAAAAAAGCGCAGCTAGAATGGCAGACAGAACTGGATGTTGCAATCACAGACAAACAATGGGCGTATTGCTGCTCCCTCATTAAGACGATATCGCAAAATGGTAGGCACCGACTAGTGCACTTTAAATATCTTAATAGAGTATACTATACCCCGGCCAGGTTACACTGATACGGATTGCGAGAAGACGGCAGGTGTGCACGTTGTGGTACAAAGAAGGCCGGGTTCGCACATCTAGCCTGGTATTGTCCGAAAATACACGCATATTGGTTGGAAGTGATAGCAGAACTCCCAGGAATAATAGGAACTACAATACCAGAATCTCCAGTGCTAGCCCTCCTGGAACTAGACACAGCAATTCCCAAGCACAATCGTAAATTAGTGGCAATAGGCCTGCTGCTGGCAAAACGGCGAGTAGCTATGCGCTGGATGAGGGGTAGTGCCCCGACAGTTGCGGAGTGGCACGCAGACATGATATATTGCAACACGAATTCGGATAACTATAACGCGCTGAGGCCGATTCGAAGTAGACCCCGGAACATATGGGAACCATTCCAAGTATACTTATGCAGTAAGACAGGCGCTGGCACTGACACAGAGAGCCAACATTCGGAGCGCTGAGAACAGGAGCTGGGAGGCGAAGCGGAGGGAAGTCCAACAAGTGTAACGCCATAAAACTGAGGCACGGTAGAAGCCACGTGATAGATATTGCACATGTAAAAGGACACAAGACGCTTCTAGCAATGTTTGATTGAAATGGTAACTGCAATCACAGGGTAAGCAGTAGAGCCGGAAATGTACCTCTATAAATAACATTGTATAATGGTAGCCTGATGTCGCAGGCAGTGCGGGTTTTCCTCATTGTCACATATGTGTGATCGTACTATGTATCTATGTAACAACGCCAGCAACTCTAAATGCACCCTTTGTATTATTGAAAACAATAAATAAAGGTTTTTTTAAAAAAAGGCCCAAACCTCTCAAAATCCCCTTCAGCCCGTGGCGAAGACAAATTCTGTTGGACTTGATGTCCCTTTTTTGTAAATAAAAGTTGCATTTGTATAAATTCCGCCTTGATAGGATGTCTTGTGCGTGCTGCCTTAGTTCAGGTTTGAAATTTGGTCAAGCTTCCTTCTGCAGAATTTTGACATCTCTATGTTTTTTCTGTTTCCTGCAAAATGACTAATGCGACAATACATTTCTTTTGGGCCAGCCATACAACAGATATCAATTCAAATTCTTTTACAGAGGAAACTATCAATATCAGGTCACTGTGCAGATGCATAATGCTATCTGTGGGGTGTACCATCTATTATTCTATTTTAAATATTAATGTTATAGATTTTAAATGGTCCTGTTAAGCATTTGAAATTACCCAGAAACTTTGTGAGAATACATTGAATGTGTAACATTAGCTCGACCCCATCATACTGAAGTGAGAGTGTGATCTTTGTGGGTACGACGTTGCCGTGGTGAGATGTAGAGGGACTGCGATGAGCGGAGAGAGAGGTCTACAGTTGTAAAATGTGCCTTGGAAGAGACATCTGTAAAAGGTGACATTTGCCGTAGAAGAGGAATCTGCCTGTCATCTGGAAGGAAGATCTGTGAAGAGGGATATTCCTCAGGAGACAGATCCTTGGGTAAATTCCACCCTTGGAGAAAGGTCTACACGGTGGGCCCTTAAAAAGAGAGATGCAAGAGTTGACCTGAAGAAGCCCAGTATTTATTGCATCGAAACACATTCAGTTCTACCCCTCTGCCACTTCAATAGAGGAAGGCAGGTGCGTAGAGTAAAACGGTACCACATTGACATGGCAGATCTCCCCCTGTGGGACACTAGAAAACTGCTCATAATCCCCATGTGTTGGCACCTCAAGAAAGCCCGGTGGCATTGGAGCTCAGCTGTGCAGAACTCACTAGGATGGTGTTCTCAGCAAAGGTTAGTACCGGCATACCTGCAACAGGCAATCTGTCATGTAAAAAAGCTCTTGGTTCACTACCCTCCTTCGCTGCTACTTTCACCGAGGGTTTAGGATCCAAATTCTGAATTAGCGCCAGGGATACTGCATACAAGTACGTTTTTGTCTTTGGGTGCTGCCATGGTGACGTTCACAGTCGCACACAAAAGTGAAGATGCCGTTGTCCCCATGTTCGCCTTTGTTTTCTAAGGCCGCACAAGTTTGTTACTGAAATATCGTTGCAGAACCCATTGTGAGAGAAAAGGATTATCTAACGAGGCGATGACCGCTACAGAAGATGGCAACGTTTTATTTGGTGAAACATTACCAGTCACACCCAGTAGTGCTTTGCCTCAGCATTTTGTTGCCCTAGGTTCATGTAACTTTTCCTTACCTACTAACGTGTGTAGTTACGTCTGCTAATGGCCAGTGGTAACTAAAAAAGCAGCATGGGAATCTAGTAATTGTCAGGGGTACTGACTTGGTGTCCCCGGCACTCGCCACACACCATTCTCAGCAGCCATGCCCTGCCTTCGGTTCCCATGTGTGAGAAGTTGGCCTGGTATATGCTGTTCACTAATTAAAGTGGACACCTTGCACCAGGGCAAATCGACTCTTATGGTAGATAGGTTTAAGACAACCTTTTAAAGAAAGCTATCCTAGTGGTAGCTGTGGAGAGCAGCCTTCAGGCTAAGTCTCGGAGGAATGTAAAGCAGCTTGTTTTACCATATAATCTCTTGAATCACCAAATGAAAAGACACCACACAGGTATATATATCAAATATATATGTATTTATTTCTAAATAACTCTCTACTAATCTCTTTATGAGATTAGAAGACAAACATATGCACAAATCAATGTTTCACAATAAGTTAAGCACAAAATATGGCTGGGGCCCTAGGGGCGTACCAGACCATATACTAAGTAAGAGACTTAGAAACAACGACTTGCAAGGAGACAAGGCCTAGGGCCTTCAGAAGTGCTGGGGCCTCACAAAACCACCCAAGGCAGGTAAGTAAAGGACCCACGGGGGACGCGTGCAGTGTGGATACACAGGCGCGAATCGCCGTTAACTTCAATGGGGCAAGTCGCGGTTGGAAATAAAGAGTTTTAGGATACTTCGGGAGAACCTACAAGCAAGTCACTTACAGGGTAAGTAGTTCTAGGGCCCACACCCACAGGAGCACCGTAGTGCTGGAGTTACCTCACCCAGGGAAGCCGGGTGCACAGGTGTCCTTTGGTGTCGGGTCGCGGCGTCGTTTTCAATGGCGAACAAAGAAGACTTGCTGCTTGCGGGAGCTGAAGAAGTGTCCGGTGGAATCCAAGCCTGGATTCTGAAGAAGGATGACCTGAAAGCAGAGGGGACAGTGTTCAAAGTCACTTGGCAGTGACCCGGGGCAAGGAAGATGGATGCCCACCGTCGTCGGTCGCTTCAGGTCGGTTGCAGGTGCCTTGACTCTTCAGCCACGTGGTCCAGGAGGCGTCGACGACGACCAGGAGCTGGATTCGGTGTGTCCCTCGACGTCTGCAGCTGACTGCGGTGTCGGCAACTCGATCGGAGCCAACAAGCCTTGGCAGCCGCAAGTCTCGGGGAGATGAAGAAAAGTCGATGGCGCAGACCAGCAAGGTCTGAGGGACTCACCCAGCGAGGGTAAGTCAGGGCAGGCCTGGAGCAACCAGGGGAGCCCTTTGGTTTCTTTAAGAAGTCTTCTGGGGACCCACAAGCCAGCGGGCAAGGGATCGCGAAGACACCTCGGGCGGAATCACTCAACAGGGGCCCACGGTCACTCGGGACGGTGTAGGCCTCTGATCTTCGGAGGGATTCCTGCTGGAGGTCGGGACCACACGTGGTCCAAAGCACAAGTTCGTAGAACGTTGTGAAGGGGTTGCACTCGACAATAGTGCACGGTACCCAGGGGTCGCGGTTCCTCGTTACTCGTGGGGTCCACTTGCCTCAGCTTCGCTGGGGACTCACGATGGCCTGGGAGAGGTCAGGAAATCCACTTCTTGGGCTGCAGGGACTTCGGACTCCGGCGGGAGCGGCGTAGTTTGCGACCGTCGTTGTCGTTTTTGGTGCCTGCCAAGCAGGGGAGTCACTCCTTGACTCCAAGGGAGATTCTTCTGTCTTCCAAAGGTAGTGGAACGTCGAAGGGCCAGGATTCTTCTGTAGAGCGTCGTCCAGGGGTTATCTGCTTTGCAATGGCAAGGTTCCCCCTCTTATACTAAAAAGAGGGGATGGACTAGCTCTATGACCCCACCTATGGGAGGGTCAAGGGAGGGGTGGCTACACCCACTTCCCTTTGTCCAGTTTCGCGCCAGAGCAGGGGCAGGTAGCCCCTGAGCTGGTTTGAACTGGCATATGCACAGAGGAGCCTTCTGCTCCCCCAGTGCAGGACTTCAAAGCACTCTAAGAGTGCACCCACCCAGCCCCAATACACTAAACCCTGTCTGGAAGGTGGTTACACCTCTCTGTGACAGGATGCCTATTGTTGGGCTTCCTCCACTGCGAGTTTCGGTCATCAGCAGGAGGGCAGCCCAGTGTCTGTGACTGGTGGCATCCATTTTGTGATGCCAGGGCTCTTTAGGATTCTACCGCGTTTCCACAGCAGGTACATGTCTTATCCCTCTAGAAGGGTGGAATGCTACCCCCGCCGCCAAGATTGGCGGGGGGTAGTATTCCAAGATGTTTGACACCAAACACGACATGTTTTGATGCAGCCATTCCAAAGTTAGCATTTACCGCGAGGATATAATGCACTTAAATAGTATATGGTTTAACCGCATCCACAAACAGCACCAGAGAATGGACTCTGAGAACTGCAGAGGGGCCCTGCTCATGCAGAGGCACCCCCTCACATAGAAGCCAAGCACCCTGCCCTCAGGATTGATAGGGCCTGCCTTAGGGGTGACTGATAGGTTTATATGTGTGTGCAGGAGAGATATAGGAAACCTATATCTCAGTGAGGGGTGCTAGCACCACCTCACCCAGGCTGCAGTAGCAGGCCTGTGGTGTCAGATTTAGACTGCCTCCCAGGGGTGGCATAATATATGCTGCAGCCCCTGGTAGGCCTGTGGAGTACCTATGCCCTTGGCACCTAAGGTACCATATACTAGGGACTCATAAGGCACCACAGTATCCAATCACTAGTGCACCTAGAGTGCACTCCATGTCGTTTAGAGAGAACAGAGAGGCTGGGGCCCTGATTGGCAGGGACCCAGCCAGACTATAGCCAGAAACCAGTGCTAACATCAGAAAAAAAGTGGGGGCAACATAAGAGGCAGATCCTACTCTCCTACACAACCCCCCCAAACGTAGGGACACTAAACTAACCTTGACCAGTTGAGTCTTCGTGTTCAAAGTGGAAATACCTTGAGAGTCCATCTGCATTGGCATGTTGGGTCCCAGGCCTATGTTCCACTGTATAGTCCATCCCCTGTAGGGAAATGGACCACCTCAAAAGTTTTGGGTTTTCACCTTTCATCTGCTTTAGCCATAGGAGGGGCTTGTGGTCAGTCTGAACTATGAAGTGAGTACCAAACAAGTATGGCCTCAGCTTCTTCAGGGCCCATACCACAGCAAAGGCCTCCCTCTCTATAGCTGACCAACGTTTCTCTCTAGGGGTCAGCCTTCTGCTAATAAAAGCTACTGGCTGGTCTTGACCTTCATCATTCAGTTGAGACAGTACAGCTCCCACACCCAGCTCAGAAGCATCTGTTTGGACAATGAACTTTTTGGTGTAGTCTGGACTCTGTAAGATGGGGGCAGTGCACATGGCCTGCTTTAGGTCTTCAAATGCCTTTTGACAGCTAGCTGTCCACTGAACCTTTTTTGGCATTTTCTTAGAGGTAAGATCATTCAAGGGGGTCACTATAGATCCATATCCCTTGACAAACCTCCTATAGTACCCAGTCAGGCCTAAGAAGGCTCTCACCTGTGTCTGGGTGGTTGGAGCAACCCATTCCAGTATGGTTTGGATTTTGCTCTGCAAAGGCTGAACCTGGCCTCCACCTACAAGGTGGCCCAGGTACACAACCTGACTCTGCCCTATCTGGCACTTGGTGGCCTTGATAGTGAGGCCTGCTTTCTGCAGGGCCTCCAAAACATTTCTGAGGTGGACCAGGTGATCCTGCCAGGAGGAACTAAAGACAGCAATATCATCTAGATAAGCTGAGCAATAAGTTTCCATCCCTGCCAGAACTTTATTCACCAACCTCTGAAAAGTGGCAGGTGCATTTTTCAATCCAAAGGGCATCACCACAAAGTGGTAGTGCCCACCAGGGGTCGAAAATGCTGTTTTGGCTTTTGCATCATCAGCTAATCTGATTTGCCAGTAGCCAGCTGTTAGGTCAAATGTGCTTAGATACTTGGCTGAGGCCAAAGTATCAATCAGCTCATCTGCCCTTGGTATGGGATAGGCATCAGTCCTAGTGACTGCATTGAGGCCTCTGTAGTCTACACAAAACCTCATTTCTTTCTTACCACCCTGGGTATGAGGTTTGGGTACCAGGACTACTGGGCTAGCCCAAGGGCTATCTGAAGGCTCAATCACGCCTAACTCCAACATTTTCTGGACTTCAGTCCTGATACAGTCCCTGACATGGTCAGGTTGCCTGTAGATTTTATTCTTGACAGGCAGACTGTCCCCAGTGTCCACCTCATGGGTGCACCAGGTAGTCTGACTAGGGGTCAGGCTAAACATATGTCTAAACTGTTGCAGAACTTGTCTGCACTCAGTTTGCTGATGGTCAGTGAGGCTGCTTGCCAAAGCAACACCATCTACTGACCCATCATCAGGGTTCTGAGAGAGCAGGTCAGGGAGAGGGTCACTCTCCTCCTCCTGGTCCTCATCAGTTGCCATGAGCAAGCCCATGTCAGCCCTGTCAACATATGGCTTTAATCTGTTGACATGAAGCACCCTTAGGGGGCTCCTGGGAGTTCCAAGATTCACCAGATAGGTGACTTCTCCCTTCTGTTCAACTATTGTATGGGGGCCACTCCACTTGTCCTGGAGGGCTGCTGGGGCCACAGGCTCCAACACCCACACTTTCTGTCCTGGCTGGTATACAGTCAGCACAGCCTTTGGTCATGCCAAGCTTTTTGTAATTCTTGGCTGGCCTCCAGGTTTTTGGTTGCCTTTTTCATGTACTCTGCCATCCGGGAGCGGAGACCAAGTACATAGTCCATCACATCTTGTTTGGGGGGCTTGAGAGGTAACTCCCAGCCCTCTTTTACCAAACATAGTGGACCTCTCACAGGATGCCCAAACAGAAGCTCAAATGGGCTGTAGCCAACCCCCTTCTGTGGAACCTCTCTGTATGCAAACAAAAGGCAAGGAAGAAGAAGGTCCCATTTCCGCCTAAGCTTCTCTGGGAGTCCCTTAATCATTCCTTTCAAGGTCTTGTTGAAGCGTTCAACTAAACCATTGCATTGTGGGTGATAGGGGGTGGTGAACTTATAAGTTACACCACACTCCTTCCACATTGCTTTCAGATATCCTGACATGAAGTTGGTACCTCTGTCAGAAATGACCTCCTTTGGAAAACCCACTCTGGAGAAAACTCCAATGAGGGCTCTTGCCACCACAGGTGCTGTGGTGGTCCTCAGGGGAATTGCCTCTGGGTACCTGGTGGCATGATCCACTACCACCAGGATAAATCTGTGCCCAGATGCAGTCTGAGGGTCAAGGGGACCAACAATGTCAATCCCTACCCTTTCAAAGGGTACCCCCACCACAGGTAGTGGTATCAGGGGGCCTTTGTTGTGCCACCTGCCTTACCACTGGCTTGGCAAGTGACACAGGAGCGACAAAACTCCTTTGTGTCCTCTGACATATGTGGCCAATGAAAATGTGGAACAAGCCTGTCCCAGGTCTTGTTTTGGCCCAAGTGTCCTGCTAAAGGGATGTCATGTGCTAAGGTCAAGAGGAACCCCCTAAACTTCTGAGGTATTACCAACCTCCTGGTGGCTCCAGGGGCTGGGTCTCTACCCTCAGAATATAGGAGTCCCTCATCCCAATAAACTTTATGGGACCCACTAGCACTCCCAGCAGCCTCAGCAGCAGCCTGCTGTCTGAGGGGTTCAAGAGAGGGGCAGCACTGTTGCTCCTTGCTCAGATCTTCCCTGGAAGGGCCCCCTGCCCCCAAGAACTCAACCTGGTCAGGTTCAAGTCCCTCTGGGGCAGTTCCTTCTTCAGGTTCTGCTTCACCTCCCTCTGGAAGTGAATCCTTGATCTGAGACAGAGGGGAAGGCACTGCCTTAACCCTACTGCTCCTCCTCTTGGGAAGCATCTGGTCCATTGTTCCAGGATCCAGAGCTGGTTCAGTGTCATGCATTCTTGCTTGTGACCTGGTCACAGCAAATACCTCTGCAGGGATGCCCAACATCTCAGCATGAGTCCATAACTCTACTTCAGACCAGGCTGAAGTCTCTAGATCATTGCCCAATAGACATTCTACAGGGAGGTCTGCACTAACTACAACCTTCTTGAGGCCAGTTACCCCTCCCCAGGAGAAATTCACAACTGCCAGACTATGGTTGGTCTGGACATTGCTTGCATTGGTCACCTGGTACATTTCACCCAGGATGATCTGTCCAGGGTCCACTAGGTCCTCTGCCACCATGGTGACACTAGCACCTGTGTCCCTAAATGCCAAAGCCTGTTTGCCATTTATCAAAGGCTGCTGTTTGTACTTGCCCAGATTACTGGGGCTTACTAGGAAGGACATATCAATGTTTCCCTCACAAATCAGCATTGCCTGAGTGGTCACTCTGACTAGGTCAGAATCCACTTCAGAACCCAGGGTCAACCCTACTACACCCTTATTCTGCGTACCACCTCCACCAGTAGCTGAGCTAGGGGGCACAGTTGCCTTAGGGGCAGGAGTGGTGGTGGTTTGGTCTTTGGACTTGGTACAATCAGAAGTCCAGTGCCCTTTCTGTTTACAGAATTTGCACCAGGGCTTCTTTTGGCCTTTTCCCTTGTTGGACTGTGACTCCCCACCAGATGCAGATTTTTGGGGCCCTTGTGAAGACTTCTGGTCTTTTGACTTATCCCCACCTTTCTCAGGGCCTTTAGGATCTTGCTTCTTAGTGTCACCCCCTTGGTTCTGGGTTTTCTGCCTCACCCTGGTTCTGACCCATTTGTCTGCCTTCTTTCCCAATTCTTGGGGAGAGGTCAGATCAGAGTCCACCAGGTACTGATGCAACAACTGGTTCTGGCAATTATTTAGGATCTGTTCTCTCATCATCAGATTATACAATCCCTTGAAATCAGTAACCCTACTGCCAACCAGCCAACCCTCTAGAGCCTTGGTTGCACAATCAACAAAGTCAGTCCAGTCCTGAGTCTGTGCCTTCTGGGTATCTCTGAACTTTAACCTGTACTGCTCAGTGGTTAAGCCAAACCCATCTATCAGTGCACTCTTCAGGACCTCATAATCATCAGCATCCTCCTCTCTAACAGTGAGGAGCTTGTCTCTTCCTTTATCTGAAAAGGAGAGCCACAAGATTGCTGCCCACTGCTTTTGGGGGACCTGCTGTACTCTACAGGCCCTCTCCATAGCAGTTATCCATTTGTGGATATCATCCCCACTCTGGTAGGGAGGAACAACCTTGCTCAGGTTCCTATGGTCAGGGACATATTCTCTGCCTCTAGGGACACTGTTGCTGCCACCAGGGGGTTCTAAACCCTCTTTTCTAGAAGCTCTCTGGATCTCCAGGGCTTCCCTATCCAGTGCCAACTGCTTGGTTCTGAGGGCCACTCTGGCTTCCTCATACTGGAGCAGTTTGCACCTTCTCTCAGAGGAGGTCTCTCTTAAGGGAAAGTATGAGTTCCTCTGCTGGACAAATTCTCTGCCAGAGTGATAAGAGTGGTCAGATTCCCTGGAAGGGGATCTGTGCCTCTCCTCCTCTCTGTCAGTTCTCTTATGGAGAATTCCTCTGTCCTTTTCAGGCCCCTTGGAGCCTGGCCCTTCAATCACAGAGTCTTGGTCATTCTGATTTTCATCATCTGACCCAGATACTATGACTGACCCACCCACTGATTCAAACCCTTTAGCTCCTAGAGCCAATCTAAGGTCATCTGCTGTCAGCAGATCTATCAGGTGGAGTGTTGAGGGACTCTGTCCTATCCTCAGGTGTCTGTCAACACACATGGCTCTCAAGTCAGAGAAAGCCATGTCCTTATACTGAGGCTGAGTGGATCCACTGGGTCCACCCTTTAAGGACATTCTAGTGTTGTGCAGTGTTGTACTACCTACACTAGTTTGTGGCCTACTGATCCTAGCTTGAGCTGTGGAAAGGGTGTGCTATCCCTTTGGCACACAGCTCTAAGTTCAGTAGAACTTATTGATACTAAGCTTGACTTTATATGTACCTTGAGTACCTATAATGGTTTTCAGTTAGTAATTCAAATAGAGATTTTCTGGTAAAACAATGGCAAGCTGGAATCCCACACGCTGCCCACCAATGTGAGAAGTTGGCCTGGTATATGCTGTTCACTAATTAAAGTGGACACCTTGCACCAGGGCAAATCGACTCTTATGGTAGATAGGTTTAAGACAACCTTTTAAAGAAAGCTATCCTAGTGGTAGCTGTGGAGAGCAGCCTTCAGGCTAAGTCTCGGAGGAATGTAAAGCAGCTTGTTTTACCATATAATCTCTTGAATCACCAAATGAAAAGACACCACACAGGTATATATATCAAATATATATGTATTTATTTCTAAATAACTCTCTACTAATCTCTTTATGAGATTAGAAGACAAACATATGCACAAATCAACGTTTCACAATAAGTTAAGCACAAAATATGGCTGGGGCCCTAGGGGCGTACCAGACCATATACTAAGTAAGAGACTTAGAAACAACGACTTGCAAGGAGACAAGGCCTAGGGCCTTCAGAAGTGCTGGGGCCTCACGAAACCACCCAAGGCAGGTAAGTAAAGGACCCACGGGGGACGCGTGCAGTGTGGATACACAGGCGCGAATCGCCGTTAACTTCAATGGGGCAAGTCGCGGTTGGAAATAAAGAGTTTTAGGATACTTCGGGAGAACCTACAAGCAAGTCACTTACAGGGTAAGTAGTTCTAGGGCCCACACCCACAGGAGCACCGTAGTGCTGGAGTTACCTCACCCAGGGAAGCCGGGTGCACAGGTGTCCTTTGGTGTCGGGTCGCGGCGTCGTTTTCAATGGCGAACAAAGAAGACTTGCTGCTTGCGGGAGCTGAAGAAGTGTCCGGTGGAATCCAAGCCTGGATTCTGAAGAAGGATGACCTGAAAGCAGAGGGGACAGTGTTCAAAGTCACTTGGCAGTGACCCGGGGCAAGGAAGATGGATGCCCACCGTCGTCGGTCGCTTCAGGTCGGTTGCAGGTGCCTTGACTCTTCAGCCACGTGGTCCAGGAGGCGTCGACGACGACCAGGAGCTGGATTCGGTGTGTCCCTCGACGTCTGCAGCTGACTGCGGTGTCGGCAACTCGATCGGAGCCAACAAGCCTTGGCAGCCGCAAGTCTCGGGGAGATGAAGAAAAGTCGATGGCGCAGACCAGCAAGGTCTGAGGGACTCACCCAGCGAGGGTAAGTCAGGGCAGGCCTGGAGCAACCAGGGAGCCCTTTGGTTTCTTTAAGAAGTCTTCTGGGGACCCACAAGCCAGCGGGCAAGGGATCGCGAAGACACCTCGGGCGGAATCACTCAACAGGGGCCCACGGTCACTCGGGACGGTGTAGGCCTCTGATCTTCGGAGGGATTCCTGCTGGAGGTCGGGACCACACGTGGTCCAAAGCACAAGTTCGTAGAACGTTGTGAAGGGGTTGCACTCGACAATAGTGCACGGTACCCAGGGGTCGCGGTTCCTCGTTACTCGTGGGGTCCACTTGCCTCAGCTTCGCTGGGGACTCACGATGGCCTGGGAGAGGTCAGGAAATCCACTTCTTGGGCTGCAGGGACTTCGGACTCCGGCGGGAGCGGCGTAGTTTGCGACCGTTGTTGTCGTTTTTGGTGCCTGCCAAGCAGGGGAGTCACTCCTTGACTCCAAGGGAGATTCTTCTGTCTTCCAAAGGTAGTGGAACGTCGAAGGGCCAGGATTCTTCTGTAGAGCGTCGTCCAGGGGTTATCTGCTTTGCAATGGCAAGGTTCCCCCTCTTATACTAAAAGAGGGGATGGACTAGCTCTATGACCCCACCTATGGGAGGGTCAAGGGAGGGGTGGCTACACCCACTTCCCTTTGTCCAGTTTCGCGCCAGAGCAGGGGCAGGTAGCCCCTGAGCTGGTTTGAACTGGCATATGCACAGAGGAGCCTTCTGCTCCCCCAGTGCAGGACTTCAAAGCACTCTAAGAGTGCACCCACCCAGCCCCAATACACTAAACCCTGTCTGGAAGGTGGTTACACCTCCCTGTGACAGGATGCCTATTGTTGGGCTTCCTCCACTGCGAGTTTCGGTCATCAGCAGGAGGGCAGCCCAGTGTCTGTGACTGGTGGCATCCATTTTGTGATGCCAGGGCTCTTTAGGATTCTACCGCGTTTCCACAGCAGGTACATGTCTTATCCCTCTAGAAGGGTGGAATGCTACCCCCGCCGCCAAGATTGGCGGGGGGTAGTATTCCAAGATGTTTGACACCAAACACGACATGTTTTGATGCAGCCATTCCAAAGTTAGCATTTACCGCGAGGATATAATGCACTTAAATAGTATATGGTTTAACCGCATCCACAAACAGCACCAGAGAATGGACTCTGAGAACTGCAGAGGGGCCCTGCTCATGCAGAGGCACCCCCTCACATAGAAGCCAAGCACCCTGCCCTCAGGATTGATAGGGCCTGCCTTAGGGGTGACTGATAGGTTTATATGTGTGTGCAGGAGAGATATAGGAAACCTATATCTCAGTGAGGGGTGCTAGCACCACCTCACCCAGGCTGCAGTAGCAGGCCTGTGGTGTCAGATTTAGACTGCCTCCCAGGGGTGGCATAATATATGCTGCAGCCCCTGGTAGGCCTGTGGAGTACCTATGCCCTTGGCACCTAAGGTACCATATACTAGGGACTCATAAGGCACCACAGTATCCAATCACTAGTGCACCTAGAGTGCACTCCATGTCGTTTAGAGAGAACAGAGAGGCTGGGGCCCTGATTGGCAGGGACCCAGCCAGACTATAGCCAGAAACCAGTGCTAACATCAGAAAAAAAGTGGGGGCAACATAAGAGGCAGATCCTACTCTCCTACACCATGCCTACATTACACTTTGGTACCTTGGGTTCTGAGACAAGGTGAATGATGCTAGCATCACCTGTGTACCATCACCCTTGAACTGTGTTTTTTTCATTCTCACTTCCCAAAAGATTTGCTATTGGAATCTGAATATGAAAGGCTGCTTTTGGGAGCGCATCTCTATTGTTTGTCCCACCTTTGACACATCTCGCATCCCTATTGTTTGTCCCACCTTTGACGCATCTCGCATCCCTATTGTTTGTCCCACCTTTGACGCATCTTGCATCCCTATTGTTTGTCCCACCTTTGACGCATCTCGCATCCCTATTGTTTGTCCCACCTTTGACGCATCTCGCATCCCTATTGTTTGTCCCACCTTTGACGCATCTCGACCAATCTTCACAAGGTCGAACTTTCAAAGAAAAAAGTTCTGTGCATATTCATTAGATCCGCTAAATGAATCAGGAATTTACAGAAATGCATGGAGTGCACTTTTGCACCAGTACTTTCTGGTGCCAGTTCATACTGGTATATGCTGGTAGTGCAGGGCATGGTCCAATCCAAACCAGTCCTTGGTTTGTAGTGCCCCAGTACGCACAAGTACAGGGCTAGTGTTAGGTGTACGGGCAAATACCTTCTCACTTTAAGGGTGGAGTGCACAAAAATGCATATTATTTTGTAAACTTACATTTGCAAACTGGGGCCAGAAGGGATCTGTTCGAGGCACGAGTGCTGTAGATACACATGCTTTGCATACTCCTGCCATCTAGTGTTGGGTCTGGATGTTTGCAAGTTGTTTTTCTTCGAAGAAGTCTTTCCAGTCAGGAGGTAAGGTAACTCCTTCTTTAGTGCGCAGGGGGATCGACTCCATTGTTAAGATTGTTTTCCCGCAAGAGGGTGAGAATGGGGTAAAGAAGTGTAGTACAGAGATGTCCATGCGTATGTAATGTGAATAATAAGAACTGCAACAACCACAGGTGTCCGGGAAGGAGGGAGGGCGCATGTGAATCTACAGCACTACATGCCAAGAACAGATGCTTACAGGGTAAGTAACCTAATCTGTTCGAGGCATGTGAGCTGTAGATGCACATGCTTTGCATAGATTGCATAGCAGTACTCTCCCAAAGCGGTAGCTAACCAGTGGGTGTTGCAGTTGTTTGAAAAAATGTTTTTAGCACTGCTTGTCCTACATTAGCTTGCTGACATGCTAATACATCCACTCTCACCAGCTCTGCAAAAACAATCTAACATGCCCATGTGCAATGTACAATAAGAGGAGGAGTCCCACCACATCTGGTGACCCAAGAGACTTCTTCGAAGAAAACCAACTTGCAAACGTCCGAGCCTAACACTAGATGGCAGGAGTAGGCTAACTATGTGAATCTACAGCATTACGAGCTATGAAAAGATGCTTAGAGGGGAAAGTAGCATTTTCCCTTTTCAACTTGAACAATTTTACCTTCACATGCACAATTTATACCTTAGTTCTTCACCATCCTAGAAGATGCATGAGTCCAATCATGCAGCACACAATTGTACTGCATTCATCCGTGCACTTGCCTTGCACTACCGTAGCACCACACTGCACTAGAAGATGCTCCCCCTTCCACTGTCGTTCAGATATGTTCAAGCAATAAGCCAACACTATGGCAGGGGCGTCATGTCCACTCCTCATAGTGAAATAGACACCTCTCCTTTGCTGTCAGTGATTACTATTTGTTTTGTTTTTTTTCTATCTTTTTAGGTAAGACGAGAACACATCAGAGATATCGCATGCCATATACAAGTCATCAGCTCGAGGAACTGGAGAAGGAATTCTATTACAATCATTACATCACAGCCCAGCGGAAGGAAGAGTTGGTCACCACTCTGGGCCTCACATCACGACAGGTGAGTAAAGCAAGGGGATCTGGAACCTTCTTAGAGTCTCCAGGGACACCCACCGCACAACTTACAAAGCTCTCTGGGTATTTGAAAAACAAATGTAGTCTTCATCGTCAAGCGTCCCATCCCCTTCCACAGCAGCTGGGTTCACACATGGCATAACCACCCTGCTGCTGCCTCCTTACAATCGATGTGCATATCTGGACACTCAGCGCAGTGGTGGCTGGTGGAATTTGAAACTGGTGGGGAGTAAGGAGAAAGAATCAACGTAGGCGAGCGAGCGCAGCGAACGAGCCCGACGGCAATAAGGGGGTTTCGGGGGGGTTCTCCCCCCATGAAGACATTTTTAAAAAATTGGCATCTTTTTGGTGCGATTTTCAGCACTATTTCTGTGATAAATGGACTGAAAATTCAGTTCTTCTAGGCATTCATAAAAGAAAACTCATACATTATTTCAGAGAATTTCTGGGTTGCCAAGCAAGTCTGACTTCTGAAGAGGGCTAGGGTACTAAGCAAGACTGCTTTGGCTCTACCCTTTCCAATAGAAAACACTAGTTAGCGATGTGAACAAGTTCAATGGACAAATCTGGGGTCTAGGGAGAGTCCCTCTCCTGAGAAAGAAATTAAAAAAAGATTGTCAAATGGTGCATTTTAAAGCAAATGAATGCAGCGATAAAGCAAGGCTTATTAAGCAGTGGGAACGTATAGTCTTGAAATATTAAACACATTAAAAACTGCCCAGTATCTTCTTGCATGAATTTGTTCAACAGTTACTGTAATATGTAAATTGTTCTGCATGACAACTTTAGCCCTTTATAATGTATGCTTGCCCAGTGTCTAGCACTGCATGCAGCATTAACTTTGGAAAGCACCCACAGCTGCTGGCTGTAACCAGTCATATAGAAATATGTGCAGACAGGTCTTTAAGCGAGATGAAAAAAGTGGGTGCTCCCTATAAAGGAACATGCCAAATACATTTCTGTGATTCCCATAGTGTGCCATCAGACCGGTATTTTGGTTTCTCTCTGAGATGTAATTTTATCCAGATAAATTGCACAGCAACTGACATACGCCTAAAGCCTGTCAGTATGATTGGCTTTGTCACTGGGTGTTAGCTGTTTAAGATAAATGAGTAACAACAATGATTTCTTATAAATAATTAACATTGAAAATGTTTAAATTCTGAAATAGTGAGTCTGTGAATTAAATAGCATTGAGGCCTGTGGAAGGAGCTTTGGCCTTCAATTATGTGTGTTTTATGTTAGATATGTATCCTCTTTTTCTCTGCATATCTTGTCCATCTGCACATCTTCAACCCCCCCTCTTTCCTCTTCAGCATCCTCTTTTCAATCTTCCCCGAATGCCCTTCGCCACATCTCTGTCACTTCACCGCCCCCAACATGCACTGCACTCCCTCTTTTGACATCATTGTACCCCCTTCACACACATTTCCACAGAATTTCAGTTGCAAATGGAATACACAAATATTGTTCTGTGTGCTCTGCAGAGAGGCCAACCCACTGACAGGCACTTTGTTTGGCTTTAGCTTTATCGCCTGCGTTCTCAATCAAAGCCTCTCAAACACCTGGCATGGCTCAATCCTCAAAGTAAAGACACATTACCTCACTGAGTTCTCTCATTAGCGTCCTTAATGTTTTTTTTCTCTGTGTAGATCAAATATAGACAAGGTAAGTGGAAACTTATTGCTGATACAGCGTAAAATGCGTATACATGTTTGGATGCTGCCGGAATCGAATTGTGTGTGAATAGATTACATTGTTAAAAAACCTTCACGTTTTGGTTGTTAACAGCGCAGGGATATATTTCAGGTTCACGTACAAGTCACATATGGAAAGCAAAGAGAAGATAAAACATCTGCTCATGGGCTTTTGCTGTTCTCGGTAAAGGGGATTTACATTTACTTCATGGCACTATCGTGAACGTGCACGGCGTGTGAACAGCAGGATAGGTGGATGCTTTTGAGATGGCCAGACCTAAAAACAAGGGCTAGTATCGGTGGACGAGGTTCATCATTTTAAAGCACCCTCAAAGAACAGCATTAATGATCAGCACTAGAAGCAGCGAGGTTAGCTCGGTGGGTTTAGGATCTGGGCGTATCGTACACAGGGCGTTACATACTGATAGGGTCGACTCCTTTCGTATCGGCCAGAGACTGTGTGATCCGCGTGTCACCAGTTTAAATCCCGGCAGGGCTCGTTCATCTTTTCATCCGCCTAAGGTCGATCGCCTATTGTTCAAGAGCCAATTAACCGCCCGTTTAGTGCGTGTGCTCAATACGTAGTGCCAGTCGGCCAGCCAAGAATGGTACCCTCCTTCGCCATCAGCTGGACACTTTACGACTGCAGTGCCCTCGCCAGGGACCCTCCCTGGGACTTTACCATTATTCAAAGCCAGGATTGTAACAATTAATCGTTTCAGTTGCACTCTGACTGTAAAATGCCCTTTAACATTAGGACGCTATCTGGCCACGACACACTGCATGTTTATATTCAACATGATGAATGCATCCACCACCCTACAAAGCGCCCAGAGACTGTCAAAAGTGGGCTGAAGCAGTGCACAACCATTCTAATTCAATAGGATGATGACGTATCAGAAAGGCGCGTGCCAGTGCAGTAGTGCTGGTGTGTGACGTGGCTGCTTGCGTCACGGTGATTGTCGCTGTTCCTCTAGTAACAGATTAGGCTGTCACTGTGGTTTGTGCCGGACACAGGCAGCCTTCGTGTGTGCACTTCTGTCCTTTCAGTATTTATGAAGCCCATAGTCACACGTGGAGTCGGGCGAGCAGCTAGGACAGCTGTAGTGCCTTCCCTGTGTCTTCACCAGGTGTGTAATTGACAGCCTCTTTCCGTGTCTAGAATCACCAACGCACGCCTGGGGCCCTGTCTTCAAACACAAATGACTCCTTCTAGACCAAACCATCCATCCATCCATCCATCCATCCCACCCACTCACCCAACCATCCATCCCCTCAAACCCACCCATCCATCCAATCCATCCAGCCAGCCACCCACCCATCCACCCATCCACCTATTGTTCATCCACCCACCCACCCACCCATCCATCTACCAATCCATCCACCCATCCATCCACAATCCAAAATCCACCAATCCATCCACTCACCCATCCATCCACCAATCTATCCACCCACCCATCCAATCCAACCAGCCCCTCCAACTAACCCATCCATCCACCCACCCTTACATCCATGACACAATTTATTGTTTTGAATCAAACACCGCAGATACACTTCTCAGTCCAAAACCAAGAACTGTTCCACTCTGTGACAGTTTTAAACCCGGGCCTGCCCTCTGATGTTACTCCAAGTCTTCACCACGTGTGCTACTCACAGCAGAGGCCAAAGACTGAATGGCCACGAGCCAGGCGGGTTGTATCTGCTAAGCCGAGACAGAGGTACGTTGATGCCGGTGACTAAACAATGCAGCGGAACTTGCAATGATGGGGATTACTTCGAACGTAAATGCGCATGGCGAAAACAATTATAGCCCGGGGAAGCTTCAAAGCGCCAAGAGGCGATACTCTATGCATCATGAACTGGACTCATCAAAGAAAGGACTCGACAGCACGCAGTGACCTGGCCGAGGCCAGTTCCGCTTGACTGACGTTTGTTATATGGGGTCCCGGGTCAGTCCGAGATGTCTTCCGATGCCCCGGATAATGCCCAGAGGCCGACGGGCTCTAGCGCTGCCACTCATCGCCAGAATGAGTCATACAGTCAGTCCCACCGGGTATTTAAAGACAAAGACACCGAGAGAGGTTTCTTATATATTAAAAAAAACTGAGAAAACCTAAGAAAACGGTCCCTTTCCTTCGAGGGCAACTTTCCGCCTCCACTTTGTGTTTTATTGTTTTTTGCATTTACATAGCGCTTCATACCACAAGGTGGGACGCCGAAGCGCATTTTGCGAACAGACCAGTTAGTATGTTATGTATTGCGTAAAATCCCACTATAGTGTAACAGGCTTTCCCTTCTGATGCAGAACGTATTAAAGCAACATTTTCTCCCGCTACTTAAGAATTCTCCGGATCTTTGTGAAATGCTGATTTCAGTGTGATAATTTTACATCCACATCATCAAAAAGACGCTCTGTGGCCCTGAAATAAACGCACCGCATTAACCGAATCGGTCAGTCGCTGCTCGCGCGCGGGGGGGCGGGGGGGATTTTTTTCTTAAAAAAAAAGGAAATCCTACCTGAGCAGGTCCGCCGTCCGCGCCGCCTCGGGTCCGACTCCGTTTGCGCCTGCGGCCTGCCCTATAGCCCCTCTCAGCCAATCCTGGCGCTGCTGGCAGCGCCAGGATTGGCTTAGGGCACGGTTACCTCTCGCCCGCCTGCCCATTAGGAGACCGAGGTTTGAGCCTTTGCTCAACCCTTGCTCTCCTAATGGGCATGCGCAAGCCAGTGCAAACAGAAGTGCGCATGACTGGGCACGGCGCGAAAATTCAGTGCCCTTCCCCACTCATACGCACTTGTGCTGCAGTGCTGCCTGCTGCCCCTGGTCCCTCTGACAATCATGTCAGTCAACATGACGCAGGACCGCCCACCCCCTTCAGACTCTGAAGGGGATGGGCGGTCCGACGTCATGCTGACTAACATGATTGTCAGTTCTCCCTCGGCGTCTTTGAACTTAAGTAAACTGATTCAGTTTACTTAGGTTCAAAGACGCCGAGGGAGCTGCGGGCGGGGGGGCTACGCCCCAACGCCCCAATGGACTCTGCGCTATACATTAACGCCTGCTGCTATGTTGACAACGCAGGCTTTGAAATGGGATCACTCCATAACATGTATATTTGTAAAGCACAGGTTCACCCAGAAGGGTATCTTGGCGCTGAATAACAGATGTTTATTCTTACCCAAATCAATGGTACTCATTTTATAGACCTCAGAAGGATGAAAGGCTAAGTGGACCCGCCGGGACTTGAACCTGTGACCATGACATCAAACACAGGCCCCTACAGTGGACGCATTAGTCCACTAAGCCACCAGATCCGGCTCCAGAGGAAGCGTGTGCCACAGCCTTGAGAGCTCAACAGGGAATGACTCGGCACTAGTGGAACTAATAGCCTCTTGCTAGTTCATGGATCAGGATTCACTATACAGCAATGCTTCTTCCCAGCCAACATGTCTCCCCACCATTCCTTTGCTTCCTTATCAAGTTCCACAAGCGATGGGCACACCTCTTGTGCCCTGCGGAACTTCTCCTGGGTACGTTCCCCAGCAGCTGACAACCCCTTCAGCTCTGACAGTGACTCAGGTGCCAACACCTTGTCCGTTTCAGGGATCTCACTCCCCTCTCCAATGGATACCAGGACCAGTAGGGATCTCACTCCCCTCTCCAATGGATACCAGGACCAGTAGGGATCTCACTCCCCTCTCCATCTGGAGCAGGGGCAGTGGATACCAGGACCAGTAGGGATCTCACTCCCCTCTCCAATGGATACCAGGACCAGTAGGGATCTCACTCCCCTCTCCATCTGGAGCAGGGGCAGTGGATACCAGGACCAGTAGGGATCTCACTCCCCTCTCCATCTGGGGCAGGGGCAATGGATAGCAGGACCAGTAGGGATCTCACTCCCCTCTCCTTCTGGGGCAGGGGCAATGGATAGCAGGACCAGTAGGGATCTCACTCCCCTCTCCAATGGATAGCAGGACCAGTAGGGATCTCACTCCCCTCTCCTTCTGGGGCAGGGGCAATGGATAGCAGGACCAGTAGGGATCTCACTCCCCTCCCCATCTGGGGCAGGGGCAATGGATAGCAGGACCAGTAGGGATCTCACTCCCCTCCCCATCTGGGGCAGGGGCAATGGATAGCAGGACCAGTAGGGATCTCACTCCCCTCTCCATCTGGGGCAGGGGCAATGGATAGCAGGACCAGTAGCGATCTCACTCCCCTCTCCTTCTGGGGCAGGGGCAATGGATAGCAAGACCAGTAGGGATCTCACTCCCCTCCCCATCTGGGGCAGGGGCAATGGATAGCAGGACCAGTAGCGATCTCACTCCCCTCTCCATCTGGAGCAGGGGCAGTGGATAGCAGGACCAGTAGGGATCTCACTCCCCTCTCCATCTGGGGCAGGGGCAATGGATAGCAGGACCAGTAGGGATCTCACTCCCCTCTCCATCTGGAGCAGGGGCAATGGATACCAGGACCAGTAGGGATCTCACTCCCCTCTCCATCTGGGGCAGGGGTAATGGATAGCAAGACCAGTAGGGATCTCACTCCCCTCCCCATCTGGGGCAGGGGCAATGGATAGCAGGACCAGTAGCGATCTCACTCCCCTCTCCATCTGGAGCAGGGGCAGTGGATAGCAGGACCAGTAGGGCTCTCACTCCCCTCTCCATCTGGGGCAGGGGCAGTGGATAGCAGGACCAGTAGGGATCTCACTCCCCTCTCCATCTGGGGCGGGGCAGTGGATAGCAAGACCAGTAGGGATTTCACTCCCCTCTCCATCTGGAGCAGGGGCAGTGGATAGCAAGACCAGTAGGGATCTCACTCCCCTCTCCAATGGATACCAGGACCAGTAGGGATCTCACTCCCCTCTCCATCTGGAGCAGGGGCAATGGATACCAGGACCAGTAGGGATCTCACTCCCCTCTCCATCTGGAGCAGGGGCAATGGATACCAGGACCAGTAGGGATCTCACTCCCCTCTCCAATGGATACCAGGACCAGTAGGGATCTCACTCCCTCTCCAATGGATACCAGGACCAGTAGGGATCTCACTCCCTCCCCATCTGGGGCAGGGGCAATGGATACCAGGACCAGTAGGGATCTCACTCCCTCTCCATCTGGAGCAGGGGCAATGGATACCAGGACCAGTAGGGATCTCACTCCCCTCTCCATCTGGAGCAGGGGCAGTGGATACCAGGACCAGTAGGGATCTCACTCCCCTCTCCAATGGATACCAGGACCAGTAGGGATCTCACTCCCCTCTCCATCTGGAGCAGGGGCAATGGATACCAGGACCAGTAGGGATCTCACTCCCTCTCCATCTGGAGCAGGGGCAATGGATACCAGGACCAGTAGGGATCTCACTCCCTCTCCAATGGATACCAGGACCAGTAGGGATCTCACTCCCTCTCCAATGGATACCAAGACCAGTAGGGATCTCACTCCCCTCCCCATCTGGGGCAGGGGCAATGGATAGCAGGACCAGTAGGGATCTCACTCCCCTCTCCATCTGGGGCAGGGGCAGTGGATAGCAGGACCAGTAGGGATCTCACTCCCCTCTCCTTCTGGGGCAGGGGCAATGGATACCAGGACCAGTAGGGATCTCACTCCCCTCTCCACCTGAAGCAGGGGCAATGGATAGCAGGACCAGTAGCGATCTCACTCCCCTCTCCATCTGGAGCAGGGGCAATGGATAGCAGGACCAGTAGGGATCTCACTCCCCTCTCCATCTGGAGCAGGGGCAATGGATAGCAGGACCAGTAGGGATCTCACTCCCCTCTCCATCTGGAGCAGGGGCAGTGGATACCAAGACCAGTAGGGATCTCACTCCCTCTCCAATGGATACCAGGACCAGTAGGGATCTCACTCCCCTCTCCATCTGGAGGAGGGGCAATGGATACCAGGACCAGTAGGGATCTCACTCCCCTCTCCATCTGGAGCAGGGGCAATGGATACCAGGACCAGTAGGGATCTCACTCCCCTCTCCATCTGGGGCAGGGGCAATGGATACCAGGACCAGTAGGGATCTCACTCCCCTCTCCAATGGATACCAGGACCAGTAGGGATCTCACTCCCCTCTCCAATGGATACCAGGACCAGTAGGGATCTCACTCCCCTCTCCAATGGATACCAGGACCAGTAGGGATCTCACTCCCCTCCCCATCTGGGGCAGGGGCAATGGATAGCAGGACCAGTAGGGATCTCACTCCCCTCTCCATCTGGGGCAGGGGCAGTGGATAGCAGGACCAGTAGGGATCTCACTCCCCTCTCCATCTTTAGCAGGGGCAATGGATACCAGGACCAGTAGGGGTCTCACTCTCCTCTCCATCTGGGGCAGGGGCAATGGATACCAGGACCAGTAGGGATCTCACTCCCCTCTCCAATGGATACCAGGACCAGTAGGGATCTCACTCCCCTCTCCAATGGATACCAGGACCAGTAGGGATCTCACTCCCCTCTCCAATGGATACCAGGACCAGTAGGGATCTCACTCCCCTCTCCATCTGGGGCAGGGGCAATGGATACCAGGACCAGTAGGGATCTCACTCCCCTCTCCATCTGGAGCAGGGGCAATGGATACCAGGACCATTAGGGATCTCACTCCCCTCTCCATCTGGAGCAGGGGCAAAGGATAGCAGGACCAGTAAGGATCTCACTCCCCTCTCCATCAGGGGCAGGGGCAATGGATAGCAGGACCATTAGGGATCTCACTCCCCTCTCCATCTGGAGCAGGGGCAGTGGATACCAGGACCAGTAGGGATCTCACTCCCCTCTCCAATGGATACCAGGACCAGTAGGGATCTCACTCCCCTCTCCAATGGATACCAGGACCAGTAGGGATCTCACTCCCCTCTCCATCTGGGGCAGGGGCAATGGATAGCAGGACCAGTAGGGATCTCACTCCCCTCTCCATCTGGGGCAGGGGCAATGTATACCAGGACCAGTAGGGATCTCACTCCCCTCTCCATCTGGAGCAGGGGCAATGGATACCAGGACCAGTAGGGATCTCACTCTCCTCTCCATCTGGGGCAGGGGCAATGGATACCAGGACCAGTAGGGATCTCACTCCCCTCTCCATCAGGGGCAGGGGCAATGGATAGCAGGACCAGTAGGGATCTCACTCCCCTCTCCATCTGGAGCAGGGGCAGTGGATACCAGGACCAGTAGGGATCTCACTCCCCTCTCCAATGGATACCAGGACCAGTAGGGATCTCACTCCCCTCTCCATCTGGGGCAGGGGCAATGGATAGCAGGACCAGTAGGGATCTCACTCCCCTCTCCATCTGGGGCAGTGGATAGCAGGACCAGTAGGGATCTCACTCCCCTCTCCAATGGATACCAGGACCAGTAGGGATCTCACTCCCCTCTCCATCTGGAGCAGGGGCAATGGATACCAGGACCAGTAGGGATCTCACTCCCCTCTCCATCTGGGGCAGGGGCAATGGATACCAGGACCAGTAGGGATCTCACTCCCCTCTCCAATGGATACCAGGACCAGTAGGGATCTCACTCCGCTCTCCAATGGATACCAGGACCAGTAGGGATCTCACTCCCCTCCCCATCTGGGGCAGGGGCAATGGATAGCAGGACCAGTAGGGATCTCACTCCCCTCTCCATCTGGGGCAGGGGCAGTGGATAGCAGGACCATTAGGGATCTCACTCCCCTCTCCTTCTGGGGCAGGGGCAATGGATAGCAAGACCAGTAGGGATCTCGCTCCCCTCTCCATCTGGAGCAGGGGCAATGGATAGCAGGACCAGTAGGGATCTCCCTCCCCTCTCCATCTGGAGCAGGGGCAGTGGATACCGAGACCAGTTGGGATCTCACTCCCCTCTCCAATGGATACCAGGACCAGTAGGGATCTCACTCCCCTCTCCAATGGATACCAGGACCAGTAGGGATCTCACTCCCCTCCCCATCTGGGGCAGGGGCAATGGATAGCAGGACCAGTAGGGATCTCACTCCCTTCTCCATCTGGGGCAGGGGCAATGGAAAGCAGGACCAGTAGGGATCTCACTCCCCTCTCCTTCTGGGGCAGGGGCAGTGGATACCAGGACCAGTAGGGATCTCACTCCCCTCTCCATCTGGGGCAAGGGCAAAGGATACCAGGACCAGTAGGGATCTCACTCCCCTCTCCAATGGATACCAGGACCAGTAGGGATCTCACTCCCCTCTCCAATGGATACCAGGACCAGTAGGGATCTCACTCCCCTCCCCATCTGGGGCAGGGGCAATGGATAGCAGGACCAGTAGGGATCTCACTTCCCTCTCCATCTGGGGCAGGGGCAGTGGATAGCAGGACCAGTAGGGCTCTCACTCCCCTCTCCTTCTGGGGCAGGGGCAATGGATAGCAAGACCAGTAGGGATCTCACTCCCCTCTCCATCTGGAGCAGGGGCAATGGATAGCAGGACCAGTAGGGATCTCACTCCCCTCTCCATCTGGAGCAGGGGCAATGGATACCAGGACCAGTAGGGATCTCACTCCCTCTCCATCTGGAGCAGGGGCAATGGATACCAGGACCAGTAGGGATCTCACTCCCCTCTCCAATGGATACCAGGACCAGTAGGGATCTCACTCCCCTCTCCATCTGGAGCAGGGGCAATGGATAGCAGGACCAGTAGGGATCTCACTCCCCTCTCCATCTGGAGCAGGGGCAGTGGATACCGAGACCAGTAGGGATCTCACTCCCCTCTCCAATGGATACCAGGACCAGTAGGGATCTCACTCCCCTCTCCAATGGATACCAGGACCAGTAGGGATCTTACTCCCCTCCCCATCTGGGGCAGGGGCAATGGATAGCAGGACCAGTAGGGATCTCACTCCCCTCTCCTTCTGGGGCAGGGGCAGTGGATACCAGGACCAGTAGGGATCTCACTCCACTCTCCATCTGGGGCAAGGGCAATGGATACCAGGACCAGTAGGGATCTCACTCCCCTCTCCAATGGATACCAGGACCAGTAGGGATCTCACTCCCCCCTCCAATGGATACCAGGACCAGTAGGGATCTCACTCCCCTCCCCATCTGGGGCAGGGGCAATGGATAGCAGGACCAGTAGGGATCTCACTCCCCTCTCCATCTGGGGCAGGGGCAATGGATAGCAAGACCAGTAGGGATCTCACTCCCCTCTCCTTCTGGGGCAGGGGCAATGGATAGCAGGACCAGTAGGGATCTCACTCCCCTCTCCATCTGGAGCAGGGGCAATGGATAGCAGGACCAGTAGGGATCTCACTCCCCTCTCCATCTGGAGCAGGGGCAATGGATACCAGGACCAGTAGGGATCTCACTCCCCTCTCCATCTGGAGCAGGGGCAATGGATACCAGGACCAGTAGGGATCTCACTCCCTCTCCATCTGGAGCAGGGGCAATGGATAGCAGGACCAGTAGGGATCTCACTCCCCTCTCCATCTGGAGCAGGGGCAGTGGATACCGAGACCAGTAGGGATCTCACTCCCTCTCCAATGGATACCAGGACCAGTAGGGATCTCACTCCCCTCTCCAATGGATACCAGGACCAGTAGGGATCTCACTCCCCTCCCCATCTGGGGCAGGGGCAATGGATAGCAGGACCAGTAGGGATCTCACTCCCCTCTCCATCTGGGGCAGGGGCAATGGATAGCAGGACCAGTAGGGATCTCACTCCCCTCTCCTTCTGGGGTAGGGGCAGTGGATACCAGGACCAGTAGGGATCTCACTCCCCTCTCCATCTGGGGCAAGGGCAATGGATACCAGGACCAGTAGGGATCTCACTCCCCTCTCCAATGGATACCAGGACCAGTAGGGATCTCACTCCCCTCTCCAAGGGATACCAGGACCAGTAGGGAACTCACTCCCCTCCCCATCTGGGGCAGGGGCAATGGATAGCAGGACCAGTAGGGATCTCACTCCCCTCTCCATCTGGGGCAGGGGCAGTGGATAGCAGGACCAGTAGGGATCTCACTCCCCTCTCCTTCTGGGGCAGGGGCAATGGATAGCAAGACCAGTAGGGATCTCACTCCCCTCTCCATCTGGAGCAGGGGCAATGGATAGCAGGACCAGTAGGGATCTCACTCCCCTCTCCATCTGGAGATGGGGCAATGGATACCAGGACCAGTAGGGATCTCACTCCCCTCTCCATCTGGAGCAGGGGCAATGGATACCAGGACCAGTAGGGATCTCACTCCCCTCTCCAATGGATACCAGGACCAGTAGGGATCTCACTCCCCTCTCCATCTGGAGCAGGGGCAATGGATAGCAGGACCAGTAGGGATCTCACTCCCCTCTCCATCTGGAGCAGGGGCAGTGGATACCGAGACCAGTAGGGATCTCACTCCCCTCTCCATCTGGAGCTGAGGCAGTGGATACCGAGACCAGTAGGGATCTCACTCCCCTCTCCAATGGATACCAGGACCAGTAGGGATCTCACTCCCCTCTCCAATGGATACCAGGATCAGTAGGGATCTCACTCCCCTCCCCATCTGGGGCAGGGGCAGTGGATAGCAGGACCAGTAGGGATCTCACTCCCCTCTCCAATGGATAGCAGGACCAGTACGGATCTCACTCCCCTCTCCAATGGATACCATCACCAGTGCCTGCTCAGAGTCTGCCCTGAGCCGCTTAGTGCCTTGCTCTGGTCTAGGCACCCCTGGAATGGTCCCAGTCTCCTCCTGAAACTCACAGGCGGCCTGTGTCTTGGTCAACACAGCTGCCATCGTTCAAGCCAAGTCGGCTTGGGTACCAAACCCGGGCAATCAAATCATTTCCCTGCAGACACCCAGTACTTGCTTCTCTCTCTCCTACATCAGCCTTGGCCGACTCGCCTTTGATTTACACTTCAGTTCGGGTAATCACATATGCCATGTCCTCTCCACTGGCTACTAAACAACTGCCTTGGGCACCAGGGAGACTGCCCTCTGCTTTGAAATACTTCCTTTCACTGATACTAGCTTCTAACACAAACCCCATCGGGTTGGGGTTAAAGTCCTACTTCAAGGTCTCTGCATCCCCTTCCCAAATACCCATGGCCCCTATCTTGACTGCAGTAGGGCCCTCCCGGGTCCCCTTTCCCAAATACCCATGGCCCCTATCTTGACTGCAGTAGGGCCCTCTCGGGGCCCCTCTCCCAAATACCCATGGCCCCTATCTTGACTGCAGTAGGGCCCTCTCGGGGCCCCTCTCCCAAATTCCCATGGCCCCTATCTTGACTGCAGTAGGGCCCTCCCGGGTCCCCTTTCCCAAATACCCATGGCCCCTATCTTGACTGCAGTAGGGCCCTCCCGGGTCCCCTTTCCCAAATACCCATGGCCCCTATCTTGACTGCAGTAGGGCCCTCTCGGGGCCCCTCTCCCACAGTCCACACAGTCACTGCCGTGGCTGTAGCTGCAGGGCCTCTTCTGTAATGCCCTCCTTGTGACTCTTAAAATGTAAGAGGGGCTCCTGCCCTTTGTTAACCCTTTCAACCGGCCATATGTCAGCCAGAACTGCAAGCTCCTCTGGGTCACTCTCTGTCGGATCTGACATGTGTCGCCTGAGCCGGGTAGAGCGCTCCTGCCATGAACAGGTTAAGGGAATGAACATCTTTGGCGTCCATCTCTCGCACCCATTCATTCATTCATTCCACTCATGCAACTCACTGTGAATTGAGCTCTCAGATGGAGCTCCCTCAGTCGTCTTGCTTTCCTCGAACCTTTGTAAATCATGAGCCGGCTTCAGCCCTACCACCTAATTCGAGCTTCCTTCTTCCGCTCATGATTCATTTATCAGCTGCAGGCAAAGGTCTGATGTCTGGCGCAGCTGCAGTGGGCAAGCGACTCTTGAGTGTGGCTGCCTTATACTCATCATTCACTGAAAGCTTGAGCTGTACCTGCGATCTCACCCCTCGCAAACAGCTCCAAAGCTCTTGTCCCGCCGCAGACGCTTGCACACGTTCGTTTGGAGCCTTGGCAGCAGCTCCTGTAGAATTGGAAGTGGAATCTCTTTCCCAAACGTAGCTGTCTGCTGCCATCCTGAACTTCTTTCTCTAAAGCTATCCTCTCTCACTCCAGCGGTCTCTCCTTTTCCTGCCTTTCCCGCTCCTCATGCTCGCTGCTTCTCTGCTCATGGGTCATTCTTCCGGTCTCTCCCTCCTTCTTTTCCCTTGTTCCTGGTGAGCGAATCTCGGCTCCTCCCCCTCACACTCCAGGCCTCCTGCTCTTCCTTAGGATTAGCTTTCTGGAGAGCCAACTGCAAGTTCATGGTCTCAGCTAGACTTAACCCTCCCAAGGGAATAACTCCTGGACCCGGAGATAATTGTACCCTAGAAATCGGTGGCGCTGATTGTCTCTGAAACACTGTAAAGCAAGTATTGTGAATATACAAACTGGGTGTTGTAGTGTCGCGCTCTAGTGGTCACGCGTCCACGCGATGACGTGGAGCGCGGCCGCCATTTTGGGGAGCTGAATTAGCGCGGTGATTAGAGCGGTACGGACGCGTTTCCCGGCGCTCTCCTGTAAAGAAGAATATACTTAAATAAATATACCTTTCACAAGTCTGAGTGTGCAGCGCCTTGAATGAGAGGAAGAGTACATTACAGTGGCGACGAGACTGGGACTGGAAAAAGAAGAAAAAAAATAACCAGAGGTGCAATACAAGGACCCACCGAAGCACTCAGCAAGGCAGGCCACGAGGACCACTGGCTAAGGGACGTGACACAGCAGGAGAGCGTGGCAGAGGACAGCATTACAGTAAGCCAGCACCCACAGAGCAGGTAGTCGCAATCAGGGGAGCGTACACGGCCTACAATAAAGGAGGGTAGAACACACTGGAAAGCAGAACGTCACCCCTCCAGATCCTCCTATAGGACATCCAGGGCCCTGGCGGAAGAGGTGCAGCACAGCGACGGGGGAGCCTCAGGGCCCCATCAAGACCACACACACCCCAGAAGCACAAGTGCACCGGGCAGTCCAAGAGGAGACGACGATATACCAGAAAGAAGCGCCGCAATGTGTGCGCAGGCGTCTTCACTCACAACACCAATACCATTCCTACCAAAACCAGGCGACCCATTGATGAAATGGGAAGATTGGAGAGAATACTTCATGAACTACTTAGAGGCCATTGAAGATGAAAGTGGAGAAGCATTCCCCAGCAAGAGGAAGAAAAGAATATTACTCCACAACTTAGGCCCGGAGGGAATCAGAGTCTTCCAGAACTTAGTCCCCACACAACGACCGGACGCAGATGACTATGTATTCCAACACGCGATTGAAGACCTAAACAACCATTATAGACCGGCAGTGTGCACGTCCATTGACAGATATAACTTCCAACAGAGGAAACAAGCAGGGGGTGAGTCCATAGACGACTACGTTGCGGCGTTAAAGAAGTTAGCGATCACATGCAAATTTGGTGCCTTGCATGACGAATTTATCAAAGACCAAATAGTCATGCACACGAAGAACACAGCGATCCAAGACAAACTATGGGTGAATGGGGACGCTACCCTGAAGGAAGTCATAGCCATGGTGAAAAAGGCGGAACTATCAAAGAGATGTGCGGAGGCAGCGAAGAAAGAAAATATAGAGCGGCCCATTGTCAACAGAGTCACGGAAACAGAACCTCCAGAGAGAGGAAAGAAGATGGCGGCAGAAGGGAGAGCACAGAACAGATGGACTCCACGACCCACACAGGCACAGAAACCGAACAAGGAGGGCACAACCACGTGCTACAGGTGCGGCAGTCCATCCCATGCGGCATATGATAAACGATGTCCGGCCTTCCGAGCCAAATGTATGTACTGCGGAATCGTAGGACACTATGAAAAAGTGTGTCGCCACAAGGTGAAGAGGCCAACGGTCAAGTACGTAGCACAAGACAGGGGAGGTGAAGAAGAAGAAGGAGAAGAAGAAGAAGACAATGTGCTGTGCATTGAAGGACAGGTGCTAGGCATAAACGGCAGTCGCTCCAAGAAACCACAATGTGACATGGTAGTGGGTGGAGTTCGGATCAAAATGGTGGCGGACTCTGGATCTCCGTATACCATCATTCAACGGACGGTGTGGAGCGAGAACTTCAAACCCAGCCTGGGATCACACCTCGAACCCCCAGACATACGTCCGGTCACATTCACAGGCGAACCCATCCCAATGGTGGGATATCGAGTCCTGAAATTCGAGTTCAAGAATCGCAGCGCAGAGTGCAAATTATACGTGGCTGAAAAGGGGCCCTCTGTTCTTGGATGGATGGACCAAGGCGATTTGGGCATACAATTGAACCCAGGAGGGGACACACAAGTCCTGATGACCAGCGCAGACAACCAATCAAACTTCAAAAAAATGAAAGGCGAATTCCCCACAGTATTTGGAGGCAGAGTGGGAAAACTAACGAAATTTACACACAGAATTGATCTTAAGGAAAACGCCCAACCAGTGTCCCACAAGGTGAGGAACATTCCGCTAGCAATCAGGGAAGCAGTACAACAAGAGCTACAAAGATTGGAAGATGAAGGGATCATCGAACCAATAAACAGTTCGGAATGGCTGGCCCCGTTGGTGGTAGCGAGGAAACCCAACGGCAAAGTTCGTTTGTGCGTGGACCTGCGCGAATTGAACAAGTGCATAATAGTGGAAAAATTCCCATTACCCAGAATAGACGAAATGCTGGCAAAGACAAAGGGTATAAAATGGTTTTCTACCGTGGATCTCGCCTCGGCATATCATCAAATAACCCTGCATCACACGAGCCGTAAACTTACATCCTTCATAACACCATTTGGATGCTACCAATTCCGCCGGATGCCTTTTGGCCTGGCGTCAGCAGCGGCGGTATTCCAGAAGTTGATGCACAAACTGTTCAAAGATATAGAGAGAGTACAATACTTCCAAGACGACATCTTGGTAATGGGCAAAGACCAAGCCGACCACAACGAAAAGCTAGCGATGGTGTTACAAATTTTGGAAAGGAACGGCCTGACGGCAGAATGGGAGAAGTGCAGACTTGGAATGGCGTCGGTCACATATTTGGGTCATGAGATCAGTGACCAAGGCATCACGCCCAAACACGCCAATGTCAAAGCGATATGTGAGGCACCTGCACCAACGAGCAAGGAAGAAGTGAGATCATTCTTAGGGATGGCCGAATATTACAGCAAATTCGTGCAACACTTCGCCACCAAGACACACCACCTGCGACTACTCATACGAGACAAAACGGCCTTCAGGTGGACAGAGGAGGCGCAAGGGGAGTTTCAGAAAATCAAGGAGGATATCAGCAAAGCAGTGCCCCTACAAGGATATGATCCGCAAGGAGAATCCATTTTGACCACAGACGCGAGCGACAAAGGCCTAGGGGCAGTCCTTATGCAGGAAAGGATGAACGGAGAGCTGGCGACCATCAGCTTTGCATCGAGAGCGTTATCACCAACAGAACAGAAGTTCAGCGTGATAGAAAAAGAGATGCTGGCTGTGGTGTGGGCCATGGCGAAATTCCGCCAATTTATATGGGGCACAAGATTTCAACTCAAAACGGACCACAAACCCCTAGTCAAAGTACTCACGTCCTGCGGGCACGCGAGCGCCACGCCCCGCATCGCCAAAATGACCCTGAAATTGTTAGACTACAGGTATGATGAGGAATACATCCCGGGAGCCAAGAATAAAGTGGCAGATTACCTCAGCCGAGCTTCAGCTATGGAGGAAGCTCCTGCAGGTACGGACGAGGACGAAGTCAGGGTGGCATTCACGGAAGATCATGAGATAGTGATACGCTGTCAGGAATGGAAACAAGCCTATGAAAATGACAAGGACGTTAAGGACATCAAGGACTTCATACTACAAGGGTGGCCAGAAAAAAGGCACCTGAAGGCGGAACAAAGGAAATTCTTTGAAGTGCGGGAGGAGTTATCCATAGGAGACCAGGGAACATTCCTGTTTAGAGGAGAGAGAGTAGTTCCTCCCGCGTCGTTAATACCACACCTACTAGCAGTGTTGCACGAAGGGCACTTGGGCATCGTGAAAACGAAGTTGAGAACCAAGCAGATGTACTGGTGGCCCGCAATGGACAGTCATATTGAGAGGCATGTTCGAGAATGTGACCAGTGCCAAAGAGCGGATAAATCACAAACGTTACTACGCCCATCACTAGGGAAGTTCGACAACCCTGCCAACCCATGGGAGGAACTGTCAATAGACATTCTTGGTCCAGTGTTGGATGCAGAGGGAACCCCGAAATATGTAGTTGTTCTCATAGATCGGTATTCAAAGTGGCCCGAATTCGATATACAGGAGGTGATGGACACAGAGACAGTTCTTAGGTTTCTCACAGCTACCTTCCTCAGAGAAGGCATCCCCCGTTCCATTTTGAGCGACAATGGACCTCAATTCACATCGGATAAGTGGAACAATTACATGGAACGAAATGGTGTCCAAATCAAACACACATCTGTCTACCATCCGGCGGGAAATGGTCTTGCCGAAAGGTTTAACCGAGTAATAATGGGTTCCATACAATCAGCCATAGGAGTGGGGAAGGACTGGGAGAAGGAAGTGAGGAGTATGCTGTGGGCCTACCGAATCACACCGACTGGCACAGGATACAGCCCGTTCCAAATCCTAAGGGGACGTGATCCGTTCACTAAGGACAATCTAGCATGGAAGGAAAAGACTGTCACAAGTAAATGGTCCCCGGCAGTAGTTCACCACAACATGGAGAGAGCCCAGAGAATATACACAGAGCAGTACAATAAGAGACGCAATGTGAAGGAGACGTCCCTGGAAAGAGGGGAGTGGGTCAGAGTCAAACTGGCCCAATTAAGGAGGAAAGGAGACAGCAAATACAGCTTACCTATGCAAGTTGAACAGGTGTATAACAGCAGCCTTGCTAAGTGATGGGAACGTCTGGTCGCAAGATCGCATGTCCAAGTGCAATAAGATACTGCAGTGGGACAGAGAGGAAAGATCAAGGACACAAGAGAACCCAAGTTCACCTGCAGGTAACGCAGCCCCAGGAGAAGGAGAGAGGGACCTTGGGACAGAAGGAAATAGAGCGGAGCAGGAAGAGGACGAAAATCTCATCGCAGATGAACGGCAGGAGGACAAAGGCAAGACTCCCGGGAGAGAGAGCCCTAAAGGACTTGGAGAGGCACAGGCAAGCAGAGCAGAGGAAAGGGCGGAAAGTTCCACCTCCACTCCGGTAAGACGTACACGGGCAGGGAGAACAGTGGTAAGGCCTGCCAAATACAAAGACTATGATCTGGGAGAAGTGAAGTAACTTCAGGCCGAGAGAGACTCTTAGACTATTACCTATATGTTATTGTTGTTGTTATTGTGTCCCGTAAAGAGGAGAGATATGTAGTGTCGCGCTCTAGTGGTCACGCGTCCACGCAATGACGTGGCGCGCGGACGCCATTTTGGGGAGCTGAATTAGCGCGGTGATTAGAGCGGTACGGACGCGTTTCCCGGCGCTCTCCTGTAAAGAAGAATATACTTAAATAAATATACCTTTCACAAGTCTGAGTGTGCAGCGCCTTGAATGAGGGGAAGAGTACATTACAGGTGTGGCTGTGGTAGACCTGCCCCAAAGGGCGAAGAGAACCCGAAACAGCAGCATTCCCAACCAAGGTTAGTAAAGGCACCCTCCCCAGAGTCCATCCCTCTTTCTTCCCTTCCTCCAGTTTCTCTAAATGGTCTCTAACGTAACTCACAAGGACCTCCCACTCTTGTCCTGGGAGCCCCTTTTCCTCTATGCAAGCACAGATCCCACCTTTTATCTGTCTTGTTACTATGTAGGTTTTAAGATGTACAAGTTGAACTTATTGCTCTGTTGTTGAACATTAGAACTGATTGTTGGTGGATCTCACACCACTTACAGTCAGTTGTGAGATCCTGTTCAGGATCCATGGAGCAAGCAAGGGGTGTTGGGCCTCAGCCAAGGGGGTCTGCGGTCATCTGCCTCTGATTTCACGGGACCTGCCCTACTGTGGCTCTGCGAGCTGCGTCAAGTAAAACCCCCTCAGCACTTTACTCTTGGTGGTATGGATGGGGAACAGCCGCAGGCTTTTCAGGGAGGTAGCTTGGTGGTGCGCAAACACAGCACTAAACAATCATCCATCCACTCAATTAATGAGTGGCCAATCCAGTGCTTTGCCTTAATAAACGAAAAGAACTTTAATCTAAACACTTACCGCCCACTACTCCACAGCACATAAAACTGGCACAATTTATTGGTACAAGTGTACTCCACCTCGGCACAGAACGTCTTGAGATCGGCGTACTGCACCTCGACACAAGCTTCAGAATGGCAGCGTGGTGCATCTTGGGTACAAGCTTCTCGGGGGGCAACAGCGATGACCACTGTCGGTGATTCCTCCCGGAGTCGCCCACAAAGAGAAAACGCAGCCCATATGCCTCAGGGCACGCATATCTCTCGATTCAGCCTTCCTCCAGCCAGGGGACCCGCTCAGCACCAGGGCTCAAGCTGTTCTGGTGCTTCAAGTCAATCACATATCTGCAGGGCTGGCAGGCTGCTTTCCACTCTCAGTAGCAGAGTAGCTTCAAGGCGCTTCAGGCCAGAGATTGTTTTGTCCTGCAAGACCGAACTTCAGGGGATGTCCCCTCACCTCTTGGAAGCTGATTGCCAGGAAGACTTCAGCTGTGGTTACAGAGCTGTCCTCGGAGGTGTCTGCGAACAACCCCTTCACTGGTTGACGACATCTTGGCACTACAACAACAGGGTCGGTGGCTCCCACGTTTATATACAGTCAAAGCAGACAGAGGATGTGTACTGTCTGTCTGCACTTTTACTACTGATTTTGGGTGGTTCTTCTTTTATTTGTCATCCCAGGTTGTTCTCCTGACACAGCTTTGGGTAGAGTGATGCTTCTCAAAGCAGGGTGGTCTCCAGTCTCAAGTACCCACATAGGAGGCACGAAAAGGTGTGAACTTTCTGCACTTGGCTTATCAACAACCATACTGACATGATCAGGAAAGAGACAAAAGACTTGCCTCCCCCAAAGGACCCTTCTCACCCTTAAAAACAGACTTCAGTCCCACGATCTACCAAATGGCAGTGCTCAGGAAGACTGATCAGCAGCTCCTCTCATCAGTAGGACACAATCAGATTTCTAAAAGAGCTGTGTCTGCTCCTTCCCCACTTAAGTGTCTGGGTCTTCCCTCTCCAGCTTAAAAAATGTCAGCAATACACTTGCTTTTTCTGGGAATCAATCTTCCCTCCTTATTGTGCACTGGACCAAGCGAGGGGCTTCCAAATTGGAACCCACATGCCTCCATTACTCCGCTTCACTCATACACACAATTCATGTACCATGCAGGCCACATACACAAACACACACAACATAAACATGGGATGTTAGTGCTAGGATCTGGGTTAGCGCTTAGAAGCAGGACTTTACACGAGTAGGCCAATAGGCCTCACCTCCAGTGACTTGGATAAAAAGGTCTGAACACAACTACTGATTCACAAGACACTAAGCTGCCACCACCGCTCTACATGCTAAACCCATAATGGGGATGGTAGTCCACTGTCAGTCACATAAGGGCATGCTTGGTGCACCCCTCCAGGTGTCAGGATAGGGCCTGGACCTCACTTATGTCAAGGGACAGGCAGAGACCTCCACTGCACAGACACTTGATTAGCGCACGAGTGTGGTCAAAATCAAAAACCCGTATACCAGATACTCAGTCATCTTGCACAGACCCTCGAAACCAAAAGGATCTTCAGCACTGGCACTTAAACCTGCCTCGGCACCGAAACCCACATCAACACCATAACCTGTGTCGACGCACAAACTGTCAGCAACTTTGAGAGCCAACTCTGCGCCGAAAACACCCTCGACAGTCGGCTTAGACGACTCGGAGCAACTCATCTTTCAGGGCCTGCAGAAAAAGTTGGATGCTCAAGAGAAACATTGTTTGTACACCCTTAAATACGCAAGATCACTAGAAAGCCTCAGTTGAAGCTGACAGAGATTTTGCCATGGAAGAGGAAGATTTGCTTTTGAGGAAGAAATTGCTTTGGAACCTCCCCCACATCCCAACTTCAACAAGCACAAAGACAGGGACACAAACCTTCTCCATTGTCCCCCTCCACCACCTCCTCCTTATCCACCATCACCACCTCCTCCACACTCTGCTCTTTCCCACTCAGCAGAGAGGTCACCTCATTCATCATATGGGAAAGGCAGCCCTATGCACCTTGCCAGCCCCTGCTATACACCCAATGACCCAGTGATTGCGGAGGACACCTGGAACGATTATAATGTCGATCCCCAAGTGACACAGATCCCGATCTGTATCCAGCTAGGCCACCACCCCAAATGACACTGCCTCCTACCATAAGGTCATTCAGAGGGCAGCTACCTAACATAAAGTGGATATGCATGTCCTCCAGGAAGATGGCGACGTCCTGGTAGAGATGGTATCCAAAGCCCAGCACAGAGCACAGTTCATAATTTGGGACGAAATGCAGGACCTTCTCAAGCATCTCCCTGAGGAGAGGGGTGAAGAGTTGGTGGCAGAGGGTAAAAACATTTCTAGCGCCACAATTCGCTGTGCCACAGATGCCTTCAACACTGTGGCTCATCCACTCCAAGAGGGTCCTTTCGGAGGCAGCAGTATAGGGCAGGCACTTAGACCACCTCACTAGATACCCCTTGTTCGTATCAGAGCTAGCAGCAGGCCTACCACCAGCAGACTCCAATGGGATACTCCGGAGGGGCATCCAGAAATAACAAAAACAGGTAGGAGCAAAGGAGGCTCTGAGAAAGCGGCCTCTGCGGCCAAACATTAACTCCCCCTCCCTCCCAACCACACAACACCTGTTGGGGGAAAGCTCAGGATTTCCTCCCTTGCTAGCATGAAATGACATTAGACCAGGCATAGTTCAGCACAGGTGTTATCTGGAACTTCTCACAATACCACCCAACATTCCCTACCCGCAAACAAACTCTCAGCAGCAAACATCAGCATGTTAGAGGAAGAGGTCCAAGCACTCCTTCAAAAGCTTCTGGTGGTCCGCTTTGCCCTCAAAGCCTTCCTACCTCTTATTCGAGGCAAAGTAGTCCTGATCAGAGCAGACAAAATGACCGCCATGTACTACCTTCAGAAGTGGGGGGCCTAACTCCCTACCCCTCTCCCTTCTGGCTTAGATAATCTGGGATTTTGCCCTTCAGCACTGCTTTCACTTGATGGCAGGATATCATCGGGGGTGGACAGCGACCTAGCGGAGCTGTTAAGCAGAATGCATCAACAAGTCCACGAGTGGAAACTCCACCCACAGGTTCTGCACCACTACTTCCAGCGTTGTGGCACTCCCGACGTAGGCTTGTTCGCCACAACCGAGAATGCAAAATGCCCAAACTTCAACTCCAGCTACGCACACCCTTGATCCGTGGGCAATGCACTATGGATCAACTGGTCAGGGATATTTGCCTAGGCCTTTCTATGTCTCCTGCTCCTTCCACTGGTGGTGCGGACGATGTGGCCATAAACACAGCAGTATAGAGCAGGCAGTCAGGCCACCTCCCCAGATACCCCTTCTTCATATTCGAGACAGCAGCAGGCCTACGAGCAGCAGACCCCAACAGGATACTCCCGAGGGGCATACAGAAATAACAAAAACAGGTATGGGCAAGGGAGTCTCTTGAAAAGCAGCCTCTGCCGCCAAACAGGGACTCTCTCTCTCTTCCTTCCAACCACACAACACCTGTCAGGGGAAGGCTCCAGGATTTCCTCCCCCGCTGGAAGGAAATCACATCAGATGAGCGGATATTTGGCATAGTTCAGCACAGATGTTATATGGAACTTCTCACCACACAACACAACATTCCCCAAACACAAACACCCTGTCAGCAGCAAACATCAGCATCTGTTAGAGGAAGAGGTCCAAGTACTCCTTTGTAAGGGCGCCGTTGAGCCAGTAGCAGACCATCAGCAGGGCAAAGATGACAAGCGCTCTCAGATCTAATCTGGACCTCAGACCCATCAAGAAATATGTTCTCTCTGAACATTTCCCCATGGCGACACTGCAGGATGTAATACCTCTACTCAAGCAAGGTGACTACCTGGCAGCATTAGGCCTCAGGAACGCATACTTCTACATCCCCGACCAGCGACTCTGCATGCATTTCGTGGTAAGTGGCCTGGCAGTGATGGCTGCCCACCTAAGGAGAGGGGACAAACATGTTTTCTCCTATATTGACAATTTGCTAATCAAGTGCGTTCAGCCACAAGTGTGTACAGCACACAGGCAACCATCTCACGTCTGCACAGTCGTGTATTCACCATATACGTGGCCAAGTCCCACTTCTAACCCCTCCAGATCCAATCCTTACAGGGAGCATTTCTAAATTTGGTCACCGGCAAAGCCAAACCAAGCCCTCACAGGGTTGCAGCCTTTGGCCAGCTTGACCTCTTTTTCAGCCACAATGCCACCTCACAGTCAGAACTGTAATACGCCTTCTGGGCATGATGGCCTTGTGCATCGCTATTGTAACCCCAAGCCTGACTACACATCTCTCTACACAATGTTCACGAGCAGAGAGTCAGATGGAAGATCTAGTGTTGGTAACGGCCAGCGCCCATCCCTCTCTGCCATGGTGGAATAGCAACACCTTGTTGCCGAGCCGGGTGGTGAGCTCACCTCGACCACAACAGTGCAGGATGTGCGGGTTCCACAACAGTATAGCCACCACATTGATTAACTGAAGCTTCTGGTGGTCTGCCTCACCCTCAAAGCATTCCTACCTCTTCATTGGTAGAAATACATGTAAATGGAGCATTGTCTAAGTACTTGGAAAACAACCTATGCCTCCATCCCACGCAGATGGGCTTCCGTGCGCAGCACAGCACGGAATCTGCTCTTTTAGCAGTCTCAGAAGAATGAAAAAATAGTCTGGATCAAGGGAACTCAACCGCCATTCTACTTTTAGATCTAAGCGCGGCATTCGACACCGTAGATCACTGTATCTTACAAAACAGACTCAAACTAAGCGGTGTACAGGAGAAAGCCTTGGATTGGCTGATATTCTTCTTGAAGGACAGATCTTTTCAGGCCATGGAATCTAGCTTCCTATCAAACAAAATGCCACTGAGTTGCGGGGTGCCACAGGGCTCCTCGCTCAGCCCCACTTTATTTAATGTCTATATGCGGCCGTTGGCTGACTTAGTACAGGTGTTTGGCATTTCCATGGTTGCATATGCAGATGACACACAGCTGTTGGTCTCATTTGATTCTGGAACCAAGACTGAATCTGACCAACTAGCACCGTGCCTGGAAAGAGTGGCAGAGTGGATGACAAACAGTCGTGTTAAACTGAACGGAGACAAGACAGAGCTGATGATTCTGGGAAACAAATCGGTCCCTAGAGCTCTGTCTAGCTGGCCAGGCTGCTTGGGCAAGTCGCCAGTCCCAAGTTCCTCGATCAAAAACCTTGGATTTTGGATCGACAAGGAATTAACAATGGAATTAACAATGGAGGTTGAAGTAAAGAAGTTAGCCGGGTCATGCTTTGGCCTACTTAGAATGCTCCGGAAGGTTCTGGAGCTGATTCCCATCCAGCTAAGGAAAACAGTGATACATGCATTGGTCACCTCACGCCTTGATTATGGAAACTCCCTTTACTTAGGGACCCCAAAATATGTTACTAAACGACTTCAAATTGTGCAGAATGCCGCAGCTAGACTGCTGTGTAAGGTGCCAATCTAGGAACCAGTCGGAAAACATCTCAAAGCTCTCCACTGGTTACTGATTGAGGCTAGAATGAAATTCAAAGCACTTTGCCTGACACATAAAGCCATTTACAATAGAGGTCCCCAGAAAATCAGAGAATCGGTAGCGTTATATGTTGCCAACAGACATCTAAGGTCTGACTCTGAGCGCCTGTTAAGAACCACCAGAATCAAGAGCTAAATGGGGAGGCAGATCTTTTGCACATCTAGCTCCTAAGCTATGGAAATCCCCACCTCGCGAACTAAGATTCCTGGAAGTGGAATCAAACTTCAGAAAAAGCTGAAGACTTGGATCTTTCACCAGTACCACTAAACCATCCCAATCATCCCACTTCTCTAGGCACCGCATCTAGCCTCCGGGTAGCTATGTGCTTTAGAAAAACCTATTACATAACATTCGAGGCAAATGAGTCCTTTTTAGGACAGACAATATGACCGCCATGTATTACCTTCAGAAGCGAAAGAGGGGGGAAAGGGCAGGTGGGGCTCACTCCCTACCCTTCTCCCTTCTGGCTTAGACAATGTGGCATTTTTCCCTTCAGCACTACTTTCACCTGATGGCAGAATATCATCGGGGGGAACAGCAACCTAGCGGACCTGTAAAGCAGGATGCATCAACAAGTCCACGAGTGGAAGCTCTACCCAGAGGCCCTGCACCACTACTTTCAGCGCTGGGGGACTCCTGACATAGACTTGTTCGCCACTCCAGAGAAATCAAAATGTCCAAACTTCGACTCGAGGTACACACTCCCTTGATCCGCGGGCAATGCACTATGGATCAACTGGTCAGGGATATTTGCCTAGGCTTTTCTATCTCTCCCGCTCCTTCCACTGGTGGTACGGAAGATGCAGCCAACATCGCGGACCCTCATTCTGGTGGTCCACAACTGGGCCAGACAGACCTGGTATTCAGCCCTACTAGAGATGTCGATCAGTCCGAACGAGAGGCTCCCTAACAGGCTGGACCTTCCCACCAGGAACCAAGGCCAGATCAGATGCCCAAGCAACTCAATCTAGCGATCTGACACCTGAGGTTCTAGAATTTGGTTACTTGGGCCTCCCCCAAGAATGCATGGACACCTGTGTGAGTCCTGTAGATCTACCACACGGGCATGCAATGCCGCAAAGTGGAAAAGATTTGTCTGCTACTGCATTGCCAAGAAGCTAGACCCACTAAGACCTGCAATCCAAGATACCATCAGCTACCTGCTACACCTACATAAGCCAGGCCTAGCCTACATTTCAGTAGACCTCCACTTATGGGTTATATACATGCAAAACAGGGAGCATTCCTCCCTCTTCCGCATCCCTGTAATCAAAGCATTCATGGAAGACCTCAAAAGAGTTATTCCTCCTAGGGATTCCCCAGCGTTAGTATGGATACTTACCAGGCTGTTGGGTCCCACATTTAAACCCTTACATTCTCTCCTGCTTCAGTACCTATCTTGGAAAGCAGCCTTCCTGGTTGCAATAACCGCTTTACACCACCGTAGTGAGCTGAAGTCAGTCACACTGCAAAAACCCTTCATACAAGTTCACAAGGACAGGGTAGTGCTTAGAACGAACCCTACGTTCCTCCCTAAGGTGCTTTCCCTATTCCATTCCTAACCAGACTATAGAGCTCCCTGTCATCTTCCCCCAACCGGGCTCTGTAGTAGAGAGAGGGCTTCATACCCTAGATGTAAACTACACTCTCATGTATTACTTAGACGGAACAAAACCTTTTCGCAAGGCAGACCAATTGTTTGTGGCCTTTTCAAAGCCTCAGAAGCAGGGATTGCTAGATGGATAGTTAAATGTATCCAGACTTGCTATCTCAAGGCTAAGACAGCCCTCACCATTACTCGTAGGGCTCGCTCCACCAGAAAGAAGGCAGCGACCATGGCCTTTGTAGGGAACATTCCTCTAGCCGACATATGCAAGGCGGCTAGATGGTCAACCACACACACGTTTACTAAGCACTACTGGCAATACATGGTCAGATTGTTCTAGGAACTTTACTCCAGGCATCTGCCTCATCTACTTGCCAGGCACTGCTTACTGAGAGTACAGCGTTACAGTCGATGCAGAGCAAGTGTGTCTACAGCAACACATGCTACGAGCAGAAAATGTTATTTACCCTGTAAGCATCTGTCGTACAGTGTAATGCTGTAAATTTACATGCACCCACCTTCCTCCCTTGATGTGTGTGGCTCTGATCCCAGATTTATTTTCTCTTAAAGTCATTATCCTGTTCGTGCAGTACACGTGCATCATGAAGTGTTCATTCAACACTCCATACTGCTCGCACCCGCTGTGCAGAAAACAAGTTTAACATGGGGTCGATGTCCATGCACATTGCCAGCTTTTTCATAGGGAGCACCTTTTTGGTCCATGAGTAGAACAAATGTTAAAAAAGATTGAAATAAATATGCAGAAATAGCTAAGAGAATGGGGGCTCTACAGACACCATCCTACAGGGGCTCTTTTCAGAGGCGGCAACAATTTATGGGTGCACAAAAACCACTTATCTGGAACATCCCCAGTCATACCAACGCCAGCAGCAATCCTGTCACCAGCAGCCAGGCAGGGGGTAGTCACGTGGTTCCTAGAATGAAGCCTCTGCCACAAAACACTTACGTGGCACACATTCCCCCACCCCCTGATCGCACCACACCAATCGGTGCAGCAAGGTGACTTCATGACCGCTCTCGTTCTGAAGGACACATATTTGCACATACCCATCCATATGGCTCATTGGCGCTACCTCCGCTCTGTGGAAAGTGGGCAACACTGCCAGTTCAAGGTACTGCCCTTTGGGATCACCACAGCTCCAAGGTTGTTCACAAAGTGTTTACTGGTGGTAGACGCCCACCTCAGGAGGGTAGGCACACACGTCTTCCCCCTTCCTAGACGTCTGGCTGACCAAGAGCACGGACAGACAGTAATGCTCAGCATACACTCAAGCGCCCTTCTCCCTCCTTCACAAATTGAGATTCACAATAAACGCCACCTAGTCCCACCTCCAACGTCTGCAAATTCAGCCTTTCCTGGGGTTAACTCTAAACACCGTCACTGGCAAGGCTTACCCCAGTCCTTAGAAAATCCCAGCTTTGCAGCAGCTACTGCCTCTATTTCAGCCAAATTGTCATCTTCAAGTCAGAACAGTCATGCATCTCCTAGGAATGATGGCTTCTTGCATAGCCCTAGTTCCACCATGCCAGATTATGCATGGCTCCACTACGGGAAATATCCTGTTCGAGGCATGTGTGGCTGTAGATACACATGATGTGCATACTCCAGCCATCTAGTGTTGCGCCGGTATGTGTGCAAGTTGTTTTTCTTAGTAGAAGTTGTTGTTCTATGAGGTAGTGTGACTCCTCCTCTAGCTGGTGATGCACATGGTCATCAACTCCATTCTTAGATAATTTTCTTTCCGCCGTTGGGTTCGGACATATGCTCTCGTGCTCCGGTTCAACACCATTGTGGTGCTCTCTTCGGTCTCCACAGTTCCTCCCCTCCATCGGTATTGTTATCAAATGCAATCTTCCTTTTCACTCTTGTCTCCGGCTCAAGCTTCTTCGGATGACTCTCGAGTTGAAGTCCGCCCACGTGGGCTTCAGACAAGGTAAGAAGGTGCACCATACAACAGTTATATTAAAGATATCAGAGTAATCAAACAATTCAAAGCTATTTTCAAAGATGTGTTCAAATCTTCTTTTTATTCAGTCATATTCACATATAAGCAATATGTACAGCAGTAAACTGCCAACGCGTTTCGTCCTAGACATTGGACTTCTTCAGGGCTGTAAGATAGATATATATAAATATAATAAAGTATATAGCAATAGACTAAAAATATAACATATACACATAATAACAAGTATACGGGGGGCGCTAGAGGGCGCCAAGCAAGATGGCCGCACTTATGTGAGGCTCTTGCGGCTCGGGAGGAAATCCGACACCAATCCGCTTCATCTCCGGACTATCCTCATGATAAAAGCAATCGCCTGCACATTGAAATGCCGGGGCACCCACAGAACCCGATTGATACCCACTATCAAGCCCGGATCCAGAGAAAACGGGAGCTGTTTTCCTCCTAAAGGGGCGCGCAAGATGGCGACAGCGCTGACTGGGTGAGCGAGCTGGGACGCCTCTACCCCTTGCCGCGGGCTGGCCTTGCCCATCCTCGTCGCTGCCGCTCCAGATACCGTGTCGGAGGCCTGCACGGGGTTCCGGAGGATTGCGGACCCACCGCTCGCCTTCGACGCACCCGGAGGTCTCGCCACCTAGAGGGGCGCCCTGAGCTGCCGAGCTACAGGGCCTGCATTGGCGCCGACACCAAGACGCTGCGACTTCCGGGAGACGGGATGGAGCGGTGAGTGCGAGCTGCTGTTGCTGACCCCGCTGCCACCGAGACCTTCCTTGGCTGTCGCCGGGACCGGGCCATCCGCCTCCGACGCGCACCTCTACGTGGTGCCCCCTCCCTGGTGCCCGGGACGCGAGGCCCGGCTGCTTCGTGCTCCGTGAGGACGGCGGGGGCTGTACCGCGGCGGCCCTGCGCGGAGCGGGAGACTCGGACGGCTGCAGCTTAGCTGGGACACCGGGACCCGCCCCCCCCCCCCCCACCGCACCAACTTGACTCTCGCTGGATTCGGGGGGAGCCGGGTGGTGGGCGGGTCCGGCGCAGACGACATTACGCTCCGGCCCGAGCGGGGGAGTCTGGGGGCGACTACGGGCCCACATAATCCAGCTTGAAAATCTGCACCTCCTCTCCACTCACTGGAACTTTTTCCCCTGCTCTACTGGCATCTGCGGGGGACCCGGACGCACGTCCCTGAACAGCACTTACTGCTGAATTGACCGGGGGAGGGTCACCTAGAGCACCAGCAGAGGCAGACATTCTGCGACCTCCGGTATAACTCTCCACCTTACTCCTTACCCACCGGCTTGCCCTGTCAGAACTCGGGCGCTGTTGCCCAGGATTTACACCTCTACGCTGCGCCTTCATCGGCCGGGCACTTGGAGAGAGCAGACCGACAACCGAACTTACCTGAGGGAGTCTGGCGCATCCCCACTGCTCACCGGGAATCGCGATCCCGGCCCAGGGGTACAGGAGGTGCCTAGAGACATCACGGATTGCCCCCACCCGAGATTCCACTACACCGCCATACCCCTTTGTCCTGACGCCATGGGGAAGACGGACGGCCGGCAGCCAAAATTGAACTTTGAAGCACGCAAGAACGCCAGATCCCAGCCGGAACCTGATGAGGATCAAGCCGACGCGTCGGCCCCATCTACCACAGATTTAAAAGATCTCTTACTAATAATGCAGTCGAGAATAACATCCATTGAAACGAAAATGGACACCATGAACGCCAGGCTGGACGGCCTTACTCACAGAGTGGAACAGCATGACGAGCGCTTGACGGAGGCGGAACGGCGCATATCAGACCTGGAAGACACCTCCAGCGCCACAACCAACCGTACCAATGAGATGGAAAAGGTCCTGAAGGTGATCGCTGCAAAAAACGAAGAATTAGAATCTCGCTCCAGGCGAAATAATCTACGCATTCTTGGAGTGTCGGAATCAACTGCCACCGGGAAGATGGAAGAGTATGTCGAGCACCTCCTCATAACACTCTTTGGGAGGGAGCCCTTCTCGCCGGTCCTCGTGGTTGAGCGGGCGCACCGTTCGCTGGCGAGTCGACCCGCGCCTGGCGCCTTGCCCCGCCCCATCATAGCCAAGCTGCTTAATTACCGGGACCGGGACACTGCCCTCCGCCTCTCTAGAGAAACAGGTCAACTCCGACACGAGGGAATGGAGATATCCATATACCCCGATTTCACCATGGCCGTTCAGGAGCAAAGGCGAAAGTTCCTTCAAGTTAAGAAAAGACTACAACAACTCGGCCTGCCCTACGCTATGCTGTACCCGGCTTGCCTCAAAGTTACATATCTAGGGAAACAACATTTTTTCACAAACCCGCAACATGCCCAAGACTTCCTAAAGACTTTGCCTAAACCGCCCCCGGGCCGGTCGTCCCCTACGCTCCGCCCGGAGGGCAATGGCAATGCCTCCGATATAGAATGAACTACCGGGGAAATGGCCTGACGCCAGGAAACTTGATCCCGCACCACTTCTCAATGCCCCAGACCCCTACGATCTCTGCGGAACTGTCTGGGGTGCTGATACCGCTGACCACAGTGCAGAACTGGCTGGGTTCGTAATACCCGTTACATAATCTCCAGGGCGGAATCGACAGATATCCGATAGTCTGCATACATCGGGACAGAGGGGGATCTACTCCTTGACATCTACTTGTAACATCACCCTCCAGGCCCTTCTCTCCTACCTTTAGCACTGCCAGATGCAAGACATGAACTGCTCTCCTGCCTCCGCCACACCTTCTTTACATAGTGCTTTCGACGCTTAATGCCAGTGCCTGAAACATCAATCATGCACTGCCCTGTGTCATCAGATACTTTCCAGCAGCTGCAGGACTGTGATAGGTACCATGGTGAGATGACGCTATACAACTCTACCCGAGCACCCTCGCCGCTGCGAGGAGAGACTGGTCGCCCTCTAGATTCCACCCGACAGGTGAACCCTTTGTGTTGACTTTTAAATAATCATGATATTAGTTAGTCCGGTCTCCCCCGTTGGGAATCGGGCGCAAGGGGATAATTGGGAGGGAGGGAGGGTTATAGGCCACGGCAGGTTTGGGCTGCTGATGTGGGAGGAGGGAGGGGGAACCCGGTTCCAGACTTTATCTGGACCTGGAGTTGTTATTGTTAAGCCACATACCGATATCTTGACACATAGTTCTCAGACTTATCGACGGTGTCTAACCACACCAAACCTGCGCCCTGTATTCTATTCTCCACATTTACGACATGGAAGACCGCCCTAGCCCTGCCACATACAACTTCCTAACATGGAATGTTCGCGGACTGGGAGATCCCCGCAAACGCCGACACATCCTGGCATACCTAGACCGCCACAATATTCACTGTGCGTTCCTGCAGGAAACACACTTTAGCCCCACCTCTGCTATCTCGTTTGCATCGCGATGGGCAACACATGCACACTTCTCTTCCTCTCCTCCTATGCCAGAGGTACTGCCATCCTGATAAAACGATCTCTCCCCTACACGCATATAGGCTCTCAGGTAGACCCCCAAGGCCGCTACGTAATAAACTGGGGAAGACTGGCAGCTCAGTCCATAACTCTTGCCTCTTGCTATGGCCCCAACACGGATGACCCGGAATTCTTCTGGATACTCTGGGGGAAGATTCTAGACATTGGTTCCACACATTTAATGTGGGGGGGGACTTTAATGTGACCTTAGACCCCGCTCTGGACCGTTCACACCCGCTACCACACCACTATTCAAAAGCACACCACACTCTAAAAGCAATTGTAGAAGACTATGAGCTGCTTGATGCTTGGCGCCACCTATACCCACAGAGACGAGAAGGCTCATGCTACACCACTGCCCGCACCTCTTGGTCGAGAATAGATGGGTGGCTAATCACTAAAGGTCTTGCCCCCTGGCTGCGAGGCGCATCCTATCTATCTCGCACACACTCTGACCACTCCCCTGCACTAGTCACACTAGCCCCCCCCCCTGTTGGAACCACCGTTCCTCTCCTGGCGCCTTAACCCGCAACACTTACTGGACCCGGTATTCAAACAGGAGCTGGAACAGGAGATTACTGACTTTTTCCCACGAAATGAAGACTCGGTAGTCCAATACTCCACAATATGGGAAGCCTTTAAAGTCACCATCCGGGGATATGCATTGCAAAGGGCGGGGGTGTCCTCAGAGATCTGCGCTCCACACTCCACAGACTGGAAACTGACCTCAAACGGACGGAAAACGCGATACACACATCCCCCACACCGGCACTGCAGGCTCAGCTGCGAAGCTTAATCACTGAATATCAAACAGCAGCTGAACGAGAATGCAAATTTAGAGGAAAATATCACACAGCACGCCGCTTTGGGGAGGGGGACAGACCGGGAAAAACACTAGCTTCTCTAATCCGCCCTCCTCGCTTTGCTAATACGGTCCTGGAGGTTGAAGACGCAGATGGACAAAGGCACAGAAACACTGCTGACATAGTGGATACCTTTCACAGATTCTATAGAAACTTGTATAAAACCCAAAGAACCCGCCAGATTGACTTTACCCCCTTTTTCGAGGACACTGCCATAGCCTGGCTGGGAAACGGACAGCGGGAATCTCTTCTAGCTCACTATGAGGACGAGGAAATTGTTTCTGCGATAATGCAGCTGCAATCCGGGAAAGCCCCGGGACCGGATGGCCTTCCGGCTGAATTTTACAAGTCGTTCCGCCATCTACTCATCCCGGTGCTGAGACACGTTTTTGAGGAGGCTCGGGAAACGGGCATATTACCTCCGACAATGCGTGAGGCATGCATTATCTCTTTACCTAAGCCTGGCTAATCGTCCCTACACTGCGACTCATACAGACCCCTCTCATTAATTAACGTTGATGCCAAAATCTTAGCAAAATTGATTGCCAATCGCATTAGTCCCCTTAGGACTGCCCTGGTACTCCCAGACCAATCGGGCTTTGTACCCACCATAGGCACGTCCCACAACCTGCGCACCTTGTTTGCGGTCCTCCAAGACATTGAGCCTAGCCTGAACGCTGCGGCGGTGTTCCTCGACGCTACAAATGCGTTCGATTCATTAGAATGGGACTACCTTGCCTTTGTTCTGCAACGGATGGGATTTCCTGCGCCCTTCCTGGACTGGATAAACTTACTATACACAGGCCCGCAGGCTAGAGTCCAAATTAATGGCGCCAGGTCCCCCCCTTTCAACATCACCAGAGGCACCCGCCAGGGATGTCCTTTATCGCCTCTCCTCTTTGCTATTGCGATTGAGCCCTTGGCGGCTAAAGTTCGCCAGCATTTCCGAGATCATGCGCTGATATACCCAGAGAGGCAGATTTTAATCTCCCTATACGCTGATGACATCACCCTGTACCTGCGCAATCCGGAAGAAAGCCTCAACCCCATTCTTCGGCTTTTTATCCATTTTGGTCAGCTATCCGGAGTTCACATTAACTGGGGGAAATCTCAGATCTTTCCCATTACCGAGGCTACCAAACGATTCGAGCCGGACTATCCCCTCACGTGGTGCGAGGATACAGTCAAGTACCTCGGGATAGATATCTCACGAAGCCGGGACGCACTGATGATGTCCAACTACGGGCGGGCACTTGATCTGATAACGGAAAAGGTTACCCGATGGATAGCGTTGCCCCTTTCCATGGCAGGCAGGGCTTCCCTGATCAAGATGGTGATACTGCCTAAACTGCTCTACCTCTTCACAAACATCCCCTATGCCCCTAGCCGACATTTTTTCAAGGACATCAAAACCCAGATGCTCCGGCTTGTGTGGGGTGGGAAGCAGGCTAGGATTAAGTGGGATACCCTCACTCTTCCCTTTGAGGACGGGGGGTTCGAAATACCCGATCTGGAACTTTATTTTCTCTGCGCTCAGGCCCACTTTGCGGCCTATTGAATACATCCTCCCCCTTATATGCCTCATCTTGCAATAGAAGACGGATACATGACCCCCACGCCACGCTCAGCCTATTTGAGCGCTCCGGGGATCCCCAGACGGCGAGCGTCTACCACTGTACAATGCACGACAAGTGCCTGGACCGAGCTAGCCTACCGGACTCAACATTCCCTAATATATTCACCCCTACTCCCGCTGCAGGGGAGACGTGATCTCCCGGTTACACAGGAAGGAGGATGCCGCCGCCTGCTACGCAGGCTCTCCATTCTTACCTGGGGGCAACTCTACATGAATGGGAAATTTCGCTCGAGCGAAGAGTTTTTCGGAGCCTCCTCGCCTACCTCACTAGAACGATTTTATTATATTCGGCTCAGACAAGACATGCGGTCTCTCACCCCCAGTTTCCCGCTCGAACCTTCTCTTATGCCCCCCTTGCACGCTCTCCTGCAACAAACGACTCCCACACATGTGGTCTCACTATTATACTGCACCACTCAACATAGCGGCGTACACACTCCATCCCCAGCAAAGATCAAGTTGGAGGACGAACTGGGACACCCCATTAATGAAAAACAATGGACCTTCTGCTGCCGTCAAACGGGAGAGGTCTCCGCCAGTAGCAGACTGCGCCTAATACACTATAGATACCTCCATCGAATGTACTACTCACCTGCGCGACTACGTCGCCTTCACTTAAGGGACGACGATCGATGCGATCGCTGTGGAGTTGAGGGAGCCGACTTTAAACACTTGGTCTGGGATTGCGCACCTGTGCACCGCTACTGGGGAGACGTTCTACTTGCTTTGAACCATATGACAGGATCACACATCCCGGACGACCCCCTCACAGTACTCCTAGGATACACTGAACCAATACCCGTCACGACACGGCGATATGTCTCACTAGCACTCCTCCTAGCTAAACGGCGTATCGCATGTAAGTGGGGCAGAGGCAGAGCCCCCAAATTCAAGGAGTGGCTACACGACCTCATATACTGTCAAGAGCAATTACATACGTACGCTGACCTGCTGCCGCCCACGTGACATCTGGGGCCCCCTCCAGAACTACCTCCTGGAACACGCCTTATCAGACGACACGGGTACTAACTCCCACGATGACAGGGGCAACACATACGACAGAGACGGAACTGAAACCTGAGAGCCACCACACGGTCGGTCCTGTGGACACCACAAAGGAATTCTGGGCAACTGGGCGACCCATGTCTGTACATGACCGTGAGACACGACGCAGGCAGACACACACGCAACTGCGCTACCTAGGACGGACAGTGGCACTGTTACTATGTTTTAGTTTATTTTGGTTCACAACTAGTCGTAACTCCTTTCTAAAGAATCTGCTTTATTCTAACTGCCCACCTGACGCGACCGGCCCATAGTGGTTGTAGGCGGCATGCTGTGTACACTACTCCCTGCCCCCATCTGCTAAAATGTGCAAACTTGCAGTGCCGGCCCGACTGGGATGTAGGCATAAGGCTGTGTGTGGAGTTACTTGGTACCAATAAAGGT